>JAEOAD010000023.1:8621250-9902500 GCA_036365145.1 Orientallactaga sibirica | reverse complement strand
ATCTGTTACCTATGGATTTCAAGACATAGATTTAGCCCTCCTTTTCTATTAGTTAATTTTTTGTTCTAAGTTTCTCATATGATGCTATTTATTACAGGCCTATTTTATAATCACATCTATTAAACATAATGGTAAATATAAGTAAGTTGGCATATTTTAGAATCTATTAAAATTAGGTTTTTTGCCAGTCTAAGATTGTCAAGAGTCAGTGGGAAGATGATATGCTAAAAGATAAAATGTGGATTTGATGGTTAGGCAGGCAATAGAGTATAAAAAATCAGAAGTTGCAATTGACATCGAATATAATAAGGTCAGATACATAAGGAACAAGCCAATCAACTCCCAGGTCCAGTAGTTTCTGTCCAAATATACTTTTTGACATTTAGAATAACACTGAAACATTTATTTCTAGTATAGTTTTAAGTTAGGGAAAATGTAAACTATAAAATATTCAATAGGTTATTTGAAGTCCTGGAAATAAGTGCCAACATTTTAAAGAAAATTATGGCTTTCAAAGTAAGGTTGGACTTAAAAATAAATATATTTTACACCAGAACTTTCCAAGCAAGTCTGTAATCCACATAGTCTTTCACTGCCGAATAATTTTAGCCAATCTTTCCAGCACTTTCTCTTCCTTCTGTTTATGCCAATATCTTCTTTTTGATTCTCAGATAGCTTTCCACATTGGAGAAATGTTCTTATTTGCCTCATAAAACTAAATTGCCAGAAAAATGAAATTCAAAGGACATAGAAATAAGTGAGCTGACCAAACCTTACTGTCATGATTTGAATTGGCTCAGACTTCAGTCGTTCTTGGTTCTTACACAGTGAGAAGGGAGAACAGTCAGGGCCTCGGATTATCTCCCGTTTCCATGGCAGGGCAAAAATAGTTGAAAGTGATCTGGCTACAGAGGTGCCAAGGAATGGGGAGATATTTAAGTACGGTGTCTTTAGCACTGCTTTCCTGAGAGTATTTTTTTACAGTCTATCAAATCTATTGAAGCATTTGTAAGACTCAATAACAAAAATGGTGATTATAAAATGGCCATAGCCTGGCGTGTTTGTGCATGCTGTTAATCCCAGGATTTGGGAGACAGAAGTAGGGGGATTGCTGTGAGTTTGAGGCTATCCTGAGACTACATAGTGAATTCCAAGTCAGGCTGAGCTTGAGTGAGACTCTACCTCAAAAATAAAAATAAAAATAAAAATAAATAAATAAACAAAAAGGCCAAGTTGGGGCCTGGAGAGATGGTTCAGCAGTTAATGTGCTTGCCTATAAAGCCTTAAGATCTGAGTTCAATTCCCTAGTGCCTACAGAAAGGCAAATGCACAGTGGCTCATATATCTGTATTTATTTGCAGTAGCTGGAGGCCCTGGTGTACTCTTTCTTTCTCTTTCTTTCTTTCTTTTTTTCTTTCTTTCATTCTTTCTTTCTTTCTTTCTTTCTTTCTTTCTTTCTTTCTTTCTTTCTTTCTTTCTTTCTTTCTTTCCTTTTCTCTCTCTTCATCCTCTAGCCTCCCTTCTTTCCCAGGTGTAGTGATATACCCTTGTAATCCCAGCCTTTAGTCGGCATAGGTAGGAGGATCGTTGTGAATCTGAGGCCACTCTGGGATTGGCCATGCATATATAAATGTTATGGAAGCATCAAAATGCTATGTATGTTTCCAAGTGCTTGTGCTCATTATTGTACTATATCCAAGGTAGAATAGCTACAAATATTTCAGAAAATTATTTCATGAGCTATACTTAGATTTTCACTGCTTTATGACACATATTAGTATTTTTCAAAGGTGAGCTGATAAATTCGCCCTTCTCAATATAAAAAAAGGAGGCAAAACATGCAGTGCTCACCAAAGTTTGTGATGATAACCTTTTTCCATGATGGCATCATTCTCGTTATATTACTTTATTCAATTTATACTTGTGATGAAAAGTCTACACCTTATTCTGGATTCGGTTGAGTACATCACCTGGTTAATGTTAACTTAAATAATAGTTAGCAAAATGTTTAGATCCCATCTGTCATAAGAGTGAGAGTGATGCTGGTTATTAAAGTATTGGTAGTTGAATCAGAAAGCAGCCAGTAATATGTGTAGTATACTTTAAAAGGATAATATGTACATTCTTGTATTATATCCTCTGGGATCTAACTTCAGAAATAGAGCAACAGAAACTAGCACAGTGCAGAGCTCAAGTTGCATAATTACCAGTCTCCACTCATACACCAGTTAATGCCAGCCCTGAGGCTTATATAAAATAAGGGAACTATTGCTTACTTAAGATCTTCTACTTGTCATTTTATTATTTTTCTTCTCAGCTTCCTTCATTTAAGTGAAAAATGCTCACTTGAGAAAGTTATGGTATTGAGGGTAGTTTTCTTTTGGAATAAAATTTCTTAAGACTGAGTTTCATATAAAGAGCTAATATTGGGTTATGTATCTTTTCATATAAATTCATAACTTAATGTTGATCCTGCTGGCAGGTCATGGAGAGCCAAAAATCTACACAGCACCCCATCAACATCTCTGTTGTTACGATTTACTTCAAAAAACATCATTATTCTAACACCTCAGACCAAAGGAGACATGTTAGTATAACTGCACACCCTATCCTTTCATAGAAGGATTTATTTTGTTTCACATAGAAAATGTTGATGGAGTGCTTTTAGTAAGGAAATCCAGATATCGATACAGTGACTTATAGTTGCAGTTTTCTTATGTAGAAGGGCATGGTAAACATACGGTGCCACAGTGGGATGAGAGGCAGTGGAGTGGAAACCTTGATTTTGCTTTATTCCACTCTGATTTCCTGCTGTTGTCTCCCACAGGGTAAAGCCAGTTGTGTGCCAGAACACAAAGTAGTTCTCAGGGGCCATCTATTTACATCACATCTCCACGATGTGTAAGAGGATGAAGGATGACATAATAAAACTACTTTTCAGAAACAGAATTTAAAGATCTGCATGGTGGGAGTGTGAGGGGGCAAAGTAGATAATCCAGAGAAGAACAAAAATACAGCTCAAATTGAGAGCAAATTCATTGCAGTATTCCCATAAACTTTGGAAATTGTGGAGAGGCCAATAAGAAACTAACATGAACAAGGGCCTTTTAATAGTATGTTAACATGTATTATCTTTGGTCTTGTCAACTTAGTCACATAACCTGCCTTCACATGTCACAGCTACATATTCTTATGCATATCTTTATTTAGGGATTGATATACATACATTTTGAAAGAAATGCTTCCACTATGGTGTAAAGGGAAAAGGAGAAGGTGGGTTGTTAAAGAAACCCATAATAAAAATAAAATATTCTCAGAAAATATATGATCCTGTCAGCACTATTGTTCTTTAGTCAATAAATTCCAAGAATTGCCTGAGATATTAAGATAGTGTTTACTCTAGCCATCAATCCATGTGGAACAGAGTTGGAATACAATTTTTGATGATCAGAGGATAGAATGAGTCCAGTTCACATCTAGGAATCATAGGACCCTCCCAAATTTTCTCAATGTTGTTCAGGTATTCTGACATTAGCATTTTAATATAAAAATAATGTTTGACTTTCTGAAACAAAATGATATGCAATTGTTATCTTTAATAATTCTCTTATTATGAAATTTCTATTACATGCTAAGGATGATTAAAACATATTTGATCCAAGACACCTACAAGGTTTCCCAAAAAAGACAGACTTCTGTCAGAGTTCTTGATGACCCACCAAAGGTTAATGGTAAGACCCTACTGTCGAAGACAGCATACGTGTGTGAGACCAAACACGGAGAGACCTGACCAGAATCTGGAAGAAGGTCAGTCCCCAGACAGTTAGCTAGTCTAGTACCAGAGGGTGCTACACGAGCAACTGGGGGAAAATGTCTGACATTGTTCCAAACAACTTGCAGTCTAAGATACCCAGCAAGAAACAACCTGACGTAGTGCTCAAACAAGTGCAGTAGTGGCACACAGCCATGGTGAGTTACCAACTGCTCTTGATTTGGCTAATAGATCCACTCAGTGGAATGGAACTCATTGCTGGAAATGGGAAATTAGTCAAAACCAGGTACAAAAAATGAGCTCAGCCTCCAAGATCAAGATACCACCAAATGTGGGCTAGAAGAGGGCCTATGCATATAAAATTCCCTCCAAAATATCTATGGTCATCCTTCCTATCTAGTACTAACTTCTCTCTCCGTTGGAGAATTTGCTTATCTTTTTTCAGATGGACAACGAACCTGAAGGGAGGATCAGCTAACCACACCTCACCAGGGCCCCAGCTGAAACCATAGAACAATGCAGGGGAAGGGCAAGAATACAGCATTCATGGCAATCACGACACCAGAAAAAGGCTGAAGGAGTTAAACACAGAGAACATCCAATTCCAACTAAGCCAGATATCAAGAGACACACAGGCTCCCAAAACCTCATTACTGAAGCAGAACTAAAATGACCCCAATGTGGTTCAGGGAATTTCACGGAAGAGGGGGCAGAAAGATTGTTAGAGTCACAGGTTGGGGCATTATGCACAGAGACTGGGCCTACCCCCAGAACTCTTGACTACCCCCACAATGCATGACCCACATTCCCCATTGATGAGGGTCCTGTTGGAAGAGGGAAGACAGGGAGGAGGACAATGGAACCAATTCTATGAATGTAAAATCAGAATAATATAAATAAATAAATAAACAAATAAATAAATAAAATATTTTTTTAAAATATGATGAGTCAAAAAATTAAAAAAACCTCCCCTCCCCTCCTTTTTTTTTTGTTTTCAATATGCAAAGTAATACAGTTAAATGTAAAGAAAATTTAGCCATACAAGTAACTTTTTTGGAGGGAGGGTGTTTTTGAGGTAGGGTGTCACTCTAGCTCATGCTGATCTGGAATTCACTGTAATTTCAGGCAGACTTCATAATCACAGTTATCCTCCTACCATGGCCCCTTGAGTGCTAGGATTAGAGGTGTTCAAGCCCATGCCTGGCCTCATATAAATAACTTTTTCAGAGCCTGGCTTGTAACATTGGTATTTCAGTACATACATGCATACATACATATATACATACATGTGTGTATTTGTACACAAACTTGATAAATTATTTGTGAATTTTAAAGGTCATAAGATGATGGATAAAATGTGTCATGTGACTGAAGATAAATGAAATAATTACATTTTATTAGCTCTTAAAGAGTGGATAAGTAAAATTCCAGTCATAAGAGATACCAGACACACATACTCTTACTTCTAAGAACCCAACTTTTGCTTGACATTTGATAGATGCATTGAATTTTTTCATGTGCCTCTCATTATAGGGATGGTATTTTAGTAAAGTTTAGCCCATACACCAATGAAGGTAATATCAACATAAGGCCAGCCTACTCTGTAATTCACTCAGATACACACTGCTATAATGATCATTTCACACAGGTGCAGAGTAATCAAGTACAGAGAAACACTCAATAGATTCACAAAATGTAGCTGCTTCTAAAATTACAGAATTCATTTGATGAAATGCTATCATTACTCTTGAGAATTTATTAGCATAAACCAATATCCCAAAAGTTTTATATCTACAACAACACACCAATAAGATATAAGTAAAATGAATTTCTAGAAGGAAATAATGTTTTTTTCTTTAAAAAAATAAATGACTAGCCAGGGAGTTTACAGTGTTGTTAAGTAAGTAGCATCTTAATATTTTATTTTACTTTATTGAATATTGAAAAGGTTTTCTAATGTCAAAAGTGCCTTGCTTTCTTCCTGGTTATTCAAGAAATACAGGTTTATTTTTAACTGCTTAAAAAGCATAAAGTCCTCCTAATTGTCATCTACTGAATATGAATGTTATAAAGATAAAAAGAGATGGCTTTATTTGGAATGCATAATTTACATTTAAGGGCACTAAATATGAAATATGAATATGGTGATAACCTTCATTATTTTGGCTACCATATAATTCTTTAAGTATATAAATCTGTGAGACAAGCATTGGGCAAATAACACCAGTAAGACAAAATAGCCACTACTATAAATTTCTTCAAGAATGCATAAAACCATATTCTCTCTTGAATTACCATGTTAGTGTCCAGTAAGCAGAACTTGGGCAGTGACTGTAAATTTTAAGAAGCTCACAGACAAAAACAATTTTATACTCTTTGTATGTACTAAATATTTTTCATGAAAATGTTTCTGATGGTTGCATGTCCATCTGGCCATAAAAAGTCATCCTTAATCATTTTCATTTGGCAAAAATCTCCATAAGACAAGTTTAATATTAGACATTAATGAATGTTTTTCTTTAAATAATTAAGGTTTCAAGAAAGCCAGTAAAATGTATATCTATTTTCTTCTCTCTAAAGAAATATGTTTTTCACGCCTGGGCGGCAAAGTCCCAGAGAAATCAAGCTGGGGTGGAACTGAAAACTTCCTCCTTGTAGAACAGCTGACTGGAAGCTGGAAAAAGCTGCACTATAGGCAACCCCATGGGAAGCAGAAGTCATCAGAGGTGAAAACAGTGGACGTTGGAAGTCATAAGCTTGGCCAGATAGGCCAAATGACCAAATGGGTGCAATAGTGGGTATAGTGCAATAGTACAAGAGTGCATGTCTGTAATGGGGAACCTAACTGCTCTCCGATTGGACTGGAGGCCCACTCTGTGGAGGGAATACATGCCTGGTACTGGAAATCTAATCAAAAGCCTATAATGGGGGAGGTCATGAGCCTTAGGAGTGTAATGCCTGCTCTTGTCTGGCTAAATGCATATATTATGCTCACCAAACTACCCTGTAAGCACTTCACCTAACATTCCTATCCATATATTAATGCTACTGTCACCTTTGGTTAGAGAAGCTTCTCTTTTCAGATGGCAGTGACCACTGGGATGACCCGAAAGTCACCATAGTGCTGAGAAGAAGTGACAGAGGAGGGTTGGGGACTGAAACATCTCTATCACACCCTCCAAAGATCAGGATCCACTGAAGAATAGGTGGTGGAAAGAATATAAGCGCCAAAGAAGGGTAGGACTCCTTACAGTGCAATTGTCCAGACAGAAATTGGCCTCGACATCCATGTCCTCTCAGTGCCTAACAATACCTTCACAAGACCCTCACAGTAGGAGGAAAAGAAGGTCACATTAAAATAAAAGACAGACCAACAGAAAGAGGGACGGGATGTGAAGATATGATGAAAAGTGGAATTGTGAAGGAGAAGGTGGGGGAGGGGTGAGAATTATGGTTTATTTTCTGTAAGTATAGAAGTTGTCAATTGAAAAAAAAGGAAAAAAAGGAATGCGCTCTTATTTGCATCGGATATTTTCCATTTCATGTTTAATAATATTTGCTATTTGATACAGTGGTTTATCCAGTGTGTTTATAAAATGATATTTAATATGTTTGGATCAAGCCCCCCCTCTTGTTTTTATTATTTATTTGTGTGGCTCACATTGCTCCCATCCAGAGCCACCCCAGCAGACTCCTACTTCACTCTAGTCCTTTCCATTGTCCATTTAAGTCTGTGTTGATCTCAACTTTCTATTTTTTTCTTTAGAAAATAGTCTAGTAAAACAAGAATTTGTTTCATTAGTTACTTTTCTTCATTTGTGTAGAAAATGTTTCATATATATTACATCTTCATTATAAATGGATTAAGATAAATCCCAAAACTGAGGCCATTATACCTAAAGTGACATGAGAGGCTGATCCAGTGGAATCTTCCAGAAGTTCACCAGCCAGATAGCATGGTGAAGATGGCAGAGAACAAACAGGGGTGCTTTCTCTTGCATCTCTTTGTATATTCGCTCTCTTTTAGGTAAAATATTTTGAATTAATCCCAGGTCAATGTCACTGTGACTCTTTCAATAGGTATAGTAGGTGACTTTTCTTCAACACTTTTATGTATTTATAAAGATCCATCTACACTTACGTAAATACAGAGGTCCAACTGAATTCTGTAATTCAAGAGGCTGCATTTTACTGATAAAATGCACGTTTGTATTGATTATTGAGAAATTAGCTTTTTCCTCACCCACTATGTTACCTAGCTAAAAGCAAAGCTAAATTAATGTGTTTTGCAGTCAGGTTCTCATTGCTGGCAGAAATTGCCCAACCAAGAGCAGCTTTTGGGAGAAAAAAAAAAAAAAAAAGGTTGATATTTTGGTTTACAGACTTGAGGGGAAGCTCCATCATGGCAGGGGAAACTATGGCATGAGCAGAAGGTGGACATCACCCCTGGCCAACATAAGGTGGACAATAGCAACAGGAGAGTATGCCAAACACTGGCAAGGGGACACTGGCTTTAATACCCATAAGCCCACCCCCAACAATACACTGCCTCCAGGAGGCTTTCATTCCCAAGCCCCCATCAGCTGAGAACCTAGCATTCAGAAGACCTACGTTTATGGGAACACCTGAATCAAAACACCACAGTGTTTTTTCTCACTAAGAATTTCTCTTATTTTGTCTGATTATTTATTATTTTTAATGGTACTTCACATATACACTTTCCGTTTTGACTATTTTTCAAAGAGCTGAGAAAAGACCAAATGAGGAAAGTTTATGCCATTTTCTCAGATGTCTATTATCCCAAATTTAAAAATTGGATGTGTAACATAAACAGGCCTGCCCATGATTTGCTTAGTGAAGGCTGCCTATTACACTTTATATGTAGAAATCTTGCAGCCAACACCCTCTTGGTGAACTTAACAAACTCTATTTCAACTGTCTGTATTTGTTTCTTAGCCTTCATATATCACTCTCTAGTTGTGTCTCAACTTTTTAAATGATCACATAATTATATGTGAGACATCCTTAGACAAGAATGTTGAATGTTGAACAGTTGAAATATGGGCATATTATTTAACCAAATAAAAATGTCTGCTATTTTACTATTTACTATTATTTTACACACGTAAAATTTACATAATATAAAATATTGTGTTGCTTAGCATTATCTGTGGTAGATGTTTGTGGGATGTCAAGGTTCAAAGGTAATGGCTATTAAAATGACATTATTTTTATACTCACAATATGAAAATGCTGACTTCACTCATAATCTTTTGATTTTACATATCAGTGTAGTTTATCACAATCACATATAGTTTTCAGAAGTTAGTTATATTTATAATTTTCATTGTTAGTCTCTACTGTTAATCACTCTAATTAGTCACAGCTTGCATATAACTAGCAGATATCTTTTTTTACTTTCTTCCTAAAACTGTAAGTGTTACACAGTACCTTTCTCCTTGTTGGTTATTAAAAAATGTCTGTTGAATAATGATTTACTGTGGATCAAGCTTATTATTTCCATAACCCATTCTTTTATTTCCTCTTGTTTTTCCATATGTTTTAGATATCCATGATATTTTAGTAAGAACAAATAGCTTCCACACAATATTAAATCAATTTATGTATAAATGGTGGGGTGTGCAGCATGCAAGTGAAAAGATAGTAGATCAGACTGATGATAAACATGTATCCCCATAAAGGACAATTCTAGTGCCCCAAATAAGTGAGATATGGTAGTCCACAGAACTAAATTGAATGTAACAATAGCATATACATATTATATAAGTATGATACCTTCTAAATTTGCAAAAATTTAAATACTAAGTGAGGATATCAAGTTTGTTTTTTCTAACAGAATTGAACACTGTCAGATTTATATTATGTAATTTGAGTGTCTCTTTAGTTAATTGTTACAAAGGTTTGATTCATTATGTGTAAAAAAGTAAAAGGTTGATAATACTCTAAAGAATTTTATTCTTCTTAAGGAAGGATAGACATTCATGCTTGGTGTTTCAACCTCCAATAGGATAGATTTAATCACAGTATCCTAAGAACTATGGATGTAATTATTAGGTACAATATATTTACTAAGTGATTAAATAGATTTCTGCTTTTTTATTTTTTTATTTTTTATGAAGATTTCTGCTTTTAAAAATGATTATACATACTGCTTGGAGAAAAATTGAGAGATTTATATTCTTTCTATAAATTATTTGTATACTTATACTTTTTTCATATCTCAATGTCATCTTTGAACTGTAGGATATTGAAGTGGGGGAACTACTTCTCACTACAATCTGACCTTTCCATAAACCATTCAGTTTGTGTAACTTACTGTGTTTCTTTCTATGCTCACCTACACACATTGGATGCTGAGCAGTGGCTGTGGAACGGGAGAAGCAAATGCATCAAGTCAGACCAAAGGGACCTTTCCTGTAGGTGAGAAAATATCTCTATCTCCTGTGGCTTCTGCCCACAACAGCAATTGTTAATGCCAGTTATAACGCTTCAGTGCTTGATACCTGTGCTTTAGTGGACAGGCCTCAGAGGTTACATTGTGTTTATTTGACCAACTTTTTAAAATATCATAAAGATAGAAATGTTTCAACCATAATATTGGTGAGTCGAGTATTAAGAGACAAATTGATTTAGAGGAAAATTTTACAGTTGTTAAATGCTTTAGAATCAAATCATTATTTTCTCAGTGAAATAATGGCTACTACCAAATTATTAAATTAAAATGACAAATTAATTATTGGATGTTTGAGAATCTTCTCTTGCCTAGTCAATGGCAAAATATAACTCACATTTATAATTCTAACAAGCCTTATTCCTTAGTTAAAATTGGTCTACTACTTTCACTAATGCTTATTTGTACCCAACTTTTACAATCAATGAAACAAAGGTTATACTTGTATCAAACACACAATACATTTTGACCAATAACAGCTGTCAAAAAACATCCATGTGAAAGAATAAGGTTATCACTATTAATGTTGACAAGATGAGACATCTGAGTTCATTATCAACTTATGGTTCTCTAATGATGTCATTTAAAAAAAAGAAAACAATAAACAATGTAACCTCCATTTTGAAATAGCTTCCTAGTTGAGTCTAATTAATGAATGCATTGTGCTTGGAATATTTTCAAGCCAGTTTAGAATTCTTCAGATGTTTTAACGTAAGCACAACACAGAGAGGAAATGATTGGTAAATTCTGAAACCCTCCATTTTCTATCAGAGGAATGAGGTTGATCATCAGTCACCCTGTTGATAGGAAATTCACTTTAAAGGTGTAGTTTAAATACTTAAGAAAGCAAAGCAAGGCTTAATTAGTTAAAATATGTGAAGGTAACTCTTTCACATTCCAAAACTGTCAACTCTTAGCTAACTTAAGTTTTTGATTGAGCTTGGGACATAATTGAACATTATTATTTCTTGGCAAACTATATTTGTGTTCTGTGATCCATTATGATCACATTATGATCCATTATCTGGTGCTAAAACCATTAAAGAATAGTTACAAGAGATGTAATTCTTCCATAGTTATATATTAAAATATGGATTTGTTAATACAAATAGACATGATTGTAAAGTAGTAATAGTCTATTATTTTAATTTTTAATCAAGAACTTTAATATATGAACATACTGCAAATATACTTTTTAAACTTTTTATTTTTTATTTTTTTTTTGGAGAGAGACACAGGGAGAGAGACACACACAGAGAGAGAGAGAGAGAGAGAGAGAGAGAGGAAGACAGAGATGGACACGCCAGCAGTGTCTCAGCTGCTGAGAACGAAATCCAGATGCGTATGCCCCCTTGTGGTCAAGTGCAGCATTGCGCCCTTGAGTCACTTTGCATCTGGCTAAACGTGGGATCTGGAGATTGGAACCGCTGGAGATTGGAACCAGTGTTCTTAGGCTTAGGAGGCAGGCACCTTAACCCCTAAGCCATCTCTCCAGCCCATGCAAATATACTTTTAACATGAAACTTTCTGGGACAGTGAGCATAACTATAGAATTCAGTGCAAGTGTAGTAGACTCAAAGGCCATTATTTCCTTCCTAGGGATAATAACTGTTTTTTGTTTCCCTTCAAGCTTCCTTTAACACTGCTTATTTCTTTTGACACGGTTATATGTTTTGAGATGACATGAAAAGTCTGGCCATCCCATATGAGGAGCCCAATTATTTTTAGCTAACTTATAATTACAAATACATGTTTTCATGGGAAAAAAGAAAGAACACCAAAGCTTATTATGCTTGACTTACCATAGTTTAAAATTTTTGTTCCCCTCTTTTCCTTACTTCCCATATCTGCTCTGTTTCTCAGCCCCTTTAAGTCAGTCTCCTCTGTCATCACTCGTACCACTTCAGGCCTATCGAGTGGATGCTCTGCCATACTGCTTCTCCATCTGCAGTTTTCAACATAGCAGCCAGAGACTACAGAGACTTCATGTGACTTTTTTTTTTTTTTTTTTTGAGGCAAACCCAATATACAGGCCTTTTTTTTTAATGTGAGAGAATGAGAGCAAGAGTGAGTGAGAATGTGTGTACCAGGGCCTTCAGTGACTGCAATCAAACTTCAGATGCATGTGCCTTCTTTTCTGCATGTGTGACCTTAGACACTTGTGTCACCTTGTACACCTGGCTTCAGTGGGATTTGAGAGCCAAACATGGGTCCTTAGACTTCACAGGCAATACCTTTAACAGATAAGCCATCTCTTCAGCCCTACGTGTGACTTTTTAATACTGTTGCATTCAAGGAAAGGATTTCTTTTGGTTTTCATTTAGTCATTTAACTAAAACCATTATGTATGTGTCCGTGAAACTGGGCATGGTGGTGAAAGACCAAAAATCTTAGTACTAAGGAGGCCAAGGTAGGAGAATCTCTGAGACTTTGAAGCTAAGCTGTAGCAGGTCAGCTTGGTCTACAGTCACATTCTATGACAAAAACACAGAAAATAAAAGCATGTATATCCAACATGAACCTAGATTTCCTATAGATACTATCATTTAAGGTGAAAAAATCCATCAAAATTATTCAGATCCAAATCTTCAGATTCCTTCTTAGAAATTTCCTAGGAGTATAGAGGTGGCTCAGGGCTGAAAACTGCAAGCACAAGGACCTGAATTTGTTACTCACTCTTCCTCTCAGTTAGTGCAGCATGGCCATGCCCATCTGTAACCACAGTCACCCAATTTGTAACATGGCATTCATGCCTGTCTTTCTCATGCATGTTCATGGTGTGGGCAAATATGTATACACATGTACATACACCACACACACA
Organism: Orientallactaga sibirica; assembly: GCA_036365145.1. NCBI lineage: Eukaryota > Metazoa > Chordata > Mammalia > Rodentia > Dipodidae > Orientallactaga > Orientallactaga sibirica. The sequence goes on along the minus strand of JAEOAD010000023.1, from coordinate 9,889,435 downwards.
CACACACACACACACACACACACACACTCTCTTAATTATTCACTGACTTGTCAGGTGTCTGTTTATCTTCAGCCTGATTTAAGTATTTGGCCTGATTTCGGTTTTGAAATGTTTTGTTGTTGCTGGGGATGATATTTTTGTTTTTTGAATAAGAGGGACAGGCAAACTTGTCTACAATTACAAGAAATAGATCACTTTAATATTACCCCTATAAATTTAATAAACAATAAACTTTTCATAGGGTTTGGTATAAAAAGGACATATCTCTTAATTCTCTTATATCCTATTTAGCTAATGTAATGATTCCTAACTTGCTCCAACCCTTCTCTTGACTACGCTCTCCTGATGGCTGTTGGCAATTCTACTACTTTTATATGGCAAGATTTATATACAGAATTCTATTTTTGTTTTCTGATGATAAATGTTAATGCTTCAGAATGATGCTATCTTCACAAATGGTTCAGAGATCAGAAGAGTAGCCACTGGAGGAGACTAGTCTTTTTCCCACAATAGGTGTGTCTGTGTGCTGTGTTTGGGCTGCTGTTAAAAAGTCATAAATTGAGTAGCCTATAAACAACAGAAATTTATGTTTCACCATTCTAGAAACAAGATTCCAGATCAAGACCGACTCATTATCTGACAAAGGCTTCCTTGCTCTGCAAGGCTGACACAAGAGACGTCCCTGGGCTATCTTTTATAGGGATGATATTCTATTCTTGACCACTGTGCTGTCATCTTCTAATCATACCCACTGTCCATACCTCCACTTCTAAATTCCATTATGGTAAGAAGTTTCAACATAAGGATTTTAGGACAACACAATCATTCTACAATCACTTAAGTGGTGTCTAATGCTTGATTTAGTGAATCATGCACTTAGATTTAAAATTCAGACCAGGAAACAAATCATCATATAATTTACTCTACATACTTAGCAAGATTTTTTTTTTTTTTAATTCACAAGAAAAGTAAATATACTTTTCTCATATAAGTACAATGGAAAAGGCAGTTCTATTTACTGACGATTTAGTCATATGTTAAATAATGGCTAAGTGTTTATTCAAGAGGAGCTTATTTTTTATCACAATGTAAATGCACATCTTAAATCTTAAATTAGCAGATTAGGAAATTGGTAATTCAAATAGTTAAGCAAATGTATATGATTAAACTTGATTGGCTTTGGGTTATGTGGAAAGTATAACCACTTGCTGCAAATGGATGGAGCACAGAAATCCCAAGTAATAGTACATTGTTCTTGATCAAGTTGTGGTGGTGGGCAACATTTATTATGTATGTAAATATTTATATAGTAAGAACAGGCTTTCTAAAAGGGGCCTTCTTAATATATATACATAATGAGATGAGAATGGATGAATTATGCGAATATCCATAGCTCTTATTTTCCAGGAAGAGGAATGAAAAAGCAAGAACAATATGGAAGGCTGGGTTTCTTTTTTCCTTTTTCCTTTTTTTTTTTTTTTTTTTTTTGGAGAGAGAGGGAAAGGAAGATAGATAGAGATGGGTGTGCCAGCAGCCTCTCAGCTGCTGTGAACGATCCAGATGTGTGCGCCCCCTTGTGGCCAAGTGCGGCATTGTGCCCTTGCGTCACTTTGCATCTGGCTAAACGTGGGACCTAAGAGATTGGAACCAGTGTTCTTAGGCTTAGCAGGCAGGCACCTTAACTGCTAAGCCAACTCTCCAGCCCAAGCTGGTTTCTTTTTTTTTTTTTTTTATACTTTAATTAATTAAATTTATTAATGACTTTTGGCAATTTCATATATATATTTTAATATATATATTTTTATTTATATTATTCTGATTTTACATTCATAGTATTGGTTCCATTGTCCTCCTCCTTGTCTTCCCTCCTTCAAAGGGACCTTCATCAATGGGGAATGTGGGTCATGCAATGTGAGGTTAGTCAAGAGTTCTGGGGGGTAGGCCCCGGTCTCTGTGCATAATGCCCCAACTTTTGACTCTAACAATCTTTCCGCCCCCTCTTCTGCAAGCTTCCCTGAGCCACATTGGGGTCATTTTAGTTCTGCTTCAGTGATGAGGTTTTGGGAGCCTCTGTGTCTCTGGATATCTGGCTTAGTTGGAGTTGGATGTACTCTGTGTTTATCTCCTTCAGCCTTTTTCTGGTGTCGTGATTGCCATGAATGCTGTATTCTTGCCCTTCCCCTGCATTGTTCTATGGTTTCAGCTGGGGCCCTGGTGAGGTATGGTTAGCTGATCCTCCCTTCAGGTTTGTTGTCCATCTGAAAAAAGATAAGCAAATTCTCCAATGGAGAGAGAAGTTAGTAGTAGATAGAAGGGATGACCATAGATGTTTTGGAGGGAATTTTATATGTGTTGGCTCTCTTCTAGCCCACATTTTGTGGTATCTTTATCTTGGAGACTGAGCTCATTTTTTCTACCTGGTTTTGACTTATTTCCCATTTCCAGCAATGAGTTTCATTCCACTGAGTGGATCTATTAGCCAAATCAAGAGCAGTTGGTTACCCATCATGGCTGTTTGCCACTACTGCACTTGTATGAGCATTACATCAAGTTGTTTCCTGCTGGGTATCTTAGACTGCAAGTTGTTTGGACCAATGTCAGACATTTTCCCCCAGTTGCTCGTGTAGCACCCTCTGGTACTAGACTAGCTAACTGTCTGGGGACTGACTTTCTTCCAGATTCTGGCCAGGTCTCTCCGTGTTTGGTCTCACACATGTATGCTGTGTTCAACAGTAGGGTCTTACCATTAACCTTTGGTGGGTCACCAAGAACTCTGACAGAAGTCTGTCTTTTTTGGGAAACCTTGTAGGTGTCTCAGATCAACAGCTCATTGTGGAAGTTAACCCCATGCTAGCACTGGGTGTTATAACTCTGCACCTAGGAAGGAGAGGGAGGAAAATATAATATAAAAGAGAAAGTGAGTATAGAGAGGAGAGGGAGAGAGAGAGAGAGAGAGAGAGAGAGAGAGAGAGAGAGAAGAGAAAAAGAAGCAGGACAAGATTAATGTTGGCCTTCTCTCCAGGATCCTGTGGTTCGGGTGTTCCCTCTGCGGGCCTGCTGAAGGATCAATGTTTTAGCCTGTTGTTCAGAGTAAATGGTTTTATAGTATCTTTTCCTTTGGGGTCCCAATTTGTATTCCCCCCTTGTTCTCCCTCCCACCCTTACCCTCCCTCCATCCCACCCTCCCTCTTGTCTGGGCCTCAGAGTGTTTATTAGGTTTGGCTGCATGGCATGTGGATTCAGGTTAGGAGCAACAGATAAACGAGACCATGTGATGATTATCTTTTTGTGCTTGGGTGAGCTCACTGAGTATGATCTGTTCCATGTTTGACCTTTTTTTTTTTTTTTTTTAAATTTCCTTATTTCATCTTTCCTTACTGCTACGTAGAATTCTATAGTATAGATATACCACATCTTTGTTATCCATTCGTCTAGTGATGGACACCTTGGTTGATTCCAGCTCTTTGCTATTATGAATTGAGCAGCTATAAACATGGTTGACCAAATGTCTCTGATCTGAGGCTTGGAGCCTTTAGGGTAAATGCCCAATGAGGGAATAACTGGATCCACTGGTAGGTCTATGGTCATCCTTTTCAGGAGTCTCCATATAGCTGTCTATAGTGGTTGAGAGAAGGTTCCAACTGCAGCAGAGGGAGTGATGAAGTTTCTAATTATATATAATCTATGCATTGCCTGGTTTTATAAGATTTGGTCAAACATTTTAAGTTTTATTCTAATTGAAATGAGAAACAAATAATTTTAAACAATCTAAACATTGATATTATTTGATATAATATTTATTATGAGTAATAAGTGTATACATCACAAAAAATATTAGGTTGTGGGTGTCTTGGAGAAGACAATATGGAAGGTAGATGGACGTTTTGGTGGGTGTGCCCTCAGAAACTGCTGATATGTTAAATATAGATTTGAGAAAAAATAAAGCTTAAATGAAAAATAGTATATTTTAGCCTACCTAACTGGTTTCATATGAATTAATGTCATCTACCAATACAAGAAGACAAATCATATTAATTAGGATTGTGAGAGGTGCAAGGAAAATTAAATAATATACTCCTAAATATAGCAAATGCCCTTGAAATCAGTATAAACAGAGAAAGAATTTGATTGCAAATAAAATAGTAAATGAATGAAATATTATTTATGATAGGATTATATGTAGCTCATTTGTACAATGCAGAAATTTTAGCTAAAGTTTCAAAACAGAATGCAATACCTATAAACCACACATTCTAGAGACAGTACAGACTGGCTTCTATTCCCTATCTGAATTTAGAAAAGGGCATGTTAAGTACTTCCTTTTACAGTCTTTACTCAGTAAGCGTTAATTACAGGAAACACTTATTTACACTATAAAATTTCAGTTGATATAATGAATTGTGACATTTTCTTTCTGCCTAGGTATGCTGACCAGCTAATAAAGAGGGCATTACATAAATGTCCCCAGTAAAGCATGAGGTTACATGGACCTGACATGATAGACGAAGAAGCCTCACTCTCCAGGTGGCAGCTCAGTGCAGTGCAGAATAAGATTCAGTCACCCACCCTGGTGCAGAACAGTCAGGAGAACTATTTGGATGTTTTGCCATGAGTCAGCTAAAATTGATCATGCTGGTAATAAAAGTAAAAATAGAGAATCCTGGGGATGGAGAGATTGCTTAGTGGCTAAGGCACATGCCTGCAAAGCCTAAGGACCCTTGTTTGGGTCTCCAGGTCCCATATAAGCCAGATGTACATGGTGGCGCATGCGTCTGGAGTTCATTTGCAGTGGCTAGAGGCCTTGGCATGCCCATTCCCACTCTCTCTCTCTCTCTGTGTCTCCCTCTCTCTGTCTCTAATAAATAAATACATTTTTTTTAAAATTAAAATAAATGAATAAATAAAAGGCAGAATCCTGAATGCCTTCATCCCAGATATAGCAATCTCACAGGATCAATTCTCCTGTACAAATATTAACCAGACCTAACCTGGTTAGCTTTCACGATCAGATGAGACTGGGCTCATTTGGGGTGATTTGGCCATAAACTCTAAAAATTAATTCTCTAATATGTAAAATCTCTAAAAATCAAATGATTAAAAAAATACTATGAGCGTACTCAAAACTCATCACACCTAAAATAAGAGGCTGCCAAAACCTCAACATAAGTAAACTTCCAACACCATCTCCAAGGCACAGGAAACACTGAGGAAGAGGGGTGGAAGGAATGTAAGAGCAGCAGGGTGGAAAGACTTAACTGTGAGGCGTTGACCACCTGACAGAAACTGACTGGTGCATTAATGACTTCACAGTGATTACCAAATCAGGTCTCCCTCTCTCTTTCTCTCTGTCTCTCTCTCTTTCTGTTATGCATCCTGCCCAGGTGTTGGTGGAGCCCTTTCTCTGAACTTAAGTCTATTGCTAACACACCTGATGCAGGTGTGCCAATGTCTTCCAGAGCAGGGATTAAAAAAGGTGTCTTACTAGCACCCACTGAGAACCCTTTTCACTCTGGCTCCATGCCTGGATCTTCATGTTGGCCTGTCAGGGTGGGAAGGGATATTTTTTCTATTATTGCCTTATGGATTTTAAAATCTCTTTGGAAGCACACACCTTTTCTTTGTATTAAAAAAAAAAAAAAAAAAAAAAGGCTGGAGAAATGGTTTAGCGGTTAAGGGGCCTGCTGGCTAAGCCAATGTTCCTTCTTCCACATGGGCTCCTGGACCACGTGGTATATTCTTCCCCCACAATGTACACTGGTTCCAATCTCCAGGTCCCATGTTTAGCCAGATGTAAAGTGACTTAAGGGCGCAATACCTCACTTTCCCACAAGGGGGTGGACACATCTGGAGTTAGTTCAGAGCAACTGAGAGGCTGCAGGTGTGCCCATTCTCTCTCTCTCTGACTCTCTCTCTGTCTCTCTCTGTGTCTCTCTCCAAAAACATAAATAAATAAAAAACAACGACAACAAAAACATTTGTACAATTTTGTTTTTAGGCCCATGTTCCTTCTTCCACATGGGCTCCTGGACCACGTGGTATATTCTTCCCCCACAATGACAGACTAGCAATCCCACTAAGGAAGGTCTTCAGTGGAGTGGAGACAGGGAGGAAGGAATTAATGATACCAACACATGATGTATCCATACCTATTTCACATATATATAGTATGTATGTATGTATGTATGTATGTATGTATATAATTTATTTATTTATTTGAGAGAGAGAAAGAGGGAGATGAGAGAGAGAAAGAATGAGAGAACCAGGGCCTCCAGCCACTGAAAACGAACTCTGGATGCATGTGCCTCCTTGTGCATCTGGCTTCTGTGGGTCCTAGAGAATCGAACTTGGAACCTTGTGGCTGTTCCTTTCCCCTGCTGGTTGGGAGGGCCGCGCAAGTGGGTGACGCAAAGCCGGGGCGCGGACCTTTCAAAGACACCCGAGCGGAGGGTCAAGAGGATTCAGAACTTGACACACGGCTGATGGATTTGTGACCCTGGCTTTCCTCGCCTGTTTTTGCCTGTTTTGTTTGGGGTTTTATCTCTGTTGCATGCACATTCCTTAACCACTAAGCTAGCTCTCCAGCCCTTAAATGTATTTTTATTTATTTATTTATTTATTGACAGAGATAGAGAAAGAGGCAGATACACAGTCAGAGAGAATGGGCATGCCAGGGCCTCCAGCCACTGCAAACTCCAGACTCATTCGCCCCTTGTGCATCTGGCTTATGTAGGTCCTGGGGAATGGAGCCATGGTTTAGGGTTCACAGGCAAATATCTTAATGGCTAAGCCATTTACCCAGCCCTCTACTTTTATTTCTACTTATACTAAAATCATTTTTCTCAGTCTGGTTTACCCAATTGGTTGGATAAAATGCAGACACAACTTAGGGTTTGGGATGCCAGGATTATTCCTAAACACTCCCCATATCCAAGAAATTGTGAGTTGAACCTTATTTATAGTTATAAGCAAATATCTTAATTTCTCCAGTCTGATGTCCTATTTCAACATTCTTTCCAAGAAAATTACAATTTATGCTTTATCATGGCTTTTATTATTATCTTAACATAATTTAAAAATACTTTAAGAATAGCTGACATCTATTAACTGGTTGATTTAGGCTGAAATTTAACCTACAAACAAATAAGTAAAATAATTTATTTCAAATTTATATTAATCAATTCATACTTTTAAAAAATCCAGAGAAGTAAAAATTAGGAAGCACAAAAAAGGACTTCATACATATGGACTTGAAATTTAATAAAATTCTGTGAGACAAAAGAGGGAGGAGAAATGGGTTTTTTAATAAGTCCTACTGAGTGTTAAGATTCTAATATGAAAATAAGGGAACTTTGAGTGCTAGTTCAATATCTACAAAATATACATCCTAGAAGGATCACAGATCTGAATGTGAAGTTGCAAGAGATAACATACATGAAAAAAATAGATAATATTATTATAATATTTATCAGAGGGAAAAGTGAAAAACTAAACACCAAAAAAGAAATTAAGTGGAATAAATCTAAGAATTTCTCTTCATCAGGAGAGAAGGAATAATGAGTGCATGAATAAAATATAATTAATATTCAAAATATCATATATTGAGTGTTTATTCTAATTGCTTCAAGTGTATAAAGACTTACAACCTAAGAATGAACAAATTTTCCATTAGACAATATCCAAGTAGTCAATATACATATGAAAAAAATCTAGACATCCAATCATGAAGAAAATAAATGAAACATCATAAAATTTCAGTACATACCTATTGCTAACATTTAAAAATTGCTGAAAATTCAAATAAAAGATTCAATAAAATGAAAATAATTAACAAATTCATGGAAGTTAAACTGGCTAAATATAAGAATACTTTATGACTTAGTATTTTATAACCATAGGTAGATTCCTTATAAAATTTTACATTTGTTGTATCAAAAAAATATGCCAAAAATTCTAAGCTGTTCAGCTTATGAGGACCCCTATACTGGAAAGAGAAAACAGCCATGTGACAGGAACACTCATGCTTACTCTTTCAGTGTGGAAGCAGCCATAAGTAGTGCACAGACACATGTCTATGTTTGTGTTTCTTTTAAACTATATTTTAAAACAGTGAGGGGACATCAATATCTCAAAGTCAATAATATCTTGTTAATAGTTATCACAAATATGCTATATGGTGCTGGAGAGATGGCTTAGTGGTTAAGGTGTTTGCCTGTGAAGCCTATGGAGCCAGGTCTGATTTCCTCAGTACCCATGTAAGCCAGATGCACAAGGTGGTCATGTGTCTGGAGTTTCTAGTGGCTGGAGGCCATCATGTACCAATTTTTATTCTCTCTGTCTGTCTCCTCTCTATCTCTTTTCTTATAAATAAATAAATATAAAAAGTATTTTTTAAAATACACAATACATATAATCACAAGATTGATGAGTTCAAAGAGGAAAGCATTTTGTCAGTTATTTGCTCATTGCTTGAAGAAAATATCCCCCAAAAGCAGCTTATGAATGCAAAAGGGTTTAATTTGAGTTACAGTCCTGGAGAGTAGAGGTCATTGTGGTGGGAAAAGCAGGATAGGAATGGGAAGCTGGATTGACATCGTCACAACAGTAGGGTGGAAGAAACCAGTGAGTGGGGCCTGATTGTGACACTACAGGTTACCCCTCCCTGAGCAAAGCTACGACTCCTAACATTTCCATAACTACTCAGGTAAGTGCCACCATCTTTGGAGGAAACATTCAGACACATGAACCTATAGAAGGCAGAACATTCAACTCAACATAGAATTGAACAGAAATAATGCATTGACAATAAAATTATTCTACTAATTAAGGAAACCCATGTCTTCTTGGAGAAAGGGTTTCTTCCAGATCTGAAGAAAGGAACAGTCAAAGTGAGAGGAGTACTTTGCAGTGCCATAAACAATGAAAGTTCTCAATATACAAACAATACAGGGAACGTATCAAACACACATACAAACCAACTGAAGGCACTTGTAATGTGAACTACATGAAAGGATTGGCAACAAAATAAATTGCATTGTATAATATTGTAACTCTCAGTATAAAATAAATATCTATGACTCCATTGTTATATAAAGAAAGGTTTCGATAAATACAAAGCTATGGAACAGAGCCAAATTTCCTATGAATAAAAATGTTAAAGAATCAATGCGGTCTCCCTACCATCACTCTGAGATGCAGCTTAGCTCCACAATCCTTAAATAAACTTAGACAGCCCATAGCGACATTATCCAAAAAGTGCATTAGGGAATAAAAGAGTAACTTCTCAGTAGAGACACCTGACAAACCATGTTTCAGCCAAATGATCAGGAAAGACATAATCAAGGATGTCCTGGTGGTAGTGTGCATCCTTGATATGATGTGATATGTGATGTGATGTGATGATGTGATGCCAAAGATACTCAACCTTAGTGATCATCCTTCTAAAACCCATTATCCCTGTCTAATCACTAGAAAACTACCTGAAAGACTCAGATGGAGAGACCTTTTACAAAACACATAACAATACTTCTCAAATTTATCAAGGTGGTAAAAAAATGAGGAAGGTCTTAGAATGGGTTGCAATCAAGTGAGGCTTGGAGGTACAATGAGTAAATGTTCACAAAAGAGACACTATATAAAGTGTCCAAATAGTACTTCTGTGCTGACTCCATCTACCACCTAACTATCATAAATCTACCCACAAAGAAAGATAAAATCCTGATGTAGTGGGAAAGTTCCATAACGAAGTTCCTGCAGATAAACCATGAGGAATCTGAGTTTGTCCAGGTATTGCATCAGTGACAACATAGAACATTCCAGGAAAGAATGCTTACAGAGGTCTTAAAAGTAATTCTGCCTTCTCACTCATGGGATCTAAAAGGTGGAGCTTGTCACACAAAAGGCATAGTAGCAGGTTTTAGAAATAGTATTTTGGAATCTGTTCAGACTGAGGAAGAGCAGATGGTGTAATGACATGTAAAATTGATGTTTTGAAGTTAGAAATCTTTGTGTATTTCCTTACCTAATATTGTCAAGATTAAAAAAAAAAGTGCTAAATCATGTTTAAATACTTAAATATAAATTATTTTGCTTTGCCTTTTAAATTTACTCCATTGAAGTGTGATTACATTATGTTTCTTGAACATGCAATTTGAACTAAAATGCAAATATTCACAAATATATCAATTTTGAAGGCATCCATATAAGCCTATTATTGATGGCCATCATTTCAGAAAGAATTCAGATTCAGGAAGCACATTCAACACTCTTTGGTGTTTAACACATAGGGGACGATGGGCGGTTTATAGAGTGGTTAAAATTGGAACAGGAGATTGTTAGGACTATCTAGTGTAGCGCGATTTTTGGCAGTGAAGTGAAAGATCCTGGCCAGTACTCAGATATATAAAAACTGCTGTCATATATCTAGTTTCAAAGATTAGCTTTTTGGTAATACTTAGAGTTGTATTAAAAGTCATAGTATTGCTGAAGTTATGTTTGACTAGGAACAGCTGTTCTGAGTTTGTTTTCTTCTCCCCGCTTGGAGCATTGATCGTGGACTAATTGTTGCACCCCTTGTTTCTGCTTGCATGTGCCCAATCATTTTTCTTTAAAGCAGCTTTCACCTACATGAATAATTGCATCTAATTTCATGGGTTTGAAATTCAGATTGTGATGACTAAATGGTATTTTTTTTGCTTGGTTTTTCCCCCAAATCAGAATTTTTCCAAATAACAAGCTGTTCTTCAAAAAGTTATAATATTTTTGCACATTAAAAGTACATAAATTCTCAGGTCTATCTAAAATGTCATGTTAGAAATAGAAAAAAACAAACATTTAGTAGAGACTGCATTCAGATTAGAAGATGGATTATTGCTATATTTCCAATACTTTTAGTTCACTTAATATCAGGCATATTGCATTGGGAAGAGACAAATTTGAAGGATTTTTTTTTTTTTGATAGATCCCTAGGTGAAACATGCTGTTGGCTCAGTCTCATAAAAACAATCGCACAACACATATTTAGAGAGGGAATATCCAGACATATGGATTATGTACATAAGCCATCCTATAAAATTACTGTCAAAATGCAAGATGAGAATTATGAGAAAATGCACCAAAATAATTTCAGAAAACCATTATCACTCCCAAGATCCTCAGCCATCATCGTAGAGCGTCCTTGGCAAATCCAGCAGCAGGAGCCAGTTAATGAGGCAAGTCATCCGTTATCATTGCTGTGTTTAGCCTGATTTAGTTATCTGAATCAAAATGACAGATTCTGGAGGAAGGCTCCTGGGATCTTGACTGAAAACGTTATGTTGATGTAACTATGCATTGATCAGTCTGGTGGAGTGGTCTCCATGCCAACAATAGAAAAAAACAACAGTAATAAAAACAAAAACACTAGGTTAAAGGGCATGCTTCAGGAAAACGGATATTGGGCAAGATATTTTCTTTATAAACAGGCTGAGTTAAACATTGAAATAAGCTTCATGCCCTGACCAACTCAGGGCTTCTCAACACATAAGAGGTTTTATAAAGTAATTTCAGCTTGTCAGGAACAATTTTCCTCTTTCCTTTAAGGATTACTTATAACTTTTGCTTTCATAACTATAACCCATGATATTGGCAAGCTATTAACTTTATTTCAGGATAAAAACTGAGAGAATTAACTCTTTCTGTACCTTTCCAATTCCCTACTGTTCCCCAAATTCATTAATAGACAGCTGGTTATAAAATACATTTGACGTGCTTGACATGGATTTTAGAGACTTGATAATAAAAGTATTTAAAATGAGAAAAAGGAAGGATCCAAGTAATCTAATAGAAATATTAGCTTTGGCACTTTGTTCTGTCTGCTAGACGTTAGTTTGAGGAAGAACTTTTATGCTTTTGATCAGTGGACAACACAGATTTTTCTTGTTATAGACAAGCTATCAACATTCAGCAAACATTAATGGGACATTAAAAGTCATAATGACAGAAAAATAAAGATGGTTCTAAAGATAGAAAAGCTCATTGCACAAATCTTATTGTATCAAATATAACAGTATTAAAGATTATATATACATGGGTTTGTTGCTGTCTTTGGGCTTGGACACACATTTTCATCCCAGGATATGAACAGAACCAAAAAGAGAGAAACCCACACATACTTTTCCATCTGACATATCTGGTTTATTTTAACGCTAAGGAGTGGAAATGTATAAGATATCTTTAACTACTCCCCCAGAGTCATGTCAGTTAATTTGGGCATCACATTATGATTTAACAATTTTCTAAACTGATCCAATTTAATGCTTTTTAAAAACTTCACTTTCTGGGTCTATTAAGCAGTCTCTCTGCATCTCCAAAACAAAGTGCCCAGCTGGATAAATGAATGAAACAAGAGTTTACAGGAATCCAAAATCCTAATTTTAACCACATGCTGGAAAGTAAGAGAGTTTATCTGTTTCATCCAAGTTTTTCTTTCCCTTTTTTTTTTTTAAAATTCTTCTTCTCACTTAAATAGAAACACTGCTGTGCTGGTGCTTGTTCTTTGGACCACGGGCTTTGTATTTGAGCTATGCTGAGGATGGTTAAAATGGAAAGCAAGAGGTCACCACCTCTTACCATCTCATTCCACGATGCTCTTCACAGTAGAGCCCCATAGGGCCTGCCATTCCCACATCCATTTACTAGCCATAATTTGATAATCCCTAGAGGTGTTCAGATTCTGGGCAAATACTAGGACGCTGAGTGCTATGTGCAAAACCAGACATGAGCCTGGTTAATTCATGTTGCTCTGTATTCTCTTCTGAGCACATGTGTTCTCATGGTGGTCTGAAGCCCAGATACTAGCTACTAATAACTTTCATATGCAATAGTCAAGTTAAATCCATCCTTTCTTCACTATATGGGGTAGTTTGAATGTGATAATGTAAATGCATGGACCCATAGACTCAGCTGTTTTATTAAAACTGAGGTTGTAACTTTACCCCCTAGCAGGCAACTCTTTTCTAGAGGAGGTGTACGAATGGAGGCGGATCGTGAGGTACAGCCCTAAGATGTGTTTGGAGGCACATCTTCAGTCCCAGCCCTGATAGTTGTGTTCACAACAGTCTTAGCTCCGAGAGTTCCTGCATGCCTGTGGTGTGGGCTGCTCGGTGGTTTCTCTCTCTATTTGGATCTATGCAAGGGAGCCAGCTTCTTCCACCATCAGTAGAATTTCCCCCAGCCTTTTAAGCCTGAAAGAGACCCCCCTTCCTCTCATAAACTGTGCCTGGTTGGATGTTCCACCCAGAAAGGTGCTGCTTACTGCACCAGTGGAGCAAAACAAGAACTGAAGAAATTCTATCAGGCTACTCCTGTCACTTAGGCGGTTCATCTCGTCACACCAAAAATGGAATCACTCTTACTTAATATCCTCAGTACATTAAACTTAGTGTGCCTTTGTCTTCGATTCTTTATGAAATTCTCCCAGAAGCTGCTGGCCCCAGATGAAGGTTTTCAGGACTGGAGGGGTGGAATTTGAACTCCAGAGACTTGTTGCTTGGAGATTTGTCACTGGTTGGAGTTGTTGGACTTGAAGCTACAGAGTTTGATGTTTGCCCAGGCTGTTTTAAATCTTGTATTGGCTGAATATTTCTTTGCTATACCCAACACCATCTTTTGCAACATTAGTGTTTATTCTGTGCCATTATGGGTTTTTTGAAGTTTGTTTGTTTTTTTTTTTTTTTTTTTGGTACTATGGATCATTATGGGATGTATGAACATCATTGGATTTTTAAAAACTATGGGGACTTTTAAAGTTGGATGAATCCACTGCATTTTACATCATGTATGGTTATCAGCTTATGGGGGTCAGAGGCAGAATGGGCTGGTTTGAGTCAGATGATTTGGGTGTCCCATATAATTTAGGTGTTCTGAATGGTAGGTACCCGGCTGATGGAAATTTGGGAATTAAGACCTCCTGGAGGCAGTGTATTGTTGGGGGTGGGCTTATAGGTGTTATAGTCAGTGTCCCCTTTCCAGTGTTTTGCACCCTCTCCTGTTCCTGTTGTCCACCTGATGTTGGCCAGGGGGTGATGTCCACCCTCTGCTCATGTCATCGTTTACCCCTGCCATGATGGACCTTCCCCTCTAGTCTATAAGCCAAAATAACGCCCCTCCCCCCTTTTTCCCAAAAGCTGCTCTTGGTCAGGTGATTTCTGCCAGCAATATGAACCTGATTAAAACAGTTGGATACACTTGGTAGACTGTCATAGTATCCCAGCTACTTTGAACCTTTCGTAGGTACTGTGAATAAAATGCACTCTAGCGACAAGAAATAGTGTAACCTTCATGATGTTCAACCTCAAAATTCTTGATGAGGTCTCACTCCGGTCATGCACACTCTAGACAACTTGTAACTCCAAGCCCACTTTGAGCAAACATAAGCATCAGTGAACTTTAGGTAACTGCTTAGTTATTTATTAACCCAGAACAGGAGGGGAAATACCTTCACAATGATTTCCTTAAGAACACTCAACTCCTACTAAATCAGATATCCAGAGACACAGAGGCTCCCAAGACCTCATCACTGAAGTAGAACTAAAATGAAATTCATGGAAGAGGGGGCGGAAAGAGTGTTAGAGCCACAAGTTGGGTCATTGTGCACAGAGACTTGGCCTATCCCCCATAACTGATGGCTACCCCCACAATGCACTACCCACATTCCAAAGAGGAGGGTCCCTTCAGAGGGGGGAGGACAGGAAGGAAGACACTGACATGAATGTAAAATTACAATCAAAAAATTAAATTAAAAAAACCCTGTGATTGGTGCAACTTGAGGCTTGACTCTGTCGTTACACAAATACTTTGATTGGTGGAACAGAAATACATGAGGTGATCAGTGCGATTTCAGTCCAAGCGCATTGTATCACCCTTCTGCCCTAACTATATATGGAAACTGCTTTTCAGGTTTTTCAGGATAGCTTAGGTTTCCCTGATATACTTACACTTAAGGCAATTAAGTTATTCCATTATTCCTGTGAAACGTATGCATTTAACACCTAAATCTTTTTTATGCCATTATTTCCATAACATCTGGGAATGTAGAACCTGTAACTCAGAAAAAAAATAAATAAAAAAATAAAATAAAAAACCATCAATCCAATATTAGAGAAGAGCTTATTTACCAGTTAAAGAGTCATATTTAGTCTTCTTTATGTATGATACTACATGGAGACACTTGAAATTGAGTCTGACTCCATTTCTTGTCACCCTTTAGATATGCTACAAATGGTTGACATTCTTTTAGAAGGATACATTCAGTTGTGTGGGGATGAACAACTAATATGGTCTGTGTTTGCTTAAATGTATTGCTCGCTTGGCAGCCCTCTTTGCATTCTAGCCAGTCCTTACAAAAAAAGAAACATTTGTTTTTCTTAAATTGCTCCCACGCTTGTTAGTTCCTCAGAGTCAATGCATGATTTCATGTTTTGCATTCAATATTCTAAAAGGAGGAAGGAAAAACATCTTGACAGATTATTTTTCCTTGGAGGATTTGGGTTTAAGCCCTTATGCAAAAAGAATCCTAGATTAATGATAACTGCGTAGCAAGAAATATTCTTTCTGGTCTCTGAGCAGTGAAAATGACACATGATGTTAGTAGACTCCACAAATCCCAGCGGGATTTCAAAGCTTTGAAGCCAGCCATGTAGTACTTTCTCTGCAGCAGGAATGCCTTCTTACATCAGACTTGATGCTCCGCTACTGAGAAACACCATTTTAAAGCTACCTTTTATTTTCAAGTGTGAAAGGAGTGAAAAAACAGCATAGATTAAGAAAAAGAAGTATTTGGGTGACTATGGGCAGGTCATATTGTTATGCATATGAAGAGAGAGAGAGAGAGAGAGAGAGAGAGAGAGAATGAGAATGTAAATGCATAGATCCACACCCAGAGCATTAGCCCTAAATGTGAAAGCCCTCATTGTCGAATATTGAACAGTTTCCTGTGATTTGGGTTAGTTAGTTCCACACTGCAAATGTGGCTGATAGTGTTCATATTGTACAATGAATGTGGCCAGTTGATAATGAGTAGTGGAGCATGAATTAAGGTACTTTTATGTTATATCTGTGTTTCAAAGGAAATAACATTAACATTAATTAAAGTTAATTCTGTTTACCTAGATGTAAAGTATGGGAGCAAATATCTTTAATGCTTAGATATTTTTATTAATTTATTGAATATTCTCCCAGACTGTAGATTTTCTGATGCTAGGGGATAGAGAACCAGTCTTACAAATACACACCTGTACTTGATTGTTGACTTTTTTCACAAGAGAGCTGAATTACTTTTACACTCAAATTTCTGTGTACTTTTGACTCATACTTAATATGAATATACTGATAATAATAGTCTGGTATCACATGACTTTTGGAGAACCTGCTGTATTAATATATAGACAATTATTATAAACCAGGCAACTCACCTACAGTTGTGGTAAATGTCATGTTCATTTTACTACATTTTAATCAGAACCAACAGATCCTACATCAGATATATTCATTCTTAAATGTAATTTTATTCAGCTTGACACACTATTGCAAAAATCCATGAAATACAACAAACAGATTGGGATTTCTCTGATTTTTTTCCTGGTCAATAACAGGCTACTAGTATTTGTGAAACAAATGAAATCTCAATATATAATTTTGTTTCAAATGTTTAGACAAATGATCAATATCTACAGGGTGAATATCAAAGAGGCAGACATGTACAGCGTATGAAATAGTATTTCAAAGGTCAGAATCTTTAGAAGTTCCTAATGATTCAGTCTTCAAAGTAAAAACTAAAGCTGATTCATCATGGCTTAAATAAATGTGATTATTATCTAATTAATTTAAAATGCAACAAAGAGTTATTGCTTGCAAATAATCACCATGGATTCCTCCTAATTATTTTATAAGCCATCGTAGAACTGGGAATTTGTGTTGGAAGCCACTAGTCTTGTTCGTTTTTAAATATATTTTACTTCATTTATTTATTTGAGAGAGAGAGAGAGACTGGGAGAGGGAGAAGGAGAGAGAAAGGGAGAGAGACAGAGAGAGAAAATGGGTGCTCCAGGACCTTCAGCTCTGCAAACAAACTCCAGATGCATGTGCTCCCTTAGGCATCTGGCTTACATGGGTCCTGGGTAATCAAACCTGGGTCCTTTGGCTTTGTAAGCAAATATCTTAACTTCTAAGCCACCTCTCCAGCCCCATTAGCCTTGTTCTTAATAATGTTGAGGTTCCTTTCACATGCCATCATCTTTGACTTCATAAAGCACACATCCAATGTAGGACATCAATACTGTGATGCTTTTAGTCCTCTGTAACTAACCCAGAATTGCTTCAATTATTTCTTTCTCAGCCTTTATGAATCTACTTCTCCTCTTCTATTTATATTAATAAAATTATAAAATAGCACTAAAACCACTGTATTTACAATATTCAGAATTTGGTAAGTAATCTGTTATTAAAACCATCTGCATGTTAGAGTTTTTAAAATTACACTTACACATTTGCCTTCAGAATATCCTGCTAGATTCTCAAGTTAAATCCCTAGAAAATCTTCTCATGTCTCTAAGTAGAGAAAGGTTCTTCATTTTGAATTTCATCTAGAGAACTCACGAAAATCGTCATTCATCTATGCACATGTCTTTATCCAAGCTTTCTCTCAGTGGCAAAGAATGGACATCACCAAACTCCAGCATTTCTTGCCTTCCTGCCTCACATGATAAAAGGGAAAAGTTAGGAAAATCTTTGGAAAATTATAGCTCATGTACAGAGTCCTACTACAATACAGACATATAATCATATGATTCTATGCCATTTGCCTTACCACACACTTTCTTCCAAAATAAATAACACAATGACAGTGGGTAGAACTGAAAATTTTGTCATGTATATGGTCAGTGTAGGTGAGATGGACAATTAAAGAAGCCATGGAACAAATGGAATACAAAAACAAAGAAACAAAATCAGTCACTAGAAGAAGTTGATGCTTTAAGAACTCAAGGATCATATGATTAGGGAAGAGCACTCAAAAAATTCAGACATGAAACACCACCTACCTCACCAGATTAATATAAAATCACAAATGCTGAATTTTTATGCCAGCTTCTATTGTCTCATATATCATGTCAAGTGCAGCATTTAAGAAAAATGAAAAAGCATTCTAATGGAAAGAAAATTACTGGCCAAGGAAACAATATGGGTATCTGATTCAATCAGAAAGGTTATCTTAGCCTCTCAATAAAGTAAAATCAAAGGCACGTTTATTTAATGTGTTAAATCCCATAGTGGAACAGCAGCATGCAAGAACATCAGAGAAAATGTGAAAAATGCATACTGTTGATGGAGAGTCCTGTGTGTTATCTTAGCTGGACCATAAAGGGCTGGTGGATTTGTATAAACTTTAATTTTAGCGTATTTTTGAGGATGAAGATTTTTAGTGATATTACTATTTAAACAGAGTTAATCAGATTGTCCATAATAATGTGAGTAGAACTCATCTAATTGGTCAAAGACGTGAATATAACATATATTCATGCACCATCTCTATAAAATATGTATGTAGATAATTGATTCTCTTTCTCTGTATAAACCTAAGACAGATGTTTCTAATGGGCTGTCTGTCATAGTACCAGAAACCCTTCATATGATAATCCTTATACATTAAAAGCAAATCCTTTATCATAATGTGAAAGACCTATTTTCCTTGGATTACTTCCCTACCTGCTTCTGATGAGCTCAACCTTCATTTTCTTCTCTGCATTTTGGACCATACACATGGACTCACAAGTTTAATCAACAGTTTTACCCAGTCTCTCAACCAATCATTGATCGATATATACTGGATACTGTTTAGTTAGCAGTTTTTTTGAGACCAGAGTGACAAAGGAAATCAGAAGCATTCTGATCACTAAAGGGCTTTAATGCTAGATGTAATTGGTAATGAAGAAACCAGAAAAAATCATATTAAAGAAACTAAAAAAATGTAAAATGAAACTTTTTGTAGCTTTCCTAGGCAAGCTCATATGAGACTTAAAAAAATTCCACGAGGCTGGAAAGAAAAACTAAAAATAATAGGTGTTAATAAATGCTATGATTTTGCCTACTTTGGGTTTTACTTGCCAATACTTATAAATAAGGAACTTGGCAATACAACTTTTTGAGCAAGACCTGAGGAAAATATATTTGTGAGACATTTATATAGATCCCTAATATGAGAATAGTAAATATTTAGTGAAAGCCTACAATTGATTTTTTAAATAAAAATCATTAAGAATAGAAGACAAGAAGGAGGTTCTGTCCCTTGGCTTTGGTCCAAGTGTGAAAAGGTAAAAAAATTATTTGTAATAATTAATCATTTCTACATGTTCTTATTCAAGTTTGATTCCCAGTCATCCTGGTACCTGTGAAATGAGAAAATAGCTCAAACAACTCATTCCTTTGCCAGTATTCCATGGCACTTAGCAGAAAAAAAAGTGTAAAAAAAATCCTGGAGGGTTGGAATACTTGGCCCACTGTACTCACAAAGCTGAGGCTCAGAGGAACTTAAAAATCTCAACTAGTACAAAGAAGGGTAAGAGTTCACAGCAGAAATATTCATGCCAACACTCAGGTGTTCTCCTTGGATAAGCTTGTATAGAAACATATTTACATTGAGTGTGCAACTTCAGTGAATAGTTCAAACCCCCTCCCCCCCAAAAAATATCTAGCAGAGGAGAGAATGAAGGAGCCAGAAGTTAGAGCTGATGAAGCACTAGAGGTGTAAACATGGGTGGGAAATTAGATGCAGGAGATGTGGTAAAAGACATTGCAAAAGGATAAGACAAAATCCTGAATGTAATAGGCATTCCAACTAAAATAATATAGATATGCAAAAATGGAGCAATTTTATAGACATGAGAGGTGGAACTTTACCAGAAAATATGTTTCTTAGGATATTAGAACTGTACAAAACTACCAGACATAATACAATAAAATACAATCTATCTATATATCATCTATCTATCTAGCAAATTACAAAAACAGCAGATGTGCTACAAAGAAACAATTAGATTGACAACCATTTTCCCCATTTATCAAAAGAAAATATAGGAAAAATACATTCCTGCAAAGCCAAAGGATGCAGGTTCTATTCTCCAGTACCCATGTATGCCAGATGCACAAGGTGGCACATATGTCTTGAGTTCCTTTGCAGTGTCTGGAGGCCCTGGCACACCCATTTTCTCTCTCTCTCTCTCTGCCTCTTTCTCTTTCAAATAAATAAATAAAAATATTTTTTAAAAGTTATTTACCCAGCTTACTGGCTTCTGCTACCGATTTTTGGTTCCAGCTCACACACAAGTCTACACATTTGTAGCTAGGATCCACGTATGACAGAGAACATGTGACATTTGGCTTTCTGAGCCTGGGTTACCTCACTTAGTATAATCCTATCCAGACCCATCCATTTCCCTGCAAATTTCATAATTTCATTTTTCTTTACTCCTGAAGAGAACTCCATTGTGTAAATGTACCACATCTTTATTATCCACTCATCTGTGGAGGGACATCTAGGTTGGTTCCATGTCCTAGCTATTGTGAATAGAGCAGCACTAAACATGGTTGTGCAAGTATATGTAAGGTAGTGGGAAGAGTCCTTCAGATATATACCTAGGAGTGCTATAGCTGGACCATATGGTAAATCTATTTTTAGCTGTCTCAAGAACCTCCACACTGATTTCCACAATGGTTGGACCATATTACATTCCCACCAACAGTGTAGAAGTGTTCCTCTTTTTCTGCATCCCCGCCAACACTTATTGTCATTTGTTTTCTTGATGGTAGCCATTTTGACAGGAATGAGATGGAATGTCAAAGTGGTTTTAATTTGCATTTCCCTGATGGCTAAGGATTTATAACACTTTTTAGATGTTTATATGTCATCTGTATTTCTTCTGAGAACTCTCTATGTAGTTCCATAGCCCATTTTTTAACTGGATTGTTTGAGTTTGTATATTCTGGATATTGATCCTCTGTCAGATGTATATCTGGCAAAGATTTTCTCCCATTCTGTAGGTTGTCTCTTTGCTGTATTCGCAGTGTCCCCTAGCAAGACCTTCACAAGACCCTCATAATAGGAAAAAAAAAAGATGATGACATCAAATTGAAAGAGAGACTAATGGAGAGAGGGAGGAGATATGATGGAAAGTGGAGTTCTGAAGGAGAATGGGGGGAGAGGAGGGAAATATCATGGTTTATTGTCTATAAGTATAGAAGATGTCAATAAAAAAAGAGAAGAAAAATATACAAAAAAGTTATTTAAAATAGTCCTAAATTGTTCTCTTGGCTTATGAGCACAATTCTGCAAAATGTAATTCATTTCAATCACTTGGCCACCAAAAACCAGGAAAAACATCCTCAAAGTGCTTAGACTCACTGGCAAAAAACAAAATATTGAAACATATTTTATTTAATGTCAAACTGTACTCCATGTCATTAAAGACTAACAGGAATTACAAGTAAGTTGTCCTTTTTTTTCTCAATTATCATGATTAATCTCCCCAGACAGAATATTTGTATACTAATATATATATATATATATGTGTGTGTGTGTGTGTGTGTGTGTGTGTGTGTGTGTGTGTGTGTGTAAGCTATGGGGATCCTTCTCAGGAGTGTCCTTGGTGTTCACTATGGGGTAATCAGGGCCTATATTAGTTTCTGGGGGTGGAACTGTACCTCGGGATATTTCTACCCATCCTATGGCTCTTGCAATCTTCCTGTTCCCTCTTTGGCAACAGTCCCTGAGCTTGGGTGTGTTAGCAGGTTGTTTTCAGTGTTGAGTTCTCTGTAGCCTCTTTTTTTCTGTGAAGATGTCTTTCAATTCACCTCTGTGTATTCCTTGCTATTTTTGTGGAGATAGTTGTCAGGCATGCATTGGGAGCAATGCTTGTGCTGCTGCTTCCTCTGCAGTTAAGGCCACTAGCAGAGTAATTCTTCAGTGCTGTGAGTGTGTGCAGGTGCATGTGTGTGTCTGTGGAGTCCACAGAGAAAATTCAAGTTGTTCAGGATGTCACCAATTAGCCTAGTGGCTGACCCATAAATCCCAGGAATCTATACTCCTGTCTCCACCTCTCCACCCTTAAGATTACATCTTAACTCCACCACACCTGGAAATTAAACACACTTCTTTCAGCAGGCATTTACTCAAGGTTATTGACTGAGTTTATATGCCATCCACATTATTTCTAATGAAAAATTATCTTAAAGTTCTCCATGTTAACACACATGCTCACAGACACCAAAGCAGGTGCCACCTTCATTTTTGCATTGTTGCAGCAGAATGTTAGTGACTAGGTAAAAGGAGGTTATTTGGTTCACAGGATGAGTAACTCAAGACTGAAAGAGGGCAACTGTTGATGATTTTATTGCTGTGTAACATAGACAAGGAGGAAGGGCCTGTTTTTATTATTTATAAGAATTCCTCTTGGGCTGGAGAGATGGCTTAGCAGTTAAGGTGCCTGCCTGCTAAGACTAAGAACCGGGTTCCAATCTCCAGGTCCCACGTTTAGCTAGATGCAAAGTGACACAAGGGTGCAATGCCGCACTGGACCACAAGGGGGCACACACATCTGGATTTCGTTCACAGCAGCTGAGAGATTGCTGGCTCGCCCATCTCTGTCTCCCTCTCCCTCTCTGTCTGTCTCTCTCTGTGTCTCTCTCCAAAAATAAATAAAATAATACTAATAAAAAAGAATTCCTCTGGGATGGAGAGATAGCTCAGCAGTTAAAGGCACTTGCTTTCAAAGTTTGATGGCTTATGTTTGATTCTCCAGGACCCACTAAAACAGCCAGATTGTTTACTTTTGCAGGAGGCCTTGGTTCTCCCATTCTCTCCCTTTCCTTGCAAATATTTTAAAAAAGAAAGTAGAAAAAATAATTTCTCAGATATAACAAACCCACTTCAATTATAACATCACTCATCTATTCATTAAGGCGGAGCGTTTATAAACCTAACCACTTTCCCTCTTAACATTCTTGCATTGAGTATTAAGATTCTAACACACATATTTTGGGGAACATATTCAAACCACAGATGTCGGAAATATTATGATATTTTATGTTCAGTTGAGGATTCTCAATATTAACTACTTAACAGTAAGTATAATATTTGAATGTCACTTTTATTTATTTATTTGAGAGACAAAGACAGAGAGACAAAGAGAGGAAGGAAGGGAGGGAGGAAGAGGGAGAAAGAGAGAGACAGATAAAAAGAGAGCGAGAAAGGAAAAGAGAGAGAGAGAGATGCCAGGGCCTTCTGCACTGCAGTTCAATTCCAGGCACATGTGCCACTTTGTGTGCCTGGCTAAGGACTCGAACCTGTCGATCAGGCATAGAAATCAAGTGCCTTTAAACACTGAGCACTCTCCAGCCCTGAATCTCACTTTACTGCTTGACTATTTACCTTGTAGATTTAAAATTACTTTGTGTGTTTTCTATATATGATATATATTTGAATATTCTGCATACCAATAAAATATATTTTTCTATTATATTCTAATCTGTATATTTATAATGAAATTATGCATATACGGATATATAATTAAAATAAAGAAATGATAAAATAATTAACATAATTATCACTCTTAGCTGTAGGATATTTTTAGAGATGAACCCATAGAAACCTTCATATGCATTGATGCTTGATGTTTCTTAAATACATAACAGCTATACACTTAAAATCTTTGTAAAATGAATGTGTATGTTTATGGATACTTAAACATATACATTCCCATTTAAATTATTTATGAATTTCAATGCCTACACATGATTTTAAAAATAATTGAAATGCTGCACAAGTTGATATTCTTTGTTGATAAGCTTAAAATACTACATCCCCCAATATGATAGTTTATAGAAAGTGAAAAGAAAGAAGTTATCTCAAATGATATTCAAATTATAGGCTTTAAACTTTTCATTGACTTATTAGTTATGAAGGATGAAAAGGACTGTTATGCTCATCATTACATTAAGACACTAGATTGAGAAGTTAGATGAATTCTTAGAGAACAAGGATCTTAAATTTCATAGATATCACATATCTGAAGGGGTTCTTAAAATGGCTCAGAAAAATTCATGGAAGAGGGGACAGAAAAATTGCTGAAGCCACAAGTTGGGACATTACACACAGAGACATGGCCTCTTCCCCATAACTGATGTCTACTCAACAATGCATGACCTACAATCCCCATGGGGATAACTGGCATCCCCAATGAAGAGAGGGGGACAGAGATGAGTGTAAGGATGGTACCAACATGTACTGTTTACACACTGAGTATCTCCATAACATACATACATATATATATATAATGAAAAGGTTGAATAATAGGAAAAAATGGACATAAATGAAAATAATCCACATTTTCTATTTTTCCCTCAATGAGACTCAAAATTAAAGTTTCTAAGAGTTTCCAGACATTTTTTTTTTTTTTTTGAGAGAGTCAGATTGGGAGAGAGAGAGAGAGACAGACAGACAGACAGACAGAGAATGGGCATGGCAGCAGCCTCTCAGCTGCTGTGAAAAAACTCCAGACGCGTGGGCCCCCTCCCTTGTGGGCAAGTGTGGCATTGCGCCCTTGTGTCACTGTGTCTGGCTAAAGTGGGACCTAGAGAATCCAACTAGTGTTCTTAGGCTTAGCAGGCAGGCACCTTAACTGCTAAGCCATCTCTCCAGCCCTAGTTTCCAGATTTTGATAGCTGAAGCACATAAATTTTGTTTGGGGGTGTTGAGGATATTTCTATTGAGAAATGGAAGGTTTTGAGGATTTCTAATATGATATATGGATTACTCTTGCTATAGAAAAGCCAGGCTGTATGGCAAGGAGATCCTTCCTTGCTTCCTTGAATATATGCTCTTTTGCTAAGGTTGCTAGTCAGGGTCATCGTGGAGTCCAGGGTCTTTAGGAGCACTGTGATACATGGAAATCACACCTGGTATAGGCAGACTTCCACACGCCACCTGTTTCTCCTTCACCATCTACACAATTCACTTGGAAAATCCAAGTAATTTACACTCAACAATTTCCTGGGGTTTTCATCTTGTCAAGGATTTTGAGGGATCAAGTGTCCAGGCTCAAATTTCCAAGGGGAAGAAGCTAATAACCATTTTTTTTTTTTTTTTTCTGAGAGAGAGACACAGAGAAAGGGAGAGGAAGACAGACAGAGATGGGCGCGCCTGCAGTCTCTCAGCTGCTGCAAACGAAATCCAGATGTGTGCGCCCCCTTGTGGTCAAGTGCAGCATTGCACCCTTGTGTCACTTTGCATCTGGCTAAACGTGGTACCTGGAGTTTGGAACCGGCATTCTTAGACTTAGGACGCAGGCGCCTTAACTGCTAAGCCATCTCTCCAGCACCTAATAACCATTATTATTATTTTTTTGTTTTTATTTTTTTGAGGTAGGGTCCCGCCCTCCGCTCTGGACCAGGCTGACCTGGAATTAACTATGTAGTCTCAGGGTGGCCTTGAACTCAAGGCAATCCTCCTACCTCTGCCTCCTGAGTGCTGGGATTAAAGGCCTGCGCCACCATGCCCAGCTTCCTAATAACCATTCTTAATGGAATTATATTAGTACCTTTCATTACCCTAACCTTGAGGTTCCAGCTAAGTGTTCTTATAAAATTTATGATCATATTCATATTTACTACTAAAACTTAAATACTTAAACATAAGAATTAAAACTCAATATATATTGAAAGATATAAATAACTTCCAAATAATATATAATTATATTAATATAGAGCTAAAATACTAATATCTGATTGAAATTTCTTTATTTTAGAAACACGACTTTCCTTTCTGGATCATTGAAAATTGCAAGAAGAATGAGTAAGAAATTCATGTCTAGATGCACCAAATTAATGCTGGAATAATCTAAATACTAAGAAGCTATTTTAAAATAGATACAAGGAAAAACATGTTTCTTACCAAAAAAAAAAAAAAAAAAATTAACAGCAGGACAAAAGTTAATACTGAGTATTGAGGATAACAAATCAAACTATGAACAAAGTTGAAATCATTTCCATCTAGAAAAATAGCCTGAAGTAAATATTACTCACCAAGTAGAACAAAATACAAATGAACTAAGCAAACAAAAACTTTTGCCAACAGTAAAGATCTCTGAACATTTAATCAGAAAGAAGGAAAATGTTCATAGTAAAAGATTCTAGGATACTAGAAGGAATACTAATATATTATATGGGAAATTGTTGGTTACATGTATGTAAAACAGGTGTCATAATAATAGTAAAAATAATGATTGAATTATGAATTCATTTTAATTTAAAGAAAGATGGAACATAAGGACGGGAATGTAGAAAAATGTAAAATTTAGATTGCATATATTGAAATATACTCGTGAGCAATTATGTAATATGATATTTTTAAAACATACAAAATTATAAATATAAATTGATAAATTCATGATCACAATGGAATTTTAATGTCTCACTATTTCCACCCTTACCAACCTCCACTAATCCCTCACAAACATTCAAACCAACTTTCTAAACAATTTTCATGTAGGACAGAGAATATGGAGAAATGACTGTTGTACTTATTTCACTTAACTTCATGTCTTGAAATTACATTCACTCATCTGAAAATAGCAAGGTTTCAGATTTTATGGATAGATCATATTGCATTCCTTATAAAGTACATCATAGTTTGCTGTTTACCCAAAAATGGCTAGGTCAGTTCTAAACTTACTGAACAAATGAGTGAGTATGTCAAATGTTTTATATGGTGCTATCCAAATAACTGAACCTATATCACTTTAAGTGAAAATTTGATCATATTTCAGAGAGCAAGTATTTGCAACTGTATATAAAGCAAAATGAACAATATCCAACTCATATTACTATCAACCTTGTCACGTGCATCATACAAGAAAGTAAATTCATAAATATAGATGAAAATACCCACAAAAATATTAACAAACTGAACATAGCCACATATGCATAACATCATGCAACATTATTTTTCAGATGAGCAAAATTTATTCAACAACAGAAAGTGTGTGCATGACACATTGGATTGTTCTATTAGTTTGAAATAAATTGAAGATCTCGTTTCTAATCTACTTATGAAAGATAAATAAAGCCTAAATTACTTTCGAAATTTTTGAATGACATGTTATTGCTCTCTCTCTGCATATATATATATATATATATATATATATATATATATATATAATCATTAATTACATATAATAATATAAATCCATTCATATTTTTAAAGGGTATTAAAAGAAAGTGACAAACTCGGAGAAAATGAGAAAGTATTCCAAATGTAGTTGACAAAATTTGTATTACTTATGTAATTTCAGAAATCACAACTATCAAGATAAAACATACAAATGAGTACATATTTATGTGACATGTTTCACCATAGGCTTGTATGTTTAAACACTTGGTCCCCAGCTAGTATTGTTGTTTTGGAAGGTTGCAAAACCTTTGGGATATAAGACATGGACATAGTGCTATAGAAATGGGTCTTAAACTCTATAAGCCAGCTCTGCTTCCATCCTATGTAATCATAATCAAGGACCTGCTGCTTCATGATCACAAACAAGAGCCCTTCTAGCACCATTTCCTCCCTACCATCTTGCCCTATATCATCTTACTAGAAGCCAGAATACGTCTTTCATCTTTAGGTGTATTTTTAATGCTCTTCTTTCACACTGACAAGATGCCTTTTTTATAATAATACTTAAAAAAATTCAAATGAAAGTGAGATTCCATTTTATATCCATCACATTGGGAAATATGAAAGTATGTGTCATTTATAGAACTATGGATTAGGAGAAAATTCTTCCTTATCTATTTCTATACCTTTGCAGATTCTTTGATATCTGTGATTACTTCTAAAGTAAAGCTTTACAAAATGGGCAATAATACCCACAACGATGTCTGGTCCACAGAAACCATTCAATAAGAATTATGTGTATGCGAGTCTCCCTGTGAGGATGTGGCACAGCATAATCTGAGATGAGACTGCCGGCAGCTACCTTTATTTAATCAGTGTGGAAATATACCATCGCCTCCAAAGGCCTAAAATAATCTCAGAGTGAATGTCTAGCTCCTGAGGCGGCAATGTTAGTATAATGGAGACTTTAGAAGCTGACGGGGTTAATGAATATAAAACCTTTATGATGAAATTAGGGCCTTTGTAATCTGATGACTAGTGATGGCCTATTTCCAGACTCATAGCTGGTACTTTTTAGATTTATCTTATGTAGTGAAAGGGTAATAGGTTTCATTTGGGCTATAGTTATCTGAAAAATCATATATTTAAACACTTCCTTCAAGATGACATACACATATATCTTGATTTTATATACCACTAGGGTTTGAAGATATATAAGTAAAATATATTGAATCTTAAATAATTCAAATTTATCAAAAGACAAGATATATATGTTAAAATCACAAATTATACCTAGAAATAGTAGAATGCATGATTGATTTAATTTATTCAAATTATATTTTTATTTTTACTATTATTTCTTTTTTAAAAAAATATTTATTTTTATTTATTTATTAGAGACAAAGTGAAGGAGAGGGAATATTTATTAGACAGAGAGAGAAAGAGTCAGAGAGAAAGAGAGAGAATGAGCACACTAGGGCCTCCAACTACTGCAAACTGAATTCCAGATGCATGCACCACCTTGTGCATCTGGCTCATCTGGGTACTGGGGAATCGAGCCTTGAACCAGGGTCCTTAGGTTTCACTAAGCCATCTCTCCATCCCAATTTTTACTATTATTTCTATTATGGACATACTTAGAATGGATACATCAGGTATTGGTAACATCCTTTCCCTCATTCCTGTCCCCATTCCACTGTGGACCCTCCTCAGTGGGGTTTCTGGTATCCATTATAGGGTTGTGGGTTCTGCATTGTGGGAGCAGAAGTCAGACATTGAGGGGGGAAGCCTCTGGGTATGATGTCCCAAACTGTGGCTCTTATTATCTTTCTGCTTCCTCTTTTACAAAATTCCCTAAACCTATGTGGGTGAGTTTTAAGTCTGCTTCGGTGATGGGCTCTTAGGAGCCTCTGGATCTCTACTTTGGTAGGTGTTGAGTATCCTCATGATCTGTCACCTTCTACCTGGTGCTTATTATCAGGTTCACCATGGAAGCAGCACTCTTGCTTATCTCCCCAATTCCTCTACACTTTCAGCTAGGTCTTGGTAAAAGTGAGAAGAGTGATTTATCTCCTCATGGCTCCTTACCTTTTGATAAAGAAAAACAGATTCATCAATGTTGTGTGAAATCAGCATAGGTTAAAGAGGATTAGCATTCTTAATTTAGAGAGAATTTGATGCACGTAGACCCTCTTTTAGCCAGAGACTTGTAGGAGCTTGACATTGGAAAGCATAACATTTGTCTCTATAGGATTCAGACTTGGTACCCAGTTGCAGATATGGGTTCCTTTCCACTGAGCAGATCTCTTAGCCAATCCAGAAGGAATTGGTTACCCACCAAGGCTATGTGCCACTATTGCACTAGTGTGTACATCTTGTCACGGTGTTTGCTTCTCAGTAGCTTAGACCCCTGCTCATTCACATCCTTGTTGGCCACCTTCTCCCAGCATCTTATGTACTGCTTTTGAGCACGAGACAGGCTAACTGTCTGGGGACTTGCTCTCTTCTGGGTTACAGCTAGGTTTCTGCTCTGTGTCAGCAGCATATGGTGTCTTCAGCAATAGGGTCTTACCTTTTACTTCAGGTGGACAAGAAATTGTTTTCACAGAAGCCTGTCTTGTTTTGGGGACAACATAGGTCTCTCCAATCAACAGCTCATTGTGGGTAGCAACGAATTTCTGGTAGTGGGAGTTATAGGTCAAACCTTTTTTTTTTTTTTTTTTTTTTTTTAGGTGAGGCTTCATCCCACCCTCTCCAGGGACCTTCTTTTCTGGTGCTTCCTTCATACTCCCCTTGAGGGTGAAATCTTTTAGTCTACCTTCAAGGATAAAGGTTTTTATGGCACCAGTTAATTTTAGGTTTAGTTTTGTGTTTGTTTCCCCCCACCTTCCTCTTTCCCTCCCCCCAAACCCTGGCATCCTTATTGTCTAGGGCTGGAGATGTCTGCAAGGTATGCCAGCAGCTCAAGCGAATCCAAATTAGGAACCTCAGATGAGTGAGAACATGTGGCATTTTTCTTTCTGTGATTGTGTGTGTTTGCTAAATATCATCTGTTCCTAGTGTGTCCATCTTCCTACAAATTTCATTGAATTTTTATTCTCTTACTGCTGATCTTCCTACAAATTTCATTGAGTTTTTATTCTCTTACTGCTGAGTAGAATACCACTGTGTAAATGTACCACAGCGTTGTTATCCATACACCCAATGATGGGTAATTGGATTGGTTGTAGTTTTTAGCTATTATGAATTGAGCAGCTATAAACATGTTTGAGCAAATATCTCTGTAGTGAAGCATGGAGTATTTAGGGTAAATGTCTAGTAAGAGAATATCTGGCTCTCATAGCTGTATATTGATCATTTTCAGGAATCTCCACATTGATTACCATAGTGGTTGCACAAGTTTCCATTCCTACTAACAGTGAATGACAGTTCCTCTTTCTCTATGTTCTCACCAACATTTTTTGTTGTTTGATGTTTTAATGATTGCCATCCTTACTAGAGTAAGGTGGAATTCCATAGTTGTTTTAATTTGCATTTCCCTGATGGTTAGGGATGTTAAACATTTTCTTAAGTGTGAGCCATTTATATCTCTTCCTCTGAGAACTCCCTATTCAGTTCTCTGCCTCCTTTTTTAAGTGTATTGTTTGATTTATTTTATTGATTAGTTTATTGAGTTCTTTGTAGATTCTAGATATTAGGCCTCTGTTGGTGGTATAGCAGGCAGAAATTTTCTCCCATTCTGTGGGCAGTCTATTGACTCTGATTATGGTATATTTGTCTGTGCAAAAGCTTTTTAGATTCATGAGACCCCAGTGGCTGAGTGATTATTTAATTTCCTGGACTACTAAGTTTTGTTCAGGAAGTCTTTCCCATTCCTACATTGGTAAGAGTTCTCCTATGTTTCTTCCTGGACTTTTCTTTTCAGGGAGGTTTATGATTGACCTTTCAATCTCAATGGATGTGATAGATTTGTTTAGGATATTAATTTACTCTGAGTTTAGTTTTGGTAGGTGGTATGTGCCTAAGAATTCATCCATTTCTTTCAGATTATCTAATTTTAGAGGTTTTGGAACTAAGTCCTGGTAATTCTTCCAATTTCATTTATGTCTGTTGTGACTTCTTTTTAATTTCTGATTTTGTTAATTTGGGACTTCTCTGTTTTTCACTTGATCATATTGGCAGAGTTATCAATCTTATTTAATATTTCAAAGAATTAGCTGTTCATTTCATCAATTTTCTTAATTGTTTTCTTCATTTCCAATTCATTAATTTCTGTTCTAATCTTGATTATTTATTTCCAACTGGAGCTCTTACAGTTTATATTTTTAATTATGTTAATAACAGAAACCTAGTGCAGAATGTATGCAGAAATGTTCTTGCCAAAACAAATCAAGAATACAGCAGTATGAAACAATTTATATTATTTACGTAAAAACTGGCAAAAGTGAATAATGCTTTAAGTAGGGATATGTATGGTTTTGTTTAGTTTATATTAAAAAGCTATTATTTTGAGAATCTTACTCATGCAGAGGTGAAAGGACAGGCTTATACTATTCCTATTTCTAAAACAATAAAATAACTACAGCTGAGAAACCCCCTGACACTTGTCTGCTTCTGGAGAGTAATGTGGGAAAGCCCTAGTCTATGATAGGACTGCGCTGACTTTCATATAAAATTATTCTTTGATATATGCTTATTACTTCATTGAGGTCTGTTGTTTTTTTTTACACTGAGACTTACAGAATGTAAGTTTACATTTACTTTTCATTTCTTGTTTTGTTTTAATATCAAGGTTTTATACACACACACACATATTTCCTGGATACATGATGATGTGCAATACTAAAAAGGTGAAAATATTCTCTTATTTGAAAGTTGGAGATTTATGTACATTGAGCATGGTGTTCTAGAATTCAAAACTCTTCAACATTGGGTACATTTTATGCCAGTCTTTAAGATTGAATGCACATAAGATAGATTTGCACTGTTTTGCTCCTCGCTTTAAAAATCACTGTAAATAGGAAATTAGAAAATATCCCAGACTAGTGATATATTAATAATTCAAATAATATTATCTTCAATGTGTGTTAATCAAACCTCAGCTGACCAGAAAGCAGTATAGAAATCAGGTCGTTTATTTACTTACAGTGTGTAGCTGTAAGGAAGAGAGAGGGGGAAGAAAAAGTGTGAGAGCAAGAGAGGATGCAGGAGACAAAAAAATGTGTGTGGAATAAACTAGGAACTGAATTTTGAGAAAGAAATCTTCAAAAGATTTCATTTAAGCTGGTTGGATTTTCTTGTTTCCTCTATCTATTTGCTTCTCTCCAAGCTCATTTCTAAACATTCTAAAGGACTCTTTAGAAAGTTGAAACTGAATATTCCTGAGGGAGGCAAAGCTTTTGAAAGGTTCTAAATAAAGAAACAAATTTCCATTGAAAACAGAGCATGTTTAAATTACTTTCTCTGGTACATGACCCTGTGAAAGGTTCTCTTTGGAAGCACAAAGATTGTGTGTGTGTGTGTGTGTGTGTGTGTGTGTGTGTGTGATGATTTATAAGCTGTAATAAAATATGTACTGTTCTAAGGTTTTGCAAAATTAATCAATGAATAAAATACTTTAATCTAAGTAATTTCATTGACTAAGGGCCTTTTAAAATGATAATTATCAGGACAATTTGGTGCTAAATGATAGGTCCTTAAGCCCCCCAAATAAATAAATAAATAAATAAATAAATAAATAAATAAATAAATAAATAAAATACAGTTTGTTGTAACTTATTTATTTTTCAAGTTGGTGGAATGTGTCCAGTTATCATTGTCACTAAAGCCAACAATATAGTTTCTTGATTAATTCTTATCATCACATAATCTTGCATCCTACTTTATTTTCCATTAACACCATGAATCAATGCCACTTTTTAAGGGACTTTTTAACTTTATTTCTTTACATTAGCTAAAATATTTCTTATTTAGGACTATTGTAATTTTCCTCTTTATCTTTATGCTTTGCCATATAGTCTTAAATGCTCATGTGCTCTGGCTAAGGTAAGAGTTTGGAAGACTTCAATTGGTCAAGCTACATTTCAGAAGTAAGCCATATATTCTATCAATTTTTACTTTCCAGTTCAAATTATACATGGCAGTGAAGATAGGACCTAATTTTATTAAGAACCAATGTTTTATTATTGGACTAAAACCAACCAGCTTTTAGCAAAAATATTACAGAAACTGTTAGATAAAACTTTCAAAAACTATTTCTGAATCTACATACTTTCACAGAATTAGAGGTTATAGAACCATATGCTCTATATCATTGAAAACTACTGTAAAATAAAGAACTTGTTGGATTATTTTTAGCAATGAATTCATTACAGAATACTATAAATCATTTTCCTTAATATTCAGTGTTAGTTCATGTAAATAATAATAATATAATAATAAAATAAAATTTATATAAAAATCAATAAAGTCATATAAAAATCAACATGTCATATAGGCAGCATGTTTTACATATACTGCTAATTTGAGTACTTTCAGCCTTAAAAGAAAATGGTATTTTGGAATGCATATGTAGTCATTTAAGGTATTTGTTTTAACATATTCTTTAACTTAAGGCAGAATGCAATGATTTCTAGTCATGACTCATTCCTAAGAGCTCACCTATTTGATATGATGAACTGTGCTGAGAATAGATTTCTAAATGTTACTTTAAACAAAATCCATGACAAAAACAGCCACTAAAAATAAATCTATAAAATGTCAGAATAAGAAGCTGCAGACCCAACGTTTCTCCAGGTAAACAGTAATTCAACAATGACTAAATCACTTTTCTTTGTGAGAATTGGTAATGAAGTTGAGAGACCTCACATTACCACAATTAAGTCTGGTTGGAAAGTGCAGGTAGGAAATCTATGCCCAAGTCATAGCTTGGTGTAATTGGAGAACTTGAAATTCTTGACATTTTTTTTTTGGGGGGGGAACAAACTGTGTCATACATGAGGCATATTCTGGCTATTTGGGATGGGGTGTTATGTGACCTGATGGCTTCTGTATTGTTTTAATCTAGGCCAAGATAAGAGCTACTAAAATATATATTTGATAGTTTGATTTATCACGTGCCCTTTTGTCATAATAGCCATCTCTCCAGTTCAAAGCTGAGCACTTCTACAGTCTTGTTTCTTCAGAAGGAGGAGAATGAGAAACAAACTGTAGAATAACAGTTGTTGAATAAGGTTCTATTTGGAACTGTTTTCTGTCTTGCCCAAATCTAACAAGAAAAGGCTCTAGATTGACGTTACTGAGAATCAATATCATTAATGGAGCCCAAAGCACTCATTGACTGTAGCATCTCCTATTGACTTGGTACAGAATGGATGGCAATCAGTAATTCCCAGCTTCTCCAGAGGAAGGAAAAATTATAAGCAGGTTTCTAATATTTAAGAATGTTAGAGATATTTGACCATTGGTTGCCTGTCTCAGAGTGTTGTTATGACATTGATTCCAGGTGTCTGGAGTACAATGAGCACGCTATTCATTCAGCACTGTAATTTTCCAAGTGGCTATAGAATTCATAGTTTCTTTCTCAGATAATTAGGAATGCTGACTCTACAGATATTATTTTGATGACTAGGCACTGATGAGATCATAAGAGAAGTGGCTAGAAGGTAGTAATTCCAGATAAACTGAAGTACTGTGAGCACATAACAAAGGGAGGGCATGAGCTTCTGAAAAAACAAACCATTGAATCACTGGATGAATGACGAAGTTAGAGGAGCAAAGATTGTTAGAGCCACAAGTTGGGACACTATGCATAGAGACATTGCTTCTTCCCTGTAACTGATGTATACCCCCATAATCCATGACTCACTATCTCTATGGGGAAGACCTGCATCCCTAACCAGGAGGGTCCCTTTGGGAAAGGGGCAGGCATTAGGGAAAGATGGTACCAAAATATGCTGTTTACATACTAAGTATGTCCATAACTAATAAAATAGAAAAAAAAAAAAAAAAATATGAAACAGTGAACAAAAGCTGAAGGGACTGATGAGTATAGACACTGTGATGTCTGACTGAAAGAAAGGTAAGAGCAATGAAAGCTTACTGGAAGTAGTAATGACTGAAAACCCTCCCAATGCTCCGACAGGAGCTAAATGAGCAGAACCAAGTAATCCAGGACTCCACTGAGGAAAATATTCAGAAATCCCAATGGAAATAAATTATAATTGAATGGACAAGAATCAAAATAATAAAAGCCTCTAAATACAAGTCTTTTTAAAAAATAGCGTTCAATTATAAGAAAGCACCCAGAAGAATATCACTAGATTACTTATCAGAAATCTTGAAGGGTAGAAGAGAATGGAATGATATGCTTAGAGTTCTGAAAGAGAAAATCACTACCAGCTGAGAGTACTTGATCTGATAAAAACTGTCCTTCAATACGAAAAGGGAAATCAACTTTCTGGGTGAACAAAAGCTGAAAGAGTTTATCACTGCATTTATTACTTCTCAATAAATGCTGAAGGAAGTCTTCAAATTGAAACACAAGGACATTATTCAGCTAGAAAATAAAACTCATCCAAATGCAGCATAGAAGTAAAGGTATTAAAAGAGCTTAACAACAATTATAAAATATAATAATGGAAATATAAATTGTACATGTGACCTCAATAAAATAAAGTAGAAGAAAAATTAAAAAATGAATACTTAAATGTGATTAAATGATTAACAGATTAAATAAATTGGTAGAACTATAACATATTTATATAAGCTTCATTATAACCACAACTAAAATAAGAATAGAAGATACACAATAAGAAATGAAAAAGAAATATATGCCTGTACAATAATGAGTGAAATGCAAAGAAAGACAAAATGTTAGAAAAATGACAGAAAGCTTTAATAAAGGAAGATTAAAAATATAAAATGTCCATACTAATTCATCCCAAACCATTGAGTATTTTAAAAGTAAATAGATTTAGCTTCCAATCCAAAGCACATTATGGCTTAGAGAATTTAAAAATAAGACCCAACCATATATGAGAGAAATTAACTTGGTTTAGACACTAGCATACAATTGAAGAAAGAAGGTTAAAAAAAAAAAAAAAAACTATCTCATACAAGGGAGAAACAAGAGAACAGAGTTTATATTCATGCTGTGCTGATTTTTTCCAGTATGTCTGACACAAGAGATAAGGGATGACATCAAATAACATTATACAATGATAAATGGTCTATCCAATAGAAAGACTTGACAATTAAGATATATATGACCTCAAAATTATAGCTTCCAAATTTGTTACCCAAACATTGATAGAACTGAAGAAGAAAATATACAGTGGCAGAGTAATAGATTTCAAGGCCATAATTTCAATAATTGATAGAACATGCAGACAAGAGTTCAATAAGAAAATAATGAATATGAGCAATAGCATACATGAAATGAATCTAATACAAGAATAGAAAACCCATTTCAAAATCACAGAGCACACATTCTTTACACATGCACACAGAATATTTTTAAATGACTTAATTTATTGTGTGTGTGTGTGTGTGTGTGTGTGTGTGTGTGTGTAGTGGCACTTGTGTGAAAACAATTTTTGTGGGGGAGGGGGGCAAACAAATAATGTTTTCAAGTTACCCCTTTGCGACTTTACCAGTCAATACCTTTATCATTTCTGGGACAGTCTGCTCACTTAAAATGCAGCATTCCATTTGTATTTATTTCTTTCCCTCACCAAAATGATTTTCTAATAATAGCTTGTACTAGCCAGGGGTATGATCCAAAACACGAGTCAGTTTTCTTGCACTGAGGAGCTCACTCTTTTCCTCCTGTTATTGACTCCTGGCATCCATCAGCCAAACTTGCCATGGTGTGGTTTGGACTTGACAGGTAATTGTGTGCTGGCTATAAAGAGTTCACACTGAGGTGGTTTTCACTGCCCAGCAGATTGTCTTCCTCTATGTTATCTTTCTTATGTTGCATGTTGCTTTTGGGATCAGGCTGACTCTTTTCCCAGTATAATAGTTCATCTCATGTTTTCTGTTTATTGGTGAACATATAACCATTAAGAGTTCTGAAAAACTCATCAAACTGAATAGTTTCTTCATAACCCATTTGGAAATCTTCCTAATAAAATTACCAAAAGAAAAAAAAAGAAAATAATTTAGAATAAACATAAGCTTGAAAAAAGAGATCTCTGTGCTTAAAAAAATAAATGGAGCATTACTGCCAAAAACCATACACAAACATAAAAACCTCCCTTTGTTCATGGTTTGGAAAAATTAATTATGAAAATGTCTACTCTACCCAATGTACGCTATTGATTTTATACAGTCTCATCAAAATTCTGGTGCGAATTTTCATGGAAATTGGAAAGAAAATTTAAATATCTATATAAAATTCACAAGAAAAAATAGTTAGGCTTGTTTTCAAATATGCAAGAAAGCATCATTCATCAAAGAAAGCACGGTTATGGTTTAAAAACAGACGGAGCAATACAACGTCCAGGTATGTGGCCAATTGACCTTCAGCAAAGATATGATTAGTCCAATGAGGAAGGGATGGCATAATCATGACATAGTTTTAAGACAGTATATCTGCATGCACTGGAATGACATTATGTCCTTAACTTCCCTGAGAAACATAACTAATGCAAAATGCCAGAATGGCTTAACTGTCAGACCTGAAATGATTAAACTACTAGACACTAGCCAATAGTAACTAAGAATATGTATAGACTTACATATGATATGTGTGAGTGAACATGAAGGGCATTTTAGAGAGAAACAGAAAAAAATGAAGACCAAATTTCAAATGTAATCAAAAATAATTCTGAATAGATAATGCATTCTGGAGAAAACTCACATCAAAGGTCTCATACTTTCTGACCTAAAACCTATTGCTAAATTATAAAAATTAAAACAGTGACATATGTTTCAAAGGTTAGGAATATGAGTCCATGGGCCTGAATAGAGTCTCCAGACATATACCCACGCACACAATCAACTAAATTATCTTTATTAAAGACATGACCTATTCTGCATGCACAATGGTGAAAGGATAATCTTTTCATTTACCGTTTTAATAATCTAACATTCCTGTACAATATATTCACATGTGAAATTCAATATATTATGGAACATGGAGACAAAGAAGTTCAACATTAATTAAGGACAAATATTAGACCTGAAGTTATGTAATTAATAGAAACATTCATAGAGTACATATCATAATATTGATCTTTATAATAAATTCCTTGTTATTATATCAAAACACTGGCAATAATAAGAGTCAAAGGACATACATGGGGCCATAAAGCTTTATACAGAGTCAAGCAGTGAAATGGATGAAAATATTTTAAAACTATATATCTAGTAAACGGTTCATTTATTACATGTGTTAGGAACTTGTACAACTCAGCCAAAAATAAGTAAACCAATTAAAACATCAATACAGGTGACTTGGGAGATGGCTTAGTGAATTAGAGGCACTTGCTTCAAAGGCTGCTGGCTCAGGTCTCATTCTCTACCATGCAATGAAAGCCAGATGGAAAATGTGGTCCATGTGTCTGGAGTTTGTTTGCAAGATGACACACACACACACACACACACACACACACACACACCAGCAATACTCTCTCTCTCTCTCCATATATATATGCACATACATGCTTACAAACATACACACATACATACAATCAGCCCAACACTTGAATAGACACACATTTCTCTGAGGACACACCAATGTTCCACATGTAAATGAGAATCTAATCATCTCACTGGTTAGGAAAATGCAAAGCAAAACCAAGAAATTTCTCCCCTCACTCCTGCCAAAATGACTGTTATCCAATGGGGGATGTTCAAGCAAGGGCATGTACGTGGAGCAAACATGATCCTTCTGCATTTCTGTCAGAATGAAGCATGACACTAAAGAGAAAAATTAAGACAAGGATTTCCAAATGAAAATCATTTCACTTGGTATTTCTCCAGTTAAATTAAAAAAAAAAATAGGCCTTATGGGACTGGAGAAATGGCTCAGCAGTTAAAGACACTTGCTTGAAAAGCCTAATGACCCAGGCCTAGGTTCAATTCTCCAGTACCCACATAAAGCCAGATATGCAAAGTGGCACATCTATCTGGAATTTGCAGTGGCAGGAGGCCCTGGAGTGCCCGTTCTCACTCACTAATGTCTACCTCTTTCTATCTTTCAAACAAATAACTAAAATTTCATATATATATATATATATATATATATATATATATATATATATATATATATATATATATTGGGGCATAAAAGTAGTTCCATGGGAACCTAAATGTCCGTTGATAGATGAATGGATAAAACCATTCAATATTTTTAGAACTCATAATAGAATAATGGTTGTCAGGGACTGGTTAGAAGAAGTAGGAGGTGGTTCAGTGGGTATAGAGTTTTATACATGCAGGAAATCCATTCTAAAGATAGGATAATGTGCCTAAAGTCAATGATATTATTTGTGGATCTTAAAATATTGTTAGGTTGAATTTTGTGTTTTATGTTTTCCTTGCAAAAAAAATTTACAATGATAGGATGCAATTTTAAGATATCTGTTTTTCCTGATAAATAAATATGAGTCCACATCCTAACTGACTTTGTAGATTGTGAGACTGATGTTATTTAGAGTTTTTTCCCTTTCAGCAATACTTTATTATTTTTTAATTGAATGGAGAATCAATTAAATAAGCTCTAACACCACCTCAACTGCAAACCTCAACACTGCCACCCCCAACAGCATGTCCCACCTCCCCATCAAGCTAGTAATACCAAAGGAGAAGAAGGTGGCATAACCAATTCGACATGCATCCATCCTATTTGTTTTTAACCAGTCACAAATTATGAATAGTGGCTGAGGTCAATATGTTTGAGCATCACATTCCCACTCTTTCGCACAGCATACTTTTTGAAAAGTTCAGGACAAAGGGGTTTGTGTTCCCTCCTTTCATCTCGTAAGCACAGAGTAGCTTCCTTCACCACTCTAATGCTTCTTGGCACATAGTAAGAGATCAATAGATAGGTACATAGATAGATGATAAATAGATAGGCAGATAGATACAGATAGATAAATAGACACCCACTTTGTTGCATGAATGAATGAGTACACTTCACAAAGACTTCTGGTAGTGACTTTATGATTACTCTTATCTATTTATTTTGGCAGTAACTTGTCAACAGATACCTTCTGCCTGCCTATCAGCCTTAGCTTAAATGTCATTTTTTTTTTTTTTTTTTTTGTAGTAGGGTCTCACTCTTGCTCAGGCTGGCCTTGAACTCACAGCAATTTTCATACCTCTGTCTTCCAGGTACTGGGATTAAAGGTATACATTATCATGCCACACTTAAATGTTACTATTTATTTATTTGCTTATTTAAGATACAGAGGTGAGAGAAGGGGCATGTCAGAGCCTCCAGCCACTGCAAAAGAACTCGTGATGCATGCCCCACCTTGTGTATCTGGCTTACATGAGTCATGGGGAAGTAAACCAAAGTCCTTTTTCTTTGCAGGCAGAGGCCTTAACCACTAAGCCATTTATTCACCCCAACTGTCACTTCTTTATGATTTCTTCCACTGTTAAGGCGTCCTGATCTCTGCCCCTTTCACACAATTTTCATTACTGATAACAGCTGCATGAGGGACATTTCTATATTCATTTCTGGGTTCACCTTAGTAACCCAATGTGATGGTTAAGTTTGTGTTAACTTGATTTGTTTAGGAATCCACAGACATTCCTCATAAGTGTGTCTCTGAGGTTGCCTCTAGGAAGGATTAACTAAAGGAAGAATCCTTCCCCAGGGTGAGCCCTTCCCTCAGAGTGGGTGGCCCCTCTCAGAGGAGGGGGCTGGTTTATAAAAAGAAGCTCTGGGAAGAGAGGCATCGTCTCCTCACACCTGGCTGCCAGTGCTGCTCACTGTTCTCTGCTTGGTGCTTGCTGCTTTTCAGCATGGACTGAAGAGCAGCATCTCACTAGGAAGCCTTTAGGCCTTCAGTGCCAGATCGGGACTGCTGAGGCATCCAGCCTCATGGACTGAGCAGCTACCGGGTAACTTGACTGTCGGGCCTGCAACCTGCTATTGCTGAACTTTTGTAAGCTAATCCAATAAATTCCCTTTTAATACAATTCATTCTATCCATTCTGTTCCTCTGGAGAACGCTAATACACCCAATTCTAAGTTTAGTGCAATATTCATTTAGTGATTGTATAAATAAAATTGGGAATATAATTAGTCTCTGCCTAAAAGCAAAAATTCATTTCATGTAACCAAGTATTCTATGTTATATATTCACCCATCTTTCATCTTTTTTTATTATTAGTTATGTAGATAGTGCGTACACAGTCATGCTGGTACCATCGTTAGCCTCCTCCTTGTCCTCCTTCCTCTGAAGGGACTCTCTTTTTGGGGAATATGGGTCATTCATTGTGGGGGTAGCCAACAGTTATGGGGAAGAGGCAATGTTGCTGTGCATAATGTCCCAACTTGTGGCTCTAACAATCTTTCCAGCCCCTCTTCTGCAAATTTCCCTGAGTCATTTTGGGATCGTTTTAGGTCTACTTCAGTGATGAGGTCTAGGGAGCTGTTGTGTTTTTTATTATTATTATTAAGATTTTATTTTTATTTATTTACTAGAGATAGAGAGAGGGAGAGAGAGAGAAAAAAAGAGAATGGGCACGGCAGCGACTTTAGCCACTGCAAAGCAAATTTATTAAATGACTTTATCTTAATGGAGAAACAGTGAGTTCATGTGATTTTCTGAAGAAATATCACGTTCTCATTGTCAATGAAAATCTTGGGTAAGCTTCAAAGAATGCATGTGGCTCAGTGATGCTGTCCAGTGAGTGGGTGTTCCTCACTTCTGCAGAAAGACAAGGTTGGTTGTACATACATCTGGAATATTCTGTCACATATGTGGAACATGCCAGTCCTCCTTACTTTTAAAAAAAGAAGTCATCAATCCAATTGTCAGTCAACAACTGTCAAGTAGTCATTTTACATAAACGAAGAATTTTAATAGAATCCCATAAAAGTGCCTTGTCTGTTGTTATGCGTTTTTGTTTTGTTTTGTTATGAATGATAAAGAGTGACCCTCAAAGATGCTACTGGTTAGAAGATGGGGCAAAATTCTGGTCCCATGCTTCATTGTCTAGAATTGTTTGCTCTCATTTCCTCGTCTTTCATATTCCACCCTGCTAGATTTAGAAAAGGAAGTAGTGACAAAAGGAAAGCATGATCATAGGAATTCATCGGTCAGTGGAGGAAATAAAGTTGACTTGTTTCTCTGCAGGGTGCATCAAGGAACTGATCTATTGTGTGTGTGTGTGTGTGTGTGTGTGTGTGTGTGTGTGTGTGTGTGTGTAATAGAGAATGTACATTGGAGAGACTGGCTTGCAAGGATGGATGTGTTCTGTTTTCCAACTTTTAGAAATTCATTTCATTTCCCTTTCTGAGATCAGATTATTCAAACGTGGAAACTTATAAAACAATCTTTTCAAACTTCAGATCAATTTACCTAGTATATGGTAACTGATACAAGGTTTTCACAACTCAGGCCAGTAAGTACAATGATAAATGTGCAATGTTTCACTTTTCTGTAACTTGCTGCAATTTCTCTAACACAATAAAGATCACAAAGTCTGTGCTTATATATTGTGGTGGTTTGAATGTGGCTCAGTGTTTGTGTTTCAGCTTTGGTATTGGTTATTAGCAGATAGAGTACTGGGAGGCAGAGCCTTACTGAAGGAATTGGGCTTCAAGGGGCCAAACTGAGATGTTAAGTCTAGCCTACTCTATCATAGAGCCTCTTACTTGCTATTCTCTCTCTGCTATGGATGTGTGATGAAGTGAAATAGCTTCTTCCACCATGATTATGCTTCTTCTGCAAAGTGTAAACCTTAAATCTCTTGCTTCAATAAGCTGATTTTGGTTGGGTGATTTGTCCCATCTATGAGAAGCTACGTTCTTCATATATCATTTGTGTAGAAATCACTGAAGGTCACAGGCATAGTTTATATCATATCTAACTGCCCCTTTAAGGGATTATATTTAGGCACAATATTTTTTTTCTGTGCATTGGCCCTTGTAGCTATAAAATCACATTAGTATTATTAAAAGTTTCCCAGGTTCCCTTACCAGTGAAGGGTCCATCAACCATTAGTAACTGACCTCAAAAATATGCATACTTTTCTTTCTTTTAATATTTATTTATTTATTTGAGAGAGAGAGAGAGAGAGAGAGAGAGATACATAAATAGGCAAGGAGAGAGAGAGAGAGAGAGAGAGAGAGAGAGAGAGAGAGAGCATGGGCATGCCAGGGCTTCCAGCCACAAACTCCAGATGCATGTGCCCCCTTGTACATTTGGCTTATGTGGGTCCTAGAGAATAGAGCCTTGAACCAGCATCCTTAGGCTTCA
The DNA here is from genome assembly GCA_036365145.1 of Orientallactaga sibirica. Lineage (NCBI taxonomy): Eukaryota > Metazoa > Chordata > Mammalia > Rodentia > Dipodidae > Orientallactaga > Orientallactaga sibirica. Next base: position 9,845,797 of record JAEOAD010000023.1, on the reverse strand, counting down.
CAGGCAAGCATTTAACCGCTAAGCCATCTCTACAGCCCCAAAATATGCATAGTTTTCAATCATTAATATTTTCCCTGAAACTATTACATATGAGCTGATCAAAGCCAATTATGTTTTACTAATTTTTTTTTCCTGACATTATCTATTCCAGTTACTATGCTTTTGAGTTATGATTCTAAAAGTCACTCCATACTCAACTCTCCATACCATTTGGGCATTTGAATATCTTTCACATACTTCCTCAGTTTTCATCTTCCTCTCTTCTACCACCTAGTATAGGGTATGACATACCATCCCAACTTTGACAGTAAGAGTAAGGTATTCATTTACAGCCTTATTCTTCCCTTAAATTAGTACAGTATCTCACAAAGTTTACAGAGACTGGTTTCTGTTTTAAGAATATCTCTGAATAGAGTGTTAAGCATACATTTGGACACTTGTTATGCCATCTAAATATTTTTGTTTTGTTACTTAACTAATAGTCTTCTTTTTCTAGTCTATAATTATGTGATATGATAACATATTCTATCATTTTCAGTTTTAGTACTTTTCTATACCCAGTGTTCCAGGGCTTCAACTATATATTTAAACTTGTTAGATCCCGTTATATGTTTAGCTTCCTTTTAGGTCAAAACATCTGTATTTAAGAAATGGAAAAAGTATTAACTAATTTTCCATTTGTTTGGGGACAAGGCATCATTTACAAAGCAAACAGACAAATCACTTCAAACAGAGAGGACACTGAAAATCAAGAAACATACTTTTCAATCAATAGCCCATGACCTTTCAAGATGAAAGGGAAATAGTCATCCACAGGAAAGAGGGGAGAAAAGCTCTCTGTGCTGTTTATGAGATTTAGAGGTCACTTGGTTATGCTCAAAACAGAATACAATAGAAACAGCAGAAAACTTTAGAGTGAGGACTCATGGCTACATATTTTTCTAAGCCTCCCATTCACTACCAGTTTTCATCCTTTAATAAGCCCCTCTGTTCTCTAAACTAAGGACACATTCTGTTTATTGTGTGGCTGGAATCCTCCTCCCCTTATGTTCAGCTGTCTATCAGTGCCCTCTTCAGAGTGCAAATCATTGGTCTATATCAAGAGCCCAAGTGCTTGTCTAACTCATTCAGCAATCTAGTGATCATATGACACAGCTTAGAGAATGTGAGGGAGGTTCCCAACAACAAAGCAGGATATTATTTCCAGCAAAGTCTTGTGGCTATGTGCACCTCTGTTGCAAATACGATTAGGCCTTTTTTCTTCTTAGATCCTAAGAATCAGCTCAATGGTACAACAGCTAAATATCAAAAAGTTTTTCTAAAGTACATGGGACCATTAGAAACCAATCTGTATTTGGAGCTCATGAACACTGGTTTTGGGAAAATATATGAGATGAATATGCCAGTGACAATTTTTATGCCTCCAAATAAAATATGATTTTGATGGCAAAAGCGTTGATTGAGAGACATAAAATAAATAAAGTGTAGAAAATGCCAGTTATAAAACTATCCATCAAAATGCAAACTTTGGACTTCTGAGTCCATATTGTAGGCTGAATATTTTACTTGCCTCTCACATCCCTATTATATTTGCTCTCACTTTTTTGGCCATATATTACAAAGGATCCAGGATTTTATTTAAAACCTTTAAAACATTTTTAAAAATAAACTAGCTTTTATTTATTTATTTATTTATTTATTTATTTATTTATTTATTTATTTCAAAGAGAGAAAAAAGAGAGAAAGAGAAGAGAGAGAGAGAGAGAGAGAGAGAGAGAGAGAGAAGGAATGAATGGGCATGCCAGGGCCTCCAGCCACTGCAAAGGAAGTCCTGACATATGCACCACCTTGTGTATCTGGTTTAGGTGGGTACTGGGAAATTGAACTGGGTTCTAAGACTTCACAGAGAAGCTCCTTAACCACTAAACCATCTATCCAGGCCCCTTTTTAAAGTTTTGAAATCATTGTTTTTTATTTGTTATTCATTTTGCAAAGCCAGGTTATCTGTACTGAAGCCAGATTATCTATACTGGTACGTATAATACTATGAAAATTCATGCTATGTTAAGATGTGCTTTATAATAAGGTGCATATTTTATACAAAAATTATACATTATATGCCATTTATTGGTGATTTGTGATTATCTTGTTAAAAAAATAACATTTTATGGGTGAGATTTGACACCTTGTTCAAGGTAGCAATTGAGTGGCCTTGAGCCCTATACGTGTGGTTCTTAGCTCAGCATTCCTCTTGAGCTCCACAATATTAAGTACTAATACAGATTAAAAATTGTTTTTTGTTACTAAATACTATTAGGCAGTGATAAATGTCTGCCTTAATGTTAGATTAGCCCCCTTTATATTCTGAAAATATAGAAAATAATACTACCAATTTCCATAAGATCTAATATCTTCAGAGGTGTCAGAAAGTCAGTGTTAGTTTCTGATGCAGACCATCCTCAACTCAAACTGCTCGGTACAAGAGTGATGATGGAATTATAGAATCATCATAAATTTGTTAATTTTTAAACACTTTAAATTTTTTAACTCTCTCAATGAATACTTCAAAAATGGATGTCTTAATTCAAAATATCATCGTACAATGAAACAATTGGTACTGATATTTAGTAAAGTTGGAAATAATATAGCCTATGTTTAGGACACCCCATGTCTGGGTCAGAGAGAAGTAAACAAATTATTTTGTTGTTATTTACCCTTGGTACACTCTAACTCATCATTGTTCAAATATGATAGTGAAAATGATGTGTGATATATTGAAATTGGCCAGACTTGGAAAACCTTTATGACCATATGTGAGCATTACATCAATTCTTTTGTAGTGCAGTTAAAGGCACTTTTTTACAAAGCCTGATGGCCTTGGTTCAATAAACCATTACCAAAGTATATCCAGATGCAAAATACAGCACATACTCCTTGAATTTGTTTGTAGAGGCCATGGCCCTGGTGCTCCCAAGCCCAATTTCACTCTCTGTTGTCTCGTCCTATCAAATAAGTAATTTTTTTAAAAAATGAAATAAAATTATAACATGGTCTGGAGAGATAGATGGCTTAGTAGTTAAGGCACTTGTCTGTGAAGCATAAGGACCCATGCTGGCTTCCCTAATACTCACATAAGCCAGATGCTAAATGTGATACATGTATCTGGAGTTTGTTTGCAATATCTGGAGGCTGTGGTGTGCCCATAATTTCTCTCTCTCTCTCTCTTTTTCTCCCTCTGTATCTGCCTCTCTCTCAAATAAATAAATAAAATATTTAAAAATTTAAAATCTAAAATATAATACCATATAATAATTTTGGATGTCTTGTTTATGAATCAGTAACAACCTTCCAAGACTTACTTTTTTAATAAAATGAAAGTATTAGATACAAGCATTGCTGAGGGACAAATAATATTAAAGCATCTTAATGGTAGCTAATGTTCATTTTAAAATGGAAAGTTTGGGCTGGAGAGATGGCTAAAAGGTTAAGGCGCCTGCCTGCTAAGCCTAAGAATGCTGGTTCCAGTCTCCAGCGGTTCCAGTCTCCAGGTCCCAAGTTTAGCCAGATGCAAAGTGACACAAGGGCGCAATGCCACACTTGCCCACAGGGGGTGCACACATCTGGAGTTCGTTCACAGAAGCTGAGAAACTGCTGGCATGCCCATCTCTATCTGTTTTCCTCTCTCTCGCTCTCTCTCTCTCTCTGTGTCTCTCTCCAAGAATAAATAAAATAATAAAAAAATTTAAATGGAAATTTAAATCTCCACTTTTTACTGGTTCCAAGAATAATAATCAAATGACACAGCAAATAAAAGTCATTCCCATGCTGGACTAGACCTGCAAGCAGGAAATGGACAGATGCCAGCGTATTAACTATGGAAATCCTGGAATCAAAAACTGGAAAAAAATTCTTCCTAAATTACTAATTTTTATCAATTCTGTAACAAGCCCAAAACAACTACCAAAAAAAAATTTATTATTATTATTATTATTATTTTTTTTTTTTTTTTTTTTTTTTGAGGTAGGGTCTCACTCTGGTCCAGGCTGACCTGGAAGTCTCAGGGTGGCCTTGAACTCTCGGTGATCCTCTTACCTCTGCCTCTCGAGTGCTGGGATTAAAGGCGTGCACCATCACGCCCGGCCAAAAGTTTTATCTAGTCAAATTTTCTTTCAAGAATGACCACCATGTAAAGACAATGTCAGAGAAATGTCAGGAGGACTTTGTAATCAATGACCCTCCTTAAAGGCCCCAGGAAAAAAAAAAAAAAAAAAAGCTAATATAAACCAGAATAAAAATGATCACTTGTCAGGTGGGTGGTGGACTCCCTTAATCCCAGCACTCATGAGGCAGAGGTAGATGGATCCTTGTGATTTCTAAGCCAGTCTGAGACTACATAATGAATTCCAGGTTAGCCTGAGCTAGAGCAAAACCCTACCCTAAATGATAAATATATAGGGCTGTAGAGACGGCTTAGTGGCCAAGGCATTTACTTGCAAAGCCAAAGGACCCAGGTTTGATTCCCTGGGACGCACCTTAGCCAGTTGCAAAAGGGGGAACATGCATCTGGAGTTTGTTTACAATGGCTGGAGACCCTGTTGCTCCAATTCTCTCTCTTTTCCTCTTTCTCTGTCAAATAAATAAATAAATAAATAAATAAATAAATAAATAAATAAAATGAATCATTGACAAAGGATAGGAGCTCACATAATATTTAATAAAATGTCTTTATTGATTATAGCAATGCATAAAAATAGGAAATTTGCACAGATGATGATAGGTGAGGGCCAAAGCAACATCAATCATGTGATAGGAAATCTCGTGTAGAAACAAAGTGTGCAAAATGACCTCAAGTAGTTGATTTTCTTTTTGAGCTAACAGTTGTAGAAGAATGAATGTTAAATTAAAAATAAAAAGTAGAATTATTCCAATATAGATAAATAATAATAATAAAACCCTCTTGTTTAGTAAAGCCATAGAGCCGGGGAGTTGACTCATTCAGTGGATAAAGCAATCTCTTCTGAAGCCTGAGTACTTGAGTTTAATTCCCAGGCCCTATGTAAAAAAAAGCCATGGCAGGCTTCCATAACCCCAGCACTCACACAAGAAGATTGTAGACAGAGGCTGGAGAATTCTAAGGAACAATAGCATAGTGAAATCCAGAGAGGGAAAGTCTGCCTCAAATAAGGTGGTGAAGTAAGGGGCCACTGGATATTTTGTGTGGTCTCTATATGCATGCTGTGGCATACACATACCTGTGGTGTCTATCACACACAAACTTATGCACATGCACACACTCAGACCCCCAAAAATCATTTTAAACCCCTAATATAACATAGGTTTATAAAAATTAGCCCAATTTTACTTCTGAGACTTGCACAAAATCAAAATAAATATTCAAATACAGTGTACCAAATAACAGATATAATTGCCATATTGCACTTTCTGCAGAATCATAAATCAAGAAGAGACATGTGTATTTCCCCAATCCATACATCACACACATTATTGTGAAATAAGTTTGAAAACAAATACTAGCTACAAAATTTCAAAAAACATTGAAATATCATATCACATGAAATTTGTTGTCTGACAACAAAATTAAGAAATGCAATAAAAACACAGCCAATAAGAACATACATATGTTTAGTAAAACACAACATATGAAAAAACAGATTAGGTAAAAATGAAATCGAATGAGAAATTTGGAGCATCTGTTAAGCAGTTAATTTCAGGTAATTGACTCTATATTGAAATATCTTTTGTTTTTCTTTTTCTTTTTATTTTAATTTATTTTTGGAGAGAGACATAGAGAGAGACAGAGAGGGAGAGAGAGACAGATAGAGATTGGGCGGGCCAGCAGTCTTTCAGCTGCTGTGAAAGAAATACAGATGTGTGCGCCCCCTTGTGGGAAAGTGTGGCATTGCGCCCTTGCGTCACTTTACATCTGGCTAAACGTGGGACCTGGATATTGGAACTGGGTTCTTAGGCTTAGCAGGCAGGTGCCTTAACTGCTAAGCCATCTCTCCAGCCCTCTTTTGCTTTTCTTATTTGTGTGCATGTATGTTTGTGTGTGTGTATGCATGCATGTGAAGAATAATCTCATTGTGTTGTTTTACTTCGTCCTCTTATTGTTGTTTTGCTGTTAAGGAACCCAGACAGGTAGGCTATGAACTTGAGGATTGCCCTGACTCTGCCTCCCATTTCCACAGGTATATGGGGTACAGACTTGTGCACCACTGTGAGTCATGGCTGGCTTGAAATGGATGCCTGGGATATGAACTTTGTTCAGCGCACATGTGACTAACTACTAAGCCATCTCACTAGCCACTTTCTCTTTTATTTTATTTATTTTATTTTTATTTGTTGTTTTGAGGGTTATGAACAGATAGATGAGTCTTGCCTGGAAATCATGATCCTCCTGCCCAGGATCCCAAGTCCTGAGAATATAGGCTTATTTCTCAAGCACCAACTTAAATCCTTCTTGCTTTCAATACAAAATGAGACCCATTTATCTTAAAAAAAAAAAATAGAATAGGTATTCCCCATTTCTTCCAGTATGATTCTGGGAAGGAAATAAAACTATTTGGTTCTTATTATGATACAAGTATAACTTTATAAGTAAAACCAGACAAAAATTCTACAAGGAAATAAAATCAGGAGCCAATTTAAATTACAAACAGATGAAAAATCTGAGACAAAACAGAAGTTCATAGAATAACACATCAGGAAAAAATAAACTTCATCCAGAAATATTTGGATTTTCAACATTAGGAAACCCATTCAAGTAAAATAGTATATTGGAAGAAGAGTAAAGGATACAATTTTAATAATAATTTAAAAAAGATACATCTTCACTCTTCATGTAAGTACGGTATAAAATGTCCAAAAAGGAATACAAATGACTTCTTTGGTGTAATAAATATCCTTCAAATTCCCAAACTAATAGAATACATAGTTTAAGGAGATATAGTTTCATTATAATCTAGAAAACGAGAATTATACATTTTCCACACATGATCATTTGTTATCTTCAAACAATGCCTACACAAGTGAAACTATCTCCCAAGGGGCTCTTAATATATAAGGAGTAAGGCATGTCTGATTCACATGTTAATATCTTGTTTTAGTATTAATAAAAGATTTTAGCTGGGCTGGAGAGATGGCTTAGTGGTTAAGGCGCCTGCCTCCTAAGCCTAAGAATGCTGGTTCCAATCTCCAGCAGTTCCAATCTCCAGGTCCCACGTTTAGCCAGATGCAATGGGACGCAAGGGCACAATGCCGCACTTGACCATAAGGGGGTGAACGCATCTGGATTTCTTTCTCAGCAGTTGAGAAGCCCCCATCTCTGTCTTCCTCTCCCTCCTCTCTCTTTGTCTCTCTCAAAAAAAAAAAAAAAAAAAAAAATTAAAAAAAATTAAAAAAAGATTTTAACTATGTGCAAAGACACTGTGAACAAAATTACAAAATGGCTGCCAAAGGAAATAAATAATGTAAATTAATAGAGAAATACAAATACAGACTGGAAGAATCAATAAAATTAAAATTGTTCTTCATTATAACTATTTTATTTATTTATTTATTTGTTTGTTTGTTTGTTTGTTTGTTTGTTTTTGTTTGTTTATAAGAGAAAGAGATGGAATGGGCACGTCAAGACCTCTAGCCACTGCAAACAAATTCCAGATGCCTGTGCCACCTTACACATCTGGCTTTCATGGGTCCTAGGTAATCGAACATGGGTCCTTAGGTTTCACAGGGAAGTGCCATAATGAATAAGCCCTCTCTCCTGCCCCAGTTGCCTTTAAAATATAATTTCAGAGGCTGATGGATGAACCAGGGGTTAAAGACACTTGCTTCTAAGGTTGTCTGGGCCAGGTTAAATTCTTAAGCCACTCATATAAAACCAAGACAGGCATTTTTTTTTTTTTTTTTTTGCAGTGGCAAAGTACCCCCCCCACACACACACAAATAAAATAAAAAAAAATGTTATTTAATTTCAAAAATCAGCTACAGGACAAATTTTCTCTATTTATATTAAATTTATTAATTACAGTGTTGGTACAGGGGAGACCAAATGATGGGCACTTGTGTGGATGCATGTGCTGTGGTCTTACAACATCGGTGATCTTATCAATGTACCAAGGGATTACCCAGCATATGTTGTTTTAATAAGTATTCATTGGAAAGAAAAATGCATTTTAATTATTACCACATAGTCTTCTTATGTATTTTCCAAGGATGATAATAAACATAAAATTAGAAGAAAATAGAATTTAAAATTAGAAATTTTATATAAGTGTTAAATTTTCTTTTGCAAAATTGTTGACAATTATTGATTGATAATATTGTAGAAAAAATAATTTACCTTTTAACAGTTATTCACATTTTAAAATTGATTTGTATTTTGTTGATTCCCACCTCCCCTCCTACCATCCTCTCCTCTTTCCCTCAATTCCACTCCCTTCTGTAAATTTCTCCTTCTGTTTTCATGTAACATATATCCTTTTGCCCATCCCTTCCCATTCTTCTAACTCATTTCTTTTTTTTATTTTTATTTTTTATTTATTTATTTTTTGGAGAGAGACACAGAGAGAGATAGACAGAGAGGGAGAGGGAGAAAGAGATGGGCGCGCCAGCAGTCTCTCAGCTGCTGTGAACAAAATCCAGATGCATGCGCCCCCTTGTGGGCAAGTGCGGCATTGAGCCCTTGCATCACTTTGCATCTGGCTAAACATGGGACCTGGAAATTGGAACCGCTGGAGATTGGAATCAGCGTTCTTAGGCTTAGCAGGCAGGCGCCTTAACCTCTAAGCCATCTCTCCAGCCCCTAACTCATTTCTTTATAATCCTTTAGGTTAAGAATCTAGCTTTATAGGTTCAATCCAATTTTCCCCCCTACATGTATATGCTAATAAATATCCCATTTAATAATTTTAATGGAAAAATAAACTCGGGAAATAAGTAATATTTGACTCTTGTAAGAAGGGGAGTAAAAGTTGAGATGTCCTATCACTTATAGAGATTTAGATATGTTACAACGATATATCTTTGGAGTGCATTTGATTTAATAACAATATTAGTGTCTATGTCAGATTTATGTGGCACCTATGTAAAAATTATTTGCTAATATTTCTCTCCATATACTATAACAAAATGATTTTTATAATGATAGGAGTGCTACTTACAATATCAAACAAAAGTGATAAAATTAACCCCTTATGAAATTAATCTTATGCTATGCATACTAACCTGTCATGGGATCTTATGCCTATAATTTTAAAATTATATCTGGATCTCTGTGAGACAGAAACTTTTAATGACAAAACTACTTTATTTCTTCATCATTCATAATGTGGGAATTTTTTAGACTTTATTATTTATTTTTTTTTTCAGAGAGGAAGATCAGAACAAGTGAGACAGAGGTAGGGTGTGGGTATGCTAGGGCATCCTGCTACTGCAAATTCCAGATGCATGCACTGCTTTATGTGTTTGGCTTTATGGATAGATTATAGTGTAGCTATTAAACTGTTAATATGAAGCACTTATAAATTTCTACAAGTCAGTACAGAAAGATGTGCTTCAAATAAACTTTTTAAAACTCAAAAAAAAAAAAAAACAAGACAATTGAAGGAAGTTCAAAATGAAAATGAGTTTCATAAAAATCAGAAAGTGTAGGAATGGTATGGAAAATGTGTACTATATCTCAAATGCTCAAGAAGATAACAATTCAAATTGGCATGGAGTATTGCAAAATGGTAGATTATGAATCTTGGCTATCAAGTGCTGGCATCCACTAAGGAAACTGTTTTGCTTTAAGGGATAGAAGTTTGTAACAACAATTTGAAAAAAAAGAATTTGAAAAATAAGAAAAAGAAGAGATTTCAGGGCTGGAGAAATGGCTTAGCGGTTAAGGTGTTTGCCTGAGAAGCCAAAGGATCCCAGTTCGATTCCCTAGGACCCACGTAAGCCAGATGTATGAGGGGCACATGCATCTGGAGTTTGTTTGCAGTGGCTAGACCCCTGGCATGCCCATTCTCTCTCTCTGTCTGCCTCTCTTCTATCTCTCTATCTCTCTGCCTGCAAATAAATAAATAACAATTTAAAAACTTAAAAAAAAAAAGCAAAAATTGGTCTAATAAGCAAGGAAATGGAAAAAAAGAAGAGATTTCAAAAATAACAATATTATTTCTATTCTAGTCACACCAGTAAAACCAGAAGGAACAGCCCAACACTAAGAGCAGCCAATTACTTGTTTTACAACAGGAAATGAATATGGATTTTGGATTATTGTGTAGATTAATATAATGCATTCATCAAAAATGAATAAGCTAGGGCTACAAATATAAAAAACAGAACCACTTAAATTATTTTCAAAAGAAAGTTTCTAAATAGCACCATGACTAATCAATTTTAAGTTTTGAAAATTTGCAAAATTATTCTATTTTGTAACACTGTACATTAAGATTACTGCATATTTTACACATATACATCCAAGTATTATAAATCATATTTCAAACAGTGGTTGTATCTTAAATATTTTTATTATTTACTTGCAAGGAGAGAGAGAAGGAGAGGGAGAGAAAAGATGAAAAAGAAAGTAGAAATGGGCATGCCAGAGCCCCTTGCTACTACAAAGAAACTCCAGATGCATGCACCACTTTGTGCATCTGGCTTTATGTAGGTACTGGGGAATTGAACCTTGGCCATAAGGCTTTACTTGCAAATGCACTTATCCACTGAGCCATCCCTACAACTCTGGTTGTTTTAATCTTGAATACATAAAATACTTTCACCAGATATATCCTTATTATTCAAAGACCATTCTAGAGAAAATATGTAAAGCTGTCTTTGGATGAACTAGAAGGATTATCTGGGTTTATTTTTGCTTTTATTTTGGTTTTCAGGGCTGGTGCTCAACCATGAGCCTTTGTTTTCAAACCATTGGTATTAAAAAATTTATTTATCATGCAGAAAAAATGTATTTATAATCAACTATATTCAATACACCCTGTCTCCTGATATCAAATATTTTTGGAAGCATCCAAAACTTCTTGTTATAAAGAATTATGTCAACACAATAAATAAGAACGTAGCAATATCTTTGAAGAAGCTGTGGTAAAACAAAAATGTCTATTAATAGGTCACAGTTGGAATGTCATATTTGGGCTGTGAAATATCAATTACAAGATAAGTGTTATGGAATAACATAAAAAAAGCTTTTTAATTTTTTAATTGATATTTCGCAGCCCAAATATGACATTCCAACCGTGACCAAAAAGATTACTTAGTGGTTAAAGATGCTCGCTTACAATTCCTGTTGAACCAGGTTCCATTACCCACCACCTATTTAAAGCTAGGTGCAAAGTGGCATGTGTGTCTGTGATTCCAACACACATGTAGCAAAAGGAGGCTGAGCTAGGAGAAATAGCAGTTCATGGGCCATACTTATTTGCAGCAGAAAGAGACTCTGTCTCAAAGATGGTGGAGTGCAGACACCACATGTTGTCCTCTGATATCCACATGCTGTGCTTCCCCAACATACACCCAGAGAGAGAGAGAGAGAGAGAGAGAAGAGAGAAAGACAATAAAAAGAGATGTTGTCACATTTTACCGCTGGGAATGATGCCAACTTCCCTTACAACCTCATGCACAGGGAAAGAATCCAAGTGAAAATGAGTAGGTAGAGAAAAAAGTAAATTAGAGATGGATGGGAGCACATGCTAAATTAAGTCATCCTAGCACAACCATAATAGGGAGGATTTTTGTGGCTTCCAGATGCTTTTTGAACACTGTTGGGTCTATTTTGTTTGTTACTAAAGACCTCAAAGTCACAAGTGATCTTTGAACCAAAGCAATCAAATAAAATGATTCTATCTCTTATTTTCAGTGATACAAAATTATTACCCTTCTTCCACAATCTTTCATTCTAAGCTGTGTTTCCACTCCTTTACCACACATGCACACTTCCTTCTCCACAATTCTTATTTACAATAAAAAGATACAGATCAAGTATAGCACTTTCTTATGTGCTTTTTACTAATTTTGCCTAATTGAACATAAACTATAGGGTTTTTTTTGTGGTTGTTGTTCAAAATTCAGGATAAGGGGAAGAATTGAAAGGCAAGGAGAAAGACTGATCACTGTCTCTTTTGGTTTGTCTCCTTAATTTATCCAGTGTTTATATAGATTGTGTCTGACTTATACAGTGATGGAACTTGAACCCAGACAACCATCCTGTTACTAACTCACTCCATTAGTAAAAAGATACAGATCAAGTATAGCACTTCCTTACATAAAATTTTATGCTATATATTAACTTTAGTGTTTCAAGCAAAAGGATTTGCCTAATTGTTGTAACAAAAGTGTATTGAACCTGTTTTTTGAATGTAAGGAGTCTTTATTAGCTAAGCTTCTTAGATTTGAGTCCTCACTATACTGTGTGTGTGTGTGTGTGGTGTAGTCTAAGCTATATGGTTGTTAAGTAATAAGTACTAAGTAAATTTTTGAGCTCCAAGTTACTTCACAGGTATAATTCTACAGTCTGTAGAATAATCAAACAAAGTTTATTATGCATTAGATTGTCTTTGCCCTGAATAGCACATGTGATCAATATTGACCATGAAAGGAGTATGCTGACACCTCTTAGGTTCGGCTCTTTGCTCTAATCCTCAATGCCATGGTTGTACTTCTGGCCCAGAACAATATGTGTGAGCATTACATTTGGTGTGTTTGGCTTTATCTGGGTGTTGACAAACCCATGACCATGACTAAAAGCCCTAAACTTTATTCTTGGACTGACATATGTGAATTAAAGCCTCTTTTAGCATTTTCTTATATACTTGACCATGAATAAATTGAGAGTGCTTGACTAGCCTACATGAGGCCCTGGGTTGGACTCCCTATGATATATAAAAACCTGATTTGGAGGATTAAAATTTCAATGTCATCCTAAGCTACATAGTAAGTTAGCATCAAGCCTGAACTAAATGAGACCTTAAAAACACAAACACCACCAAAAAGAGGAAATGAAGGAAATAAAATAGCATTGTAGAAAGAGCACAATGTCTATTTTAAGGTGTGGTCAGTACTTTCCAATAAACATCTAGAGATGTATCTTATGACTTAACCAAATAGCATAACATGAACTGAAAATAAATACAATGGAAACATGACACCTTTCAAGTATAATAAATGTTATTTAGTTCAATTTATACAAATATCACACAGACACATGCACACTAAGAAAATTCCCTCCATTTTTTTTAACGTCTTCTTATTGGTTTCCCATTGAAAGGTTTGTTAGCTGGGAGGTGTCTCTGGGAGGCACATGCTTGAAGCCTTCTAAGCAAAGCTAAAAGTTCAATACTCCACCACAAGCATCAGTAATCATAATGATTCTAAGACAATGGGAAATGCATCAAGGAGCCAAAGCCTGCAGTTCTATCCAGCAGGGAAAAAATAATAATAAGAGAGACTAACTATCTCACAAGAAGTTGCCTGATAGATCTAGACCATCCTCTGACCTAAACACATACATTCATACATATACATACTCTCACACGTACATAAACATATACAAAAGAATATAATTTTAAAAGTTAGATTACAAACAGCTAGGTAAGTGAAAGCTAGGAAGAATTTTCTTGTCTTTACTAACAAAACTATGAAATGGAGAATGCCTTGTCATGCATACTTCTGCACTTTTAGGTTATTTCAGTCATTAGGTCATAGTGTACCATGCTCAGTGTCCAATAGAGGGTATATGGTTTCCTCCACACTAAAATAGGAAAAAGACTTATTTTTGACTGGAGAAGGAATCATCAATTGTTTGATGATTGTAATGTTGGTATCTTTCTGTTTTTCTATTTGGTAAGAGATATATTATCAAGTAAAAGGGAATGATAAAGAAATTATCATATGAAATAGCTACAAGAAAGTGCTAAGAAAAAATAAGAAACAAACAAACAACAACAACAACAACAACAACAAAAAAAGATTGTATGGAGAGCAAATGTCTTCTCTCAGAAGTGGCATGGAAATCCTGTGGATAAAATCACCCTCCTTCCCCAGGATTTACACTGCAAAGATCATCAGAGAAGATAAATGTAGAAAGGTCTTCGACACCTTCCGACTACTGACTCTAGGGTATATTAACAAAAATCCTGACATGACTGGGGAGACTTTGATAGAATTATTTCATTAACACACGAGCAGAACAGCTTTGGGTGTAGGTTAGTTTAAACAGTGAAGGAGAATTATAATCAGAAGAAGTTGGATAAGACTGTTATCAAGTCTCTGCCTTTCAACTCCAATTCTATCCTCTGCTCTGTGCTGTCTGGTGTTTAGTCTAGGACTCTGGAAACTACCTTTGTCCTTGACATCTTGTATACATACCAATAAAGGAACTGAAGGAAAGAGAAGAGCAAAGGAGGGACGCCTTCCTGGCTGGTGTTACCTCTTGCCAGCATCACCTTGCTTAACATGAGCCTGTCCTCATGGTCATGGCTTTCAGCTCCAGCATCAAGTACACAGAGAACTTTCAGGAACATAATCAGCATAGAGTTCTGAATTCCTTAAGTAGACAGCACTGGATTTGTAGAGCCCAAGAACTCACCACAATAGACACTTGTTTTCACTTTCAGGACTCTTAAAACAGCAGTGTGTTTCCTCCAACCCATCTGTCTTCATGTGTTCCCCCAGCTTACAAGCAGATACTTTCAACAAGACTTACTGACTCCAAAAGTCAGAAAGAAGAAAATCAGGGGAGTGTTGTTGCTTCCAGCTATTATCTATGAGTTGTAGCAACTTGCTTTTATTTATTATTTATTTATGTTTTTGATCTTTCCTAGTAGGTTAAAAGCTACTGGATACATGTCTGATTATATGAGTTGATCAGCAAAATTCCCCACAAGCAACTAGAGCAGACTAAAAATTATTTTTAAAAATGTGTCATGAAATCATCATAAACCTATGAATATAAACAGAAAATGGATACTAGACGAACACAGGGGCAAAGAATATATATATATATATATATATATATATATATATATATATATATATATATATATATATGTATGTATAATTCTTTGAAGTAGAGTCTCACAGGCTCTCCTGGTACTAACTCTTCAATCGCAGGCTGGCCTTGAACTCAAATTCAAGGTGATCTTCTCAGGCATCTGAGTGCTATCATCAAGGTGTGCCAAACCATACCTGACAGGATGGATATATTCGAGAGTAAGCTGTGATGCAGGCCCCAAGGAAAGCTGGCAAAACTTTGGACAGTGATGCTGTTTGTGTGTGCCCGGTCTATAATTGAACTCAGGCCAGCAGGCTCTAAAAAGCAAGTGCCTTTAACTACTGATCCATCTGTGTAGCCCTACTGGTAATATTTGTGAGGGGTCAACAATCTAATTATTTTCATGGAAAGTCACTAAATTATAAAGCTCCTTGTTGGGAAATCTGCTTAACAATTTAGGAACTATGAGTCACAGGTTAATAGTGTAGGAATAATTTTCAGCAGTAGGTCACTGGAGAACAGGGAAGTTATCTTAGATTTTAGAATTTGTGTGAGACTGGCATTCAGATAGTGTATGTTAGAGGATGTACTCCCTCACACTTAACAGGCCTTCCCATTGGCATATTGCATAATCTAACCCTCTGTGTAAAGCAAAGGAACAATATTAAAATTCCCTGCAATCAAAGAACATATCCTATTGGTTCTTAAATTGCAGGAGCATAGTATCTCTGGTTAAATATCTGGAGTGTCAATCCTTAAAGAAAGATGAAGGCTGTCACTCAAACTACCTCCTGTATTTCTGGTCAGAAGATCTTATTTCTTGTTCCTGACAGCCTAAGAGAAGAAGAGGCTCACGAGGAGGCGGAGGAAGAGGGAGAAAAGAACAGTTTATAGGTAAAGATTCCTATTGTGAAGCCTCTATGCTTCTTGTGATAGAAAAAGGTGTAGTAATAGAATAATATGATATACCATTAATAAAGCAGGAGAATGTTTGCTGTTTCTGAAAGAAGAAAAGTTGTAAAAATTAAAAGAAAAGTTAGTTTTGTTTGAAACCATCAATAAAATTAACTTTGATAAAGCCTAGCATGGAGGGAGAAAGACAGGAGAGAGAAAGAGATAGAGGAGAGAAATGAAAGAGGAGAATAAGACATACAGGACAGTGTTAAACAGAGAGAATGAATTATATTCTTTTATATAAGAAAATAGTAGGATGAATGTTTTATTCCCTTTACAACTTACACTGAAATACAGCTTCCACTGTGAGTTCTCTTTAGGTCATATAAATATTTCACCTCTTGAAATCAGGCTGTCATGCTAAGATAATTAAGATCAGGATTTAATTAATATGTGATTAGGCCATGAGGCTCCCCCTCCATGGTGGAATTGACACTATCATAAAAGGGTGAGATTAGCATATTTTTGTATTTTCTTTTTCTCACCTTCTACCTTCTGCTATATGATGTCACAGCAAGAAGGGTCTCCTTAAATACAAAAAGCTCAATAGTTCAATACTGGATTTCCCCAAAATTTTCAGGTTAGAAAGCCCATATATTATATTTATTATAAAGTACTCAGTCTCGGGTACATAAAATAATTAGGATTTAACATTTATTTAAATCCTATCAGCCCAAGGTTAATTGGTAATAAACAACAAAATTTCATAAAGGTCTTCATATTGACTATTGCAGAACCATTTATAGAAAGTATATGATTAGAAGCTCATGGTTAACATATCAATTCATCTTAATGTATAGAGTCAACACATCCCAGATTAATACCTGAACAACTATTTTTATAGATATTGAAAAATTCATTCTAAAATGTTTAGTTATGCAATGTAGTCATCCTAAAAAAGAACAATGAAGAATTTATAAGATTTTATTCAAACATAACTTAAATAGTAATATATTGGTGAAAAAATAGCTAACAAGATATTAACAAATGGATTGGAATAGAGTCAAGGGACAGACCCAAACAAATATGTAGATGTATTTTAATTGCATGCAAAGTTGATTCAGTAGTGGAAGGATAATCCATTTGAATAACTATATATGAACAAAATTAAAAATAAATAATAGGGGAAATTGCCATTTATATTTTGAACATTAAATGAAAACAAGCAGGAAATATATTTTAAATTTGAATGCAAAGTCTAAAACTATCACAATTTTAAAAAAAATAGGTGAAAATTGTGTTTTTAGTTAGGCAAGAACTTAAAAATAAAATATTAGAAGTGATCCATTAAAGAAAAAAAATGTTTAACATTATCAAAACAAAATATGTCTCATTTAAGAGTCACTGTTACCTGGATGAGAATCAAGCTATAGAACAAGAGAAAATATTTTCCCTTCACAAATCTGACAGAAATCTCATGTAATATACAAAAAGATCTATATATATAAAGCTTCAAAGGCTGTGTCAAAGAAAAGGTTGATTGAACTTGTTAAAATTAAAATGGTGAATGTAAAATTTTGTAAAAAAAATCATGAGGAGAAAATTTTGCATAATTGTATATTTAGTAAGGAACATACCACAGAAATATATATATATATATATATATATATATATATATATATATATATATGTATTAAAAAAACATTAACCATGTAATGATACCACCAAAAATAAAAGCCTGGTTTGAAAATAGGATTGGTCTAGACATTTATTCAAAAAATATATAAAAATAGCCAAAAGCACATGAAAATACAGTCATAATCACTAATTACTAGTGATTGTAGTAAAATTAAAAGTAAAATTAAAACCAAAAAGAGAAATTAACTCTTACTCATTACAAGAAATACTATTACACAACAAAAATGAAACAAAAACAAAATAACAACAAGTATTGGTTGTGATGAGGAATAATTGGAAACCCAGTGAATAGTTTATATCCTGTATATGATATATATAAATATAAAATACTGCATTTAAAATATAATAGAGGTAAACTGGATCCAAGTTGCAGCAAAACGAGGGCAATTCATTTGCATAGAAACAAATGGGTCCAAGGAGGGATTAAAATCAAACAAGTGCAGTAGTGGCACACAGCCATGGTAGGTTACCAACTGCTCTTGATTTGGCTAATAGATCCACTCAGTGGAATACTTATTTCTGGAACTGGAAAATAAGTCAAAACCATGTACTAAAATGAGCTCAGTCTCCAAGATCAAGACACCACCAAATGTGGGCAAGAAAAGGGCCTATGCATATAAAATTCTCTGTAAAATATCTATGGCCATTCCCATCTATCTAGTACTAACTTCTCTCTCCATTAGAGAATTTGCTTATCTTTTTCAGATGGACAATGAACCAGCCAATCACACCTCACCAGGGCACCAGCTGAAACCATACAGTAATGCAGGGGAAGGGCAAGAGTACAGCGTTCTTGGTGATCACGACACCAGAAAAAGGCTGAAGGAGATAAACACAGAGAACATCCAACTCCTACTAAGCCAGATATTGAGAGACACAGAGGCTGCCAAAACCTCATCACTGAAGTAGAACTAAAATGATCCCTATGTGGCTCAGGGAAATTTGCAGAAGAGGTGACAGAAAGAATGTTAGAGCCACAAGTTGGGGCATTATGCACAGAGACTTGGCCTATCCCCCATAACTCTTGACTACCCCCACAATGCATGACCCACATTCCCCATTGATAAGGGTCCCTTTGGAAAAGAGTTTACAGGGACAAGGATAATGGAGTCACCATTATGAATGTAAAATTAGAATAATATAAATTTAAAAAATAAATTATTTTAAAAATCCATAAAATGCAAGAGATCCCAGGCCTGTTGAACATAACTTTTGGGTTCTTATCTGCATTATTAAAATGGAAAAAAAGAAAGGATTCTCAGAAGGGTAAATTTTGAGTTATAAGCTTTATTTTATGGAGAATTAGAATCCAGGAGAATGGCTAGCTGAAAGTCTCAAAACATAAGGGAATTCTCCCCTTGGTCTGGCTAGAAAGGAGAGGAGAATTGAGGAAAACCTTTTTCACAGAGAACTCTCCAAGGGGAAAAAGTCACACACACACACACACACACACACACACACACACACACACACACACACCATGGAAAGGAAAAAGAAACATAACAAAACATGAGGACTGGAGAGATGGCTCAGCGGTTAAGGCGCCTGCCTCCTAAGCCTAAGAACACTGGTTCCAATCTCCAGCCGTTCCAAGCTCCAGGTCCCACGTTTAGCCAGATGCAAAGGGGCACAATGACACACTTGACCACAAGGGGGCACACACATCTGGATTTCATTCACAGTAGCTGAAGAGGCTGCTGGCGCACCCATCTCTGTCTTCCTCTCCCTCTCTCTCTGTCTCTCTCTTTGTCTCTCTCTCTGTGTCTCCCCCCACACCAAAAAAAAAAAAAAAAATGAGAGCCCAAGCCAAGAGATCACCTTCATCTTCACGCTCACATAGGGGGTCAGAAAAGACAAGACATAGGATAGTGAAGAAATCATGCATTAAGGATAGATCACACCACAGTAAACAGGAAAGTGTCCACAAAAAAAAAAAAAAAAAAAAATGTAGGAAGCGAGCAATAAAAAGCCTGTCAAAAGGAAATGCTTTATATTGAAGTATTTAATCCATTTGGAGTGGATATTTGTGCATAGTGAGAGTGTCTAGTATATTTTTTTTTCTACATGTGGTTATCCAATTTGTCTAGCACCATTGTTGAACATGCTGTCTTTTCTTTAGTGAGCATTGTTGATCCTCTGTCAAAGATCAAGAAGCTGCAGTTATTTGAACTAAGGACTGAGTCTTCAATCTGTTCCATTGCTCTATATGTCTGTTTTTATGCCAGTACCATGATGGCCTTGTAGTAAAGCTTTAGATCAGGTATGGTGATACCTCCACAGTGGTTTCTTTTGCTAAAAATTTTTGGATATCCAAGACCTTCTGACATTCCATGTGAATTTTGAGATTATTTTTTTCTATCTCTGTGAAAAATATGCTGGAACTTTTGTTGGTACTGGTGTTGAATATGTATATTGAATCTGAGAATTGCCATTTTCACAATATTAATTCTACCTATTCAGGAACATGGGAGGTCTTTCCATCTTATCCTGTCCTTCTCAATTTCTTTCTTGAATACTTTAAAGTTTTTATTATATAGGTCTTTCACATCTTGAGTTAGTGTTATTCCAAGGTATTTGATTTTGTGTGTGTGTGTGTGTGTGTGTGTGTGTGTGTGTATGCATGTGTGTGTCTATTAAAAAGGGCACAGCCTCACTGATTTCTTTCTCTGCATATTTGTCTTTTGTGTATAGGAAGACTACTTTTTTTGTGTGTGTTGATTTTTATATCCTGCCACTTTAATGGAGGAATTTATTACTTTTAGAAGTTTTATGGTAGAGTGTTTTGGGTTGTTCATTTATAGGATCATGTCATCTGCAAATATGGCTTGTTTAACTTCTTCCTTCCAATTTGTATCTCTTTCTTTTTATCTCTCTCCCTTGTTATTGCTTGAGCTAGGCCCACTGTCTTATTCCTGATCTCAATGGAAACTCCTTGAGTCTTTCTTACTAAGTATGTGGGTTTTAGCTACTTTGTATATTTCCCTTATTATATTAAATTATAATCCATCTGTGCCTAATGTCTCCAGCATTTTGATCATGAACTGATATATTTATTCAAAGGCCTTCTCTGCATCTCTTGTGGCTCTTGTGTTTAAGATTACTTATGTGATGTATTATTTAATCAATTTCCACATGTTGAAACATCCCTGGGATGAAGCCTGCTTGATTAAGGTGGAGGATGCTTTTGATGTGTTGTTAAACTTGTTTTTTGAGGAATTTTTCAGGGCTTTTGCATATAAGTTCATTTGAGATATAGGCCTGTAGTTTTCTTTTCTTCTTGTATCTCTGGTTTGGTATGAAGGTCATGCTAGCTTCATGGAAGGAGTTGGGGAAATAATGTGGGAAACTTTAGGAAAAAGTGGTTTCAGTTCTTCAGAGAAAGTTTGGTAGGATTTGTCAAAGAATCCATCAGGTTCTGGACTTTTCCTTTTTGGGAGGTTTTTGATGACATTTTCTATCTCAATGGATATAATTGGTTTGTTTAGTAGATGTATCTGCTCTGTATTTAGTTTTGATAGGTGATATGTGTCTAGAAACTCATCCATTGCTTCCAGGTTGTTGAATTTTGCAGAGTAGAAATTTTGAAAGTACGTTCTGATGATTCTTCCAATTTCATTGATGTCTGTTATGACCTCTTACTCTTCATTTCTAATTTTGTTAACTTGAGACTTCTCTGTTTTTTTTTTTTAATTTGATCATGTTAACCAGGGAGTTATTAATCTTGTTTATATTATCAAATAACCAGTTCTTCATTTTGTCAATTTTCTTGTGTTCTTAGTTTGCAAGTCATTAATTTGTGCTCTGATCTTAATGATGTCTTTCTACCTGGAGCTCTTAGGGTTGGATTGTTCTTGGTTTTCCAGTGCCTTTAGGTGCAGAGTTAGACTTTTAATCTGAGATTTCTCTGCCTTTGTTATGGAAGAACTTAGTGCTATGAATTTTCCCCTTAGGATTGTCTTCATTGTGCCTCCTGCATTTGGTATGTTGCTTTTTCATTATCATTCAGTTCTAGAAATTTTAGTTTCCTTTTTGATTTCTTCCATGACACAATAATTATTTAATAGCATGTTGTTCAGTTCTCCAAGGTCTGGTATAATTTCTTTTTTGTTGTTGTTGTTAATTTCTATATTTAATGCATTGTGATCCAATATGATAAAGGAAGTAATGTCAATTTTCCTGAATTCGTGGAAACATGCTTTATGCCCTAATATATGATATATTTTGAAGAAGGTTCTGTGGGCTGCATAGAACAATGAGTTCTTTGTAGAACTGGGGTGGAATGTCCTATTGATGTCTATTAGATCTAGTTGATATATGGTGTAATATATGCTATAATAATAAGTTCTATTATTTCCCTTTAGATTTGCCTATTGATGACAGAGAAGCCCTACTATGATGGTTATTTGGATTTATTTCTGGTTTGTTGTTGAGTAAGTTTTGTTTTATAAAATGCGGTGCCCTGTATGTATTTATGATTGTGATGTTCTCTAATTGAATTGTTTCCTTGATGAGTAAAAAATGGCCTTCTTGTCCTTTTTGATTACTTTTGGTTTGAGGTCTATTTTGTCAGATATTAATATAGCTGCACCTATTTGTTTCTTATTTCTATTTGCTTGGAAAAAATATTTCCCATCCTTTCCCCATGAGTACATGTCTTTTCCTAGTGGTGAAGTGGATTTCTTGAAGACAGCATATTGAAGGGTCCATTTTTCTGATCCACCTTGTTAACATGTGTCTTCTGTTTGGTGAGTTAAGACCTTAAATATTAAATTTATAACTGTAAAGTTCAATCTAATCCTCGTCATATTCGAGGCATTATGGGCTTTGGTGCTTTCTTGGCCTTTGTACATTTTTGTTCCTGTTCTCTTTTTGTTTGGGGGGGGGTATTATATTCTTCCTCTTGTAGGTTCTTGAGTTTGGTTTTTCAACTGTTCTGTTTGGAGTATTTTAACTGGAAAAAAATAGGGGACCTTTTCATAATATAAGAGTGGGGAAAGACTTTCTGAAGAGCCCATAATATTAAAGAACCACTCCAACAGTGGTATCTCATGAAGCTAAAAAGCTTTTGTACAGACAAATAAACCATAAACAGACTACCCACTGAAAGGGAGAAAATCCTTGCCATCTACATCACTGACAAAGGCCTAATTTCTATAATTTACAAAGAGCTCAAAAAAAAAAAAAAGCAAGCAAGAGTGCTACTTTATTGGTGAACCTGGTACCAGCACAAGGGCAAAGGAGATAGACACAAAGAACACTCAACTCCTACCAAATCAGATATCCAGAGACACAGAGATTCCCAAGACCTTGTCACTGAAATAGACCTAAAACGAACCCAACATGGCTCAGGGAAATTCACAGAAGAGGGGGTGGAAAGATTGCTAGAGCCATGAGTTGGGTCATTATGCCTCTCCCGCATAACTGATGGCTATCCCCATAAGGCAAGACCCACATTACCTATGGGGGGAGGACAGGGAGAAGGCCAACCATGGTACCATCATGACTGTATATATGCTATATACATAACTAATAAAAAATAAATTAAATAAAATAAAACCAGAAAAAAATTAACCAGTAAAACATCAAGCAATCTACTCAAAAAAATGGGGCAGAAAACTAAACTGTATTTATTCAAATATTTATTTATTGTATTTATTCAAAGGAATAAAAACGTGTTCAATATCCAGCTGGACATGGTGGCACACACCTTTAATCTCACCATTTGGAAGGGAGAGGTAGGAGGATTGCTGTGAGTTCGAGGCCATCCTGGGACTCCATAGGGAATTCAAGGTCAAACTGGGCTAGAGTGAGACCCTACCTTGAAAAAAAAAAAGTGTTCAATATTATTAACCATCATGGAAATGCAAATTCAAACAACTATGAGAGTCTACCTTATTCCAGTCAGTATGATAATCATCAGAAAATCAAACAACAGTAAATATTGGAGAGGATGTGGAGAAAGAAGAACCTTCATTCACTCTTGGTGGGAGTGCAAACTTGTACAACCACTATGGAAATCAATATGGTGACTCATGAAAAAGATGAAAATAGAGCTACCAACTGACCTAGCTACTCCTCTACTGGGCATCTACCCTAAAGGCTCAATGCTTCACTGAGGAAGTATTTGCCCAATCACGTTTTTAGCTGCTCAGTTCACAATAGCTAAGAACTGGAGTCAATCCAGATGTTCATCATTTGACAAATGGATAATGAAGATATGGTATATACACACAATGGAATTCTACTCATCAGTAGGGAAAAATGATATTTAAAAATTTGTAGGAAAATGAATGGTCCTGGAATAGATCATACTAGGATAACTCACAAAGCATACAAAGGCAAAGACCATATGTCCCCCCTCATCTGTGATTCCTACCCTGGAATAGCTTGAGTTGCATACATACATAACAGACAACTTGAGAGACAGATAATAGGGATGTAAGAGTTTGGTGGAAGGGGAAAGATAGGGAGGCAGGAGATATAAAACTAAATCCAAATGAATCGGTACCATATAAACCTTCCTCCATGATTCTAGACTAAAAGACATAGCCCTGAATAGATGTATGGAGTGATGTTCTGGTAAGAATGGCTCTGGAGAGGGTGGGATGAAACCTAATCCAAAAACATTTAGCTCTGATTTGCAACAATCAGTATCAAAAATCAGTTACTACCTACATTGACCTGTTGATGGGAGAGACCTATGGAGTTCTAAACCAAGACAGGCTTAGTTCAAGGTATTTGATAACAAAATGTAAAACCCTATTGCTGAAAACACCACATGCTGCTGACACAGAACATCGAGAGATCTGGCTGGAATCTGGAAGGAAGCCAGATCACAGATGGCTAGCACTTATAATGCTAGAATGTTCTATATGAGTGGCCAGGAGGAAAATGTAACATTGGGAGCAAAAGTAGGTGACACTGTTATACGAAAGCATCCAGCTTGACAAGACATACACACCTGTGCAATTGTGGCCCCCAGCCCAGGTGGGTAACCAATGACTTTCTGATTGGCTAAGAGATCCACTCAGTGGATGGGAACCCATAGCTGGAAGTGGAAATTGAGTCAGAATCTTATAGAGACCAAGACTATGGTCTCCAATGAGACACATCTTCTAGGTTGTGACCAAAAGACAGGCTACACCCATCAAAATCTCTCTAAATCAGTGATGCTTATCCCTTTTACCCATGCTGACCTGAAGTCTCCTTTGGCGAATCTGTTTTTCTTTTACGGAAGTCATTGAGATCTGAGGACAACCAAAATCTATCAACAAGACAAGAAAAGATAGCTGACTGCCTGACAGGAGTTGAATCACCCCTTGCACATCAACCAGGTGAAACTACAGAGGAATTGATGAGATGATCAAGAGTGCTGCTTCCACGGCGGGCCTGACAACCTGTACCAGGCTGATGGAGACAGATACTGAAGAGACTCAAAACATACCAACGCAGAAGTCCACAAGCGGTTGACAGCACAATACTGAAGTAGACATGAAACACAACCAACTCAACTCAGGCAGTTTGTGGAAGAGGGGGGTGGAAAGATTTTAAGAGTCATAGGGTAGGAGGGAATATCCAGAGGCATTGCTCCACTCCCAGTGCCTGACTGCTGCTCTCACAATTCATAACCTACAACCCCATGGTGATGGAAATGGTATGGACATGATGTGTCCATAAAGTTACACACACACACACACACACACACACACACACACACACACACACACACACACACATATATATATATATATATATATACACACACACACATACATACATATGTTGGTTGCCAAAGGATTCAATGATTACTGATGTCTGCCCTGCCCTTGGTTTAGTCTCTTAGCCTGGCATCTTACTTGTTTAGCTGATCTAGTGCCACAACATACCTTGAGAAGTATATATCACAGTCCCATGCTCCAGATGAGAACAATGAGGCCCAGAGAAGCTCCAGAATTAATTACATAGTCATGGTTGGTTGGTGATTTAGTGTCATCTCCATCTGACTCTGACACCTTACTCCAGCTATGCTGATCAGAAGAGTAATGCACCAGTCACCAGCTACATGTCATAATAATAACTAAACTGAGTATCATGAACCTTAAGTTTAATTAAATAAATCCTCATAACCAAAAAATAAGGAAATGCTTCCTCCTTCCCTTACTGGGAAGGGGGTGAAAGAGACTTACATACTTGTGTTCAGGCAGATCCACAGGACAACAGAGGCCAAGGTGAAGAAGAAGAGATGAGACACATGTTTAGGTTTCTTTATGAATTTAAGATCCAATTTGGATTGCCTTGTTAGCAGAGTCAGGGGTGTGTAAGGGAGAGACCTGATTGGTTGGTGGACGTGAGTCTTCCCAATAGGTATCATCCACCCAGGTATGCTAAGCTGAGGACGGAATAGATAGGTTGCTACCAAAGTGTTTCCTGAAGCCATCTTGGATGAGAGTGGATTAGAAGCTGGTTCTAGTCCTGCCAGTGCAGACAAGGTAGCATTTCCTTGGGCTTCTGTCCTTACCTAACTGCCTATAAACGTGGTGTCTTATCTTGCTTCTTCTTCAAAACCCACAAAAAATTATAGAGCATGTGAGGAGTGGATGCAGAACACACAATGAGGACAAAATTCCTTAAAATTTATGTTTTCTATAATTTTTATTTTCATGTCATTAATAGGTTAATGTATGAAAGAAATATAAACCACGAGTATGGACAATACACATAAGATTAAAACCTAGTGAGAGTAATTGTGACAAGCTGATTCCAGAAGGACATAAAGGCAAGGCATAATCTGAATACTATGTTTGGATTCAACCCTGAGTATATGGTATTCAAAACACCACACACCGCAAAACTGTATCTTTTACCTGTTGTTTTAACATTTCAAGCATAAAACTATTTTAACATCCTTGATAGCAAAACATTCCCTAAAATCTTAATTCAATATAACCTCCATCTGAACAATGCATAATTGTATGATCATGGGATGGGGAATCATGCCTGGTTTGGGTTCTACAATTTTAGGAAAAAGGTAAATTTCAGTTCTTTTTCTTTTCTTTTTTTTTATGGGGGGGGGTAGTGGATATAAGGGACACAATGTAGCAAGCCTTCATGAAATGGACTACATATTTGGACTGTGGTTCTTACTAATTTGCTCACAGGATTTTCCCATAAATTACTTTTGCTTGTTACGTATGGTGGCCTGTAACCCCAGAACCCAGCAATTAGAAACAAGAAGTTCAGGAGTTCAAGGCCATCTTTGGCTAAGGAGCAAGATGGATACAACCCTAGCTACATGAGATCCTGTTTCAAAATAAACAAAATGATAAAATCGCTTATCTTAAACACATCATATGCCATAGGGATATAAGAAATACAATAAGCTTTCTTCACACTAGCATCAAATATGTAAAAGAAAGATTGTTAATGGTATGAATTCGATACATGAGACCCATAGAAGCAAATAAGCAAATTAGTAGAAGGTAGGAGAGCACTTGAGCTATTTATACATAACATTATACATAGAAGAAAGCACATGACATTCTACAGCTTTGGATTTAATCTATTATAATTGCATGGCCTCTAATATAAACCCTAAAATCTGATATTTTGTCTCATCAATCACTTAAAAAAGAGCATGAGTATAAGAAAGATAATCTCAGGGCTCAGTAGTTAATTTTGCCTCTTTCAGAAGTATGAGGGCTTTGAGGGGCCTTGAGACCACTAGAGCTAGAATCTCCAGTATCCACATAAGCAGCTGGGCATGCCCACACAGAGGACCATAACCCAAGGGCCACAGTGGAGCAGAGACCTAGGAATCACCAGAGCTCATGAAAAAAATAGCAAGCTCTGGCTCAATCAATAATAAGCTGAAGAGTAATGGAGCTGTACAACCCATCTTCAGCTATGACAATTGAGGTGAGTGCATGGGTCTCTGAAAGGGAAAATACATGTGCATACACAGCAAAACACACAAACCACCATAAGCAAATTTAAAATAAATTTTATGTATTTACTTGCAAGGAGAGAGAGGAAACACCAGGACTACTAACCGCTGCAAAGAAACTCTGGATGCATGCACCACTTTGTGTACCTGGCTTTACGTGTGTACTGGGGAACCAAACCTGGGTCCTTGTGCTTTGCAAGCTGATGTATTTCACCAACCCCATTTTTTTAAAATAAATAAAGAAAAGATTATCTCCCTGTATTTTACTAACTAATTTACATTGGCCTCATAGAAAAATATAAAGTAAGCAATATTGTTAAGGATAATGTACTAGCACTAATGTGTGTAATTAAAGCATTTATTATTATTGAGTACTTAGAAAACCATAATTCCTTTTATTTTATTTTTATTTATTTTAAAGTTTCTATGAGATTTTATTAGAGTAAGATGTAGAAAGAGGAGAGATTATGACACGTTCCTGCCCATGAGAAAGCAGGAGAGGTTATTCCTTTTTAAAAATGTGTATTTATTTTCTGAAACCCTATTCCTCCAATGAAAAATAACAATTTAAAAATATTCATAAATATCAGGAATTCCATGTAAGTAACAGATGGAACTATGTATATCAAGATCAGTAATGTACCCTATTTCAAAATAAAGTATATATATATATATATATATATATATATATATATATATATATTAGATTTTAGATATGTGGTTTGAAAGGCACTATTCCATATATATTTCTTTTTGTAATATTAAGTAGAAACTTTGCATGGACACATCATAAGTTGGTAACTACATTTCCCTCCTCCCTGCCCCTATTCCACTGAGGGCCCTCCTCGGTGGGGTTGCTGGTATTCACCAGGGGGTTGTGGTTATGAGTTGTGAGAGCAGCAGTCAGTCACTATAGTGGTGGCAGTGCCTCTGGATATTCCCTCCCACCCTGTGGCTCTTACAATCTTTCTGTCCCGTGTTTTGCAAAATTCCCTCAGCTGTAGTTGGTATGTTTTGTCTACTTTAGTGCTGAGCTCTCAGTAGCTGCTGGAGTTTTGCTTTTATACGCTTTGAGTGTGCTCAGTGTCTGTCTCCATCACCCTGGCTCAGGTTGTCAGGCTCAGCATGGAAGCAGCACACTTGCTCACTTCACCAATTCCTCTGTGGTTTCACCTGAGCCCTGGCTGGTTGGTAAAGAGTGTTTGTCTTCTCCATTCATGCTGCCTTCTGCCCCTGGTGAGTATACTTTCCTGGCATCAACCTACCCAAACAAGCAAGCAGAATCCCCCTGACATCTACCTGCCCCCAGCAAGCAGGCTTCTCCTTATATATTTCTGATTTGTACTTAATCAACAGAATGACACTCCACAGTACAGAAAGCCAAATTTCTAAGCCTGTTGTTGACTCTCAAAACACATTTATTTTCCTTGTTATTACATCTCCAAGCTGCCTGCTCGTTTCTCAAATAAGAAGACTCAATAGATGTCAGTATGGAGGAGATTGAAAATTCATTCCAAAATTTATAGTTCTCCCTTCAAGGATGAAAGATGATCCTTCAAGCCAAAATGACAGGAAAAATGCACTTATTTAAGAATCAAAATCTGATGAGAGAAAGCTGAGATTCTTCATACTACAGACTGGAAGAGAATACACATATTTTAATGTCACAATGATTTTTTTCTAACTTGTAAGAATTATTTTATTTGCTCATAGGGTATAGATTTTATGTCTCTACAGTTTTGTAATTTTATGGTATATATATATATATATATATATATATATATATATATATATATATATTGCATTTTAAATTAAACTTTCTCCACCTCTAAAATGTTCAACTGTGTGTTAATTTTATTTTTAAAAAGACTTGTTTATTTTTTTTCTCACTTTAATTTCTGTGACTGACTTAAAGAACATAATAATTAGGGCACTTGATCATGGTTATTTTTTTCTTGAGATAATCATTGGGGTGGAAAGATGGCTTGACACCCATTAAAAGCTGAGCATGGCCCAGCCTTTCTGTAAGTAAACCCTACTGCTGAGGTGAACAGAGATATCAGAATCACTAGGGCTACCTGATTGCCAGACTCACCACAAAACAAAGAGCTCCATTTTCAGTGACAGACTCTGTCTCTGGGAAATACATTGTAAAAACATGATAGAAGGGGCTGGAGAGATGGCTTAGCAGTTAAGGCGCCTGTCTGCTAAGCCTAAGAACGCTGGTTCCAATCTCCAGCGGTCCCAATCTCCAGGTCCCACTTTTAGCCAGATGCAGTTGTACAAGGGCGCAATGCCACACTTGACCACAAGGGGCACACACATCTGGATTTCCTTCACAGCAGCTGAGAGACTGCTGGCGCGCCCATCTCTATCTGTCTTCCTCTCCCTCTCTATCTGCTTCTTTTTGTGTCTCTCTCCAAAAATAAATAAAATTAATTTTTTTTAAAAAAAACCATTCTAGAAGAGGACACCCAATATCCTCCTGTGGCCACTTTAGTTATACACATGGGGGGCACACACCTGCATTCATGTGCATACACACATCAGCACACATACACAGACACCATACATGCAATAAGAAAACATGAAATAATCTATCATACTGGACTTAATTAATTGCTTAATGTCAACATTGTGTATAATATGGAAATAAGCAATAATCATATATTTTAAGTAGATCCCTATTTCTCAGGTATTTTAAAGAAACTTTTTGGGAAGGTTATGTCCTATATATTAAAAAAAAAAAAAAAAAAAAAAAAAAAAAAAAACGCCACCATTTTACCAAAAGAAAATACTGAGCTGAAGAGATTACTCAGTGGTTAAATGTGCTTCCTACACAAGCCTGAGGACCTGAGGAGACTTGAAGCCACCTGAGTTAGAATCTTTAGATCCCAAACAGGTGAGAAAGAGACTGGCTCAAATAGGAAAGGGTGTAAAAGTGATGGAGGTGGACACCAGACCTGACTCCAGCCACCAGAGCAGAGCACCACCCCATGCCATAGACAGCCATCGGGAGCATCACAAAGGCACTTACACAAGCATATGCC
The DNA here is from genome assembly GCA_036365145.1 of Orientallactaga sibirica. Lineage (NCBI taxonomy): Eukaryota > Metazoa > Chordata > Mammalia > Rodentia > Dipodidae > Orientallactaga > Orientallactaga sibirica. Next base: position 9,815,196 of record JAEOAD010000023.1, on the reverse strand, counting down.
TGCCCTGTACCTCCCCATAACCAAAATATAATATCAGTCTTCCAGAAAATTTGACTCTAAATTTTCACCTATTAACCTCAGCAGCTGTGAGCAGAAACATGGAAATATATATATATATATATATATATATATATATATATATATATATATATATATATATGTTATTTCTCAGAGCTTAATAGAAAATATATTTTTCATTAATTTTTTACTGTTTTCATTATTTTTTCAATTTTCTACATTTCTGCAATAACTGTAATGACCAAGCTTCTACAAGGAGCTACTGTAGTAACCTCTTAAGAGTAAAATGGCTGAATAGAAATGTTCAGACATGGCATAGTGGCACACACCTTTAATCCCAGCATTTGGGAGGTGGAGGATTACCATGAGTTCAAGGCCAGCCTGAGACTACATAGTGAATGCCAAATCAGCCTGGGCTAGAGTGAGACCCTACTTCAAAAAAAAAAAAAAAAAAAGAAAGAAAAAAAAGAAAGAAAGAAAGAAAGAAAAAGAGAGAAAGAAAGAAAGAAAGAAACAAAGAAAAAGAAAGAAAGAAACAAAGAAACAAAGAAAGAAAGAAAGAAACAAAGAAAGAAAGAAAGAAAAAGAAAATTAATTAATTTAAAAAAATGTTCAAACAAATTCATTCCTGGGAACTATGGAATCCTGGTGAGAGATTATGCCTAAATAGATTATGGGGGAAAAATAAAATAAGATCAAATAAAATGAAAAGATTCATTGAAGGGTCTAGTGAGTACATATTGTTCACTCCTTTCTTTCACATGAAAGACAAATGAAGTGGGTGCTCAAATTATCTTAAAGGCCAACACAAGACCTCCTGTGCTAGTGAGCCTGATAAAGACTGGCCTCCCTTCCACAGAACCAGGCTCCCTGACTTCCCTTGAAAATTTTAGGCAGGGTCAGGGTAATATGTCTTAAATGAACGTTACTTTCATTAACTCAAATTGAGTCACAGTTGCCATGATCTTTAGGAATTTTGTTATTTCTGAGGCACACTTGACCTGCTTTATCATATCTAAATTCAAAATTTTATATGATAGAACCAAGGTCTATGAAGACATTTATTCATATCTATTATAGTATGAAAAACACCAGATTAAACCCTAAATTGTCCAATTGTTAATACCAGTGCAACTGGTATTAAAATAATACATTGACACTATTTTGTGTCTTCCAGCCATTTCACTTATGTTATTTAGTGATTCTACCTTTAAGAAAAAGCCTTCAGTCACAAACAAACAGGGAATTGAGAATGAATTGCCCCTATTAATTTTTTAAAAAATCAATAAAAAAAAGTGAAATAACATTACAAGGTTAACCATTTAAATGAAATCACAAGTACATATGGATCATTACTTGATTACAGCTAGATCTCATGGAAGTCTGATCTGTCTTGTGGAATTAAAATGCAACAGATTATTGCCATGACCTGTGAAATCTTTGAACTCCTCACTTCCTGTTACCATTACTGAATCACCACATTGTCAGCATCTTTTCTGGTTCCCAACTTGATATAGAGCCAGTCTCATGGCTTGTGCTTTGTCAACTAAATGGAATTTTGAATTCTGTTCTATGGCAGAGGGTAGGAAAATCTAGAATGGTGCCTACTATAGAGCACTTACCCCAAAGTGTTAAGGAAATCAATATATTCATGGAAAGATAATATGCTATAAGGTATAATTTCTCTAGCCTTCCATAATGTTTGTTAAACTGCTTTATAAATAGCTCATTAGTGCACTATCAATTCATTCTGATTGAATATGTTCATAAAAATATGTTTAAATGTAAAAAATGTTGGAGGATTAGCCTTAATCCTCTATCATTAAATCTTATCTTTAATTGCCTCATGCTACGAAATTGCAGTCTACAAAAATATTTCTTTTCTGAAAATTGTATCTTCTTTGAAATTTAATATTTTTGGCTTAAATATGCTAGTTCAATTTTACAGGGATTATTTCACTATTTAAATCTGAATATATATATATATATTATTGACAGACTTACTGCTGAAAAGAAATGCTTTCTGTTTTAGCCTCACCCAGTTCATATTTTCTGCATAATAATTTCAGCTGAGTGAGATGCACATCATCGAGCATATTTTACTACTGGTGGTTGATACTGTTTTTCAAAATGTATAAGACATTATACACCCCTGATGTCTCTAGGAATCATTCATAACTAGATCTCCACTGGGAGAGTCTTTGCTTCCCTGTGGTCACTCTAGGAGTCTGCCATGGCTAGATGTACAATGGGAGAACCAGTCACTAGTCCTGGACTTCATCTTCTGCTCCAATTTATTATGAGACCTGACAAGGTAAAGGTCAGTCTGTCTTTCCCTCCATCTTCTGTGTTTTCATTTTTCAGTATTACAATACTCAATTATAATTAGGTTAAAACATAGATTGCTTTCATTAGCTTTGGTTCACTATAGACTTTTATAAAACCTGATGACAGAAACTTCTTTTAATGCTTAGACAATTTCATTTCTTTGTTCTGTGATCCCTACCTCCATATTGCACACAGGTTTTATTTTTCTTCTAGTAAAAGCATAATAAACTCTCTATCAATTACACCCTTTTCTTTCTTACAGTGCCTCCACCTTAAGTTCCCTTTCTTCTTATTTTGAGGATCATTAGGTTTGATTGCTAGGACTTTTAGATTTCCTTCTTGCATTTCTAACTTTATGAGGATGATTTAATTCTATCTTACACTTTCCTTCTATTTTTACTTTTCTCACCCATGTATATTGTTGTTTTGTTAATTCATTGTGTTTATTTTTGTTTTCTGTTTACACTATCTCAGATATGAAAAACTTGTGTGCTTCAAATTTTTCAGATATTGACTGATCTCTGTAATTACTATTCATTGTGGCTGATATATTTCATGTCAAAAAAAAAAAATCCTGTACATTATTGTGACTAGGCCTGAGCCAGTTTATTTTGTTGTTTTTTACAAACGGGAGAAAGAGGGAAAGATGAGAGAGAGAAACAGAGAAACAGAGACACAGAGAGAGAGCTCTTTCCTGTAAACAATTTCAGATGCACGTATCACTTTGGGCATCTGGTTTTACATGGGTACTGGGTAATTGAACCAGTATGGTCAGGCTTGGCAAGTAAGCACCTTTTATTACTGAGCCAACTCCCATCCCTGCTGAGTTCCTTTTAGATCCAATATCAGTCTTCATTCCACCATGTATTCTCTGTATTCTTTTAGTTGGTCCCTTTCTAAACTAAGGCTATGATGGATTTTGGTCAGATAGGAACTGCATTCCACCCCCCACCCGCCCCCATTTATTCATTTGCATCTAATTGTTTTTAAAAATTTATTTTTCTGGACATGGGAATAAGGAACAATAAACTAAATATGCGCTTTTGTAGAGGATAGGCATGAAAGAATGCCCAGGTTTGCTAAGATGGAAAGACTGTGTGCCAAAGGAAAAATAAGGTAGAGTGGATCTGATATACTTTGTCTTCTCCCTGGAGGACAAAAACTGCTTTGTGTCGCATGAAAATCCGCTGTGTGTACCACAGAACATATTCTCATGGGATCTGAAGGCACTGGAAAAATTTGACTCTCTTCAGGCAGTGGCCCTGAAAGTCTTTTGTTTGGGGTAGAAATGTGATATCTCAGCTCCCCTCTTTGTTTCTTTTGAGCAGTTTGGTTGGAATTTAAGAGATATCACATCAGGCTGTCTGCCACATACCAGTTTAAATTGAGCTTTGAGTGTTGCTATTTAAATCTTAAACCTCATAAAAGTAAAAGTTTTAGTTAAAAGGATAAGCATAGTAAGTTTAAATGTTGATCCAAAAACATTTAGTAGAATTTCTCTCAAAAATCATCGGAGTGTAACACGGTGAAACCTTTGCATTATTTGATCTAGTTGTCTGTTTAACTTAGATCAGCTTTTCAAGTGGAATGGATAAGCATATCATTGTTGTCCTCATCTTCTTCATAATCTTTTATGGGAATGAATGAAAGGTTTGACAGAAGTAAGCCACGGTTGAAGGAATATATTGATGTTTCCTTACAATAGGGTTAATTAATTCTACATGGAGTCCCTTTTTTTGCTTTGCATCTTTAGATTTGAATAATAGCACACAGCCTATGCTGTTAGGTTCATATTTGTTTAACAAATTTTTATAAATAATATTAGAACTTATTTGGCTAAGACATATTTGTGATTACTCTGCATAGAAATACAAACGCTAGTTGAGGTGGCTGAATGCCTACCAAATGCCCCTGCCTTTCAAAATACAATCCTACTACAAGGTGCTGCTCTCCCTTATCCAGATGTGTTAAGATACACAAATTTAAATTATTGAGCAGCTTTTCAAAGCTAAAACACATACCAAAGAAGCATAAAACAAATCATAATTCTTTCAAAATAAGGAGAAAAAAACAATTAAATTTGTTATACTAGATTGATGTATAAATTATCAAAATTTTAACTAGTAATTTGGCCACATGAAAGAAGACATGTGATCTAAATAACAACAGATAATAAAAATAAAGTTGCCAGGTATTGTGGTGCACCCCTTTAATCCTAGCACTTGGGAAGCAAAGGTAGAAAGATCACCATGAGTTTAAGGCCACCCTGAGAATACCTAGTAAATTTCAGGTAAGCCTGGACTATGGGGAGACACTACCTCAAAAAATAAAATAAAATAAATTGATGTTTTGATTTCTGCATGCAAAAAATGTATCTTTATTGAACTATTTAATCTTTTTCTTTAAGTGAAGAGACAACAATAGATATTATGCATAAAAATTCAAAATAGTCATTTTATTCAAGCACCTGTTTAATAAGAATGACAGTTTTACAGAATAATAAATAAAACTTAATTAGGCATGATCCTAACTTTTCCTTTCATTATAAAATCTTTGATGCCCCCCATGGGTAGGGGTTATATCTCAAGGAAATAAGTGACTAATGATAGAGGGGCCCTATGCTACTATCATAGTTTTATGCATCTTTTCATTAGCTAACCACTTCCCCCCTCAGCTCTTGCTGTTACCATACTTCCAACTCTTTATCATCACCAAGCTCTCCCCAATAATCTTTGACTATAAAGACTTTGCATCCATTTCTCATTCAAAATTTGTTTTATATGATTTTATGCAAAAATAATTGTGTTGCATAGTATAACTGATGTTATTTCTCAGGCTGTCATGATAATAATTTAAATATTTTAAGCAGTTATAGACTGTAATAGCTATACCCACTAAAATTATGTTCATAGTTTATAAAAATAAGCTGTCTTTTTTGGGTGGGGTGGCGGATGAAACTTCTTAGGTCTAACTTTGTTAAGCTGCAAAATGACTCCATAAAAGATATCTATATTTTGATACCGTGAAACTGTATCCTACACTAGAGATACACTAGAGAAAAAAAAAGTCACGATGCAGTGAAACATTGCGAGTTAAGAAGATTATCATGGATAGCCACTTGCATTGTGACTACTATCAGGAGACAGAAGGCAGACATTTGTATGGGACTCTGGATAAATTATCTATTGTATATCTATGTACCTCCAGGCTTATCTATCCATCTACCTACATATCATCTAAGACCAAGAGTGAGAGACTGACAAAAAGAGAGATTGATTGATTGATTATTTGATAGACTAATGAAGGGCACAGTTCACATGGTAGTGGAAGTTAAGAATTCCAAAGTATATAGACTAAAGGAGAGAAATACAAGGAAATGGATCTGAAAAATAGATATGAAGTGAATCTGGGAGAAGGGAGCCCTGTAGATATCCTAAGATATGTTCAGATTTATATACACTAAAAATATGATTATAAAACCTTGGTTTCAGGTTTCATGATAAATCCTCAATTGAAAAATAATGTCATAACCAACCAACAGCCATGAGCTCAATCCTGGGACCTCAAAAAGTCTCAGAATGCAGTTATATATGAAGTAATCAAGAACACTGTATCATTGTTGCTGTGTTTCCAGATGGTCAGAAGGCCCCTTTGTGTGGACAATCTGTGAGGCTGCAGAAAACATGTTCCCATCATGGCATGCACTATGTCAGCAGCAGGGCTTTCCCCTTCACTAATGAAGGCTCTGCGTTCTCAACAGGCCTTGGTTTTCTCATAATGCAATCTCCATTGTGAGTGTGTCCACTCTCACCCTTGTCTCTTGTGGGCTTTCCTAGAGGATCCTGTTAAAAAAAAATCCTTAAAAGGTGATCTAGCCCATCATGATTTGGGAGGGAAAATGGCCTGCTAAGCTTTTCAATGAGCCATCCACAACATAAATCATTATAAAAACTTTAAAACAGATCAACAGCACAGAACCAGTATGTATGTTTTTGACACTCTTTGGGATATCTAGTGCTTTTATTTTATTTTATTTTTATTTTATTTTATTTTATTTTATTTTATTTTTTTTTTTTATTTTTATTTTTGGTTTTTCAAGGCAGGGTCTTACTCTAGCCCAGACTGACCTGACCTGGAATTCACTCTGTATTCTCAGGGTGGCATCGAACTCAATGTGATCCTCCTCTCTCTGCCTCCCTAGTGCTGAGATTATAGGTGTGCACCACCATGCCCTGCTTCGGCTTGCTTTAGTAAATACATTTATGGTTAAATTCTTTGTGCCTGTCAACTGAAGTCTTTCCTTTATAAAGGGCTGAGAAAACTCCATAACAGGAATACCATTAAGCAAATGTGTCCAGGTCTATCCAGATAGTAATGATACATTGCAGAAAAGAGTACCTTGACAGAGAAAAGTAAGTAAGTTTAGACCAATAAAAAGTAGTGCCTAGGAAAGACCAGAAGGCAAAACTAAGCATGCACCTTATGGACCCCACTAATACCTAAGCAAAAGATGTGATTATAAATAGCAATATCAATGAATAATCTATTGTGGTTGTGATACCCTTTCATTAATGGTATGAAGCTCTGTGACATGCACAGGAAAAGGGAATTCAAAGAACTTTTTTTAAAGTATAAGGAGTAATGCCAGGTCTCACAAAAATGAAAAAGACAAAATCATGAAAGGATGTTGGATACCTTGAGTATTATAGGTAGGAAACGGGATAATAAACATTATTCAACCTCAAACAAATACATGCTGCCCTTCATGGATATGAAAGATGTTGTCCAGGGCTAAGTCACTTGATTTGAAACATTTGACACTGCTCTAGGAGTTCTCATTTCTAGATCTGTGTAGAAAAATATTTACTTGCTTTTTTTTTCATATCAGGTATGTTGTAATGTGTTGAAGTTGCAACAGTCTCATACACCACTTATTTCATCCTTTTCTCATTGAATATTATATAATCAGCATACTGAAATCAAGATGACTATAATAGAATATCATTTAGCTATGGAAATAAATGTTAAGGCATAATGATTCATGCTAATTAAAATTTGTATTGCTAGGCAGGAAATTAGTAGGAGAGAAAAAGTGGAGATACAAAATATATTTTAATTTTGAGTAATTTTCATTGATTTTTCCTTTCAATTACTAGCAAGATATTTAAATGAATTGATCTATTTTTCTCCATTCATATAAGCCTATTTTCCAAGGACATGTTTAATTTGAAATCCAATTACTGAATTCTTTCCATGGTATAATTTCATTGATTTTTAACTTGATAAAATTTAAAGCTATGAAACTAAGTAGCAGTGTACCTCATTTGCAATTATTTATGAGTTTTGAATATATTAAAAATAATGAGTTACAAAATATCAAAATAATTTTTAAAACCATAGATATCATTCAAACTGAATTGTTTTGAAATGCAGGACATTTACATTAATTTTCATAGAATGAAATAAGATTTGCAAGTGATATTATATAAATACATGTTTATGGGCTATACCATAAAACTATATCATAAAATTGAACATTTAGATTATGTGAAGGAATTATTTGGAAACTATGTTGAAGTGATTCAATGTCATAGGAAATCTGAATCAGCTTGTTGATTATATCTTTAATTTAGTAGTTATTCATATTTCTCTGCAGAAACAAAAAATAATCCAAAGTTGAATTCTAAAAAACAATTAGAATATTTCTCACTAATGACAGGAGATAAATTCTAAGTTCACATAGATTCCTGAGACCATAGACAGTACATAATTATGTGTGGAAGGTACACAATATAGTACATCATGTCTGATAACCTGATAACCTGGCTTCTAATAACTAGCAGGTGGTTGATACACAGTGAATAACAATGCTGGGACAGGTGAGGACTAAGTTTCAGTTAGGTGAAGTAGCAGTACTCTATCTCATTTTGCTACATATAATAATAGGAGCCTAATTGCTTATTTCTAAGATTTTTCATTTAATCCTTTCAGACCACAATCAGCCACAGGTTACAGAACATGGGTAGAAAAATGATGGATAATGGGGACAATACTGTGTTCACAATAGCACCAAACCTATTAAGAACTTCATGTGAATTAATATCTTTTATGTTCTTAAATTTTTATTTATCTATATGTGTGCATGTGTGTTCATGTGCATGTGTGTTTGTTTGCACATGTGTGCATGCATGTGTTTGTGCATGCCAGGGCCTCTTGCTTCTGTAACATACAACAGATGCTATGGCCTTTTCTTGTTATCTAGCTTATATGAGCATCTTGGGAACTGAACCCATTTGAGCAGATTTTGCAAGCAAGTTCCTTTAATTAGAAGCCATTTCAAACTTCATTAATTCTGAACCCTGATACAGATGTTGAAATGGAAAACACATAGAGAATTTCCTGGAACAGCAAAGAACAGGAGAATGAGAATCCAGAGTGAGAAATCCTGCCTCAAAAGAGGTGGACAGGGAGGACTCATGCCAAATGGACAAAATCTGGAAAAAAAAAAAAAAAAAACTCTCTGCACCATATTATAATGAAACTACAAATCACACTAACCAAAGAAAATGTATTCCTTCTCTATTTTATTTGATGTTTCATAGTGATTGTAGACTCAGACTATTTCTATTATAAATTATCCCAGATATATAATGGGAATTCCTTTTCTAACCCTATGGGAGACAGAAGTCATCAGTGGTGAAAATAGTGGATACTGGAAGCCTCAAGTTTTGCCAGACAGGCCAAATGACCATACAGGTCCAATAGTGGCATGTCAGTTCTGGGGAAAACTAACTGCTTTCTAGTAGGACTAGACTCCCACACTATGGGAGGGAATATAAGTCTAGTACTGAAAACCTAATCAAAACCCTATGGCAGCAGAGGTCATGAGCCTTAGGAATGTAAAGCCTGCTCTTGTCTGGCTAAATGCACATATTATGCTTACCAAACTACCCTGTAAGAACTATATTTAATGTTCATATTCATATATTAAGGCTACTCTCACTTCTGGTTAGAGAAGCTTGTCTTTTCAGATGGTGGTGACCACTGAGATGGCACAAAAGGCAACATAGTGCTGAGAAGAAGTGATAGAGGAGTGTCCAGCACTGAAACATCTCTATCACACCATCCAAGGCTCAGGGTCCATTGCAGAAGAGGTGGTGAAAAGAATGTAAGAGCCAAAGAAAGGATACCCCTCCTTACAAGACAACTGTCCAGACAGAAATTTGCCATGATATCCATGACTTCACAGTGCCTAGAAATACCTTCACAAGACCCCCATAATAGGAGTAAAATATGATGACATCAAAATAAAAGAAAGACTAACAGAGAGAGGGAGGGGATATGATAGAGAGTGGAGTTGTGAAGGGGAAAGCGGGGGAGAGGAGGGAATTATCATGGTTTATTGTCTGTAAGTATAGAAGCTGTCAATAAAATATTATACATTAAAAAAATGAAAACACAGTAAAATGACAATAAAGACCAAGGTGATAAAAATAAAAAAGAAACAGTTTTTCTATTGCTAATTCCTTATTGAATATGTCTGAATATGTAATTGACCTGACTTTATATTCTTTATTTAGAAAGTTTAAATATTTAAAAATTTTATATTACTTTTTACTTGCATGTGTACTTGAGTGTTTATTTGTCTTCATGTGTGTGAGTGCAGGCACATGTGTGCCACTGTGCACATGTAGCTGTCTTAAAGGGAGAATTTGGGGGAATTATTTTATATGATTTTGTTGAAAATGCATACTATTCCTTTGGAGTGGAATCTTCTTCTACTATACCCTGAATGACCTGTTCATAGTGTCCTGAATATCTTTAAATTCCCACTCATGCCTTCCTATTAGCTTGTCTTTCTCTTTTTTAGGGCTGTATTAGATCTGCCACCTGGTCATCTAGTTTAGCTATTCTGTTCTCTGTTCTCCCTTCATCCACTCTACTGGTGAGACTGAATACAGAGTTTATTTTATTTTTTTTTTTTTGTTTCTGTGTTTTTCATTGCTAATATTTCTGATGATTTTTTCTTTATTATTTGTATTTCCTTATTCATGTCTTGTACTGACCTCCTTATTTCATTAAATTGTTTTCCTTTGTCTTCTTTGATTTCCTCTTTAATTTCTTTGAGCATATTTATAATCATTCTTTTGAAATCTCTCTTAGGTATTTCCTCTAAGTCAATCTCACTGGAGATCATGTCTAATGGATATATACTTTTTTGGTAGATTTATACTGTCTTGAATTTATACTGTCTTGAATTCTTGTATTATAATGTAGAGATTTTTGCATCTTGGATTAATTTAATGTTTAGGTTTTCTAATTATCTGATGTATTATTAAATGTATCAATCAATCTGATGTTATATATATTCAGGGTAGGAGCTTAAGGTTGGTGTGGCTCTTAAAAGACTCTCGGGATGGAGAGATGGCTTAGTGGTTAAGGCGCCTGCCTCCTAAGCCTAAGAACGCTGGTTCCAATCTCCAGGTCCCACGTTTAGCCAGATGCAAAGTGATGCAAGGGTGCAATGCTGCACTTGACCACAAGGGGGCACACACATTTGTATTTCATTCGCAGCACCTGAGACGCTGCTGGCACACCCATCTCTATCTGTCTTCCTCTCCCTCTGTCTCTCTCTGTGTCTCTCTCAAAAAAAAAAAAAAAAAAAAAAAAAAAAAACTCAGAATAATCACAAAAGTGACCCCAGGTGTTGGGTTTGCCTGCTATGTGTTACCCACACCCTTAATCTTGTCTACAAGGAGGCTGCGATTTCTGGTCTGTAGAGGGTTCCTAGGTCACCTTGTGACTGAGTGAGACCCTGCACCAGCCCATGACAGAAGAGAAGAAAAATGTACTATAGATCAGGGAGCAACAAATGGCTAGCCCAAAATATAATTTATTTAAGAATGCTAGTCTGACCATCAGATTTAACACATAATTTACCCTGACATGGAAGGTGCAATTAGCACTTCCAATGCAAGCCGATATACTAAGCTTTTTTAGGCAGGTATTCACCTGGTGTAACCCCAGTTACCTTTTGGGATGGCTTTGGTCTCAGCTGTGCTGTGTCCCTGGTCCTCTTTGCTGTGCTGTGGGCTCAGTTAGGCTGGTTGGGTTGGTGGTTCACTGCTCTGATAGCTTGTTCTTGGTGCTGTGTAGGTGAGTTCCCTTCCCCAGGTCTGTGGTGCTTGTTGGCATTTGTGCTGGTGTTGGGGGAAGGGAAGGCTGTGGATTGTGGTTGTCCTGCTGGTCCCTGTGATCCTCTTCCTCACTAGCCGCTCCTCTGGTTCCTCCTGTCCTTCCCTTCACATTTCCTGAGTTTGTGAGGAAGCTGGTGTGTGTGGAAAATCCCCTAACCTTGATTTTCTAGTGGTTCAGGCCGAGCCTAGCAACCATGGCCGAGGGGACCTGATGTCGCTGTTGGAGCTGCTTCTTCCTGCTTCTGTGGTCTATAGAAGCTCTGGATCTCTCTTACTTCTCTGCTATGGTTGATAATTTCTCACACACACTTTTAGTAGAAGAGTGTTTTTTTTTTTTTTTTTTTTTTTTTTTTTTGCTTTTTCTCTCCTAGGCTGCTTCCTATGCTGTCATCTTAAATGGAAGTGTGTTCACAAATCTGTTTCTTATAACATTAACATCCCAGAACTTGTTATAATTAAGTTTTTTGAAATAAAAACTCAAAATCCAAAAAAGTAATTAACATATTACAATAGGTTTTCATGATAAACATCATTGGAAGGTAGGAAAAGTTTGGAACTTTCTGAAACTGTTATTTAGTAATAGAAAAACCCATGGGGAGGCTCTGGGTGGATACTGTACTTTCCACACTAGTGCTTGTTCCAAATCTGCCTACATAAGCTCCTAGGTCCTATCATCTTCCAAGTGTTTCGTAACTGCTCCAGTCTTTTTCCTAGCCCTCAATTTCCCTTAAATGAACCTCAGGATTGATGCTATGCCTTCCAAACAAGTATGCATTTCTTCTTATTCTTCCCATGTAAACTCCTAGATCTCATCGTCCCTGTTGTCCTGGCTCTGCTCCAGCCTCTTTCTAGACCTCCATTTTTCTTGAATAAACCTCATATACTATGCTGTGTCTTCCATGCAAGTGTGTGTTTCTTCTAAATACCTCTACAAAGCTCTGAGATCCTATCCTCCACATGCTTTGTGACTTTGCTCTAGCCTTTTCCTAAATACCCAATTTTCCTTAAATAAACCTCACAATTTATTATTTCTCTGTAAATAAACTAAATAATTCATAATGTATCCCTATTAAGTCTGTATCCTATCAATTCTTTTTTAATATTAGGATAAGGATCCAAAACTGGGGTTTTAAATTTGTGAGACTCCGCTTGAACCCCCAAATTCTGTATCAATTACAAATTGCGACAGCCCTATTCACTGAAGAAATGAAATGGAAAAACAAATAAATGAAATGAGTGTTGACTACTTCACCTTTTTGTGGCTTATTAATATGTCTGTTGCTGAATTTTTGCAAGTTGTACCATATTCATGTTAATAAAGACATGTTTGAACATTTATAATACTATAAACATGAGCAGGGAAGATGAAAATGTTCAGTCAGTATGGCCATTGTCATGCAAGTTTTAGGAGCTGAATCCCAAGCTATGGCATCCACATAAAGGCTAGTCAGGTTTGGCAGCCTGCTTATAATCACAGGGCCCTGGAAGCGGAGACTGGATCCCTATTTCAATCATTAAGTGCAACAGCATTTAAGGAAGACACCTAACATCAACTTCTGGACATAACCACTCTCCCACACACATATGAACCTTCATATATATGGACTCATCCACATACAAACATGCACATACTCGTATCACAGATATGCACATCCCAAAAATAAATAAAACATAATACAATAAAATAAATTGGCAAAGTTGCACCATTTTCTGGCTATCAGTAGTCATGCATTATTGCAAAAGTCTGTGTCAGAAACTTTTGTTCAGGTAGTAATGTTAGCGGTCATGGAAAAGGCTGTATAAACTTTTTGAATATCTGAATATATATTTTACATTTTTTCATTTATTAATTTATAACCAGAGAGAACAAGAAGATTGGAGAGAGAGGGAGGAAATGGGCATGTCAGGGCCTCTTGCTTCTGCAAATAAACTCTAAATGCATGCACCACTTTGTGCATCTGGCTTTATGTGGGTATTGAGGAAATGAAACAGTCTTTTGGATTTGTATGCAAGCACTATTAACCACTGATGGCAACTCTTTATATCTCTTTACATATATCTATATATACCTATCTATATCTGTGTGTGTGTGTGTGTGTGTGTGTGTGTGTGTGTGGATTTAACCAGCCTTAACCATTTTACTAGATTGTTATGCCAAGACACTACAGGATGCATATCTCTATGTTATAAAAATATGTGGAGTCAAGCCATGAGAAAAATCTGTCCTAGTAATCTAGTAATACTAGTGTGTGGTTTGAATATAGCCAACTAATTTTTGCCTGAGCCTCATCAAATGTAAACATCAATAAAACCTTGTCAGGAGATGTGTCTACATACTCAATCAATAAACAAAAGGCTCAGTCTCTGCAATGTGAAAACAAAAATGAATAAAATAAAACCATTACTTGGGAGAAAAGTATCTAATGACATCATTAACTGAAGCCAATTCATATCAGAGATATGCAATTACTCTTCACTTTTTGCTATTAGGGAGCTGGGATTTCATTTAGGGACAGATTTATTGGGGATTTATAATAAAGTATTGTAAGATAATAATTGAAACCACAGAATAAAGAATGCCTCATACAAACAAAGTAATTCCAATGCCATTGATTTCCTGATCGGCCTCTGTGTTGTCATGCTGACCTCCTTTCTGGTTGTATCATGATTTGCTCATTGCTTTCACAAGGTGTTTTGGCTGAATTGATTTAATGCTACCTGTTTCACAGTTTATGGATTGAGTATCAAACCTAAGACTCAAGTAAAATGGTAAGAATGGTTAAATTTACTGTCTTAAAAATTCATGTTTATTATTTTCTGATTACAAAATTATTAGTATTGTCACAAAATACAGAATAAATATCCCTCATAGCACCCCTAGCTCTTCAGGAACTGCAAAACACAAAAACATGGCTGAGTTTCATACCAAATTCCTGCATTATCTGATGATTCATGTGCCTCTTATGTTTACTTTTTTCATAAGCAAATATAGGCACAAAGGCAACCATTTCTATTTTTATCAGCTGCCATATTAAATCAAGATTAGAAACACTAAGCAGATGCACTTGGCAAAATTATGTTCTTTTTTTGTTGTTGTTTTTTGTTTTTATTTTTTCGAGGTAGGATCTCACTGTAGTTCAGGTAGACCTGGAATTCACTATGTAGTCTTAGGGTGGCCTAGAACTCACAAAAGTCCTCCTTACCTCTGCCTCCCAAGTGCTGGAACTAAAGGCGTGCACCACCACTCCCGGCTTACATTCATATTTTTAACAAATACACACTGTTGGCTTATAAGTCAAGTAGGGTCAAAGCTTGGCTTAAGAGTAATAATAATGACATTTATAAAGGACACAGTCTGATGTGTTATTTTAGTATTATATACATATACATATATATATATATATATATATATATATATATATATATATATATGTATTTAATTTATTTTTAGAGAGACAGAGAGAGACAGACAGAGAGGGAGAGGGAGAGGGTGACAGAGAGATGGGCAAGCCAGCAGTCTCAGCTGCTGTGAACGAAATCCAGATGTGTGTGCCCCCTTGTGGGCAAGTGCGGCATTGCGCCCTTGTGTCACTTTGCATCTGGCTAAATGTGGGATCTGGAGATTGGAACCAGGTTCTTAGGCTTAGCAGGCAGGCGCCTTAACCGCTAAGCCATCTCTCCAGCCCTATTTTAATATTCTTAATTGACAATTTTCATACATGAACATAATACAATTTGATTATAATCCTTTCCAAATACCTTCTTTTGCCTCCACCTCTCTTCCTTTCTACTAAACTTCTTCTTGTTTCCAACTAGATCTTTTTGTAGTTCAATGACTTTGGAAAATATATTTTACTTTTTGCAAGAAGAGAGATACAGAGAGGGAAAGAGAGAAAGAGAGGAGAGAGAGAGAGAGAGAGAGAGAGAGAGAGAGAGAGAGAGAGTGTATGGGCCCACCAGGGACTCTAGCCACCTCAAACAAACTCCAAATGCATGAACCACTTTGTGCATCTGGCTTATGCAGGTAGTAAGCAATAGAACCCGTCATTAGACTTATCAGGCAAGTACCTGAAGTGATAAATCATGTCTCCAGCCCCAATGACTTTTTTTCTTTTGCTTGACTTCTTTATTGTCAAAATGTTGATAACAATATTTTGGAGGACTTGTGGAAGGAATGACAGCCACACATAGTTTCACTTGAGGAACCTTCCCCTTCCACAATTTTCAAAGAAAGAATATTTTTTTAATTTAGTGTAGTTTAGTTCAGATTTATTTCTCCCATATATTCTTAGTATCTATCAGGATAAAAATTACAAAGGAAGCTAATTTTCAATATTGAAAAGAAAGAAATCTGCTTGGTTTTATCTCAGATTGAATCCTTGCATCTAAAATAGCTTTCTGCATATTAGAATTATGTAAGGATAAATCTTTCTTGTGTTCCACTTTATCTTTTTAAAAGATAAATCCCTCTTTATTTTTTTTAAAGGAGGACCCATTGTTCTGATAGAAGAAATGAAAACATTAAAGTCAATTATATGCATAATTTAGAAAAGGAATTCCCATTGTATAACTGGGATAATTTATAATAGAAATATTCAGAGTCTACAATCACCATGAAACATAGAATAAAATAGAGAAGGAATATATTCCTAGCAAATCATTTTAAAATTCGCTGCACACCAAACAATGTGATAAACTCTTTCCTTCAGAAAATAAATATGTTCACAGAACCTGTGTTTGAACATATTTAGCGACTATAAAAGTAATAATGAAAAACTGCTAGACTAGAATGGCCATCCTCCTCTTCCTATGTAATCTCAATCTATACAGTGTGAACAATTTCAGCCACTCTTTTTTTTCTTTTTTAGTTATGTATGTACTCAGTGTGTAAACAGCACATGTTGCTACTATCCTTAGCCTCCTCCCTGTCCTTCCCCTTCTGAAGAACCCTCCTGGTTGAGGATGCCAGTTCCAGTTATCCCCATGTGGATTGTGGATGGTTCACAGGGTGGGTATTGATCAGTTGTGGGGAAGAGTCAGTTTCTCTGGGCATAGTGTCCTAACAATCTTTCTGCCCTCTCTTAGGCCAATTTCCCTGAGCCATGTTGGGTTTGTTTTAGGTCTGCAGCCACTCTTTGAACATATTCAACACAATGCTTCCTTTCAAAGTTTCAGTCACTGTTTGTATTTAGCACCCTATCTTGCACACTTTAGTTGCAGTATGCAAAAATTTTCTCACTCCAACAGAAATGATCAGACCATCTCCCAGTGGAACATAAACCCCACCTGGATCAGGTTACCTGACTCAACACAAGGTAAAAATTTTATGAGTGTTATTTATTCCATCTTCAGTCCTATTTGAAAAGTGCCGTCTCCTAGAAGCCCTGTTTTGAATCTCAAAGTGGAAAATAAGTGTTGATATGGAAGATTTGTAAAATGGATTGAGTGAGGCACCTCAATGAATAGGGTGGACCCTGTGAGGGGGCTTTTATTACTGTAGCTCCCCCCTCCTTAGTGCTCATAAGTTCCTGTGTGATTTATGATGGTAGATGACCCAGAGGGTTTTTTTTTTGTTTGTTTGTTTGTTTTTTGTTTTTGAAGTAGGGTCTCACTCTAGTCACTACCCAGGCTGACCTGGAACTGGAATTCAGTGTGTTGTCTCAGGGTGAACACTCCCAAGTTTGTTTACTAACTCCACACTCATGTTGTAGCATATGTCCATCCACGTTCACACGTGAACTCACACACATACCCTCAAAAATAAAAGTTCATGTAACTTAGTCTACATGGTAACAACTTATTTGGGTAAACCTGAATCTGTGTTCTGTAGACATGATGACATATTTTATGCCTCAGTAGCATACCTTCTCTAATTTCCTTGGAGTTGTGAGTGGTGTCTTTGGTTATCACTGAGATATAGAAAGGCATGGTTGTTTGTTTAAATAAAAACTTTACCAAATTAAAGACCCTACTGCAGAAGACACCATATGCTGTTAGGTGGAACATGGAGTGACCTGGCTGGAATCTGGAAGAGAGTTACTCCCCAGACAGTTAGCTTGTCTAGTGCCAGAAGGCACTACATGAGCGACTGGGGGAAAATGACCAACATCTGTCTAAGCAACTCATGGTCTAAACTACTCAGCAGCAATCAACCTGATGTGATCGGTTACTAACTGCTCTTGATTTGGCTAATGGATCTGCTCGGTGGAATGGAACCCATACCTGGAACTGGGAAAAACATCAGAACCATATGTAAAAATGAATTATCTCTCCAATATCAAAGTCCTACAAATGGTGGGATACAAGAGGGCCTACACCTATTTAATTCTCTCTAAAAGAATAATGGCTATCCATGTATCTTGCAGTGACCTCACTGTACGTTGGAGAATTTGCTTCTCTTTTGCAGATGGATGTAGACCCTCAGGAGAGAATCAGCCCATCACACCTCAACAAGGTACCAACTGAAGCCATAGAGTAATTGGGGAAATGAGGAAGAGTGAGGCTTTCTCAGTGAACCTGGTATCAGCACAGGGGTAAAGGGGATAGATATGGAGAACACTCAACTCCTACCAAACCAGAGATCTAGAAACAGAGAGACTCCCATGACCTCCTCACTGAAATAGTCCTAAAATGAACCCAACATGGCTTAGGGAAATTCACGGAAGAGGGTGTAGAAATATTGTTAGAACCATAGTTGGGTCATTATGCACAGAGACATTCTCTCATCCCCATAACTGATGGCTATCCCCACAATGCAAGACCCACTATCCCCAAGGGGGGAGGACAGGGAAAAGGCTAATGATGGTACCGTCATGGCTGTATACACATTATATAAATAACTAATAAAAAATTTTAAAAATCTTTACCAAATTAGTAAAATTTCTACTGTGTCAATATTTACTGTATATCTTTTGGTACAATTTCTGGAACTTTGATTATTTATTGTTTTTACAATATTCACTGAGGAATGGTTCTATAGCCCTTCTCATGTCACAAAGGAAGTGACATGGTCTCTTGTCTATTGATAGGCTGTGACTGTCCATTTCAAACTGTGGTTAGCACTGTACTGTGAGTAGTCAGTGATTTTTTTTTCTACAGCTTTGGAATGTTCATTAGATAAATTTAGATTATCTCCCAATCCCTGATTATATGTGTTTGTCTGTATGTATGTTTGTTTGTTTGTGTGTGTGTGTGTGTGTATGTAGTGTGTATGTGTTTGAAAACATTTACATTAATGTAAAGATCATATTAAGGTATCAAATAACAAATGGTCCAGCTTTTAAACACAAAATCTGATACTTCAGAGAGAATGTTCTAGTTTTGGGCTGCCTGGGGGATGATGATACCACAAGGATGATGGAATAAGCTCATAGTTTCCAGAAAAATGTATAGTATTCAGATTGCAAATTAACTGCTCTGTCATTAGGCAAATAATAAGTTATAGTAATGTTTTTGACATTAAAGAGCATTTAAAAAGAAAATTGGTTGTGGCCTACTATGTTATCACCTTGGATTTTTTTCATGTTTATAATAGTGTCATATTTATAATATTATATTAAAAGAGAAAAGTTTCTTCAAAGGCTCTATAACCACAGAGGATCATCAGAGTAGTTCAGTCTTATAATTTTCATTAGTGTGCAGATGAATTAGTAGTATATAAGCACATAATTTAACAAAACAAAATGTTTAAAGTTTTTTTCCAATTAAAAAGTATTCTTTTACTTCTTAGGCAAGTCCTTTGCCCTCCACTTCTATAGAGATGTCTTTTCCAGTAAATCTTAATCTATGTTCTTTCTTCTTTTCCCTCAAGATTTGACTATGCAACTTTTTATGCATGCATAGTTTCAACTGCATTTTAAGGCTAATTATTCCCCAAAGAACATCTCTATCTTGTCCTTTCTACCTCTCTTTATTCTACCAACCTAATTACATAGACTGTTTTGTTCAAGAAAAATACCGACAGATTATTTTCCCAGTTGAGTTCCCCTACTATTAAAATAAATCTTACCCCTCACTTTCATTTCCTCAAACTATTGACTCTAGTGCTGAAGTTAGCACAGCATCTAAAATGAAAGTGTGCTAATGATTTCAGGGAACTATAAAACAGGAAAATTACAAATATTTCAATACACTGCCAAGAGAACATAATACAGTACTCAGCGTATTGCCACTTGATAAATAGTTTTAGACTTTAGGGTTTATATGAAGCTAAGATTAGTAGTTTGAAGTACTGTAATAGAATATCATGTACATTTCTAATTTATTTTCAAGACACATAAATCATCCAGAAGAAATCTGTTTCTAAGATGTGGATGTTGAATTATGTCCCTGGTGTTTTTAGAAACAGCAAAATCTCTTCCTATTTGCCAGTTATCTTGTTTATTATCTTATCTTTACTATTACTTCTTTCCTTGCACTGAATAAATTTTTCAAACTGTGTGAGCATTGACTACTAAATCATTTTTTGTGGTGAAAATGTCCAAACAAGCACAAATTATGCCAGATGTTTTCTGCTGTCTTTTCTTTAATTGATATTTTTAAAAATTCTTAAATATTGAATCCTTTTCTAGGATTAGCTAGCTGCTTACTAAGGGAGCCCTTCTGACATACCCATATATCCACTAAATCCAAGGTAAAAATCTTTATATCATTGGCTTTCCATTTTATTCTGAAGTAGAGATTTACCATAGGGCCACTTGCATGTTAAGTAAGTTCTATATAATACTGAGATACATTTCCAGACCTCTTTTTTTTTTTTTTTAGCTTGAAATAGATTTTCACCACAGTCTTAGTAATCTAAGAGCCTACTTAGTATGTGAATTTGTGGTCCTCTTGCCTTATTTTCCTGAAGATCTGGGATTATGAACTTGGGCCACCAGGCTTGGCCATGCATTAGCTTTCATGAAAAAGAATTTGAAATAGAAGTGTTTCAAAGTAGGATGACTGCCCTTAATACCTAGTAAATAATTTCTCAATACAAAAAATAAATAATTGTTAATTTTTCAAGGTGTATAAGTGATTAAAAGTGGCATCATCAGGGTAGGTTCTAGGGTCATATCAAAAGCTTTGAATAAAACTCCATCAATTTGAAAAAATCCTTATAATTTACACATCACATTATTTTTAACTTATTTTTATTTTAGAGAAAGTGAGAGAGAGAGAGAGAGAAGCCAAGGCCTCAGCCACTAAAATTCAACTCCAGACGCTTGCACCACCTAGTGGGCATCTGTGACCTTGCACTTGCCTCACCTTTGTGCATCTGGTTTACGTAGGATTGGGAGAGTTGAACAAAGGTCCTTAATATTCACAGGCAAGCACCTTAATCACTAAGCCATCTCTCAAGTCCCATTTCACATGATTTATTAAACTAGACTTATTAAAGCATAGGCCACATAAAGCTGTCTTGGATGTTACCATTGAAGATTATGTGCGAGAAAGCTTACGCAATGAATTTCTCAGGTTTACTTTAGATTTGATTTTTCTTGTTATTTTTTCCAAGTCAAGGTCCAACTGGCCTCATATTTGCAATGTAGCTGAAGCTGGAATTGAATTTCTGCTTTGGTCCTCTTGTCTTTATCTCCCAAGTACTGGGATTATAGACATGCTTCTTCACAAAAGTGTAGGTTTAGCATTTAATAATGGAAATTTCAACCATTTTGTTGTATGCTGTACATTGTTTTTTGAATTGTATTTGATTATATTTGTTACACTCATAATTTTAAAAATGTGTAATATATATAGTTGTGTTAAGCTAGTAAATATATAAGTTGTAGACAATTAGAGATTTGAGTGTAATCAAGAGCCCATTATATTTTAAAATAACATTTACTTAGTACTTAAGTATTTAAATTTTGAAAACTCTCATAGCTACATGTTAGCTGCTAATGTTCTCGATTTTCACAAAACAAAAATTGTTTCCTTGTTTCTCCCCAGTGAGATAAATTTCCTACTGAAACTTTTTCCCTTGTAAGCATAATAATTAGAGACACTTTCCCCTATAATCATTTACATTTAGAATAACTTTGAATATCTGCAATCTATGAGAACAAATAAATGTCAGAACCCCAAATTTAGTACAAAATAAATCTACCCAATTAATATTAATAGATGTTGGCTATTACACTTGGAACATATGTTTTTCCAAATATAAGACTGTTTTCCAAACGGTGTCTGGTGTTAAGTTGTTGACAACAGTGTATGAGGGTCCCATGTGTTCTCCTTCCATATCAGAAACGTTTTTTACTCATCTTAATTATTACTTTGGAATTTTATTTGTGACTTGAATTTTCTGTTTTCTAATAAGAAATTATGTTAAACTCTTTGTGAGATTTGATTCATATTCTCTTTCTCTCTCTTTTGTCACTTATTCCCTTGCTCCCTGACTCTATCACACTGTACATATAAAATGTATTTTCTGAATAGAGTTTATCTTACCAGATTCAGAGTTTGCAATTTTTCTGCCTATTATTTTCCTTTAATGATTTCCTACAAACTATTCATAATTTTTAGAAAATTAAATTAAGGAGTTATTTTTTTTATGGATCCTGTCTTGGGTGTTGTATCTTTTTATTATTATTATTTTATTTATTTTTGGAGAGAGACACAGAGAGAAACAGAGAGAGAGGGAGAGGGAGACAGATAGAGATGGGTGCCAGCAGTCTCTCAGCTGCTGTGAACAAAATCCAGATGTGTGTTCCCTTTTGTGGGCAAGTGCGGCATTGAGCCCTTGCGTCACTTTGCATCTGGCTAAACGTGGGACCTGGAGATTGGAACCAAATTCTTAGGCTTAGCAGGCGGACGCCTTAACCGCTAAGTGATCTCTCCAGCCCGGGTGTTGTATCTTAAAAGCCATATTCCTCACTCAAAATCCAAGAAGTATTTTCTATTTTTTTTTAAATAATAAACTATATGTACTTAATGTTATGTCTAAGAATCATGTTGTGTTTCATGTACATATGTGAAAATGACTCATGGTTCATATTACATTTTTGTATATATTGTTAAATGTTTCATCTTAATTAGTACAAATACTTATGTCTTCAATGAATTAAGTTAAAAACTGCCTAATCAAAGGGCAATATGTATATCAATAGATAACTAATTCAAAATCTTAATTACTTATCTTTGAAATAACAATATCACTTACGGGTGTTTTTCAGTATTGTCTCCTCTTAGACTAGGCTATTTTTTATATACTTTGCATTTACACACATTTATTTTTATTTTAATTATTTTATTGAAATTTACAGAAATTCCTGATAGAAATTTCATTGAAAATACCAGTGCTATTTTGTCTCTTTCGTCTGTAATCTTTTTGGCTATATTTCCTCATTTTATTCTCAATGTGGGAGATGTCCCCATTCCTGATTTCAAGTTACACTACAGAGCCACAGTAACAAAAACATTAAAGTTAAGGATGTTGAACGTTTTTAAGTGAGTACTAGCTATTTGTATTTCTTCCTTTAATAATTGGATGTTTAATTATCTGCCCATTTTTGAGTGGGAAATGTAAATTAAAACAACTATGCCATTTCACCTTACTCCGGTGAGGATGGCAATCATTAAAAAGTTCAAGCAACAGCAAATGTTTGCAAGGCTGTGTGGAAAAAGGAACCCTCAATAAGTACTGGTGGGAGTGAAAACTTGCACAACCACTATGGAAATCAACATGGAGGTTCCAAAAAAGATGAAAAGAGAGTTTCCAACTGATCCAGCTATACCTTTACTGGGCGTTTACCCGAAAGACTCCACTCTTTACTGCAGAGATATCTGCTCAATCATGTCTATAGCTGCTCAATTTGCAATAGCTAATAACTGGAATCAACCCAGATGCCCATTGTTTGATGAATGGATAATGAAGATTTGTTGATCATACACAATGGAATTCTACTTAGCATTAATGAAAAAATGATACAATGAAATGTGTAGGAAAATGCATGAACTAGGAATAGATCATTATAGGCAAACTCACAAGCACAGATATACAAATTCCGCTTGCTGTCCCTCATCTGTGGCTCCTAACCTTGAACACCTTTAATTGTAGTCATACTGCACTGCCACTTAAGAACAGAAAATAGGGATGGAAGAGTTTGGGAAGAAGGGAATTGGATCATGAGGGAGATACATACAAAACTAAATCCAAAATGAATTCATACCCTGGAAACTTTTTTTTTTTTCTGGTTAGTAGACTAAATTACATAACCCTCAACAGGAGTATGGGGGGGGGTCATCTGGCAAGAAGGGCCCTGGAGAGGATGGGATGAAGCCTAAACCTAAAACATTTGGCTCTGGCTTATAACTGTCAATACGAGAAATTGGTTACAACTGACATTGCGTTGTGGTAGGAGACACTATGAGGTCCCCAAAACATGACAGCCTTCTGTTAAAGCACTCTACTACACACCTGATGTTAAAGATAAGACCCTACTGCCTAAGGCACCCCATGCTGCTGACATACAACTTTGAGAGATCTGGCTGGAATCTGGAAAGAAGCAAGTTCCCAAACTTAGCACTGCATGAGCAGCTGGAGGAAATGGCCAATAAGCAAGCAGGGGACACTGTTATACAAATGCAACCAGCCTGACAAATATACACATCTGTGCAATGGTGGCATCCAGCCTAGGTGAATAACCAATGGGCTTTTACTAATTGGCTAAGTGATCTGCTCAGTGGAAAGGAACCCATAGCTGGAACTTGGAACCAGATCAGAATCCTAGGGAGACCAAGATAGTGGACGTCAACAAAAAGCTCCCACTAGTTTTTGGACAAAAAAGAAGTTAAATGCCTGTCCCCATTAACCTGTGCTAATCTCACTCTCCATTGGAGAATATATTTCTTTTTCTTTTTCTTTTTCAGAAGGCAATGGAATCAAAGGAATCAAAACCCATCAACAAGACAACAAAAGATAGATGACTTCCTGGAAGGAGATGAACCACTCCTAACACATCAGCTAGGGACCAAGAGTGCTGTTTTCACAGTGAGCCTGACAACCTGTGCCAGTGTGATGGAGACAGATACTGAGGACACTCAAAACCTACCACAGCAGAAGTCTAGGAGCTTCTAAGGGCACAACATTAAAGTAGACATAAACACGACTCCCCCCCCCACACACACAGCTCAAGGATATTTGTGGAAGAGGAGGCACAAATATTGTAAGAGTCACAGGGTGGGAGGTTATATCCAGAGTCATTGCCCCCCACCCACAATGACTGCTGCTCTCATAACTCATAATCCACAACCCCAGAATGAATACTAGCAATCCTGCTAAAGGAGGCCCTTTGTGAAATGGGAGCAGGGAGGAGGGAAATGATGGTACTAACAAATGTTATGTCCATACAAAGTTTCTACTTAATAAAAACATAGAAATAATACTTTAAAAAATGTTAAAGTTATAATGCAAAAAAGTTACATGCAAAAAGCAGTCAGGTTATACTGTAAAGCTACATGCTAACAAACATATATATATATATGCCAATGAAAGAGAGTAGAGTGGCCAAATATAAAGTTATAGCCACCTGATTTTTGACAAAGAAGCCACAAATATAAGTTGGAGAAAAGACATCTTTTCTAATAAAATGTGGTCTGTAAAAATGTGAATATTCAAATGTAGAAGAACAAAACTAGATCCTTGTCTCTCACACAGTAAACAAATCAGTTCCAATTGAACCAAAGCTGTAGCTTAAGACCTGAAATGCTGGAACAGAGGAAACTTAAAGAAAAAAAAAATTCCAAGATGTTGTCATTGGCAGTAAGTTGCCAAAGAGGACCCAAATCACTCAGGAAATACTGTTAAGAATTGAGAATATTTCATATAATTAAACAGTTTATCCATAGAACAGAAAATATCCTGGGGGGGGGTGTGCTGGGGAGATAGCTTAGCAGTTAAGGCATTTGCCTGCAAAGCCAAAGAACCCAGGTTTGATTTCCCAGGACCCACATAAGCCAGGTGCACAAGGTGGTACATGAATCTGGAGCTTGCAGTGGCTGAAAGCCCTAGCACATCATTCTCTCTCTCTCTCTCTCTCTCTCTCTCTCAATCTCTCTCTCCATTTCTCAAATAAATAAGTAAAAATAAAAAAAAAACATATTTAAAAAGATATTGAGTGAAGAAAGTCTAGAAAAAAGTAGAATATTTGATAACTTCATATTTAACATACTAAATATATAGAATATAAAGATCTCAAAAATATTAATACCAAGAATAAAACAACCTATTCAACAACAAATAGGCTAATGATGTGAAGAGACAGCTCCCCAAATATATCACAAATTGCCAATAAGCATAAGAACAACCTTTAAATATAACTATTAAAAAATGATGAATAAACCTATATTGAGATTATATCTCACTTCAATAAGAATACTGATGAGGATCTGTTTGGGAGTGGTGGAAATGACTCATCCAGTTTAGAAATCAGTGTGAAGTTTCTGCAAATAAATTAAAAACAGAACTACCGTATGACCAAGCTGTTACCATTCCTAGGTATTTACACTAAGGACTCAAAGTCCATATGCCTCAGAGATAGCTGACCATCAATGTACATTGTAACACTGTTCATAATAGCTAACTGCATTAACCAACCCAGGTGTCCATCAATAAGAATAATGGGTAAACATAAGATGATATGTGTACATACAGAGTGGAAGTTCATTGAGTGATGAAGAAAGAAAATATGTCATTTGCAGGAAAATGGATGCAACTGGAAATTATATATTATGTGAATGAAATCAGATCCAGAAAGACAAATATGTAGTACTTTGGTCAGTATTTTAATATGTTCTAATATGTTTGACAGATTGTGGTAGCATAACAATGCAGATTGTATATAAGATACTTGACATAAATAGGGGCTGAGAAGGTATTCAGTAAAGAATGCTACCTATTTTACAGTTTAAATGGTGGTAAAAATATTCACAAGAAATAACATTTTGTTTGAAGAGTGAGTGATACATAAAATATTGTATGCTAGTTTTAATTTCAGACTTGTTACATCATATTTCCTCCCATGTGTACTATTTTCTTTTGTATGTATAATATAGTAGTAGTCCAACAATGAATATGAAACATTGAATACTTAGTAAACATAATGAAAATTTTAAAAGACATTTGGCAATATTGACTACATACATATATTGACCCATGGGCTTCTAAGCCATCACTCCTTTAATGTCAGGAAATCCATAACTATGGTTTCTTAATCATTATCAAGAAACTGTGAAAATATTTACAAAGGACATAAAAAATTAAACATGTTTCCATTAGAGAAGGTTGAGTGCTCTGTTTCTATGGATACACTGTCCTAGTCTTAAAGCTTATCAAGTGTAGTTACCAGTAGAGAAACACTGCTAATTATAATTGATTTAGGCTGCAAAATTCAGCTTTATAACTTTTTACTACTTATTTAATAAGGGAAAAAAGTATAAATACTCTTTTGCAAACTTTATATTTTGTTTATCTCTGGAGTCTGTACTTAGGTAATACTTTAGACAACTTTAGCAGACATAGGACCTTTTTCTTCCCATTAGGAACTTTCCTGGCACAGAGTGCCTTGAAACAGACTGGAAGAACTTTTTTTTTTTATCTTATCTACTCATTCAAAAATATTTTTAAATTAAAAATAACAAAACTCTTATGAAAGTGTTATTTTTATTTTATTTATTTATTTTCAATGAGAGAGAAAGAATGGTTTCACCAGGGCTTTTAGCCACTATAAACCCTCCGGGTGCATGCACCGCTTTGTGCATCTGGATTCTTTTGGGGACTGGGAAATGAAACCCAGGTTCTTAGGCATTACAGGCCAGTGCCTTACACTGAGTCATCTCTCTAGGCCTGAGAGAGGGTAATTACTAACAATAGCTTGTAACAACTAAATTCTTCTGATTCCCTTTTTCATAAACCACATCAGGAATAGAATTATATATAAAATATTTATTTTGTATCATCTCACTTTGGATTTTTTTAATATATATTTTTTATTTATATTATTCTGATTTTACATTCATAGTATTGGTTCCATTGTCCTCCTCCCCATCCTCCCACTTTCAAAGGGGCCCTCATCAATGGGGAATGTGGATCGTGCATTGTGAGTTTGCTCAAGAGTTCTGGTGGATAGGCCCCAGTCTCTGTGCATAATGCCCCAACTTGTGACTCTAACAATCTTTCCACCCCCTCTTCCACGAGTTTCCCTGAGCCACAATGGGGTCATTTCAGTTCTGCTTCCTTGATGAGGTTTTGGGAGCCTCTGTGTCTCTGGATATCTGGCTTAGTTGGAATTGGATGTTCTCTGTGTTTATCTCCTTCAGCCTTTTTCTGGTGTTGTGATCGCCTTGAGCGCTGTATTCTTGCCCTTCCCCGGCGTTGTTCTATGGTTTCAGCTGGTGAGGTGTGGTTAGCTGATCCTCCCTTCAGGTTCGTTGTCCACCTGAAAAGAGATAAGCAAATTCTCCAATGGAGAGAGAAGTTAGTACTAGATAGAAGGGATAACCATATATGTTTTGGAGGGAATTTTATATGCATTGGCTCTCTTCTAGCCCACATTTGGTGGCCTCTAGATCTTGGAAACTGAGCTCATTTCTTGTACATGGCTTTGACTTATTTCCCAGTTCCAGCAATGAGTTCTATTCCACTGAATGGATTTATTAGCCAAATCAAGAGCAGTTGGTTACCCACCATGGCTGTTTGCCACTACTGCACTTGTATGAGCATTACGTCAGATTGTTCCCTGCTGGGTATCTTAGACTGCAGGCTGTTTGGACCAATGTCAGACATTTTCCCCCAGTTGCTCGTGTAGCACCCTCTGGTACTAGACTAGCTAACTGTCTGGGGACTGACCTTCTTCCATATTCTGGCCAGGTCTCTCTCTGTGTTTGGTCTCACACACGTATGCTGTCTTCGACAGTAGGGTCTTACCATTAACCTTTGGTGGGTCACCAAGAACTCTGACCGAAGTCTGTCTTTTTGGGGAACCTTGTAGGTGTTTCAGATCAACAGCTCATTGTGGAAGTTAACCCTCTGCTGGCACTGGGAGTTATAAGTCTGCACCTAGGAAGGTGAGGGAGGAAAAAGATATATAATGTAAAAGAGAAAGTGAGTATAGAGAGGAGAGGGAGAGAGAGAGAGAGAGAGAGAGAGAGAGAGAGAGAGAGAGAGAGAGAAGAGAAAGAGAAGCAGGACAAGATTAAAGTTGGCCTTCATCATGTTCTCTCCAGGTTCCTGTGGTTCGAGTATTCCCTCTGTAGGCCTGCTGAAGGATCACTGTTTTAGCCTGTTGTTCAGAGTAAAGGGTTTTGTAGTATTTTTCCCTTTTGGATTTTTATTTAATTAATTTACATAAGAGTTTAAATTCATGATATTGTTGATTTAACTACTTCTCATGTGTATGAATATAAGTATGCTAAAACATAGATTTTAATAACTATTTGAAGTTTATATGATGGGAAATTTAATATAGTTATGTACTATATGAAATTAATATAGTTTAACACTGTGGTTGAATCTCAAAAACAATTTCAGTAAATAATGCTGGATATGGAATATTATGCAATTATAATGAAATGCATATAATACTGAAAACGGACAGTGTTAAATGTAACAATATAATTCAGAGGTGTAACTGATTTGTCTCTAGCTGGAAAATTTAGTAAAGATTGAAAGAGTTCTTAAGGTACAATTCATTTTTTTTAATTATCATTTTTTATTGACATTTATACTTACATACAAAAAAAAAACCTCCTGATATTTCCCTTCCCTCCCCCATTCCACTTTAGAACTCAAGTCTCCATCATATCCCCTCCCACAATTCATTTTTTACATAAGGATCTAGCTTTCACATAATTATTTCCTATGTGCTACTTTATGATAAAATGTGTTATCCCTTAATATAAAATTTAAAATTTTGGATTTTAACATATGCTTTATATAAGCTATTCATAGTAAATAAAATAAAATCTCAATCACTATTTAAAAATCTTGAAGAACAAGTAATTATATAAACACCAGATATTTATTGACACAAATAAAAATAAAACAATTACATATCAATTTTTTTATTCACAGAATTTTGCTCAATACTAACTCAGTTACTTCAAAATTGTAAAGGAGCATGTGAGGTATTAAAACATTAAAGTTTTATGCAGTGGAGAACTCTCATTCCCACAGGTATGACCAGTCAAAATTACTAGTCAGATCATATTACAAAACTTTCCACAGAAATCTGAAGGATAGATAATGGACCAGCATCCTTGGCTGTATCATTCCTTTTTCACTTATTTGCTTTTGCTTTGATGGTTCCCTATGTCTTCAAATTGTAATCACCACTGTGTTATGATCAGTATCACAGTTTTCGTGTTTCATACCCTCCATGACATTGGCACATCTCAATAGATCTGTTAATCATCAAAACCCACAAACTAAAGAAAATTGTTATTTGAATTATTACAGTAGATGATGTGTGTTTTTTGGAAATAATGATCTGTTTAAACATGTGAAATACCCATATTAAATTTACCCTCTTAAATGGAGTGTTTCCTATTCCACATAGTTTCTTCTGAAAAATATAGCTAAGGGCTTTTATAAGGCCCTCTTGAGCCATATGGAGAAGGGATTATTCGAGCCAATGGATGTTGTTGTGAGACAAGATTGAATGAAAATGAAATGAAAAGATGGGTTTCTCTGCCAGGAATATGGGTCACATTCAGTGCCTCATAAAAATGTATTCTAATACTGAAAGGTAATATCCAGTTTCCCATTGGTTGGCTTGAAGAAGATTAAATACTCAGAAACTACATACATATCTTTATACACATTAAGATAGGATCTCATGTAGATCAGTGTGGTCTCAAATTCCTGTGTATATGAGGATGATTTTGAACTTATAATCCTTATGACTCAACTTTACAGTGCTAAGACATAGGCCTGCACAACCACATTTGGTAATATACAGTGCTATGGTGCTATAGATTGCATGCTTGGCAAGCTGTCTACCAACTGGGGAAAATCCACAACCTAGCAACATTTGGTAATCTCTCAAGTAATTACCTAGAGTTACCAGAAAACATGACAGAGAACACATGAACAAATAGAGAGTACTCTGCCATGACGATGCATAATAGCTTTGGGGTATGTTTTAACATATTTTCTGTCTATTATACTGAGATATGTAAAAGAAGACAGAGACCAAAGAGATTGCTCAGCAGTTAAGGGGCTTTGCCTGAAAAGTCTTAAAGACCAGGATTCGATTCCCCAGTACCCCTGTAAAGAGAGATGAACAAAATGGTGCATGCATTTGGAGTTTGTTTACAGCACCTGTAGGTCCTGATGTGCCCATTGTCTCTGTCTGTCTCTTTTTCTCTATTTTTCTCTGCTTGTAAATAAATAAGTATAGAAAAAATATTTTAAAAAGACAAGTTTGAACTAAATGTCCAGTAACTAATGAGCTGTGTATGAAAACAAAACAAATAACAAAAACCTCAAGGTCTGGAGAGATGGCTTAGTGGTGAAGGCGCCTCCTGCTAAGCCTAACAATGCCCATTTGAATCTCCAGGTCCCACGTTTAGCCAGATGCAAAAGTGATGCAAGCATGCAATGTCCCACATGTCCCACAAGGGGGAGCACGCATCTGGAGTCTGTTCACAGCAGCTGAGAGGCCTCTGGCATGCCATTTCTGTCTGTCTGTCTCTCTCTCTCTCTCTCTCTCTCTCTCTCTTCTCTCTGTGTGTGTCTCTCTCAACTTTTTTTCCCTTTTATTTGGCAGTAGTCCTATGAAAAGGAAGTTTGGCTTATAAAGCTCCTAACTATTATAAAATAATAGTCTACACCCATTGAGATAGTGTTTCAGTAGAGAAATAAATCCTGGCACAGTATTGATATAGGTTCTTAGTACCAAACCAGAAATGTTACGCAGCATTGAAGTTCTATTTCCATTCTGGGTTTGAAAACTTTGTCTTACAAGCAGAATTTAGTCAGAATCAAAATTGAGTTACTTCCTCCAGCCTGAACAACAACAACAAAAAAAAAATCAATCAGTCCAGGAAGTGTCTAAGGATTATGTATTTACAGGTTTAACTAGTAACAGAAGACTGTTGGATCCACGGCACAGGAGAAAGTTCATTGCATCTTTATTGTTTTTTTTTTTTTTTTTAAATGCTTCAATAAGAATGCCTTTCCTAATTTATTTAACCTTGGACAGATGTCACTCGTATAACTAAGTACTATTGACACAAAATATGTGATATCATCCTTCCAAACTTCTTCCTTTAATCACTGAGAATATGCTGAGTACAGAAAGCACATGGGCATACCCATTATAATGACCCATCAAGGCCCCAAGCTCTCATTTCTTGAAAACTCTTTCTCGCTAATCCAGATGTGTACATGGCCATTAGGATGTTGAATTTCCATTGTTAACTTGATTAATTAATACATC
Source organism: Orientallactaga sibirica (assembly GCA_036365145.1). Taxonomy (NCBI): domain Eukaryota; kingdom Metazoa; phylum Chordata; class Mammalia; order Rodentia; family Dipodidae; genus Orientallactaga; species Orientallactaga sibirica. Next base: position 9,783,230 of record JAEOAD010000023.1, on the reverse strand, counting down.
TGCATGGGGTATTAAAACGCAACTCTGTGTGTGAAGCACATCTCTGTGAGGGTGCTTCAAGAACCAAGTGAATTATGAAGCTTCCAAAATAGTGCATCGGTGGGATAGGGAAAAGGGATCCTAACTGGAGGAATGAGGTCACTGAGGAAAAGATCATCCCCTAATTTGGAACTTTACTCCCTCTTTACTGTTTTCTTGGTTGCCATGAGATAAACAGGCTTTCTTCTCCATTTTTGTTGTTTCTATTGGGCCCAATATGTTGAGCCTTCTCAAAAAGTGAGCCAAAGGTCTTTACTCCTTTGAGCTGTCTCTTCCTGTCAAGTGTTTTGTCACATTGATGCAAAAACAGCTAATGTGGCCATCACCACCCCAGCTCTGGTAGTAAGGCTGAGAGGTTTGATTGTTCTGGGTTATTTTTTTTTTTTTTTTTGTTTGATTCCCAACATTTGAGGGAACCAGGGTTCGAAATCATGTGTTCATTGCAGCTGTGAACACTGAGTAAGTTGAGGGCCATTTACAGGTGGCTACATTGTACATATTAATGAGGAGAAGATGTCTAAAATAAATTGTTAGAATAAAAACTGTATATTCAAAGCCTTATCATATATAAATAAAGATGCTGACTTCTTTCAGGGACTATTGTTTTGTGTTCCATACTTAGGTTATATTTCCTGAGAGATACTACTATTATTACTACTAATAATAATGGTGATAAAAATAAAATAAAATAAAATAAAATAAAATAAAATAAAATAAAACCAAGAAGAGATCAAGTTTGACAGGTCAGTAAATGAGAAATATTTCAGTATATTGATTTTAAAAGAAGAAAATTAGGATCAGAGAGATTGCTCGGTGGTTAAATGTGCTTGTTTACAAAGCCTGATCTCCAGGGCTTAATTCACCAGTACCCATGTAAAGCCAGATGAATAAAATGGTACATACATCTGGAGTTCATCTGCAGTGTCAAATTGCCCTGGGCCACCTGCATTCTCTCTTTCTATCTCTCTTTTTCCTGTATCTCTCATTGCAAAAAATAATAATAATAATAATAATAATAATGAGAAACTTGAAGAAAAGCATCATGAGACAGGTTCCAGAGCATAAATAACATGACTTGCAAACCATCATGCTTATTCTTTTGGGGATTGACCATACTTGTTTTATGCCATGAAGCAGTTGAAAATTATGCCAGAGACCCAATGACCAGGCAAACCAAAAATGTTTAGTATCTAGCACTTTCTGTAAAAAGGCTTGCTATTATTTTTATAAAGAATGATCTCAAGAGGTAGCTATGGCTCTGCCTGTAATGTTTTCAATCCCTGAAATAGATGTTACCTCAATGTCCCAGGTCTGCATGCCAGAGTGCCTCAAATTGCAAAATGTAATCACATCACACTTCTGGGGGCAAGAAGTCCAAGAATGATGTCTATGTTTGCTCTGGTGATACAAGGAAAAGGATCTTTCATTCCTATTCTGGATTTTATTGGTGTCAGCAAGCTCTGGCATTCCTTGGTTGTAGTTGAATCACTCTAATCACTGTTTCATGTGATCTTTGTATATTTCTGTCCAAATTCTACTCATGTCCCAAAAAAACTGCTACTGGATTCACACCCAGTGATTGCAGCATGCTGTGCCAGTGTGGCCTCACTTTATAACATCAGGGACTTCAACTACAGCTGACACCAAGTTCCAAATGTCCTGGGATTAGGAATTCACCCTATCTTTTAGAGTGTTATTATTCAACCCAAAGCGATTATCAGGGGACATGGATATCAGTGATGATCCTACATTGCTTTCTGCTTAACATCAACCAGTGTGTAGAATAGATCCCTAGAGCAAAGGAAGACTGATCAACAAATTGAATGAGCAGTGCATTACTATTCACATGTGAAATACTAACATGTCTGATGTTGTCCCAACCTCACGCTGACCTCAGGACCTTAGTACTCTCCCTCTCATGGGATTGGATGGCTTCCAGTTAAACTCTGTACCTGTCTCCTTTACTTCAGTTTTTGGCTTTTTTCCCTCTTTGTTCTATAGGTTTAGGGATTATTTTTAACCTTTTATAAGTCAGAACATTTAGAATGTGTGTCATTTATTCATATTAAGTGGCAAAAGAGAGGAAATATATAAAAATGAGATTTTCAACATAGCCAGAGGAGATTTTGAAATATCAGTTCCTCTTTTAAAATCTCTTTTTATAGTATTTGAGATTTGGAATAGATTGTATCTGGTCTTGTTTTTCTTTTTGTTTGTGTTTCATGCAGCTAAGTATGTTTTGTTTTTATGCTGCCTATTAAAGTGCAGTTGTGGAGGCGGAATTTGCTGTATTACCTTTGTAAATGTGCCCAGAGGTTATTAAGCAATAAGCTTTCCTAATAAATATAATTTATGAATCTGAAAAACCTCATAAATGATATTTAATTCTTAAGGGAAGTCACGGATACTCTGAGAGCACGAGAGGATATATCATTTTGGGTTTGTGCCTTGCTTCTCTGGCACAGCGTCAAGTTGGACAAAATGAAAACTGATTCTTAAAACTGTAGGTCAGGTCATCAATTAAGAAAGACTGTCTTGGGCTGGAGAGATGGCTTAGCTGTTAAGGCCCTTGCCTGCAAAGCCAAAAGACCCAGGTTCAACTCCCCAGGACCCACATAACCCAGATGCACAAGTGGGCTCATGCATCTGGAGTTCGTTTGCAGTGGCTGGAGCCCCTGGCGTGCCCATTCTCTCTCTCTTTCTCTCTCTCTACCTGCCTAGTTCTGTCTCTCTCAAATAAATAAATAAAATAAAATATTTTTTAAAAAGAAAGACTGTCTTGTCATATGGCTATTTTGAGAAAATATATCATTCTTTCTTGTCATCACTATTTGTTATTAATATGTTTATGTACATATATATATACATATGTATACATATATACATATATATACATATATCTTGAATGATAATTCAATGATTTTAGGAGAATACTATTATAATAATCTAACTTTTTATTTCTTCAAATTTGACATATAAATATTAACAAAGTTAAGTAAACTGATTCATGTATTTCCTTATAATTCATAGCAATGTATGTAAAAATTTATAATAACTACTTATTATAAGGTATTATATTCATTCATTTATACAATGGTCACCCTTTCTCAACAGTAAGGAACTCGAAGGTAAGACACTTCCTTTACCTCTGTAATCACTACCTGCATGTTAACATACAGTAGTCATTTGACAATGTCTTTGAAATTTAAATGAACCCAAAATGGAGAATAAACTGGAACAGGTCCTAATAATTCAGCAGTATGCACACATCTTATAAAACCTGGATATGTGATTAAATGGCAGTGGATGTTGTTTAAGAAAAACATTAAAAATCTATAAATAGAGATTTGCCACAGGTTACAAGTGAGCCATCTGTCCAGGTGGTGTTCTGCCTTGTTCATTCACTTCATCGTGAAAGATGCCAAGAAAATTTCAGGTGTTTAAAGAGACTGGGAATCTGTGAATTTCATCATGAAACATTATATTAGTCAAGCTCTCCACAGAAATAGATATGAAGGGATTTATTTAAGGATTGTTTATATCCACTACGGAGACTGAGAAATCCCACAGTCTGCTATCTATAAACGGGACACTGAGCAAAGCCTTTGAACTAATTAGTTCAAGTCCCAAGGCCCAAGAATCAGGACAGTCAAAGATGTAAACCCAATGCCAAGGTCTGAGAACTATCCTAGCTCATCAGGCAGGCAGGAAACAAAGAGGCAAATTCATTTTTTCCTTTGCTTTTTGTTAAATTTAGTGCTTCAATAAACAGACCTGATGGCACACCCTGACTTTAGAACTAGCAAACTTACTTAGTGAGTATACTAATTAAATGTTATTCATGTCTAGAAAGATTCTTCCAGCACACCCAGAAATAATGATTGATCAGTTCACCCATGCACCTCTTAAACTAACACACAAAATAAACTATCATGCAATTCCATAGGTCAACTTCTATTAACATATACATATGAACTATTTTATAGAGAACTTTACAGTATAGACTTACATTTTAGGTTGTGAAATTCCACTATTCAATGCATACTGGAATCTAATTTGATTTTAGCATAAGACTGGGCAGGGCACACTATTAAAAAAAAGGTGTTGCCTTTCTGGGGGCCCAGGTTGGACAATTGATAGCCCACGAGTTTAGCTCAAGTTCTTATCTGGGATACCATGTCTGTGAGTAGCCTTCCATGACTGTGTAAATCACATTTTATAAATGATACAACTTATAAAATTTATTTCCTCTTACAAAAAGTGGCAAGTTTCAATTACCAGTAGAGAGTTATTAACCATTTGTTAGGTTCCATAATGGGAGATTTGTGGTGATTCAACTACAAATGTTCTCCCTACCGTTGGTATTCTTAAAAATATTTTTATATACTTATCTGAAAGTAGAGAGAGGTAGAAGAGACATAAAGAGAATGTGCACACCCAGATCTCTAGCCACTGCAAATGGACTCCAGATTCATGTGCCACTTTGTGCATATGGCTTTATGTAGGTATTGGGGAATCAAACTCAGGTCCTTGGTCTTTGAAGGTGTTAACCATTGAGCAATCTCTCCAGCCCTCTCTTTTATTTTTGACTATGCTTCTTACATATGCTGCAGCATAAGGGGTCCTGGTTGAGGAAGCGCACTGCTGGGGTTGGATCTTGAGTCCAGCCTACTGTGTGTTCAGAGCCAGCTGGGGTCTGGCTGTGTTCTTTCTGTTGTAGAAGTCTGATGAATGAGTCAACCAGTCAGCTTCCTGTGCTGACATGAAACAGGGCCTCCAAACTGTAAGCCTGAAATAAACCCTTCCCCCATAACCTGCTTCTGGTCACTGGAAGAGAAATTCACTGTGATAAAGTACAAAACTCCTCTTTCACACTTCTGCTGAGATAAAATGCCTAGTTGAAGGATATGATTATGGTTCACCAAAACTTTTTATATGCTTTCTGAAAAAATCATGTAGCAAAAAAATACTACTGATTCTTAGTATGGAGAGATGGCTCAGTGGATAAGATATTTGCCTGTGATGCCTAACAACCCAGGTTTGATTCCCCAGTACCCATTTAAAGCCAGATGCACAAAGTGGCACATGCATCTGGAGTTCATTTGCCATAGCTAGAAGCATGTGACACCCATATTCATTCATTTCTTCATTCTCTCTTTCTCTCTCTCCCCTTGCAAATAAATAAATAATTTTTAAATGGTGTGAGACACCACACACAGCTCAAAAATTATTATAGATTCTCAAGTATTTTTCACTTGTCTAAGCCAACCATCTGTACATTTTAGCTAGTTTTCTCAGATTAGCAAAATCATCACACTAGGGAGTTATATTTCTGTCCCTTTATACCCAACAGATACCAACTACAAATTAATATCCCATTCATATTTCAAGAGCAATCTAAAAATCACTCCCACCTTGGGCAACATCACCAGTTGTTCTCCCCACACTGAGCAGTAGCTCCCTTTATTCTCCACATTTTCATTGCAGTTTATAATGGAAGCTTTATGTTGCTTTCAATGAATTTGTGTCACACTTTACTTACCATGTGTGACAAGGGTAAGGAAACATCACAGCAATCTTTGAATTATCATTGTACCTGCTACAATTCACAAAATATTTAGTACAACACTGCATGCATCCTCCAAAATGGTTCTTGTATTATTAAATGAATAATTGATGCTAATATTATCTGCTCAAAATTCTTTCATCTTTTAATATAAATATGAATACATAGTATTTTATAAGATTATAAAGATGTTTCCAACTGAATCAATATTTTATTGTACATTACTATGATTTCACCATTTGCTAACTATGTCTAGTTTTGGAAATAACGAGCTAATTGGATTGCAATGAATATGAGGGGTTTTGCTAACATCAATTACTACAGACTAGTTAATTGTCTCTCAAACATTCTAAGTAAAATACAGTGAAGGAAGCATAAAAATATATAATCACTGACCATGTAAAAATAACATAAATTTTTAGTTTATGTATATTTTATCAATTGAAAAAGCAAGGTCACTTGGAATTTATAAGTAGAAAGTTAACTTCTTTGACAAAACAGTTTCCACTGCTTACAATGTCTGCTAATTTTCATGTTTTGAAAGGTAGACCTGACTTACATTGATACTTCTGTTTGTGGAGAGTGTAAGGTGTCTTTGCATGCAAACTGAGTGAAATGGAGAAAGATGTAAAACTCCTGAGGACTTTGGTAGTTTCTATACTTAATAATTAGGTAGACAAAGCACATAGAATGCGTTTGACAAGTTATCACCTGATCATCTTTGATCTACGAATAACTATGAATAACTAATTCATAGTTGGTAGAAAACATCTTGACATCCCATTAAGATAAGAGCAGTCAAGCTTACAAAATATAATTCAGAACAGGAAATAGAAGATCAAGAAACAGAATCACTTGAGATCATTAAAAACAATATACTATAAACATCATAATGAAAGGAAAATATTTTGGGAATTTTGAAATTCATTTATTTAAAAATATTGTATGTAATAAAGCTAGAAGAATTTTTGAACATGTAATGAGATATGGTAAATACAACAACAGATGTCACTGATCTTAAAATAAAATCTATGCTTCAGATATATATAATAACCAGAAACGATTACATTAAAAAAACATTGTGAAAACAATCACATAGTCAAAAAAAAAAAAAAAAACCCAAATCTGTGAGAACAATTAACATTAACAAAGAAAAGTTGACAGTAATTGAACTATAAACATATTATCATAATATATCAAGACATTTGCAGCAATGGAAAATGCATTATTGTTTTTATCAGATAATATCATTTACACAACATATGTACTCATTTATTATTATACATTTTGTATAGGATCATCAAAAATGTACAGAAAGGGCTGCAGAGATGGCTTAGTGGTTAAGGTGTTTGCCTGCAAAGCCAAAGGACCCTGGTTTGATTCCCCAGGACCCAAGTAAGCCAGATGCAGAAGGGGGTGCACACATCTGGAGATCGTTTGCAGTGGCTAGAGACCCTGGTGCACCCATTCTTTCTCTCTCTCTCTCTCTCTCTCTCTCTCTCTCTCTCTCTCAACCTGCATACTTCTCCCACTCAAATAAATAAAGAAAAAAAATATATTTTTTAATTACAGAGAAAAATGGGCATTTGGAAGGCAGAGTTCAAGGCCACCCTGAGACTACATAGTGAATTCCAGGTCAGCCTGGGCTAGAGTGACACCCTACCTTGGAAAAAAAAAAAAAGTACAAAGAGCTTAAACTACAAAGGAATCAAGAGAAGACATGTATCATGCTCCTTACATCACAATAGGTTATCAGTGACCTATCACAGAGAAATAATATGAGTAAATCCTAATAGTGGCAAATTGCCAAGTCAGAATTTAGCTCTAAGCATTCCTATACAAAGCTTTTTTTGTAATGTCATATAGAGACCAGGACTGATTGCTAAGTGATTAGACATTTAATTGTGAAGCCTGTTCACCTAGGTTCAAACCCCCAGTCCAAGGTAAAGCAAGTGGCACATTTATCTCAAGTTAGTTTGCAGAGAAAGCAACTTGGCATGCTCCTTCATTCTCTCTTGCTCTCTCTCTTTCTCTCTTCCCCTTTCTCTTTTACTCTCATAAGTAAAGCTACTTTAAAAAATAAAGCCATACCTAAACACATTTTAAGCGCTATGTTTTTATATTTTCACATCATATTAATAGACTAATGATGCAAAACTTCAAACAGTGCTCCCTCTTCAACATGGTGATAATACTTATTATTGGTAACTTTTATGCTAATATATTTATAAGTTATTTGCAATGAAGGCTCTTTCCTTATAGTAGAGAGTACTTATTTTCACATTGAACAAAAATTTGAAATAATTGCAATGATTATTGAAATAATAGCAAAGCCTCAGGTCTGTGAATGTTCTGGACATAAAAGTGAATGATTCTCCACCCTAAACAGGCTGATGATCTTCCAGAGGATGGTAAGATGTTTCATGATCAAAGAAACATTTCTGTTTTTCTCATGGATCACAGAGAAAGACCTAGATTAAGGAAGAAGAGCTGGCCATGGTGCACACCTTTAATCCTAGCACTTGGGATGCAGAAGTAGGAGGATTTTCATGAGTTCAAGATCACCCTTAGACTGCATAGTGAATTCTAGGTCAGCATGGGTTAGATACAGACACTACCTCAATGTTAAAAAAAAAAAAAAAATGGAAAAGGAGTAGGAGAAGGAGGAGGAAGAGAAGGGGAGGGATGAGGCAGGAAGAGAAGAAGGAGAGGGAAGGAGAGACAAAGGAGGAGGAGGAAGAAGGGAGAAGAGGAGGTTGAGGTGGAGGAGGTAGAAAAGGAAAGAGGATCTTGGCAGGAGCTATGCCAGTGCATTTGATTCACAACTGCACTGCCCCAATATGGAAAACAGTTTTACTTATTTTTAGAACTAATATCAAAATTGTTGACTTTCCATGATAAAATAGCTTTCACTTAATTTGTATTTATCTTATTCCTAGATGAGACATTCAGTTAATATGATCCTAAATTTTAATCACTTACTTTGTTTATTCCAATTTAATATAACAGAGTATAAATATTTAAAAAATTGAATATCCACTATTGAAATAAGTCTCGATCTTTTTTTTTTTTTTTAATTTTACTTATTTACTGGAGAGAGAGAATGAAAAAGAAAGAGGCATGTAGAGAGAATGTGAATACCAGGGCCTCCAGGCACTGCAAATGAACTCCAGATGCATGTGCCTCCTTGTGCATCTGGCTTTTGTGGATACTGGGGAATTGCACATGGGTCCTTAGGCTTTGCAGGCAAGTGCCTTAACTGCTAAGCCATCTTTTTAGTCCCCAATCTTTTGTTATACTGTGATTTAGCCAATTGAGAATATTTTAGAGGTTTTTGTCTGAATTTTGGCTATGAAAATAAGTGTTTACATGAATGAAATATTGTGAAGTTATCTACAAATCCACAAAGAGACATCTGTTTTGTATCATATTTTCAAACTATACTGTATAAACGTTCACATATTTTGTCTATAAATCATTCTACTGAACAGAAGTGACAAGAATATCTCATATGTTTAAATTTAATTTTCAGTTATTTATTTATTATTTATAAGCAGAGAGAGATAGAGAGAAGTTGACAAACAGAGAGACTAGGCATGCCAGGAACTCCAGCTGCTGTAAACAAACCAGATACATGTGTCACTTTGTGAATCTGGCTTTATGTGGGTACTGGTGAGTCATAAATGTGTCATTAGGCTTTGCAGGTAAGTGCCTTAACTGCTAAGCCATTTCTCCATCCCCTCATAGGCTGAAATTTAAAGGTAGTTTTGAGGTATGAATCATGCCAATAATAAGTCATGCATATCTTTCAAAATATTTGTCATTAAAAATGGAAATTTTTATAAGAAATTATAAAATTATTTGCTTGTATTAAAAGAATAAGGGGGAGAAAGAAGAGGAAGAGAAGAGAAGAAGGAAGGAGAACAAAAGAAGGACAAAGAGGAGGATAAAAGAAGAGGAGAGGGAACTTAGCAGGATCTATGCAATGCATCTGATTGACAGCTGTAGTGGCCTAATATGGAAATCTATTTTATTTACACTTTCTTTTGTAACATATCAAAATTGTTGATCCCCAATCTTTTTGTTATACTGTGATTTAGCCAATTGAGAATATTTTAGAGGTTTTTGTCTGAATTTTGGCTATGAAAATAAGTGTTTACATGAATGAAATATTGTGAAGTTATCTACAAATCCACAAAGAGACATCTGTTTTGTATCATATTTTCAAACTATACTGTATAAACGTTCACATATTTTGTCTATAAATCATTCTACTGAACAGAAGTGACAAGAATATCTCATATGTTTAAATTTAATTTTCAGTTATTTATTTATTATTTATAAGCAGAGAGAGATAGAGAGAAGTTGACAAACAGAGAGACTAGGCATGCCAGGAACTCCAGCTGCTGTAAACAAACCAGATACATGTCACTTTGTGAATCTGGCTTTATGTGGGTACTGGTGAGTCATAAATGTGTCATTAGGCTTTGCAGGTAAGTGCCTTAACTGCTAAGCCATCTTTTTTAGTCCCCAATCTTTTTGTTATACTGTGATTTAGCCAATTGAGAATATTTTAGAGGTTTTTGTCTGAATTTTGGCTATGAAAATAAGTGTTTACATGAATGAAATATTGTGAAGTTATCTACAAATCCACAAAGAGACATCTGTTTTGTATCATATTTTCAAACTATACTGTATAAACGTTCACATATTTTGTCTATAAATCATTCTACTGAACAGAAGTGACAAGAATATCTCATATGTTTAAATTTAATTTTCAGTTATTTATTTATTATTTATAAGCAGAGAGAGATAGAGAGAAGTTGACAAACAGAGAGACTAGGCATGCCAGGAACTCCAGCTGCTGTAAACAAACCAGATACATGTCACTTTGTGAATCTGGCTTTATGTGGGTACTGGTGAGTCATAAATGTGTCATTAGGCTTTGCAGGTAAGTGCCTTAACTGCTAAGCCATCTTTTTTAGTCCCCAATCTTTTTGTTATACTGTGATTTAGCCAATTGAGAATATTTTAGAGGTTTTTGTCTGAATTTTGGCTATGAAAATAAGTATCAAAATTGTTGACTTTCCATGATAAAATAGCTTTCACTTAATTTGTATTTATCTTATTCCTAGATGAGACATTCAAAAATTCAGTTAATATTAATATGATCCTAAATTTTAATCACTTACTTTGTTTATTCCAATTTAATATAACAGAGTATAAATATTTAAAAAATTGAATATCCACTATTGAAATAAGTCTCGATCTTTTTTTTTTTTTTTAATTTTACTTATTTACTGGAGAGAGAGAATGAAAAAGAAAGAGGCATGTAGAGAGAATGTGAATACCAGGGCCTCCAGGCACTGCAAACGAACTCCAGATGCATGTGCCTCCTTGTGCATCTGGCTTTTGTGGATACTGGGGAATTGCACATGGGTCCTTAGGCTTTGCAGGCAAGTGCCTTAACTGCTAAGCCATCTTTTTTAGTCCCCAATCTTTTTGTTATACTGTGATTTAGCCAATTGAGAATATTTTAGAGGTTTTTGTCTGAATTTTGGCTATGAAAATAAGTGTTTACATGAATGAAATATTGTGAAGTTATCTACAAATCCACAAAGAGACATCTGTTTTGTATCATATTTTCATACTATACTGTATAAATGTTCACATATTTTGTCTATAAATCATTCTACTGAACAGAAGTGACAAGAATATCTCATATGCTTAAATTTAATTTTCAGTTATTTATTTATTATTTATAAGCAGAGAGAGATAGAGAGAAGTTGACAAACAGAGAGACTAGGCATGCCAGGAACTCCAGCTCTGTAAACAAACCAGATACATGTGCCACTTTGTGAATCTGGTTTTATGTGGGTACTGGTGAGTCGTAAATGTGTCATTAGTCTTTGCAGGTAAGTGCCTTAACTGCTAAGCCATTTCTCCATCCCCTCATAGGCTGAAATTTAAAGGTAGTTTTGAGGTATGAATCATGCCAATAATAAGTCATGCATATCTTTCAAAATATTTGTCATTAAAAATGGAAATTTTTATAAGAAATTATAAAATTATTTGCTTGTATTAAAAGAATAAGGGGGAGAAAGAAGAGGAAGAGAAGAGAAGAAGGAAGGAGAACAAAAGAAGGACAAAGAGGAGGATAAAAAGAAGAGGAGAAGGAACTTAGCAGGATCTATGCAATGCATCTGATTGACAGCTGTAGTGGCCTAATATGGAAATCTATTTTATTTACACTTTCTTTTGTAACATATCAAAATTGTTGACTTTTCTGCTATTTGAATAGTTTTCATTTAATTTGTATTTATCCTATGTCAGGAGGACACATTCAAAACTTTAGCTTATCCAACTACCCCCACATTAAATAATGTCTTCTATCTCATTACAATTTGAGAAAAAAAAGATAAATTATATTCAAATATATGCTATCAATATGAAGTAGAACAGCTGGTATAAGCCACATTTATCAACCAAAAGGTCTATGCAATTAAACAACATCGTCCACCTATTTACCCACTTTGCAGCAGAATATCTCAATCTAAAAGGAGCACCTTGGTAATACTGAACTCAAGAATATAATTTCTGCCTTGGGAAATAAGTTGATATCAACAAAAAACTGAATGTAAGCCTTTTCTCTAAAATAAACCAGTAATATTAAATATTCCCATGTTCTGTATGAGAAGAAAAAAATGCATCACAAGTTAGGTTTTGCACACCAATAAGACAACATCCATCTGCAAGGAAATAAAGGTAGAATTATGTTTTTCCATAATGAAACATGAAGGTACTGAAAAAATATTTCAAACAACCTTTGTTTTAAAACTATCATAAAATGATATGTCATTAAAATGATGGAATCCAAAATTCACATAATCAATTTACCCATATTGCTGATGATTTAGGGAAAGAAAACAGTTTCTGTCCCATTTATTCCTCTACCTCAGCAGATACTGCCAAGTTACATAGTAATTCTTGGCATAATTATTTACCTAATGTACCTCATAGCCACTCTCTCCTCTAAGATGATATGCTAGTGGAATGAAATTAAACTTTATTCCAGAAATAATGAAGCAGTTTGGAGGTATGCACTCTTCAATTTCATAATCCTCTAAATCCTACACCATTACATTCTGATCTCTTTTTAAGATACTACTTATGCATTCCTTTGAGAAAGCGCCTTGATTTGCTCTTCGGTTATTTATGATGTAAATTTGCATACTGTCTTTCTTCTGAAATGCTTATGGCATTGAATAAAAACACTTTCAACTTTCATTAAACATCTGTCACAATCCAGTGCTTAAAAAACAGCAGGGGAGATTTATAACAATAACTGAACAAATATAATAGAAAAGAAAATAATAATAAATACTAACAGGAAGAAATGTATTATGGCATTATTCAAAGTCCTCTGACCCAGTAGTGAAAACATATTAAAGTTTATTAAAATGGGTTCATTGCATGTAATTCATTTCCTAGATGATTTCAAGTGGGTGATTCTAAACATGAGGCATAGTTTCTTTTGCTTGCTTAGAAAATTTGTTGGAAGCTTTGTGGAAAATGTTTACCTATTTACATTCTATCCTCTAAGGAATTTGACATTTCTATCTGTGTATTGAGAGCAAAATATCAACTGGCTAGACAGTGAGATCAATGGCATAATTGTTCAATGTCTCTGAATAATTCTACCCACCACAGAAGAGAGTAATTATTTTGTGCAAAAAAAAAAAAAAAAAAAAAAAAAAAAAAAAAAATACTCATAGATGTCAATGGCAGCATTTGAATGAAAAGGTATTCATTGAAAGTGGGAAGACCTGTGTGTGTGCATCTATCTGAAAGGAATCGGAAGAAAATCCAAGGGCATTTCTACCATTCAGACAGCAAGAAACGAAATATTTATTTATTTATTTATTTATTTATTTATTTATTTATTTATTTATTTATTTATGAGGGGGAGAGAGAGAAGAAAAGAGAGAGAGAGAATGGATAGGCCAGGTCCTCTAACCACTGAAGATGAACTCCAGATAGACGTTGCACCTTGTGCATCTGACTCTATGGGTATTAGGAATTAAACCTGGGTCCTTAGGCTTTTCAAGCAAGCACCTTAACCACTAAGCCATCTCTCCAGCCCCTTTATATATTTCATTCATTTATTTTTGGATAACTTTAAAATTTTACTGATCATAGCTAGCTGCTACCATACTCACTCATCAGAGAGTTATCTTAGCAGAAATTGCTAAAAACGTAGCCTTGGTTATGTAAGGGCATTTAAAACATATGTGCAGGGCAAATAGAGGTCTAGAAAACGGAAAATGCAAGGCAAAACAAACACTATGATGTTCTGGAACAAATTAACTCTCAAATTAACCAAATGAAGCTCTTTTTGAGCATCAAAGCCTGAACTGGAAAGAAATGATTCAGAGAATTAGTGAAATATATAGGAACATTGATCAAAGGGAAGAGAAGAGACATAGATCATGAGTTAAAAAGGCATACTGAGTTGAAGCTAGACAAATTATAGTATAAATACATAATCAGGAAACAGCGTATATAACTTTAAAACAATAACTTTTGCACAGCATAATGTAAGAATTTAATCCATGTATATATCAAATGATATGGTATAACTATCCAGAAATTAGATTTCTTGGGTTTAAAAAAGACAAAAATACATAAATAGGAGAGCCCAAATAACACAGAAAAGGTGAGAAATGATAATGACTTTGAATAATAAACTGTAAAATATGAATAGTGAAAAAATACATCAGATGTGATTATAACATAAATAGAAGATGGAAATGGAAAATAAAATGAAGAGTAAGGAGGGGAGATGTTAAACTTGCAGACGGTAATAAGGACATAGGCAACAAAATTCCAACATATAGATAAGAGAAGTCTCTGTAAAGAAAATAATAGAACATCTGTACAAATTAGAATTAATTGTGCATTCTGAAATAAAGCATGGCCTTGATGTATATATTAAAATGATATCATATACAGTAGTATACCTCCCAAACAGCCAAAACCAAATGAATTATCATAAATATTAACAAACTTTAAACTTCTGAGAGAAAAAAAAAAAGGACTCATTTATAAAGTTAGTATTAATGGATCAAAGAAAGCCACCTTTTTTTTTTTTTTATTTTATTTTTTTCATTTTCGAGGAGGGTTTCACTGTAGCCCAGGCTGAACTAGAATTCACTATATAGTCTCAGAGTGGTCTGGAACTCACAGCAATTTGCCTACTTCTGCCTCCCGAGTTCTGAGATTAAAGGCTTGTGCCACCATGCCCAACTAAGAAATACGTGCTTTTATACTATTATGTTATATGTTGACAGAAATACAGAGTAACAAAGTTTGAAAGGAACACATCCAAAATAGAATGCATTTCATTACTTATTAAAAGAAAAGTATATTAATGTAAACAGACATAAAATGATTACTATGCACAAAGTAGCAAAATAAGCAATTATTAGATCCATTTATTCACTGCAGGTGAAGGAACCTAGGACCTCCTATATTAACATTGGCAATATACTTAAAACCTTGGAATCATTTGGTATTATATACAAAGACAAATAGAACAGGCACTTCTCAGATAATGTCAGTATAAAACAACTAACTGACCAAAAATTAGTATGCCAGGAGAAAATAATTCATGCACTAGCAAACAAGAGTCAAATGTGATATGAAGTGCAGTGAAAGTAGACATTAGAGAAAAAATGTATTTCTGCCTTGATTTTCTCAGGCAAATAGATTCAGATCCCCCTGCAGATAACAAAATGTATTTCACAAGCACTGTATGTGTAGTACTGAATATCACCTAGGTAGATTACCTCTTTTCTTATAACAAATCATCCTTGGATTAGTTATAAAGACTAATATAATGCAAATGTTATATAAATAGCTACCCTGGTCATATCAAACCTACACAATTATGTGATCCATCTATTGCAAACCTGTTTCTATTAATTTACAACCATCCTATTGATTTTATTTATCTAGAAACTCTTTGTTAAAACAACCAATTTAACAGTGTATTTTCTAATAGCATGAGATCACATTGCACATTTATGGAACTCAAGGCTGGTTCACATAAGAAATCTAGCAGATGTGAGAATTCCTAATCATTTCTAGTGACATTGAAAAGTTGGTTAAAAAATCATTACTTAAAGTTTTTGGAAAATAACATCTAATGGAAAAATCTATGTAGACATACTTCAAATAAATGCAGTATTTAATTCGAGTGACAAATTTATCATAGCAAAGGAAACATGTTTATTAAAAAGTATGTGTAGTTACTAGAAAATCACTTTGATGAAAGAAATTAGAGGATTAAAAAACATAAAATATGTAGTTAAATTATTTGAAAATAATAATGATACCTATACCAGCAAACAATCATTGTGAAGAGATTAAATCAAGATAATTAATTTAGGAATTAAATGGAATATACATTATCTAATGGAGATGATCATTATTAAAATTATATCATCTCACCAATTGTTTTGTGATAAAACATATGAAATATATCCCTTTAGTTTATTTAGTTATTTTAACCTATTATTGACTATGATCACTCAAATATACAATATTTCAAAATTTATCCCTTTGATAGACCTAAAATTATGAGAAGCACTTGACGTAAAACATGATTAAACTGTAAATTGTGCTAAGAATAGGTTTAAGAGGAAACATTACATATTTGGCTTTAGTTTGAGGATAAAGTGATGAGATAGAGGATATAGAGAGTTGTTACACTGGTTTAAAGATATATAATCATGGGCTGGAGAAATGACTCAGCAATTAAGGTGTTTGCCTGGAAAGAAAGCCTAACAACCCAGGTTGGATTCTCCAGTATCCACATAAAGCCAGATGCACAAAGCAGTGCATGTATCTGGAGTTTATTCGCAGTGGCTGGAGGTCCTAGTGCTCCACTCTCTTTCTATCCTTCCTTCCTCCCTTCCTTCTCCCTTCCTTCCTTCCTTCCTCCCTCCCTCCCTCCTTCCTTCCTTCCTTTCTTTCCTTTCTTCCTTCCTTCCTTTTTTCTCTCATTTCCTTTTCTCTCTTATCTTTTTGTCTCCTTGAAAATAAGTAAATAAATAAATAAAGTATTTTTAAAACCCCCTCCCTCCCCCTCCCAGTCAGATTCCCCAGCCCTCCCATATACAGATCCCTCTGGTGTCAGGTACAGTCTGTGGAAAGACATGTGCCATGGGTTGGATCTTAAATGTTCCTCCAAGGTCATTTTGGCAGATTTTGCCCCACTTTCTTTTTTTCTTTCTTTCTTTCTAAATTTGATGGAGTTATAATTTAATGGTGTTCTGTCAAGTGTTGTTAAGTTAAAGACGTCTGGGTTCCTTGATAGAAGTAAGTCAAAGGGTGTACATTATTGAAGAGTCAAATTTATCACTGGGTTCTTACTCTTTTTTTTTTTCTGTTTGCTTCCCTTCTCTGTGAGCAGCTTTCCTAGATCACATATTTCTCCCAAGATGCATTGCTTATTCTCACATATTTCTCCCAAGATTTCTTCTTTCTCACCATCTGCTCAAAAAAAATCTTTTGTGTCTCTTTGAAAATAAGTAAATAAATAAAGTATTTTTAAAACAACAAATATATAGATATATAATGATAGATAAAATAGTTTGGAAAATCTTGACTGTAAAAATAAAAGGCAGGGCAGCTAATTGGGAAAGACTTAGGAATTCCAATCTTATTGCACATAGTATTAGCTTTAGAAATAAAAAGATAATCAGGTTTACAATGGGAGCTACATTCATGATGGGTTTTAGGGGCTGTTAATCCTTGTGATTTCCTCTCGTAGTAGGCTTCAGCACCAGTCCTGCGCAGATCCCCCATGTGGTCTGGCTAGCATTCTATCCTCCTTTTTGTTCTTATTATTGGCATATACAGATATCTCATCATACGGTGTCAGGTTGTTCCATCAGTCTGTGGAAAGACATGTGCCATGGGTTGGATCTTAAATGTTCCTCCAAGGTCATTTTGGCAGATTTTGCCCTGGGCTGGCTGCCACTGCCCGAGGGGTATAGCCTGGTAGGCCTAGTGTTTACTAGAAGGGAAAGGGTTTTTGTCAGGAGAATGGATCATTAGGGAACTCTTGCTGGGTGAGTTTACCTATACATGGATAAATCCAATTGATGGAAAGGAATTTATAATAATTTAATGTCCCATATGTGTTCTGTCATCTTCTTCAGTGTTGTCAGTGGCTGGTGGAAAATAAGTTAAAGAGTCTGAGGGGTCTGGCATCATTTTCTTCAGGGTTCCTTGATAGAAGTAAAGTCAAAGTCTGAGGGTCTGTACATTATTGAAGAGTGGCAAACTTATCACTGGGTTCTTACCCTTCCAAATTTAGTTTTCCTTTTTTCTGTTTGCTTCCCTTCATCAAAGGTGAGAAAATGAGCAGCCAAGTTCCTCCTAGATTTTGTTTTATAATTAGTTCATAGTTTGTTCCCAAGATGCATTGTTTATTCCCAAGATTCCATGAAGGATATTCAGTGGCCTAGAAGTCAATGACCATCTGCTCAAAAATCATAAGTGTCCACAATGACATGGACATATTTGGCTGGAAACATCCATCTGCCAGAACTGTTGACTCCAAAAGTTAAATGCTCACTCATTCAAATGAATCTCCCTAAGATTTTGGCTCAGGTATTTTTTCTTGTTCATAGGTCAACACCGATGGGCTGCCCTTACGGATGAGTTTAACACAGGGAAGGCAGCAACTATCACTAGAGATTTTAGACTTTATTTGAGTTTTGTTAACTCAAATAATATGTAGATGACAGGTAGATAGATGATTGATAGATAATAGTTTGGAATTTTTTGTTTGATCTTGGGACACTCTTGAATCAAGATCAAAAAGATGATACAATAATAAAAACCACAAGGCAGCTGAGACATACGGATGGTTTAGGACCCACGTGTCTTGTGCTTAGTGGGGAGGGGCCAACACAGGCTTAGGGCGTGCAGCAGTGTGTGCCTTGGGGGTCCAAACAAAGAAAGAAGGGGGTAAGGGGCTGCTTGCACCCACAGGCAACCGTTAAGCCGTTTTCTCTCACCAATGAAGAACACTTTCAGGGAGGCAGAGGCTACTCGCCGAGGAGGATTCACCGCTCACGGGGCGTTCAACGGGCATCTCGCCAGAGTTCACGGATGGGGTGTCCAAAACCCTGAGGGTCCCTACCAGCTCAGGAGGGACGATAGTGAATTCCGGGAGGTCAGCCTGGACCAGGAGTGAGACCTCCTTGTATGGTGCCCCCTTTTGGTGACCAAAACTTGTCTCTGGAAAATCTATTCTCGCGATGGGGCTGTATACATCAAGCCTATATTTTATTCCTGTTGTCTTTTGCCATATATATATATATATATATATATATATATATATTAACAAATCAATTCCCCATAACTTACATATGCCTGAAGAGTAAAATGATGTCACTCACCACTAACAAATGAGTCTGTGTTTCATAGAAAAAAGAAATGAATCACTGAATTCTATTTAAAAACCTAAACATGAAAGTGGCTGTGACACAACTCTACTGCATTTTTCCTTCATTTGTAATGTGACTATCCTGGAGGAAATTTGTTTCCCAGATTTATATTCACATTAGCTCATTTTGATGCCTTGTGGCCAAAAAGTGATAATAAAAACAAAGCTATATACAGTATTTTCGCTTATTTGAAAATGTTTTTCTTAAGGCTGTTGTTAGAGTAAAGTTCATTTCATTTCAAATTCAATACTACACCTTAAAAATAAATCCTAAGCCTGGATTTCTGTACCAAATTATCTTTTGTTTATATAGGGAATATAATTATTTATTATTTTTACTAACTTGGCTTCTGTTGCTGACCAAGGCAGAAATATAATTATCATGTTGACATCAACACATAAAATTGGATAGATATTTGGTACTTATTTGAATATTACTTAATGTGAAATGATTAGTTTTTAAATCCAAGAAAGATATGCACTTTGATTTCTCTTCAAAATAGGCCACTTATGTCAACTTACTAAGTTTCTCCTCAGTTAATTTTTATGCAGTTTGCTTTCCGGTCATTGATTTTTCCCACACGGTGCCATGTTCTTTGGTATGAGAGACAGAGGCTACTTGTGAAATTTTAATTAAACTAATAACGGTATGTTTAATGGTAGCTAGGTAAGATTTACTTTAGGTATTATTTTTCTTGAGAAAAAAATGCAGTATGCTTCTCAGAAAGTATCCAAATAACTAAGCTGATAAAGGAAGCAAGTTTCCTCTTGTCCTTAACACACTTTCCTCTGCTTTTATTGTAGGAAAATACACATAGAAAACTGGTCATCTTAATCATTTTCAATGTACATGTCAGTGGTTATGAGTATAATCACAATCATTGTGCAATTATCACAACAATCCATCTTCACAACTCTTTTCATTTGGTACAAGTGAAACTCTACATTACCCATTTTTTCTTTACCTCCAGCTTCTGGAAACAATCCCATTTTCTTTCTTTACTTAATGTATTTTTTTAAATTTTATTTTAGTTATTAGAGAGATAGAAAGGCATACAGACAGAGAATGGGCATGCCAGGGCCTTCAGCCATTGCAAACAAACTCTAGATGCATGTTCCACCTTGTGCATCTGGCTTAAGTGGGTCCTGGGGAATCAAACTTCCGTCCTTTGGCTTTGCAGACAAACACTTTAATCTCTAAGCCATCTCTCCCAGCTCCAAAATCCTTTTGTTTTGTTTTGTTTTATTGTTAGTTTGTGGTTTTTGTAATAGCTCATACATTTATTTGTGTTTTGGTTTGCTGAAACTGTAATTCAGGCAATGCTTGCCATAACAATGATGGTCAATGTGGCGGGCCATAAAAACTGCAACACCAATTCATTATTTATGGCCAACTTAAAATATTTCAGGGCAGCAAACTTAACTTTCTTTCTCTTATGCTTATTTTTTATATTTTTATTTATTTATTTATTTATTTATTTTTAATTTATGAGAGAGAGAGAGAGAGAATGAGCAAATGGGCATGTTAAGCCTCTAGCCACTGCAAACTCCAGACACATCTGCCACTTTGTGCATCCAGTTTATGTGGGCACTGGACAATCAACCTGGGTCCTTAGGTTTTGCAGACAAGTGCTTTAACTGCTAAGCCATCTCTTCAGCTCAGTGTTTGTTTCTTTGTTTTTTAATTAGTTTATGTCACTAAACATAAGGCCCTTAATATTTATCAATGTTGTTACATACATCAGAGTTTCCTTCAAGCCTGAAATATATGTGAGTGTGTGTATGTATATGAATGTTTATATATGTGTGTGTGTGTGTGTGTACTGAAATTGACTCTGAGTAACTGTAATTTTCCATTTAGCCATCCCAAGAAGTTGGAAGTCATTAATTGTCTAAACATCTCTAAAATAGTGATATCATGTGGGTTCTTTAACGGCAATTGCTTTGGAGATTGGCAGAGAGATCTTGGCACATTCTTCTCTGAATCTTTCCAGAATCTTCTCAATAAATTGTTTGATAAAAATCTGAAAGCTAAGCACACATGTACCCTAATTTTCTGTTTACAGGAGTAATGACAGTCAAGGGTATATAGAAAAATGTTGCAGACAGGTTATATAGATTGTATTTTAAAGTGTCTGAAATAACTAGAAAGTAGCCAAATGATAAGAGGTATCATCTAAGCAAACATTTCAAATATAAAAGCACGATTTCCTATGTTATGACTGTGGAGAGCCCATAACATTTAAAATAAAAAAGCATTTCAATTAAATTCAATTTGATTTCCCTATCTATTTTTTGGTTGTCTTAAGATATTAGTAGCTTATTTTCCAGAATTCATTTACAAACAAATCTGTTACTGTTTATTCATATGAGATTCCGCATCTATAAATTATAGTATGAATACTTTTGGTAAATCCTATATACCATTAGTTACATATCAGAATCTTATTTGTACAGTCATTTAACTGTGCAATATGAAATACATTGCTTAAAATAATTATACATACTGTGGTCTAACACACACAGTTAAAAAATCCTTGACTCAGGCTGGAGAAATGGCTTAGCAGTTAAGGCATTTGACTGTGAAGCCGAAGGATCCCAGTTCGATTCTCCGGGACCCATGTAAGCCAGATGCACAAGGGGCACATGCATCTGGAGTTCTTTTGCAGTGGCTGGAGGACATGGCACATCCATTCTATCTTTGTCTGCCTCTCTTCTATCTCTCTCTCTGCTTGCAAATAAATAAATAAATAATTTTTCAAAAAATCCTTGGCTCTCATTGGCAATATAATGGTGAAAGGGGGATATGAAATTTAGTACAGAAAATAATAAATTATATGATTGTCTCTTGGGTGCCTGAGAGAATTGTGCTTATTTTTTTTTCAGTTTTTTTTTTTTTTTACAATGTGTGCTGTGTCAATTGCAGGTGTTGCTAAGCAAAAGATCTCTGCAAACTACTTGAGTGATCTCTCTTTAGTGGTATGTGTGTGTGGTATGTGATGTATGTGCATGTGGTGTATGCTTGTGTGTGTTCCCTACTTGCATGGCTACTGAGGCCAGAGGTGTATGTGAGGTGATCTGCTCTGTCTTCCACCTTATTTTGTTTATAGATCTCTCAATGAACCTCGAGCTCACAGTTTTTCAGTTAGACTGGCTGACCAGCCATCCTCAGTGATCCTCTGGTCTCTGCCCTGCCACAGGACTTGTGTTACAGATATGCATGGCTATGCTAAGCTTTTTCATGGTGCTAGATATCAAACTCAAGTCCTTATTCTTGTAAAGCAAACACTCTCACCACTGAGACATTTCACCAGACCTTTAATGATTCCTCTCTGGGTAAACTTTAAATCTGCTTCTTAAACAAAAAAGTGAACCAAAACAAAAAAAAAAATTATGAAAAATGGGGTTCCTTACTGAAATTTGTGTAGGGTGAAATGAAGAGAGAATTATTTGATGTTAAATACTCGAGATTGTGTTGTGCATTATTGTAGTAAAACCAAGCTATCTGAAAAACTTATGAATTTATTAATATGCTATTATTGATTTATTGAAACAATTTTTGTCACAGGCTAAATTATGAAAATTCACAAACATTCTGATATGTAATCAATTGGTATGTTCTTATTTGTGCTGTTTCAAATTAGATATTTCTGATTCTACATGTATTAAGTCAGAGGACCACATATTCATTTGAATACAAACATGAGAAAATCACCATGTTTTTTTATGAAAAGCCTCATTTATGAGAAATCTCAGATGATATATTTCATATTCATATAATCCAATGTAATTCACCAAAATTAGTTATATTTGTAATACATATGGTCTCTGTCCATAGCACACTGAATATGTCAGGAATATAATAAATGACATATTTTATAAAATATCCCTAGATATTTAGACATTATTTTATTTATAGGTAAGCTTATGCTTTGTTTACATATAAATATTATCTATAAATGTACCATTTCATAAGTGATAATTTAATAGCCCAATGTGAAATATGATCTAGAAGTTTTAAAAATGTAAGATGATGTAATGTATACCATGAATAATATATAACATATATAAGTCGCACATTGCTGATTTCTTTCTGTTCCATAGGTGCATTTAAAATTGTAGTTTTACTTTAGCCAAACTCCTATTGTTTAGCTAAATGGGTATACCCACAAACTGACCTCCAAATTTATGTATCTGCTCATGTCTTAATACAACTCACAATTTTTAAAAAATATTTTTATTGGGCTGGAGAGATGGCTTAGCGGTTAAGGCACTTGCCTGCTAAGCCTAAGAACCTGGTTCCAATCTCCAGGTCCCACGTTTAGCCAGATGCAAAATGACGCAAGGGCGCAATGCCGCACTTGACCACAAGGGGACACATACATCTGGATTTCGTTCACAGCAGCTGAGAGACTGCTGGCGCGCCCATCTCTATCTGTCTCCCTCTCCCTCTCTGTCTGTCTTTCTCTGTGTCTCTCTCCAAAAATAAATAAAATAAAATAAGTTTAAAAAATATTTTTATTTATTTGAGAGAAAGAGGCAGATAGAGAGAGAATGGGTGCACTAGAGCCTCCAGCCACTGCAAACAAACTCCAGACACATGTGTCAACATGTGAGTCTGGCTTTATGTGGACACTGAGGAATCAAATCAAATCCTTAGGCTTCACAGGCAAGTGTCTTAACTACTAAGTCATCTATCAAGACAAACTCTCACTCTTTTCAGATGAGGACTAATGGAGAGACTCAAATCTCAACAATGGTTCAGAAAAAGTGACATTTCATGTTAAGGAGTAGGTGAGCCATTTATATCACATCCTGCAAGGCTCAGAGGCCTAAAATAAGAGGTGGCAGAAAAAAATCTAATAACCAAAGAATGGGGTGGGTGCTTTAGAGAACTGTCTTTCAGACATCAAATAATAGCTCAACTCATGATATTACAGAGACTCTAGTTAACTGTCCAAGATACTCATAATATTCTGGTCAACAGTGTGCTGTCATAGATGATAGAAGAGGGTAAAAAATGACATCATAGCTGGGCATGGTGGCACATACCTTTAATCCCATCACTCAGGAGGCAGAGGTAGGAGGATCACCATGAGTCTGAGGCCACCCTGAGACTACATAGTGAATTCCAGGTCAGCCTGGGCCAGAGTGAGACCCTACCTCGAAAAAAATAATACAACCAAAACAATGACATCAAAATATAATAGCAACTATTTGAAAAGAAGGAGTTCATTGGAAAGGGTATAGGGACATAAGGAGAGTAATTGGAGGAGATTCTGATCTTATGATCAAAATATATTGTCTATGTATGACAATGGTGAAATATAAAAGTTTAAAAAGTAGTTGTTTTGCTATCACAGTACCATTTTTTAAAATAATGGAACTTTAATTGAATTTTTATTTATTTATTTATTTATTTGCAAGCAAAGAGAGAGAGAGAGAGAGAGAGAGAGAGAGAATGAGAGAATGAAAATATGGGCATGTCAGGGCCTCCAGCTGCTACAAAGCAACTCCAGATACATGCACCACTTTCTGCATCTGGCTTTATATGGGCACTGAGAAATCAAACCTGGATTTGCAGGCAAGTACTTCAATCACAGAGCCATCTCTCCAGCCCCCTATATTTTTTGTGTTTGTTTGTTTGCTTTTTAATTTACTAAAGAGAGAAAGAAAAAGTAGAGAGAGAAAGAGAAGAGAGAGAGAGGAGAGAGAGAGAGAGAGAGAGAGAGAGAGAGAGAGAGAGAGGGAGAGAGAGATGAGGCATGGCAGGGCCTCATACCACTACAAAGAAACTCCAGATATATGTTCCTCTGTGTATCTGGCTTTATGTGGGTACTAGGGAATTGAACTTGGGCCATTATGCTTTCTCAGTATGTGCTGTTAACCACTCAGTCATCTCTCCATACTGTCACTACCATTAAGCCATAAATTATTCATTCAATAATATATTACAGAAAATTAAATGAATTATTAATCTTTCAAAGGTGAATCAAAGTTTGATATGCATATCTCCCACTATAATATAATCTCTAGCAGGGCAGAGCACCAACATTTTGAAACTGGTATTCATCATGGTATCTAATTACTACCTCATAAATGGTGTATATTAAGGAGATTTGTGGATGATAAAAAAACGTGAGAGATGACTAATGTTCAAATTACAAATTTTGGTTCAAAAATTGTGACAGGCTGGAATCAAGAGACAAGTGCAATATCATATATGAATAGAAATCCTGACACGATTTTCAAAATTTGTCTTTCAAAAGCATGAGAGACATTTTATATGTAAAATAGAACCTATTTTAGGAGTTTAAAATAGGACTCCTTATCTCCTTGCCAAAAAAAAAAAAAAAAAAAAAAAAAAAAAAAAGAATTTAAGTCAAATACATGGATAGTGATTTTTTAAATATTATTTAAATTTCCATAGTATTAAGTAGTATTGATCAGAAAGAGCAGTGCCCTATTCTCTCTTATGAGAAGCTGACCATGCCAGTCTTGATGGTCTGCATAGTAGTTTAATGATTTAGAAGAGAGCTTCTGACGTCATAGTCGGTATTTTCAATATGGTTCAGCATTTGCTAAGGGAATTGGGAATATTTTGCATGGAGAGAAGAATACTTAACAGATTATAATAACTGTTTGCAAATACTTTTAATACTATGACATAGAGAAGAGTGTTCAAATTGTGTGAATCTGTAGGGGGAAGAAGTAGGACCCAACCAGTAAGTGACAACTTGAGAAAACAATATTCAATTATTTTTTAGAAGAATTTGCAATAGGAGCTCTTTAACAGTATAATCAAGTGCTTCAGAAAGCTTAGCATGCCATAGGTTAGAGATGAATGTCTTTTATAACCAGAAGTTATTTTTTTCCATTTACAGAAAAAATGAATATTTAAATCACTTGCAACCTTGAAATTTCGTCTATTTATATCATTTATGTAATTACTGAAAAGTATGGTTGAATGACATGAGAATGTACTGATATGATAAAAACAAGCATTGAAGTACATAGTCTATTCAGAACCAAATGTATTCTCCGTGATTTTAGGGACATGAGATTAATAATAACAGAATTGTCTTTTTTTCTAAACTCACTAGATGAAGTAATGTCTACCTGAAGCCCTACAGTAACTATGTACAGTTGTGATTTCGCCAGTCTTCCCAGAACAAACCTAGAGGTATGTATAGGATATCTTTAACTGGGAAGAGATGAGCATGCAGATTTTTCAAATGTTGTTGGATATGGTCCCTGGATATTATTTAGGATGAAACATAAATTTAAACATTTTCATAATCACTTATTTTAGAATCCTATATTTGCTAAATATCAAGATGATATAAGTAAGAAATGGATACTGGCCCATGGTACATGTTTATATCATAGACTATTGGACAAACAGCAAGCATAATACATCATATATGTATATATATATATATATATATATATATATATATATATATATATATGAATATAATATGATATATAATATCAGCTGTCTGTTATGAAGACAGAGGTCACTGCTGGTGTCAAAGACTAAGATATGCAAAATTATATATTATATATTATATTATAGATGTATATTATATATTATATATAATCCTTTATAAGGTTCAGAGAGACTTCATTTGATTAAGAGAAGGGAAACAGATGAAGTACAGAGAGCTCCCACTGTGAGGGAAGCAAGAGGCAAGACAGCGTAAAAACTGCTCTGTGACCCAAATTGGGTCATTTATATATTCCATACTGTAATCCCAGGGAGAATGTGAATTTCTATCAGACTAACATGTGGAATTATCCTTTAGAAAGCATGCAGAAAGAGAAAACAGAAAAATTCCTAGTTCCCAAGAGGAAGTTCTCAAGAAGATATGCTCTGAGTTTCTTGGCCAGTGGTGTCAATATGAAATAGGAATTTGGGGGTTCCATGTCAATATACCAACATGTCAATGCAACACTATATTTAGGTATCTTGGATTCTTGTCTTATAAATGTATGGATTTAAAATCCATAGACCAGATGGAAATGTTTAGAGAGAATATTTTAGATTAAGAGAAAGAAAGAAGAGGAAATAAAGAGACCTCCCACCATGATGGAGGCTAAACGGAGTAAAACCTCTATATAATCTTAATTTATCAGATTTTCACTACAGAAGAAAGTACTTTCCATAAACTACGTAATTCTAGTTCTGACTATCCAAGCAGAGCTCTGTTAGTAGATGACAGAGTAGTTTATATCAAGTCTGCTATGTAGCAAAGAATCCTAGCTGAGGCTAAATCATTATTTTCAATTTCTCCCAGAAAGACATGTGATTACTAGAATAGGATCTAGATTATATTCATCTTCTGGAGTGTATTTTATTTGTTGATGACATTGTGATATTTAGAACTTATAATATAAATAATAATACCCATGCTTTGCTGAGATATAGGTGGTCAAGTGAGAAAGGAGATAAAAGCCAAACAACCAAAAATGATTCTAAAGTCAGAGAAATATTTGGAATTCCCAGAGTATAACTGTTGCAGTCAGATTTGCATTGCTGCCATATATCACCCAACCAAGAGCAGCCTTTGGGGGCTGGAGAGATGGCTTAGTGGTTAAGCGCTTGCCTGTGAAGCCTAAGGACACCAGTTAGAAGCTCGATTCCCTAGTACCCACATAAGCCATATGTACAAGAGGGAGCATGCATCTGGAGTTCGTTTTCAGTGGCTGGAGGCCCTGGTGTGCCCATTCTCTCTCTCTGCCTCTTTCTCTATCTGTATGTCTGTCACTCTCAAATAAATTATTATTTTTCTCTTTCTTTTTTTTTTTTGAGAGATAGAAAGAGACAGAGAGGGAGAGGAAGATAGATAGAGATAGGCGCGCCAGCAGTCTCTCAGCTGCTGTGAGCGAAATCCAGATGTGTGCGCCCCCTTGTGGTCAAGTGTGGCATTGCGCTCTTGCGTCTCTGCATCTGGCTAAACGTGGGACCTGGAGATTGGAACCGCTGAAGTTTGCAACCAGCATTCTTAGGCTTAGGAGGCAGGCACCTTAACCGCTAAGCCATCTCTCCAGCCCTAATTTTCTGTTTTTAAAGAGCAGCTTTTGGGGAAAAGGGTTTATTTTGGCTTATAGACTTGAGGGGAAGTGCCACAATGGCAGGGAAAATGACAACATGAGCAGAGGGTAGGCATCACCCCTAGGCACACATAAGGTGGACAATAGGAACAGGGTAGTGTGCCAAACATTGGCATGGGGAAACTGGCTATAATACCCATAAGTCCACCTCCAACAATACACTGCCTCCAAGAGGTGTTAATTCCCAAATCTCTATCAGCTGGGAACCTAGTATCAAGAACACCTAAGTTTATGGGGGACACCTGAATCAAACCACCACTGGCCTCCATAAACTAATAATCACCCCTGATGTAAAATGCAATGCATTCAGTCCATCTTTAAAAATTCTCATAGTTTTATGAATATTAATGCTGTTCAAACATCCCCAAAATTTTTTTTTTTTTTTTTTTGGTTTTGTTTTCTTTAACTGGTTTTGTGCCCAACTGCCCAGCCATAATACCAAAAAAAAAAAAAATTCAAGGTCTTTTAACTGAGCCATAATACCAAAAAAAAAAAAAAAAAAGTGTGTGTGTGTGTGTGTGTGTGTGTGTGTGTGTTTGCTAAACATGGGCTGGGACTGTGAGGAAGCTGGCTTGGGCTGTTGGACATGGCCAGGGACCTTGGGCTATGGGGGTTGTAGCCGACCTTATCATCAGGAACACACTCTCATGCCAGAGCTGGCTCTCCCTTCTTGTGAGGTCATAGCGTACCTCCTCTTCGCTCAGAGGAAATGGGACTGAAGGGCCCTTCCCTCTATCCCAGAGCACCTGAGCATTCCATAGCCTAAGGTTCTGCCCCACCCCCACCCCGCTCAGTTCCTGACCTTGTGGCCAACTGCCCAAGAATCCCTTATATGGTAGTAAACTGTCTCCCTGCAGCTGCAACCATTGGATATGTGATTGAAGTCACATAGATTTTCCCGCCACTTCTGTTATCTCCCTTGCAACTTCTCCCTTGCAACTTCTGCCTTCCAACACCAGCCAATTAGAGAGCAACCCATAAACCAATGTATCCAGTCACCTATGATCTGTATGTGCCTTCTCAACCTTTCTCAAGTGTTTATAACCCCCCTCCCCTTTTAAATAAATGAGACATCACTATCCATTAGACTGTCTCCCAGGTGGTTCATTGCCTGCCACACTCACTTGCTCCAAGACCCTGTTTACCCCAGCTCCTCCTACACCTGGGATGTGGTGGCCAACGACCCCCAGGAGTAGCAAGGATATATATAATTATATAGGTGCATCTGAGCAAATTAGTGATAGTCCAATAAATTTCAACTTCAATAAATTTTTAGTATCCTCTATCACCACATTTTTGCTTTAAAGGAGTCCCATCGTCTCAAAACATCCCCTTAATTATAGGAGCAATTACTCCCTTTCTCTGATACATTTCCTCTACTTTAAGTGACTGTGATTCTCTTTCTGGGCCTGTCACAGTATCTTTTCTGTACATTGTATATAATTGGAGTAATACAAAACACAGTATACCTTCAGTTAACTTTTGCTACTCTATATACATTGTGAAATATTTACAATAAATTTTACCTCATATCTCAAATATGTTATGTCAAACCACATTTGCAATTTTTTACAAAGTTCTTATTTTAATTTTTTGAACATGGAAAAATAAATTTTATATCAAGAGGTATAAAGCATTATAATTTGAAAAAAAGTATCTCAATTTTATAAGTAGAGAAAAAAATTGACCTAAGATGATGAAAATATTTCATATCTTTGTTATATGGTGGTTATATATGTGGGCAAACATATCTTGCAAAGTTGATTATATTTTATGAGTCTGTGTAAATTTTACCCTTGAGTATAAAGCATGCCCTTGTAATATTGATTTGCAAACAAATCTTTGTTCTTAAACTCTCTGCATGATCTAATAATAGCCAGTTAGTAATATTTGAAATTCTGTTCTTTAAATATTTATTTATTCATTTATTTGAGAGAAAGAGAGAGAGAGACAGAGAGAGAGAGAGAGAGTATGGGCACGCAGGGTCTGCTGCCATTGTAAAGGAATTCCAGATTCATGCACTGTTAGGGAGAGCAGGAAATGAACAAGAGGGAAGACTCAGCTCAATAGCAGAGAGTGGCTTTATTCAGACAGCCTGACCAGGGTGCTCAGAAGCCCCTTCCCTTATAGACTAGGGGAATACTTATGAAGTTGTGGGAGTCATTGGAATCCCTTGGCCGCTGAGCCGTCCACCTTGCCTCAGACCTTGAGACATTACCAGAAAGTGATAATGGGGATGGGTGGTCTGGGTGAGTCCAGGAATGTGATAATTAGGAGGGGTGGTTGGGTCACACAGGAAACAGAGGATGACAGTGAATACAGAGTCTGAAGATGGAGTCATTCTGGTTCTAATATATAACACGTTGAGAATCTGGCTTTACAGGGGCAAAGGGGACTGGAAGCCAGTCAAATAAGGCTTTGCAAGAAAGCAATTTTAACTGCTGAGCCATCTCTCAGGCCCATATTCCCATCTTTAATAACAGTTTTATATATGTATATTTCAGGTTCCCTAGTAAATTATGCAACTATGTTAAATTCTAAAACTAAATGTCTTTGAGAGAGAGAGGATCTTTATATCTTTTAAGTTTATTAAACGCATTCAAAAGGTAACATGAGGGAACCTTGTTTAGAATGATAGAATACATCTATATTTTGATATGGAAGTAGATAAGAGATAAAATTGTATAAAAGTAAATGTGCACATAATTGCAAGTGAAAAAAGTTTTCATGATACCTATTACTTTTGTATTTTTTATTTGTGATTTGTAGAGATTTACAAGCAATTGCAAAAATAATTAGATTGAAAACTTATCATTTGTTCCAATGTTAAAAATTGGATCAAAAGATCAAATGGATTTCAGGATCTTTCCATTGCATTTGTAAAAACTGCATGTGATTCTAACATTATGTCAAACAAACTTTTATTTCAATATCTAAACATGTATCACACAAGAAAAACTGTAATTGTGAAGTTATGTGTCTTGGGTACCATTGTTTCCAATGTGCATCTGTACTGATTCTGATACCTGACCACATTTATCACTTATCACGCCATTACTAACAATTCTCTGTGGTTGAACTCATACTACAGGGTTTGTTAATCCTGAAAATCTACACTAATTAAAGACTAAACAAGAACCATTTAGGATGCAAGTGTCTCCAGATATGACATCTATGCTCTGTTTCTTTCCTTAAATGAATATGCACATAAAAGATGGCAAAGCATTTAAATGTTGATGCCTGGGTAGAAGCCAGAGATTCTCTCTATGCCCTGACCTGTCACATCCTACTCAAGATGGAAGAATGCTTCTGGGGCTAACTTTCTTGAGAGGAACATTCCTGTGCAGGCAAACCACAAATATATTAAGAATGGCCATTCTTTCTTTGCAGGAATGGTAACAATACTTAGGGAGGTTTCCAATAGCTGAGGTCTCTGTGATAATATTTGTTCTCTTATGATGTGTTTTCCTCTCTATAAATCATCCTAACATTGTCATTACTATCAGGAAAAGAAGATAAAAACAGTTGAAGCATGGATTTTTCCTCTTTTGCACTGGAGATTATATATATGTATAAATATATAGTTTTTTTTTTCATATCAAATGAAAGTTTTTTGTGAGGAAATCACCTGCAAACTTATATACTGCTTGTCACTGTAAAGAGTCTTCCTAAGCTTTCAGAAAAAGATTCTAATTTTTATTTTCTTATATACATTAACTACTCTTGAGTTTTAAAAAAAAATGAGGGATTAGAGGAGTGGAATGTGTTTTACTTTAACAATTATTTAAATTTAGAAATACTCAGGCATCCCATCTGAGTAAATATGATGAAGATACCTCCAAATGTATACCTCTTTTCTGGCAACTATAAGCCATTCATTAAATCTTGTCCTCTTTTTGCTTTGCTTTTTTTTTTTTTTTTTTTTTTTTTTTTCCAGATAGCAAGTCATAGCACTTTGTGGTTATGATGAAGCTAACAGGAGCTGAATAGATTTATTCTTGTCCTATAATCACCTTGTTCTACGATCTCAGGGGGTCATGTAATACCCAATCATTTCACCTTTATATACGTGAAACTCTTATTCTAAGTGAATTAAATTAATACAAACTGCAAAGAATGTCATTGACTATGTTCATTAATTTTAACCCTAAAAATTTCATTTCATAAAACATGTATCAACTTCTCTCTGCCTCCA
Organism: Orientallactaga sibirica; assembly: GCA_036365145.1. NCBI lineage: Eukaryota > Metazoa > Chordata > Mammalia > Rodentia > Dipodidae > Orientallactaga > Orientallactaga sibirica. The sequence goes on along the minus strand of JAEOAD010000023.1, from coordinate 9,750,791 downwards.
TTTCAGGAAATACCTGTACATTACTGACACCTTTTTTTTTTTTTTTTAATCATAAAGCTTTTCCTGTCCTATATTGTTAATTTTATTTGGAAAACGTTCTGTGATATTTAAATAGTAAGGTCTCAAGTTTGAACAGTGATTCAATCAGTAGTAATTCTGCTGTAGGAGCTAAGCAACCACCAGGGAATCAAAGATTCCAATTTTTAATTTCCTTTCTTCCACTAACTTGCTAAAGTTTTTGGATAACCCCTAATGTTTGATACATCAAATGTGCTTTATGTGGGATTTATAGGGCTTTCAGTTGAGGGAAGGTGAGGAAGGGAAAAAGCTGAATGGTCCTTTAGGAGAGATCTAGGATAGCCAGGCTGTGACATCAGAACAGTGACCAGAACAGATAAGGGGACAGGAACCTATGACCTGAGGACATTTCAGGCAAGGAAGGGATAATGGCTGGGCAGTTTCTTGAGGAATGTGGATAATTCACTTCCCTATATCTCTGTAGCCATCCTCTGTCCTTGACTCCATTTTGGAAGCCTGTCTGACCTAACAATATGAAATGATAAATATATACCTTTTTTATTAGACATATTATGAATATGCTATTTCATAGTAGGGAGATTATGCATAAATCAAATGTACTATATATTCTATAAAGCTAGGAGAATTATGAATGTTTACACCATACTGAAAGGATAAACTTTTTAAGATAAAGTATGCTTAACAAACTTTAAACAATGAGCATATATATTATAATATCACATGTACCCCATCAATAGGTCAAATTTTTATGTTTGTATTTATTAGTTAAAAGTAAATTTAGGGCTGCAGAAATGGCTTAGCAGTTAAGGTGCTTGCCTGAGAATGCTGAGGACCCAGGTTGGATTCCCCAGTACCCACGTAAGCCATATGCACAAGATGACATATGTGTTTGCAGTGGCTAAAGCTTGTGTGGGCCCATTCGCTCTAGCTCCATCTGCCTCTTTCTCTCTCTCAAATAAATAAGTATATAAATCAATATTTTTAAAAAGTAAATTTAACTTAGAATTCAAAAGTATTATAATTATGATTACCCACTCTATAAGTGTGTTGATTTTGTTTCTGGGTCCTGCATTGTTCAAAGTTTTCTTGTACTCAGGGGTAGAATAAGAACAAATTAAAGCAACATTTCCATTGTTCATACTGAAAATACCTCTGAAGACTAAATACTAAATGAGGCCTAAAATGAACAGTCAGTTTAAACCCAGCAGGAGAGTTCCTCAGAGGGCAACAGATTTGGAAAGTAACATTTTCCCATTTGCTGAGTCTCCACAGAGGTATAAATTTCTAGGAAGTCACACAAGCTGCTTAAATAGGAAGAGCTGCAGAGCAAAGAAAAACCTGCTTTTCTGGTCCTCCCAAACTCTTCCTTTCATACCTTACACCCCTCTCCCACCAGGCATCTCCTCTTCTCAATATGCTATTTAGGTGAAGGATTGGTCAAAGTTATTCCTCTCATCAGGGCATTCATTATAGATTCCAAATTGACTGTTGCTCTGTCACCTTTCTTACAAGACAACTGACCATTTTTAATGTCAGCCAGGTTAAGAAAAGTAAAAGTTCCTGGAGCTGCAGGCAAATGAAGATGGAAGGGGAAATGCTGATGCCAATGACATGAAATAACAGGTGTGCTGTGGTACAATGCATACATGCACAGTTCTGCAAGGATGTGCTCTAAGCACTTGATATTTAATCAACACTCAGACATTATTACTAATACCAATACTCACAGCAGTGACAAGAATGCCTACAATATATTCAAGAAATGTTGCATTCCAATTATATAAATATATGGTTTGCAGATATATCTTGTTAACTATTCAGCAACATTATACTAAGTATATTTATCTTTAGATACAAAAATTCTGAACCTTAGGGAACAGACTAACTTTCTTGAGGAAATACAGCTAATAATTGGTACAATTACAAGGATATTCTCTAAACCCAAAGCCCATCATCCCGCCATCCCTTGTCATCATGGGTTCTCTTCCCTGAGAGACGATGCTGTCATACATTGGTCACACTGAAATGTTGTCTTGGATGTGTGATTCTCTGAGGTTACCTGATTTCAATTTTCCAGACAGTGGTGTGACATTTCAAAATTGAACTTTACATAAATTAGATCATTAGAAATCTCTTTCAAGAGAACAAACATTAGTCATATTAGGTGGGTGAAAATAAATGTCAGCTCACTTCATAGAAATATTTTAATTCATGGCACTACAAAAGATCATTTTAATAGAGATGGCTACAGTCCTTGATGGGGCACAATAGAAGTAGGAAGGGACAGTAGAAGTAGGAAAGCTTTCTATTCCAGATCATTTCCTAGAACCTATGTTCTCCAGGCCTCCAGCTGTAACTTCAAAGTTGCCTTTTCTTACTCCCCCATCCCTCTTTCTCACGCTCCACAATTCCCCCTGCTTCCTCATCACTCCTTTCATTCTCTCTTCTCATGCCAACCTGTCATAAAAACTCTTGTCAAAGTCAACAGTCTACACAATGTGCTGACTTATGCTTGCATATTCAAACTTGTTTCTTTCAAAGTAAGAAAAATTAAAAATTAAAAGTTCTAATATCTTTCTCATGCCCCAGGAATGGAATTAAAGTAGCCAGATTGAGCCCGGGAGGTATTTTCTTAATCATAGTATAAAAATTGGAAACTCTAAAATCACAGGCCTTCCTCCGTAAAATTCGATTGGAGAAGAACAGATAAAACAGTGTTGGGGACAAAAAAAGTGATTTTTGGAGATTTTGTACAAGGAGACATGGATAAATTGGCATCATGAGAAGCATGACTATAGTAACCATGGAGACTAAAATTGAGAAGACTGTATTTATAATTTTAAATGGTTACTAATAGTATTGATGACAATGGTATGCCAGAATTTGAAAAAATATATATTTTTTTGGTTTTGAATGCTCTATTAGTCACTTCTCTGTTTCTGTGACCAAATATGTAAGGAGAAGCAATTTAAAGCGGGAGGGCATGATGGCAAGTACATGAAGCAGCTGGTCACATTGCATTGGCAGCTGACAGCAGAGGACAACACAGCTAGTGCTCAGCTAGCTCTTTGGAATTGGGCTACTTGCATTTACACTGGATCTTCCCATTTCAAATAAAGTAGTCTGGAAAATCCTTCACAGACATGCCAGTGATTTGTTTCCGTGGTGATTCTAAATGCCATCAATTTGACGCTATTGACTATCACAAGAGCCACAAGTTCTCCATGGTGACCTCTCAGGTCTCACACAGTGACAAGAAATCATCAATCCAGTATGTAAGAAATACCTATTGCCCTGTTGCCATAAAACTTTACTTATACGATGGAGTCGATGACTAGAGTTGGCCCACTATGTGTGTTTGTTTTAACCTCGGTCCTAGATATTCTTTCACCAATTATTACCCAAATCTAACCAGTCACCATATTTTAAGTAATTTACCTTTAAATAGGCTTCACTGTCATTTCAACCATGTCAGACCTCTCTAAGCTTCATCAACTATGGTCTGAATGTAAACTGTTCTCTCCAAAACTCATGTTGAAAATTATTCTTCGTATGCTGTATTTATTTTAGCAGGACTTTTAAATCATGATGACAGCTCTTTCCTCAAAATGGGCTGAAGTACCCATGGGATAGATGGATGGACAAACATTTCAAAACTCTACACAGACTATGTACTCGGCCTAGAAATTTCAATATTACAAATATCCTAAAGGTATAGGTATAAGGATGAATCCTAGGAGATAAGCTTAGTAAATTGAAGAAAAAATTGATTTGTGATAAAAGTTTTAGCGCTTGATGCATAAGTTTGGGTTTTATTTGTTTGTTTGGTTTTTTTTTTTTTTTTTTTTTTTTTTTTTTTTTTTTTTGTCTGTGTTGGGAATTAAATGCAGTGTTTACAGTGGTCACATGTTCTGTCACTGAACTGTACCCCAACCCTAAAAAATCCTCTGAAATATTATATATATATATATATATATATATATATAGAGAGAGAGAGAGAGAGAGAGAGAGAGAAATAATTTATAATGAAAAAGAAGAAAGGGATTTTGTGTTATTTAGAGCAAATGTTTTCACAATTTATTAATAGCACATTTTTCTTATTCTGTTTTTTTTAAGTCATAGTATTTTTTTTTTTTTCTATTCTACAGTAGTCTTTTTCTTCAAAAAGTAACTTTTGGGTGGTTTAATTTAAAAAGTTATTAAAATTAAAATACCCAGTGTTACTCCATGGCAGCATTGAGATTTAGTTGATAGCTCTTCCACTGGGTTATAAACTTGCTGAAGGGCACATGTTGAGGTAAATAACCAAGCACTACAAAATTGGCAAAATAACAGTCAGAATCTTGGCAGTGATAGTGCCAGGGAACTGTCCTGAGGGATGGGTGACTTGGGGTGGAGGAAGCTACTTTGTGCATTTGCCTGAGAACAGTGCTTACTAATGAACTATTCCAAACACATTATTGACCCCAGGGAGTCTTCCCATGGCTCAGAAGTGTAGTGTTTGATAGTGCACAGGCTCCACTCTTGACAATTGTCTGATGATCCCAGCCTGCAGTCCTGTCTCCTAACAAGGATGCCAGGAATCCCCAGGAGACATCCCAGGAGACTCACTTCTGCACTGTCGCTTCTAATTTCAGTAAAGCAAACAGAACAGAAATGAAACTACAGCACCTTATAAATCCTGAGTGTTAAAAAAACTCGTTGAGAGCCTTGTGTGTCAGCCTTCCAACTGTCAAAAGCTGTTATCTTTGATTCTGATGATAATGAGAAATACTGTGTAATAAATCATATCTCATGAAGACTTACATGCCTCTATTGCCTCTCCAACATGCCTCTAATGCTGTGGCTGGGCCCATGACTGCTCACTATTAACTAGCATGTAAAGAAATAAAAAACAGTATATATATGGTTTGAACAGGAATCACTTAATGCATGAAAAAAAAAAAAAAAAACCTTGAAATTTGGACATTTTGGTATTGTGCCTTATCAGTTCCCATGTCCACTTGAATTGACAGAAATACTTTTACAATCTTTTAAAATATCATGGAGGTATGCTATGTCTCTGAAACATAAGTATTTCAATGTACATCAAAGAAAATACATTAAATATAAGTAAAAAGCTTGGATAGCTTAGTAAACTTTACAGTTGTGCTTCTAAACAGTCACGTGATGTTTTAAGTGTTTAAAGGAAATACAGATAATATTAAATCAACTACTTGAACATTACATTTTATTTTAAGTTGTTTATGGATGTGTGTGTTCATGGATATGCAAGTGTGTGGATATAGTGTGTACACAAGTGTGTTTCACATGTGTGTGTTCAGAGGACAACCTTAGCTGTCATCCTCAGGACTGTCATGCAATCTTTTTTTTATTCATTTTGAGAGAGAGAGAAAGAAAGAGGCAGGGGGGAGGAGAAAGAATGGGTGTGCCAGGGCATCTGTGACATTGTACACTTATGTCACTGTGCATCTGGTTACATGTGACCTGGAAATTCAAACAATGAGTTCTTAGGTTTCACAGGAAAGCACCTTAACTGCTAAGCCAAAACTACAGTCCTTTTTACTCATCTGTTTTTTTGTTTATTTTTTTAAAATTTATTTATTTGAGAGCAACTGACAGAGAGAGAGAGAGAGGCAGATAGAGAGAAAATGGGCACGCCAGGTCTCCAGCCATTGCAAATGAACTCCAGATGCATGCACCACTTTGTGCATCTGGCTTACATGGGTCCTGGGGAATCAAGCCTCGAACCGGGGTCCTTAGGTGTTGGGCATTGCTCAACATGGGCTGGGACTGTGAGGAAGCTGGCCTGGGCTGTTGGACATGGCTGGAGACCATGGGCTAGGGGGTTTGCAGCTGGCCTTATTGTTGGGAACCCACTCTGGTAATGGACACTGGCCCTCCCTGCCCTTGGGCAAGGTGGTAGTGGGCCCTATCTTTGCCCAGAGTGGGCAAAACCAGCAGGCCCTCTCCTCTATCCCAAAAGCATCTGACCATTCCATAGTCAGGCTTTGCCCAGCCCCCACAGTTCCTGACCTTGTGGCTAGCTGCCCAACAGTCTTCTTCTTATAAACAGTCTTCAGCTTTAGACATCCAATATGTGGCTGATGTCACGTAGCTTTTACAGATACTTCTGTTATCCCCCTTGCAGCTCCTCCCTGGAAACTCTGAAGTCACATTGCTTTTCCCACAACTTCTATTATCAACCTTGCAGCTTCTCCCTCACAAGTTCTGCATTCCAACACCAGCCAATTAGATAGCAACCCAAAAATTATATAGCCAATCGCCATATAGTCTGTATGTGCCTTCTCAACCTTTCTCAAGTGTTTATAAACCATCTCCCCTTTTGAATAAATGAGAGTGTGCTATCCATAGACTGCCTCCCTGGTGGTTCATTGCCCATCACACTCACCTACTCCAAGACCCTGCTTCCCCTCAACTCCTCCTGTGCCCAGGACATAGGTGGCCAACAACCCCTGGGAATAGTGAGGACCCATAGCTGGTGACTGAGCAGGAACCCTCTGGATGTGTGGTTAATAGGTGAGTGCCCCCTTGAGGGACATCCTCCCCTTGGGGCTAACAGCCCCCTGTGTCCGCCTCCCCATCGAGGGCTGGCAAGTTTCAATTTCTCCTTTCTGCATCTGAGTAGGGCAGACTCCTCTCTCCATCAGAGAGAGGCAGGTTTCCCCTTTCTCCATCAGGGAGAGGAGGGTCTCTCTTTCCTCCATCAAAGGAAGCTATTTTCTCCTTTTCCTTCTTTACTTTCAGTTTGTGCCATCGCATGTGATTGATCAAAATGAAAGGGCAATTGATGTCATTTGGCTACATTCCGGTATTGACTGAAGGCCCCTAGCTCACTGCTCGAACCCCGATAGCCCACGTGGGTGTTGGCAACAACCTCCTATCTATTTCTCTTCACAATCAACAAATTGGTAACGACCAGTAAAAGCCTCTAGGGTGGTCACTGGTTTCTTAAACTTATGGACAGGCTTGTGCCTGGACCTTTGGGAAATCCCCCATGATTTCACAGTGCCCCAGGAACATTGCCCTATGGTCTTGGTGTTTCTGGTCTTTCTCTATCATGGGAAATGCTACTTCCTGTCAAAAGGAATCCCAAATCAGCAGATTGAGGACATTGCTTAAAATTAGGGGCATAAGACTCTCTTGGAAAGAGGCCAATTCATTTTGGGAAAAAGTCCTTCAAATAGTCCCTTGGATGATTTCTGGGGACCTCTATATCCCAGACACATTGACCCATACAGCATATCTAGCCAGAAGACAGGAAATCCAAGAGGGGAACCCCTCCTCTTTTCTTCCCATTATTGCAGGCATTAGACAATGTATAAGCCCCAAGTCAGAAAATGACTCTGATGAGGACAATAATGAGGACTGCCCAATGGCAGATTGCAGCTCCTTAGAAAAAGGAAAAGATCTCAGCTCCTTAGAACAAACGAAAAGAACCCAGATCCTTAGAAAAAGCAAAAGAAGAAATTGAAAGAAGGGTCACTCCAGACAGCACAGCCGCCCCCCTCCATCCAACCCTACCACCATATCCACCCCCTGATCCTAGCTGCCCCGTGAACATTTCCTACCAGAACAGAAAAACCCTAACGTGATGAATCCCCTTAATCAAAGCTTTCCCAAAAGGACCCCCACCCAATAGCTCTGTGAAACTAGAAATAACAACAGGGCTGTTTACAATCAAGAAGTCAAAGGTCTGCTCCAGAGCATGTGGGGCTTTCTTAACAACCCCCCAAGGCTGGCAAGATATCTGTCGCTCCTCACTGCCTAGCCCCTTATTTCTCCAATAGGAGGCTCTCTACAGAGACAAATGCCTCCAACAGATAACAAGAAACCAAAATCAACAAAATGTCCTCTGGGGCGTTGATGAAATGTTTGGACAAGGTTGTTTCTCCACTGGGGATGTACAAGCCTGGCAACCCCCAGGGTTCTATGACCAGGTGCGCCTTTGTGCCCTCCAGGCTTAGGATAGACTGACCCTGTCCTCCAATTCTGAAGATAATACCTCCTCCTTCCTGTTTCTTCACCAAAAACCAGAAGAAAAAACTTCGTGATTTCATTTTAAAAAAACAAGGACCAATTTAGAAAGAAAAATCCCCTACCCTACTGCCAGGGACCTCGTCCTCAAAAGTATTGTGTGGGAGGGAATGACCTCCAAGTGCAGGGCAGCCCGTCAAGGGCTCAAAGATGAACATTATGATTAATGAATAGTTGCCATCCAGGACATTGGGACTGCCTCACACAAGGCTGCCTCTTTAGTCCAGGCCTTCACAGCAGCCCTAAAAACTAAAGGAAAATGTTTCAATTGTGGGGAGGATGGACACTGGAAAGGGGAATGTCCCAGAGGCCCCCCATCGAATTCCAGAGGCCCCCTACGGAAAACAGTCTGCGGAAAGAAAGGCCTCTCCCCCACACCCTGCCTCTGGGTTTGTGGCCCAGGCTCTGGGGCCCGTGTCTGACAATGTGGGCTCGGGTCTGATGGCCTGATGCCTTCCAACCACACCTGCCCTGCAGGGTAGACAAGGAGATGGTGGATTAAAAAAAAAAAAAAAAAAAAAAAAAAAGCAAGAGTTATAAAATAACAAGATCAGAAAGCTGCCTTGTAGCCTGAAGGAAGACCAAAACCCTCTTTGGAATTTAGAGGAAAAAAAAAAAAATAGAGAGAGAGCTCTTCCTTAGCTTCCCTGGCTTGCAGAGCATGGGGACTGCAAGCACATGAAATCTCAAAATCCTGGCCCCAATAGCATATTGGGTGAATGCCAAATTGCTGTGAATAGATGGAGACTTCTTATAAGAATTTGCAACTGTTTTAAGTTTACTTTGTCTCTCTTTGCTTCCCTGGGACTACTAACAAAGAGTCTCAAGATTTATGTTTAAGTTTAAATGTGCTCAATACTAAATTTCTAAAATTTCTAATAATGTTTGGAATCTACTTTCATATTTTAAAAAATCTGCTTCAGAATTCATGTCTGGTCTACTATTTTATAAAAAAGTTTTTCTTTTTTATATCTTTATTTTATTTATTCATTCATTTATTTCAAAGAGAGAACGGGTGAGCCAGTAGCCCACATGCATGTGCCACCTTGTGCATCTGGCTTTACGTAGGTCCTGGGGAGGTGAACCTAGGTCCTTTGGCTTTGCAGGCAAGTGCCTTCACCACAAAGCCATCTCTGCAGTCCTAGAGAGGGACTTTTTTGTATTGTGAAAGTTAATATATGAAAATACTATAGCTTGGTAATGTTCCCATCATGTTGTCCTCTTTTCTTCCCTCTCTACCACCCAATCCATTGAGGACCCCTCCCCTTCAGCCTGGCCACCTCACCTATTTATTTATTTACTTATTTTCCAAGGTAGGGTCTCATTCTAGCCCAGCCTGACCTGGCACTCACTCTGTAGTCCCAGGCTAGCCTTGGACTCATAAAAATTTTTTTCAAAAGGCCTTTTATTAAAAGTCTTATGGTAAGGACAATGAAAAATTTTGCTATTAGTAATGAGATGAACTAAGAAAGACGAACAGGAGAAGAAACTTTAAATGTTGGTAACTTTGATGAAACAGATTGTTACAGAGTGGTTACATAGATTGTAAGGAAATGGCATGTAGGTGAAGGGATGAGTAAATTGTGTGGATGAAGGTATGAGTAAGCTTAAACATAAAATTAAAGACAAAATACTTAATCAGATTACAGATTTCTTGAGATATAATAAAATGATTATTAACCTAGGGCTTACACCAAACTAACAAAGCATGGCCCTGGATGGTAGCAGGTACTATGGTATTCAGGTTGTAAACTTAAAACTTTAACTCATTGATGTTAATCTGGTCATAATAATGGCTATGAAAGACTGCATTTAGAGTACCCAACCAAGTTAGTTAAGTTCCTCTATTTGTCAATGTTTTAACTATATCTTAAGGTTAACATTGGCACACACCAGTAGCTGCCCCCTCTATTCTTCTGTGACGGTGAAATTCTTCAGATGGAATATGGAAGGGACAAGACCCCTCCTAACTATGGGGAGAGGATTTGCTTCTAGTTTCACAGGACCAGCCCAGGCCTATCTGATTCTCAGATCAAAATGTCCGATTCAGTCCCACTGACCAAGGAGATGGCTCATCTGACACTGAAACGTAAGTGTCCCAGGCCACCCAGGAGGAAGACATGCCAATCTGGGCCAAATTGAGGCCCTGTGCTAGCAAGGGGTCATGCTGCTACAAAATTCACAACAGTCTTTATCGCCAGAGACTCTGTTTACATCCTTACTTGCTATCCTGACCTTAAAAGTAGCACAGGCTCAACAAGCATATTGGGCTTATGTACCTGACCCCGTTCTAGCTAGGACTGCTCTTTGGGAAGAACCCTTACCTAAGATATTTTCCAATGCTTCCCTTCCCACTGCCAATTATGACCTAGAATTTTTGCAAAAAGCAACTAAACCAATTAACTGGGCCTCTCTCACAGCAGAGCCACCTATCTGCTTTTCAAGCAATATGTATCATGAGGGATGTTATATAATGTATACAAACCACCCATTAATTACAGATGGTGAATACCAAAATAAATATAACTTATGATTACAATTGGGTCCCCGGAAAGGCAAACAATCAGAGATACCACCCATCTTGAGCCCCCAGGGCAGCCTCATCCAGAATTATGGAAAAAGAGAATTGTTTTAAGTTTTGTATGTGTCTGCCCCTCCCTTACCTTTTTGCAGTTGGGCCTGGGTGGGTCAATTACCAAAATGGGATTTACTATCTTAGTTGTACCTGGTGTATTATCACCAATTGTATCAATTCTAAGGGAGGCACAGCTGCAGATTACTCCTTCAATGTAGTCTTTATTGTCATGCGGCCTCCTTACTTAATCATGCCAGTCAAAATGACTGAGCTCTGGTACTCCAGCTTCTGAGCTCAAGTGTTCCAGCAGCTCAACAGATTGATGACATGAAAAAGAAGATTCATAGAATGGCTAATTGTGGGATCATTGCTACAATCACCATCATCACCTCTTCCACTGCAGCAACAGTATCCCTGGCACAATCAATGAAGGCAGCTGATCACATTAATGGACTGGCTAAAAATGTATCTCAAGCCCTTCCATCACAGATAGATATTGATAAAAAGGTGTTAGTCTGGTTAGATGCTCCAGAGGATGCTGTTATGTATTTAGGAAGATGGGTTGCCAATCTGGCAGCTCAAATGCAGTTGGGATGTCATGCTAATTATCAATTCATATGTGTTACTCCTCTACCCTACAATGGGACTGTTACTGAATGGTGGAAGGTTAAAAATCATATTTGGGGTATTTGAAATCATAATAATCTCATCAAACATTTACAAAGTTTACAAAAGGAAAGATCTGTTATTTCACATAATCATTTGTCTTTTGGTGATCCTGCTAAGGCAGCTAAAGGATTTTTGATGCCTTACAGAGCACATTACAAAAATTCTCTCCCAGTTTCTTTCTCAGATTTTCATTTGGCTACTATTGGTGTCAGGCACCCTGATACTACTCTTATGCATAATTCCCTCTATGTGTAAATTAGTGTTCAAACAATATAAACAAATCTTGACCAATCAGGTCTTTATACATCATCTGGCTCTAACTGGACCCGCAATAAGCCACCAAAAACTTACCCAAGATGACACTGCCCCATTTTAAAAACAAAGGGGGAGTTGTTGGGTATTGCTAAACACTGGCTGGGACTGTGAGGAAGCTGGCCTGGGCTGTTGGATATGGCCAGAGACCATGGGCTGTGGAGGTTGCAGCTGGCCTTATCATTGGGAACCCACTCTGGTGATGGAGACTGGCCCTCCCTGCCCTCGGGCAAGGTTGAAGTGTGCCCTATCTTCGCCCAGAATGGGTAAAACCAGTGGGCCCTTCCCTCTATCCCAAAAGCATCTGACCATTCCATAATCAGCCTTTGCCCACCCCCACTGTTCCTGACCTTATGGCTAGCTGCCCAAGAGACCCTTATAAACAGTCTCCCTTCAGCTTTAGACATCCAATATGTGGCTGAGGTCACGTAACTTTTCCTGCCACTTATGTAATCTCCCTTGCAGCTTCTCCCTCACAACTTCTGCATTCCAACACCAGCCAATTAGATAGCAACTCATAAACTATGTATCCAATCGCCATATAGTCTGTATGTGCCTTCTCAACCTTTCTCAAGTGTTTATAAACCCACTCCCCTTTTGAGTAAAGGAGTTTGTGCTATCCATCAGACTGTCTCCCGGGTGGTTCATTGCCCATCGCACTCACCCGCTGCTCCAGGACCCTGCTCACCCCCAACTCCTCCTGTGTCCAGGATGTCTGTGGTCAATGATCCCCGGGGACAGCAAGGGTTCACACTTATGCTTCACAGGCAAGCGCTTAACCACTGAGCCATCTCTCCAGGCCCTCCATCTGTTTTTGAAACAGGGTTTCTCACTGGCCTGGATCTCATGTGTTGGGCTACACTTGCTAGCCAGTGAGCACAAGGAACCCTCCCATCTCTACCTCTTCACCATTGGGTTGACACATTGTTTAGTGAGCTGTGGAGATTAACCTCAGTTCATCCTATTTACAAACACTGCATTATCTTTCCAGGTCCAGAAAGCTACATTCCATACATTCATTTAGGTGATGCCATGACTTTAGTAAAGTGAGAGTTATATGTGATCAAAAGCATATACTGTAGAAAACTCTTGTTGCTTCCCTTTTGAGATGATGTTCAGATACCAAATAATGTATTCATTACACAAATGTAAAATTAAAATGTTATTTCTTTCAACACCTGCATATCACTCTTTATAGAAAAAAAATCAGTACTTATAAAAATATCTAACTAATAATAGTTACTAAATACATTGATATGTATACAGATAAATACAATGTATAAATAAAATTTACTGTATACATAAATATATGCATATGCATACCTATTTATATTCACAGATATCCCTATAAGCATTGTGAAAAAGTATACAGATACTGTGAATGCTATGGATTAACTTTAGAAGCCTCCTCTTCAATCTCACATGACATGAGTGGTATAAATAAAATATTCCCAAAAGACAAAGAAATAAAAATCCTCAGTTAAATATTAGAGGGCATTACAAAAATATTATGTCCAGAGCTAATGGAGGTAATGGTGCTATCTATATATTAATCACTTTCTACTAGATACACAAAAAAGTTCTGTGAACAATAGCCATGGACATTGCTTTTTGTACTGTTGTATAATTTCCAAGTTTCAAAGCAATTATCTTTTAGTGATGTCAAAGTATGGGTAAAGATTTTGTCCAATGGGTTCAATATAACTGAACTAGTAGGTGGTAGATCTGAAATTTTATTCAGATCTTGTTTTTGCAAAACCAATAACCTTTACATATACAATTTTACCTTTACATGCCAAGTGCATTTGGCAATAGGGAGTTAAAACTAAGATGCTCAATTGGTGTTTCATTTAAATGTTTAATTTATTTACTTAGGAGAGAGCAAGAGTGAGAATGAGAGCATGTGAATGTGTGTGGGGTGGGGGAGAGAAAGAGGGAGAGGGAAAGAGGGGGGGAGAATACCTGGGCCTCTTGCTGCTGCAAACAAATTTCAGATGTAAGCATCTTTTTGTGCATCTGGTTTTGCATGTGTATTGGGGACTCAAACCCAAGCCAGTAGGCTTTGCAAGAAGCACCTTTTGGACTTAAAAGGCAACAAAGTGCTGAGAAGAAGGGATGGAGGAGTGCCCAGCACTGAAATATCTCTGTCACACCCTCCAAGGCTCAATGCACAGCACTGAAACATCTCTGTCACACCCTCTGAGGCTCAAGGCCCATTGCGGAAGAGGGGGCAGATAGATTGGAATAGCCAAAGGAAGGGTTCAACTCCTTACAATGCAACTGTCCAGACAGAAATTGGCCTTGATATCCATGACCTTGCAGTGCCTAGCAATACCTTCATAAGACCCTCATAATAGAAGAAAAAGATGATGACATCAAATAAAAGAGAGACTAATGGAGAGAGGGAGGGGATATGATGGAGATTGGAGTTCTAAAGGGGAATGGGGGGAGGGAAATATCATGCATTTTTTTGTATGTAAGTATAGAAGTTGTCAATAAAAAAATTTTAAAAAAGAAGCACCTTTTACTGTTGAGTCATCTCCCCAACCTCCTCAATTAATTTTATTTGTATTTATTTAATTTGGTGAGTGAACTTTAACAAAGAAACGAATAAATTGGAAAATTCTTACAGTGACAAGGGCAATGAGTTTAATATTAGATAAATGAAAGATTTACAAAAGTGGATTCCATTGAAGCAAAATTATCTTTTATTATTCACAGAAATGCTATATTGACTTCCTGTGGCCAGAGTAAATACAAAAGATCCTGAAAGGCAGAGGGTATATTAAGATAAGTTTCCTTCTCCCTCTCTGACTGTCTCTCTCTGTGTCTCCCTCAAAAATAAATTGTCATAATGATTGCATCTCAATAAGAAGTCTTGGAAATCTTTGGTAATGATATATCTGTTTTGTAGACACTCAAGGTAGATACTTTCAGGTCATGATGAAATATGACGCCTGTGTTGGAAAATGTCTGAACTAGAATATATCTAAACCTCATGCAAACATTGTGACTGAACAAAACTACCACTCACTACAACCACAGCTCTGCTCAAATGAGAAATATAGTTAAATAGTGAATTCCTTGTGATTCAGATGGACCAAAGACCTTCCTTCCGAAGCCCGAGAATCAATTTAAGTTCTTCAAGGGATAGCTGGATGGCTTAGCAGTTAAAGCATTTACCTGGGAAGCCTAAGGACCCAGGTTTGATTCCCTAGTACCTATGTAAGACAAAAGCACAAAATGGCGCACGTGTCTGGAGTTCATTTGTAGTGGCTAGAGGCCCTAGCATGCCCATTCTCTGTCTTTGTCTCTGTATTTCTCAAAAAATAAATGAAATGAAATAATTTAAAAAACAAAAAACAAAAACTCTCTAACATACCATCAAAAATGAACAAGCAGACAGATGCTGTTAAGCATGAGAAAGACAGTTCTGAAAGTAAGTTTGAGATTAAAATAAAGATACTAGAGCAAGAAAAAAGGAGAAGTGGGCTGGGGAAATGGCTTAGTGGTTAAGGCATTTGCCTGCAAAGCCTAAGGACCAGGTTTGATTGCCCAGGACCCACATAAGCCAGATGCACAAGGGGGTGTATCTGTCTGGAGTTTGTTTTCAGTGGCTAGAGGCCCTGACATACCCATTCTCTCTCTCTCTCTTTCTCAAATAAATAAAATAAAATAAAATAAAGAAAAGGAACAGGGGAGCAACTCATGATCAAGGTGGGACTTCCAGAGAGGTGAGGTAGAAGATCTATGATTTGATAGTTTCTTCTGTTGGAAACTGGATATGAAGGTACTGTTGGTATATCTGAAACTCAGACCATGATTATAACTTCATTAACAAAATGAGGTTAGTTTTCTGTTTTTGAATGGTCCCCCTGGCATCTATGTTTGATTTGCCTGAACAACATGCAAGATGCTATTTTGAGAGAGCTCCTTTTCTTTTCTGTTTAGTTGAAATGAGTATCACTTTACTAATCTGATGACTTAAACGGGCTTCCATAGAAACAATATTCAGATAGAATGAGTCAAAACAAATGCAATCTCTTACAGGCATTCATAGCCTTATTATATGGTTTATGGATTTATTTTGGAAATAGTATACATGTAGAATGACTTGGGTTGAATAATCTAGGCTAGAATTAAAAACAAAACAGTACAATGTTCCTTTACAACTGCAATGCCAGGTAAAAATTCCACAAAATTTTCAATTAGTCTATGTATGCTTCCTTTTCCCATTCCACTTTTTAAAATCATAGGAATTAATGCATTCTCATGTGGAGATCTAGAATGAGAACTTCCTGAATAAAATGGAAGGGAGTTGTTAACAGTGTTAGACCCTGTAATAAATAGACTTTATGTGACAGAAGTGACCTGTGGAGAATCATAGGGACAACTACCTTAAATTCATCTACTGTTATCATCTCAGACTTTATTTTTAAAAATATTTTATTTATTTATTTATTTATTTATTTATTTGAGAGAGAAAGAGAGAGAGAGAGAGAGAGTCAGATAGAGATAGAAAGAATGAGAGAATGGGCGGGCCAGGGCCTCCAGCCACTGCAAAGGAACTCCAGATGCATGTGCCACTCTGAGCATCTGGCTTACATGGGTCCTGGGGAATCCAACCATGGTCCTTTGACTTTGCAGGCAAGTGCCTTAACCACTAAACCACTAAGCCATTTCTCCAGCCCCCCCATTTTTCTTTTTAAAAAATATTTTATTTGTATTTATTTATTTATTTGAGAGAGAGATAGAGGCAGCAGATAGAGTTAGAAAGAATGAGAGAATGAATCTCAGACCTTTTTTTTTTTTTTTTTTTTTTTTTTTTTTTTTTTTTTTTTTCGAGGTCTCACTCTAGCTCAGGCTAACCTGAGATTCACTATGTAGTCTCAGGGTGGCCTCGAACTCACGGCATTCCTCCTACCTCTGCCTCCTGAGTGCTGGGATTAAAGGTATGTGCCACATGCTCTGCTGTCAGATTTTTTTTTTTTTTTTTTTTTTTGAGGAGGGGGGGTAGAAGTAGCAGTAGTCTAGTTGATGGCTAGGTAACAAGGATTTTCAAGAAGAGCAGGACTGGGGGAAAAGAAGCAATGAGTGAGTGTACTAGAGATGACTCTAACTGGTGATAATCAGCCTTGTCTGAAGTGACAGCTCTCTGCTGACAAGTCATAAAATGCTGAGAGTAGATGATTCCATATTAACAGTACAAAGCAACGAGATACCCTTTAACAGTGGTCTCTCTTCTTATCCACTGGGCTCAATTTCAAACGGCATTTCCTGCGAGGCAGTGGTAATGGGATGAGACAGCACCACCTCTACCTGAGTGGAAAGTTGTGGTCACCAGGTCCCCCCTGCTGCCGGCAATTAAAAATTAACTGTGGCATTTTCAAATCAGCGATGTAGCTGGTCATGTGCAGCTTCTCTTCTGCTTGCCAACATGTCCAGAGAGCATCTGCTTCCTCCCCTGACCTTCCAGTCAGTTCCACACATGTGAGCCATGTGCAGAGATAGGGCATGAACACACCTGCCAGGAAAGCCATGAGGAGCGGAAAATGCCCTTGCTCTTGATAAACTCATTCATTGAAGACAGTCAGGGTGCTGGTGCTATCCTTTGAGCCCCCAGTTGCCTCCCCTTGGCCTTAGAAACAAGTGGTGTGAATTTTAATCAGCTGAAGAGCAATCAAGCTCCGAAATAAACAGTGTGGTTAAGTCATTTTTACAGAAAAACAAAAAAAGCAACTCACATACCTGTACTGTATGTATCTTTGGTTTTCACAAGGGTGGAATGCCCTTGCAATGGACTGAAACAATGTTTTATTTTTGTTGCAACCTCTGTTGACTTTCCCCTGCGTTCCTTTCCCCTAGTATGCCAGAGCCTCAGTTCTGAGAATAATTAGCAACACCCACTGGTGATAACAGAGCTTCAGGAACCTAACAGTGATATCTTGCTGGCGCCAGCTGTGCTCCAGTATTTATTTATTAAGATGACAATATTTATACAGAATGAACTTGTGGAGATGAGGGACTGAGCAATGCTCCAGCAGTTAAATTTCATCTGTGTTTTTAAATGGAGCTTTGAATAAAATAGAATCTTTTAGGTTGTATATTACTGACTTCTCTGGATAGGAAATTCAAGTGTCTGATTCCAGCCTAGCTCTTTTTGCTGGCAGTTTGGTGTGTATACCCTGGAGAAGCTATGCAGGCATGAGATGCATGTAGCAGTGGCTGCAATGAAGCCTTCTTGTCCAACACAAAGAGGAAGCTTAGAGCTGTCAAAGATGCATGAAATGACAAAGCAAAGAAATCAGGGAATAGCTTTACAGTAGCTGATAACCACTCAGCCCAGAGCTGTACCTGAATAATCTCCACATTTGCTCAAAATTCCCACTTCACCAAAATTATTAGATCTGTTCATTTGCTCTTCTGCGAGGACTTGTTATCATGCTTATAAAGCAGCATGTGTTCTGATGCTTGTCTAGGAAGTGGGTAGATGTCCTGTTGATTAAGTGTGGTGGTTTGAATGAGATGTGCCCCCCTCACCCCACCAGCCTCCTATGCTTTGAATACGTGGTCCCCAGCTGATGGCAATTTTCAGGGTGGAGGCTTGCTGGAGGGGGGGTGTTACTGGGGGGTAAATCTTGGGGTTTATAAGCCCAGCTTACCAATACTCACTAGGTCACTCATACTTCTTCCAGTCAGGCATGTGACAACTTCCTACTCACTCAGAATATCCCCACAATGATAAAGCTTCACCTTGTCACTGAAAGCGGCTCCTGTATTGTTTCCCCAGCAATGAGAGGGTAACTATAACAAAAAGGCAACCCTAGGGTTTTTTTTTTTTTTTTTTTTTTTTTTTTTTTTTTTTTAACTGTGTCTCTCTTCCCATTTAAACATTTTAGATAAGAAAGAAAGAAATGGCTGGAACAACAACAAAAATACATGCTTGCCCACCCCTCATTATAGCATAACCAGCTCGCTTGATATTTCATGACTTGTCATGAAGTTCCTTAAGGAACTGCTGGTTGAACATGGAAAAGATAAGAACTGATGATATGTGTGCATAACTTTTAGGACACTATAAAGAGTGAAATAAGCCACACATAGAAAAAAAAATGTTCTGGGAGCTCCTTTACATGTGGAATGTGTGGCGGCTTGAATGTAAAAGTACTCCCCACATCCCCAGGTTGTTACACTTCCTGCTTAGTCCCAGGTCGTTGAGCCCTGGAGCCTTACAGGAGGTGTGTCACTGGATCACTGGAGGTGGGCCTTAGAACTTATTCCAGCCCCCTGAAGGTGCAGAACTAGGTCTCTCTGCTGTTGTGACTAGATGTGCTGCTTCAACTGCCTGATCAACATTATTTTTCCCACCACCATGAAACATGCCTTCAAAGATATAAGCAAAAAATAGGGCTGGAGAGATGGCTTAGCAGTTAAGGTGCCTGCCTGCCAAGCCTAAGAACACCTCTTCTATTCTCCAGGTCCCACATTTAGCCGGATGCAAGTGAGGCAAAGGTGCAATGCTGCACTTGCCCACAAGGGGGTGCACGCATCTAGAGTGTGTTCACAGTGGCTGAGAGGCCACTGGTGCACCCATTCTCTCTCTGTCCTCTCTCTCTCTCTCTCTCTCTCTCTCTCTCTCTATATATATATATATATATATATATATATATATATATATATAAAATAAAAACCCTTCCCACTCATCAGCTGCTTCTGGTGTTGGGTTTCTTTCCAGCAAAACAATAGTGCACCAGGGGAGAGGTGGTGACTGAGTGGGGGAACTAAGACTGGCAGTCGAGGGAAACAGGGACAGGTTTCTCAGAGGTTATGCCCCCTTATGTATGTAGCATAAATAATTCTGAAGTGAAACTATAACACGGTCACTATGAGTAATTTATCTGTATTGTAGAACTGAAGTTAATAAGAAAAAAAAATGTTTTACATAAAAATCCTCAGGGCTGGAGAGATGGTTCAGTAATTAAAGGTGATTACTTACATGCAAAGCCTGAAAGTCCTGGATTGATTCCCCTGTACCCATGAGAAGAAAGAGGCATCAGGTGGCACGTGCATCTGGAGTTTGTTTACAGTGATAGGAGGCCTAGGTACATTTATTTTCATTTTCATTCTCCTCATTCTCATTCATTCTCTTTCTCTCTCTCTCTGTCTCTCCTTGCAAGTAAGTAAATAAATATTATAATAATGTTTAAAAAATAAAAAAAAACATGAATTTCATTAAGATTGAAATAAAATATGCAAATTTATTGATTTTTTTCACTAAAATACAATCAAGACATTTTGTATCATTTCCATGTAACATACAAAGCATTTAATTATGTAGGTTTTGCTTATAAATCAAATGATCAGGCAGTATGCATAATCACATAATAAAACACTGAAAATATGACAAGTCTCTGACTACAAATAATAACTTTAATAAAGAAAAAAATCTTATAAATGTTCTTACCATGATAACAATATTGAAATTATGTGGGGTGAGGGGTATTTTAATTAGTTTGGTTATATATATATATATGGCAAACGGAGAGAGAGAGAGAAAGAGAGGGAGTGTATGGTTGTGCCACGTCTCTAGCCACTGTGAACAAACTCCAGATGCATGCACCACTTTGTGCATCTGGTTTATGTGGGTACTGGAAAACTGACCCCAGGATTTATAGGCCAGTGCTTTAACCACAGACCTATCTCTCCAGCTTATTTCACAATAAGGGTCATAAACATGTTAAATATCTAAATTTCATTTTTTAATAACCTCACTCCATCTAGGGAAAATTATAAACTGATAGTCTATAAAGCATTTATGTTATTCTTTAGTCATGGTGACCTCAGGCCAATCACTTTAGCTTTTGAATTATAGTTTTCTCACTATATGTGTATGTTTATATATATATATATATATATATATATATATATATATATAGAGAGAGAGAGAGAGAGAGAGAGAGAGAGAGAGAGATTGATCCTAAGCCATATAACATAAATCATGACAGTTGAAACATAACTTGTCAAATAGTACCAGTCAATAAGCAGATATTGTTTTTAAAAATATTTATTAATTAATTACTTTGAGAGAGACAGGCAGACAGAAACACACAGAGAGAATGAGCACACCAGGGCCTCCAGCCACTGCACACAAAGTCCAGACACATGTGCCCCCTTGTGCATCTGGCTCTACATGGGTCCTGGGGAATTGAACTGAGGCCTTTTGTCTTTGCAGTCAAACACCTTAATCCCTAAGCCATCTCTCCAGGTTCAGATGTTCATTTTCTTTTTTCTTTCTTTCTTTTTCTTTTTCTTTTTCTTTTCTTTTCTTTTTTTTTTTTTTTTTTTTTGGTAGAGTTTCACTCTGGTCCAGGCTGACCTGGAATTAACTACGTAGTCTCAGGGTGGCCTCGAACTCACGGTGATCCTCCTACCTCTGCCTCCCAAGTGCTGGGATTAAAGGCATGCACCAACACGCCCGGCTTCAGATGTTCCTTTTAACCAACATATATTATTTATTTATATAGCACTGTGACCGAGGTCCTAAGAGCAATATCTGAAGGAAGAAAAGGTGTGCTTGGGCTAATTGCTGTAGAGGGACCTGGTTCATTATGGGGAGAAAGACATAAGTGTGTTCTTAGTGGTAGCAGTCTGAGGGATGACAGCCCACTATCAAATGGACAGTGACACAAAGAATACCTGAAAGCAGGAGATGGGCTGTCACCTTCAAAGTCCCCACCTTAGTCATATACTTCCTTTAGCTTCCTAAAGGCTCCATGGCTCACCCAAATAATAGCAACAACAGGGTAGCAGACACTCAAAACCTTGGGCTATAGAGGACGCATAAAATTCAAACTGCAACATTCCAACCCTTGCCCTAGTCTTATGCCCAGCTCATAAGGCAAAGTGCATTTGGGCCAATGGCAATAGTATCTAAAAGGTACACTATCCCTACCCTGCTTAGAGGTCAAAGTATCTACTAAGACTAGGGGCAATCTCTGAGTTGTGAATCCTTGTCTGATCAAAAAGAAAGTTATATATTTGTCATATACATATGACATACAGAAAAATACTTCTTTTTTATATGGGAGTAAAGAGGGATAGAAAGGAAAGATTGGATCAAATCAAGACTGAGGCTGAATATAGCAGGGAAAATGTGAAATACTATAAGTTAATAATATCTGACATCAGGAACACATGGTGGTATTAGCCTATCTCCAGTTGGCAGCTCTGTCCCTTTTGGCCTATTGCCTGCAGTATACGAGGCCACTCTCACAAGCATGTTCCACTTGATGCCTGTAACTTTCCTTGGTAGATGTTCCACATTCCTGACATCTTCAATATCCTGTACAATTTAGACTTACTTCATCATCACGGGCTACACAAGGCCCACTCAGGGGCTTCATGCATAAGATCTGAGCCTTCTACACATTGCCTAGCCTCTCAGACTTTCCTCCAAGGTCTTTGTGCAAGCCTCTGTGAGCCCATAACTCATGAATTCTGCAGGCTTGTGAAACTAACACTATGCAGATGATAATGATGTTATGATGCCAGCTCAAGAAGCATGTTGCCTCCCCCCCCCACCGCATACCACCATGGCTATAGGAACCATTGGGTGCCTGTGGGTCTAAACTAGAGAAACACACTTCTGTCAGTTACCATTTTCCAGAACAATACTCTTATAGTTCTCTTTCTTAAAGGAAAGTCTTTCAAATGTGTGTATAGTTTTAGATAGTTGAAACTTTGATGGATTGGTTTTCTTTTCTCCCAGTGGAAGTTCAAGGCTTCCTTCTAGTAGAAATTCAAAGCTTGTTTCCATTTGGGGTGAGCCAGTGTGACAGTGATCAATACTTCATCTTCACTTGTTTTATCCAGAAAGTACTTCTTTTATGGTCAAATAGCACAACGTTTCCTTTTAATCTGCTATTTACTCCCAATTCTTACTGTAAACCTTGCTAAAAAACAGCCAGCAAAAACCATGCCTCAACCTAAATACTGTGTTGTCTTGACCTTTCCTTTGCCAAATTATTAGTCCATTGCTTTTGAATTTCACCTCACTCAAATCACCAGGACATGAGCCAATTAAAGATAAATTTCTGTTCAAAATGTAAAATAAATGTCTTCTCATTCAATTTCTAATGTATTCCTTAGTCCCATCTGAAGCTTCTTGTCTACATGCAGATTGGGGTCTAGCTTTCTACACCATGAAGCTCTGCTTATAGCATTCCAAGACTTCATTAGCAGACATCTTTAAAGTCTAAACTATTCTACTGCAAACAAAATCCCAAATCCTAAGAACCACATAGTCAATTTTAGTCCAAGAAACCACTTCACTTCTATTACATCAGTTTCTGTATCAGTTAAGCTTAAGTCACTGAGATCTGACAGAAACAATTTATGGGGGAAAAGATTATTTCTGACTCATGGTTTAGGAGGGCCTCCATATGCCATGGTAGAGAACAAATGAAAGTGTGGACAGCCACAGAGACAAGGGGTGGAAGCTGCCCACATCTTTGTCAATGAAGAAAGCAGAGAAACACTCACCAGGTTATGTCCTTCCATATCCCACACCCAGTAACCTACTTACTCTAAGAAAATCCAACACCCCTAAAAATCCCACTGCCTCCCAAAGTAGTACAACTATACAGGGAATAAACATCATTACATGGACCCAAGTCCCTTTCCAGAATCAAACCATAGCACAGATGTACCCAGGTAGATCAGACTGATTGAGAAACACAGCAGGACAAACATCAGTTGTAATGCAATTTATTTGTATAAGCAAGCAATCATCAGAATTTGTCATTGGATTGATGGCACTAAATCAAGGACACACAGACACATAGAAGGGCAGGATCTTTTGACTGCATTGTGGCACAACAGTCTATTGCCCTGACAAGGTCCATTCTGCAGTACCTTCCCCGGTCTCTGCCAGAGTATGAAAGGAAACTCTTGACTCTCCTCAGCATAAGCTTAGCACCATCCACAATGCTGTCAAATTCCTCCCTCCTAAATGCCATCCAGAACTTCCCTTCTGTATCTGCCAGTGGATTCAGAAAACCAATGCCTGGCCCATGTACTGACTTGTATATTGTATGTTTGTATTGCTTACTTAACCCTATATAGACTATTAATCCTTTTGTGAGTTTCTGTAATCTAGATAAAATTGTTTGAAGTGCAATTATTCCAGGTGAAATCAAGAGTCATTTGTAAAGTAAAGCAAAGAAACTGATGTTGATTTATGAGTCTACTAACTTTCAACAAATTCTAACAGTGTGGAAAGTCATAAGCTTGACATTCTCTGTTATTGACATAGTCTGCCTATGAGACTTCAATACCTTTAAAATCATGGATTTAATATTTATTCTTGCATATGGGGGATTTTAATTTTGCATATAGGGGATTAATGACATTGAATAAAATATTTTCAGAATATTATAAAAATCCTATCAAATCTTATTTCACATAACAAACATGTGGTTAATCTTGAAGGGATTCAAAAGGGCCTTCACATCTGAACATTTTAACAATAGTGAAGAAATATTCCAATGTTTAATACTATATCTCTATTGTGTATATCATTATAATCATACATCATATGTTTCAAACTATATAATCTGTGAGAGTGAAGAGAACTTCCCTTTTGCCCTCTAAGGGTAACTGAGTTTGGTAAAGCAAATTCACAATCGACGGGTTTGCAGCAGAAAAGGCATAAGGCACATTGGGTGCCCACAGACAAGCCAATAAGTACCCTATAACCTAGTGTGATACTTAGATGTGTGAATACACGTTTCAGAGAACAGATGGACTTGGGGAATACATGCAATTTTGGAGGAGAAGAATGAAATGTAAAAATAACAATAGGCCAAGACAATGTTCCTGGGTGTTCATGGTGTACTGCAACTCTAGTTTTCTTTCCTTGTGAGCTATTCTTTACTGTATAATGAGAATGTAAGGATGGCTACTGGGCAGTTATATTCATTCGGGTGTGGCTTTTCTTAGCCAAATAAAGAACTTCAGAGGAAGTTCTTCTCTGTTTGACACTGAAACAAGGAAAAATGATCCAGAGAAAGCTAACAGGAGGTCAGAGAGACCTTGAGACTAGTGTTTTACATCAGAATACTCAGTATGTCAAAGGGGGTAATTTGATGTGCTGTTTCTGCCATTCAGCAATGTATTTATTTTCAATAATTATATTTCAATATAAGCAATAACATTTTGACTGGTACATCTTTCTTAAAATAGTTGCAAATACTTGCATCTATTTTAAGAAACATTTATCAGGCAGTAAGGTTACACGAGGTCATAAATTATAAAGCTATTTTCAAGCACAAGTTATTTTCATGCCAGCCTTAGCCTTTTTAAAAATTTAAAAGAGGATAATGCAGCCGCTCAGTTGACATTTAATATTGTATTGTCCATATCATTTCATCTTCCAGCAGGCTTATTGCTTTTATATTATTAAAATACCCTGAAATATCTAACATGAATAGGAAATCTATTTTTTGTGCAATTTAAACTCCTGTTTCAAAGTATTGATGCACACATGACTATGGTTTTGTTATCTTATTAGTAAAGTGAAAGACAAATTCAGAAAAGTGAACCAAAGCCAACCTCACAGACTGATAGATGTTCTTGACCTCAAAAAAAAAAAAAAACGAAAAAAACTGTGTACTTAGATTTAGATTTCATACATATATATATATATATGGCGAGAGAGTAGCAGCAGAACTCAGAAACCCTCTTGCTTCTCTTTTAGGCATTGCCCACCCATCCAGTTAAGTCCTGATCTAATTTCCACAATCTTACATTAGCTTGAGAGATAATTAAAGCATTCTTCAATTTCATACATCACAATACTAACTTCTATTTTACCATTGCTGATTTTGTAAATGTTAATATACACAGTGATTGAACATAGAAGTAAAAGAACATTGATTTTTCATTTACCTATATATAATATTTATTTTTGGAGCCACAGATATGAATTGTATGTTTGAGGATGCCCTCATTTATTGAGTTCAAAAGTTCTGATGCAAAAGAATTCTTTGATGCTAGATAGAACAAATATATAAAATGACAATCTAAATGATGACTACAGCCAACAGCGGCTAATTCTTAATATTTTTCTTTCAATTTAAGAGATTTCAAATATATATATAATATTTTGGGTACTTAAATTCTCAAAGGTGAACAGATTTCTTTAATGCTAATGTTGACTGATTAAGTTAAAATCAATGAGGAACTGCATTTTTTTAGTATTGTCCATTTGATATTATTTTAAGGCTTTCTTATAAATAGCTGAGGTTGTAAAGCAATTTTCTATATGGAAAAAATAGTTCATTAGCATTGACATGCAAAATATAATTTGGGGACTCATGTAATCCTTGTAATTAGGAGTTCATTTTTGCATGTAAACACATTTTTGGCCATATCCACTATTAAATATTTTATTCATAAAATATTTAAGCCTTCACACAAGTGAAGCACTACACTGTTATCATTTTCTAAATAAACCCCTATAAATGGTTGTTGTACTATATAAAAAAAAAAAAAAAAAAAAAAAAAAAAAAAAAAAAAAAAAAAAAACAACCTTGGCCCTTGCAGTCCATCTGGAAGATTAAGAAAGCTATCTTCAGTTTATGAAATTAAGTTTCTTTTAACAAGATATAATTGATTTAGTCTAAAGACAATGTACACTGATAGCTTCCATGATAACTCCTAATGACTTAATTTTTCAGACACTCATTACTTCAACCTTGTTGGACTAACCTTCTAGCAACTAGAGTATCACTTAAAATGCAGAGGATATAGATTTATAACAACAAGTAACATAATAGATATGGCAAATAATGACAGATATCTCAAATGTCTTTTGTATTACTCAAGTTTTCTATATCTTTTCTTCATTCCCTGTATTTTATCAATTAAATTGAATTAAATTTACCAAATGTCACAGTTTCAAGACATGTGGTAAGAATGTTGTAGGGTTGGAAATAATCTGTAAAAGATTGAGTAAGGGTTATTCCTATATTGTTAAATGCTATTGATGAGATAAACAGTCTGTCACTTCAAATTTATGTTAATTCCCAAATAATTTAAATATAAACAATTTAAATTTAAATAAATATATGACATATATTTAATATTTTTATCACATGTCCAAATAATCTTGGTCTATTTTTTTTACATAGTATTTCATTATATTTACTTTGTTTTTAATTGATTTATTATTTTATTTTATTTTATTTTATTTTATTTTATTTATTTCAGAAATAGAAAGAAAGAGGCAGATAGAGAGAAAGACAGAGAGAATGGGCATGCCAGGGCCTCTAGCCACTGCAAATGAACCCCAGACACGTGTGCCACCAAATCATCCAGTTTACCTAAGTACTGGGGAATCGAACCTGGGTCCTTAGCTTTCACAAGCATTCGCCTTAACCGCTAAGCCATTTCCCTAGCCCTGGCTTATTTTTTGACATAATATGTTATGATTGTTATTTTTATACATTGACTTACATGTGAGGCTGTTGCTGTGATAAGCCTGATGTGAGATTCATAGGTATATTGAACTGAGTTTGTGAGGACTGTGAGAATATGATACTTTGGACTAAAGAAGCCCTACATGCTGTCAATGGTGCTGAAGGAGTCATTCTGCCCAGGATTTGTTAGAATGAAATGCAAAGAGAAACATAGAGGTTTGGCTTATTTGGTTTTAGACGGGAACAAGAATACCAGGACCTGGGAAGGGGTCGTTCTTCTGATTTGCTGGCAAAGACTGGAGCCTGTGTCCTAAGACAATGAGTAAGATTAGGCTTAAAGGTTGTAGACTCATTCATGTAATGGAGGAAATTTGAATATACCATAGCATTCCAATTGCGGGGTGCTTGTGAAATGGGAATTTTGGGGTATCGGAGAGCTTGAGAGTATCAGAGCATTAACTTTGCTTTTGTGTGGGCAATAGTTCAGAAGTTATGATGCTCGAAAGCTAGTCAGGCAAACTTTTCACTGAATCAGAGGCCTCCAGGCTTTTGTCTTAGGAATTCACATGGTAAAATTTACAGACCAGAGGATAAGGTTCAAAATGATTTAAATGAATTTTAAATCGAACTTAAGAAAAGCAAGAAAAGCACAGTTCATGCCCAAGGGGGTTTGGGAAGCCCATCTAAAGACTCAGGTTGAGGTTACTTATCTGAGTGTTGGTCTAGTAGTCTAGTCCTGGTATCAGGTGCCTGGGGGTCAGAATTTCTGGAAAACAGTAACCTTCCAAGAAACCGTCATTCTCTAAGGAAAGGTCTTCTTGGGTGGGGATGGAAGGACTCCCTAAAAGGAGCAAAGGGAAGAAAAGGCTTGGTCCTTCTGACATCTGTGACCTGTAGTGAAGTATAATGACTTAATATTTGCCAACAGGAAAATGTCTGCATTTAGCCAAGAGAAAACTATTCACTTTGGGCTCTGCCACTCATAAACTGCCACACTTATTTCTCAGTCTTCTTACTCAGATATATCTACAGTAAAAGGTATCTCAAAAAAGTGTGGAAAAAAAGTATGAAAACTGTGAAGTTTAGCGAAGAAAGGTTTGTGAGCAAGTCTAAAATTTCGGACAGGGAGGAGTTTGCCGTAGACAAACATCTGTCATTGTTCAGAAGATTAAAGACATTAAACATCAAGGTCTTCACTGGGAGAACAGAAAATGATCTCTGAGGCCATGTTCCCACCCATCAGAGGCTCTAACTTGTGATAATTTATTTGTTTGTTTGTTTATTTATATATTTATTTATTTATGAGAGAGAAAGAGGCAGAGAAAGAGAGAGAGAGAGAGAATGTGCATGACAGGGAATCCAACCACCTTGTGCATCTGGCTTACATGGGTCTTGGGGAATCTAACCTGGTTCCTTTGGCTTTGCAGGCAAGCCCATTAACCACTAAGCCATCTTAACAGCCCTGCAAATTCTTTTTTTTTTTTTTTTTCTCGAGGTAGGGTCTCACTCTGGCCCAGGCATGCAAATTCTTTTGATAGGAAAAAAGCTAGAAAAGGGACTCGTTGCTTAAAAACAACTGCCTGGGAACATATTTCTTCATATGCAGCCAAGAAGCCACACAGATGGCACTGCAGCTTTGATCCTAGGGGACCAAACTCCAGCCTAGATGACTCCAGCAGAAATGGGCAGCATTGTCCAGACCATATTGGCTTTTTGGGCATGTAAGGTGCAAGATTAAGGAGGTCATAACACCTTGTTTCAGTTGCAGGGAGCTGCTGAAACTGGCCAGTGTCTGGCAGGGTTGGATATCCTGTAAGGAGACCCTGAGAGGCCCTTGTGTGAGGGTGGGAGGGGAAACCTAGATTCAGATGGAGATTCCAAGATTTTGGAGATGCCAGGAACATGGAGCATGTGCCAAGGAAAGCTGTAGGCACACAGTGGAGTTGAACAATTGAGGCTATGTATATAGTGTGCTCAAGGCAGCAGAAATATAGGGGTAGGGCTGCCCATACTCTTTGTAGCCCAGAGGATTCCATCGTGAGTTATAGATACTGGGCAGGGAGATACAGGGTGTGCTATGTTCTCTATTGTGTTTTGTTCTTAAATTGATTCAGGATTTCCTTGCTTTGCACCAGTTATATGCTTTAGAAATGTGAATGTTTATTTTGTACAGTAAATATTGCCTTGACTTTCTTAAGGGACGTTGGAATTTCAACAGTGTTGTGACCGTAAAGTCTGGGGACTTTTGATGTCAGACTAAATGTATTTTGCAGAATGTAAGGGTCATAAGCCTGGGGGCTTCAGGGGGAAGAATGTGTGGCTTAAATATGGAATTGCTCCCATAGGCACGCCAAGCTGATGGCCCAGTTTGTGAATGCTGTGGAACCTTTGGGGAGAGGAACCTTGCTAGAGGAAGTGTTTCACTGGGGCTGTGCCTTGAGTTATCATCCTGGGACCCCATCCATAACCTGCTCATTTTCTGCTTCAGGATCGTGGCTGTAATGTGAACAGCCAGCTTCTTCCTCCTGCGTCCCTGCTTTATCTGCCATGATGGCATGCATTCCCTCAAAGTGAACTTTGAGATAAATCCTTTCGTTCCTTAAGCTGCTTCCTTCAGGTATTCAGTCACATTAACAAATAATCAATGCAACCTTGTATGGATGAGGAACTCTAAGAAAAAAAAAATCTTTAATTAAAAATTGGGGGCTGGAGAGATGGCTTAGTGGTTTAGGCACCTGCCTGCTAAGTCTAAAAACACCAGTTGAATCTTCAGGTCCCAGGTTTGGCCAGATGCAGTGATGCAAGGGTGCAATGCTGCACTTTCCCACAAGGGGGCCCACACACCTGGAGTTTCTTCACAGCAGCTGAGAGGCTGCTGGTGTGCCCATTCTCTGACCCCCTTCTGTCTCTCTCTCAAAAAAACTGGGGGGCTGGAGAGATGGCTTAGCATTTGAGGAACTTGCTTGCAAAGCCAAAGGACCCAGGTTTGATTCCCCAGTACCCACATAGGCATGCATCTGGAGTTTGTTTGCAGTGGCTGGAAGTCCTGGCATGCCCATTCTCTCTCTCTCTCTCTCTCTCTCTCTCTCTCTCTCTCTCTCTCTCTCTCTGTCTTTCTCTCTGTCACTCTGCCTCTTTCCCTCTCTCAAATAAATAAAAAAATGGATATGTGATCAAATGCAAACATAAATCTGGAAAGATAATCTCTCATTCTCATCTATACAAAGTTTTCAGTGATACAGGCATAAGAAATGTGAAGTTATAATGACGAATTCATAAAAATCACACAAATAAATCATCCTTCACCCTCAATGTTCTGCAATATCCATAAATGTTAGAACAAGACCAGAAAGAATCTTAGCTAATAAAATATTAGGTGGAAACATAAAGGATTTCAAAATGCCCTGAATACAAAAAAATCAGCAAGCATTAAATATTAATAAAAATTAAAGAACTAGCTTCAGATATTGGAGACAAACCCAGGGAAAAAAACAAAATTCACATTATGCTATGGTTCTATGTTTATCTAATTTATTGTGGGTAAATAGAATCAAGTATTTATGAATAAGAACTACTATATGAGGAGACAGTTTATTTCTTAATATGGATTTATATGAATGAGGCCTTTTATGTGGATGATAAGATAATATTTTCTACTCAAGATATTTAGAATGAAAATGTGCATGTTATAAATTAATCACGACATAGAAGGCTATGGTGCATGGGTTTTTTTTTGTTTTAATTAACTTAATACTTAATTAATTTTTATTGGCACCTAGTGGAGAGTTTCATAAAGAAAATTTCTTTCAATTGTACTAAATGCCAAACTGACTAGAAAATTAATTTGTATCCAAATACATCATAAATATAATATTTATTAGTATTCCAAAGTAACTTAGTAAAGCTATTATTATAATTTTAACATTGTGATAAGTTAGTAGCATTGCATCATGCTTCTTTTATAATAGAGAAAATTACCATGAAAATAGTTATATTTGAATCCAACCAAAATTTCAGTTATACTTGGCCAATGAAACATGGTTATAGAAAAAGGTTTTGTAAATAAATACCATTCTGAATTTAATTCAGTTTTATATAACACAAATTTAATATATTAATAAAAGTAACACAGATGAAATCTTATGAAAGCTTCATATTAACACGCATATTAAAATAAGTGATACACAATTTTGCACATTAAATATATATGTACTTTCTTTAAAAGTATACATTGAAATTCTAACTAGACATAGCATTTAGCAAACTATTGAACAGAGATGGTGGCTGGTGAGATATTTTTAGAGAAAGCTATGAAATGTCACTAAGTATAACTTTGAAAACATGAAAACTAAAATAAAATATCCATTCAAATAGAAAGGCAGTTTTGAGCTACAGATGGATTGAAACCTTCCTCCTACATGATAAACTTATAATAAATTTTCATATTGTCATGGATGTTCTTAACCATAATTATTTAATTGAATGTTCTTAATTATAGTTTCTTATGCAGTTCTATTATTTTATATTTGAAATACTTCATACAAAATATTGTAAAAATCTATCTGATTTCTATTCTAATGCACTCTTTTTCTGCATACAGTATCTTCATTTATTGAGTCCTGACATCTCTCTCATTTGAATGATGTTATTAGCTGTTTTAAATGAAGTAAATGTTCTTCAAAGCATTATAAATTATTCTTTAAGTATCTGATAATGTGTTTAAATGGGCAACACACCAACAATGTCTTGGGGAATCAATAATGAAGCCTAATTCCATCTACATATCTTCAAACTAGCCTAGCACTTAAAACATTAAGAATATTTAAACTGCTGAAAATACCCTGGCATTTTAATACTGTCTTTTCAAATAATCTCTTCCCTCCTTGAACAAGCAGTTGGAAACTCTCCAAACTGTTCCTTTCTTTCGTTTTTTTTTTTTTTTTTAAATTGTCCATCATTTGTTATCGTCAGTCCTGTTAGAATAGAATAAGGTTCACTCATCAGAAATAAAAGTGGGGAACATTTTAGATAGAGTCAAGGTGCAACTTTCACAGTCCCAAAGATCAATCATAGAGAAGAAGCAAAAACATTGTGTTCCAGAGGTGTAAATAAATAGCTGCAAACAACATTGGATCAAATTGTGAGACTATCAAAGTGTTGCATTCATCAGCCAGAGCCCTACTTCTTAACTGACAGTCAACAGATGGATTGGATCTTAGTTTCTGCTAAATTTTTCTTCACTTTTGTCATTCCGTTAAATTAGATTTTAAGACAACTAATTAGAATCTTACAGTTCTATCAATTTACAATCCTGCCAGAGTTAACCATTAATTATACAACTGACAGCATATCAGATTTTATTATAAATAATAATAAAACACAGTGGATGCTGTGCAAGTTCCATTTTTTCCTCGAGTTTAGGCTGTTTCAAGTTCAAAATTAAATTTTAGCAGTCGTTTATGAAAAAAGGAAAGATTCATATTGAAAACACATTTCCATGTGCACTTGAATGTCTGTCACCTCTCATCTATTTATAGTTACATAACCTATCATCCATCTCTCATCTATTTATCTATCAATCATAGATCTATCTTATATCATCTCAGCATCACCCTAAATAATTGAATACTTATTGATAATTACTGAAAATTTGAAGCTTTTTAGTTACTTCAAGTATATATTTTGGGGTTCCCAAGTTATTTTTAGAAATTTCTACTATGTGGGGCTGGAGAGATGGCTGAGAGGTTAAGAAACTTGCCTAAGAAGCCTAAGGATTCATATTTGACTTCTCTCCCGATTGCACATAAGCCTACACACAAAAGGTGAGGCGAGCTCAAGTTCGTACATGCCCACTAGGTGGTGCATGTCTGGAGTTTGATTTTAGTGGATGAGGTCCTGGTGTGCCAGTTCTCTCTCCCTTTCTTGCTCTTTCTCTCTGACCCTCTCTGTCTCTCTGTGTCTCTCTCTCTCTCACACTGTAACCAATGAGATATCTCCCAAATCCACTAAATAACTTTTAAAATTGATTGTTAAATTTTTCTATCTCATTGTCTAAGACATAACAATCTAATTTTTTTTCACAATGAAAGCATATTTTGAATTTCAAGTCTTCAGAACATAATCCTCCCATTTGTACATTTTCATATAATTCTTTGATACTTCTTTTTTAAATATTTGTGTTATTTTTTTTGTTTGATATATTTTAGAGATATAGAACTTAAAATTACATGGACCTTTTTATTTTCAAAGTCAAAGAGAAATTTTCTGCTTTTATTGCAGTTTAACCAAATTCACATCTATTGAAAAACTGTTTGAACAATCTATTTTATTTATGTAAGCTACATTTGAGACTGGAGTCCTGAACTCTTCATTTATTTATTCTGCAACTAGACCAATGTTCTTTATCATAACAAACAGAAAAGATAAGATTAGATTCCAAAACACATTTATTTGAAAATTAGAAAACTGCTGAAGTAAACAAGACTTTAGGGGCCAAGATTCCCAAATTAGAGAAAGCTGCAGCTGACTCCATCCAAGAGATATTTGCCATTTTTTGGCACAAACCATAGCTGAGGGCCAGGGCTGATCATTTCAGTTAAGAGGAAAGAAGCCAGCATGGTTTTTGGCAATTCATAAGGCTAGAAAGAGAGAAAAATGTAATTTATGGATGCCAAAGCAGCCAGTAATAGGAGGAAGCCAAATGCTGGTGAGAAAGGAAGTACAGGAAATCCATCAAAGAAATATACAATTTCCCCTTGAGACACTGGCTGAAGACGTGCATAATAAAGACCAGGATAATAAGAGCTGACACAGAAATCTGCAGCAGGGCAGAGAAAGGTTTCTCACAGTCACATAATGGTATAAATGAAAATTATTAATACAGAACTTAATAAGTTGGTGAGGTCTTTGTGAACTTCTGATGATTTCATATGGGATCTTTAAAGGGTTATAGCTTGGTGCATCATGCTACCTCTGGAGAAGACACATGCTTTCTGGACACTAATATCATCCAGAGACTCATGATAACAATAGCCAATAAAATGGACTATAGAATCAGTATCCACAGAGAACTACAATCAGTGGAATGAAATTAAAAAAAAAAAAAAAGAAAGAAAAAGAAAGTTCAGAACAAGACATGGTAGTAACCTCCTGTTTAATAACTCCAGTATTATCGTCAGAAATAAACAAGTCAATTCCAAGTGAGACATATAATATAAAATACCTCACCTGGGCTACTCAAATGTGTTTAGTACATAAAAAACAAACATTATGCCAGATGTGGTGGTCACACCTTTAATTCCAGCACACAAGAGGTAGAAGGACTACTGTGAGTGACTCCAAGGCCACACTGAGACTACATAGTGAATTCTAGGTCAGCCAGGGCTAGAAGGAAACCCTACCTTAAGAAACAAAACAACAAAACAAAACACAAAACAAAAATGTTGTTGAGATATTGTCACAGCTAAGAAGAGCAAAAGGAGACAGGTATTATATATTTGATGCTATAATACACAAAACTTCAATTAAAAATGAGGCTAACAACAAGTGTATGGTATTGCACTTATGTAAGTAGAAGAACAGATTACAAGGAGGGGAATGGCTTATGTGAGGCCATAGGAAGAGAATGCATAAAAGAAGGGCAGGGAGATGGTCAATCTAAATTCAAGATAGTGTGAATAAGACTTATGTAAACCTACAATTTTTGAATAATGGCAAATCTAGAAGCTATAGACTGTTACTAGAAAATTTTCAGTGCCTGGGATGGGATACCTTCCAGTGAACTGTTGGCCAAGGAGGTCTTGGTAGCCTCCAAAAAATTAAAGGCTATTGCCAAAGCCCTTGGTTTCCCTTGAGAAACAGATAGTAAGACCCTATTGCTGAAGACATCTCTTGCCTGAGAGGCAAGGTCTCTGAGAAAGCACCAGCTTTCTGAAAACAGTGGACACTGAATATTCAAGTTTGGCCATACATGCCCAATGACTGAACGAGTGTGATAGAGGCATGTCTGCTTTTGGGGTAACCAACTGCTCCATAATTGGACTGAAGGCCTCTCTATTGGAGGGAATACATACCTGGTACTGAAAAACCTAAGCAAAAGTCTATGGTAGGTGAGGTCATGAGTCTTAGGGGTATAAAGCCTGCTCTTGTCTTGCTAAATGTATTATTCCCACCAAGCTGCCCTGAAAGCACTACACTTAATGTTCATATTCACATATTAATGCAACTCTTTTCAGATGGTGATGACCACTGGGATGACCCAAAATGCAACATAGTGCTGAAAAGAAGGGATGGAGGAGTGCCCAGCACTGAAATATCTCTGTCACACCCTCCAAGGCTCAGGGCCCATTGTGGAAGAGGGAGCGGATAGAATGGAAGAGCCAAAGGAAGGGTATGACTCCTTACAATGCAACTGCCCAGAGAGAAATTGGCCTTGATATCCATGGCCTTGCAGTGCCTAGCAATACCTTTGCAAGACCCTCAAAATAGAAAAAAATATGATGACATCAAATTAAAAGAAAGACTAATGGAGAGAGGGAGGGGATATGATGGAGATTGGTATTCTAAAGTAGAATGAGGGGAGGGAAATATCATATGTTTTGAGACGTCTTCCTTTCCAGTTCCTCCATTCCACAGAGGGGGAAGGAGTTGTCCTACAATTTCCCACCACTGCTTATCTTCCTCAAAGAAAACCTTACAGTGATCAGAATGCATCTACGGCAATAAAACCCTTATCTAGACCTCTGATGGGACTTATGTAGAATTCGCCAGTACAGAGTTTTTAAACAATTTAATTACTTTTAAGTGTCTTTACATTATTAATATTGCACAAAATAAATTATATATAAAACACTATAGCTCATGGATGGTCCATCTGACAGGAACACTCTCAATTCTTTTAGCTTATTCATTTAGAAAGAGAAAACCTACAGAATGGGAGAAAATCTTTGCCAGCTATATGTCTGATAGAGGACTAATATCCAGGATGGTTTCCCTTGAAAAACAGATATTAAGACCCTATTGCTGAAGACATCTCTTGCCTGAGAGTCAAGGTCACTGAGAAAGCAAGCTGGTGCGGAGCAGAAAACTTTCTCCCTGTAGACCAGCCAACCGAAAGCTGGCAAAAGCTGCACTGCATGCAGCCATATGGGAGGCAGAAGTCATCAGCAGTGAAAACAGTGGACACGGAATACTCAAGTTTGGTCATACAGACCCAATGACTGAACTGGTGCAATAGTGGCATGTCTATTTTTGGGCTAACCAACTGCTCCATAATTGGACTGAAGGCCCTCTCTATGGGAGGGAATACATTCCTGGAACTGAAAAACCTAAGCAAAAGTCTATGGCAGGTGAGGTCATGAGCCTTAGAGGTATAGAGCCTGCTCTTGTCAGACTAAATGTATATATTATTCCCACCAAGCTGCCCTGGGGGCACTACACTTAATGTTCATGTTCACATATTAATGCTACTCTCACTTCTGGTTAGAAAAGCTTCTCTTTTCAGATGGTGATGACCACTGGGATGACCCAAAAGGCAACATAGTGCTGAGAAGAAGCGATGGAGGAGTGCCCAGCATTGAAACACCTCTGTCACAACCTCCAAGGCTCAAGGACCATTGCAGAAGAGGGGGCAGATAGAATGGAAGAGCCAAAGGAAGGGTATGACTCCTTACAATGCAACTGCCCAGAGAGAAATTGGCCTTGATATCCATGGCCTTGCAGTGCCTAGCAATACCTTTGCAAGACCCTCAAAATAGAAAAAAAAAATATGATGACATCAAATTAAAAGAAAGACTAATGGAGAGAGGGAGGGGATATGATGGAGATTGGTATTCTAAAGTGGAATGAGGGGAGGGAAATATCATATGTTTTGAGACGTCTTCCTTTCCAGTTCCTCCATTCCACAGAGGGGGAAGGAGTTGTCCTACAATTTCCCACCACTGCTTATCTTCCTCAAAGAAAACCTTACAGTGATCAGAATGCATCTACGGCAATAAAACCCTTATCTAGACCTCTGATGGGACTTATGTAGAATTTCCTAGTACAGAGTTTTTAAACAATTTAATTACTTTTAAGTGTCTTTACATTATTAATATTGCACAAAATAAATTATATATAAAACACTATAGCTCATGGATGGTCCATCTGACAGGAACACTCTCAATTCTTTTAGCTTATTCATTTAGAAAGAGAAAACCTACAGAATGGGAGAAAATCTTTGCCAGCTATATATCTGATAGAGGACTAATATCCAGGATGGTTTCCCTTGAAAAACAGATAGTAAGACCCTATTGTTGAAGACATCTCTTGCCTGAGAGTCAAGGTCACTGAGAAAGCAAGCTGGTGCGGAGCAGAAAACTTTCTCCCTGTAGACCAGCCAACTGAAAGCTGGCAAAAGCTGCACTGCATGCAGCCATATGGGAGGCAGAAGTCATCAGCAGTGAAAACAGTGGACACTGAATACTCAAGTTTGGTCATACAGACCAAATGACTGAACTGGTGCAATAGTGGCATGTCTATTCTTGGGCTAACCAACTGCTCCATAATTGGACTGAAGGCCCTCTCTATGGGAGGGAATACATTCCTGGAACTGAAAAACCTAAGCAAAAGTCTATGGCAGGTGAGGTCATGAGCCTTAGAGGTATAGAGCCTGCTCTTGTCGACTAAATGTATATATTATTCCCACCAAGCTGCCCTGGGGGCACTACACTTAATGTTCATGTTCACATATTAATGCTACTCTCACTTCTGGTTAGAAAAGCTTCTCTTTTCAGATGGTGATGACCACTGGGATGACCCAAAAGGCAACATAGTGCTGAGAAGAAGTGATGGAGGAGTGCCCAGCATTGAAACACCTCTGTCACAACCTCCAAGGCTCAAGGACCATTGCAGAAGAGGGGGCAGATAGAATGGAAGAGCCAAAGGAAGGGTATGACTCCTTACAATGCAACTGTCCAGACAGAAATTGGCCTTGATATCCATGACCTTGCAGTGCCTAGCAATACCTTTGCAAAACCCTCAAAATAGAAGAAAAAGATGATGACATCAAATTAAAAGAGAGACTAATAGAGAGAGGGAGGGGATATGATGGAGATTGGAGTTCTAAAGGGGAATGGGGAGGGGAGGGAAATATTGTGCATTTTTGTATGTAAGTATAGAAATTGTCAATACAAAATTATTAAAAATTAAAAAAATAAAAATCAATTAAAAAAACAAAATGTGAGGGTTAAAATAATGCACAAATACTTAGTTTGTAACAGTGATCAGGAAGTAAGAGTAGTTTCATTTTGTGGGTATATGCTTCCCTGTATTCATTAACGAGTTCTTATTATAGAAAACTGTCACCCCCAATCTTAAGTGTTAGAGAAAAAGATACTTGCATCATCTTTGTATCTGTTGGAAGAGTGGTGCAAAACCCATTATCAGAGTTCAGGAAGAGAGAACAGGTGCTTTTCTTTGAACTGTCTAAAATGTTTTCAGGAGAAAATGCAGAAAATAATTTATGGAACCAGAAAGCTGGCTTTATAAAACATTTTATTTTAAGAACCTGATCATCTTTTTTCAGATTACAAGTAATTGCATCTAATCTATGTAGGTCATAATGAAGTGAAAGAGGGGTCAACACAGAGTGGCATTAAAAAAGTAAAAATGAGTTAGTTCAAAATATTTCAATCAAAGTCAGGTGCACAAAGGCCAGGGCAAGCTAGAACCTGCATGGAAGGCAGGGTCAAAAGCCCAGGAGGCATCTGTTATGGTTTAGATACGCTTTAGTTTTGTCCAAGAGCTTATGCATTGCCATCTGAGTCTTCAAAATGTGGCTTCTGACGTGATGGGATCTTATCAATAGACCTAGTAGGCAATCCTAACTTCATTAAGTGCACTGTCCTTTAAAGGATTTAATGTGGTTCTCAAAGGAACCCTGAGTTAGTTTTCAAGATCATTATTATAAAAAGATCAAACCTGCCCCACCTCATTTCCTGCCTTATGTTGAAATTTCTTCGCACATGTTCCACCATTACTGCCATATACCATGGGGTACTCACCAGACAAGCCAAGACTGGTACTATATGCTTGCCTCTGAATAAATGTGAGGTAAGTATTACTATTTTCATAACAAATCTCTGAGCCTGGAGTATTTCAGTGCCACACCTGGAAATGGTCTAATGCAAAGCTCAGGAAGCACACAGAGGAGATTGACCTGTGGGGCCAGAGCTATAAGCATCACTTTTATATCAGCAATGGAAAGTGACAGTGCCCATGGTAATATTAAAATGATCTATTGATATTGCTAAATAGAGAATTCAGTCATATTTTAAAATTTGTTAGTTTTATAAGTTTCTGGATTGAAAAAAATGCTTATAAAATACACACAAACTTTGTCACTGTTATGAACTAATAGTTCAACTAATAATTAACTTTTCAACAAGATATAAGACAACTAAGGGGTACTGTAATTGTGCCATCACAGTGCTATCAGATAATAAATGCAGACATCAAAAAAATAAGTTTTATAAGTAAATGTAAAATAAATATATTTCAACAACAGTAAGTACAAGATATTTCATCTCTGGTTAATAGTCACTAATATACTTGGAAATGATCTCTTTAGGCAGAAAGAAAATGATATCAGATAAATGGAAAAATATACAGAGAGGGGATATGCAGGAAAAATAAAGAACTAATGAATGAGAACTGAAGCCTGGGACTTAGAATATAGCATATTCTGATTAAACTGGATC
Source organism: Orientallactaga sibirica (assembly GCA_036365145.1). Lineage (NCBI taxonomy): Eukaryota > Metazoa > Chordata > Mammalia > Rodentia > Dipodidae > Orientallactaga > Orientallactaga sibirica. The sequence continues at coordinate 9,710,922 of JAEOAD010000023.1, read as the reverse complement.
AATATGGAAAAAGACTGGAAATAGAATTCAAATGAACAGATAGTAGTTTGATTTGAGGTGGAAGATGTTTAAGAGTGCTTTAGTGATATAGGCCTAGTATTTATTGATTACTAAATATGGTATCCAGAGTGACCAGGGTAGTGTTTGGACTAGAGATTTTGTTTTGTTTTGTTTTGTTTTGTTTTGTTTTGTTTTGTTTTGTTTTGTTTTGAGGTAGGGTTTCTCTCTGGCCCAGGCTGACCTGGAATTCACCATGTAGTCTCAGGGCAGCCTCGAACTCACAGCAATCCTCCTACCAATGTCTCCCAAATGCTGGGATTAAAGGCGTGCACCAACATGCCAGCTTGGACACAGAGATTTTGAAAGTCTCAAAAAACTCTCATATTCTTCTCTTCTACTATAAGTGATATCTCACTGCTAATTTTAAGGATTTTTTTGTTTTGTTTTGTTTTGCTCTTTTTTTTTTAGTTCTGGACTCTTATGAGCTTATAAAACTGGCAATGTTGTCACAGATTTTGTCAAAATCTTTAGAACTACCCTCACCATTTTCCATGTAGGAACAAAGATTTATCCCACATTTAGGAACAAATAGACTAGAAAACTCAGTGCAAAATTTGAAAACAGAAAATGCAAATTGCTTATGGATTATCGAAGAATGACTATGTGGTTACTTGACATGAAACAACAGGGAAAATAGAAATAATTTTGAAAATTCTCAAACATATTAGGTAAACACATATTTTTTCATAATTCCAAGAATAAGGATGTCAACAATATTGTACTTGTTAACATAAAAGGGGAATTAAGCTAGGCTTGGTGGCACACACCTTTAATCCCAGCACTTGGGAGGCAGAGGTGGGCGGATCACTGTGAGTTCCAGGCCACCCTGAGACTACATAGTGAATTCCAGGTCAGCCTGGGTTAGAGAGAGTCCTGCCTCAAAAAAAAAAAAAAAAAAAAAAAAAAAAAAAAGTATAAATAAAATAAAAACACTAAAAAAAAAAAAAAAAAAAAAAATCCCTTAGAAAAAGTGAATCAAGGGAGCCATAGAACCTATCGTCCTTGTGGTGACAGAATGACAGCATCTGTCTTTCAGTTTTCCACACTATTTGACTCCCTTCTGCATTACTTTTTTTGGTTTCCCACAGACTGTCGTTGACCCTTGATGGTCCCTACTTTACCCCATATCCCTTCTCAGCTCTAATTTTCTATGTAAATGTTTCCCACTGTTTTTGGTTCTAAAACCTTGGTGTGGGCCCCTTGTAACCAGATGTCATAATTAGACAGTAATGAAGTGAAAGGGCTTCTAAAATTGAGGTAACTACTGAACAGCACCTATGCATGGAATTTTGAAGCAGAAAGCAGCAAAGAATCCTTGATGTCAGACACTGACGGTAATGGAACCACAGCCAGCGTGGGGAATCTGCTCCAAGGGCGAAGAAGACACAGGCTTCCAATCACTGCTCCCTTTTGACAATCATGCACTTCGTGACGGAGTTCAGTTCCACTCATTCCCTCCACACTGGAGGCACCGGAAGTGCTAAAAGCAGTAACAGAGGGGCTCACAGGAATGGATAGCTTCATTTTAGACTTTCTAAATTACTCCCTCGGTCTGGGAACTGGCTATGAAGTAATTGAGCAAGTTCACAAATTTCTACACTGAGGAGTTATATTTCTGTCACTGTAGAGTTAAGTATGGAGAGCAAGCTATATAAAAATCTTCTACTTCCATTCTATTTTGGCCCATTCTGAGATTCTTATGTTGAGGCTTCTGTTCTCATTTCTTCTTATTCGAATTCAGAGTAATAACTCTTTAGTATAGCCTTAAGTGAAATAGTTGTCTAGGGGCTGGAGAGATGACTTAGCAGTTAAGGTGTTTGCCTGGGAAGACTAAGGACGGTGGTTCAATTCCTCAGGACCCATGTAAGCCAGATGCACAAGGCAGCACATGCATCTGGAGTTTGTTTGCAGTGACTAGAGGCCCTGACATGCCCATTCTCTCTCTATCTGCCTCTTTCTCTCTCTCCCTCCTCTCTCCTAAATAAATAAACAAATAAAATATTTTTTCAAAAGATAGTTGTCCAAAAGTTAAAAATGTTTTGTGGTTATGAATAGGAATGCATTTCACCTATCTTTTTTTTTTTTAATTTAGAATGAGTGGCTTTATTACCGCTATCGCAAGTACAAGAAAAAGAAGAAATAATAAAAGTGGATGAGGAATAGAAGATAAAGCTGGTCACTGAACAACTTCCAGAAGAAATGATTGGAGAAGCCTTGCTGAAAAGTGGGAGACACAGTGGGCAAGCCGTAGGAAAAAAAAAAATAATAATAATAGAATATCAAGTCAATCATTCACAAAATTCAGCAGAAATGACAGAAATAACCCCTTGAGACAGTCAGCTGGAGTTCACAGTCCAGGGCTGTGGACATTTCACCTATCTTAAAACTTGAACCGATGCCGGATCCCTCATGGAAAGATTCACATTCTGATTACTTTTGAAAGCAGCATTTCTGGGTGCTCACTGGGTTTGGAAAATCTGTGTAATGGAGATAATAATAGATGCTTCTCCTTGCTTATGTTCATAAGTTTTCAAAATTCTCTACATGCTTTTGCGTATAGGTTGTGGTTTGTGGTGGTGTTTGCTCAAGATGGGCTCTTGTCATGGAGCTCAGGCTGGCCTCCAACTCGGGATTCCTCTGCCTTAGCTTCAGCAGCCCTTGAAGGACACCACACCTGAGAGGACATTAGTAGCCAGTCAGGAGAGAGGGCCCAGAAAGGAAGCTCCCCTTCTCCTGCTGTAAAACCAGGCCTCAGCCATCCAAGACCAATCAACTCTCTTTCTGGCTTGAAGGTAAAGCCCACCACAATGAGATTATCAATATATCCTTACGAGATGGGCGAGGTCTCTTTTCAGCTTTTGAGCTTTCTCGAACTTCCAGGTCACTGATCTGGTAAGCCCCCCTGATCTGGAACCTGCTGGGCTACTATTGGTAAGAGGAATCTAACCCTAACCTTACCCTTTCCTGCCTTCCACATGGCAAGAGCTCGCTGTACTTTTCATCTCCCTTCTTCTCTAAATCTAATTGAATTTAAAGTGCAAGTCTTTTTGAAACATCCTTTTTCATGCCCCGCCCCAGGTCTATGTTCAACTCCCACTTGTGCTCACAGACCATATGGGCCCATCCAGTCCCCCTTCCTCAGTTTGTAGACTTTCCCTTGACTTCCCAGAATAAATGAAATAGTTTCTAAATTATCATTCTCAACTGTTTAGTCCCATTCTTTGTTAAACACAGGTATTAACTCAGGATTTGGAGGTTAAGGACTTTTCCTGAACACCAAAAACCCTTTTAATATCCTCTGTTACACACCTCACTCCATATTTTTTAATTAATTAATTTATTTGAGAGTGATGGGCAGAGAGAGACTGAGAGAATGGGTGCACCAGGGCTTCTAGCCACCTCAAATGAACTCCAGATGCATGTGCCACTTGTGCTTCTGGCTTATGTGGGTCTTGGGGAATCGAGCCTCGAACCGGGGTCATTAGGCTTCATAGGCAAGTGCTTAACCACTAAGCCATCTCTCCAGCCCCTTGCTCCACGTTTTGATCAGAAGAAACAACCACTTGAGTGTTAACAGGTACTATAAAAACTACTGAAACCAATGCTTTCAGGTAAAGAGTTCCATAGTTTAAAAATACAACTTATTTGCTGAGTGATGTTAATGCTAATTATTTATATATTATAGTTTATTATTATTTAATTAATCTATTATTATTTTTTTTTACAGAGAGAGAGAGAGGAAGACAGATAGAGATGGGTGTGCCAGCAGCCTCTCAGCTGCTCAAACGAAATCCAGATGTGTGTGCCCCCTCGTGGGCAAATGCGGCATTGCGCCCTTGCTTCACTTTGCGTCTGGCTAAACGTGAGACCTGGAGATTGGAACCTCTGGAGATTGGAACCAGAGTTCTTAGGCTTAGGAGGCATGCGCCTTAAGTGCTGAACCATCTCTCCAGCCCTAATCTATTCTTTATATCCTTTACTTTGTACATTCAATTGTTTATGATACTTGACAAATAATACATCATATATGATTTCAATACAAAATCTATGGGAAATTCCAAGACATAGGTTCAAGTTTCCTGTTTTCATTTTTTTTTATTTCTTAAATAATTATTATTTTCAACTTATCACAGGCTCACCTGGAATTCAGTATGTATTCTCAGGGTGGCCTTGAACTCACGGCATTCCTCCTAAGTGCTGGGATTAAAGGCATGTGCCACCATGCCTGGCTATTTTCAACTTTTAATGTGTTGCATGTTGTGATGCCATCTTATGAGTTCCTCCTTATAAATCTTTATTATACTATACATTTTGATGTGACATGGTAAAATATACTATGGTAAACTTTGTACATTTGATCTTTTATAGCCCATAAAAATCAATGCCTATAGGGCTGGAGAGATGGCTTAGCGGTTAAGGCGCCCGCTTGCTAAGCCTAAGAACCCGGTTCCAATCTCCAGGTCCTACGTTTAGCCAGATGCAAAGTGACGCAAGGGCGCAATGCTGCACTTGCCCACAAGGGGGCGCACACATCTGGATTTCATTCACAGAAGCTGAGAGACTGCTGGTGCACCCATCTCTATCTGTCTCCCTCTCTCTCTGTCTCTCTCCAAAAATAAATAAAATAATAAATTTTTTTAAAAAATCAGTGCCTATAATATATTTTAATATGTACATTCATTTAATTTTTCCTTGAGGCAGGGTCTCATAGCTTGAGCTGAATTGGAGGTTGCTACAGAGACCATGCTTGGATCAAATTCATAGCAATTGTCCTGCCTACAGCTCCCAGAGCTGACATGGCAGGTGTGAGAACCCACATTTGGTTTATTGTTTTTGGAGACTTTAAAGTGCATCACTTGTAATAACAGATCATTGCTTTCACACTTGCTATTTAACCATAGGTAACAAAGTATTTTCTTCTTAGTTTATTTATTTGGTTTTACTTTTTTAGATTATTGTATCATGAGTAATGATCCTTGTAGATTAGACTGCAAGTATTTAACTTTCCCAATCCTCACAATATAATTATGTTAATATACTTCAGTTACTGTAGCAGATGGCTATAGCTATTGCTTTTTTTTTTTTTTCATTTCTGGGAACTGATCTAATGGCTTTGTATATGCTAGCCAAGCACTCTACCGCTAAGCTAAATCCCCAACCTCTATTATAATCAGTTTTAAAAGATATTTTACATGTCTATATGAATTAAATATATTGATAATTGATTGCTATATCACAATAATTTTGTATTATACTTAATAGATAATGTTACAGTTAGTTGGACTTAATATTTATAATAGTTAGCAGTCTATTAAGGCATTTTGAGCTATTTACAGATATTTTTTCTTTAAAAATTTTGCTTAGAACTTGTAAGGGTGGTATATTCCATGAACTACAGCTTAATATATTAAAGAACTTTGTTATTTTCCTCAAACTGTAGCATTATGTGCATTGTTTGGGTTTTATAATATATTACAGGAGATGCTACAGGAACATCTGCATTTTTCGTTCTTAATCAGTAATGCTATTTTCAATAGCAATTGAGAAAACAATGATAAAATTCAATATTGGCAAAAATGTAATTCAGTTATTTTAAAGGAAGACTTATAAACTTGGTTTCTGCTTAATTTATTACAGAAATGGAAATAAATAATTGATATTGTTATAGAATAGAATTAATAGTTTGTGCTTTCACTTTTATTTCCTGCACTGCTGTTCTTGCTGTATCTCAGGGCTGCCTGTCTTCCCTCCTCAACCTTTTCCTTCCCTGCAGTCCTAACACACAGTGAAAACAGGAACAGACTCGAATTGATAAACCATTTTTATTTTAGGAGATCAATTTACATAATGCCTCCTTTATCTTGAGTGTTTACTATATGTATTGTATTTAGAAAAAGTTCTGTAAATCTATTCTCAGTGTATTCATTGTATAGGTGAGAAAATGAATGCTTGATAACTCATGCTGTATTAATTAATGGATATAAGTTTTAGAAATCTGCATCATGTGCTGTTATAAGATTTGTAAGATAAAACCCAATGTACTCTGTTTTGAAATGAAAAAAAAAAAAAATAGCAGAATGGTCCAGGAAATAGTCCGCTTTACAGATCGTGTATCACATACAAAGGTGGTGAGTGGTCTGTGAGCTGTTTCTGTAAGAATGCCAGTCATTTCTGTCGTCTCTAGGCTGGGGTTTGGCTGCATTTTCAGACTTTTCATTCAGGGTGGCAAGATGGCTTGAAACCAATCAGTCTTGAATGCCCCAAGGTTAAGTAGGAAAGGCAGAGAATAGCTCTTAATAGTCACAGAAATGGTGCTCAAATTGGTGGTTTGGGGATTGATCTTATGTGCATCTTTTCACTTGCAAGGCGCTAAAGAAAGGGAGTGCTGGGATCCTCATTCCAAACAGACTGCCAGCGCAGGCCTCACACCTGGAGCAGGGAAGGCAAGTCTACATGAATTATGTCACAAATTAAGTGGGGGCCTTGTTTCTATACAACATGTAATGTAGAGTCTGAAACTGAGAGATTCAAAGAAAGTTAAGACCTCTTTGAAATCACTGGTGTGGCGAACACCTGTAATCCAAGCAACCCAGGTTTCTGAGCGGGAGAATAGTAGTTTTCTTTCCCATTTATGGAAGACTCTGTCTCAAAGTCAAATAACAAATAGCTTGGAAATTATCTCATTGGTAATGGGAAGCACTGACACCATACAAAAATCATATTTTTCAAGACCATAAAAAATTATCACCATATATCACACTAGATATCTTAGTGGCACTCTCCCCAGCTGTCTTTTCTCCATAATTAATTAATTCACTTTGAGCTTGATTGTGAACACTGTGCGAACAGAGATCATGTTCATTAATTTCTTTCACTGAAGCCAGTACAAGGTAACCAAGAGTGTTTATGGAATTAATGAAATGGCTCAAAATGTGTAAGTGGACAGTGTCTTGGCTTGTGAATTCTCCCCAGTCCTCTTCATTCCTATTTCTATATATCCTCTCCATCTTGTTTTCAAAGAGTCAAACGTCAAATCAAGTACTTGTAAAGTTGGCTTTGAAATCTTCTAGTCATATTATATTTTATAAATTAAGGAAAAACAAAAATAAATAAATAAATAGTAAGTTACAGACCCAAAATAAACAGCTGTATCAAGAGAAAACGAGACTTCTCCATACACATACTCTGTTCTCTGTACTTTGAAAAAAAAAAAAAAAAAGACTCAGAATGAATGAAACTCACTTGGAAATTATCTGTTTCCCTAAAATATTTTAACATTCATAACCATTAAATCCTTGATTGGTATGACTGAAGTAAGGAAAAAAGGAATTAAACATGGTAAACATAGTGGACCTTCACAGATTTTGTGCGTAGGAAGGCAGCTGCCTCAGGTTTATATGGGATGTTATACAACAAGGCAATGAAATTGGAGATGTTCATCTTTTCAGTTCTTCTGGAATTAATAAAATGAAAATTGATAAAAAATATATATATATATATATATATATATATATATATATATTCACACATTAACATAGGGAGATCTGGAGTTCAGGTCACTGTGCATAATTGGCCTAAATCAGGTAAGGTAGTGTGCATATACAATATCGTATGTGTTGACCTGTCCTGAGATATATGTTTTATAAATGCTCTGTGTTATTGGGTAAGTGACTTCTTCCTTCCGCTGAGGACAAATTTTTTTGTAGGTGACTAAGAGTTAGAGTTATCAGCTAGCATCTCCAGCTGTTCAGAAAATGAGGAATTCACCTTGCAACTAGGTTGATACTTGGGGGAGAGGATCTTAAAAGTTTTTTTTTTTTTTTTTTATCATAACCTTCTGAAGTTAGTGAGAAAAAAGACAATTATTGCTATAAATGATAAATCATTCCATAGTAGTAACAATGACGAATTTAAACAAGTACCTCTTAACTGATAATAAATATATATGAAGCACAACCTTCTATGCATTAAATACCATATTGTATACATATTAATTATTTTACCATTGTAATGAATAAATACCTGACCAAAAGCAGCTTAGCAAAGGAGAAAGTTTAATTTGATTTGTGGATCCATCTTGTTAGGGAAAAGCATGACAGGAATTAGAAACCAGAGTCACAATGTCCTGTCAACAAACATGGAAGACAGAGAGAGAAATGAATGCTGAATGCTCAGCTATCTCTCTTTTCAATTTTTTAAAAATTATTTTATTTTAATTACTTAATTAATTAAATTAGAAAGAGTGAGAGAAAGAGAAAGAATGGGTGCACCAGGGCCTCCAGCCACTGCAAGCAAACTCCAGACACATGCACCTGGGTCCTGGGGAATTGAACCTGGGTCCTTAGGCTTCTCAGGTAAGTGCCTTAACCACTAAGCCATCTCTCCAACCCCTCTCTCTCCTTTTTAAACAGTCTCCTTTACACAGCCCATTGGATGGTATTTCCCATAGAAAGGATAAGTTGTCCCACCTCAACAAACCAAATCTAGAAAATTCCTCACAGACATATATGGAGATTCATTTCCCTGGTGTTTCTAAATCCCATCAAGGTGACCACCGGAGATTAACCATCAGTTAGGCTGCAGAGAATGAATTTAAATTAACTGTGGAAAATAAATAAAATTTCTTTATCCTGATTTTTTTGGGTCTAATTGCAGAAGCAAAAAGTTGTTTCTGATGATATTTCTCTCATTCATATAATTTAAACAGTCCTCTACTTTTAATTTTCTGGTGTATGCTGTTGTAGACAAGCTTTTTCTTAATGTATTTTCTATGTGCTAACCAGAATAACAGAGAGGAAATGAAAATCTATGAAAATATGGACAGACACATTTTAGCTAAAAATATTCAAGTGTTCCAGTAATCCAAAACAAATAGAACAGATCTACACAAGGGATCATTTAAAGGTCAATTTCTAGTACCATGTGCTGTTAAACCAAGCAAAGTAAATATAATGCCTTTGTACTTACTAAGCTGGAACACTTTAAACATGAGGCATGGACCAATTAAATCAGTCTGTAGTACATTATCATTAAAAACAGTAATTATCTTTACTGCAGAGTGGATTAGTAAATCATTCTTTACTGATTTCCCATCTATTCATAAAAGAGACCAGATTGCTTTTATTTTCCTATGGATTATATAGTCAGTATGTTGGCCATAATATAATAAACCTAAATTCTGAATGAAATTATACCAATAATTTATAAGGTTCTATCTCTAGAGTACTTCTAAACCTCAAAATGTCTGTTATGGCTCTCCATTTTGAATTGAAAATATATTTTTCAGCAGTTTTTCAACAGAGTATCACATCCATTATCCCAGAAAAATAGAACTGAAATATATTTTACTCTCTTAACAGAACATAAGGGTATCTTTGTAAGAAAACTCTCACAAGGAGTGACTTATGCTTTTTCACGTTCGTCTACTAGAGCCTGTTATGCCTGTTGTTCACAGTTACAGACATATAATGTTCACGTTTCAATATTTCACTTGGAATTCAACAACTGACCTGATAAATGTATTATTTTCTTTAAGGTCAAATGGCAATATTAGGCCATACCCAATGTCTTAAGTTTGCATGAATAGGTCCAGATTTTGAGGATAAATAGACAGAAATTACATTTTTGCATAATTTTCCTAACAATTAATTTGATGTGAACATCAGTTTAGCAATTAGATTCTAAGGGAACATAAAGCTCTGGAGGGAACATAAAGGTCCTAAAAGGTAAGACATGGGGTCAGACTTTTGTCTTTTACCCAGAGTAGGAGTCATTTGAGCTCAACAAGAATTTGATGCACAGACTTTGAAGAGCCCTAATGCAGTGAGAGAAGACATCCAAGAGAAAGGAACCTGGGTCATCAGGCATCTAGACTGAGTGTCATTGTGACATGTCAGCTGATTTTTTCACAAAGAGAAAACTTATTTCTCTAAATTCCTTCAAGAGACCCCCAAGTACATAGTGACTTCAAAGAGGAAGGCAAACAAGGTTCTTTACTACAGAGAAATCCTTTCTGGTCTTTCCACCCCCAAATGCCTATCTTGACCTCAAATTCTTTCAAATTAACTTGAATGATGCTTCTTGTTGATTATAATTTCACTGCACATATTTCCATGGCTAAAGGAAAATATAGAAGCAAATTAAATTGTGGATTATTTTGCAATGCTTATTTTCATTTTTGTATTAAATCGTGTGAAATTGGCTAGGCTGCCTGTTCAGATAGCACTGGCAGCAAGGGAATGGGTGGGTTCAAACTTGGCAAGAGCTTTTGCCAATTAAGAACCAATGTGGCTGGGATACCGTGTTTGAGGCAGAGACATGGGTGGAAGACCATATATGAGTTCCTCAGAATAGAGTCCATCTGCCCTGAGTAGGAGCTGAGACCTTACTTAAAGCATACACATATGATGTGATACAGTAAGAAGACACGAAGTAGGTGTGAAGTGTCTGGAAATTGACAATTGATTTTAGACTCACCATCTTAAATTTTTATTCATCTATAAAATGTAAGTATTAAACAATCATTTTAGAAAAGTTAGTAACTGTTATCTGTCTATAGGACCCAAACTAAAAACTATATTAGAGAATTCAGGTAATTTTATCCTCTTCTTCTTCCTCCTCCTTCTAATTTTTATTGTTGCTCATCTTTCTTCACCTTCGTCCTCTCCTCATTATCCTTCTCTTCTCCATCTCCTTTTTGTTCTCTCCTCCTCTGGTTATCATTTCTTACAACCCTTCTGTTGCCTTCTTTTTGCTTTTATGAATGTGTATAATAAAATAAGTGGCCATAAGTTCAAAATTAAATAAATATTTTATTTTTATTTATTTATTTTTATTTATTAGAAACAGAGAGAAGGAGAGAGACAATGGGTGCACCAGTGCCTCTAGCCACTGCAAACGAACTCCAGACGCAGATGCCACCATGTGCATCTGGCTAACATGGGACCTGGAGAATTGAACTGGGTCTTTAGGCTTCACAGGCATGTGACTTAACCGCTAAGCCCCCAAATTAAATAAATATTGATACATAGTAGCTGCATGTAACCTACATCTCCATTGGGCTGTAGAATACATATATCAAACCAGAAAATTTGCATATGCCTCTCTTTACTACTGCTTACAAAACAGTATTAGCAGCAATGTTGTTTTGTTTTTATCATTAACTTTCCCTGTTCTTTCACTACAGAGAATGAAATTATATCTTATATACATTGTTTATTTGGTATTTCTTGTTCATCAAACTTTTTAAAAATTTCTATTCATGAAGTTACATGTATTATGAGTTCTAGTATGTAGTAGAACTACCCCCTTATTTGTTCATCCCTTTTAGTGAGTAATATCTTTGCTTTGTTTAACTATAATAAAGCCACATATCTCTGTGGACAAGTTTAATTCACTTGATTAAGTAACTGAAAGTGGAATTGCTGTGTAGTACAGTAGATATATATTTACTTTTATTAAAATATAGCATACTATTTTCTGTCTTTTTCTTATTTATTTATTTATTTATTTATTTATTTATTTATTTATTTATTTATTTTTGATGTAGAGTCTCACTTTAGTTCAGGCTGACCTGGAATCTGTCTGTAGCCCCAGGCTGGCCTTCAACTCACAGTGATCACCCTTCCATTACCGCCCCTGGGGTTCAAGGCAGGTGAAAGTGGCCGATATTTTTATATCTTTACCAGTTTACAGGACTCCAAGTTGCTTTATATCATTGCCACCATTTAGTGTAACTCTCTCTTTCCTTCAGCATGTTTAAGACAATACCTAATTGTAGAATTGATTTCTGTCCTGATCAATAGTGATGGCCAGCATCATTGTGTGTATTTTATCTTTATTCAAGTTTCTTTTGCAACATGTATACATATTTTGACAATTATTTATTTGCTTGGCTCTTTGCAGTTTCTTATTCATCTTATATAAGGCCCCTTGTTTTATATGTGGTATATAATTTCTTTATATCTTTGTTTTTATCTTAATGAAGCTGCATTATATGTATTATATATTATATAAGTATAATATATATAATACATATATGTATATATATTTGTTAGAAAGATATTTTAAATAATATTTAAGCCTAGAGTTAATCAAGGGATTCCTGGGGAAAAATAGTATATACTTATCTGTGGGATTAAGCTTCTCAAGAGAGAGTCACTCTTAATGATTTAAATATGACTTTTTCCACTAAACTTTTTATTTGTTGTTGATAGTCTATTTTTTAAACTTTTCATTGCCAAGTTCCATAAATAAAGACAATATGGCATGATCATATGATCATAATCTTCTCCAACCATCTCCCTTCTAAATTATCCCTCTACTGAATTCCTAAATTGTGGTGCTATATAATTTATCATATTTTCTCTCTCTCTTTTTTTTTTTTTTTTTTTTGGCTTTTCGAAGTAGTCTCACACTAGCTCAGACTCATCTGGAATTCACTATGTAGTCTCAGAGTGGCCTCAAGCTCATGGCTGTCCTCCGACCTTTGCCTCCTGGGTGCTGGGATTAAGGGTGTGCGCCAACACGCCCAGTTTATCATATTTTCTTAAGATTTGGGTATTCTAGATTCTAATAGAATCTTTAGTGTTTTAGTTTTTTGTGAAAATCTATAATCTGCTTTGAATTCATTTTCAGCAGAGGTGTGAGATAGAAATTAAGACTCATTTAATTCTATAAGGTAAGTCAGGTTGTCTAAATCATTTATCAAGTAACCTTGCATTTTCCTATTAAATTCCTTTGGCATTTTTTTGAATATTGATTAACTATATATGTACACATGTGAACATTTTCTGGAATTTTATTTTTCTCAATTATAAATTTATGTATCTTGTCACCAATATTACACTGTCTTCATCATTATTGTTGGAGATTTAGTCAGATGTACAAAATCCCCAAATTCATATTACTTTCCAGATTAAAAAAGGCTAAGTCATTGAACATGCATATAAATTAAAAATTGTTCTTAATTTGTATAAAATTCTGTAGAGATTTTAATTAATATGCTTCAGAACTTTTTGCTGTATCAAGAATTAATATATTTTCAAGGTTGAATAATCCAATCCCTGGCAATGGTATTTAATTCCACATACTCACTGATTTTTAAAGAGCAGGATCTTCATCCCTAAAGTTAACTTTACTTGTTCATGAAGCATTATTCTCTCCATATACAAATATATTTGATTTAACAGTATCTTATTAATGCATCTTATTTATTTATTTATTTATTTATTTATTTATTTATTTATTTGGTTTTTCAAGTAGGGTATCACTGTAGCTCAGGCTGACTTGCAATTTACTATGTACTTTCAGGGTAGCCTCTAACTCTTGGCAATCCTCCTGCCTCCTTAGTACTGGGATTATAGGCGTGCATCACCACACCCAGCTTGTTTCAATATTTTTGAAGAAGTGGCTTGTAATTTTCTTTTTTGAAGAAAAGGAAAAAGAAATCTGACTTTTATCACAAAGTTCATACTTAATTCATAAGTCTATTTGTAGATTAGTATTATTTTATTTTCTAGAGACCTTCTCTAATTCTGGGTGATTTCTTTCTTGCTTCATAGATAGAGGCAGTGTCCTGATTTGAATATAAAATTCCTCACCTCCCCCACAGGCTCATGTGTTTGAACATTTGGTCTTCAGCTTCAAGGTCCTTTTTGGGAAGGTTGAAGGTGGAGCCTTTCTAAAGGAAGCATGTTATGGGGGAGGACCTTGAGAAAATATAGTCTGGCCCCTATTTTCTGTTCCCTTTGTATGCTTCCTATTTGTGGAAGCAATGTCAGAAGTTCTCTCCTGCTCCTACAGAATTTGCTATGATATTCCCTCAAGCTTCTTGTTTTTAATTTTGGGTTCCCCCTCTCTCTCTCTCTCTCTCTCTCTCTCTCTGTGTGTGTGTGTGTGTGTGTGTGTCTTGCTTTCTCTCTTTCTCTCCAATATTCTCCTAATTATCTTGCATGTTAATAGTCTTTGAAAACTCAACTGCTAAGCCAGACTTTATTCTTAACTATATTTATGAACACTTTCAGCACTTATATTTTTTGAATTAGCTGTGATAATTGCTTTGCAGGCAAACGCCGTAGCCACTAAGTCATCTCTCCAGCCCCCCATTATGAAATATTTTAACTGATCCACATGTACATAGTTTATAATACATGTTTTCTCCTAAGAATCTATTTGAAAATTTCTTGTGGGGACTATTTCCTCACAATAATAAATATGAAATTTTTATCTAAAACACATATTTTCAAACTAATTTTAAACAATATTTATGATGTTTATAGAAGTTAAAGTTGATTTCTTTATGCTGTTACTCTGAAATATTAGGCTTTCAATATTTCTAATAGATCATCTTTTAATCCTATGATGTATTCCAACTATGTAATAAATCTTATTTCACTGGATGTATTAAAGATTTTCACATTATTTTCTTCAACATAATATTATGGTATTTATTTCTGTTTTTCTTATATTTCCTTTGTATGAATTTCACTAATAATTTTGAATTTGAAAAGTAAAATATTTTTTATCATCCTGGGAACTTCTGATCAGCATTTAAACATGTTTTCTTGCATAATTTTGTCTTTCTCTTTTTATAGTAGCACTTTAATTAGGCAATCTATTTTTTTTTCAGTTACTCATCTTGCCTCTGTAGCTATCTATCTGATATTAATCAATCTAGAATATCAATAAAGACATGGAAAATTTGAATGGCTTATCAAATATGTGGATATGAATAAAAATTTAAACCAAAATTTTATGTGAATGTAGAAAATGTGAACATTGAAAGACATACCAACATTTATGAAATATGGTTTAACAGCTTTATGGCAACATTAATAGAATCCAGTGCTTAAAATGGAATGCACGGTAAACTCATAAATTAATGATCTCAGGTTCTACCTTAAGAAACAAGAATGAGTAGATAACATTAAGTGGAAGCAAAAAATAATACAATTAAACAGAAGTATAAAATAATACAATCAAGAGTGGAAATAAAATCTGAAATAATCATTGTGGAAATCAAGATTCATTTGGATGGATATCTAGAAAAAACTCTTTTTTTTTTTTTAATAGAGAACAGCCAAACTGCCAGCATCAGTTTAAGATATTGTATTATATAGATATCCAGTAAATATATTTTCTTAAACATGGCAGTTTTAGGTAGTTGTGGGACTGCATGCCGGTAGAAATTTGCTGAAGAGGTACAGACAGGAGGATCAGCCACCTGAAACCTGGCAGTTTTGAATGCAAGGGCTTCAATGTAGTTCTCCTTTGCATTTCAAGTTTTCTACCAGAATATCTCAAATATCCCACATTCATGGTTACAGTTTAGATTTACAAATTATAACTCATACTTATGTTAACAATTTCAGTATCATTATCTGATAATTGAATCAAGACATATTATTATCTGATTCCATGTATTTTATCATCCCTTTCTTTATTGTCATATTTCCTGGCTTAATTGAGTGTTTAAAAATAAATTTTGGATGATGTATTCTGGAGACCCTGAATTATATCATGTTACTTGTTTGACTTTCATTATAACCAACTATTAAAATGATATATGTTTTTTATCCATTGAGCTTGGATTTATTCTTATTGGTACATGCCCATTCCTGTTACTTTTGCTTATTTTTTCGATGTGGCTTTATTCTAGACCATGGACATAATCCCTGTTCATGAAAAGAACATGGATGGGGTTGAAATTGGTTACTTGTGGTTCTCAAGGTAGTCCCTCCTGTCTAGCTATCTCAGATTCCCTAATGTTCTCCAGAATCACATGTCTTTTACTGTCCTGTCTAGGTCCATAGGAGCAATTTCTGTTAATTTATGTTATTCCGGCCCTGCATGCAGCCATTGGCCAAGAGTCAGTCAATATAAGTCCCCCATAGATTCTGAAGCCCTAGATGCCTAGTTCTTCAATTTACTAGCAGTGTCTTAAATCCAAACCAGATAAAATCTATAAGGACTGGATCAGTCTACTTTACTCAGGGACCTGCCTAAAACCCTCTGTAAGTACAATCAGTCCACTGTAGTAGTATTCATATTACATGTCTCTCTCTCCCTCTCTCTCTCTCTTTCCCTAACACCAGGATTGTGTGCTGAGTATTTTTCAAAAAATTCAACAAAGTCATTCCATATATATTATTCAACATTGTAGTTACTATGCAAGCAAGACAAATCTGGAATCATTTTCTCTGCAATGGCCAATGAAAGGCAGCACACCATTATGGGTTTCAATGATTATGCTGCTTATTATTTATGCCTATTGTCCAATTGACTCTTATTTTGAAGAGGTATGTCTATTTAGGTGAAACTATAATATTAGCTATTCATTTGTCATAATTGAAATTTATCCATATTTGTACATATGTCACAGTTGGTGAATCACTTCTTCAAAAATTTAAAACAGATATAGGCATTAAAAAGAATCAGTTTGTGGGCTGGAGAAATGGCTTAGCTGTTAAGGCATTTGCCTGTGAAGCCAAAGGATCCCGGTTTGATTCTCCAGGACCCACATGAGCCAAATGCATAAGGGAGTTTGTTTGTGGTAGCTAGAGGCCTGGCGCGTCCATTCTCGCTCTGTCTGCCTCTCTTCTATCTCTCTCTATGCTTGCAAATAAATAAATACTAATTTAAAAAAAATCAGTTTGCAAGAAAGTTATCTTTCTACCTTATAATATCCAGTTTATAACTGAAACATTGTAAGCTCTAATTATACATATTTTATAAGGATTTATGTACAATAAAATTTATATATATATGAAATATGATTTGAATTATGTTTGATGGATAGTAAATTTCCAATAAGCATAATTTATTATGTTGAGAGATATTAGTAAATGAACATAGTATTAGAGCTAAGAACTGGAATGCAGCAGCCTGATACTGGAGTCCAAGAAACACATAAACTCTACTCTGTCCATGAACTATCTTCCAGAAACTAGCTAACTGGATTACAGAACAAAATCCTGTTGAGGAGATGAATCACAGGTTAAAGCTGTTTGCTTGGAAAGCCTGCCAGCCCTGATTCAATTCCCTCAGTACCCTTACAAAGCCAAGTGCACAAAATGATATGTATATGGAGTTTGCTTGCAGTAGAAAGTAGTCCTGAAATATTCATGTTCTATCTTTTGTCATCTATTTCTCTCTAATAAACAAATAAAGAAAACATTTTTTCAAAAGAATGTAACAATTTTTATCACCAAGAAGCACATTTCACTGGCAAAGATATCCACTAATGGAGATTAAATGGATATAAATCAACCCATCAAGCAGACAGAATCCAAAAAGAAGTTGGTAAGGCCACATTAGTATCTGATGAAGAATAATTCAGGCAAAATAAATCAGAAGAGAGAAAAAAGCCACTATGTGTTAGTAAGGAGAACAATTCCTCAAAAAGATATAAGAATTATGAATATTTATGCACTAACTACTGAGGATCCAAATATAATAAACCAAAAAGCTTGTCAAACAAAGAAATTTCAGAGCTAATTGACATCGTGGATCAAATGGAATTGCATGTATCTGCCAAATAATCCATCCAATAAATATGAAACACATGACCTTCTCAGTTGCCCATAGAAAGTCCTTGAAATTGAGCACATTATTGGCCATATAGCTTTAACAAATACAATAGAACTGAAAGAATTACATGCATTCTAACAGATTATAAAGGAATAAAACTATAAATGAATAGCAATAAAAACTATACCTATTTTTCAAACTGAATAATTCATGTTTAAATGACATTGGGTTAGCGAAGAATCAAGAAGATAATTATAAATTCTGAAAATGCACAACTTACCAAACCTATAGGATAAACTGAGGCATGTTACAAAAGACAAGTTTATAAGTACTAACATTTAAATATAAGAGAGATCTCAAATGAATAAACTAATGAGGCACTTCACATTCCTAGAGAAACAAGAAAATTCCAAACCAAAATATACTAATGGAAAGAAAATAATAGATTTGTCCAAAATGATTATAATAGACACTAAAAAAGTCAGTTTCTAGAATCAGTCATATGGAGAGTTGGATCATTAAAAAGATTAGGATTAGCAAACCTCAAATCAATCAAAAACAGAGAAAGAAGACTCAATATTTTAGAGAAGGAGCTGTAAAACACAAACTCAAAATAAATAATTCTGTTTCAAATATTTTGAGAGCTTCACGAGATGGCTCAACAGTTAAGGCACTTGTGTACAAAGCCTAATTGCAAGGGTTTGATTCCCCAGTACCTACGTAAAGCCAGATGCACAAAGTGGCACATGTGTCTCTGGTTCTTTTGCAGCAGCTAGAGGCCTTGGTGTACCCATTCTCATTCTCTCTCTCTTGTTTGCAAATAAATAAATATTTTAATTAAAACATTTTGAATCATGTAGAATTTATTATAGCTTTATAATTTAATCTGCAAAGCAAATAAGAGATTATTTAGCTATGTAATGAAATAGAATATTAAAGTACCCAATAAAAATACCAAATCAAGTTACTATATACAATGCTAACATTTGCCACATCACTAAGAGACTATTTTGGAAGTTACTATTAAATGTATGCATTCAAATATTACAAATTCACATCTAAGGACAAACAATCAACCTTCATACTGTAAGGACCATAGGGTGGGAAGGTATATTCATAGTCATTGCCCCCTAGAGACACTGAATGGCAAATTCATGACCCCACAGTGAATGCTGACAGCCACTGCAGAGGGCTTTCAGAGGAATGGGGCTTGGGAGAGGGAACATAAGAGTATAAGCAGATGGGAATATGACCTGCTTGAAATATGTTCACATATAACAGTTCTCAATAGTTTTTAATGATAATACATATATCTTGGTATGCACCCATCAATTTTCTCTTTAGAACTAAGGAGAATGAACAACTGGGACCATTTTCAAATTTTTTCTCAAGTCTGCTACACATTTTAGAATTTGATTTGTCAGAATAGTCTCTTATCCTTTTAATACAAGTTTATTTTCAGATATTTGAGTTAATATCTTTTCATCTTTCCCAAATGAAAAAAAAAAAACTCGATCATGCCTTTTTGACAGCTAACCATTCTTTAAGACTAACTATCTTAGTATTATTTATGCAAATTGAATTTCTAATCTTTTGTTCAGTTTTTCTAGTTGTTCTCATTGACAGAGCTGTTGTCAAATACTTTGGAAACTATCCCTCCAAGTTTTTAACAATACTTTTCCTGGTCATCATGTGAACTGTATTCTCATGCTTCCGTCAGTACAAGAATACAATGCTTCTTCTGATTTGCACTGCTTCTCCAATAATGGACAGTGCTCTAGAGAGTATCTTCAATGAGATGAAGAAAAAAGTTAATGCAACAGATAATTAAACATGACATCATTTTAGCTCAAATATTTAAGAATGTGCGGTAACGGCATTTATTAATGTGATTACAGTTTATAATTTATTTTACTTTTTGTGATAACATTTTATAATCTAATCTTTAACCTCCTATGGCTAGGCTTCATATAAAATGTACCTTAAAATGTTTAATTTTTTGTCTTGGTTGGAGGAAGTAGGTAAGCCCATCTTCTTTCTTTCTCTCTCTTTCTTTCTTTCTTTTTTAATCTTTTTTTCCTTTATTTCTTTTTTTCCTTTTTTTCTTTTCTCCCTCCCTTCCACCCCCTTTTTTTGAGGTAGGATATCACTCTAGCCTAGGCTGACCTGGAATTTACTGTGCAGTCTCAGGGTGGCCTCGAACTCACAACAATCCTACTACCACTGCCTCCCCAGGGCTGGGATTAAAGTCACGCACCACCACGACCCGCTCCATCTTCTTTCTTGTATGATTCCCATCTTTGTTTCTAAAGATATTTAATTTTAGGGCCTGGAGAGATGGCTGAGCAGTGAAGTGCTTGCCTGTGAAGCCAAAGGACCCTGGTTTGAGACCCGATTCCCCGTAAGCCAGATGCACAAGTGGGGGGGGGTGCATGAATTTGGAGTTCCTTTGCAGTGGCTGGAGGCCCTGCCATGCCCATTTTCTCTTTATCTATCTGCATCTTTCTCTCTCTCTGTCACTCTTGAATAAAAAAAAAAAAAAATAAATAAATAAACAACAAGATATTTAATTTTAATGAGCACCATCTCTCTCCTGACTCACCTCATATCCTTTACATAACTTCTTACACTATTAGAAATACTACTAGAGGCTGGAAAGATGGCTTAATGGTTAAGTTGCTTGCCTGCAAAACCTAAGAACTCATGTTTGATTCCCCAGAACCTATGTCAGCCCGATGTATGAGGGGACACATGCTTCTGGAGTTTGTTTGCAGTGGATGGAGGCCCTGGTCTGCCCATTCTTTCTTGCTTTCTTAAATAAATAAACATATAAATAAATAAATACATAAATACATGAATAAGTAAATATTAAGAGTTTTTATGAATTTCCTCAAAAATAAAAATTTGTAGCTAACCAGAAAAGTTTCAATATTGATAAAAGCATTTTAAAATGGTAACTTCATAGCACAAAATGAATGTTGATAAGAGAGTACTGAACAGTGCTGGGTTCTCCTGATCAGGAAAGGTCAATAGAGAGGAGTGAATCTGATTGTAATCCAAGACAAAATCTGAAATACTTTTGTTGGGGCTTGGAGAGATGGTTTAGTAGTTAAAGTACCTTCCTGTGATACCTAAGGAACCAGGTTCCCCAGTAGCCACATAAACCAGATGCATAAAGTGTCACATGTGCCTGGAGTTCATTTGCAGTGGCTAGAGACCCTGACATGCCCATTATATCTTTTTTTCTCTCTCTCCTTCTCTCTTTCAAATAAATAAATAAATATTTTTTAGAAACCTGAAATATTTTCAAGAGCTGTGAATCTGTTTCTTACAGATTAAGATCATTGTGGATTCTGAGAGCTATAAATTGCAACCAGATTTTGGCAGAACTGTTGAAAGGAGTGTTAACAGGATCTGATAGGGGACAAAAGATTTACAGGAGATTCCAGAGCATCATAGAGCATTTCTGTCTTCATACATCATTATAAAGTGATTTTTGAAATTGTTATGAATACTATATTGAAAAGAAATACTTGTTAGTGCCTATAGGGTCCTCTTCACAATGATGCAGATCAGAGGGACCCACATTGCCCTAGAGTGCTGAGCAGATATTAAGTATTGCAGCACAGTAGAAGTCAAAATTAGTGCTAGTATATGTTTTCCTTATTGAGGTTGATGTGATATTCTCATTGACCACTGTTGGACTTCCTTTGCTGTTCTGATAACCACAACATAAATGGGCTAAAGGAATTTATGACAACTACAGAAAATATTTGATGGAATCCTTTACCCTGAAGAGAAAGAAAAGCACATACGTGAGAAAACAGAAAAAACAGGAAGCACTACAAAATAAGAAGAATGGTGAGAATAAATACATGCTTTTCAATAATAACTCATAATATCAATGGCCTCAATGCCCCAACCAAAAGACACAGGCATGAAGACTGGATTAAAATGCAGGATCCTTCTGTTTGTTGTATTTAGGAAACTCATCTCTCAATAAAATATGGACACTGTCTTAGGGTGAAAGGATGGAAAATGGTATTTCAAGTAAATGGGCCTAGGAAACAAGCAGGTGTCGCTATCCTAATATCTGACAGGACTGACTGCAAAGAAGCATTAGTGAGAAAAGATTAAGAAGGTCACTTTATATTGATTAAAGGAACACTCCAACAGGAAGACATTACAATCCCAAACTTATATTCTCCTAACACCAAACAAACACGATTAGACTTAAGGTCACAGGTAACACCAAAGAAAATTGTAGTGGGTAACTTCAATACCCTACTCTCATAAATTGACAGGTCATCCCAGCAAAAAATAAACAGAGAGACATCTGGATTAAATGATGTCATAGAACAAATGTACTTAAAAGATATCTATAAAACATTCCATCCAAATTCTGCAGAATAAACATTTTTCTCAGCAGCACATGGAACATTCTCTAAAATAAACCATATATTAGGACACAAACCAAATCTTAATAAATACAGGAAAACTGAAACAATCCCTTGTACCCTATCTGACCACAATGGGATTAAAGTACAAATCAGCAACAAGAAAAACTACAGAGCATACACAAATTCATGGAGACTAAACAGTAAACAATTGAATGATGAATGGGTCATTGAAGAAATCAAAAAGGAAATCAATCAATTCATAGAATCAAACTATGATGAGAATATGACATACCAAAACCTTTGGGACACAATGAAGGCAGTCCTAAGAGTGAAATTTATAACTCTATGTACAAGTGTATGGCATTGCACATATATAAGTAGAAGAACTGATTACAGGGAGGGGAATGGCCTAAGTGAGGCCAAGGGAAGAGAATGCATAAAAGAAGGGCAGGGGGCGGGTCAATCAAAATTCAAGATATTGTGAATAAGATTATGTAAAATTACTTTTTTGAATAATGGCACATCTAGAAGCTGTAGAGTGTTACTAGAAAAATTTCAGTACCTGGGATGGGATACCTTCCAGTGAGTTGTTGACCATGGAGTTCCCGGTAGCCTCCAAAACATTAAAGGCTTTTGCCAAAACCCTTGGTTTCCCTTGAGAAAAAGATAGCAAGACCCTATTGCTGAAGACATCTCTTGCCTGGGAGGCAAAGTCACTGAGAAAGCAAGCTGGTATGGAGCAGAAAACCTTTTCCCTGTAGACCAGCCAACTGAAAGCTGGAAAAAGCTGCACTGCATGCAGCATATGGGAGACAGAAATCATCAACAGTGAAAATAGTGGATGCTGAATATTCAAGTTTGGCCAGACAGGCCCAATGACTGAATGGGTGCAATAGTGGCATGTCTACTCTTGGGGTAACTAACTGCTCCATAATTGGACTGAAGGCCCTCTCTACTGGAGGGAGTACATGCCTGGTACTGAAAAACCTAAGCAAAAGTCTATGGCAGGTAAGGTCATGAGCCTTAGTGGTATAAAGCCTGATCTTGTCTGACTAAATGTATATATTATTCCCACCATGCTGCCCTGAAAATACTACATTTCATGTTCATATTCACATATTAAAGCTACTCTCACTTCTGGTTAGAGAAGCTTCTCTTTTCAGATGGAGATGACCACTGGGATGACCCAAAAGGCAACATTGTGCTGAGAAGAAGGGATGGAGGAGTGCTCAGCACTGAAACACCTCTGTCACACCCTCCATGGCTCAGGGTCCATTGTGGAAGAGGGGGTGGATAGAATGGAAGAGGCAAAGGAAGGGTATGACCTCTTACAATGCAACTGCCCAGACAGAATTTGGCCTCGATATCCATGACCTTGTAGTGCCTAGCAATACCTCCACAAGACCGTCAAAATAGAAGAAAAAGATGATGACATCAAATTAAAAGAGAGACTAATGGAAAGAGGGAGGGGGTATGATGGAGATTGGACCTCTAAGGTGGAATGGGGGAAGGGGAGGGAAATATCAGGTGTTTTTTTTTTTTTTTTTTTGTATGTAAGTATAAAAGTTGTCAATAAAAAATAATATTTAAAAAAAGAAATTAGAGGAGCTGGGAAGATGGCTTAGTGGGTAATGCTCATGCCTTTGAAGCCTAAGGACCCAGGCTCAATTCTCTAGGTCCCATGTAAGATAATTGCACATGGTAGCACATGCATCTGGAGTTCATTTGCAGTGACTAGAGACCCTGGCATGCCCATTCTCACTCTGTCTCTCTGTCTCTCTCTTTCTGTCTCTAACAAATAAATGAAAATAAAGTTTTAAAAAAAAGAAATGAGAGTTCACAAGTAAAAATTTAATGCTGCACCTTAAGGCAAGAAATAATATGGACAGAAATTAATGAAATAGAAACAAAAAAATCCATAGACTCAATGAAACAGAGTTGTTTCTTTTAAAGGATAAAAAGACTGATAAAACCTTAGCAAATCTGATGAGAAGAAAGAGCGAAGACACATAAATTAAACATTAGAGATGAAAAAATGCACCATTACCACAGATAACAAAGAAATTCAGACAATCATAAGGACGTACTTTAAGAATACATATGATTCTGTTTGAAAATCTGAAAGAAATGGATGCTTTCCCTAATATATATGACCTACCAAAATTAAACCAAGATGAGACAAACCATATAAATATACCTATTACAAGTACAGAGATACAAGCAGTTATAAAACATCTCCCAACTAAAATAAATCAAGGCCCAGGTGGATTCACCGGTGAATTTTACCAGACCTTCATGGAAGAACTAACACCACTACTTCTCAAACTTTTCCATAAAATAGAAAAGGAAGAAATTCTACCTAACTCCTATGAAGCCAGCATCCCCCTGTTACCAAAACCAGACAAAGACAGAATAAGAAAAGAAAATTGCAGACAAATCTCCCTCATGAACATAGATACAAAAAATTCTCAACAATAGATTGCCAAACAGAATAGAAGAATATATCAAAAGATCATTCACCCTGACCAAGTAGGCTTCATCCCACAGATGTAGGGATGGTTCAACATATGCCAGTTGATAAATGTAATACACTACATAAATGGGCTGAAGGACAAAACTCACATGATCTTCTCAACAGATGCAGAAAAGGCATTTGACAAAATTCAATATCTTTCATAGCAAAAGTCATACAGCAACTGGGAATAGAAGAAACATATCTCAACATAATAAGGGCTATTTATGACAAACATACGGCCAACATAATACTAAATGGGGAAACACTTGAAGCTTTTCCACTAAGATCAGGAACAAGGCAAGGGTGTCCAGTATCCCCACTCTTGTTTACTATAGTACTGGAAGTCTGATCTATGGCAATAAGACACAAGACACCCATAAGTGGGATAGAAATCGGAAAGGAAGAGATCAAACTGTGATTATTTGCAGATGATATCATTCTATACAAAAAAGACCCTAACGACTCAACCAGGAAACTGTTAGATCTGAAAAACAATTGTAGCAATGTAGCAGGATACAAAATAAATACACAGATATCAGTAACTTTTCTATATACTAACAACAAACATATGGAACATGAAATCTGGAAATCACTCCCATTCACAATTGTGTCACAAAACAGGTACATTAGAATAAATCTAAGCAAGGAAGTGAAGGGTTTTTACAATGAAAAAAATTAAGACACCCAAGCAAGATATTGCAGAAGACATTAGGAAATGGAAAGATATCACAAGTTCTTGGATTGGAAGAACCAATATTGTGAAGATGTCAATTTTACCAAAAGCAATCTACACATTTAATGCAATCTAATCATAATTTCTAAGGAATTCTTCATGGAAAGAGAAAATATAATCCTAAAATTTATTTGGAAGCACAAAAATCTTGACATTGTAAAAGCACAAAAATCTTGGCATTGCAAAAATTATTTTTTTCAATGATAGTAGGAAGGTTAAAGAAGTCAAGCAATAGCCTAATGGAGCAGTTTCTGATTCTTGAAAAGGAAAAGGAAGCTGAAAAGGCAGCTGGAAGACATTTCACTCTTCTGTTGTCAGGGAGATTCATTCATAGGCAAGGAGAGTAGGTGGAGGGTTGTCATGGATGGAAAGAATGAGATAAAACTTGTACAGATCATTAAAACTTAGCTCGAGTTGGTGATATCGGTCCCCTTATAATAGATGCTTGTGGTTTAAATGAAAAATGCTCTCCATGGACTCATGTTTTCGGGACTTAATTGCCAGCTGGTTTTGCTGTGAATTTTTTAGTAGATGAAGCCTAGCTGGAGAAAGTGTGACTAGAAGCAAGCATGGAGCTTTTATAGCCCAGTCCAGTTTGCTGAACTGTCTCTCTACTTTCTGTCTCTTGAGGTGACTATGGCATCCTGCTTTGACCTGCCATGTCTTCCAGACCATAATGGATTCTACTGTCTGAAACTGTAAACGGGATTAATCCCCTTTTCTTCCATAAATATTTTCTAATGGATCATTTAACCCCATCAATGAGAAAGGAACCAACATAACTGTGCACAAGGGTAGAGAGTTCACTGTGTTGGGATAATTTGACTTTTGAAAATATATTAATTAGAAGCAGAGAAAAATAAAATAGTACAATCTAGAACACCCACAACAAGTTAATTTTGAAAAAGGATAATCAAAGCAAGAATTAGAACACAATTGTTTTATTTCAGATCATATGTAGATTAAAGTAATGAAGGAGATTATTTAAAAATAGACAAGTCTCTGTAGATCTTTCTTAGGAAAATAGTTATAAGGAAAAGTCATGATTTAAATTTAAGAATTCCCTCTACTTCTGTCCACTTTTCCATCCCTATTTTTCTCTTTGTATCTTTGTGTGCACCCATCTCTACTTTTTAGTCCCAGACACTTAACAATCTTCTTTTAAATATTTTTTCACTTATCTGAGAGAAAGAGAAAGAGAGAAAGAGAGAGAGAGAGAGAGAGAGGGGCATATATATATATATAGAGAGAGAGAATGGGAGTGCCAAGGCCTCTAGCCAATGCAAATGAACTCCGGATGCATGTGCATCTGGCTTATGTGGGTCCTGGGGAATTGATCCTAGGCCTTTTGGCTTTGTAGGCAAGTAGTTTAATTGTTAAGTCTTCTCTCCAGCCCCACTTAAAAATCTTAAAATGCGATGATCACAATTTTTTGCTTATGTCAATTTTTAACAGGATGATAAGAATTGTTTTCTTTTTACTATGACACTTAGATATATGCACAATGTGTTGAGTGTTCCATTTTGCAATCTATTTGACAAATTTCTAAGTGTGAACGTCTTTGTGTTGAAATTCAGTTTAAAAAGAAAAGAAGGAAAAGTGTAGTTGGTTATTTATTAAAAAGATTATGACACATCACTCTGACAGTGCACTGCTTTATATTAAAAGGTACTTAAATTGTGAATAATAAAGACAGGCTTCTATCAAAGCACTAGATTACCTGCCTGAGGCTAAAGGTAAGACCCTATTGCTGAAGACACTATATATATGCTGTTGGCATACAGCATAGAGAGACCTGACTGGAATCCAGAAGAGCCAGTCCCCAGGAAGTTAGACCATCTACTGCATGAGATACTGGGGGAAAGTGGTCAACAATGGTCCAAGCAACCATGCTCTAAGCTATTCAGAAGCAAACACCCTAACACAATATACACACCCATGTAATACTGGCACACAGTTTCAGTGGGTAATCAATAGCTTTCTGTTTGGCTAAGGGAATGGTCAGTGGAAAGGAACCCATAGCTGGGATAGGTAAACAGGTCAGAATCCTGTGGAGACAAAGATTATGTGCTCCAATGTCAAGCTCCCACTAGTCTTTGGCTAAAAGGGTGCTGTTGAAGTCAGGTTCGCACTGCTGGCAGAAATCCTCTGACAAAGAGCAGCTGGTTGGAAAAAAAAAAAAGGGGGTTATTTTGGCTTACAGACATGAGGGGAAGTTACATTTATGAGAGAAAAATGATGGCATGAGCAGAGGATGGATATCACCCCCTGGCCAACATAAGATGGACAAAAGCAACAGGAGAGTGTGCCAAGCACTAGCAAGGGGAAGCTGGCTATAATACCTGTGGTAGTTTGAATGTATGTCCCCAATATATTCAGTGTTTTACTAGTTATAGTTTGCATCTGCAATCACCTTGCTAGAGGCAAGGTCACTGGGGGCCAGTCTTAAGGTGTGGTGATGGTTTGAGATTCCATTGTAAAGATATGCAAATGTGCCTAGCAGAGTTCCTGAAGTGTGCTGTGTGACCTTTTGGCTGTAGTTTTGCTCTGTGTGCTGTGGTGGCTGGTTGGTTTTTCTCTCCCTCTGCTTGGCCCTGTGGAGAGCAGGCCACTTCTCTTGCCATTATGGAACTTCCCCTGGATCTGTAAGCTTCAATAAATAATATCCCTTCCTCCATAACTGTGCCTGGTCTGGAAGTTCATCTCAGTGAACCTGAAGCTGTCTGCTACAATACCCATAATCCCACCCCCAACAATACACTGCCTCCAGGAGGTGTGAGCTCCCAAATCTCCATCAGCTGGGAACCCAGCATTCAGAACACCTATGTTTATGGGGGATACCTGAATCAAACCACCACATTCTGCCACTGGTCCCCATAAACTGATAACGATCCATGATGTAAAATGGCAATATATTCAGTCCAACTTTAAAAGTACCTATATTTTTATCAATCATAATGATGTTCAAACATCCCCATAATTCATGGTCTTTTAACTGAGCCATAATACCAAAAAATCTCAAAAAACAAATAAACAAAAAAAACATACTGGCACAGAATAAATGTTCACACTACAAAAGATGACATTGGGCATAGCAAAAAAAAAAAAAAAAAAAAAAAAAAAAAGTCAGGCAATACAAGGTTTAAAACAACCAGGGCAAACATCAAACTCTGTAGCTGCAAGTCCAACAACTCTAGCCAGTGACAAATCTCCAAGACGGATAATTCTAACCAGCAACACATCTCTGAAGTTCCAATTCCAGCCCTCCAGCTAGGCTACTCACAGTCCTGGAAAACTTTATCTGTGGATGGTAACTCTCTTTAGCAGCTGTCTTGTGGTCCCAGCATCTCCACTGAGTCTCCACTGCAACCCACACTTCATCCTCACAGCTCCTTCAGGTCTCCATGCAGCCATCCAGCAAACTCGCTTCACACTGCCCATGACCATTTCCAAAACACAAGACCACATTGCAAATTCAATGATCTTCTCTTTCCTGCATTTCTTATACTCCACAATACCAGGAAGGGTGCCAATTTGTTAATCCAGGGGTGAATAAAGCAGAATTTGAAGAATAGGACACTCCTTGAGCCCTCAGGCCCCATCAATAAAGTCTACATTTTCCCTGATACCCCAGTGCAGGCCCAATCTCAAAGGTTATAATTTCTCATATAATTGCAGCTGAACAGGTAGATGTTTCAGTCCAAAGATTTCATTTCTGGGCCATATCTTTCTGCTTAACACCACTCCATTTCTATGCCAATGCAACCCTGCACAAATTCTCAGGACACGGGCATAACAGCAAGCCTCTCATACAACTGATTCTAGCCCAGTCCAGACAAAACTCTTTCTCACCCTCACAAGCCAAGTTCACAGTCCATAGTTCTTATTGCATTCAGGTCTTTATGTGGGTACTGGGGACTTGAACCTAGGTCCTTTGGCTCTGCAGGCAAGTGCCTTAACTGCTAAGCCATCACTCCAGCCTCTATTTTTTAATATTTATTTATTTAAGGGAGGGTGAAAGAGGCAGAGTGAGGGAGATAATGGATGCACCAAGGCCTCCAGCCCCTGCAAACAAACTCTAGGTGCATTCACTGCCTTGTGCATCTACCTTTATATGGGCATTGGGGAATTAAACTTGGGTTCTTTGGCTTTCCAGGTAAACACCTTAACTAGTAAGCCATCTTGCCAGGCCCTTTTCTTCTAATTTTAACTTGTGTGTGTGTGTGTATGACATGGCACATGCATGGAGGTAAAAGTACAATTTCAAGGTATCTTTGTTTTCTACCTTCTTTATGCTTCTATAATAACCTGCTAGACTACAGTTGAACTACAGATTATCTGACCTGCCAGCTTCAGGTTCCCATTGTTCAGCCTCCCACACTTATAAATGTATTGAGATTGCAGAGGCATGCACCAATTGCACCCAACTTTATGTGGGCGCTGGGAAATTGAGCATAGTCTAATAGGCTTCACAATCAAGCACTTTTAACTGCTGAACCATCTCCCAGCCCAGGACCAACTATTTTAAGAATATTACCATGTAATATGAGGCAGGGGTATTTAATTTAAAACAAAAAAAAATGAAGGCATATAGTAATGGGATAAACTCCTTTTATTCTTCTTGATTAAAAATTAAATATGCTAAAAATAGTCATCAAAATTGGATCACTAC
Organism: Orientallactaga sibirica; assembly: GCA_036365145.1. NCBI lineage: Eukaryota > Metazoa > Chordata > Mammalia > Rodentia > Dipodidae > Orientallactaga > Orientallactaga sibirica. The sequence goes on along the minus strand of JAEOAD010000023.1, from coordinate 9,681,013 downwards.
ATCAATGTGTTACTTATTATATTTATAGAAAAGGCCAGAAGTCTGCAAATAAGAAGCAGGAAAAAAAAAAAAAGAGTGCTATAAATTTAAGTTACAGATCATAATTAAAGTGGAGCTCTACCTTTCTAAATTTCTGTAGCCTTGTAAACCTTTTTCTTTTTCAGTGTTCTCATTTTCATCACTGTAATAATGAACCCACTTGAGTGGCTTTGCCACAACATATTCAATGTGATAGCTTTTGGCACACAATAACCATTAAGTATATCTTACCCACTGTTCTTGTGCTTCATATGACAATTACTGACTTCCTTAAAGTATCTATGAAACTCTTGCACAAATCTCAGATATTTATTTCTGCTTCATGTCCAAGTGTATAGGCCACTGATAATTTATATGACTTTGTATTCTTTCTCTGTTTGCTGCCTAACAATTCTATAGAAATGTTATTTTGGTAAATATCAACAATTTTCTCAAGACCTTTCCTCCAAAGTAACTTCATCCATACACACATATATGTGTGTGTGTGTGTGCGTGTGTGTGTGTGTGTGTGTGTGTGTGTATTATAACAGTTTATACACTTTTATTCCCTTTCCCCAACTCCCATTACCCTGAGGTCCCTCCTCCATGGGTTTCTGTTGGGTCACGGAGGCCTTAATCTGTCCCTACAGGATAGCAGGAGACTGTGCCTCATGGTATTGCTACCCACTGTGGAGCTCTTACAATCTTTCCACGCCCTCTTCCACAATGTTCTCTGAGCCATGGAAGGTCTATTTGCAGTCTGAATTAATGCTGAGTTCTTTGCAGCCTCTGGATTACTGCTTTCATGGGTTTTGGTTATTTTGTGTGTCTGTTGTCATCACCCTGAGGCTGGCTGTCAGAGTAGCAGTAAGATCGTTGTTTGTGACACTGCTTCCTCTGCAGTTTCTCACGGGCCTTGGAAGATATGGTGGAGGTGGCATGTCTCATGATGGGCAGGCAGCTATCTTGTCTTATTGGTGGATCTAGGTTCTCCTCCTTTTTCTCTGCCATCTGTAAAATAAAACAGATTCACTAACCAAGCATGAGAGTATTTTGTGTTAAAGGGGGTCCTTAAAGTTGTGTAGGTGATTTTTGGTGTGCCAGTAAAAGATATGAGTTCCCTGTCACCAAGCAGGCATTGGGTCTAATCAGAGAACAGTAGGTTACCTATAGAATGGTATTGCTTATGTGTGTACTTCTTATGTGACTGGTTGACTTAGGACTCCACTCTACTACAATGGTCCTTATTCAACCATGTTTGTTTCAGCTCTATTCACAATAGCTAGGAGCTGGAATCAGCCCTGATGCCCAGCAGCTGAGGTAATGAAAAAAATCATTCCAAGCGGGGTCACAAAGACACAGAAAGATAATGTCACATGTACACTCTCATATGAGATTCCTAACTGGAATCAATTGGAGATGAATGAAAATGGCACCTAATACCAGGAATATGGGCATAACAGTAGAGTGAGACCAGGAGAGAGAAGAAATGTGGTGGGAAGAGAGGAGTGGTACCCGATGTGTAAGTGAAAAGATGGAATTGCAAAGGTGGGTTGGGACTGGAGTGGTAGGAAGTGGGAAGGAAGAGTAGAGAATTACACAAAAATTAAAACAGCATTAAGAATTAGTTCCTTGGAAACCCTCATTCTGACTACCATTCTACAAGATATAACCACCAATAAATGGGAAGGGTGGACAAACTGGACAGGAAGTGTAAAAAAATATAAATTAACCTTAAAAGGATAGACTCTGGCTGGTAAAGCCAAGGTCCAGAATTTGGGTGCCCCACACTGTGAGCTGTTGGCGAGGGAGACACACGAGGGTCTCCAAGACATTACTGAGTCACTTGATTACCTACCAGAGCTAAGAGGTAAGACCCTATTGCTGAAGACATCACAGGCTGTGGTTACAGGACATTAGAATGCCATGCTAGAACAGAAGGAAACAAGCTCTCTCTAGGCTAGCTCCCACAGTGCTGGAGAGGCTCATTGGAGCAGCTGGAGGACAGCAGTCACCAACAGCAGGAGTAAGCAGGGGGCCCTGCAGTCCATTTTGTTTTAAATATCGTATCTCTCTAATATCTAGACTGAAAACAATAAATGTGGCTTTAGCACTTTCATGTTTCCCTTCTATCACTTCATCAAGCCCTGCATTGTTTCAGAGTGGGACCATTGCTGGGAGGACCCCACACTGGCTAATACTTGATCTGCTGGAACCCAGGAACCTGCTATTCCATTATTTATTTCAATCATATCTATGTTGAAAAAAGTCAAATCACTGTGTCATTTTATGCAGTAGTTATATGGCATTTTTTTGTGGCATGTGTGTGTATGTATGCCTACATGCCCGTAGAAGCCCAAGGACAAATTTGAGTGTCATAAATCTCAGACCCTACCCATTTTTCTTTTGAACCTACAGAGTCCTTCATTGCTCTGGAGCTTGCTACTTAGGATAGTGCTAAGTGAGTAGGCCCCAGGAATTCCAGAGTCTCTGCCTCCCAGGCAAAGAGATTATAAGCACATGCCACTACATAGAATGGAGAGAGAGACAGAGAGAGAGAGAGCAAGAGAGAGAGCTAAAGAAACAGAAATCAGAGAGAAAGAAAGAGAGAGAAAGAGAGAGAGAGACTAGGAGAATAAGCATTCCAGGGCCTCCTTCCACTGCAAATAAACTCTAGACAAATTTGCCACTTTGTGAATGTGGCTTTATATAAGTACTGGGGATGTAAACCAGGCCTTTCAGGCTTTGGAAGTAATCACCTTTAATCACTTAGCCATCTTTGCAGCCAGGTACCCAGCAATTTTACTTAGGCTCTAGGGCTCAAATTCAGATCTTAATGCTTACAAGGCAAGCACTTAACTGACTGAACCATCACTTCAGCTCTTGGTTATATATTAATGTCCTTTAATAATGCAGTATTCTCTCATTGATATAGATATATCTTCAATATAAATTCACATCTATGTCTGATACAATTTCTATAATTCTATTTATCTGTTTTATATGTACACAGATGATATATAAAATCTTTTGTTTATATTGTTGTTTTCACATCATGCTTTATTGCCTAACTTTGTTGATCTTTTTGTCTTTCCTGATTCAGAGTGGTCCTATCAATTCTAAAGTTTGTTTTTCTTGATTCTTTCAGCTATCATTTATCTATACAACCTCTACATTAGACCAGATTGTAAATATATACTGTTTTGACATGGTCTTCTGTTGTCTTTTATTTTTATTTCCTTCCAACAAGGATGTCATCAATTCTAAATATTTTTCCCAACTTGATAAGTATCATAGATTTCATTCCATGTCAGCTACATTTGATAGGAGGATAATGTCATTTTTTTCTATGACACTATAGTTTCATATGAAATGAAATTAGTTGTATGACTAACCACTTACATTTTGAAGTGTTTTTATATCATAACAGACATAGAGTAGAATACCATTTCTATGTACTATGTGTTTTTCTAAACAAGTGTAAGAGACAGATGTTTAAATCAGTCATTTTGCAAACACAGTTGTAAGGTCTGAGAAAAGGCAGGAGCTATGGACAATAGCTCTAAGATATCTAACTTGGGTGACAATTGAATTACAGACAACAGAAGGCAATGGAAATAGATTTCTAGCCAGCATAAAACATTTTTAATACACAGAGTTCTAGGATTCATATTCTGGGTGTTGCTGTGTCCAGCAAATATTTTTGAAGATGGTTGGTGACTGGTGGGGCAGAGAGTACATGAGGCACACAGAGTCAGCCCTCACAGGATGTAAAGTTCTTTAGACCCATAGTTAAACCCTGTGCAGGGAAAGTAGTGAATGCTCTGGATTTATTCCTGTGATATCTCTAGGCCTGTAGCCATAGTGGTATTCTCATACAGGCTGAGTTCTGAAATTTTGCTTTAAATCAGAAAGCTGCACAAGGAAGTGGGCTTCCTTCCACAGAAAGCCACCGCAACTCAGCTGCTGTGAGACATAACATTGGGCTCTGATCATCTTTCTTCAGGTTACACACAGTACCTTATGCTAAGGAGTAAAGGCACACACACCTTATGCTAAGGTGTAAAGACAAACACCCTCCCACACACTCACACACACACCACACAGACACCACACACCACACAGACACCACACCACACACACACACACATTCAAACACACCACACACACACACACATACAGTGTTCTTATTCATATCAATAACAGCTGTCATTTATGGCAAAGTAAAATTTTCTGCTGGATAAAACTTGTGTGTATGTGCATGCGTGTGTGCACATGCACACATGTTCACAGCAGGTGTATAAAGGGCAGAAAACAAGGTTTGTGGATTAGTCCTTGCTTTCCAATCAAACATATCTTGGCCTGTCACTTTTACTTGTTGTCTGGGTAACTGAGCTCATATACTCATGCTTTTGTGGCAAGTATTTTTTCCACAGAGTCATTTTTCCAGTCCCTGGATGAAATATTCTTTTAAGCTAAATCTCATAGGAAGAAAAATGGCTGAAGATTTTTAATATATATATGCATAGATATAATACATATATATGTGTGTGCATGTCTATTTGAGGTTAAATGTATTAGCCACATGAGAACTAGTTTATTATTACACTGTAAAGGGACTCTTCTCACTGAATATTATAATTGTTTAAGATGTGGTGATACATCTGCTGTCAGAAAAAAATATACCAAAATATTAATGTAGTGAGTTGTATTCATGATATAAAATATATGTAAATATGTAATCATTATTTTTATTTTATTTATTTATTTTTGTTTTTTTTTCATTTTTCGTTTTTTTAGGGTAGGGTCTCACTCTAGCCCAGGCTGACCTGGAATTCACTATGTAATCTCAGGGTGGCCTTGAACTCATGGTGATACTCCTACCTTTGCCTCCCGTATGCTGGGATTAAAGGCATGCACCACCAAGCCTGGCATTTTTAGATAAATATGTATACAAGCAATTGAAGGAAAGAAAAACTTTATGAGTTACCTCAGTATGGAATTCCAATTATTTAAAAAATTCTTAAGCATCCCTTATTGCAAATTATTTTTTACAAAACTATTAATTTTTGATCACACATAGTTTATATTTGTGGAATCTCCTGATGGGAAAAGGAAAATAAGTCCACATGCACGCCTACACAGAATTATGGAAAATGGTTTAATAGCCATATGCTCAATTCCACAGGCAAACAGTGCAAGTACATGGCTGCATTAAAAAGAACTCTTCCTTTCCTTTCATACTTGAAAGTCTTCAAGTGTGTAAGATGCAACTCAGTTGTTTGCCATCTTTGGTTGTGAAGATTTTTCAAGTTTTCTTTTTTTATGAGAAGTAATAGGCCATGATTCACCTGGATGGTTTTTGATAGTGTAGACTGAAATAAATATTAAATCTTATTTGAGCCCCATGGATGAATGGTTCTGTTTATCCGCAGGTACTGCAGAGTCCTCTGGATGCTATGTTAGTGGTTTATTTCTACTTGCCAAAATTTTAGCACATGAACTTCTGAGCACATATTATTTATTCTTCCTAGAATCTCAACTGAACTACTCCACATTTGCTTTTCATTTACTGTATCATCTTCATTTAGTTATAACTTATGTGATTTAATTGTTGTAAAAGAAGAAATAAAAATGGCAAACACACACTTAAGAAAATATTCAACATCCCTAATCATCAGAGAAATGCAAATTAAAACATCTATGAGATTCCACCTTATATCTGTAAGGATAGCAAACATTTAAAAATCTAATGTCAACAAATGCCAGTGAGGGTGTGGAGAAATAGGAACCCTCATTCACTGTTGGTGGGAATGTAAGCTGGTACAACCACTATGGAAAGCAATATGGAGACTTCTAGAAAGGATGACTATAGAGGTACCAACAAACCCAGTTATCTCCTTACTGGGCATTTACCCTAAAAGCTCCAAGCCTCAGTTCAGAGATATTTGCTCAACCATGTTTATAGCTGCTCAATTCATAAAAGCTAAGAGCTGGAATCAACCCAAATGTCTATCGTTAGATGAATGGATAACTAAGATGTGGTATATCTACACAATGGAATTCTACACAGCTGTAAGGAAAAATGACACAAAGTGATTTGAAGAAAAATGCTCAAACTTGGAATAGATCATTCTTAGAGAATTCACCCAATCACAGAAAGATAAGCATTGCATGGTCTCACTCATCTATGGCTCCTAATTTGTATTTTCCCGAGATGTTAACACACCTAATAAACATCCTGAGAACTCGACAATAGGGATGGTGGGATGGTAGGGCAGGACAAGGGTTGTGCAGGGGAGGGGCTGGACCCAAATGGAAATAGTACTCTAAAATCTGATATCCTGAGAGACATATTAAAAGGTTGAACCTGCATCAGGTGCTTAGAGAGAGCATTTTTCTTGATCTATGGTTGAACATAGTTTTATTCACTGGACTTGCCCCAGTCTCTTTGTCTTTATCATTCTTGGTCTCTCAATTAATTATGGCATTGACTACTATGAAGGCTGAGCTACAAAAGCCACATTAAATGAGATATACCCTTCAAAACTATGCTGTTTGCATACTTGTATATTAATTGCCACATTTGACATAAATTTATATAAATACAAATATTGTATAATTTTTACAAAACACATGTGAATTTGGAACAAAAAGAACAATGTGAAATATTCAATGTAATCATTGTCTGCCTAGGGGGAAAAAAAACTAAATACAAATTCTATTTTCATCCATTCAGAACTTCCATAAATATGTTTCAGTTACAAAAATTGGATACAAGTTTATAAAACCAACTCATCAATAAGGATTTATGATATTTAGGGTAAAGCTCTATAGTTGTAATTTCTGAAGCTCAATGATATCACAAAAGATTCTGTCAATTTGCATTTCTATCTCTTGTATCTTCCCTTTTGGATTTCTTTATCTACAATTCCTCCAGATGTGACTAAATCCAGAAAGTTCACGTTTTTATATACTATTTCTATAAAGGAAAGGAAATATGTAGTATAATTTCTTAGTAAAAATTGCCTTGTATCTCAATTACCAGGTGAGGTCTGTGTATAACTACACCTAACCCACCCAACCTTTACAGGAAAGTAAAGTTGAAGAATTCCATATTTATACTAGAGCTGAGGAACGGAATAACACCATGAATAACATTAGAATTAATCTCTAAGTTCAATGGGATAATTAGTATTAAGTACACACCTTTCTTTTCAACTTTATAGCTTCAATAAAAGAAAGGGGATATAAATGGAATAGAAAGGAAAGGAGGTGTGACTTAATAGGATGGTATTGTATTCATGTAAATAGAATAACAGCTTAATGTCTGTGGAAAGGTCTAAGTGAGGTCGGGAAGATTTGACTAAAGGAAAGGTGAGGGGAGGGCTAATCAAAATGTAAGAGGATGGAGATAAATCATATGGAAACCTACTTTTTTGGACAATGTAACACCATAAAGAAGCAATAGATTGTTATTAGAAAATTTTCAGTGCCAGGGATGGGATACTTTCCAGTAAGTTGTTGGCCAGGGAGGTTGCTGATGCCCCTAAAACATTTCAGGTCATTCCTGTTTGGTTTCCCAACAGGAATAGATTGTAAGACCCTATTGCTGAAGACTCCATATACTTGGGCTGCAAGGTCAGTAAGCAATCCTACTGGAGCTGAGGTGAAAATATCCTCCTTGTAGATTAGCTGACAGAAAGCTGGAAAAAGCTATGCTGCATGCAGTTCAATGGAGGAGAGAGAAATCACCAGTGAAGATACTCACCAGTGGGCAATGCAAGCCTTAAATTTGGCCAGCTGGGCCAAATGAATCAATGGGTGCAATAGTGGCATGTCTGTTGTAGGGGAAACCAACCACTCTCTAATTGAAATGGAGACTCACTCCATGGTAGGGAATACATACCTGATACTGAAAACCTACAACAGGGATAGTGATGAGCCCTAGGGGTATAATGCTTGCTGGTATCTGGCTAAATGTATATACTGTGCTCACCAAACTGCCTGGTAACCGCTTCTCTTAATGTTCATACACATGTATTAATGCTACTCTCACTTTTGGTTACAGAAGCTTCTCTTTTCAGATGGCAGTGACATTGGGATGACTCAGAAGGCACCATAATACTGAGAAGAAGTGGCAGAGGAGTGCTCAACACTGAAACATCTCTATCACACCTTCTAAAGATCAGGGTCCTTTGCAGAAGAGGTGGCAGAAAGAATGTAAAAGTAAAGGTAGGGTAGGACTCATTACATTATTCTTCTCCAGACACAAAATGGCCTGGATAGCCATGACTGCACTGTGCCTGACACTACCTACACAAGACCATCATAACAGGAGGAAAAGATGACAACATCAAAATAACAGATACTTATTGAGAGAAGGAAGGGGTATGAAGAGTTGAGATTCAAAGGGGAAAATGGGGGAAGGAGGGAATTACCATGGGTTATTGTCTATAATTCTGGAAGTTGTCAATAAAAAAAAAATGTAAAAAAAGAAAAAAAATTCCTGTAAACAATTTTTCTAGTGATATAATTTCTTCCTATATTTAGCTAAGTTTCTCCCAGATTTTATTACCTATTAGTTTCTATTTATAAAGGATTCATCCTCTTAGAGGATGTTTAGCTTCCCTTAAACACTTTATGTTTTCCATATTCTTAGGCTAATGCACTTTTTAAGACAATATTTTCTGAGTCATGTAGCCAATGTCTCCTAGAGTATAAGATGACAGACTTTTGGCAAGTGGTTTATTTATTTATTTATTTATTTATTTATTTATTTATTTATTCATTTATTTTTTGTTGCTATTATCCATACAACTATAGAAAATATCAAAATACCACACAGAATTTGGTTTTAACTGGGTGGAGTATAGCAAAATACCATAGATCTTAGACAGTCTCTTGTTCGGTATCCTCACAAAACAGAAAGGGTTGATCTATTTTAAGAGACATGCATCTCATTCATTACCACTCTGCTTAGATGATGCCATTACCTCTGTAACACCCTGCCTCCTAGTTCCATAACTTTGGGAGGAAGGATTTCAAGCAAAAATTTAGTTTACAGCCTTTTTTTCCTTACTCCATCAATACCCATATCCTCCTTTCATGTCAAGTTCACTAACTCCATCCCTACAACTTCAGATGTCTTAATGTGTTTGAGATCAATATGTCCTGTAAAAATTTAAACCAGTTATGGGTACAACTCACAGTATGGTTTCCACTGCAAGCATTTGACCTCAATCAAGCTATATATATATACACACACACACACATATATATATTTCTTAGCTACATTGGATGAATAGGTATAAGGTAGCTATTCTCATCTGCTAGTGCAGAAATAAGAAAGCATGAAAGAGTAACAATGCCCATGCAGGTCCAGAACTAATGAGGCAGTAATGTTAAAATTTAAGGAGGGAGAATGTCTGCATTATCTTGATGCTCCCTGAGGTCCATTGACGGAACATCAGCCCCATTATTTTTTGAAAGATTGTATTTAGTAGCTCTTTACTAAATACTTTGACTCTTCTGGTTTATATAGCAGTGCCTTAACAATTAAATAAGATAATCTGTAAATAGACTGAACTTCATAGTTTCTGACACATAAAAGCACAAATATCAGTTTTTTTTTATTCATGTAAATAACATTATTAAAAATTTATATAGATACCAAGACCATAATTATAAAATCCAAACTTGTTTCTTCCCTGCCATCTGTTATGATATCCTTTTTTAGATAAAATACACAACTTGCCTTTTTACTAATTAATCTCAAGAGAGGTTACTCACAACTGTGTTATTCACATATTATATTATTCAACAATACTTGTTCTCATGCAGATATTGATAAAAGTAAAGCAATACATTCCAAACTCATGGAAAATAATTACATATATGTACATTTACATATATATGTATGTGTCTATATATATATTTAACATATATATGTTATTCCTTCATAGTTCTTATTGAAGTTCTATTTAAACTAGACAATATTTAATAGTAAGAATTAATCAATTATTTTCTAATGATGCACATACATAAATGTCTCTGTAATAAACTAACCCAGTGATATAGGCTCTGGAGTTTGCCCTATCAAACCTATTATAATCATTCTATGTAAAAAGAGGCCCTGTTCTATCAGCCAGAGATTTCCAATAAGGAGAGATTGTACTTATTCTGAACTGCAGTTCTCTTTATGCATTAGAATTTGTATTTAGGAGTTGACAGAGATACTGAGAAAATATCCTTCATAAAAGTCCTCAAGGATGCTATTTTGGTCCTTAATAAAGCTCATAATTATTGTCATCTGGGCTTTCTTTGAACACAGGAAAAAAGTTGCAAATGGTAGATCCTTCTAAAATTTCCGTTCTAAAATTTCCTTCTAAATTATCCATGAATCTCCTGCTTCCCTTGTGTAGACCCCAATTGAGCACATGTTTCATAGAGATCACAGTCAATCATTGTAGCTCCCAAGAGCTCCACCCCAGTAACTTACTCCTCAGGAGGTTTGCTTTCATTGATGAATACTATAATGCATTCTTACTTTCTGTTCTTCTTATAACAGTGAAAAATGAAAGGAATTCTGTGAGAAGCCATCCCCTTTATCAGAAAATTTCCATAGGTTAAGCTAATGGAATTCCACTTATTTATTTATTTATTACTGAAATTCCTTTTATACTGAAGGGCATGACAGTTAGGTATAATAGGGAGGGGTTCCCAAAAGGGGTCACTGAGCTACTGAAAGTTATTATGGTCATGTTGCTTGGATCCAATGAGACAAGTAACAGTGTCCTCAAAGGAAAAGCTTCATGAAAACTCAAAAACAAACAACAAAAATTGGCATTCCTCATCTTTCTTTAACTTACTACAGTGAGATAGCTCTATGTCTCAGAATGCCTCTCCTTCCCATGCAGACTTTGTGGGGTTATGAATTGAGTGACAGGGCATCTCTGCGTCCTATTTCCATCAGATTTCCAGACTTATCTTCAGACAAAATACTCCCTGTAAACAAAGGAAAACGTATAATTTAAGCCCTTCATTATTTCTGATTATTTATTCCTTGGATTGATGTCTAAATTTCACATTTTAATTTTTTTTCAGAAGTCTAGAAAGTCTTGAATTTTAATCCATTCCCCATGACAGTTACCAATCACTACTGTTGCTGGAGTTAATTGTCACAGACACATTGTCATTCCACAAATAGTGACAATCATAATCTATCTTATGATGTAAATGACAATTGGGAAAATGCTATTATGTTCTATAAATCATGAGTCATTTTCTCAAGTGGCAATGTGGTAGTTTGAATAAATGTCCCCAATAAACTTGGGTGTTTTATTAAAGCTTTCCTCCAGCTGCCTGGCTAGAGGAATTGTCACTGGGGCATATCTGATTTCTAGCCTATAGGTATGCAGAGGGCTTGAGCTCTGCCTGAATTTCCCTACTGTTTGAAGTTGGTTCAGGCTTGCTTGTTTGTGGTGCCGCCAGTTCGGTTGTGGCTCTCTGCTTGGATTTATGAATGGGAGCCACCTTCTTCTGCCATTATGGAACCTCCCCTGTATCTTTAAGCCTGAAACAAACCACATTCCTCCCGTAAACTGTGTGATTTGGGAAGTTCATCTCAGCTACATGAAGCTGACTACAGCAGGGAGACTATATCACATTTTTAAAATATATTTTATTTATTTATTTGAGAGAGAGCAAGAGAGAGAGAGAGAGAGAGAGAGAGAGAGAGAGAGAGAGAGAATGGGTGTGCCCAGACTTCCAGCCACTGCAAAGGAACTCTAGATACATGTGTCCCTTTATGCATCTGGCTTATGTGGGTCCTGGAGAATTGAACCGGGATCCCTTGGCTTTGCAGGCAAATGCCTTAACCGCTAAGCCATCTTTCTAGACCCCCCTTTTATAACACATTTTTAAAATAAATGTGTATCCTATTTTTACAGATCCATCTCCTAGGGGAAATCCTGATATGGATGACAGAAATCAGTAAAAAGCAGATGTATAAGGAAGAGAATAACTGAGGAGAGTTGAGCAAAAGATTATTCATAGGTGTGTAGGCAAGCGATAAGGAGGTACAATGCTTACGACCAACAAGGGTTTATTACCAATCTGGTGTACAGAAGTCAAAGGCAAAGGACTCTGCCTCTGGAGTATGACAAGGCACTGAGGCTAGAAGAGATGCCATCACAGAGGAATATAGTGTAGAAAGTTGGCAATTAAGAAATATCACCCTAATTTCTACTTCCACAGCCATAGCTAATGTCTGCTTTTGGCAAATTCCAACCAGACTTAAATACAAGTATAGTATAGAGTTTCACTCTATATAGGTCAAGTTCATGGGAACAAACACCCAACATTAAAAAGGCAAGGAATGGTTAAGGGAAGGGTTTGTAAACAGATGGTATAGAGAATAAAGTGCTCCAGGTTAGTACTTAAGAAGCTAAAGAGAATTCAATCAGACAACACAAAGACATAATGCTTGACAGTTTCCACATACACTTTTGTTTATACTGAGATAAGAATGTCTATAGTATTAGGTAATGGAGAAGCTGAGACACAATGATAATGTTTTAAAATATTTATATGAAATGATAATTTTTAAGAAGAAAATTTTTGTAAGTTCTTTGGAAGATATTGAAAATATAGCATCTATTTTCCTCAAACTTCCTGGTACACATTCAACTGAAATATATCTGCAGGGTTTCTAAAAGATGTGTACAGTAATAACCTTAGCAGCAATGGTTACCACCTATAAAAATGTAAACAACCCAGAAGTACATTGAGTGGCATATATAATTAAATTGTACTTGGTTTAATATATAATACACCACAGATCAATGACAATAAATTAAACAGAAAAGATGCAATATGATTTTGTTATACTAAAATTAAGGCCAGGTGTGGTGGTGCACACTTTTAATCCCAGCTCTTTGGAGACAGAGGCAGGAGGATCACTGTGTGTTTAAGACCAGCCTGGATCTCTATAGTTTCTGATCAGTCTGGGCTAGAGTAAGACCCCACTACAAAAATAAAATAAAATAATAATAAAATAAAATGAAGGAAAGCAATCCAACTGGTTTTTCTAGTTTAGAGAATCATTATTTTGGTACTCAATTTCATAATGGAAAGCAAGAAAATTGTTACCCAGTAGTCAAGACAATAGCTATATGTTGGAGAGGTGAAAATATGCATTCATAAGAGCTTTGGGTTTCTTGTAATATGTCATTTACCAAATTCCTTGCAGGCAATTTGCATACAACTGACAATAAACATATTAACATGAAATTTTGTTTTCTGTCTTTCCTTGAATAGTTTTTATATTTCTTTTCTTTTCTTTTTTTTCTTTTTTCTTTTTTTGAGGTAGGGTCTCACTCTAGTTCAGGCTGGAGTTCACTCTGTATTCTCAGGGTGGCCTTGAACTCATGACAATCCTCCTACCTCTGCCTCCCGAGTGCTGGGATTTAAAGACGTGCGCCACCATGCCTGGCAGTTTTTATATTTCTTATCTCAGAAAGGTTTTGAGATTGTAAATATCTTCTTAAAATATTTAAATTTCTTCTTAAAAGTATAAAACAGGAAAGGAGATTTAAATATGTTAAAAAGAATGCATTAAAAAATGCCAGTGGAAACTACAAGTGAAACAATGAATAAGGCCACAACCAAGACTGTCCTGGGCACAAGTTGTTCAGAATGAATTTGCATGTATTTTTCCTCCTGAGTAGCTCTAACTCATTCAAAAATGTGGGTAAAGTGAGTTTATAAATCAAGCAATGAGCATAATTTTGAGACACTTAAAATATTATAATATATTAAGTAAATATAAACATTATGGAACAACATAAATCAACATAAATATAAGTGATTCATTTTATGGCCATTTATTTTTTTTTCCAGTGGTACTAATTGAAAACTGGATCTATACTGAACCTAATGCAATAGTAGTTTCTGAATATCCTAATAATTTTCCCACACAATGTATAACAAGAAATTAACTGATAAAGGCAGAGAGTAAAGAAACTTCCTTTGGGAAAAATCTAATGTATCTAAAAAATGTTGAGTGTATTTTGATCTAATCCCATAAGCATGCTCTACCTTAATGGAATGTATTACATTGTGAACATGATAGCTTCAAGGAATAACACCATGAAGTGAAACTCTTGTCAATAATATCATTAATTAAGCACCTCATAGTAAACTATATGTACCAAGTTCTAGACTCTTTCTATAGATATAAATCTTCATTGAGATAAAATCAACTTTTTCTACTTGACTAATCTTAAAAAATGTAGATACAGAAAAGTTAAATTATACTTAATAAGTATGATGAATTCACACATATGATATGACATAAAATTGTTTCTTATTTGAATCTCCAAGAAGAAATAATAAACTTTATCACATCTAATGATATAAAGTAACCTTCAGTATAATTCTTTATATAATTGTATAATATATGTGAGCTACTTTCACTAATCTCCACATAATGAAATATGTGCAAATATCATCTCAGCAGAATGAATTCTCCAAATTACAAGTGTCACAAAAAGAAAATGAATTCTAAAGGTAATTTAAGACAGAATGGTCACAGAATGATTTTGTATCCAAACTAATGGAATAGAATTGAAAAATCTCAGGCAAGCTTTCAAAGTTCAAATTAATCTCTATTATTCAAGAGAAAGAAGGGAAGTAAATGATCTAAATATTCATATCAAGAAACAGAAAAAACCCTATAATTAAATTATTCCAAATAAGCAACTGGAAAGAATTAACAAGATCAAAGTACTTTGAAAGGCTAATATCCTATTAATCAAGAGCAAAAAGGCATAATAGAAAAAATTATTAGTGATGTATAGGAAGATTGAGCAAGATCAAAGATAAACAATACATTAAAATATGTGAATCAGTTAAAGTGTTTTTGACTGGAAATTATATGAAATCCAACCTAGAAACTGGTTTAAAAGAATCTACTCGCACATATAAACTATAAATACTGGGGCTGAGTTGATTTCAGACATTTTAGGTTCTTGGGATCAATATGTGTTTAGTGCCTGTTATTTTTCATTTTCTTAGCAATGCATTTTGCCATCTGTGTATTTTATTCTCATAGAGACTATCCGCATAGTGACAAAGCAGTTGCAGAAATTGAGCCTTACATTTTTCCTTGGTTAAATCTTATATTTCACATTTGTCTCTATGTACTCTAAGATGTAACTGAATGAAAAATTTGTGACCGATTCAATTCAGGGATCCTGTACTTTGGCAAGTTTTTATTACTTATATTTTTAACATGTGTCAGTCCTGGAACTGGGCAAGAACAGCCCTAAGTCCATCAACTGAGATATTAAAATGAGTAATTTCTTTTGAATTTATTTATTTATCTTTTTTTTTTTTTTTTCAAGGTAGGATCTCACTCTAGAAAGTTCTGGGAATAAAGGCATGAACCACCATGACAGGAAAAATGAGTCATTTCTATAAAGCCCATTCAGGATGACCTTAGCAATGAAGGGCAGAAAGAAAAATGAGTGTAGAGTTGTAAAACGAATGACTGTACATGGCACCATGTATTTGCTCATTAAAATATTAATAATTTATTCCCACCAGTCATTTATGAATTTTAAGTGACAAATGCATTACAAAAAATTAACTTAGTATAGTTTACGTTACATTGAACTTAATGCTACTTTAATAGGGTTGCACTCTGGCCCACGTTGACCTGGAATTAACTATGTAGTTGCAGGGTGGCCTCGAACTCAGGGCAGTCATTCTCCCTTTCTCCAGTGCCTCTGCAGTGCTGGGATTAAAGGTGTGTGCCACCACGCCCAACTTATTTTTTTATTTTATTTTATTTTATTTTATTTTATTTTATTTTATTTTATTTTATTTTATTTTATTTTATTTTATTTTTATTTTTTTGGTTTTTCGAGGTAGAGTCTCACTCTGGCTCAGGCTGACCTGGAATTCACTATGTAGTCTCAGGGTGACCTCGAACTCTCAGCAATCCTCATACCTCTGCCTCCCAAGTGCTGGGATTAAAGGCATGCTCCACCACACCTGGCTTTATTTATTTATTTTTAAGGTAAGGTTTCTCTCTAGCCCAGGATGATCTGAAATTTGTTATGTAGTCTTAGAGTGGCCTTGAACTCATGGCCATCCTTCTACCTCTTGTCTCCCCCAATGCTCCCACCAAGTGCTGGGATTAAAGGCATATTGTACCATGCCTGCCTTTCTTTATAATCTTAATGGTGTGACTATATGAAAGCCAAACCCCAGACTTGTTTTAGGGAGAATTTGCAACACATTACTTACTAAAAATGAAGATATATGTTATCATGGCAATGTCATTTTTCTCTGAAGGTACTTTAGATGTGCTTATTGTTACAGCTTTGCATGCTATGAGAAAGGTTGTAAATATACCTACTATCCATCAAGAAGAGACAGAAAATTAATTACCTGATAGAGTAAAATGTCACCAGAAAAATAAAGAAGGAAAATTTCTCATTGATAACATAGGATACTTATGAAATAAATAAGATATATAAGTGTGCTAAAGACTATAGCTTTAATGGGCTATTATTTCAAAACTATGTGTGTTTATATGTGTCTGGATGCATGTCCCTGCATATCTATATGTATGTCTTCATGTTTCTATGTGTATCTGCATGTGTATGTGTGTGTTTTGTCACTGAGGGAGGAAAAATTAATGAAATTTATCTGCTTCACACTCAGATCCTAGATATATTGAGACGTAGGAGAATTTTCATTTTTTTTTTTTTAATTTTAGATTTTGAGTAATGTGACTGTAAAACTCTTCATATAATAACACTTTGAGAACATTCACAAAGATATTATCTCATAAAATCCCCAGTAAGGAGACTAAATCAGACATGATTTTATGGAGAGTCTATTCTTATGGAATGTGGAGATAAAATCTAAAGGAGTATGGAAATACATTTATAAAACTGTCTCAAAACAGCAAGTTTTAATGTCAATGAACAATATTTTTGGTGATAATACCAAATAATGAAACAAAAGGAATATCAAGTGTAAATGAAAATCTGGTAAAACTTAACAGAAATAATTTTTATAATATAAAAAGGCTATATGAAGTGCCCAGCATGTAAAATCCTGTTGTAATAAAACATCATACTTCTCAGGAAAATGAAATTTCCACAATATTTCAAAAATTATCAGAAATAACAAAATTTCTTATAACCAAAATCAAAGTAAGATGATAAAGTAAATATCATAAAGTTTAACATTCTCAGGATATGAATATTTAGCTGCTAATAAAGAAAATATAAATTGTGTATTAGAAAATTATTTTATTAGGTTTTAGAAAATTAAATATTTTATGAGTTATTAATTCCCTTCTTAGGATTGATCAAAACATTCTTAGGGAACACACCCAATCACAGAAAGATAAGTGTCACATGGTCTCACTTATCTGTGGCTCCTAATTTGTATTTTCCTGAGATGCTGACACACCTACTAAACATCTCAAGGACTGGACAATAGGGATGGTTGGGTGGGAGGGCAGCAAAAGAGTGGTGGGGGGGGGCAAAAAACTGGACCCAAATGGAAATGGTTCCATAAAATCCTATATCCTGAAGGACATGCTAAAAGGTTAAACCTGCATCAGGTGCTTGGAGAGAACACCTGAATCACTGGTGCCATGAGAGGGTAGGATGAAGACTGACTTCAACCTTCTCCTGTTTCTCTCTGCATCACTCCTTCTTCTCTCTTTCTCTTTCATATTACCTATATTTTTTCTTCCTTCTTTTCCCTTGACACATTCCTGTAACTCCCAAGGCTAGCATGTGGTTAAAATCCACAAGGAACTGTGTAGCGCCCACACTACCACAAAGACCCCAAGCTGGGCTAGGTGCCGAGGATTGAAAAGACAATCACTGGGTCATTCATGCTTCAAGAATGCCGTTTATTGAAGTCAGAGAGCGATATATATATACAGCCTTACAGCACTGTGGAAAAGCACCAGGGTCAGAAGGTCATGTTCTCATATCCTGTTGTTTACATATCCTGTTGTTTACATATCCTGTTGTTTACTGTTAAGCAAGAGCCACCTGGGGCAGACGGAACTTGAGGTTAGGCCGTAAAATGGGAGTGGAACAAGATGATTTTAGGCAAACAATCCTTGGTCACGTCAGTCAAGCAGGTCAGCAGACTCCCTTGGAGGGGGGTTGGACCCCACAGGTCCCCCTTCCTTAAATATAAATGAGCATCTGTTTTAGGTTGCCTCGGACGCCGACATCTATCTTACCCGTCATGGAGAAGCCTGTCCAGGCCCCGCAGACTCTCTGTCTTAGGTTGATAGACATCCCCCAGGTCTTACCCGCCATTGATTACTCATTTATCTTGTAAGCTCAACCATACTTGAACAATGGGGTTATCTGCTGACAGAGACATCAAGACCTGTTTGGTCTGAAATTGGCGGTGGGCTTGAGTTTTTGCCGTACGGCAGAGACAGACCAAGGACAAAGCCACACCACCCAGGGCGATTAGCCCTAGGGCCATGGACCCACTCCATTCCTTAAAGAGACAGCATGCAAATTGCAATCCTTTCAGCAATGTGTTCCCAGAGATGGGTGGAACTCTTGTATCATTAATAGCAATAATCTGTGTAGCTAAAGTGAATGTGAAATTAGTAAAGTTGCGATTCCAAGGCCCTGACAAATATGCATTTAACATCTTAAGTTGAGCAGAAGCATTTGACACCTCAGCTGGCATAATGCAAATGTGATGGTATAGGGGAGTACAGGTCACCATATGGGTTTCCCAAAGTAAATCTATTTGTTCTTGTAGTGGAGCTGTCTGTTGATTTAAATTTAGTATACCTAACTGTATAAGAGAATTTAAATAATTTTGAGTGTTGAGTGCAGAAGCCACTTCTCCTGAGAGCAAGTCCACAGTGCTCGCTGTAACAGCAGATTGGGAAAGGGCTACACCAGCAACAGTAGCTGTGGCAGCAGCGGTGGCAATTACAGCAATGATAGATGCAGATATGGCAAAGTCTCTTTTCTGACGAGTGAGAATCAGCTGTGTCTGTCCATTGTGCTCCACTGGAAGGGGGACAATGCCAGGGATCCATACCACCAATGCCAGTTTTTCTTTGTCCCAGCAAGTCTTCAGGTGGCAGTACTGTGAAGAACAATTGAGGATATCTCCCGAGGGAGTTTCATTAGTTACAATAAAAGGAAAGGCTACATCACACATGCGGCAGATTTAATAGTGATGTTTCTACTGGTTTGGACCGAAATAAGGTTTAATGTGGTCTCGAATGTATCAGAAGCATTCCATGCCCCTGTTGAGTTGAAATACATAATATTTTGTGCTACTAAATGCATGGCATTCAAGCAAGCAAAAGGTCCACACAAAAACATGCCTGAAAACGTGGGAACAACTCCATGCTGGAGAGGATTACGATAATGGAAGGAGGAAGACGGCACAGAACCATTCATAAATGGAGGTCAGTGACCATACCACCAGATATCCTTTCTGCCTTTCAACAGCTAAGGTTCCTTTACTATACAGTCTCCCCAGAGCATAGGCAATTCTAGATTAAAAGTCAATGGTCCTGGCCAACATCTCTGGCCAGGTCGAGGCAGACCGGGAGATCCAGTGATATTCCTATTCTGATTAATGGGTCCCCAGATATGCTGTAAACCATGCACAGAACAATTGGTGGAATTTGGTGAAAAATCTGCAATTGACCATGGACTTAGGATAAGGCATCCAGTAGAATCATCAAAGGAATTGGAAGAGTTAAGTTGAGAATAGTTAAGCTTGAGAACAAAGCACATGGAATTCTTAAGGGAATAGATAAGAGTTAAATTGGCGTTCTCTGGATCAAGATGCATAGCAGATGTTCTTAGGCGTAAATTAGTACTCACAAATCCAGGCCAAACCTGGGCATTCCAGGCCACTGGCATCAGTACCGGTAGGTTATTGACGAATGCCCGAAAGGTCCCCTGTTGGCTCGATGGCAGGGTCCACAACAGCCCAAACACAATGTTCAGGAACCCAAATTGGATTTTCTCCATCCTGTGGAAAAACACAAACAGACCCTCGGGCCCAAATCAACACTGGATCTGGCCCTTGAAGAACCTTAGATAATTGATCTTCAGCAGACTTACTAGGCAAGGCCTTCCAGGCTCTAGTGGCAGCCACGTTAATTTGTGCATATACAGCAGGGTCATATAAAATTTGTTGCTGCAAATTGGCATATTGCCCAGCTCCTGTTAGCATGTCCAAATTTCTACTGGGGAATCCAGCGGCCGCATTACGTTGGACTGTTTGTTTACAGAACTCCTGTAATTCTCCTTGCCACAATAGATAATTACCACTAGACAAGGTGGCATGGCATAGCTGTTGCCAGTCACTAGGAGTGCAATTTAGAACTCCAAAAGATTCAAAAATAGCCAGGGTAAAAGGAGCATGGGGTCCGTATGCTGTCACAGCCTCCTTTAATTGCTTAATGTCTTTAAAATTTAGAGGGGTATGTTTTCTTTGTGCCTGTCTCAGTGCATTAGTAGTTTCTATAACAGGGAATGCCACCCCTCCCTCTGGTCCCTCTGAAGGGGCGGATGGCTGACAGGGAAAGAAGTTAGAGTTATACGCAGGAGGATGTTCTGTGAGAAATGTGAGAGGCAGTGGCGGCATAGGCCGGTCTGCAGGAGTGAGCCTTTTAATTTTCTTTCTTAAGGTTTTTATGTAGTTTTCTAATTTTTTCTCTTCCTCAAAGTCCTCATTGCTCAAAGAAAGCGAGGAATCAGAGGAGGACTTATCAGAATTCTGAAAAGATTTAATTAACTCCTGTTCTTGAGTTTCAGTGAAAAGCCTTTCCGCCTCGGCCAATTGCTCTTTTAGTTTCTCTTTTTCACTAACGAGAGCATCCTTAACCAAGAGCAACAATGAGAAGGTAGCTATAGGAATGCTCTCAGGTCCCTTCCTATGAAGGATCTTTTGGAAATCAAGTTTCACTTGTTCCCAGTCCGAAACATTAAGGCCACCCGAAACCAAAAACCAAGGGCTCGCCTTTTGTAAAATCTTAATAAAATCTCTTGCTGTAGTACGTTTAATGCCCATACCTTGTTTCCTTAGCAATTCAACTAACTGATTGACTAGCAATGAATGAGAGCTAGCGGTACCAATTTTCAATGTGCTCCTCTCTTACCTCTTCTACGGCTGGCCAGCCTTCAGGAGTGATCCTTCATCAGTTTTCCTTCTTTCCCAATCTTGGTGGGACCTCCAGCTGTAGCGCCCACACTACCACAAAGACTCCGAGCTGGGCAAGGTGCCGAGGATTGGAAAGACAATCACTGGGTCATTTGTGCTTAAAGAATGCCGTTTATTGAGGTCAGAGGGCGATATATATATAAAGCCTTACAGCACTGTGGAAAAGTACCAGGGTCAGAAGGTCATGTTCTCATATCCTGTTGTTTACATATCCTGTTGTTTACATATCCTGTTGTTTACATATCCTGTTGTTTACATATCCTGTTGTTTACTGTTGAGCAAGAGCCACCTGGGCAAACGGAACTTGTGGTTAGGCCATAAAATGGGAGTGGAACAAGATGTTTTTAGGCAAACAATCCTTGGTCACATCAGTCAAGCAGGTCAGCAGACTCCCCGGGAGGGGGGTTGGACCCCACAGAACTGTTGATCAGGGAGACCTGCAAGTTTTCTGAAAAGAAGACAGATTTCTGTCAGACTACTTGATGACCCACCAAAGGTTATTGGTAAAACCCTACTGCTGAAGACCTCATATGCTGTTTGGACGGAACATGAAGTGACCTGTATGGAATCTGGAAGAGTCAGTCCCCAGAATGTTAGCTTTTCTAGTGCCAACAGACACTAAATAAGTGGCTGGGGGAAAATGACCAATATCTGTCTAAGTAACTTGTGGTCTAAGCTACTCAGCAGCAAACAACCTGATGTGATGCTCACACAAGTGCAGAAGTGTCACACAGCCTTTGTGGGTTATCAACTTCTCTAGATTTGGCTAACTGATCCACTCAGTGGAATGGAACCAATACCTGGAAATGAGAAGCAAGTCAGAACCATATCCAAAAATAAGCCCACTCCCCAATATCAAGCTCCCACCAATAGTGGGATACATGAGGGCCTACACCTATTAAATTTTCTCTAAAATAATAATGGTTATCCATGTATCTTTCTCATTGGAGAATCTGATTCTCTCTTTCAGATGGACACATATACTGAGGAGAGAATCAGCCCATCACACCTCAACAGGGCACCAACTGAAGCAGTTGAGTTATAGGGGAAATAAGCAAGAGTGCTGCTTTACTGGTGAACCTGGTACCTGCACAAGGGTGAAGGAGATGGTCACAAAGAACTCTTAACCCCTACCAAATCAGATATCCAGAGACACAGAGACTCACAAAACCTCTTCACTGAATAATAGTCCTAAAATGGACCCAATATGGTTCATGGAAACTCATGGAAGAGGGGCGGAAAGATTGTTAGAGCCATGAGTTGTATCATTATATACAGAGTCATTGCCTCTCCCGCATAATTGATGACTACCCACATAAAGCAAGACCCACATTACCCATGGGGGGAGGACAGGGAGAAGGCTAATAGTGGTACCATCATGGCTGTATATATACTGTATACATAACTAATAAAAATGTATTAAAATTACAAGGTTAAAAACATTGATAAAATAAAAATAAAAAATAAATTTAAGATATCATATTTATATTATTTGGGCCTATCTATACACACTTGTTAACAGATGCATGCATTTATATGTATGTATCTGTTTCACATCACTGAGAAAAAAATGTCTGATGTAATTTAGATAGGAGAAGATTTATCGTGCACACAGTTTCACAGACTTCAGTCCAACATGTCATGTGGAAAGCATGATGAGAAAAAAATCATTTCAACCTATGACAGCTTGGAAGCAGAACAGGAGGGAGATTGAAAGCCATGTCTAACCTTCAAATACATGCCTACTGTAACAAACTTACTCCAGATAGGTACCACATTGTAGAACTTCTACAACATCCTAAAATGGTACAGGCAGCTAGAGACCAAAGTTCAATACATTAGCCTGGTGGGGATATTTCCTACTCAACAATGATACTCAAACATATCTTTCTTTTGGAGATAAAAATAATTGACAGGGCTGGAGAGATGGCTTAGCTGTTAAGGCATCTGCTCACTAAGCCTAAGAACACTGGTTCCAATCTCTAGGTCCCACATTTAGCCAGATGCAAAGTGACACAAGGGTGCAATGCCGCACTTGCCCACAAGGGGGCACAGGCATCTGGATTTCATTTGCAGCAGCTGAGAGGCTGCTGGCACGTCCATCTCTATCTGTCTTCCTCTCCCTCTCTCTCTGTATCTCTCTGTGTCTTTCTCCAAAATAAAAATAAAAAAAAAATAGCAATCAACTAAAAGATTTGAACTGAAGTTACAAGTCTCTTTCAACAGACTTATAGAGAACTGAATCAAATATTCTGCCCATGAACAAAAAAATATTCACAAGATCTGTGATATTCAAGCCTGATTAAGCTTTTGCACATACCACATAAAATAAGACATGCATCATCCCCATGGGATGACCACAGTGAGTTTTTAAATTTATTTTATTTTCTGAGATTTTATACATACATATATTATGTTTCGGTCATATTCATCCATATTACCTTTGTTTACCTCCTTACCAATGAAACATAATTTTTTTCTTTTAAGCCGTTTGAACTACAGATACTCATCACTGTTTAGAATTGTCAGACTTTGAGCTACAGAATGTTATGCTTGTCCTATTATGTTAAACCTTGCATTGGTTTATGCTCTTTGCCATATCCTGTAATGTGAAGGCTTATTCTGTGCCATTATGGTTTTGATTGGCTTTATACCAAAGAGTTAAGAGATTTTGGAATATGGGAAGTTTTGAACAACATTGGAATTGATAATAAAAAACATATGAAGTTGGATTGAGTGCATTGACTTTTTTTTTTTTTTTTTTTTTGAGAGAAAGAGACAGAGAGAGAGAGAGAGAAATGGAAAGGAAAACAGATAGAGATGGGCGCGCCAGCAGTCTCTCAGCTGCTGTGAACAAAATCCAGATGTGTGCGCCCCCTTGTGGTCAAGTGTGGCATTGTGCCTTGCATCACTTTGCATCTGGCTAAACATGGGACCTGGAGACTGAAACCTCTGCAGATTGGAACCAGCGTTCTTAGGCTTAGGGGGCAGGCGCCTTAACCGCTAAGCCATCTCTCCAGCCCTGCATTGCCTTTTATATCATATATGACTATGGTTATCAGTTTATGAGGGCCAGGAATAGAATGGGGTGGTTTGAATTAGGTGTCTCCCATAAATTCATGTGTTCTGAATGCTTGATACCCAACTGATGGCAAATTTGAAATTGGATTCTTACTGGAGGTGTGTTGTTGGGGGTGGGGTTATGGATGGGTGTTATAGCCAGTTCCCCCCTTGCCATTACTTGGCACAGTCTCCCCATGTCATTGTCTAACTGATGTTGGCCAAAAAGTGATGTCCAGCGCATGCCATGTTTTCCCCTGCCATCACTGGAGCTTCCCCTCAGCCTGGAAGCCAAAATAAACCCTTTCCTCCCATCAACTCTTCTTGTTTGGCTGTTTTATGACAGCTCTGAGGTCACTGCAACAGAGTAAGAAGCAGTGTTATGTACAAACTACAAAAACTGAAAACACATATGTACCAAAAAACTAATGTCTTCTCAGCATGTAGTCAACCAAAGGATGTTTGCTTCCCATATAGTTGGAGGGTAGTGTACCCTATTCATAAACAATTTGGAAGAAATTATTTATTTATTTATTCATCTATTCATTCATTTATTCATTCATATGCATTTTGAAGTTGGGGTCTTACTGTGAGCAGTGGATTGCTTTGAACATCTCTACATAGCTCAGGCTGCCTCTCAGCTCACAGGGATCCTCTTTCTTTAGCCTCCTGCTGGCTCCATTTACAAGTTTTCTCCATTATATTTGTCTCAAAATTAGGCACTAATAATAACTAAATTCCTTCTCATAATAGTACTTAAAGTGTTTAAGATGATGATTGCTAAATATGCTTTGCATGTTTTAGCAAAATTGAAGAAACCACTAAAAGAAAAGAGTAGTGAGAGGGCTGAGCTGACACAGAAGTATTTTCTGTTTCTCAGGAATTTTTGTGTATATTTTGTATGTATATACATACAAATTGTAAAAACAATTGATTTTATTATGGCATTTTCACTGAAGGATACAGTGATGATATTCACTCCCTATCACCTTCTAGTGCCCTCATAACCACCTCCCTGGTATCCCTTTCCCAAATAGTCCTTCTCCTTCCTTCTCCTACTATCATGTTGTTTTGGATTTTAGATTATGTATATGAAGGAATACCATGATATTTATTTGACTCTAGATGGATATTTATAATATCAATAAATATATCAAATTCACCTGTAATAAAACACTTATGCTGAAAAATATCTATTAAAAGAAAGAATAAAATAACAGAAATGAATAGATCAACACTTTGCAAATATTTAGCAAGTAAATTCCCTTCAGCAGAAATAGACAAATATCTCCCATAATTTGAAATATATCTCTGTGTAAAATGTATACAATGGACAAACAAGACCATCAAGCACCCTGAAAAAATGGACCTTTGAGGACAAGGAGATCAAAGAGTAGAAAGTGAAAACAGATCAAAGTCCCTCAACCATTGTGGTGAACCTTGTGCTGTGAAGAGCTTCTTGTAGTAAATGAAATTTGAGGCCATTGAACGTGAGTGTCCGGCACACTGGGAGCATTGAAAGAGCCTCAAGTGCAATGTGCTCTCCCTAGTTCTATAGGATTAAAATTGACAGGTACAGTTGTGAAAGGGTCACAACAAGGCGAGAACCAGACAATGAATGTCTTTGTATTGAACCCGTAGAGATAGGTAATCTCACTAGACATATTGAAAGCTGGACAAAAAAAAAAAAAAAAAAAAAAAAAAATTACCTTGTAGGTAGACTAAAAGCTTTACCCCTCAACAGGAATATGGGTGAAGCACTTGAAAAGAAGGGCCCTGGAGAGGGTGGGATGAAGCTTAACCTTAAAAAAAATGGCTCTGGCCTGTAACTCCCAGTATCAGAAATTGGTTGCTACCTACAATGATCTTTTGATTGAGAGACTCATGTGGTCCCCAAAACCTAACATACTTCTTTCAAAGCACTTGATTACTCACCTGAGGTAAAAAGGTAAGACCCTATTGCTGAAGACACCATATGCTACCAACACAGAAAAAGGAAAGTCCTGGCTGGAATCCGGAGGAAAGCTAGTCCCCAGATAGTCTGTCTAGTGCTGGAAATTGCTACATGAAATGCTGGAGGAAAGTGGCCAACAATCGTATGAGCAACCAGGGGTCTAAGCTACTCAGAAGCAAACACCCTGTCAAGATGTACATGTACACACCAGTGCAATGGTGGCACACAGCCTAGGTGGGTAACCAATAGCTTTCTGATTGGCTAAAAGATTCAATCAGTGGAAAGGAAGCCATTGCTGGAAGTAAGAACCAGTTCAGAATCCTATGGAGACAAAGATTTTATGCTCTCCAATGTCAAGCTTCCACTAATCTTTGGCACAAAGAGGGGATACATCCATCAAATTCTCCCTAAATTAATAATGCTTATCTCATTTAACCTATGCTGACTTCAATCTCCTTTGGAGAATCTGTTTTTTTTTTTTTTTTTTTTTTTTTTTTTTTAAGAAAAGTAATGAGAATGGAGGAGATAAACAACTCCTTACATTTCGGCCAAGGCCCAGGTGAAACCATAGAGGAGTTGGGCAGATTAGCAAGAATAAAGCTTCCATGGTCAGCCTGACATTCATTGCCACGGTGAAGGAGACAGTAGCTGAGGATACTCAACACCTACCAAAGCAGAGATTCAGAGGCTTGTGAAAGCTCATCACTGAAGTAGACTTAAAACACATCCACCATGGCTCAGGGAATTTTGCAGAAGAGGTGGAAGAAAGATTGTGTAGCCACAGGTTGGGATGTCATATTCAGAGGCATTGCCTCCCTCAATAACTGGCTGCAGCTCTCACAATGCATAACCCACAACCCATGTGGATACCTGCAACCTCACTGAGGAGGGCCCCCAGTGGCATGGGGGCAGGGTGGAGGGTAAAGATGGTATCAACACGTAATTTATCCATATTAAGTATGATCATAATAAAAATAAATTTTAAAAAGTTACCTTGTACTTTATTGAGTTTATTTTAACTTGCCATATTTGATTAATAAAAAAGGGGGGGGGGATTGCTTAGTGGTTATGATGCTTGCCTGCAAAGCCAAAGGGCCTAGTTTGATTCCCTAGTACCCACATTATCCAGATGCACAAGGTGGTGCATGCATATGGAATTTGTTCACAGCAGTTTGAGACCCTGTCACACTAATTCATTCTCTCTCTTTCTCCAAATACAGAAATAAAATAAAATATTAAAAAAGTAAATTAAACTTATCCCTGGTTCTATTTGGTTTACTTAAGAATTGCATATTAGATACCATAAGATGAAATTTCCATCATCTTGTAGTAACAAAAATGAACAGGTGAAATAAACATACCTAGTTTTTTTGTAATGTCTCATTGAAAATCAATTTGGAAACTTTTTTAAAATTAACAAAAATGTAAAATTGATATATGGGGAAGTAGTGTATATTGTTAGGCTTAGAAATATTATACATGATTGAATTTATGTACAAATGATGGCCAATTTAATTCCCTGTTAATATTAACATTTATCATTAATTCAAGGGCATAATTACAAAATTGTATATATTATAACAAAATGATAATCTGGTGTTTGTTTAATTTGTATAACATCATATGGGAGACTATATGAATGATGAATATTGCAATTATAACATCATAAAATATCATATTGAAGTTGTTGAGTTATTGTCTGTACACATCACATTGGTTAAAAGTTCAGATATTGAGTTTTAGGTTTCAATTTAGGTTTGGACTTACGGCTTAGTGGTTATGGCGCATGCCTGTGAAGCCTAAGGACCCAGGTTCAATTCCTCAGGACCCACGTAAGTCTGATGCACAAGGTGGCACATGTGTCTTGAATTCATTTGCAGTGGCTAAAGGCCCTAGTATGCCCATTCTCTCTCTCTCTAGGTGTGTGTTTCTCTCCCTCTCTTTTAAAACAAAACAAAACAAACAAAAAAAACCGATTTCAGTTTAAAAGACACTTGAGATATGTCATCACTGCCTTGCTTTTATATTATATAGAATAATATAAAAAGATATTACATAAGCAAGAATTAAGGGAATGGATGATTAATATTTATTACACAAAGTAAATTACTAGTGATTAATGGAACACTTAAGATTGTTTCCCTTAGAAAGAGAATGTGTTTGATGTTGAAAGATAAGTAATTAAGATGGAAAATAGAACCAGTTCTGTATTCTGCAAGATTAACGTGTTATTTGCTACTTGAATCTCATGTTTTCTTTAATGTTCCCATACTATTCTACATTTGATGTATTCAAAATTATTTATTTTATATTTTTATGTTTCTAGATATGTGTGTATGTGTGTATTATAGTTTGATTCCCTATAGTTATGCAGCAAAAATATACAAATCCTTTCTTTCTATGAGAGTGTGCAATGAATTTTTAAAAATAAGTGTATGCACGCATTTTTAATGTGTAGACA
The DNA here is from genome assembly GCA_036365145.1 of Orientallactaga sibirica. Classification (NCBI taxonomy): domain Eukaryota; kingdom Metazoa; phylum Chordata; class Mammalia; order Rodentia; family Dipodidae; genus Orientallactaga; species Orientallactaga sibirica. The sequence continues at coordinate 9,652,259 of JAEOAD010000023.1, read as the reverse complement.
ATTTGCATTTATTTGCACTTTGAAATAGACTTATCTATTCACATTTTCTCTACTTTTGTTACTTCCAAGATAATTTGCATAAAGCATGAAAGTTACCCAGCTGTTCAGCAGAATATATTATTTTCTGCTTTCAAAGAAAATGTGACATTTTCTGTCCTCAATTTAATACTGATTTTATTAAATTTGAAGTTAAAGAAACAAATATGTCATGCAAACCAATGTATGCTGATAATGAGGAAAGATAAGACATTAAAATATACATAACATTTGGAACATGTGGAATTTCTGACATGTAATTAGATGTTAAATACATATTCTAATAGTAACACACTGTCCCAAATATGTCACAAAAAGTCATTAAATATGATCGAAAAAATGTTTGCAAACAAATGAAAATAATCATGGTAAAGTAGAAATACATTTCCAAAGGTTTTTATGATCTTCTCTCCTCACTAGATATGAAGAAGCTTCATACTAGCACATAGCATAAAACTATGAGGGAAATAAACTAAATGTAATTGAACAAGTGAGACAAAATTGTAACCCACTTTTATTTTCAGGAAATAACTGTTTCTGACATCTGTCATGTAACTATTCACTGGAAAACTACTCTTGATGGGTTCCTATCCTTATTGTATTTGTTTGAATTTCAATACTTAAAATTGAATTATTTTTGTACACTCATTGAATTTGATCTTAATGCCATTCAGTAACTGTTTAGAATATGTGTCAGTATTTATAATAATAAATTAAGCATAAAAGTTACAATTATGTTTTAAAAGTAATGTTCTCATATAAGTTGTCTACATAAAAAAAAATCACAGGGTTTTAGGTTTGTTTTTTTCTTTTGTTTGTATTAGCATTGTAGAATGACCTAATAAAATTTTCTGAAATAAGTTGAAATTCAGTTATATTCAGATCATTGGTCTTCATTGAAAGGTTAAAGGGGAAGCTGGGTCTGTAACTCAGTGTGCTTACCCTGTTAGCAAGAGGAAGTGAATTTAATTCTCAGTCCCATGTAAATGCTGGGTATGGTGGCATGTGTTTATAATCTCGGGGGGTGGGGGGTTGGCTAGGGAAGCTGAGTAAGGGAGAATCTCTGGGCCTCACTGGCCATCTTGTCTAGCTTTGCTGCTGACTTCTAGGCTCATCAGAGACTTTGTCTTAAAGAAAGGAGGTGGTGATTCTAAAAATGATATGTGATGTCCTCTGGCCTCCACACATACACGCAGCTATGTGCTCAGACGTGCACATTTTTATTAGTATTAAAAAAAAAGTGTATTTGCTAGATGTGTCCAAATAGTTTGTTAGGGTAGAGGTAGCAAAATAAAGGCGCTCAGCTTGTGGCATTTATAATATAGCTTTTTAATATTTTATTTATTTATTTGAGAGACAGAGAATGAATACTCCAGGGTCTCTAGCTACATGCAAATGGCTAGATGTGGGTAGTGGAGAATCAAACCCGGGTTGTTAGGCTGTGCAGGCAAGTGACTTACCCGCTAAGCCATCTCTCCAACCCTGCAGTACGTTTTAAATATCTTCTGCATTGGAATAATTATTAGAAACATCCCCTGGGCTGATTTTGATCCATCAAATAAAAGCTATTTTGAAAAATTCTAAATGTGTTTCTGTGTGAAATTTATGACGTAGTATCCAATGTCTAAGCAGCTGAGATAAATGGTAGATACTAAATCCACTTCTGAAGCAGAAAATATGTAACTATAATGATGAAACAGAGCTCTCAGACATTAAATATTTTGAAAACATGCTGTAGTCAAAAATGTATGCATACACGTAAAACACACAGAGATGAATATAATAAGAAATTCCATTCCAAAATATAGTAAATATTCTGTTTAAAATATTTTTTACTTATTTGGAAGGAGAGAAAGACAGATAATGTGCTTCCAGCCCTCTTACCTCTGCAAACAACTCCAGATACATACACCACTTTGTGCATCTGGCTTAACGTAGATACTGGGAATTGACCACACGTCATCAGCATTTGCTAGCAAGTGCCTTTAACTGCTGATCTATCTCCCCGGCCTTCTTTTTATGTGGTAAATAAAATTCTTTCCCCAAATCTTACAATTTTATTTTAAGTCCCTTTTTTTTGTTTTAAATTCCATTTCCATATTGTTGAAGTTAGCATTGCTTTGCTGGCAGAAAACACGTGACAAAGAGCATCTTTTGTGTTTACTTTGGCTTACAAACTAAAAGGGAAGCTCCATAATGGCAGGGGAAATTGTTGGCATGAGCAGACTATGGACATCACCTCCTGGCCAACATCAGGTGGACAACAGCAGCAGGAGAGAGTGCCAAACACTGGCAAGGGGAAGCTGGCTATAACACCCCTATGCCTGCCCCCATCAATATAGCACCTCCAGAAGTCTTCAATTTCCAAATTGCCACCAGCTGTTTCTGGGGGACACCCGAATCAAACCTCCACACGTATTTTTAAACATCAAGGAAAAATTCAAAAAGATACAATCAAACACATCTCTTTCCAGGTGCCCTATCTTGACACTTTCTTTTTTTTTTTTTTTTTTTTTTAATTTCTTGTTTTTGATTTTGGGTAGTCTAGAGATTCTATGAAATGGTTCTCGAGGTTTTTTTTTGTTTGTTTGTTTGTTTTTCCCCTATGGATTCCCCATTGGCTACCTTTAGTTATTTGTTTCCATCATGAATAAGATAGGAATGATTTCTTTGCTATCTAAGAAGACAAACTGTCACAGTATCAGTTATTCTAAGTGTAATGACTTGGTCACAATTTTATCACTTAAAAATAAAAAAAATAAATAAAAGTTTTGATTAGCATCAAATGCCATTTAGTGAATATAAAGTTAAAAAGCAGACAAGAATCTGAAAAATCATCTGTAAAGGCTATTGCATTTACCTTCTCATTGTTAGACAAAAACACCTGGACAAGAGTAGCTCATGGGAAGACAGTGTTTATTTCATGCTTAAAATTGTGAGGTGAAGTTTCATCATTATAGGAAAAGCATGGCAGAGCAAAGGCTGGGCTTCACGCCTTGTCATGTCAGCTGGGGGATAGCAGCAAGGGTGAGATAACTAGGATCAAACAGTAGTACTAGACTAACAAGACAAAGGTCTGCTGGTAGAGACAGATCCTCTAGGAAGGATCCACCTCCCAAAGGCTCCCATCATCTGGAGACTGAGTGTAAGATTTCAGCACAAACAAATGAGACTATTGGAGATACTTCACACTCAAATCACCACAGATGGGAAAAAATAAAATAAACCCAAGATTAATTGAAAGTTTGGTAGAGATCATAATCTCATAGAAAACATAAAATTGAAATTAGTAAAGTGTTAAATTCTTCTGTGTAAAAATTGTGTAGAAGGCAAGGAATTAGGATCTCTATATAAAATTACCTGGAAATTCTACCCATTGAAATATTACAAAGAAAAGTTCCTAAAATTTGGAAAGAAGTAAAACAACTTACTTCCAATTCTGCAAAATAATTTAAGGAAAACTTGATAAAAAACTGTAAAACAAATATTGACTTGAACTATTTTCTTGTATTCAATTATGTGCTAACATTTTGGTTCATGTTTTATCAATGTTAATTTATTTATAATTGTTTAGTTATATTTTCTGATCACATTAATAAGTGATTGATGAAATCTTATAAAAAGTATCCTAAGGGAATATTTGGACAGAGAAATGCATTTTGTCATTAGGGTTGATAGGATTTAAAATATGTTCATGTGTAATCATATAATTTTGTATATAGAGGAGAAAGCCAATGTTTTGCAAAAGAAGCACAGCAAATTAGCACAGAGAGATGAAAATCATTGAGGACAAAGAGGCATAAAGGCAGATGGTTAGAAACATGTGTCTTGTGTTTGAAAGACATATCAAACACACATTACAAGACTCAGGGAAGATCTCAGAAAATGGAGGTTGAAAGACTGTTAGTCAGAATGAAAGAATACACTATCTTCTGGACAAGAAGGGACTGGTGCATTCAGAACTTACACTGGAGGTGGCCACTTCCATAAAACCTGCACAATATTACCTATCAACACTGTGACATGGAAGCGGGAGGACAAAATGAAAATGTGAGACATCAACATACACTATGACTATAGCAAAGAGGAGGGTTTCACTGGAAGGATGATGGGAATGGGAGACTAGTATAAAGGGCAGGGATTATGATCAAATTACAGCATGTCTGTCTATTAAAATTCTCAATGAAAAATAAGGACAACGAAATAAATAAAATAAAAAAAAATGGGCTGGAGAGATGGCTTAGCGGTTAAGGTGCCTGCCTGTTAAGCCTAAGAACCCGGTTCCAACCTATAGGTCCCACGTTTAGCCAGCTGCAAAGTGACGCAAGGGCGCAATGCTGCACTTGCCCACAAGGGGGTTCACACATCTGGATTTCGTTCCCAGGAGCTGAGACTGCTGGAGCACCCATTCTCTGTCTCCTACCTCAGTCTGTCTCTCTCTGTGTCTCTCTCCAAAAATAAATAAAATTTAAAAAAATTAAAAAAATAAGGACAAGGACACTTGAAAAATTTCTTAATGAATGAAATGAATGAGATAATTTGCTTTATGAATGGAAACTCTAAATCCATTAGTGTATTTTCATGGACTCACAAAAATATGACAGACCAGTAGTTGGATCAGCATTGTATGACTCTAGAATTCAGGGCTGGTACCAACTAATGGGTATTACAAAACAAAACAAACAAACAAACAAACAAACAAACAAAAAAACTGTGTTTTATTGTCATTAGAGCAGTGGCAAAAAGATAATGCAGATTGTAGAACCAGAATTTAGAAAAAAAACTTGAAATAGGTGTGATGCATAGGATCCAATGAAGCCAGCCACACAAACACTTTCAGGATAAGCCCTGGTTTTAATATGAGGAATTATTTTCTTTGTCCATTTAACATTTAAGGACAGATAGTAGAAGAGAAAATTGAAATAAACTGAGCATGGGAGTTATTTAGAGAGTACAGACAAATTTGGGTAGAACATTCCAACATTTATCTGGATAGACATTTGCTGAGGGTTTGTGAAGAACATTTTCTAAATTCTTAGCTCCTTCAGGAAAATGGAGAAAAGATATTCAGCGATATTGAAGCATGTGAAAAAATCTCTAATATGTGAATTCATACCATATTTTCTTCATGAATCCTAATAATGTAGAAGAGTATAAAGACGCAAACCACCAAAACTCTATGGACAAATTTAGATATATCATCCAAATGTAATAGTTAATATGACATTGATAACATTAATAAATGTTGTTTTCTAAACAAAATAACAGATAAGTCATTTTAAGTGAATTTGTGTACATTGTACTTACTTGAAGTCTGATATTTAAGGAGAACCCCTTCACCATGTATTTCATTAAGTGTGACAGGACCATCTGTGGGCAAGGTCATCATTCAACACACCATCTATGGTAGAAACTCGGGAGTAATTAGATTTCTTTCTTTTTATGTCAATCCATTATGAATCTTGCATGCACATAATCTAAGTTTACATAGGCCTCCATCCGTATACATATGTACATGTAGGGATTTAGGGGAAAATAAAAAGCATGAGATAAGGGAAGTAGAAGAATGTCTCCACTTTCTGTAATTAAGGTTTTTTTTTTTTTTTTTTTTTTTTCAGTAACTGGGAAATCTATTGAAGTTAATTCATCTGCTCTTTTCTAGAATAAATAATAAAACTGTTCAAGATGAAACATTTTTATTTGATGGAAATGTGAGTGTACTTCTTGAGATATGTAGGAGATTACAATTGAAGTTTCCCTCTTTTCTATGTGATTTTCTCCTTATCCCATTGCTTTTACAAACTTCACTATAAAGGAAAGAAAACTCACATTGTATGATTTGTTTTCAAAGCCAAAGTTTGGTTCCAATATCAGTCTTATGATATTAAAAATATAAAATTTACTCAGTTCTTTTCATAACTATCCAAATGGCTTTAAAGTGAAATGAGATCTTTTTTCTTCTTTACTTCATAAGTAAAATTATGGTGTATTTCATTCCAAGCTTTCATAGAAAGCTTTGAATATATGAGACAGTACCTCAAAGCAAATCTCATTTAAAATTCACATCTTCTCATCCCAATTATTTAGTTTCGCTTCCTTTTCATTTTATTTAACTTTTAGAATCTCATTCATTTAGCCAAAAATGTTATGATCCCATTTTCCTTTTGCTAAAAATCTACCACATATCTGAAAATACTTAGTTTTCCTTTTCTTGAGACTCTTAAACTCCAGTATAGATCTGATATAATAGTCTACAGAGAAAGGTTTGTGAACCACATTTTTGTGTATTATGTTTCTGGAATTCAGAATAATTTACACAACCATTCCTTTCAAAACTTCTTAATAATTTAATAAATTTAACAATTATATTTATACTTTATTTCATATGTTTATTTTTGAATGTGATTCTTGTATTTTTCTCTTTTATTGATGGGAGATGTTTTATCCTTTTAAATTATACTTTATGTCATTTATTTTAAATTACCACATGAATCCCTAATTACAAGTAACAACATAATGGTGGGTTTTTATGGTGTGTGTGGTGAGGCATATGTGTGCAGATGTGTGACCTGTGTTTAAACATATGGTACACAGACTGTCAAGTGTTCCTTTCCTCCCCACCAATTGTGTTATTTCTTTAAGACCGTTTCTGAACCTCGAGTTGACATCACTCAGACTGACTGACCAGCATGCCCCAGGAATAACATGGTGTTGGCTTCAAAAAACTGGGTTGGCAGGTTTGTATTCTGTGGCTTTTTATGTGAGTTGTGGGAATCGAATTCATGCTCTCTTGAACTCTTATGTTTGGATGGTAAATGCTCTTACCCATAGGTCTATCTCTCTAGTCTCATAATGTAAATATTATTAGTGTATTCTTATTTATTTATTTATTTATTATTTTTATTTTTTGGTTTTCTGTGTTAGTCAGCACCTCACTCTGCAGCCCACACTGGCCTCCAATTCATTATGCCCTTCCTCAGTCTTCTGATTGCTTGTATAACAGACATAAGCCATCAGGTCCAGATAGTGAATTGTTTAAATATGTTTTAGAAAGAAAAAACAGGTCTTAATTTTCTTTCCAATACCATTTGCATAATTATGAAATGAGCTGAGTAATTTCCATATACCTCTTTTTTTTGTGATTTGGATATTGTGGTAGTTTGAATATATGGCCCCCAATATATTCAGTGTTTTATTAGTTTATAGTTTGCATCTGCAGCCGCCTTGCTAGAGGCAATGCCACTGGGGGCCAGTCTTAAGGTGTGGTAATGGTTTGAGATTCCATTGTAAAGATATGCAAAGTGTGCCTAATGGGGAGTTCCTGAAGTGTGCTGTGGCTTTTGGCTGTAGCTTTGCTCAGTGTGTTGTGTGGCTGGTTGGTTTTTCTCTCTCTGCTTGGCCCTGTGAGGGCAGGCCAGCTTCTTCTGCCATTATGGAACTTCCCCTGGATCTGTAAGCTTCAATAAATAATATCCCTTCCTCCATAATTTTGCCTGGTCTGGAAGTTCATCTCAGCGAATTTGAAGCTGTATGCTACAGATATGAAAGGAAAAGATTAATTATGGAAACAAAGCATGGATCTTATATTTTCTCTCAATTTATAGTGAATGCAATAGCAATAAATAAAGATCGAATAGAGAAGAAAAAGAAGTTGGCACAAACACATGTATATTGGGCTAAATCTTGCCATTTAGATTGTACTTTCTGTCAATTCTACTTGCGTACTTATGTCACATCATTCTAACAGCCCTTTTTTTCTTTTTTGTTCACTTCTGAGTTGTTAATTAGGAATCCATGCATGTTACAAAACCTTTGTCTTCTAATTGATTTTTGCAAATACTGTATTGTTATTATTTTTGAATTTCAAAGATAGAACCTGTTCTATGACACCTTCCTAATTTTATCTCAGTGAAACATTATATAGTACATATTTGTTCCTCTCTTAATCCAGCTAAGATCTCATTGTTGATGTTGTATCCTTTAATTTCCTTTCCTTTTATAAACGCACTGGCAGCAACAATCTTGATGTTCCCTATATACTTGCCCCCAACCTGTTAATCATTGTCAGAGCAAGTTATGTACAAGTAAAAATCAAGACCATTGTAAATTCAGTCTTATCTGCAAAAACCTCTCAACCTTTTATTTTTTTTTCTTTCCCCTAAACTTTTTTCAAGATGTATGATTCAAATTTATTCAGCTGTCTTCTAAGCTCCCAAGTCCTTCCTATCATTCTTTATTTTTGAGGCTGACAAACTTCTGTTTCTCAATAAAACATACCACACCTTATAGCTTTGTGCTCTTGGGTAACCAGATTTCTGGACCTGTCTTAATTTCTAATGTAAATTAACTATTTTATTGACATCATCTCCATGTGTGCATAGTTCAGAGATGTGTTATGTACATTATGTTCAAGATCATGCTCATGATTAACAACCCATGCTTCACTCATTCCTCTTTTGTTAATTATGATTTTTTTATTGAAAACTTCTATACCTGTAGACAATAAACCTTATTTCCCTCCCCTCTCTCCATTCCCGTTCAGAACTCCACTCTCCATCATATCCCCTCCCTCTCTCCATTAATCTCTCTTTTAATTTGATATCCATCTTTTTCTCCTATTACGAGAGTCTTATGAAGGAATTGCTAGGCACTGCAATTCTTCTTTTAATAATCAGCTCTTCTCATGTAAGCACCAACAACCTTTTGGTGGCCCACGTTTGAAATTTCAGCATCATTCTTGAATGTGTCTTCTTTGTCATTAGAAACTTTTATTTCAGCGGTTCTAAATTGTGAGACTAAAAACTCTATACACATTTCTATTAAAAAGTGAAGAAATATGTATATACTTTACTGTAAAATATTTTATATATTTTTTTTATTTTGGAAAACTTTTATATTCAATGAAAATTATGTTAGGTTAGAATAGTTTCCATATATTCTACACAGCTGCCTAATATTAATATCTAGCCAGAGTGCTATATCTACTAAAATTAATGAATTATAGCAATGTTTTATTGTCACAGCGATATTTTATTTTGAATCCCTTAGTTTTACATAAGGGATTTTTTTCTCTCTCTCTTTTTTTAATATATATTTTTTATTTATATTATTCTGATTTTACATTCATAGTATTGGTTCCATTGTCCTTCTCCCTGTCCTCCCACTTTCAAAGGGACCCTCATCAATAGGGAATGTGGGTCATGCATTGTGAGGTTATTCAAGAGTTCTGGGGGGTATGCCCCAGTCTCTGTGCATAATGCCCCAACTTGTGACTCTAACAATCTTTCTGCCCCCTCTTTGGCGAGTTTCCCTGAGCCACATTGGGGTCATTTTATTTCTGCTTCAGTGATGAGGTTTTGGGAGCCTCTGTGTCTCTGAATATCTGGCTTTGTTGGAGTTGGATGTTTTCTGTGTTTATCTCCTTCAGCCTTTTTCTGGTGTCGTGATTGCTATGAACGCTGTATTCTTGCCCTTTCCCCTGTGTTGTTCTATGGTTTCAGCTGGGGCCCTGGTGAGGTGTGGTTAGCTGATCCTCCCTTCAGGTTCATTGTCCACCTGAAAAAAAGATAAGGAAATTCTCCAATGGAGAGAGAAGTTAGTACTAGATAGAAGGGATGACCATGTATGTTTTGGAGGGAATTTTATATGCATTGGCTCTCTTCTAGCCCACATTTGGTGGTATCTTGATCTTGGAACCTGAGCTCATTTTGTCTACCTGGTTTTGACCTATTTCCCAGTTCTAGCAATGAGTTCCATTCCACTGAGTGGATCTATTAGCCAAATCAAGAGCAGTTGGTTACCCACCATGGCTCTTTGCCACTACTGCACTTGTATGAGCATTATGTCAAGTTGTTTCCTGCTGGGTATCTTAGACTGCAAGTTGTTTGGACCAGTGTCGGACATTTTCCCCCAGTTGCTCGTGTAGCACCCTCTGGTACTAGACTAGCTAACTGTCTGGGGACTGACCTTCTTCCAGATTCTGGCCAGGTCTCTATGTGTTTGGACTCACACACGTATGCTGTCTTTGACAGGAAGGTCTTACCATTAACCGTTGTTGGGTCACCAAGAACTCTGACAGAAGTCTGTCTTTTTTGGGAAACCTTGTAGGTGTTTCAGATCAACAGCTCATTGTGGAAGTTAGCCCCGTGCTGGCACTGGGTGTTATAAGTCTGCACCTAGGAAGGTGAGGGAGGAAAAAGATAGATAATATAAAAGAGAAAGTGAGTATAGAGAGGAGAGGGAGAGAGGGAGGGGGGATTTTTGCACAGATATTCAGCAAAATATCTATATTATCAACATATGCACCACTGCGGATTTGAACCTTAATCAGTTGGCTAAGGAGCACTGCAAAATTTTCTGTAAAATATTTTTTTCCCATGCCATGCTCATTGAAAAGAAGGGACTCAGAATAGCCACGGGTAAGTCGTGAAAAGTCATGTTCCACCTCTTCAAAAAGAGAATTCCTGGAACTCTATTTGGACATATTCTACATAAATTTGAACAATAGTTTCTGCTATGTATATTTGATTAATGTTATTTCAAGATGCAGATGTGATTACGTAATTAGGTCTTCAGTGATAATTGGTTTCCTCATCACCATGTAATGCCTTCTCCTAGCAGGAATAAGAAAAAAAAAAAAAGGAATAAGAAATGAAGAATTTTGCTATTATTTAAAATATTCAGAACAATAAAAGTAAAAAGAACAACAACAATATAATATACATCATACAATGATGTTGAGCATAACCTCTGTGGTGGTTTGAATCAGGTGTCCCCAATAAACTCATATGTTCTGAATGCTAGGTCCTTAGCTAATGGCAGTTTGGGATTTAGAGCCTTGCTGTAGGGTTTTTTTTTTTTGTTGTTGTTTGTTTGTTTGTTTGTTTTTGTTTTCTGGACAAGTTTCCCCCTGCTACGTTTATCACATTCTGCTGCTGGGTTTGCCTACCTGCTCTCATATGTGGATCCTACCTACAATTGTTTAGAATTGTGTGTGTAGCAGAGGCCAATAATTTGGGAAAAGGCTATAAGGGAGGGAGGAGAAGGAAGGACTTTAGGGGATGATATTGTATATATGTAAGTAGGAGAACAGTTCATAGGGAGTGGAATGGCCTAAGTGAGGGTAGGGGAAGAGACTGAGTAAAATAAAGGTGAAGGGAGGTCAATCAAAATTCAAGATATTCTGAATAAGACATATGAAAGCCTACTTCTTTGGATAATGCCACATCCAGAAGCCATAGATTGCTACTAGAAAATTTTCAGTTCTAGGGATGGGATACCTACCAGTGAGTTGTTGGCCAGGGAGATCCCTGATGCATCCAAAATATTATAGGCTTTTTCCAAGGCCCTTTGTTTCCCATGAGTAACAGATTTTAAGACCCTATTGCTGAAGATTTCACTTGTGTGGGCAACAAGGTCACCAAAAAATCAAGCTGGTGATGAGCTGAAACCCTTCTCCCTGTATACCAGCCAAATGAAAGTTGGAAAAGGCTGTATTGTATGCAGCTCTATGGGAGAAAGAAGTCATCAGCAATGGAAACTGTGGACACTGGAAGCCTCAAGTTTGGCCAGACAATCCAAATGACCGAACGGGTGCAATAGTGGCATGTCTGCTCTGGGGGAAAGCTCTCTAATTGGACTGGAGGCCCACTCTAAGGGAGAGAATACATGCCTGGTACTGAAAACCTAATAAAAAGCCTATGGAATTGTAGGTCATATGCCTTAAGTGTATAAAACCTGCTCTTATCTGGATAAATGCATATTTTATTTTTGCCAAACTTCCCTGAAAGCACTATACCTAATATCTATATTCATATATTAATGCTATTTTCACTTTTGGTTAGAGAAGTTTCTCTTTACAGATGGCAATGACCACTGGGACGACCCAAAGGCAACATAGTGCTGAGAAGGGAGAGGAATGTTCAGCACTGAAACATCTCCCTTATCACACCCTCCAAGGCTCACGGTCCATTGCAGAAGAGGTGGCAGAAAGGATATAAGAGCCCATGTGCTTGAGGATCTTATTATGTTCATAATGTAGACTTTTAATCAATATGTTATGACATTCAAATTTAATTTACTCTTACTAAAGCCTAAGTTTGATTTATCAAGTGCATATTTTCAATAATTATCTTTAGTTACTGAACTGGTAGGTTAATTAATTATTTAAAGTACTCACTATCACTAACTGATATAATTTCCCATCAAACTTTTTCGATACAGCCAATAATTTTCAGTTAAATATTTCTACCTTCAAAAAATTTGGAAGAGGGCTGGAGAGACTGCTTAGTGGTTAAGGTGCTAGCCTATGAAGCTAAGGACCCAGGTTTGATTCCCTAGTACCTACATAAGCCAGATGCACAAGGAGGCCAGCACTTGCATCTGGAGTTTGCTGGCAGTAGCTACTGGCCCTGGCTCTCCCATTATCTCTCTCTCTCTCTCTCTCTCACTTTAAATCCCCTCTCTCTATCTGCATTTTTCTCTTTTTCTCTCTTCCATTCTCAAAAAATAAAAAATAAAATATTAAGAAATACTTTTAAGAATTGTATAGCTATGACATTTTGTTACATTTAAGCCATGTAAATTTCTCTCTTTATGTATATGTGTGCTTCTTGAATTACTTGACATTGGTAATGATTTTTCGCTAATGTTTTGGTATATATTTTCAAAGAAAAAATATGATATTGATATAAAAGTTATAATATTGTTGTACTCAGTAAATGGTATTATTGAATGCTACTAGGTAAACTATGTAAATTCCCTAGATTGATTCAATATTTTCATAATTGTTTTATGTTGTTTGATTGAAGAACAAATCCAGACGTACACATATGCTTCATTTAGTGGCTGGAAGACTGAAAATTTTGGAGAGTCATAGCCAGGAGAAAAGAACTATTTTGGTGTCAGCCACTCACAGCAAGCTGACCTTGGATGGTGAGGAAATAGTGGTCCCTTGAGAGCTATGCAATCATTTTATTTCAGGAACATTTTTTTATCTTCTCACTAGCTGCTTTCTGCCTCTATTTGTTGAGTTGTTATTATTATTTTTTTTAAGTATATAGATTTGATTTTAACTCTTGAGAAAGCACTTGGTAAGTTTTCCCCCAATTTGTACACTTTGTGCTTCACCTTTTGGCTTGGGGTTCCTCTGAGCTATTTGGGTTATTTTTGAAACACTGACTGACTGAATTTTTCTTTCAGAGGTCTACTGAGATCTTTGAATTCTATAGAACGTTTTAGGCCATTGATCTGACAGGCCTTTTCAATTTGGGCGATTTGTGGGGCTCTGTTTAGCCATTGGAGTTCTTTTGAGACAGAGAAACAGGATGGTAAAAAGACCTCTATTGTGACTTGCATAACCCTGGATATTATTAAATTCTTCCTTTAAGGTAGAATTATATCTGAATAGACTCTTATAAACTTATGACAATTTCTAACAGCTTGGGCAAAGCCAATCAGCCCCTGTGGCCACTAAAACTATTCTGGTTTCATATCTCTCCACACTTCATTTTTGCAAACCCTGTTTTGAACTTATTACATGCAAAAAATTGGCATAATTAATTAAAATGAGTATGAATATATGAATATAAGAATGTCAGTCCAGAAAATAAATGCATGCACCTGTACACTCACATGATTCTGCATACACACAATCAAATTATAAATTTAAAAGGATTAATTTAGGATTGGCCTATATAAAGAAATATTTCTGCATAATTCTGTACTTTGATCCATAAGAATATAAATATATTTTGCTCCTATTGAAATGGACTAATTTTGCTATTGGGCTTAATGCTAATAGCAAATGCATTTTATTGTATATAAAGACATGGTAGGATATTTGCATGTCCAACTTAGCGTGAATGCACATTTTAAAGTTATCAAAGTCCAACCGACATTGTTCACAAAAAGACAATGTGTGATTTATGGTTTCTGTTCATTGGATCATTAAATTGAATATTTATATGTGTAACAAAATGTTCTTATGATATATGTAATATACTACGTGTATATTGCTTCTCATTGCTGAGACAAAACCCCTGAAAAAATCTTTTTGAGGAAAGATGGACTTCCCTAAAATGATTTTAGAGCACAGTTCTAGGGGAGGTATAGTAGCACAATGAATAAGCTGAGAACTTAGTCGCCCCTCTCATTTCAAACAAATATATTATTTGCTTGAGATAGAGAGGAGAGAGAGAGAAAACGAGAGAGAGAGGGAGAATGGACACACCAGGGCCTCTAGTCACTGCAACGGAACTCCAGATTCATGTGCCACCTTGTGCAGCTTGCTCTGTGTGGGCACTGGGGAGTCGAACCTAGGTCCTGTTGTTTTGCAGGCAAGGGCCTTAACTGCTAAGCTACCTCTCCAGCCCACCCCTCTCCTTTCTGAAAACTCAAGTTCACCACCCAATGTTAAGGTGGGTCTTTGAACTGAAATTACCTAATCAAGATAATTCCTCATAGATGATTCTAAGTCCTGCCAGTTGATAATATAAACCATCCCCAGCCCACTCCTTGTCAACTTGACATCCAATATCTAAAGTTTTCATTGTCTTTCACAGTTACAACACTGTTTTTAAATGTGTGAGTATAGTTTCTTCTGTGCGTTAACTGTGAGTTCCTATGATATAAAAAAAAAGAGCTAAATAATTCCATCATGCATAGGTACAACGTAAACATTTCCAATCTGAAAGGGAAGAATGGGAGGCATAGGAAGGAATAATTACACCAAAGCAAGATAAATATAGTGTCAGAGCAAAGTCTGAATATTTATCTACATGTCTGGCATCTGCAACTCAGGACAGAATCATGTGGACTCTGAAAACCTTGGGTCTCTCTGTCCTTCCATCTATACCTTTTTGGGTAGAATTCACCTCACTCCTACAGGTATACTTGGCAGAGGTCCAATAGCCCTGTCATCTCTAACATCCTGAGGTCTCCACTACAACTTAGTCTTCATATCTACAGTTCCATGTGGTGGCCTCACAGGGGCTGCCATCAGGGACTCTAAACCTGCTTTTTTGTCACAGTGCCTTTTCCGGCCATGATTCCATGTCCCCCACATCACATCTTCCATTGCTTAGTCTCAGTGGCTCTGTAGTACAATATTCCACAGAATCCTATCTTATATCCTTCACTTTTCTAAAACAAATGACACTAATTTTCTTCATTTTTATGTATTCTTAATTGCATTATGACTATTTTCTTTAAGCAAAGATCATTTGATATGCCCTGACACTGTGCTCCAGGCAATATCTGATAATCATTAAAATGCATTGGCTATTGTTTACCTACAGAGTATATCTGTAAACATGCATTTTATTTTCAAAGTATTTTCCCATAATTTTTGCTCTTATCCATTTATTTTTGTAAAACTTTATACCTGCTAACTGTTAAACATTTTCAGAAGCTTTTGCTGTTGCCAGACCTTGTAAAAGTCATTAAACCAAAGTGTATAGAGAGATGATATGTGTGCACAGATTCCTGATGCTCACTGAACATGATCTAGCCTCGGTTTCTACTTGTAATCCATTTATATTTATTGCAGACACAGATACAGTTTCTTATTAATACTGAGGTGTTAAATAAAGACTGTGGAAATTAAACAGCTCTAACAATAATTACTATATTATAAAAATATAGAAATGCCCTACAATTTGGCTGTTAGACAATTGAAACAATGAACCCCAACAAACTGAAATTTTCCCAGGAATTTCAGACTAAGAAGAAAAATGCTGAGGCTCAGGGACCTGACAGAGAAAATAATCCCATATCTTAAGGAAAAATCTTATTAGAATGGCAGTAAAATTAGCAGTCTATCCATGAAGTAACTGTTGCTTTGGAGCAGAGGTTAGAAAATGTTCCGTACAAAAGGCTAGACAATATTTTAGGGTAAAAAAAAATAGACAGATTATTTTCTTGTCACTTTTTTCCTCTGTATTCTTTGATTTTCTTTCTTTTTGTTTGCTAGCTTGCTAGCTATTATTTGTGCAATTCCTTACAATACAAAATATAAAACACCTTGTAGTTATTAGACCTTCTTCAAGTAAACTCTGGCTAAACTTAGCCTTGGGATTGAGTTTGCTATCATCTCTGCCTGGAGACAGTTAATGAAAAATCTCCATAGGCCAATTCATCATTAAGTTGATGGCAGATATAAAGGATAGAGGGCTATCCTAGAAATAGATTGTTTAAATTTGTGTGTGTGTGTATGTTTGCCAGAGCTGTTTGTTGTTGCAAACAAATGCCAGAAGGATTTACCACATTTTTTTGTTTTATTTAGGCGAATGGCTGGAGAATTAAGCCTTGGGCCAGCAGGCTTTACAACAAGCAATTTTAACAGCTGAGCCATCTACCCAGCCCCTTCAGTTAGTATTATGGAATGTAAAACTTCCCCAAAATGTAAAAGTACAATTAGCATGGCAAAAATTGTTATTCACAATTTTTCTGTTGCATTCACTGTGGAAAAAGCACATCAAGAAAGGCTTATATTTCCTTCTCAAAATCTGGAAATTTGAACAGTTTTCAGTAATACCATACTTGAGCTCTAGAATTACCTACAGGTGTCTTAACTGGCACCTAAGCTGGACTCATTTTGACATACTGAGTATATAAATGTTCTTGGACAACACAGGTGGATTAGGACTTCTCACAGCATAATGGCAAGATGGTAATAGGATTTCAAAAACTGTGGTTTAGGGTGTGACGAATGTTTCTCAGTATATAAGGCATAAGCTGCAATTCATTAAGTAGCCCTGCATCAGAAGTAACACATCCTATTTCAAGTTGTTTTCTTTTTAATTGGTGGAAATCAACACAAGGTAATTTAACTCCCAAGACTGTGACACGGAGCCCATTCATCTGTGAAAGCATGAGAATTTGTAAACATTTTTTAAGCTACCATGATTGAAGTATTGAGCAAAAATTATTCTATTCCATCCATATGAACAATATTCCACTTTCTTTTAAAATTACCCTACATTCATATTTCATTTGGCTTTAGGCTCATCTTGAAGGTACAAGATATAACCAATTAATGATGTCTATATGCACACTAGGCTGCTTTAAGACAGTGTGAAGATGTTAAGATTCTCTGTAGCCAAAGACCTATGTACTAAATTGAAAAGATTGTACCCTACATGTTTCTGTACGCTATGCTGAGTCACTCAAGCTATGACTACAGTTAAGGGACCTATTTGAATAGTATATAGATAGATGGGATAGAAATCTTAAGTCCATAGTAACTCTGAAATGAAATGAGGCACATTACTACCAGTTCTTTTTGTCAGGGACAATTTGTGTTCTCTGAAATGAATTATTCAGAGCTCTTGGTTCTGCCCTTTGAGCTTGTGATTACTTCATTTTAGTTATCCTTCTACTTTTATACAATTTCCTGAAGTGATAATATAATTTACATGAAATTTGCAGAACAAAAGGTCTATTTTCACTTCATATAATCCCTATCTGTTTTAGACCAAACAGACACAGATGCATGTGATGTCCAGCAAGGCTTTGACCAGTGACAGATTACATATAGCATGGTGATCCCAAGGAGAACATTTTCTAGTTTTAATTTGTGCAACTGGACTGTATAATGTTTGCACAATGATTAAATCACCTCATGACACTTTCCTCAGAATGTATCCTCATCATTAAGTGATGCATGACGGCAGTCCCTTTGTAACCTCTTTGGGTTCCTTATAATCAATTTATAATCTACTCCATTAGACAAAAGCCACGTGAACTAATCTCCTCAAGATGAGCCCTTATCTATTTCTGGCTCACTGTAATGATGCTGAGTGACAGTGTCCTTAATATTCTCAGGAGATCTATTTTAATAGAGTTTTAATAGTCATGCCATTTTGATCATTGGTAGTTTACATTTTTATTTCTCTCTGTCATAGAATATTCCAGAATATCCTGAAGTCACATCATATACACTATTTTATTTCCAATTCCATTTCCTAATTTGCTATTTTGTAGTTATTGCTGAGTAAAGGAGTTGAATGTCCCTGTAAATTTTATTTTTTAAGAAAAGGTAAAATGTTTTCTTTTTGTTTTGTTTTGAGCTTGCCTAGTATATCTATTTCTTACCCTATGATGCTATACAGTCAGTACTCTCCAGATTGTGTTTAAAAATCCCTTTGACCTAATCTATATATTTATTAGATTGTTTTCTATATGCTACACTAATGTGGGCAAGAATTTTGTCAAACTTTCCCCCATAATTAGAGTGTTCTTTCCTCGGCCTTTTGATAATATTCACTGTCATTAACAGTTTTCTCAGGCATTGATAATACATCTCAGCCATTCCAGCACTTCCTGGCTTGTACCAATAAATACACCATATTGCAGGTCAACTTGGGGTAGAGCAAGACCCTATCTCAAAACCAAAAATAATAATAATAATAATAATAATAATAATAATAATAATAAAAAATAAAATACCTGACATGGCTGTTGGGAGATAGAGGAAACAAGTTCTCCTCTGGAACACAACATCTAGAACACAGCCCAAATTAATTCATAAATGAAAGGGTTATTGTAGCAGAGAACTAAAGACATAGAAGAGGCATTATGAATGAGAACAAAGATGTTGTAAAGGAATTATGTTGAAGATGATGTAGTATCATCAATGATAGAATTCTATAACACCTTTAATGATCACTACATAATGGATACTGCAGAAGATACGTGATTGGCGGGATGGGACATTAAATGATGAGAAAGACACACACAATGGGATGTCAGACTCGAGATTCCACTCTGTAGTTAAGGCTAAGACAAAATTCTTACAGAACTGGAATTTGTGTTAGCAATCATTACCATAACATTGACAAATAAATGCTGAGGATGGGAGGCCCTGGAAAAGTGACTTTAGCATCAGAATTAACTTGGATGTGATCATTGTGTATCTTTGAAAGTAAAAGTGACAGCCAGTGAGGCTTGGCAAGCAGAGAGGAAAGAAATGGTCAGTAAAGAATGGTATCCATACAGGCAAACTGACTTACAACTAGGAGTGGCATTCCTCAGAGTAGCTAATAAAAATGCATCAAGGATGTAAAATCAGAACATAAAAGGTGTCAGTTCCAATCAAAGTCTCTAATTCCCAGTTTCTGAACCTAATCCAGTCTTTGATCCAACACCTATTCTTATATTAAGGAATCTGAAGCCAGGTGTGGTGGCGCACACCTTTAATCCCAGCACTTGGGAGGCAGAAGTAGGAGGATCGCTGTGAGTTCGAGGCCACCCTGAGATACATAGTTAATTCCAGGTCAGCCTGGGCCAGAGTGAGACCCTACCTCAAAACAACGACAACAACAACAATAAATAAATAAATAAATAAGAAAAAAAATCTGTATCTTTATGCCAATTGCAGATGATTATATTTCTCTATTTTTCCCCAGTGTAAATGGGAAAATTTATTCATGTTTTTCTCAGTGTGGAAAGGGAATGATTAAGTATTACTGCAATGTTTCAATCACAGGTCTAAATTAATACTGATATCCAAAGCAAGCATTGTTAAGCCTCCCAGTTAGTATGAGGGAAGATGTAAACCAGAAATTTTATGGGATAATTATTGGATAATATATTGTAGAGTGACCGCTTGTGTCTAGGGATAATGGTACTTCAGTTACTAAACATATTAAAGCAAACACATATGGTAGGAGGGGCCATGCCTTCATTGGTTTTGTGATATACACTGCAAAATTACAATAGTCAAACTACCTAATGGAAAGACTTAAATCTGATCTCCAGTTCTGGCCAAGAGGGAATCGAGAGTGAGCAACAGGAAGAAGACCACATCTTTTATAGTATATAAAATGTATTCTTGACTCAGATTCAGGTATGTAAGGGGAAGACCTGATTGGTTTGTAGATTTGTAGAGTGGATCACAGAGCAAGCCCACCTGGACCTGCCAAGGTAGGTTGAGCTAGACTATGGGCAGCGGGAATGCTGTAGATCAGTCCTTATCAGACACCAATTCCATTACTGCCAAAAATTCTATTCTTGTGCCAGTGCAAGGTGGCATTATCTGGTTCCCTCTGGCCCTAAATTTCTAATTAAAACTGCCTAAAAGAAGCTAGCTTTTTTCCCTATCCTCCTTTACTACTATATCCTGTAGTAAATGACAGATACTCATCCATCTGTTAAGTGCATTTTTAACTGTCTCAAAGAGCACAATTAGTATCGTCTTGAATTCTCTATGAATGGGTAAAGATTACCTCTTTGGTACTGACTGAGAGCTATAACTTTACCATCCTGTCTTCATATATTTTGAACAGAGTCTGGTCAACTGATGTTATCACATAAAACCACAGTAGACCACAACCATGATTAACTCTTATGAACAGAGATAGTTGGAATATTTTATTTTATGCCTTTGGAAGCCATATAGACTTTACATGGCATGATCTACACCTTATGAAATCTAAAATTAATGCTGACATTTTCAAATGTCCATTGGAAAAAGGCATGCTGAATTTACCCCAGTAAGTGATGGTATCTCACACTATGGAAATGAAGTATAAAGCCTAATAAATCTCTACGGTTGTTGTAGGTAGTGCTTTGAAACCTGAGTACCTTCCTAGTCCTATGTCAGGGGGAATGTTTGCTTTCACTAGAACTCACAGTGAGATAAGTAAGCTATGATGTAGGTTCAGGGTGACCTGTTAGGGATGCTGTGCAACTTACCAAGCTTTATAGTTGAGACTTTCATGTTGTGTATATTAGAGATTGATGATATGTAGCTAATGTGTTTCCATCAAGAAATCAGAACCTAAACACCTAGTCCCGTAAAGCCATGCCATATGCAAGATACAAATCATTTTTACTAAAATAACACATTCATGAGAATAGTTTATATTATTAATTGTCAATAGGGCCTTAGCTAGAGTCACCATATTTTAAGGCTTAAATGCTTAATAGCATTTGATGTGTTAGCAAAAGGTCTCACTAAATATCATGCCAGCCATCCTAGATAAGGAGCCAAGGCAGTATGCATTTGACCATGAAACTCATTATTTCTATCACATCTCACCCGCTCTAAGGGCTCTCAGCCTGAGAAGCAGAACAATTTTCAAAGCCACATCTCTGGAATAATACCTTGTTTGTATAGAGTATGAGACTCTGAGATACAATGTACTATATAAATAGAAAAAATGATATGGTGCAATGCCCCCAATCATAGGATAGCCAAGCACAGGAGCAGGGAGAAGAGGTGTAATTGATTGCATGGAATATCACTCCCAATGAAATCATTGTGGAATTAAACTGACTTTCTCTTTGATCTGAGTTTAAGAGACTATTGTCTTAAAGAGAAAATTCCTCAGCCAAGGAACATGGAAAGAGAGACAACTGGATATTTTAAGGTTATCATTTACTGTGTGCTCTTTCAAGTCCATATTATCAGTTTTATCCGTTTTAAGTGGATGGTAGACCTGCATTGGTCATCCAAATGCATTTGAATGAAATGGATAGACTCCCACTTTAAAAGGTTGACTATGCATTTAGAAGCTTGCACTAGAGTTACATTGTCTTTCAACCCTTTGCTGTAACGTAATCTGTAGATATTCAAATCAATGGACCTGTTCCAGAATGTGACATTGGTGCATATTAGCAGTAAATTAATGGCCAATGTGCTGCGTGGATAAGAAGTGGCAGAGATATTTGTGATCTGGTAGTGTACACATATGCTACAAGCTGGAAAGTTAGCACTAAAAGTATCCCAGAGCCTCTTACATCTGTATTAGACTTATGATCTTGGAGAAGTTAGGGTATTTCCCTTCATTATTGAGATACATCAATTATACTTGCACCTGAATCCATAAAAAATTGAAAAAAAAAAAAAAAAGGTCTGGAGAGATGGCTTAGCAGTAAAAGCATATGCCTGCAAAGCCCAAGGACCCTGGTTCAATTCTCCACATCCCACATAAGCCAGGTGCACATGGTGGCACATGCATCTGGAGTTTGCTTGCAGCAGCTAAAGGCCCTGGTGTGCCCATTCCCTCTGTCTATCTCTCTTCCTCACTCTGTTTCTAATAAATAAAAATAAAATATTTTTAAAAAATGAAAGAAAAAACCCTGGGTATATAGGATTATTCAGGAAGAATGAGTTTTCATAGGCATCATGATGAGATCTGATGGGAACACACAGCAGTGGTAGCTATGGAATATCCTTCTCCAAACACAAAAGCATGGATTTCATCAAGCCTGTAGTTTATAAGAAACATAAAGTTGTCAAAACAACCATCCACATTATGAGTGTAGAATATCCAATAGATTTGCTTCCTCTATTAACTGAGCATGTGCACACGAACAAGCACCCGTCTGTGCACACACACACACACACACACACACACACACACACACACACACCACAAAGCCTTGCTATTGAATACAAAATAGACATAGGTATAATAAAAATGGAAAATGATGATATGTTGAACTTGGAACTTGTATTAATTCTGTGATTTGAACTAATTAGATGCTAATATGTATTATTTTGCATGGATGTTGGTATGATAATGGAAAATTTTTATTTAAAATTAAATAGCAATTATCGATTAGTAATCAATATGAAGAACTGGAGATATGAGTATTGTTATGTACTTCTTATAAGACAAGTATAGCTGACAGAAGAAAGGAAAGTTTGCAGTAAATGAAAAAAATATTTTAACTGTGAGAATCCATGTGTTCCTTCAGCAATGTGCTTTACTTGGCACTCACAGACAAAATTAATGATTTCTCTGTGAGACATTGTGCTTGGTACCATAAATACTAGAATGTAGGAGCTGGAGGCTCAGAATCAAAGGCTCAAAGTCACACATGTTTACCTGTGGAGTGAGAGTTAATTCACATTTGGATACATGAGATCCTGCCTGAAAAACCTAACCAAATCAAAGTATCTAAATGAAAAACAACAGCAACAACCAGCAAAACACTATTTCTCAAGTACAAAAGAAAAAGATGAGGAAGTTACGGTGTTTCAAGTTTGTAAGACAAATATGTAATGGTAAGTTCAATTTGTCCAATAATTTTTTTAGTGTCTACAAACAGTCTGTGTGCTGTATAGGTAGCAAACTGAGAATTTACTATTTGTTAGCAATAGTAAACCATTGTGTATTAAATTTAGAAAAGATTATAGGCTATCAGCAATCTATTTGTTTCAGATTTGCAATGTTTCTTTCACTGTACCCTTGACAATTTATTAATAGTAATATATGGATAAGAGTGGGAAAGCCTGTTTTATAGAATACTGAGAAATTCATCAATTTTTATGTTACTCAAGTCTTCTTGTCACTTATCTTATAAATATGCTCTCAATTCAGCCTTCCACTTAACTTTAAACTTTGGATTTCTACTGAAATTAACTAGATAGTATATCTGTCTTGTTATCCACTCTTCTTGCTCCCACCCTTGGGTTTTCACATCCTCACATCTCCTTATCTACCATCAGCAAATCCTATAAATAAGTGTCAGCAGAAACTATGGGAGTCATTTCTCAACATCCCTGCTGATTAGGCGAAACTAGCCTGATTCTTAAATTGTTCTTATCAAAATGAGAAAGGTCATGCAAATCACACTCTACTTAAAAGTCTTGAGTCAGAAACAGGAAATGTAGGCTACACTGTCAGAAGTGTGCAGTTTCCAAATAGCTTTGGTAACTTGACTTGCGTTGACTCTATATGTGACAAATTACTTAATAATATACAATTTTTATAATTCATTTGTTATTTATATTATTCTGGTTTTACATTCATAGTGGTGACTCCATTATCCTCCTCCCTGTCCTCCCTCTTCCAAAGAGAACCTCATCAATGGGGAATGGGGGTAATGCATTGTGGGGGTAGTCAAGAGTTCTAAAAATATAATTATAATTACATAAAATATAATAATACAAAATATTATTATGCACAGAGACTTGGCTTAGTAATATTTTTGTATTATTGTATTTTATGTAATTATAGTTATATTTTTATATTTTTATATTAATAGGATGGGCCTGTTTTACAGCTTTAACAGACACTAAGGCTGACAGTGTACCTTTGCAGAAAATAAGCCTTCATGGTGAACAGAACAACAAGGATTTCCAAGTCTTTCCTTCGGTATCTTCTCAGCTAGTGAGTTTAGGGCATCTGAGAATAGCATCCCTTTTCAAGGTGCCTTTTGTTGTACAATTATTGTAGACCTTCTCCTAGCCAATGGTGTTCACTGTCACCAAGAAATAGATCAGTAATATATGTTACCATGCTGATTAAGTCTGTGACCTACTTCACTATCATTTGCAAGCCATCACCCTATTACCTTTCACAACACAAGAAAAATTATCAGGGCTAGAGAGATGGCTTAGCGTTTAAGGCACCTGCCTCCTAAGCCTAAGAACACTGGTTCCAATCTCCAGCGGTTCCAATCTCCAGGTCCCACGTTTAGCCAGATGCAAAGTGATGCAGGGGCGCAATGCCGCACTTGACCACAAGGGGGCACACACATCTGTATTTCGTTCTCAGCAGTTGAGAGGCTGTTGACACGCCCATCTCTATCTGTCTTCCTCCCCCTGTCTGACTCTCTCCAAAAAATAAAAAAAAGAAAAGAAAAATTATCAGATTTGCATTAGTGCATTGACAGAACACTGTAAGCCATCGTTGTTTAAGGGGTAGTAATTGTTTTAATACATGATTGGTGTGCATATACATTAATACAGCTGCTTTAAATTCTGATAGAAAGTGTTTTTTTTTTTAATTTTTAAAATTATTTTATTTTTGGAGAGAGACACAGAGAGAGACAGACAGAGAGGGAGAGGGAGACAGATAGAGATGGGCGCACCAGCAGTCTCTCAGCTGCTGTGTACAAAATCCAGATGTGTGCGCCCCCTTGTGGTCAAGTGCGGCATTGCGTCCTTGCTTCACTTTGCTTCTGGCTAAACGTGGGACCTGTAGATTGGAACCGGGTTCTTAGGCTTGGCAGGCAGGCGCCTTAACCGCTAAGCCATCTCTCCAGCCCAGAAAGTGTGTTTTGATTGAAGTGGTCATATCTTGCCAGGGTTATAAGATTGTCAAGTTAAAAAAAAAAAAAAAAAAAAAGGAAACTGGGTATAGAGGCTTTAGTTAATTATTACTTACCAAATGTTCAAGTAAGCAAATTAATGAAAACTAGTAGCTCTTTATCTTATGTGTGTCTTTAAATATACCTACTCCAGGACAAATAGGCAGCAGTGAGAAGCAGCCTAACCAGATTCCGTTAGCACAAAACAAATTTAAGGTCTTTCTTAACACTAGTGTGTACGCCTCTCATATGTTCAAGTATTCATTAAAACTATTTCTCTTATACTGCCAGACTAATTCTCCTCAAGCAAATCTCAACTTGGAACAACATAATTGAATTAGAAAAGAACAATTGCCAATTAAAACATCATATTATGTGATACGACAGACAGCAACATAGTTAAGTTAAATTTATAATGGTTGAAAATTTCTATGGATTAAATAGTGATGAGGTAGTCTTGGCTGGTATGTTAAATTATATAAATATGAATATAATTATGATGATACAAGAACAATAGAATAAGAGAAAAGGAGATGAGAGTGAGAAGTGCTAAAATGCCACATTAATTTATTAACATATGAGAGAAAATTTGTCTGAGCTATTAAGTGCCAACAGCAGTAAATTCGAGGAACAGTGAATCTTCAATTAATTTTGCTCATAAAGTCTTTGAAGAGCCTCAGGGCATATTCAGAGCATTAGAACTTTACAGGCCTTGAACAAGAAACTCTATTTGCTTTTGGTCAAAGAGAAAGTTTGCAATTAGAAACCTATAAAGAATATAGTGATTTAAAATTTCAAGGGAGTTTATGATTTTCCTTCAGATTAAGAAATACTTGGGGCTGGAGAAATGGCCCAGCAGTTAAGGGTCTTGCTTGCAAAGCCTAAGGACCCAGATCTGATTCCCCAGAACCCATGTAAGCCAGATGCACAAGGTGGCACATGTGTCTGGAATTTGTTTGTAGTGGCTGAAGTTCCGTGGTACAGACATTATCTCTCTATCTAATAAATAATTGAAAAAAAAAAAAAAAACTGAAACATGAAGGAAAATGTCTTTTGCATAAATTTTTGACATTTTTCCTAGACAAAAATCAACAAACTCCAACCAATTATTTAAAATTAACATATGCTTTTGTTTCTATTTATTTTTAACGTAGTCATGTACCATGTAAGAAGCTGTATATAACTGTCAAATATGATTTTTAAAGTATGTGTACATTTTAATAAGCTGGAAATTGAGGTGATATCAATCACTTGATATCATCAAGTGTGATATTGGAATTACTTTTCACATTCTATCTCCAAAAATATCTCCACATCAACCTCTTACTTTCTCTAATTTCTTTGCAAAGGTTCAACAAACCTTCAGATTTTTTTTTTTTTTTTTTTTTAGGGTCTCACCACTCTGGCCCAGTCTAAGCTGGAATTAACTTTGTAGTCTCAGGGTGGCCTTGAACTCACAGAGATCCTCCTAGCTCTGCCTCCCAAGTGCTGGGATTAAAGGTGTGTGCCACCACGCCCGGCACCTTCAGAAATTTTAAACAATTATAATATTACTCCTGTTGTTTCCTTGAGAATATATGTGTGTGTGTGTGTGTGTGTGTGTGTGTGTGTGTGTGTGTTTTGAGGGTTTTGTTCTAGCCAAGGCTGACATAGAGTAAAATAGTAAAATGCAATTTCAAGAGAATAAAAGCAGGAACTGATGGTATTCTAGTGAAAGTTTATATTGATACTATGTTATGTATAGATTTTTGATTTACAGAGTAAAAACATAGTGTTCTTTGAGGATATCAACAAATATGATCAAACAATTCCTTATAGTATTTTAAACCATATTTAGAAAGAACACAAATTCACATAGAATAAGAAGATGGGCTGGAGTGATGGCTTAGCACTTAAGACATTTTCCGATAAAGCTAAAGGATCCCAATTTGGTTCTCAAGGACCCAGGTACACAAGGAGGCACATGCGTCTGAAGTTCATTTGCAGTGGCTGAAGGCCCTGGTGCGCCCATTCTCTCTCTCTCTCTCTCTCTCTTTCTCCCTGTTTCTTTCTCAAATAAATAAATAAATAAATTAAAAAGAAGAAGAAGAAAGAGAATCCTGGCAGAGTGGAGTTGCTTTACAGGAAATTTGTAGATTACTAGAAAATGTAATATACATATATTTGTCAGTTATAATGATTCTTTGTCTTTATGGTCATCTTATTATGAAGCATGGGAACACTGTCTTATATTTCTGAAGCACATGTCTGGCAAACTGCCTGATCTAAGGAACTCCTTTCTTTCCGTTCCTTTTCTATCAGGGTTTGGAAAACAAAAGCTAACTCACCAACTTTGGATCACTCTCTATTTTGTATACCTCTCTCAAATCAGAAAATATTTTTAAGGTTTATATAAAATTAAAAAAAAGGACATATGGCAACTACACATAGCCCACCAAACCTAAAATCTTTGTAATAAATTTCCTCATAGGAAAAAAAAATCATGCAGACTCATAATTACATGGCCATCATAATCAAGCCCTCACTTACAGTTTGGACCATAGAGATTATGGCAGCATGGATTTTGGTGTTGTCAGTGGGTGTGCACATACCTCATAGCTGCATTAAACTTGAATGTATAAACTTGAGAATGTCCTTTGATGGTTACAGTAAAGAGAGCTGACTATCTTTACCCAGTATAGTGTTTTGCTATCATCACACTATCCCATCCTTGGTGGTTTTCTCCATACAGACTGAGAAGTTCTAAGACTCGTTGGCACAGGAAGCTATCAGTGGTGGCGGCCAGAAAAGAGAAATTAGGTGAGCAATGAGATATGGCAGGATATATATTCTCAACTGTCCTAAACTTGGCTGAACACCATTCAACATCCAGCCAGAAAGAAGCTTGCTCAGCCCTCTCCCTGGCTACAGCTTCTGGTCCATCTGCAGTGGAAGTCAATACAAACTTATTTACCTTCATTCTGAGTGGAAAGAGTCAGTGAAGAGTTACAAAGCAGAAAGAAAATAAAAGTGAGAATGTTGGCAATGGTTCCTTGCCAGAAACAATACAAAATGTGATAAATAGGTATGTTGTTTCATGATTTCATAACAAGAACACTGAGTTCAGAAAAATTCGAGGAGAAAACATGAATGACTAATGCCCAAGAGTTTTAGCAGAAGATTTAGCTATGGTTACTCCCTAAACATAAGAGTTCCTTTCTCTTTTATTTTGCATGGTTAGTTTTCACAAAGGTCATTAATGCATTCTTACGGAGAACTGAAATCTGTTTTTCCAAGGATAAGTTCTGACCTCCAGGAGGAAAGCAGAGAATCCTCAAATAAAGTGACAACTATTCTTTGCTTTGTTTGATCTCAGTTGTTTCTGTTAATATCTGTGACCTTGGTTGTTTCTTTGGGTTTTAGGCCATTTTTTTCAGAATTGTTTTTGTTTTCTTTTATCATTTTTCAAACAATAATTGCTGACCTTACTGATGATGAAATACAGTGTGCTGAATATTTTCAAAAGATTTTTGTAATTTTTCTTTGATTTCCTTACTAGAGATTTCAGAAAAGACAGTAAAACTCTGATGTAATAACATTTTTTTTTTCTTATCCTGATTTTGGCTGAAAGAGATCATGTTTGCGTAGATGTTGGAATATTTTATCAATGCCTTAGTGAATGACAACATGACATTCATTTTCTTTAATACACTATTTTCCTATGAAATCTTTTACTACTTCTTATACTTCCCTTATTATTAATGGAAATATATACTCATTATTTCACTTGGATAAAAATACTTTATATTTAATTATATAAGAATCAGAGTGTCTAAGGCAAACTTCCCTATTTATAATAATATCCAAAATATCAATGATCAGTTAATAAATATTACAAGTGTATATTTTATTAGCATTAATATTTTAAAGTGTATTACCAACATAATTTATTCAGGTGTTTATCATAAACCCATGACAATATTTTATGCCACAAATGAATATAGTCTAATTCACAAACATGAACTAAGTTTTCCTTAAATATGTTGGATAAAAATGTTCAAAATTGTAACTGTTAATCATCATTCTTTTTATATTTATGCTACAGATTTAGTCATTAATTATAAGGATTCTATATTCTAAATGCATTTGGCAAAATATTATTTTCCACAAAACAATAAAATGCAATGCAAATAGAAATGGTTGATTTGAACTTATATGATTGACGAATTATAGCTATAAAGAAATAAATTTGTTCACTTATAATGCCAAATAACGAAACAACACATTTCATTTTCAACAACTTCAAGGTTCACACATAACATGGGCTATAAAGTATATAACTCCATGTCAAAGTTCTTGTAATGGCCAGTATCAATGTATATTCCAGAATTCATTAAAAGAGTCACTGACAATCCTCAGAAAACTACTGTTAGATTTGTGAATAAAAATAACTAACAATTCATATGGAAAGGCAGAAGGCCTCAGATATCTAAGCATATCCTCAACAAAAGTAACTCCTCTGGAGGAATCACCATACCTGATCTAAAGCTATACTACAAAGCCATCATAATAAAAACAACATGGTACTGGCATAAAAACAGGAATATAGACCAATGGAACAGAATAGAGGACCCAGACTTTGGGTCAAGTAACTACAGCTACTTGATATTTGACAAAGGCCCTACCAATGTAGACTGGTAAAAAGACAGCATCTTCAACTAATGGTGCTGGACAAACTGGACAACCATATGTAGGAAAATGAAACTCTATCCACACATCTCGTCATGCACAAAAATCAAGTCCAAATGGACCAAAGACCTCAATGTAAAACTGGAAACTCTGCTACTACTGGAAGAAAAAGTAGATGGAAACTTCCATGATAATAGGAGTGGGAAAAGACTTCCTGAACAAAACCTCATCAGCTCCAGGAATTAAACAAGCACTCAACCATTGGAATCTCATGAAGCTGAAAAGTTTTTTTCATAGACAAATATACAACAACCAAAGCCAACAGATTACCCACATAATGGGAGAAAAATTTTGCCAGCTATATAACTGAAGAGGCCTAATTTCTAGAACTTACAAAGAACTCCAAAGCCAAAACAATAAATCGTCAAATAACCCACTCACAAAATTGGGCAGAGAACTGCACAGGGAGTTCTCAGAGGAAGAAATACAAATGGCAAACACACACTTAAGAAAATGTTCAACATCCCTAATCATCAGGGAAAGGCAAATTAAAACAACTATGAGATTCCACTTTATCCCATGAAGGGTGGCTAATATTAAAAAGTAATGAAAACAAATGCTGGCAATGCTGTGGAGAAATAGGAACACTCTTTCACTGTTGGTGGGAATGTAAAATGGTACAACCATTATGGAAAGCTATATGGAGACTCCTAAAAAGGATGACCATAGACCTACCAACAGATACAGCTATTCCCTTACTGGACATTTACCCTAAAAGCTCCAAGCCTCAGGTCAGAGAGATTTGGTCAACCATGTTTATAGCTGCTCAATTCATAATACCTAAGAGCTGGAACCAACCCAGATGTCCATCATTAGATGAATGGATAACAAAGATGTGGTATATCTACACAATGGAATTCTCCACAGCAATAAGGAAAAATGAAACAATGAAATTTGAAGAAAAATGGTCAAACATGGAACAGATCATTCTCAGTAAGCTCACCCAATCACAAAAAGATAATCATCACATAGTCTCATTTATCTGTGGCTCCTAACCTGAATCCACCCAAGATTCTGCCATACCTAATGAGTACCCTGAGGACAAGAAAATAAGGGGGGGGTGGGATGGGAAGGGAGCGTAAGGGTAGGAGGGAGGGTATGGGTGGTGGGACACAAATAGGGACCCAAATGGAAATTGTACCATAACTGAACAATAGGCTAAAACACTGATCCTTCAGCAGGCCCATGGAGGGAATGCCTGAACCACAGGGACCTGGAGAGGACATCATGAAGACTAACCTTAATCTTTTCCTGTTTCTTTCTTTCTCTCTCTCTCTCTCTCTCTCTCTCTCTCTCTCTCTCTCTCTCTCTCTCTCTCCCTCTACCTCTCTTTCTCTCTCTCTCTCTCTCTCTCTCTCTGTCTCCCTCTCCTCTCTATGCTCTCTTTCTCTATTATATTACTTATCTTTTTCTTCCTTTACCTACCTTGGCACTGACTTGTAACTCCCAGTACCAGCATGGTAAGACCCTACTGCCGAAGATACCATATGCTGTTGGAACGAAACATGGAGTAACATAGTCAGAATCTGGAAGAGGGTCAGTCCCTGGACAGTTAGCTTGTTCTAGTGCCCGAGGGTGCTGCATGAGTGACTGAGGAAAAATGACCAACATCTGTCCAAACAACTTGCGGTCTAAGCTACTTGGCAGTAAACAACCTGACGTGATGTTCAAACAAGTGTTATAGTGGCACACAGCCATGGTGGGTAACCGACTGCTCTTGATTTGGCTAATAGATCTACTCAGTGCAATGGGACTCTTTGCTGGAACTGGGAAATAAGTCAAAACCATGTACAAAAAATGAGCCCATTGTCCAATATCAAGCTCCCACCAAATGTGGGCTACAAGAGGGCCTATACATATAAAATTCTCTGTAAAATAACTATGGCCATTCCATTTATCTGGTACTAACTTCTCTCTCCTTTTGAAAATTTTCTTCTCTTTTTCAGATGGATGATGAACCTGAAGGGAGGATCAGCCTATCACACCTCACCAGGGCCCCGGATGAAACAATAGAGTAACGGGGGAAATGGGCAGTTCGGCAGCTTTCTTGGTGAACCTGACACCAGAACAAGGCTGAAAGAGAAACACGGAGAACATTCAGCTCCTACTAAGCCAGATATCCAGAGACACAGAGGCTCCCAAGACCTCATCACTGAAGTAGAACTAAAATGAACCCAACATGGCTCAGGGAAATTCACGGAAGAGGGGACAGAAAGAGCATTAGAGCCATAAGTTGGGTCATTATGCACAGAGACTTTACCTGTCCCCCATAACTGTTGGCTACCCCCATAATGCATGGTCCACATTCCCCAATGAGGAGGGTCCCTTTGGAGGAGGGAGGACAGGGAGGAGGCTACTGGAGTCACCAACATGATTGTAAAATTAAAATAAATTAAAAAAATAACTAACAAAACATATTTTTCCATAGAAAGGAAATTAAATTAAAAATCATGAATAAGCTGGTTTCCTGGAACACTCATCTCTACGTCTGTATAAAACATCAGTCTCTCCTGACAATTGGTGGCAGGTGAGTAGCAATGATAACTGTGGTTGCCAAAGATTGTGAAGAAAAGAAATGGTTTCATTCTCATTTTGATGACTTTTCTTTCAGTTCATACAATATATTTCCTGATTCTTTTTCATGAGTTCTATAGCTTATTATCAGAATATCTGGCATACTCCCATATTTCAGTACTATGTGATGATTTTTACTTCCTGAAGTGTTATGTGAAAAATCCCAAAATGCTACACTGTAATTTATGTAGAATCCTCAATATAAATTAATATATTCTTAGCTTTTGTCAGGTTTATGTATATGTGATGTGCATGTATCTGTGCATGTTCATAGCACAGGAGCACATGTGTATGAGGGTGCTTTGCAAACCAGAGTTTGATGTCAGGTCACTTTCCATTTAATTTCCTGAGGCGAGATATCTTTTTTTTGGAACCCAGAGTTTGAAGATTCCACTTGGCTAGCTAGTAAGTTTGTACAGGAGTCTCCTGTCTCTGTCTCTGGCATACTGAAATTATAGTCTGGCAAACACACACACACACACACACACACAAGTGTGGTCTTTATTTGTGTTCTGGAATTTGAAACTCTGGTCTTCCTACTTTGTAGCTTGCATGTTAGCCACTGTGCCATCTCCCCAGCACCATATACTTTTATTTTTCAGGTAAGATAATTCTATGGGATGAATATTTACTTGGATTACATTGGAGCTCATAAGAAACTTGTTTATGGAGATCTGAACTTAACACAATAACCCATTATCATCATGTGCTTGGTCTACTCACTGAAACATGTTTTTGAAAATCCTTATACTGATGATAATTATTTGAAGTATCCCGAGTTCACAGTAATAAATCAGTTTCAGATACAATATTTTCTGCTTTCCTTAACTACTGGCACAACATAAATCATGTTGTAAAAATGTTTTAGTTTGCTTCCTTCATTTATTTATTTATTTTTATTTTTTTATTTTTGGAGAGAGACACACAGAGAGACAGACAGAGAAAGGGAGAGGGAGACAGATAGAGATGGGTGCACCAGCAGTCTCTCAGCTGCTGTGACTGAAATTAAGATGCGTGCACCCCCTTGTGGGCAAGTGTGGCATTGCGCCCTTGCGTCACTGCATCTGGCTAAACATGGGACCTGGAGATTGGAACCCGGTTCTTAGGCTTGGCAGGCAGGCACCTTAACCTCTAAGCCATCTCTCCAGCCCTCCTTCATTTATTTAACCAAATATTTATAGTATAAAACCACAAACTAATAAGTCAACCCTTCTGAATCAAACTTTAATTTAATAATTGATGACTTTTCTATTTTTTAGTCATTTTATATCTTATCTTCCCCAATCACTTACTTTTAGAGTTTCTTAGTATTAAACTTCAGTTCATTTTGTTTTTCTACTGGTTTCAAACTTCCAAGATAAAAACAAAACAAGAAAGAAAAATTAGTGGAGTACATATCTATACAGGAAAAACATAGAATGAATAGTGAAGAAATATTAAGTATTATAAGAGCACCCTTTGCTTCAGTTGAATCCAAAATATAAACTAGGTTTTGAACTAAGGCAAAAAAAAATGGCATGGGAAATGCCAACAAATGGTACAAAAATTAATGCAGATTGTGTAGTTCAGGTGTAAGAGTTCTATTTTATGCTGAATATTATAAATACTAAATATTTCACATTTGATGTAACAGGTTCATGTATACTGATTGTCTTTGCTGTGAACTATCAGAACCACCAGCTACCCAATTTTACAGAGATCTCCCAAAGCTGCAGGTGAGAGTCTCCCACCTACTAAAACTTACACCTGCTTTTAAGAGTTGTGTAGCATGATGCTGGATGCATGAAGCAAAGATCTGCTTTGCTACATCAGACACAATTGATTGCTTAAAGTTTGACAGTGTTCTGCTCTGAGGGAAGGGGAAAAAAGAGCATAAAATTTGAAGAACTATAGAAATGTTAAAATTATATTATTTAAAGATTTTGGTAGATTACTTTCTTTTTTTTTTTCTTTTAAATTTCATTATAATTTTCTGCAATTTCCTAAAATGTATTTCTCCTATGCACTGATGAGGTGAATGCTTATAGAACAGATTGTTCCCATAATATAATTTCATAAAATACTTGCCAAAGTCAGTTCTGGTCAATTTTTTTTATAGTTGCTGCCTTTTGTTGATATCATTCCTAATATTTTCATTGAAAACAAAATTGATTTTCTATAAGATTTATTTGATTTTACTTCTAAATGAGATTCTATCAAAGATAACTGAATTATTTCTAGCTTTATAAAATATATATATTATTTCAAGTTAAAAAATGGCTGGGTATGGTGGCACATGCCTTTAATCCCAGCACTCAGGAGGCAGAGGTAGGAGGATCACCATGAGTTTGAGGCCACCTTGAGAATACAGAGAAAATTCCTGGTCACTCTGGGCTAGAGTGAGACCCTACCTCAAAAAAAATTGTTTATGATCAATTTTAAAGCATATTTTAAAACTATATTTTTACTGGGCATTAACTACTAAAAATAAGTATAAAACTTAATGCCAATTATCCATTTATTTGTGACTTATTAGAACACATATAATGAGGATTCTTTCTTTGTATGGTTTCTCTATCCTGAATTTCTTTATAAATATCATGACACTACCATAAAGTAAGAATTGGAAACTAATATCACCTATGAGCATTATGAGAAAATTATATTATCCAACATATGTAATATGCCATAAAATCTATAAAGTAGTAATTTATCTTGCCCAAATATTTTTGTTAACAGTCTTTCTTTGTCCTTAAAATCAGATAAACAAAAAGTGGTTTGAACCTTAATATTACCCAAAGATGAAAATAAAACAATGAGAAAGAGATTCTATTTAAACAATGAAGGACCCAAAAACCATGAGTAGTTTTCAAGGACAGATAATGTAAATGTAAGTAGCTTGCAACATTCTGCACAGACAGAAAGTAGTTGATTACAATTGGCCAGAATGTTCAAATCAATTTCTGGAGGAAAGCAAAACAAATTGAGCTAGACAGAAAATAAGTAGGTGAAGAATTGCCAGTAGGCATTTTACAGGGCAAGTTCTGACAAAAGACTTGGACTATATACATTAGGAAGATAATTATATTGCCAGAGATAATAGGGAAAATGAACAGCTAAATGTCAAGAATGTCAACCCAGAATTCCAAGCTTTCTGTAGGATTTAGGGGTTCTTTGAGTCTCCTTTGAGTGGAAAAGCTCATATAATTCAGTACTTTTAATGACCCAAGGAATTTATTCAAGTATTTGGTAAACACTGATATAGCATAAAATCAAAATATAGAATAAAATATCAAAAGAAAAATACTGAGATGCAACATATAGATAGGGCATGATGACTCTGATAGGCCAATAGAGCCATGCAAAAATAAATCATATTTTACATGAAGACCCAGTTATGTTTTATTAATTAATTTTTATTTATTTATTTGAGAGGGAGAGAGTGAGAGGGAAAGAGGCAGAGATAGAGAGAGAATGGGCATGTTAGGGCCTCCAAACACTGCAAACTTACTACAGAAGCATGCACCGCCTTGCACATCTGGCTTAGGGGGTCCTCGGGAATCAAACCTGGGTCCTTAGGCTTCATAGGCAAGCACCTTAACCTCCAAGCCATCTTTCCAACCCCCTGAAATGCCTTCGATACACCAGGCCGATACAAAGGCTACCATGAAACACTGCTGGCTCCAGATAAAAGTTTTCCTTGACTATCCAGCCCAACTGAAAGAAAAATTACAAAAAAAAAAAAATCAGAGACTGTTAGTCACTGGTTATGATACCGGACTTAAACTACAGAGGTCTCATGTATACTTGATGCTTATTGAGTTTACATTATTCCAATGTCTCCATAAGAGTGGAAGATGTTTCCACTATGTCTTTATGTTTAAAATATATAGCACATCTTGATTTTACAAAACTCACACCTAAGAGACCACCTTAAATCTCGGATGAGTGTTAGGAATTTTAAAGTATCTTAAGTTGATAAAGCATATAAAGACCCTTTAAAGTTGGACTAAATACAATTTACAATGTAAGATGATTATAAATCTATTGGGGGCCATAAACAGACTATGGATGTTCCTCAATAGATTGAGGAGTTTATTAGAGCTTGTAACTTAAACTTTCAGCCCTGGCTAGAGAACATGTCTCTGTGGGAGGAGCCTGGGGTCCAGCCCAAAGGTGTTACTGAAGGCAGATCTGAATTCCAACATAAGGTGTGCAGAGTGTTTGAGCTCTGCCTGGGGTTCCTGGAATGGGCTTGCTTATGGTGCTGCTGGTGGTATTTCTCTCTATGTGACCTGTAAAAGGGGACCAGCTTCTTCTGCCATTACAGAACTTCCCATGGATCTGCAAGGTTCAAATTAACCTCTTCCCCCTATAACTTATGCAGGCTTAAGTTCATCCCAGCAATGTAAAGCTAAATATGACATACTTCATAAGTGTGCCCTTCCAGTATATATTTCTTTGCATTAATTCAAATTTTAATGATGTTACTCCAAGATTCTAACCACAACTCATGTTTAACACATAACTTTTATTAAATTTCTTCACTATTGCCAA
This sequence comes from Orientallactaga sibirica, assembly GCA_036365145.1. NCBI lineage: Eukaryota > Metazoa > Chordata > Mammalia > Rodentia > Dipodidae > Orientallactaga > Orientallactaga sibirica. The sequence continues at coordinate 9,615,341 of JAEOAD010000023.1, read as the reverse complement.
TATTATAATAATTTGGGACCACTGTTTAATCTCCTTGAATTCCAACAGATGTTATTGGAAACAAGGACAAAAACACTGCCTGCCATCTTATTGCCAGCCTCGGGCACATAGTAGTCCTGAACAAGCTTCTGTGTGTTGAACACCTGTTCACTTACTCTATAATGTTAAGAAATTTAATATATTTAAATATGTAACGGAGAGATAGAGTTCTTTCAATGATATTCACAGGATGAGTCCTATAGGAAGCAAACTTAGAGTCAACATACAATGTCTAAACAGGAATAGTGAAGAGTAGCCATGGCATCAAGTCTGTATCAAAAGGGAGGAAATGGTGGTACCCATGAATTGCCCTGCTGTTCTCAGAAAAACCGAAGGCATGCTTAAGTCAAAATGGTGCCTCAAAATGGCCCTCTACTGTGTCCAAGGTAACAGAGCATTGAATCATCTTGACTGAAGATTGGTACTGATTGTGGGCTACCCTTGAAGGGCATGACCTAAAACGGTATGCTTCTGTGCAGTTAGGAAGACCCCTGAAGATCTCAGAGCCAACAGCGATTTTGACAGCTCCTCTGACGCATGGGACCACAGTGCTTCTGTGAAGACACATTTGAGTAATTCACTCCATGAACCACTCAGACATATATATTCATATGCATTTCAGGTCTACCCCAGCCTATAGTTCTTGTAGGCCTCCCATCCGTGGAATTGAGAAAACAGAAAGGTGAATGAGAGAAATTGCATCTTTTATTACTACAGCTGAACTTAGTGCAGCAAACAATGCTTATTATCTTCTCATCTAGTCCATTCTAGAATTTTCTTTCCCATAGATAATGCTTCTGGTGTTGTTGGACATGTGACCCATGTCTTCATCTATGGAGTCTTTAAACCCTGGTCGACAAATTATTCTCATTTGAATTGGGAAAACCAGTAACTTGAGGTCCCTGATAGTTCATTTGTATGTGATCACATCCTGTCATTGTGTGATAGTACCTCTACATATATCTAACATGTGGGACTTCCATCTGCAAAAGACTTATTTCTTTCCTTATATTTTCATCTCTTGCCAGAAGAAATCCCAAGTGTAAGGACATGGCCAGAAATGGAATCTTCAACCTGACTAGTATGAAATTATATCTTTTCAGACTCTTTTAATTTTTAGATATAAAATGGATGCAATATTATTTAAGTTACAGTGTTAAACATTGTATGAGACCTGATAAAAAGTTATTGCTAAAGTGCATGCCTTATATTCTTTATATATACTCCAAACTCCTCAACATATGTGACATAAATGAATACAGAAGGTAAGGGATACTTTTTAAATATGTTTTTATTTATTTATTTATTTATTTATTTATTTATTTATTTATTTATTTATTTATTTATTTGATAGAGAGAATGAGCAGAGAGATAAAAAGAGAGAATGGGCATGCCGGGGCCTCTAGCCACTGAAAAAAAAAAAAAAAAAAACTCCAGATGCATGTGCCCCCTGTGCATCTGGCTTTTGTGGGTCCTGGAGAATTGAACTGGGATCCTTTGGCTTTGCAGGCAAATACCTTAACTGCTAAGCCATCTCTCCAGCCCCAAGGGCTACTTTAATCTTTATTTAATTCTTTCAAATTTTATACTTGTCTGTGTGTATGTGTGTGTGTGTGTGTGTGTGTGTGTGTGCATCTTTTTGTGTGTGTGCATTGATCTGCATATGAGAGTGCATGTGATCATATGTGCTTATTATCTGGATGTCCAGAAACAATCTTGAGTTTCATTCATTGAAGTTACCATCAATTTATTTTCTTTCTGAAACATGGGCTCTCATTGGCTTAGAGTTTGCTTCTTAGATTGCCTCAGCAAGCCTCTGGGAATTGCTGGGTTATAAATGATGCCACCATACCCTGAATTTTTATATGGGTTCTAGTGCTCAAACTCAGGTCCTTTTGATTTCAAGGCAAGCACTTTGCCAGCAATTTATGAAGCTATCTCTCCAGCCACTACTTGATAATAGTTTCTGCCACTTCTGCTACAGGTCTCTATTCATTTTACTCTGATTATTGAAGATGCAGCACCTAAAGGAAAGCTGCTCTCCTCCCACAGGGGCCATGAGAAAAATATGACACAAGGAACTTGTTCTAAGCATTTAAACTTAAAAAGAAGATCAAAACCCAGGATAATACCAGCTCAGCTGCACCATTGGAATAAAACTTGCTGTTTTAAGCTGAATTATTATATTCTTTAAAGCCATTTCTTGAGTGAGGTGGCTCAACAGGGAAGAGGTCTTCTCACATAAGAATGAGGGCACAATGTCTAGCACCTAGTACCACCTGAGTTTGAATTCCCAGTACTGATATAAGAAAGCTGGATATGGCTATTCTTGACTGTAAACCAAATCCTCTGGGGAGAAGACAACAAAGAATAAGTGTGGTTTCACAAAATTGAAACCATATAAAGAAGGGTAAGTGACACATGGTGTTCTCTTCTGGCCTTCTCACATACACAGGGCACACACATCTTTGTGTGTGCACGCGTGCGCGCACACACACACACACACACACACACCCCATAGTCCACATACTACAACAAAATAAATAGATAATAAAGTTTCACAAACACATTTTTGACATCCCCACACCGAACATTGAGTGAGAAAACATGGGGGATTTCAAAGGTGATTAGGAATTGAGGATGTAACATTCATCAAGGAGATTAGTGCACTTAAAAGATTAAAAATGCCTGCTAAGCCTAAGAACGCTGGTTCCAATCTCCAGCGGTTCCAATTTCCAGGTCCCACGTTTAGCCAGATGCAAAGTGACACAGGGCGCAATGCTGCACTTGCCCACAGGGGGGCGCACACATCTGGATTTCATTCACAGCAGAGAGACTGCTGGTGCGCCCATCTCTATCTGTCTTCCTCTCCCTCTCTATCTGTCTCTCTGTGTCTCTCTCCAAAAATAAATAAAATAATACAAAAATTTAAAAAAAAATGAAAAAAAAATAAAATCCCAGAGAACACTCTTAACCCTTTCTGACCTCATGAAGATACAAGAAGAAGATAACATTCTGCAATTGGAAAGACATTCTTCTCTAAAACATGACCAGCCTGGACCCCTGAATTGTGACTGTTGTCTCTACAACCATGAGAAATCAATGTCTTTCTAAATACTAGTCTCTGGCCCTTTGATAGCAACCTTTGCTAATACTCACAGAACTTAAATACAGATATAAATTATTGCATTTTTCTAGGGACAAAGGGAATATCTTAGAAATTCAATACCCCACATTTGGTTGTATCATATAAGAATTATGAGCTTGGGCTGGAGAGATGGCTTAGTGGTTAAGGCACTTGCCTGCGAAGTCTGAGGACCCAAGTTCAATTCTCCAGGTCCCACATAAGACAGATGCACATGATGGCATATGCATCTGGAGTTTGTTTGCAGTGGCTAGAGGACCTGGCACACCATTCTCTCTCTCTCTCTTCTTTCTCTTCCTCTCTTTGTCTCTGATAAATAAATAAAAATAAATTAAATAAACAAATAATCAAGAGATTGTTATTGAAATCATATAGTGTAGGTCTAGGTTCATTTTCCTATCTCTGTCATAATCTGAATCTGAGATAAGCCTACGTATTGGAAAACGTTATTGTCATTAATCCCTCGACCTGAGAATGAATCGCCTAAAATGATATATTAACCAAAGATGTGACTCTACTTTTGAAGATGTGCCCTGGTTGAAAAATAAAATATTTCACAGAAGCCTCTATCACATGAAGGCATCAATATTCCTTATGATGAAATAAGAGTCTATAAGATTTATTCATGTATATTCTAACCTGTGTTACTTTTTTATCAACACAATCAAATACTTTTTAATCAATTTTAAATCTGAAGATCAATTTTTTTTATTGCTTTTGTCAAAGATCTAATTCTTCCAAGATGAAAACATACATAATGTGTGAACTTAGAGGTCCTTGTTCATTGATATATGTCTAAAATTGATCAAATCCTATTCATTGCTGTTGTTGCTATTCTGTTGGCTGGGGGGTGACATAAAACTTTTAAAGATAATGTAGACTCCTTAGACATAAAATGTGGAAGTAAACAAAGCCACTTAGTCAAATTATAGTTACATATTATGAAAGTTAGTGTAAGAAATATTACTTTAAAAATATACATACATACATGCATATATACTTACACACAATAAATATTCTGTGTACTTATCCTCATTTTAGTATTTGTTCATGTGGCATCAAATCTACATACATTATCAATATACGTATGCATATGAACATATATTCATGTTGCCGATGGCATTTTTCTGGACTATTCAACAATCAGTATTCAGTACCTGGTTATGCATAGATTCCAGAAAGCAACTTTTAGTAGGAAATATGATGGATATAAGTAAGCCTTGAACTCCCTATTACTTGATTCTATAGTGGATGTGGGCATTTCAAAGAAAGGATTAGAATGTTTTAGAGTCAAAGGAAAGATCATTAACCATAGAGAATTCAACTTTTAAACAGGAAACAACATGTTCAATCATTCAGCTGAACACCTTCTTGCCAAATAGTCCCTCTTCTACTTTGAGGCCATTTATAGTTCTTATGTGTATTACCTGCTGAGTTTAATTATGGTTTCTGTATTGCTGCATTTTTCTATTTCAACCATGCACATTACATGTGCCCAACACTAAATGAGATATCTCTATCATGTCCTTTATGGCTCTTGGAACTTTGTGAAAGAGAGGGCAGAAAGAGTAAGAGCCACATGATGGAGAAAAGAGCCTTGAAACACTACTTGGCAGAGAAAAAGGGACCATTGCTTTTGTGGCCACACAGGGGCTGCTGCTATCTGCCCAAGAGCTGCATAGCAGTGGCTCATTAACAGTCCCTCATGGATGATGGAGGGCAGCAATGAAAAAGAAATCAAAATATTGTATGTGCTCACTGGAAAGAGGGGTCAAAAGAAGGCACTGAGTGAATTATGACCAAAATACTTTATATACCTATCTGAAAATTGCCAAAGTTACCAATGTATTTGAAAAATAATAACTCATTATGTTATTGTCAAACAACTTAAAATCTACCCTATATGTACTCTATGTAGTTATGTGCTGCCAAGGATATTTTCTTATTTCTAACTGACTATGCTATTCTTCCAGTAGAACATCTAATAGGAATAGGAAATTGCACAGCAACACAAAAGAGAAGAAATCCTTGCTTCCCATTTGGTACCTTATGGCTTCTTAGTCCTTTGAACATACACTACTCTAGCCCTGCTGTCCAATCATTACCCATTTTCCAGAATGCTCATAGACTATTGATTTTTGCAGAAGCTTCTAACTTTTCTCCCATACAATCTCCTGAACAACTTAGGTCTGGCTGTTAGAGAAGTTTATCGAAGCTTAGCCACCCAACGTCAATTAACAGCATCTTTGAGGAGTCTCACTTCAAGCTTGCAGATATTCCTTCCATGCACTGTTTCATTCATGTTAATCTCTTTCATCTGTTCTTTCAGCAGTGACCTTCACTGGCCACTCCCATGCTCCTTTGGTCTTTTCCATTACTGACTGTTTTATACATAATTAAAGCATGTTTACATTAAGTTATTTCTTTAAACTGATTTGATTTTGAATGATGAACGTTGTGTCAAGAGACCATTTCTGAGATCGTGGAAGGGAGAAACATCACAGCTTGTTATGTCTGATAAGTAAATATCAAAACACCATATCATCTATCTTCGGATTGAAGATTGTTTCCTTGTCTTCAAGAATCTCTATTTATCATTGGATTCATCTAAAATATAGCCATAAACTAGCATTTCCCTGATTACATTCATCAATGTGAATTTTATATGACAGGAACAGAGCCTAGATAACAAATGTTTAAAAACTTTATAATCATTATTGGATGAAGATTGATCTTGTAAATCTAGAATAAAAAGAAAATATGTGTGCCTGGTGTGGTGGCGCACACCTTTAATCCCAGCACTTGGGAGGCAGAGGTAGGTGGATCACCATGAGTTCGAGGCCACCCTGAGAATACAGAGTGAATTCGAGGTCAGCCTGGGCTACAGTGAGACCCCCTACCTTGGAAACCACAACCCCCCCCCAAAGAAAGAAAGAAAAATAAAATATGTAACCAAACATAGAATAGTACATATTTGAACAACATAATTTAATAAAATCTATCAAATGCAAGTAATATATCTTTTTACTTGTAGAATATTATTTATCTTTTTCTGTAAAAATTCTCAGAAAGGCCAGTTTTGGTGGTACACATTGGTAGAAGACTGCTGAAAAGGCAAAGGCAAGAGGATTAGGGGTTCAAAAGGCCAGCCTGGGCTGCACATTTAGCTGGGCATGGTGGCACACACTTTTAATCCCAGCACTCAGCAGGCAGAGGTAGGAGGATCACAATGAGTTCAAGACCACCCTGAGATTACATAGTACATATATGGCATATAGTGCATTCCAAATCAGCCATGGTTAGAGAGAGATCCTTCCTCAAAATAAAAAAGAAAAGAAAAGAAAAGAAAAGACAATTCAAATAATGAAGATTACAACCCCAAAGTATTCATATCCATCATTATAAACATTCTTGTCTTCTTAAATAGGGTGTAATATTTACAACATCACATATAAACTACTTAAAACTTACATCAGGATTTCACATTTCACATTATCAGATTGATATGTAATTTAGTATTTAATATCATTTTAAATGTCATCTAGTGATCCTATTAAGCAAAAGAGTATGCTAAATTCAACATTAATATCAATTCAAAAGTATAATGAAATCTAATTGAAACCTAGGAATGAATGTTAAGGAAGACATTTAATCCAAGAAGAATATCTATTAAAATTGAAAGTTTATAATCAATGACACATGAAATACTATAAAGAAATGAGTCCTTATGAGTATTAAGGACTTTTCTTGTGGGTTGCCAACATGTTGAAACTGTCTTTACTCTTTCTCCTTAATAGGACTACATTGCCCAACAGATAAGATACCGGGGTATTAGTACAGCTCTTAGCAGACCAAGCCCAATTTTAGACTCAGAGCAATTCCCCAAACCAGCTTTCCCAACCAGTGCTCCAGAGATTTTCAAAGATAAATTAAAATCAAAGCATTCTATTCAGTAAGCTATATTGTTAGTAATGGAAAAAGATAATACATAGTCAAACCTTTAGACTATTGGATATTTATTTCAAGTTCAGTCATGATCACATGAAAATTTGGTAGGTGAGCTTTACTAGGCATATAAATTGTATTTAATAGTTAAAATATGATATAAACTTTTACTTGAACTGACAGCACACACACACAAAAATATCTTTTAACAAGGTTCTTAGGAGGTGAGAATCCTGGGGAGAAGCGTCTTGAGCTATTTTCCTGCTGGAGTGCCCTGGGCTCTTAGGCATTGGCCTCGTTCCCCAAGATTTCTTCATTTATGTTTGAAATATGCAACTGTAATAAGGGTCACAGGACTCTAGTAGGTTTTTCCTTGCTTTGTGTTCTTTTATATTTAAAATTCTTTTGGCAAATTTAGGGTGTTTTATGTCATTTAGCAACTCCTAGAGGCAAAGGATATTTCTCCAAAAATGCAGGAAAAAATTCACATATATTTTATACTATCAATTATTTGTAATCTAATACATACACACACGTGTGTGCATGTGTGTGGGGGTGTGTGTGTAGAGATAAAGTTAGACAATTATCTTGCAGATAGAAGCCTTTTAAATTAAAGGGAAGTATTTTTTCTTTTTCTGCAATCATCTCTTAAATGTGATTTCCTTTAAAAGAGAATGATAACCAGTCCATTTCTAGTAACTTTTAAATTATCTTACTGATAAAATAATGAAACTGTAAATCATTTTAACACTAAATGCCTGAAAGTGAACACTATATATCACAACCTAAGATTTTATCTTGATCTTTCTGCATAATGTCAGCAGTATTTCCTGGTTGGCAATTCATTTTTTTTTTTTTTTTTTTTGTTATCATTTCTGGAACATTTCAAAGAATGATCACCTGCTTACTGTAACAGTAACTGCAAACAGGAAATGAGGATGATGAAAGAGTGGCAATGCCATCACTAACCCATGAATGGATCACAAGGTTTGCCATTAACAAACCCTTGAATTGATCCTCAGGTTTTCAATAACTATCCCTTGAGTGTTTCACAAGGCTTACCATTAACTTACCTTTGAATGGATCACAAGGTTTAGCATTAGCTTCCAATACAGAAACAAAGACTTTTAAGATTGTCACATTAGAGGGAGGACAGGGAGGAGAATAATGGAACCAATACTATGAATGTGAAATCAGAATAATATAAATAATTTAAAAAAAAGATTGTCACATTAGTATTGCTATAGTTTTTCAAAGCTAGGTACAAGTTCCTTCTCTCAATTGTGACTGCAAAAGCAAACCAAATTTAAAATAATCATACCAATACATACCCACAGAGCTGGATTTATTTTAAAATTCAATATATATATATATATATATATATATATATATATATATATATATATATATATATACCAGTGTGTATAATCAAATTTAAATGTCCAGTTCATGGGAATATTTGGAATTAAAGAAAGAATTGAGAGAAGTATATACATGTATATAGACACATGCATACATACATATACATACATACTTTGCAGGTCCTTTATAGCTGGAAGGCAAGTTGTAGAAAACTGCTGTATACATACAATTATCATGATTGTGCTGGGAAATATCTTAACATCCCAAGATTTGTTACATTGAGAAGAATGAGACAAATGAGAAGGAATTAAGGCTGAGTCCCAAAAAGATCCATGTCTATTCTTATTCCATATATATGTGTGTATATATATATATATATATATATATATATATATATATTTATATATATATATATTTTTTTTTCCAGTGCTCAGGACTGAGCCGAGGGCCTTGTGCTTGCTAGGCCAGTTAGGCCAGTGCTCATCCACTGGGCTAAATCCCCAACCCCCTTATTCTATATTTTTCAGAGCATTGATTGTCCAAGACATTTTTTAAATTGTAGTTTTAGTTAAATATTATTATTATTATTTATTATACATATAACTACTTTCATTGATTTTGACTTATCTATAATAGAGGAAGCATGTACTCGTGTGGGAGGCAATGCACCAACACATCATCCCTGAGCTTCTACACAGAAGAAAGTTAAGGGCTGGAGAAATGGCTTAATGGTTAAGGCGCTTGTACAATTGTGTATAAATTAATCCATGTTATCATAGGTATGAGTTTTTAATTGCCTTTTATCAGCAACTAGTAGCCTTACGTACAAAATCATATCAATTTGTCAATCCATCTCCTTGGTAAACTACATTATTTAGTTTGATGTTGAACACCTTTTCATGTGCTTTTTTCTATCTGCATAATTCCTTTGGGTGTTTGTTCAAGTATTTGGCTCAAGCTTCATTTTATTGTTTGTTTTCCAGTCTGTAAATTGACAGTTCTTTATGTTTTGAATGCAAGGCTTTTATCACAAGTTTGAATTGCAAATATTTTCAGACAGTCTATAGTTGATCTCTTTGTGTTTCTTGATAGTATTTTCTCAAAGAGCTGAATCACATTCTTTATAAAGGTTTTATGCATACTTAAAATGCTATATATTCTGTTTGGTTGAAGTTTCTGAAATCTTAAACAAATCAGGTGTCAATATCATAGCTCAAATCATTTGTATGCTTAATGATTTTCTGTCCACTTGTTTTATCAGACATTGAAAGCAGGATGATGAAAATCCAGCTTCGATTATACATTTATCTATTTTCCTTTTCCTCCTTTGATTTATGTTTTGGGTTTACAGAACTCGACTGTGTGCATTCAAGTTCAACAGCATTGTCCTCTAGTTATATCTTCCCTCCTTGATCATGTTGCAATGAACTTTCTGATTTCTGCTTGAGTCTCCATTTGAAACCTAATTATTTCAATATTAACATAACCAAGACAGTTCTATTTTGATTAGTGTTCACATAAAAAATGAATTTCTATTCCAGAAAACTTATTTGTATATTTCACAGTGATATTACTTATAGGATTGTGTATTTGGGGTTCTGTTACATAGGTTGATAAGCAAACCCTGTCAATTCTGGAGCATATGTGATATGTACTTAATAGAATTTTATATGGTTGGTGTAAATATTAGCACCGTGGAATGTCTTGTGTTTTTGATTCTTCTGTATTTCCTGCTCTCCTGGTCCGCCTTTGATTAGATTGTTATTATGGCTTTATTTAAAATGTCTCCACCCTCCTAGTAATGGCAGTCTATTTGGCAATATTAATGATTACTTGAAAATATATAGCACTGATCTTTACTTCATCACAGTCAATTTTCAATATTATACTTCACAAGTAAAAAAAAAATCATTTGCTTTTCTTAGGCTTTTGTTCTGTTACTTCCTCTTTTGCTTTAACATGTGTAATAGAATCCAAGTTACATTGTTGGCATTTTTGTTTAAGCATCCAGTTTATCTTTTACAAATACAAAAACAGTTGGGAAAGCTCCTACATCTATTTACTTAGATAAAGTGCATGGTGCATTTCTTTTTTGTGTGCAAACTCATATTTCTTCTGGTATTATTTTCCTTGTGTATGATATTTCTTCTTTAATATTTCAGAATAGTACAAGATTAAGACTCTATATTTTCATTTTCATTTTTGAAAGAAATTCCTTGGGTGAAGAATTCTAGGATAATTTTGCATATTTCCTTAGTAAACATAACACATAGTGCATCACTGACATCATATTTTAATTTTTTCAGAGAGAAAATATTCTGTCATCTTGGACTTTGCATCTTTATGAGCAGGATGTCTCTTTTTGCTTCTAAGAGTAATTTTCATGTTGACTAGGTTTAAGTAATATGTAATGACTATTATATGCCCTTGTCTACTTTTCATCCTTTATGATTAAGACTTTGTTGAATTTTTGGAATGTGAGTTTACACTTTGATCAAATATTGAACATTTTATGTTACTTCTTCAAATATTGTCTATTTATCTTTTGATGGAGACTTCAGTTACGTATATAATAGACCTTTGAACTTGCTGGACAGTTTATCTATTAATATTTTATTCATTTTATTCCCATTGTATTTTGTTTTGGATATATATATATATATATATATATATATATATATTTCTGTCTATGTCTATATTCTATAATGATAAATTTGTTTTTAATTTCACTAGTGATTCCTTTTTAAAATAGACAAATTTGCATTTTCTCTCTCTCTCTCTCTCTCTACCTGCCTATTTCTATATATCTCTCTCTCTCTCAAACAAAAATAAATAAATAAATAAAAACCTAAAAAAAAAAAAAAGGCTGGAGATATGGCTTAGCGGTTAAATGCTTGCCTATGAAGCCTAAGGACCCCAGTTCGAGGTTCAATACTCCAGGACCCATGTAAGGCAGATGCACAAGGGGGTGCATGCATCTGGAGTTTGTTTGCAGTGGCTGGAGGCCCTGGCGCACCCATTCTCTCTCTCTCTCTCTCTCTCTCTCTCTCTCTCTCCCTGCCTATTTCTGTATAACTCTTTCTCTCAAATAAAAAAATAAAAATAAAAAAAAAACCTAAAATAGACAAATTTGGATTCCAAAGGTTCGTCTCTAATGTTTTTTGACATTTATTACCCAGAATTAGGTTACATGCTTTATGTACACTAGACAGTTAATACTCAGTTCAACACTAGCTGGTTCTATGTCTGGTTTTTGGTCTTCCCACATGAGTCTCCGCAGAATCTTAACTGTGTCTACTTATCCCCAGGAATAACAGAGCATTGTCTGACATTAGTAAAATGCTCCATTTTCTGGAAGTTTCATGAAGGCAATATTAGTACAATTATAGGACTCATATCCATTGACTGCTGTTACTCAATGATCCCTAATAGTGAGATATATATTCTTTATGTTTTTTTACCCTTTTTTGAAATTAAGTAGAAACTTTGTATAGACACATAATGTGCTGGTGCCATCATTTCCCTCTTCCCTGGCCCCCACTTCACTGAGGGCCTTCTTTTGTGGCTGGGATTGCTGTATTCACCTTGTGGTTGTGGGTTATGAGTTGTGAGAGCATCATTCAGTCATTGTGTGAGGGAAAGGCAATGCCTCTGGTTATTCACTCCTACCCAGTGGCTATTATATTCGTTCTGCTTCATCTTTTCAAAAATTTCCTGAGCCTTGGTAGGTGTACTTTAAGTCTGCTTTAGCTGTGAGCTCTCAGCAGCCTTGGAATTTCTGCTTTAGAGCATATTGAGTATGCTCAGTGTCTGTCTCCATCACTCTGGTGCCAGTTGTCAGGATCACCAGAGAAGCAGCACTCCTGCTCATCGGGCCATTTCCTCTGGGGTTTCACCTGGCCCTAGCTGCTATGTGAGGATTGCTTTATATCGTGTGAGGAAATTAGCTATCTTTTCTTGTCTTGGTGATAGATTTTGTTTTTTCTTGGACCTTGCTGCTTTCTGAAACAGAAAGACAGTTTCTCCTCTGGAGTGTGAGATTAGGATAGGTTAAAGGGGATAAACATTGTCACTTTTGAGACATTATGATTGATATAGTCTCACTTTCAGACAAAGACTAGTGGCAGCTTCTCATTGGAGTCCAGAATCTTGGGTTCCATAGGATTCTGACTTGGTTCCTGGTTCCAGTTCTGAGTTCCTTTCCATTAAGTTGATCTAATAGCCAGGGAGAGAGTCATTGGTTACCCACCTAGGCTGTGTGCCATGATTGCACAGATGAGTACATTTTGTCAGGCTGGTCGCTATCATATAGCAGTGTCCCCTGCTTGTTCACAACATTGTTGGTCATTTTTTCCCCAGCAGCTCATGTAGCACTTTCTAGCACTTTATGGGCTTACCATCAGGGAACTGGCTTCTATCCACACTCTAGCCAAATCTCTCAATGTTCTGTGTCTGCTGCATATGGTGACTTCAGCAATAGAGTCTTACCTTTTATCTCTGGTGCTTTGACAGAACCTTATCTTGTTTTGGGGAACTTGTAGCTCTCTTCCATCAACAGCTCAATGTGAGTTATTACCAATTTCTGATACTGGGAGTTACAAGCCAGAGCTAAATGTTTTAGGGTTAGGCTTTATCCCACCCTCTTCTTGGCCCTTTTTACATCCCTCCATGTTTCTATTGAGGGTTATATCTTTTAGTCTGCTATACAGGAGGAAGGTTTCTATGCTACCAAATCATTTTGGATTAGGTTTTGTGTATATCTTCCACTGATCTCCTGGTCCTCTCCCTCCAAACGTTTCCTTCCCACTTATCTGTCCTCTGAATTATTTGTCAGGAATGCCCCTGCAACTCAAACCTGTTCCAGTATAAGAACCACACATGAGGGAGAAGATGTGATTCTGCACTGGTGTGAGTTCACTTAATATTATCTGTTCCAAGTCCATCCATTTTCCTACAAATTGCACTCTATCATTTTTTTCCTTACTGCTGAGTAGAATTCCATTTGTGTATGTACCATATCTTCATTATCCATTCATCATACAGTGGGCATCTGGTTGATTCCAATTCTTCATATTGTGAATTGAGCAGCTGTTCAAATTTGGGTTTGAACTCAGTTGCAGTGGGATGCTATTATACCCACAGATGCATGGGTTGTGGAGGTTGCACTGTGCCTGTAGTACTGGGCCAGTGGCAAATATGAGGGCTGTGACTGGACGTCTGGAATCTCTTCAACCCACAATCACAGTCCTGCCTTGTTTGTGGGTTGCAAGGACCATAGCTCTTGGCCCTGCTTCCTATGGTACCCAGCTGAGCAGGTAGTAAAGGACTCACTGGTACACCTGGTAGGTGGTTGCCAGAGTTGTCCTGTCTGGGGCAGGAGCAATTTCCCAAGGGGGGTACTTGTAGGTTACTTGCAGTGGAGGGGGAAGATTGGTGAGGGAGTGTGTGGCACCAGGTTCTACAAACCAGGTTGGAGCTCAGGACTGAAGAATTAGCTGGTGTAGGGGAGTTCTTGAGCAGAGGTATCCAGAGGTGTTGTTGGGCATGATCGGAAGAGGTGGCCCAAACCTAAATAATCTCCTGAAGCAGGAGGTACTGGGTGGTAAGAGGTTGTAAGAGGTGGTAAGGGGAACCCATGTGGGCATGGGCAGCATGAAGTGGGCACACAGGACCCCAAAACACTGCACCTTTCTAGGCCCCAAACTCACCAGTGCCCCAAATGCACAGGCCCCAAACACTCCTACTGTTTAACTTTTCAATGTATAGTATAAGTCTACTCACTGTTATTTGATAAGGTATGATAGACAATTCTAGATAATTCTCTAGTTTAATTTTTTCTTTACCATTCAAAATATAACATCTCAGCATATCAAAATTTTGTTTCAGTTCATTTGTTTATTTGAGAAAGAGAGAGAGATTGAGAGAGAGAGAGAGAGAGAGAGAGAGAGAGAGAGAGGCAGATAGACAGAATGGACATACCAAGGCCTCTAGCCACTGCAAACAAACTCCAGAGCATGTACCACCTTGTGCAGCTGGCTTAACCTGGGTACTGGGGAATTGAACCTAGGTTCTTAGGATACACCTTACCTGCTAAGCCATCTCTCCACCCCCAAATTTTATTTTTCTAATGGTTTATTTCAATATAAATAGACACAAAATGCTTCTAGAATGTTTTACAAACTCTCCCTCTGTAGGCCAGGCCATCGTTTCAATGCTTGTTGCTTACTCTCCTGAGCACAGGCCAAGCCTACATGTCAGCCTTCCTTGTTTTCTAGAGATTATTATCTACTTCGTCTATGGCAAAGTTCATTCATTGGTAAAAATCTTACTCTTTATGAGCAAGTTTACATGAATCAGCTTGTCAAATTAGCTTAATCACATCAGTTGATGTTAGAAGTCATGCCTGAATGTTTTGCATTGAGGACGAATGCTTAGACTATGGAGTAACAATTAATAAAAAATAAAAAAAAAAAAAAAAAATTGCTAAATTGTCTTGTAACATTTCTACTCCGTGACTCAATGAGACTTTCAGATTTTCCATGTCCTCTCTAACACTAGATGTGGTCTGTCTTGATGTTAGGGTTAAAAGTAGAAATGAAGTGGAAGGATTGTGTGGTTTGAATTTTCAACAACTTTTTATCTTCCTAAATAAAGTGTCCATCAGTCAGATTTGGTACTTTTACATGCAATATTTATCTTTGTTGGTATTTCAAGCACTGAAGATCAACAACATGATGTGCAGTTTGCCACTGGTCTCATGTGCTTCAATCATTGTATCTATGATATGGAGTGACAGTGTGGCAAAAAGGAGGAAGTCGGCAATCTATAAAATCTATTTCAGTGACCTCATAACTCTGGGATGTGGACTTGGCAAATTTTTCTTTAGGGTATGTCTGTTTTCCTCTATGTCTTATCCTTTCTCGAAATAGATTTCCAAAATGTTTCATTGAAAGCAGAGCCCATGGCACTTATCAGAGGTAGTGCACTGTGATGAACTTTTCAGATTACAGACCTTGGCGTTGCTTTCTCCCTCTGTGAAGACCACAGTCAGCCTCCAGCAGTTTGTGGGAATTATCAAGTTACATCTTAGCTGTTCATGCTATTGTAAGGTTTTAGCAGGTTTTTATGCATCATAGAAAATCTTAGTTCATATCTCTGAATATGCCTGACACTCAAAGTTTTGCAGTAATTGTCCACTCTGTTCAACTCCTTCATGAGTCTTAGACAAATAAATTTTAGTTTGTTTAATGCTAATTCTATCACTTAAACTCTGATAAAATCAATTTGTTTTTGTACTTGTTTCAATTTTATTTTACTTTAAGAATCCATCCTTCTTCTACTGAAGTAAATTATTTTGTAAAACTGAAATAATATACTAGTTCCTTACAACTATCATTTAAATTTTTTCAAACAGAAATACTCTCAGAAAAAGCTGTGGATAGCCTGGGTTTGATCCACATAAACCAAGTACCATGACCCATGCCTGTAATTCTAGCACTGAAGAAAGAGGTAGAGACAGGTGATTCAGTAGTTCAAGGTCATTATCTGCTATACAGAGAGTTACAATATAGCCTGGAGTATATGAAATCCTGTGTCAAAAATATTCCCAGAAGAAATAAATATTAGATCATAACATCATAAAACAATATAAAATTTGTCTAAACATTCCTCCTCCAGCTATCATAATGGTAAATATTGTGATGACAGTAAATATTACCAAATCTGCTAAATTTTAAGCACTATGAAGTACAATTTTAGATGTATCATGTTTTCTTGACACTTACAATTATATCTTACAAATATAATTAAAGGATCTACATATATTTCATAAGGAATTAGTGACAGTATGAAAGAGCACAATGAAGAATTTAATATTCATTTTGGGGTTGTTTTTAATCTTTGCTGATTCTTCATGCTCTCATTTCCATTGTTTGACATTCACACAGAACACAGCACAGTCTCATTTTGAAGATGTCTATTTATATATATTGTCTTGAATTTGAAGAAAAAGTTAGAACTACACATTTAGCTTAAAAAATTGTGGACATGGGCTGGAGAGATGGCTTGCTGATGAAGGCACTTGCCTGCTAGCCGAAGGAGTCATGTTTGGCTCTTCACGTTCCACTAAGCCAGGCACACAGTGATGAAAGTGCATAAGGTTACAGTTGTACACAAGAAGATGCATGTGTCTGGAGTTTAATTTCAGTGGATGGAGATCCTGGTGCACCATTTCTCTCTCTCTCTCTCTCTCTCTCTCTGTCTCTATCTCTCAGTCTCTCTCATTAAAAAAAAAAAGAAGAAGAAGAAGAAGGAGGAGGAGGAGGAGGAGGAGGAGGAGGGGGGGGAGGAGAAAGGCTTCACAAACCAATAATGAAAAGCTACCCATAATATGTACATTAGATATTTCTAGGTAAACCGAGCTCTAAAAGAAGTAACATTTGTTCTGGAGAGATGGCTTAGTGGGTAAGAGCACTCACTGTAAGCATAAAGGCTTGAGAGGAGCTGAGATCACCTGAGTTCAATTCTCAGATTGATATAAGGAGCTGGGCATGACTACATCTGTAATACTAGGCCAATGGGAAGCAGAGTCCAGAGAATTCTTAGGGATCACTAAATCCACAGCTCCATTCTCTGAGTGGGACTCTCTCTCAAAGAAACAGCCATATGACTGATAAAAAATATGTGCTTAGCCGGGCATGATGGTGCACACCTTTAATCCCAGCACTTGGGAGGCAGAGGTAGGAGGATCACCGTGAGTTCAAGGCCACCCTGAGACTACATAGTTAATTCCAGGTCAGCCTGGGCCAAAGTGAAACCCAACCTCGAAAAACCAAAAAAAAAAAAAAAAAAAAAAAAAAAAAAATAACATTGTCCTGTCCTCCACACACGGTTGAGCATATCTGCACTTACATATATACACATTAGTCACACACCATCATCACACCTCTCTGTCTCCTTCTCTCACTCACACACACATGCAACATTACGTTAATGATCTAAAACATTCTGAATTACTCATGTACACAGAGGACATGGGGAGATGCTCATCGGGAATACTAATTTCTAGGCAAGTGTGAAGACCTGAGTTTGGTTTTCCACCAACCAGGTAAAATACTGCAGCTGGTTGCATACACCTATAATCACAGAACTGCCTGGGGGAAGAGACTCCCCAACCAGCCAAGTTCAAGACACTCAGTGAGCTCCAGAGATGGCCTGTTCATTAGTGGACACCTCTGCTGTGGTGGGCTTTCCAGTGATGCAGCCTCTGTAGAGATATCCATGTACCTGTAATAAACCCTCCACCATACTCCTGCGAGTAACACCAATAACCTTATTGGTTCACCAAGCTGGACTTGGGTGTAATCATTTGTTTGTTCTTGCCCATGCTCCATCAAGGATGAAGACACATCTGTTTATATCATCCCTGGAAAAGTTCACGTAACACCTGTACACACTTACATACCATGTCAATAGGAACACACCAAAACATATCCTACACATAACCTCACACAAATTAACCCTCAGAAAAAGAGCACACTAATGCAAGAACTGTAAACATTTTCTCAGAATGTATGACTAATTTGACTTTCTTCATGTTTGGAATTAACTATGAGTATTTAATTTTGGTGAGTTAGATTTCAGTTTTATGGTTTATTCTTTAGATGTCTTTGCTAACATTTTATTATGTTTTCCTCTAGAATTTTAAGATGTTAGCTGTTAATCTTTGAAAACCACATTTGTCTCACTTCAGTAAGAGTGATCATTTATTTTGCTTTATTTTTGCTTATCTACTTTAAAAAATGTTTAAAGTAGCAACAACTATTGTTTCTCTTAATGATTTATTCTGATTAATGTCCTGATAATTGATCACTACTTTTACTATCTTTTCAAACCTCCCAATAGTACTGTACCTGTGTTTTTATAATAGATATACAATATGAAATTAATTGAAAAGGTCCATCAAAGTGTTCAATTATTTTATCCCTTTACTTATTTAAACTTGTCAGGATCCCACTCTGGATATGGTATGGTCCTTTCAAAATAAAAGGACTCCATCACCAGCTCAGATCACAGAGACAAAAGTGAATCAGTATGTTGCTTTACATTGGTATACTTTATTTCTAAGTATAAAATATTTCAAATTATTCTTGTTTATCATCAACTATGTTATAATGTGTCACACCCTTTATAACAACTTCAGTAGATTGAAGCTTTCATTCTAATTAACAAAGATTTACATCATCGATGAAAACATACCACACAATCACAATATAACACACAGGGCTCATATTCTTAGAGAGATTTCCAATGGTGATTATCCTTCCCCAGTCTCTATTTTGACCATGAAAAGTATATACTTAGATCAGGGCTGGAGAAATTGCTTAGTGGTTAAGGCACTTGCCTGTGAAGCCTAAGAACTCATGTTTGAATTTCCTGATCCCACATAATCCAGATGCACTGTGATACAAGTGTGCAATGTTGCAGAATGGGTCGCACATATCTGGAGTTTGTTTGTAGTGGCTGAAGGCCCTGATGTGCTTATTCTCTGTCTCTCTCACAAATAAATAAATGAAAAAAAATCTGAAAGAATATACTTGGACCAAATCAGTGTAATGGACTTATCTTCACCAATTTTATATGTCTTCCTTATTGTAATCTTGACAAACTTTCAAAAAATAATTCAGCCCTAATTTACTAATAACAAAGAAGAGATGGCTCAGACTGATTTTCTGATACAATTCCAGTTCTAAAATTATTTTACTTAGGTTTTATTTTTAGAACATGTTTTGCTTTTTATTACATTTTTCTATAAGCATTTCCCTAAATAATTAATCTT
This sequence comes from Orientallactaga sibirica, assembly GCA_036365145.1. Lineage (NCBI taxonomy): Eukaryota > Metazoa > Chordata > Mammalia > Rodentia > Dipodidae > Orientallactaga > Orientallactaga sibirica. Next base: position 9,596,013 of record JAEOAD010000023.1, on the reverse strand, counting down.
GCTAGTTTCACTTCCAAGTAATATTTATAAAAGGAAACTCCATCATTTATTTTTATTTCATAACTAGAGGGTATATATATATGTGTACAAAATACATATGTATAAGAAAAAAGCAACAATAAGTGTGGTTCTTGAATAAACTATTGAAAGAAATGACCAAAACTTGCTTGTCATTTCTTGTAAATCTTATTCTTTTTCATTAGCAAAAACTCATTTTATGCATGACAGCATAGCTCTAATTCAAAAGAGGATTATAATTCTACCCACCCAAGAATTTTCAATTTCCTCCCAATTTCTTCACCTGCTAAGGTAATCAGCACATGTTTCTTCCTACTTCCTAATCAGTTGATTAACATTTTGAACAGAATTTGACCTATATTAGGCAGCTTTACATTCATTTGGTATCTTATAATGTGATTTTGGATAATTACTCCTTATTTTAGGAATTCATTGTCTTTTTCACTGAATTTTCTCTTTTCTAAATTTGCCAACCACCTGTCTCCTTTGTAAAACTTTGAAAATCCTTCATAAAAAGTTTTACACTGATTTGAAATCCATGTACATTGATACCAAAGCACATTCTCTGTGTATCTCTAATTTTGTCTTTTGCCTGTCACCAAATTTTAAGATTAAAAACATCCACAATATTCAAGATACATTTTATTAATAAGCACATTATGTCAGATTTCAGATAATGAGCAGGAATATAGAAAGATGGCTAGAAAAGAAGCAAAATGAAACCTTTTGTTCAGCATTGGTAAGATTTAAAAGTTCCAATAATTGAAGAGGAAAAAGACTCCAGGTAGAGGGGACCATCTATAGGACCAAGTTAAGGACATAGGAGTAGAAAAGAAAGAATGTTTTGAGATGAGGTATCTGTAGACAAGTACTATAGTGCAACATTCTGTTGGATTCAGCTTCAGAGAATCCTGTGGTAATGTCTCCTATGTTTGGAGGAGTCTATAAAAAACAAGAGTATAATTCTTGTAAGAAGTAGCTCTTAACATGTCTCTAAAATAGGAACCTCTACGAATGTGCCAAGCCAATACATGTCCTGTGAGGAGCTGAAAAATAGTTACTTTCTTTCCAGATCTATAAGGCTTAGGGCCTCCCAACACTCAAATTTTCCCTCCCTTAAGTTCTGCATTAAACATGGTAAATTAGTCATCCATGTGCTTATTGTAATATACTGTAGATAATTTTTCACTGTTGATTTAATAAATTACAGATTGGCTTTGGAAGCATGAATAATAAAATTTATCTTCCCAGTGTGTCTTAATAAATACCAGGTAAATTTATAAATGATCAAATAAAAGGAAAACAAAAACAACTAAGTATGTGTCATATATAAGATGTTCCTAACCAGTATATTTGATACAGTTTACTGTCAAATATATAACAAAATGATATTTCAAAGAAGTAATATATCTTAGCTGATAGAATTGGATAGTATTCATCAATATTTCTACCAAGCATATTTAATACACTTTAAACAGATGGCATTTGTGATAATGAGTGCATAAGGAAATTTTCTATTTAATGTAGACACACAGAATAAGTGCCAACAAAGTAATGTGTGCTTTTGCTTGAGAAAAATATCAGTATTTTCTTTTTTATTAAATTTGATAACATTTCTTTAAAAACATTCTGTGTGGATGTAGTTCTGCTAATGATGTGAGAAAATCATGTTCTGTGGCTAAGTGGAAAATAAAGATTTCTTATAGGTGGAACATCAAAATACCTTGACAGGAAGAAAAGTAATATGGATTTTTTTCTCTCCTTTACAACATCCTTACTGTTAGTTTCTAATATTCTCAAGCCCTGTAGATGAGCTTTGACATAACAGATACTCAATGTACTTTCAAGTGGAGAAATAAATTTAAGCAAATCGATGTATGTGGTAGATTTCCATGGTGTTCTTTTCTCATAGGTCCTTTACTTCTGGATTATCATATATCTACCCATATCATTACATAAACACAATTCTTCCATTGGATTCTTACCAATTCCATTTCCTTATGGACAGATGATAAAGTAATAAGCTCGTTACCAAAGCTGGTTCAGGTCTAGTTACATCTGCACCTCTTAGAACGTCATCACATTTTTCAATTGAGGAACAGGCACTTGGTTCACCTTGGTATAAAGAAAGTGCTTCCTGAAGATTTTTCAATTAAGGACCCAACACTTTCTTCATAAATGGAGCTCATGAATGTAAAATTCTGGTGCTATCCGGAATTGTGGCCAAGGGTAGTGGCAACAGAAAATTAATGTCAACACTGTTGCTTGCAAGTATAAATATTGCTGATGGATATAAGTACATTTTAGATATTTGGATATCATTAGCTTATATCTCGCTTAAATACTGCATTCTTGAGTTGTATTCAACTAAAGTATTTTTACTGTTTTATTGTCCAGTTTTGCCAAATGGTATCTCTTACTTGTACCTAAGTTGGTTTTGGTGAGTATGTTAGTCAACAGTGCTGGGTAAGCTTTCCAAGTCACTTCAGGTATTGCTGAGTACATTCAAATAATTATTTTTCCAAACCCTAAAACTACTGTTCCTGCACTAGAGAGATGGCTTAGTGGTTAAGCTCTTGCCTGTGAAGCCTAAGGAATCCAGTTTGAGGCTTGATTCCCCAGTACCCATGTAAGCCAGATGCACAAGGTGGCACATGCATCTGGAGTTCAATTGCAGTGGCTGGAGGCTCTGGTGCTCCCATTCTCTCTCTCTCTCCTCTCTCTGTTGTTCTCAAATAAACAAATAAAATAAAATAAACAAAACAAAACCTATTGTACCTACCATTCGTCACTACAAACACACATACATACACACACTACTCCACACCACACCCGACACCACATCACCCAATAATAATGCACAATCCCCTACATTCTGTCTATTTTTGATAGGTTTAATGAAAGACATGATCTATAGAAAAACATAATAATGGAACATAAGTTTGAAGTTTCTGAATCATTGAGAAAAAATAAATCTTTATTATTGTTATTTTTTAAATTATTTTATTTATTTTTGGAGAGAGACACAGAGAGAGACAGACAGAGAGGGAGAGGAAGACAGATAGAGAGCAGTCTCTCAGCTGCTGTGAACAAAATCCAGATGCATGCGCCCCTTGTGGCCAAGTGTGGCATTGCGCCCTTGCGTCACTTTGCATCTGGCTAAACGTGGGACCTGGAGATTGGAACCTGCATTCTTAGGCTTAGGGGGCAGGTGCCTTAACCATTAAACCATCTCTCCAGCCCTATTATTGTTATTTTTAACAAAAATATATCTTTAAAGTACAATAATAACAAATAAGACTATAACTGGTGTGTATTATGGTAATATAATATCTGAAATATTTTAAGATAATGTTATTATTCAGCATGAATTTACATACATTTATTCATGTAAGATGTCCTCTATAGCCTCATGTGTTTGTGATTAAGCCAAGTACTTAATCCCCAGCTGGTGGAGCCTTTGGGAGATGAAGCCTTGATAGAGGAGGTGCATTTCTGCAGGAGAGCCTTGGGAATTTTATAGATCAACTGTAATGGGATGTTAGGGGTTCTGGGAAGTCATTGAACCCCAAACTCTGAGTTCATTTTTGTATTTAATCAAAGAATTGTGCAAACCAAATCAAGGAGGATAATTATTAAATTATTATATTTATTTAGGGAAATATAGAACCTAGGGAAGTTAAATGAATGTACCTACATGGCGTAGAGGCCCACGTGGTGGGTCTGGAGAAACTATTTTTAAAAAGTACAAATAGCTTTTCCCATGTGGAGGGCAGGAGGGGTTAAAAAGAGCCTGTATGGGAATTAGGGGTCAGGAGGATATTTCCCTTGTCTCAGTGCAGCTGGGCCAAGAAAAGGGGAAACTCAGCAGAACTTGGATGTTTATGAATGGTCAGTCAGTCCAGAGAGAGGAGGCAGATATAGGGAGATAATGCATGTACCAGGGCTTGCAACCTTATTTAAAACCTTATTATGGTGGGTTTTGTCTTTTGGCTTGGGTGAGCCAGAGAGACAGCTGATTGGTCTGGGCTAGAGGGTGGCTCAGAAAGGGGCCAGCCATGACACCAATTTCTGGGATCTAAGCTTGACCAACCACAATGTTAGGATTAGATTTAAATTCTGAGAAAGACCTCCCTCCATGGAAGGATCCAGGTTATTTCTGGAAAAACAGATCTCTTTTAGGCAAGAGATAAGGCATGCTATCATCTTTTGATCTCTAGAAAAGTGGAGACTGCAAAGATAAGCCCAAAGACATCCCTAGTTCTTACTTACAGGGGCCCAGTAACTCTAATTGCCTGAAGAAGCTACCTGACTCCCTCTTATAACCCTTTATGCCAGTGCTAGGTCACGCGTGCTGCTCTCTCCCTACTGATACATAACAATGCAAGACAACTTGCTGCTCTTGCCAAGGTTTCCCAGCATTAATGTAACTTTCCCTCAAAATTGTAAGCTGAGGGCTGGAGAGACAGCTTAGCAGCCTGTGAAGCCTAAGGACACAGGATTGATTCTCCAGGTCCCATGTAAACAAGATGCACATGATGACACATGCATCTTGCAGTGGCTAGAGGCCCTGGTGTGCCCATTCCCTCGTTCTGGTCTCTCTCTCTCTCTCCCTCTCTCTATCTCTAATAAATTAAAAAAAAAAAAAAAGCTGGAAATAGACCCCTTCCTTCTATAACCTGCTTCTAGCTGGACACTTTGTCTCAGCAAGCAGAAAGTTAACACTACAGAAAATGGTACCTACAAGTGGGTTCATTACTGTGATGAACCTGACCTTGTGGCTTTCTGTCTCTTGGAACTGGTTTGTGGAAGGAATATGAAAGGAATATGGAAGCAAAGGAATTTGGATGAAAGGAATATGAGAAGAGAAAGAGAATTTGAGAGAGAGAGAGAGAGAATGGTGCACCAGGGCCTAAAGAAGTTTGCTCAACGTTATGAGCAGAGCTTACAGAGATATTCATTCCAAAGTTTTAAACAATAAAATGCAGAATAAATTATGGGCTGTGGCTTATGCGATTTCTCAGAGGGGATACAGGACTTTGTTGGTTCATATGATGTTCTGGAGGAGCAGCTAATGCTAGGAGAATATAAACTTTAGTTGCAATGTAGAATGTGTTAGAGTTTACAAGTGATTGATGGGTATATGTTGCAGTCAGGTTTGCATTGCTGGCAGAAATCACCCAACCAAGAGCAGCTTGTGGGGGAAAAAAAAAAAAAAAAAAAGAGTTTTATTTTAGCCTATACACCTGAGGGAAAGCTGCACGATGGCAGGGGAAACTGACTGATGGCATGAGCAGAGGGTGGGTATCACCTGCTGTCCAACATCAGGTGGACAATAGGAACAGAAGAGTGTGCCCAACACTGGCAAGGGGATACTATCATACCCATAAGCCAGCCCCCCAAAATACACTGCCTCCAGGAGGCATTAATACCCAAATCTCCATCAGCTGGGAACCTGGCATTCAGAGCCCATCAGTTTATGGGGACATCTGAATTAAGTCATCACAGTATGTTTGGTAGAGAAAAAGTGCAGAGCACATGGGTTTGAAAAATGTGAAGATCAGCCCAGAAATAAATGTGAACCATGTTTCCTGTTCTTGTGACTGCAGCTACTTCCCCTGCAATTGCTTAAGATAGGACCACATGTGAAGATGGGCCAGTGGCTCTGCACTGGGATAACCTGAGTGCTGATTCCTTTGAAAGGAAGGGGCCTGAAAGAAGAATGCTGAAGGAGACCTCTACTCTTCAAAACCAGGCTTAAACCCCCTGGATTGCCAAATTTTGGCACCATCACCTACCTGGTAATGATATTAGAAATCTGAGAAATGCAGGAAAAACAGTGTTCCTTGCATTACAACACAGTTTGGGAAATGACCACCAAAGATGGGCAGCATGAAACTGGGTTGAGGTTTCTTTAGGGAGACTATGCGAGACCATTTTGTGAAGCTGAATTATGGAATGCAGTGAAGAGCTGGAATTTTGGAGAAGTCTGGATGGTAGGGTGGCCACCAAGGAAGGCTACTGGCTCAGGTGGTTCCATCTACACATTACATTTCTGAACACTTTGCATATGGTAATGAGTAGAACATCTTTAAAAACTCCTGCTACTTTTTTTTGCCTCCAAAACTTAATGAAATACAAACCACTTATATTTTAAGTTAGTGCCATAAGTGTTAAATGGAACTGAAAAGGTAGCTCCCTGTTTGAAAATTTATTTCTGTCCATTGATCTTTTGTAAGTAGAGTACTTTACCAGATATTATGGCAGACGTGAAAGGACTTCAAAGAAGGTTTTACTCTTGTAATTAAAGTATGGTAAACAAGGAAAAATTATGTTCAATGCATGAAAGTCACACACAGAGACTGAAAAAGTTGAATGGCATCAACTTCTTTAAATAAAAAGTGTTTTTGATTTAATTATTTCTAATGATACCATTACCTGTATGATGAGACAAGTGTTTACAAGACTTGTTAATTATTCTCTAGAAAATACATTTCTTAGTAAAATTAACAACGTATGGTACATTGAAACACTATTGGTGATTAGATCCTTAGAATTTTAGCTTTGTAGCACTTTACTTAGAAAGACATTTTCTCAATGTACTTGGAAATAAAATGATCCTCTCTCTTGACATGCTTGTATTACAGGTAGTATTTTAGGCCAACTTGGAATTATATTTATTTTCCATATTAAATAATGTGGAGCCCTGATAGATTGAAAATGAAACTCCAGCATTAGTAAGTATATATTCCAATACATATTTAATCAATATTTACACATATACTCTCTCAGTTCATCATTATTTTAATATTAGGGAGAAAATTTAGATGTTCTACTTAAAATATTTTTACTTTAAATTTTTAAACATTTGAGTAGCATAAACTATAAACATGTCCCCAAAATACCTACTATATAAAGGTACAAAGTAGTTTGGCTTCATGAGTGTGGCCCAGCAGTTTTGAGTTTAATAGATTATTTAATCACAGCTTCTTTGGATTACAAATAAAATTAAAAAGATAGAAAATGTCAATAATTTAATAATTTGAACATGGATATCTTAACCCATTGTTTATACTGTAACAAAATTATTCAAGTGTGAAAATATTCATACTATATCGTACCTCAATGTTCTGAAGATTAGGAGGTCCAAGCTCAAAGTATTGATGATCATTATCTGATGAAAGGTGAAGATTTTATTTTAAGATGGTGGCTGCCTGTTGCTTACTACATAGTGGAATGTAGAAAAGTAAAAGCAACTATGGTGGCCCAGATGACTTCCTTTTAAGTTTCATTCCATTTATAATGTCTCTGGCCTCTTAACTGCCAATAGTAACATTGACAATAAAATTTTAACCTACCAATTTTGAGGAATACATTCAGATGTCAACATAAAAAAAAAAAAAAAAAAAAAAAACACATTTCTCACCTCGAAGGGAATAAGAGATAGTAAGTATGGTGTCAAATATGAGTGAACATGGCCCAGGAACACAGATTTAAGCTACCCTAAATTCCATGTTCTAGTGTGTTAACAATTTCATGACCATTTTATAGTTACAGGACAAAAGAAAACAATAAATCAAGGCACCTTTAAAATACATTGGCTGACCATCAGGTAGGCAGCTTATAGCAAAGCAGCAGCACCTCCACCATAGGCTTCAGATGTTATCTGATGACATTGTTAGCCGTTGGGTTGGTGGAAGTTGGGGGTCTGTTCTCACATTCCAACAAGGATCACACCTCATCAACTGATAGTCACAAGGATGGTACGTTAGACACAGAGATGGGCACTAAATGCTTATTAAGGGCCTAACTGTAGCTCATGGTAATTTGGCTCTGATCCTGCAACATTCCATCACTGTGGGAAATTTTTCAGCCCACTCACACTTGTCTGAAGCAGATACAGCCCTTCCCTGGGAATCCATTCAGCCTTAACTGAGGTAGATGTAGCACTTGCTGGGAACTTCACAAAGACAGAGATACTGGGTTTTCAAAATTATAAATATTCAATCACTTTCTTGTTTTTATTTTTTACATTAAGCTATTTCTTTTCCTTAGAATACTAATGCAATATAAGAATTGTTGTGCATGTATTAGTTTATTGGAGTTTAAATAAAATTGAACTTTGTTTAGTTTGTTAATCAAAGAGAGAAAATTCACTTTTTATTTAGCATTTCGAAAGTTAATGTAAGCAGTTGCTCTCATACTGCAACATTACATAATATCAGCAATATAATTATGTCAAAAATAATTACAAATGCTCAAAACTCAGAGAGGAGTTGTATGTAAGACAAAAATCAACTGGGGAGATTAAATAAAAAAGGGGACACCATAGGAAATTGAAGCTCCTCAGAGTTATGCATACAACAAATATAGATTAAAGCCTAACTGCAAAGCACAGTGGTGTAAATTTTGACAAGATAGGCCCATGGGCATCAGCCTCAAGTACCAGAAACAAAACATACATTCAAAAAGAAAACATTAGACAATCTATTAGATGAGGAGAAAATGAATTGTTATACTGAATGACAATCATGTCAAAAACATGAAAAGGAATAATTTACAGATTTAAAAAAATAAGTATACTCTATCCAACAAGACACATTATAGTGTTTGAAGGTATACTTAGGTTACTAGAAAATGTACAGCATGAGCCAGGCGTGGTGGCGCACTCCTTTAATCCCAGCACTTGGGAGGCAGAGGTAGGAGGATTGCCATGAGTTCGAGGCCACCCTGAGAATACAGAGTGAATACTAGGTCAGCCAGGGCTAGAGTGAGACCCTACCTTGAAAAAGAAAAGAAAAGAAAAGAAAAGAAAAGAAAAGAAAAGAAAAGAAAAGAAAAGAAAAGAAAAGAAAAGAAAAGAAAAGAAAATATATAGCACACTTGAGGACAAAAATGAAAAACACTGAAATATAAGTAGGCAGGGAAGAAAACAAAATAGTATCCTATATAAGTCAGAAAAAAATAAGAAGTTAAGGAGAAAATATAAATAAAATCAACAAACAGAAATATGAGTTAACCTATAGAAATCCACTAAAAACAATTTATATATGCCAATTAAAAGACAGTTTGTCATCTCGAGGAGTAACTCAGAGGTTGTACCTGCTTAACATTCATGACCACTTAAGTTTAATTGTCTGGAACTCATCAAAACAAAACAAAGCAACAAACAAAAAGATCCATTGTCAGAACTGGATTTTAAAGACCCAAATTATGCATTTACTAGAAAACATACACATGTTATATTGACACAAATGTGATGAGTGGAAAGCGAAGGAAATCATTTACCATATTAATGCTCAATGGAAACATGGGATAGTTATACTACTTTCAGAAAAGACAGACTTCAGAATAAGAAATGTTACAGTGATAAGAAACTTATGTCCTTAAGAATAAAATATATCTTTGGACACACACACACACACACACACACACACACACACACATTAGAACATCAAAATACAGGAGAAAAAAGTAAGAGAAGCAAAAAGAGAAATACAAAACTCATTTCCTTATTGTGGTTGGAGATGTCATCATTCCTGTGATTTAATTTATACTTTAAGCAGATAATCTGTTCCTATACACTTAATATTGTCTTGAAATAAATCTATTAAATTAAATATAAACACACATTTGAACAAGTCTTAGTATATATGTATATAAATATGTAAGTTTTCATTGTAATCATACTGAGACTATTGGAATAATCTGGCTGTTGTGTGATAAGATTTTTTTTTAACTTTATTCTATTTCAATGGTTTCTTTGGTTTAAGTGTAAGTAAAAACACTTACATTAATCTACAAGTGTTTTACTACAAGAAAATCACCAAAAAAGGTAAATAACATAATTTATCTCTTAAGATCAATGCCTTCAGTGATCCTGTCCCCTACAGAGGATCCCATGGTGTGAAAACTGATAGCTCTCTGTGATTTCTGTTACAAAGCCAATATAGTAATCTTACGGTTCCATTGTCATAGGTCATCAACCCCAAGGATTGCCTTCTTTTAACAACTTTGAAGGCGAGGCTGTCAGCACAAGCATTTTGGGGGATATTTTCAGACCACAGAATCTTTTCACCAAAGTTAATATTTTGTTTGCTCTAAAATACAGGGAGAGGGCTCGGTAGAGTGCTTAAAAACTTAAGCTTAGTGCAAGTTGCCTTAGGAGGAAGTCACTCATACCCTTCACCTTAATAGTTTCAATATATACTCACACAAGGTCAAACAGTGCATGCTTGAAAGTAGAAAAGAGACTGAAACGTGCACTATGAATAATTTATACCTTCTTCTTCCCATCTTAGAACTGTGTGTGACCTAGAAAAATATATTCTAATCAGTGCATATTATCTGTGTGTGTGTTTTAGTGTCTCCAGCTATAAATTACTCAAACTCCCATTAATAACAGGAGGAAGAAGTACAATGTATTATGTGACATATTAATAAAGTTAATAGCCTGTATCTACCCAAAAGAGACAGATAATTCTTATAAGCCTAATGGCTGAAGCCACACAACATGCTATCTCGTTTGATTCTATTTTAAAAGTATGTAAAATATATTTTAAAGTAAGTTTTTGAAAGCTATGTAAAAATGTATTTTATGTGATTCCATTTGTTTTTAACTTCAGAAACAAAACAATCTTAGTAGCTATTAATATATGAGTTTCCCTTGTGAATGGGGCCCTGACTGCTAATGGGTCATCTCTGGTATAAGTTTCTGAGGATGATGGTATTATTCTATTTCTTCCCCTGTGAACATTGACACAAACAAGTTCAGTGGGTTAAAAAAAAAAAAAAAAAAAAAAAAAAAAAAAAAAACTAAAGTTTCTATTTCTTCAACTACATATTGCATTGTATCTGTTATGTGCTCAATACTGAAGGGCAACTGGCAGGAGTAAAAAAAAAAAAAAAAAAAAAGAGGATCCTTGGGGCTGGATATGTGGCTCCTGGGGCTGGAGAGATGGCATAGCAGTTAAGGCACTGGCCTGCAAAGCCAAAGGACCTTGGTTCGATTCCCCAGGACCCAAGTAAGCCAGTTGCACAAGGTGGCATATGTGTCTGGAATTTGTTTGCAGTGGCTGGAGGTCCTGACATGCCCATTCTCTCTCTCTCTATCTCTCTCTGCCTCTTTTCCTCTCTCTCTCTCTCTCAAATAAATAAATTAATTAATTAAAAATTGAAAGGGGGGATCCTGGCACTGTGTTTTGAGTATCGGAGCCTGGGGAAGAGAAGAGCCTAAAGTGAATAACAACTTAACAATTCAACTGGAAAGCCAATGACACAAGGTCAATTAAATCACAATGGTCTAGATATGGTGAGGATGTTCCCCACAGTTTCCTATGTTGAAAGCTTGGCCACAGTGAAAGGATGTTGAGAGGTGCTGAAATGTTTCAGAGATGGGCTATGGTAGAAAGTGATTGGTTCATTGTAGAGACTCCCCTTGAAAAAGGTTTAATGTAGCTCTCATATTTTACAGTTACATAATGGCTCAGTGGTTAAGGCACTTACCTGCAAAGCCTGATGACCTGAGTTCAATTCCTTAGTACCTATGGAGGCTAGATACAAACTATTGCACATGTATCTGGAGTATGTTTGCGATGGTTAGAGGTTCTGGCATGCACATGTGCACATACTCTCTAAAAACAGAGGCAGGCGTCATGGCACACACCTTTAATCCCAATACTCATGAGGAAGAGGTAGGAGGAATGGCATGAGTTCAAGGCCTCCTGAGACAACATAGTGAATTCCAGAACAGCCTGAACTAAAGTGAGACCCTACCTTGAAAATAAATAAATAAATAAATTAATTAATTAAACTAAAACAAAACAAAAAACAAAAATAAATAAATAAAACAGAGTCTCTTGGGAGCTGGATAAAGGGCGTAGTGGTTAAGTCTGCTAAGCCAAAGGACCCAGGTTCAATTCTCCAGGTCCCACATAAACCAGATGCACAAGGTGGTGCATGCATCTGGAGTTCTCTTGTAGTGGCTGAAGGCCTGGTGTGACAATTTCTCTTTCTCTTTCTATCTGCCTTACTCTCTTTTAAATGAATTAAAAACAGAATTTCTTTCTTATAGGTTAATAATGTCACCTCTGGAAATCATATCCTTTGTAACTAAAGAACATGAAAGACTTGGCAGAGATGACAGTATCCACATGATTTAGTGTGCAAGCCCCAAACTAAAGCTTTGACTTGCTTTTCTGGCTTGGTTCAGCCACATGAGAGATTTTCTGGGGAGCAAAACGTTGATGTTCTGTGACTTGCTAACCATTGAGACCACCAGGTTTATTAGACTCCTACAACTGCCATCGGTTACTCTAAATATAAGACAATGTTTAAACACTCATCCCACCCAGCTCATCTTCTGATTTACACAGACATAAATGGAGACAATCAAAATCTATATGAGTAAAGACATATCTCCAAATGAACTTAATCTATGTATAGAAAAAACAAGAAAGTCAGATTTGTATGTAATGAAATTGTTTAGCTAAACAAACAAATTGAAGTAAGTAAGCATCTAAGTATGTAGTTAAGAATAAGCAATAACAATTATAATAAACTACCATCAGAGTGTTAATCTTGTATCTGAGAGCTGTTTGCCAAAAATGTGAATTAGAGAAATGGATAAAAGCAGCATGGGTTCTTCTAGTAATTCAAACATTCACAGAATTATATGAACCATTTGCTTGCAGAGTCACCACAGTTTTTTGTTAAGTAAATTGAAACTTGTGAAACTGGTTCTGATGGGAATTGATGGTAAATGACATCAGAGGTCATTATTTTTCTGCAGACACATTAATATTAACAGTGAGGTAGAAGTGTATTTCCTTCTAGAAAGAAAAAAAAATATTACAAAGGCATTCATGATTCAAGAGAAACAATGATTTTATGCGAGCAAAACATTTGAGTTATAGCCTAAAGCATATTTATTTCTACCTGGAAAATAAATCACTCTGAAAGAGCATAAGGCTTAGTGAGTGTTCTATATATGCCCTAAGACTGAACTTTTGCAAGGGATACTTTACCACAGTTCAGGGTGTCCACCACACAACTTCTTGTGTGTGAGCCCCCACCTAGGACCGCCGTGAAAACAAGTGCTGTAGAAAATGCCTGTCTGGCAGTTCCGGAAGTTAGAATATGAGGGCATATTATCAGCAGGGATGGCTTTTTCTGAGAGTTGTGAGGGAAGTCTTTTACGTTGTTCTCTGTTTCTTTCTATTGCTTGGTCATTACTGGGAATCTTTGCCTTCTCTGCTTATTGTATCACCTAGAGTTCTGCATTTATTCCACATGATATTCTCCCTATGTTTGGCTATTTCTCACAATGTATCTTTTATACAAGGATTCTAGCCATACAGAAATAACCCATCCTATACCTATATGATATCATTTATTTACAGATGCAATGATCTTAAGCATAAATATTTTTAATTTTAGATATACTGGGGCTTCAGAGGTGAACATTTCAATATGATAATGGTTTTAAAAATTAAAATATAGAGTGCTCAAGAGATGGCTTAGTGGTTATGGTGCTTGCCCTTAAAGCCAAAGGACCCAGGTTCGATTTCCCAGGACCTATGTAGGCCAGATGCATAAGGGGGCACATGCATCTGGAGTTTGTTCGCAGTGGTGTGCCCATTCTTTCTCTCTCACTCTCTCTTTCTCTCTCTCTATCTGTCTCTCAAGTAAATAAAAACTATAGAATCCTTCTTCTATATAATCTCTTATCTATGTAGTTATCATTTGTCTATATAGTATATAATAAATAATAGATATTATACAGCACAATATTGTACATAAGTAATATAAAACAATATTTTTGCATACATATTATCCATTTCCCCAATGCCTTGAACAGTGATATTCTTTCTAAAACCAAAATTTTGCAATTTCTCACACTTCAGGTAAAAATGAAGAGATAATTTGTGATCTTAACTGACTGTATGTGTTCTTTGTTTAGTGCACTACTCCTCTTAGTAATTCATGTAACTGCCTGGATTAGAATGCATATTTTAATACATGACAGCATATGCATATAATATAAATTCTATATAGTACACAACATTTTTCTAGTCATAATAGGAAGCATGGGAAAGGTGTGATATCTGCTGAATCAATTTTTCTTTAGGATGAAGAATTCATGTACAGTGAATGTCCCAATGAGTTTCATAAGTTTACAGAACCCTGAATCTTAATTGAGGAAATTTGAGTTTCAGTATTACTTTTACCATATAGAAATATATAACCTTAAATATCATACTTTTGTAAAAAGAAAATTTTCTGGGTTATAATATGCATACAGTAAAATCCATCAAATCACAACTATAAAATCTGAAAAAAGCTTAATGAATACAGCTATAGAATCACCATCATAATTATGACATATAACATCCTCTGCATTCCAATAGGTAGAGGCCCATTTATTTTACCATTAGTGTCCTTACATCAATGTTTTTAACAATGATATCCTTCCTTATAATACAGCTCCACAATTTCTAGGGCTTCATATACATGCGAATATTGTGATCTCTGCAGTATGCTTCCTTTGGTTTACTACGTTGATTTTGTGAGTAATTCAGTCCATGCACCTCTGAGTACACAGTGCTTTTTAGAGCTTGCTAGTTTCATCTCGTGTAGATGCTACAGTGCGTGAAGATGCCAGAGGTATCATGACGTGAGAAGCCTTTTCTTTTTTTTTTCCAGTTATAACTATTCGGAAAAAATGTTCATGTACCTTTTCCTTTTTTTTTTTTTTTATTTGTTTCTTTAGTGAAAATTTGGTAGTAGGATTGTTGGCCCTATTAAAAAAAAACAAAAAAAACAAAAAAACAAAAAAACATACAGATTGACTTTGTCAGAAATTTCCAAAGCATTTTCCAAGTCATTGTATCATTTCATTTTAATGACCCCCATTCTATGGGAGTTCTAGTTGCTCAAAGTTAACATCCATAGCAGGCATTGTCAGTCTTTTGATTTTAGGCATTTAGGAGTGTATATAAATATATGTAATTATACTTTATATTGCATTTCTTGAATCAGAAATAATATGCATGTTGTGTGCTCATTTGCATATGTTCATTAGTGAAAACTTTAACTTACTAGCCCACTGTATAATTGAGCTGGAGTTTTGTAGAATCATATTTTTATCAGACTGTGAATACAAATCCATTATTATATATTTTTCAAATGTTATTACAATCCACAATTTCCACTTTATATTCTTAATAAACCTTTTGAAGAAGAAAATCACTTGATTTAATTTTTAAAATGTTTATTTGCTTGACACAGGAAGAGAGAGAGAGAGAAAGAGAATGGCCACCCAAGGGCCTCTAGCCACTGTAAAAGAACTCCAGACACAAGGGCCACCTTGTGCATCTGGCTTTTTGTGGATACTACAGAATGGAACCTGGGTCCTTTGGCTTTGTTGGCAAGTGCTTTAATCACTAAGCCATGTCTCCAGCCCCTCATTTGATTTTTTATGAAGTTGAATTTATCATATATTTTCTTCAGTGCCTTGTTTTTAGTACCATCATGAAATGTAACCCCTCAATATATAAATTGACTTAAATCCTTACTGTCAAAGACAAAATAATTGGCCAAATTAAGATCTTTATCACATTTTCTTCCAAAAGTTTAGAGCTTTTTAGTTTTACTTTTAGGACTCCAAACTCTTTAATTATTTTTTATACAAGGCCGGGCATGGTGTCACACGCCTTTAATCCCAGCACTTGGGAGACAGAGGTAGGAGGATCGCTAAGAGCTCGAGGCCACCCTGAGACTACATAGTTAATTCCAGGTCAGCCTGGACCAGAGTGAGACCCTACCTCGCAAAACAAAAAAAAAAAAAAAAAAAAATTTATAAACAGTAATAGTAAAATGTTGACTAAATATGTTCAATGCATTTATATGTATTTTGCATACATATTTATAGAATATGAATATAATTATATAGTACATAGTATGATAAAATTTTCTATACACCTTACATATACACAGGAACAATGAATGTGCTTTCTTTTCATTTCAATTTTAACATTTAAAATTAGACTACTAATATTTTCACTACTCCCATGAAAATTTTAAAAAAGGACTTCTAGGGTTTGGGATGTTTTAAAAATATCCTATTAATAATCTTTCCTGGCCATTGAAATTTTTCTATATTAAAGTTTTATTTCATCTTCTTGGAGTATTGATAAATAAAATATAAATAAATATTTGAGGTTTTTTTTTTCAATTTGTGTAAAATGCAATAATTCATTTATGTAACTGATATCCCTGTTTACTCTCACATTGATTAATTCTGTATTTGCTTATTTACATAAATTTGCGTGGAGGTTTATTGTTTTTGCTGATTCTGTTTTCAAAGATCAGGCTTTGAATTTATGTTCTCTATTTTTCTGACCGTTTTTGTTTTATTTCATGACATTTGTACTTGTCTTCATTGTACCCTTCCTTCTTTTGATTTGATATGATGTATGTGTTTTTCTTATTTTCTGCAGGTGAAATGAGTTACTTTATTTATTTATTTATTTATTTATTTATTTATTTATTTATTTATTTTGGGGGGGGTTCAAGGTAGGGTCTCACTCTGGTTCAGGCTGACCTGGAATTACCTATGTTTATGTATGTTTATGTAGTCTCAGGGTGGTCTCAAACTCACTCTGATCCTCCTACCTCTGCCTCCTGAGTGCTGGGATTAAAGGCATGTGCCACCACGCCCAGCTGAAATGAGTTACTCTTTACATCTCTGTATCTGTGTTCACTTAATAAGAAAACTTTTGGAATATAGCTGCCACTACTTTGTAGTAGCAGAATTTAGAACAAGTGACTTAATGTGTTCCACAATTTTTTCATTTAAAATATAAAAATAAAAAAATAAAATATAAAAATATGAAATATTATAAGAAAAGAAGTTATATGAATATATTGCAAAAGTTCCTAATATGGCTTCATTAGATTCAAAATTTCATAGTTCCTTTCCTGCTCCTTAAAATATTAATCCTCATATTTAAAGAATTTCCCTGACTTTAGCTTTCCCTAAAATAAACTTTTGTTCTGATGAGTTAGTAACACATTTACGTAATATTATTGTGAATATATTTCATAGTCTTTTTCAAAAATTCATTAAGATTCTTCATTATTATGACAACCATAAGTGATATGAAACAACAAATATGACCCCAGTCTAATTTTCTAATATTTTTCCAGTCCCCTAAATTATGGAAGTCATTACAGTATTTTAAAAACTATGAATGTAAATATATTTGGACAATAGTATTCACTTAATTTTCTTAGTGTGAAGTAATGAGATTAAGTTGAAACATCAATCTTGTTTCTTTTTTTGAAAATAAGAATTAAATAATGTTTCTAGTAGATTAAAAATAAAAGCATGGCAGTGATTAGCTGAAGCTGAGTTGGGAGTATTTTAGTAATGTGTTTTCAAGATGCAAGTTCATTGATATATATACAAAAATAGACCATTTTAGGTTTTGAATACTTTACCCTAATATATTTTAACATTCTTTTCAAATGAAGAATGAACATGACACATTTTAATTGGCATATGTGCAGTTATTATTAGTTGCTTATCTAATTATCTTAGAAAATAGCATCGTAAAGATATAATTAGTCTCGTAGATATTATTAGCTTTTAGTTGAGTATTTTCCTTAACAATTTGATTTTTGATTACTCAACAATCTGCTTTTCCCTGCATTATTTAGGTCAATACATTTCATACTCATTAGATAAACATAGTGCTATTGATTGTCTTTTGTCAAATTAGCAGTACATCTACCTGCTGTGGTTTAAAGATTTTGTTGTGAAATAAGATGCCAGTTAAGGCCATGGACAGCTACTGATATAGCCCTAATAACATAGGCTAATCTCCTTGTAATGTTTTCCCACAGCTCAATTAGATTTTATATAATTGAAAAACAAATGTAGGGTTGGAGAGATGTCTCAGTGGTTAAGGTGCTTGCCTGCAAAGCTTAGCAATCTGGGTTGGATTTGTCAGCACCCATGTAAATCCAGATGCACAAAGTAGTGCATGCATCTAGAGTTCATTGGCAGTGGCTGGGGGCCCTAACATGCCCATTCTCTCTGTCTCTTTTCTCTCTCTCTCTGCTAGCCAATAAATAGTTAAAAATATATATATATTTTTAATACATGGATAATTTAGGCCCCTCAGCAGAATGCAAACAGGGAGGAGGGAAAAATGGTACAAGCATATTGTGTATTAATACAAAGTATGTTCTTAATTTTAAAAAGAGAAAATGTGGGCTGGAGAGATGGCTTAAGCGGTTAAGGCATTTGCCTGCAAGCCAAAGGATCCCTGTTTGATTCTCCAGGACCCACTTAAACCAGATGCACAAGGGGGCGCATGCATTTGGAGTTCATTTGCAGTGGCTGGAGGCCCTGGTGCACCCATGTTCTCTGTCTCTCTCCCACTTTCTCTCTCTCTCTCTGCCTCTTTCTCTCTCTCAAATAAATAAATAAAATATAAAAAAGAGAAAATGTAATCAAATATTTGTGTGAGTATTACTATGGTCAGTAATCTCCTTCTGAGATTAACTTCCTTTCAATCCTTTGATTTTCGACTGATTGCTTCTTTAACTGAGAATTTCATATTTGATTGACTGTAACAGTTATCACTCGTCAACCTTTCTACATGCAATACTTATGAAATGTCAAGGAGTCTTTGGTATAAAGAACAGTAACCCAGTAATTAAAGAGCTGACACTAATGCAGATAACAGCCTAAACTAGTCAATATAATTTGTATTAAATTCTAACATGACAGTATCTCTGATATCTAGAAATATTCTACACGTCATTTTCTTCTTTGGATATTCTCTTTTTATAAATGACTACTATTTACTTACTTGAATGTCCTGGGGGGGCAAGGGGCAGAGCATTCCAGGGTTGTTTTTTTTTTTTTTTTTTTTTTTGGCCACTGCAAATGAATATCATGTGCATATGTCCATATGTCAGTTTCTGTATGTGGCTTTATGTGGGTGCTGGAGAGTGGAACCCTGGCCAGCAGACTCTGCAAGCAAATACCTTTAACCATTGAGCAAACTTCCCAGAACCTCAGCTATTCTCTTGGCTTTTTAAATTTGTATAAAATGAATTCTAGGGTGTGAAATGGTGGCTCAGTAGGTAAAATAGTTGCCCTGCAAGCATGAGGACCTGAGTTTGAACTCCCTAGCCATGTGAAAGGCAGTTGTGACTGCAGTACCTGTAATCCCAGGAATGGGGGTGGAAACAGGAGCTTCCCCATGCCTGGATGTCTACCTTGTGCTGCTAAATCTATGAGAGATGTTTAAAAAGTGAGGAATTAAAGGTCCTTGCTTGCAAAGCCTGACAGCCTATGTATACAATCCCCCCGTATCTATGTAAAGCCAGAAGTACAAAGTGGTGCATGCATCTTGAATACATCCTTTCTCTCTCTTTCCCTCCATTTTTCTTTTTCTTGCTCTGTTATAGATCAATAATTTTTTCAAATATAAATGATGTTGAGAGTGACTGAAGAAGGTATTCAACATAGAACATGCATATCTATGTGTAATGCACCCAGGCTAATGTGAACATGAATGAGCACACATGCTCACACACACAGAGACCACATACACATGCAAATTTAAATTATAATAAATTAAAAACTTAATTCTGGATCCTTACATAAATCTATTCTCAATGTTATGGTAATAATATTGGGTCACGAGGCTTGATGTCCTAAGAATTTGTTTTGTGATTACACTTACTGTGCTGTTCCCATTAAACATACTTCTCTTAGTCATACACCAGTAATTTTCATACTAGTGAAATTTTATGAACAAAATCATTTACCATATGTTGGGAGAGGAACGGGCACTGTTATTTAGCTTGCATATCCATTTGGTTGAGCTCTTTATTAACAAAATTGAGTAATATTTTGCACAGTTGAAACAGTTTCTAAAGTGTCAGAAAATTTTAAAATGATAATTTCACATAGAACCAGACTGCACCTATTTTAGAATAATATGACTCAACTATAAGAGTGAACTATTCATAAGAGAGATACTGAGTGGGAACAGCTAAACTTTCACCCTGAAAAGGCATTTCTTCTTTTAAAAATAAAACTGTTAGCCACTTTAAAAAGGTTTTTCTTTCTTTCTTTCTTTCTTTTTTTTTTTGAAATTCAAATCCGTAAATCTGTCCTATTGATAGAAAAACATGACATTCCATGTGTTATTTTATCCCAAAGACCTTATTACTTATCACATATTGTCTTCAATATTGATAACAGAAGGCAGGAAAACTTCGACTGTCTCCTTGTTTCTATTTTTATGCAGCAACATCTCATGACAGAAGGCTGGATAAATTGGATAGTGTACAGTTTCTTCTCCATTGTAACACATCCTCCCAGTGCCATGACCACAGCAGGTAATGTCACTTCCCACTGCACTTGCCCTACATAAACAGTCTGGATTTCTGTTCTTTTTATTGTTACAAATAGCACTCTATTTTTTAACATCCCTACTAGCTATAAATACAATAGTTATATAAAGTTGTATAAGCATTCACAGCAAAAAAAAAGAGGTCAACCAAACTTTCATAATAGGACCACTGGTCTCAAAATAGCTGTGGATTGCTCTTATCCCTGCTGCTAATTCTGTCCATCATCACCCACGTATCTAGAATTAGTTATAACACCTGCAAATAGGTGCAAGTTATATGGTCATATATAACCAGGAGGTTAAAGGAAGCTTCTTGTGAAGCATTTTCAAGATTTCTAAACTCTACCTACATCCTTCAAATTAAAATATTATTACCCTTTATTTTTGATACAAATATGATCTGCTTTGACAAACTTACTCATTTTTTAATTCATTCTTACTAATTTTATAACCTCTGTCAGCCTTTGGTTCTGCTATTCCATTCATCTCTCTAACCAAATTACTGTATTCATTATAGACAATGCTCAAACTTGCCCAAATATGTGAATAGGTAGAGCTTTTCCAGCCACCTCAGTCAGAATGGCAAAAATCAAATGACAACAAATGTTGGCAGGAGTATGAGGAAAGAAGGAACTCTCATCTACATCTGGTAGAGTGAAAACTTGTACATCCAAAGCTGAGGTTTTAAAAACATTTTTTTAAATTTTTTATTATTTTATTTATTTTTAGAGAGAGACACAGAGAGATACAGACAGAGAGGGAGAGGGAAACAGATAGAGATGGGCACACCAGCAGTCTCTCAGCTGCTATGAACGACCTCCAGATGTGTGCTCCCCCTTGTGGGCAAGTGCGGCATTGTGACCTTGGGTCACTTTGCTTCTGGCTAAACGTGGGACCTGGAGATTGGAACCAGAGTCCTTAGGCTTAGGAGGCAGGCGCCTTAACCACTAAGCCATCTCTCCAGCCCTTTACAAACATTTTTGATATTAGTACATATGCAACTAATACATAGACATTTATTTGAATTTAATTGTTAAGAAAATTTTCTGACTGTGATGGTATTCTAGAAGAGTCTGTTGAAAGTAAATCTGAGCAACGTTTAAGCCAGCAAATATATCTATGTATCTCATAGCAGAAGCCTCCCTCTCTCTTTTAGGACAATCACTCAATGACAGTGCTCTACACATGTGAGAGAATCCTATTGGTATTCACCATCTTTCTGCAGCTATTATTGCTAAACATAGTGAGTTTTATTGCTTATTTTGCTTTTGAAATTCTGCATCACCCTTAAGTACCAACAGGGAACTAAGAATCTAATGTGTGTTGCTTTAAACACTTTTGGCTATCAAATTGACTATTTTATATTAAAACAACAAGTGAAACACCATAAGTACACTAGACAAAAATCACTTAGTAATATATGTAATAAAGAGCAAAAAATTAAGAAAGTACCTGGAAGATTGGGAAGCTCAGGCTTATAAACAGAGACTTATAGCATTGACTAGGCTCTATTTTCATTCCCTCTCATTTCTGATAGCAAGTAAACTCCAGAAGCAACTGAAGGATTCTATGCTCTCAGGAAAATAATAATAAAATGAATCAACAATAAGGTTGAGGTCCTTTAGTTTCTAATTATTAGGTGAGACTGATTTCTATTTAGCCAAAGGTGCATAGAATTGAATGTGTGGCTTAACAATCTGTGAAATTGGACAGTAATCTATGGGGAGCAGTAATGCTGAAGGCAAAAGGTCTAAGTTAGCCAAAAATATACTTAAATATGTGAATGGGAGATGGTGATGTGATAGTACAAGCATGTGGCATTCCAGACTACTACAATAAAAATAAATAAATAAATAAATAAATAAATAAATAAATAAATAAATAAATGTAGATAATTCTGCCGAAATAACTAATTAGAAAATATTCAGAGATGAAGATATCAAATCTAAGACAAAAACAGAAGACTTGAGTAAATTATGTGGAACAGCTGTCTGATTTACCTCTCTCTTGAGATAAGTGGTGGGTGGGTGGGGGGAATAAAAAGTAAGAAAATAGGAGTTAGGCAAGTTGTTATTCCTAATCCCCTTAGTGAAAATGATTAATTAAATAATTTTATAAGGTACCCTCTCTATATGTGTAATAAAGAAGGAAACTGGGCTGATTGCACAAGGTTTAAAGCTCTTGTTAGACATAACTTCAACTGAATGAGCCTCAAAGGTTTCAGAAGGAGAATTTTAAACAAATATTTGCATAAAAGTCTTTTAAGGTGTATTTGACAGGCAAATATAATTACTGGGACAAACCAGAGGACTAGAAACCGTTTATGGGAGGAAAAATTTTTTTTTTTTTGCGGGGGGCGGGGGATGACATTTTCTAGAAGCTTCACCATAGTGGGTTAAGCAAAGCAATAACAGACAGCTGAGCATCACAAATCTTCATTAGCAACAAAAGGAGAGAAAGTGAGGTGGCTAGCAATGGCAAGCTGGGCTGGACTACAAATTCCCAAGGCCCACAACCAGTGACACATCTTTAGCAAGGCTCTACCACATAGGGTTTATGTATAAGGGTTAATCACGAGCACATGCGGCTATAGGCGACATTTTACATTCAAACCACCACAAGAGGTTAAGGTCTAGTTTTATTTTTTTATTTTATTTTATTTTTTATTTTTATTTTGGAGAGAGACACAGAGAGAGAGAGACAGAGAGAGAGGGAGAGGAAGACAGAGATCTAGATGTGTGTGCCAGCAGCATTGCGCCTCTCAGCTGCCTGGAAACTTGAAATCTAGATGTGTGTTCTTAGACTTAGCAGGCAAGTCAAGTGCAGCATTGCGCCCTTGCCTCACTTTGCATTTGGCTAAATGTGGGACCTGGAGTTTGGAACCGCTGGAGATTGGAACCAGTGTTCTTAGACTTAGCAGGCAAGCTCCTTAACCCCTAAGCCATCTCTCCAGCCCAGGTCTAGTTTTATTTTACCCAGCATGTCCTATGAGGACTGACTTGAAGCTTAGTAAGGGGCAAATTTTGGTCAGCATACAGACAAGTCAACTGCATATTTTCAACTTACCCACTACTCCTATTTCTCCTTTTATTTTGAAAAAAAAAAAAAAAAAAAAAAAAAAAAAAAAACAAGTTCATAATTGAAAACTATTGTGAATAAATTTAAAATTGGGTGACAAGGCAATTGCATTGATTTAAGCAGTAACTCATAACAGAGCAAACTGCACAGCAATTTTATTGATCATGAAAAGCTTGTAGTAGAGGGTAATTCTTAATAGGAAAATTACATTCCATTAACTTCACACTGAACTCTGAACTTCTAGTTTACATTGCCTTTTATCTTTCAGCTTTTCTTCACAAAATTAACATAATAATTTCTGCTGTTAATAACATTTTAAGAGATAGTACTGTGTGTTTTAAGCAGGTACAATAAATAAAGTGAACAGGGGTCACTCATGCTAATCACTAAATCGTCAAACTGAAACTCTAAGGAAGCAGAAAAATTTCAATATACATGCACAAGTGTGTGTGAGTGTGTGGTGTGTGTGTGTGTGTGTGTGTGTGTGTGTGTGTGTGTGTGTGTGTGTGTTTTCCCCTGAAAAGTATTTGGGTTGGAGAAATGACTCAGATATTAAGGACGAGGGCCAGAGGGGGCCTGCAAACTCCCACCTTTAAATAGCCAGAACACATATGATTAACTGGGTGTGGCCACATCTCTGTGTAACCCCAGCCCCATAAGGATGGGAGACTAGAGAATCACTGGTCTTGTGATTGGCAGGCAAGCTCCAGAATCAGTAAGCGTCTTGGTTCCAAGAGGGTAACTTCTAACGTTCGCCAGCCACTTCAGGCAAGCCCATGAGGTGCCACACCCAAACATACACGTACATACACCACACACACTCACTCACACACACACACACACACACACCCCACAACTATGCACATCCCCCCAAAAAAGGGGAAAAAAAAAGGAAAAGGAAAAGAAAGAAAGAAAGAACGAAAGAAAAAAGAAAGAAAAAAGAAAAGAACAGGAAATAGATTAATGGCAACCAATCAGAGAGGTCTTCTTTAATCTGAAACAGTATTATAAGAGAATCCTCTCTGTTTTAGCATGTACAAGCAAATTGAACTGAAATAATCTGTTGTGTGTGTGTGTATTGAGTGTATGTGTGTGTGTCAATGTCTAGGTCTGTGTATTATTTTGTCTCTATGATTCTGTTCAAGCTGCTTTGTAAAGCCCAATTTTTGTACTACATCAACATAGCTCTTGTTTTTCTACAGAAAAAGACATAACCTTGAATAATTAATAAAAACCAAATTGAATTTTAAGCTAAATATTTATTTTAAGTCTTTTAAAAAATATAGTTGAAAGATTTAATGTAAAAGTGTCAAGCACAATTAAATGGTGATTAATTTAATGATTTATTGTTTCAGCAAGAGTGTTGCCCCAGGAAGGATTATACCAGGCATGGGAAAAATCAAAGACTAATAAAATACCCATGTTAACTTAAAAGGTTAAAAAATAAGGGGACAAGATATGTAGGGGAGTAAGCACACTAGAAGAAGTTTACCCCTGAAGCAGAGATCGCTTCTTAAATGGGAGGCTGAGGATTGGAGTTATTTTTACAGAAGAGAAACAAGTGCATGGTAATGCAATGGTCAGGTAATGTGAATGTTTTGAATGCATGGTGAGAAAGCAAGATACATGAATCAAGCCAAGATGTATAAAGGACACTTGCTAAATGGAGATATTCAAATCATAGGCACCAAATGTTGTTGACTGAAAGGTTGAGAGCAAGCAAAGAAAGAAAGAAAAACGACTCTGGATATCACAAATAAAAGTTGCTAGAGGGCTGGAGATGGCAAGGTGTTTGACTGGGAAGCCTGCAGACCCAGGTTCAATTCCTTAGTATCCACATAAAGCCAGATACACCAAGTGGCACATGTGTCTGGCATTTGTTGGCAGTGGCTGAAAGCCCTGGTGTGTCCATTCTTTCTCCCTCTCTCTCTCTCTCTCTCTCTCTCTGTGTGTGTGTGTGTGTGTGTTTACCTCTTTTTAATAAATAAATAAATAAATAAATAAATAAATAAATAAATAAATAAATATTTTTAAATGTTAGAAATGAGCCAATATAATATTTATGCACACATAGGTTTCATTTCTATAGGATAAATATCGAGAGGTTCCAGTCCCTTATAATTTGGTAAGTATATCAGTAGTTTCAGAAACAAGCAAACTGGTTTTAAAATGTCTGTTCTAGTTTACATTTCTAGCCTTGTATGAGAAATCATTTCTCTGCCATCATAAACCAAGCTGGTAACAACCATATTGCCTGCCAATAACTAAATAGGTAAAGAAGCTACATACAAGCTTACCATGGAACAAGAATTATCAATCTAATGAAATCAAACCCTTTTATATGAGGAATAACTTTGTTGGATCTCAAATGCATTGTGTGGAATGGAAAGCCAATATCAGAAGGTCACATATTACATAATGCTACTAGTAATAATAAGATGAGAATTTAAACATATCATATGCTTGATAGTTTTAGCAAGGTTAAGATTTATTAATAAACAGTGTTAATATAGATTTAAACATAAGCATTAAGGGAGAGGCATGTCTAAGAAAAAAAATTCATAGTAGAGACATAGATGTGAGATTCTCAAAAGATATTCATTTGCTTTTATTATGGTACTAAGTTCCTAAAATGTAGCCACTAGAAAGTTTGAGGAAATGGAGCAAAGTTCAAAGAAACTATAATCATTATTTGAAATAATTTTCAGTCTATAATTATTTCAAGATAAAGACTTGCTACCTTCTAGGTCCTTCTGTCTGGAAACACACCCCCCCTTTGGTGATATTAATATCAAAGGAAGAATGCCTACAGTGGGAGAGTGAAAGTGGCATAGTGCAGCAGGCAGATGTGGGAAAAAGGGGGAGGGTTAACCAGAACTAAATGTGTGTATACATAAAAAATACTAATCTATAAATGAATGCAACTTTAAAGCTTATTTCAATGTATTAAAGGCATTAAATGACAAAGATTAAATAACGAATATTCTCCAGAAAATAACAAATGCAAAAGAACCAAAGATAAAAGACATTGTATTTTTTTACAAGGTAAAAAAGTAAAAATATAAAGTATTTTGGTTACAATTCATAAAGCGAGCATGAAAGCAATTAATTTAACATTTAATTGAAATATAAAATCATATTCTGGGCTTTAAAGAAGACACATTTTATGCTTAGTACACATTGTGTCATTTCCTCAGTACTTAAAATAACTTTTGATTATGGTTTCTAGTAATCCTCTACAGTGGAAAAATGAGTTAATTACACATGATTAATTTTTAGATTAAAATGTTCACAAAGTAATGTACTCTATAATTATTGTTTTGATATTCTCTCAAACTGTATATAGAAATGATTCAACTTGGAATAATTTGACAGGTTTTTAAATAAAAATTTCAGATTAATTTTTATTGATTCCTTGAACTATTTATAACATACATACACACAACACACACACACACTTTCCATGTCATCCACGTCTCCCTCATTTATCATATATCAGAGAACTTGAAATTGGTAACAACATTTTCCCAAAGAACTCACCATTACTAATATTAAAATTAACTTTCTTTAAAATGTAATCTTGATTTAGTCCTTTACATTATTAAAAGAAAGCCCACTATCTTATCTAAGGCATTCTCATTTGAGTGAGTTCATTACTCACTTTACCAACTGGAGTTCTCACAGGGATGACCAATATATGCTTCCCAAATAACACCTCACTGTATACTTAGAATCATCAGAAGATGCTTCTGGCAAAGTTTCTCAAAGTTTATTTACTGTGACTCAATTTATTTTTATACTCACTGATTCTTTCACTATTCCCAATATTTGTTGGTCAATTGCTGCTAGTCAAGTATAATCATATATAATCATATCCCTAACATATTTTCAAGATAAATCCCCTAACCTCATAGAGATGTCTCCACAAGGTAGGAAAATATGTCACAATAAATAAAGATATCTCTATAACAATAATAGATGAGCATATGAGACAAGTAGCATCAGAATCAGTACAGTGAGAAGGATTGATGCTCTCTACAGATCTTCAAGAGAGATGAAATGTAACTCCTGCAGTGTTTGAGCAAAGACCTATCCAGATTGTGCATGTGCAAAACCCAGTGAAGATCAGGCATTTGACTTGGGAATGCAAGACTAGTGAATAAATTCATCAGGTCAGACAGAAAATCACTAGCATGACTTTTATAATGTAAGGTAAGGAATTTGGGTTTCATTCAAAGTATAAGAGACCTAGACATTTTATAGAATACAATTATAAATTTCAATAGTTTATTAGTAAATATATACATGCAACACTATATGCAACACATGCATGTCTTCCAGTAATTCCTTTTTGACAAGTACAGATATTCTCATCCACCTAAAATGAATCAAATCCATCATCAAAGATCAATTTCATGGCACCTTGTGAGATGGTGACAACTTTAGAGAAGGGCTACTCCAATGGAAGGAAATTAAGTTACTGGTGGAATGTACATGAATGGGGAAAGTGGGAACCCCAAAAAACCCTGATTTTTGAATCAATGCTCAGCTTCTGTGAAGTGAACAGCTTTACTTCATTCTCTGATATGATATGTGTGCTTTCTCAACACAGGTTGTAAACCAACAGGACCAATGTAGCATGGACTAACACCTCTGAACTTGCAAGCTCAAATTAACTACACCTCCTTAGAAGATGATTATTTCAGGCATGTTGTCACAGTGACGGATGGAGGTCAACACATTTATTTAAGTAATTGCCATGTATTCCATTTGAAGAGCGTAGTTTCCTTCTCTACATATTGTAGGTTTCCACTGTAGCAGCTTTCTGCTTTCTTCTTTATTAAAGTCAACCATAAATGTGGTTATCAAGAGCAGCACAAAAGGGTTATTTTTTCCATTTTATCTTCTGATTATTTCATGATTGTGTCTAGGGATGTTGATTCTATACAATTACATGGTTTTTTAATTACTGTGATTAACTCATTTATGAGTCCTATGGTTTTCTAATTATGACATTATGCCACCAATAAAAAACAATAATACATTTAGTCTTTCCAGTTCCTATACCTGTAATATATTTTCTAGCCATATGATGGAGAATAAAACTTCCTGGTTCCTATGAATAAACAAAAAATGAAGACCACTATTTTGCTTCGAATCTATGCAGAAACCCATTGACTGTTTTCCTATTAATTATGTACTTTCATTCCTAGATTCCTTTATCACATTCAGGGAATACTCTTCCATTTCTCTTGCTCAGTTTTCTGAATTTTCTGCATGTATTGAAAACTGTATGTTTTATCTTCTTCTTTTTTGGTCATGTGGTTAGTTATGCTGGTTGATTTTTGAAAGTTTAGAGTAACTTTGCATCCTTGAAATAAATACTGCTTTGATTGTATTGTTTTATTCTCCTTTTATGTACTGATGAATTCAATTTCCTGACATTTTATTAAAGAAACTCTGTGCTTGTGTTCTTGTGAAACACTTCTTCATACTTTTCATGGAATGACTATTTAAATTCATAACAGAATAATGATGGCCTCATAAAACAAATGGAAAATATTTTACTTCCCTCAATTTTCTGCAAACATTTCTTTTATTCTATGATTTTTATAAGCATTTATTGAATGTCTGAGAGATCACATTAGAAAAACCAGCTTTGTTTAGAATTCTCTTTGAGGCAAATCTTCTAATGACTACTGATAAATTAAATATGTACATTACATACAGAGGTACAAATATTTTTCTTTATTTTTTTCGAGTTCCAATTTGGTAGGCTCTCTTTCTCTCTCTCTCTCTCTCTCTCTCTCTGTGTGTGTGTGTGTGTGTGTTAGAAACATCCAACAATATGGGGAATGTTGATTTGTAACATGAAGTTTATATATTGTTTATTAATTGATGTCTTCATTTATTACAGTGGAAATCTATGCTTTCTCACTAAGGGCATTATATATTCTTTCATGTTCCAATTTGAAACAGTCTAGTTTTGCTAACACGTTTTGTTGTTTATTTATCATTGATTTCTATTATAACTCTCATTAGTGGTATATTATTTAGCTTATACATAAGTCTAACTCATTATTTTTTGAGAATCCTATAGAGAAAAGTGGATAGCTGATAATAAACATCTCTTTCTTTTATAAGTGTCTAAGTATGTACAGTTACATATAAAATATATACATATATAAATTTTCTCCTAAATTTCTTATTAACATTTTATGTGTAATTTCCATGACTAGTCAGTTTGAAATAGGGTTCTCTAATGTATGTAGATATACTATATTCAATTAAATCGGATTTATGAGGTTAGTTTACAGTATCAGTATTGAGTAGGCCAACAATGCCCATCTACTTGCTGGAGGAGCAGAGGAGACAGTAGCTGCTCAGCGCATTGCATGAAGCACAAAACTGGATACCTCAAAAGTCCTAATGCAGTGATGGACTTCTGGATTTCCTTAGAGAATGGATGGGAACAGTCCATCTTGAAGGGCTCAAGAAGAAGGAGACTGATGTCGGTGGTGGAAGGCAGCAACAGCAATGGATGGTATTACTTCTGGAAGAAGCAAGGACACAAAGATGACATTCAGAACCCCTAGAGAAACCCACTGAAATGTGATATCCACTACGAATTATTTAGAAACCCCTTCATAAATATGCCCAGAAGCACATATCCTAGTTTATAAGTTGAAAACTAAGAAATATTGTCAATGCTTAATTTCCAAATGAAGAAAATAATAAGGCCATAATTCTTCCTAATGCAATGTAATTATAGTATATACAACCAAAAATGTATTAATTCTTCCCTTAGAATAAATGGCAAATTCTCTTGAGGAATATTTACTCTTTGAAAATATACTAATTTGCAGTAATATAGATTCAACAATGGTTAAGGGCCAATACTAACTCAATGGATGTAATACAACATGGAAAATAATGGAAAAAGAAAGGAAACATAGGTATGTGTTTAACATGTGTTTAGATGTGTTTAGAATATACTTATATTCTTAACAAAATAAGAAACGTATATTTATTTGGCCTTTCCAACCACAATATCTGCACGCTATACATCAGAGAACTAAGGTGGATTCTGCCAACTCCTATGTGTGTCTATCCAGATTCTACATTGATGAACTTGGACAAAATAACTACAGGATGAATTCAGGAACCAAATTGACACAATAAAAATCAAAACTCTTTGATCTCCTGAATTTCCTAAGTCCCTACTTGGACTAGAATGCCATGATGCTGTTTGTTACGTGCTAAAATCAATGTCAATTTAAAACAAGTTTCTACCAGGCACTGAAACATTTGATTATGTCCTTTCTCCCAATACCCAGTGCCTTGTATATTTATTATTATTATTATCACTATGAAAATATATCTGAAGAACAACTTAGTAAATAACTAATCTGGCTCATAATTTTAGTGCATAGCTCATCATAGTAGGGAAGACATGGAGATAGGAGAGAATAGTTACATCTAATTACATCCACAGTTGGCCAAGAAGAAGAGAGACATAAATGCTTGTATTCCACCTCACACAATCAACCACGGTGTGGTGATATACACACCCAAAGTAGGTTTTCTCATTTCAGTCCCATATTGCTAGAAATTCCCTCTGAATTGCCCATATGTTTGTTTTCTAGATGGTTCTAAATTTTGTCAAGTAGTCAGTCAGTCATAGTTGGCTCCAAGTCCCAGAGGTTCCCAAAGGAAATGATGGGAGAAAGATTAACATAAGAATAATTGGTAGTGTAGCAGCGTGCTTCTTCTAAGGTGAGGCAGGAAAGCACTGGGAAATAGTTGACCAATTCAGGTTCCTGTTTGGCTTGAGCAGTGAACATACTCACTACCTCACAATTCACTTAAGCAACATGATTGACTCCTTGGACCCTCACCTCCATCAAGCTGTATGAACATAAGCCAATCCAAATGAATGGATAAGGTTTCCTATTCTTAGTCAATGGTAGATACTCTCCTACATTGTTCAATTTCTATTTATTTTTTTTTAATTCTGCCTTATTCCTATGACTAACTGAGTATATTTATAATTAAAAGCAGGTGCTTTATGGGAAGGGATGCATGGAGCAAAGATTACATAACTCCATCCTGCAAATAAAAATGGAGACCAATTCAAACTACAGCTTTTAGCTGTTAACTCCTCCTCCTTATAAAATTCTTTGAAACTCAAGGGGCCCTTGAGTTTTCTCCCACTCAAGTGACCTATGCCCATCTTGTTAGTGTACAAAGTCTTCCTTGCTGATTTACTTTTTGGGTATGTCATTACCAAGTCTGAATCAAGTGTCATGCACCTTCAAATAGCCAAACCAAGATAACCAGTATTGATGGGATCTTTCCTCCCCTTTATTCAAGGGATTATATGACCATAGATTGACCTAATTCTGAAAATTAGTTGAGCTGCTATGGTCCTCTACTGCCATGGTTTGAAATGGTCTTCCAATCATTTGCTCTGGAATTTTTCTGATTGTATAGATTAAGCAATAATTGAGGATGTCCCTACCCCTCTAATTTACTTCTGAAACAGCATGATTAATTAGACAGAACATTCAGTCTACATCATGATCAGTCATTGATTTGCCTCTCTTTCCATTTTTGGAAGTATGATCTCCTTGCCTAATGTGTAATCAAATTAGAGTGTAATCTCCAAATACTGCCAAGTCCTTTAGAGGGACAGTCTTACCAATCTTTTCCATAGCACTATTCTTGTAAGAACACTTGTGTACTGTGTATGGCTGTCTAGAGGAACAGAAACAGTAACATATTCACATTGGCTAACATGTTTGGGACAGGGAAGTCCAGCCATGGTCATCTTCACCCTGGAAAAACAGAAAATTCTGTAGCAGTTCAAACCATGAAGCTGGATGTCATAAAAGTCTAAAACTGGTGCTATGAGCTGGGAATTCTCTTGAAAAGTGACTGATATAGTCAGTCAGTGAAGGAAGGCCAAGGAAGATGGAATCTAATGACAGTGGACATTAGATTAGGAGAGCACTAGGGACAGAAGCACTCACTTTAGAAGAAATGGAGGCAAGCAGCCAGCACTGTTGTATACTGGGGTCATCCATTGAAATGTATGGTGAGTTTGAAAGAAGGTCTTCCTGTCTCATTTCATAATCTGAAAAAGTGTTCTTGATCTCACCCAGAAATGTCTCCTATGGTGATTCTAAATCCAATAAATTTGACAGTTAAGATCAGCCATCACAGCTAAACTTGCCATTTATTTTAGCTATTGTGGTAGTTTGAATATATGTCCCCCCAATATATTCAATGTTTTATTACTTTATAGTTTGCATCTGCAATCACCTTGCTAGAGGCAAGGTCACTGGGGGCCGGTCTTAAGGTGTGGTGATGGTTTGAGAGTCCATTGTAAAGATATGCAAATGTGCCTAGCAGGAGTTCCTGAAGTGTGCTGTGTGACCTTTTGGCAGTAGTTTTTGCTCTGTGTGCTGTGGTGGCTGGTTGGCTTTGCTCTCTCTGCTTGGCCCTGTGGAGAGCAGGCCGCTTCTCTTGCCATTATGGAACTTCCCCTGGATCTGTAAGCTTCAATAAATAATATCCCTTCCTCCATAACTGTGCCCGGTCTGGAAGTTCATCTCAGCGAACCTGAAGCTGTCTGCAACATTAAAGTGGTACCGAGGAGTGTGGGGTGAGATGAACCTGACCGTGTGGATATTCGACTTTTGGAACTTTTGTTTTGGAGGAATGGGCATGGACTTGGTGCTTGCAACTGAAGATGCCTTCTGGAGTGGTAAGCCAAGTTTTATGGACTATTCTGATGAGAGTTTGAGAATGCTAAGTGCAGACAGTATTGAACTTCGAGGCTTGGCTTATGAGCTTTCTAAGGGGAAGGAAAGACGGCAGAGGACTTTGTTGGAACTGGGCTACTGGCATAAGGGATGGCTACATTCCGTTATCCAGGCCCAGAGTGTTTGATCAAATTTAAATTTGTAATGGACTGATGTGCTTGGCTAAAGATATTGGACTGAGATTTTAAGATTTTAAGTTGGGAAAACTCAAGCAAGTTAAAAGTAGAGGCATTTGAGACTGGTTTAGCTGCTATTGTCAACGCATTAGCAATCTTAAGGAAGGTGGAAGGAAGGTGGCCTGACTTGATTTACATTAAAACAATGGAGAGGATGCCTGAGGAAAGACTGTTAAAAATGCAAATTCTTGGAAAGAGCTGACTGGAGAAGGAACCTGCTTTTCAAGGCTATGGTTTATTTTGTCCCTGGATTAAGAATATGGCTGTGTCCTGCACACCTGGTATTAGTTTTGGAAGCATGAAAAATGCATGGAGTGGTCATGAATTGCACACGGTTCCAGGAGCCGCTGCTGAGATGCGGCATGAGGCAGGGCATGAAGTCCCCGAGGAATAGGCTGGAAGAGCCTTTTGGAAGATGGACCGTGGTTTGCATGGAGACCTGAAGATGTTTTGGATATACCAGGACTGTGCAAAAGGGCTACCATGGAGTGCAGTGTTGGCATGGGATGAAAGTTTTCCCTGGCGACTGGAGGGACGGAATTGGAAAACTGGAGACTGTCAGTCTCTGGTTATATTGAACTTGAACTGCAGAAGTTTGATGACGGCTGATGATAGTTGAGTTTGCATTATTCTAGTCTCTCTTTGCTATGCCTTTTACCAGTTAAAAATGTTTACTCTGTTCCTTTACATGTTGAAAGTATTTAACTTGTTTGATTTTACAGGACTCACTATCTTAAGTTGATCAAGACTGTGAGACCTTTGAAATTGGACTGAGTACAATTTACAATGTGTGATAGTTATAAATCTATTGGGGGCCAGGAGCTAAATATATTGGGGGCCAGGGGCGGAATGTGGTAGTTTGAATATATGTCCCCCAATATATTCAATGTTTTATTACTTTATAGTTTGCATCTGCAATCACCTTGCTAGAGGCAAGGTCACTGGGGGCTGGTCTTAAGGTGTGGTTATGGTTTGAGATTCCATTGTAAAGATATGCAAATGTGCCTAGCAGGAGTTCCTGAAGTGTGCTGTGTGACCTTTTGGCAGTAGTTTTTGCTCTGTGTGCTGTGGTGGCTGGTTGGCTTTGCTCTCTCTGCTTGGTCCTGTGGAGAGCAGGCCGCTTCTCTTGCCATTATGGAACTTCCCCTGGATCTGTAAGCTTCAATAAATAATATCCCTTCCTCCATAACTGTGCCCGGTCTGGAAGTTCATCTCAGCGAACCTGAAGCTGTCTGCTACAGCTATATTACTCAGTAAATTTCTAGTTTTCAACCTTTTAATTTTTTTTATAATATCAGACTAACATTTTAGGAGATCTGTTATGAAATGGCCAAATTTCCCAATATTTGAGACTTTTCTAATTGTCTGATTTTTATTATTTAAATGTGATCCCACTGCTGCCAAAGAGAAGAGTTTTGTAACATCTTACTGCTATAATCACTAGCAATTTAGAGGACATGGAGTTTAAATATCTGTTGATGAGCTTGCTTCAAGGTCACCATGAGAGTTAGAGTCCTGCCTAGGGAAGATTCAACCTCATCCAGAACACAGAGATCTTCATAAATTTTCATTTAATTTCAGGTTTCATCACAAATTCAAGTCCAACAAATATGAAAGCAACTATTGCTTTCTCTTTTTTGAAGCTATTGGGCAGTTTAGATTTTGTTTTTGTCTGTTTTGGTGATTTTTAAGAAAAAAAAGAGACAGAAAGGGATGTGAAAAGAGAAAGAGTACATTGTAAAGGGCATGAAATAAGCAGGAGTTTAACTACAACCATAATTGTATTAACTATAATATAATTATATATTTGTCATCACCTCTAATTTGGTATATGTTCCTTGGTGTTTATGCTTGTAACAATAAGGTAGGAATTAACTAAAGAAATGTATTATATGGCAGAGTGAAGTCCTTCACAGACATAGCTGCAAGAAATAAGAGACATTGCAACATACACTTATTCAGCCATGGAAGGCTCCCAAACTTCAAAATTCTTCAGAGAGAAACAGGCCTGCAACTAATGCTTTCAAGGAATAAGTTTCTAGTAAGTGTCAATCTCAAGGATTCTACTTTCTTGCCCTTTTTATTGAGTATACCTTTTCTAAAATGCCACCTAGATGTTTGCTTGCTCAGCATGTGAAATGAGTAATTCCAAAGAACTCCAGCCTATTCCTGAGTTCACTGGGCAAGAAGAAATCAAGGGCACTTTCCCATGAATTCCATAGTTTGCTCTTTGTTGACAGAACTAGATCTTAGGAATTGTTTTGTCTATTGCTCAACAACCTAATGAAAGAGGTCTGAAAACAGTTAAAGAAAAGGAAGAGATAAGTCACATCATCAGGCCAGCATCTAATTGGATCATCAGTTCAGAATGCTACACCATCAGTTTGCTATGACAATCAGTTTCTCTTGAGTTTAACTCGAGGGCAAGATACCTCTCTATTATGGCAAACATTGTCCATGTCTATGAAAGCTCTAGACAGAGAATGGGTTTATGTTCAACTGCAAATTGCTCAGCATCTCTGGTATGATCTGGGGTAAATAATCACCCTATTTTATAAACGTGAGAAAAGAATCATGTTTCTCTTTAGATTTCTGAGGGACTTATTTTATTTCTTTTCATTTCTAATTTTCACAAAACTTCATTACACATTCTATACCATCATAAACTAAGTGTTACAAGTATATATTGTAAATAATTTTGAATGAAAACTTTTCTCTCTAAATCAAGCTCATATACAATGTTTGGATCTAATCCATCAGTATGACCTAGTTTGTTTTTCAGTTTAAAGAGAAAAAAAAAATCAAATGAGCCTTTTCTATTAGTCTAATCGGGCTGTGTTTCAGCTTGTTTTCACTAAGGTACCATTTAACCACTGAACTTGTGATAGATTAAATAGAACCATAGTGGCTCAGAAGAATTAAGACTGTTTCCAAACTTACTTCAAGGCTCATTAAAACAAGAGTTTTCCAAAAGTGTGCCCAGTTCATTCCTGGATTAAATATATTGCATACTATTTATTTGAATTAATAGAGCTTCCCTAATATCTTTCAGGGCATTGATGAATATTTAAGAAGAGTGTTTTTTTAATAAACATATTTAGTTTTCACAGGCTTGACTATCTGTGAAAATATAAAATATAGAACATAAAAGTGAGAACCAATAGCTATAAATAAAGACATAAATGGGGCAATGTAGATTAATTGTGGGGTTTTGAATAAGTTTAGTTTCTATTACATGTGAGACTGCAATCCAGATCTTTAAAGATAGGTCACAATAAAAACAGATAAAGTAATTGCCATAATTTATTAATATTTTAAGTTTATGTATGTAAAAGAGATGATCACACACTAATAAATAAATTGAGAGGTAATAAAAACGTTACACCAGGCAGTTTAAATTGCAGTGTGAAGAAGGATTAAGTGTTGGGATCTCCTTGTGTGTCTGACTAGACTCTTCTTTGTCTTGCTTATGTGAGCTTCATTACACTTCAAATGGCTGTTGGATAGGCTGGAAAGAACAGCAGAAAGACAACAACAAAGGCAGTTTCAACATAGCCATGAGTTGGCTTACAGTTCCCTGTGAACTGTATTAATTGACACCTGAAATTTAGGACAATCAGCCATGGATGTGGCGGCATGACTGTGCAGTGTATAGTATAGCCATCCCAGAGTACCTCACTGTAGAGGTACTTGACTTGGCAGGAAATGCCTCAAAGACTTGAGGTCAATTGTATCACACCATATCACTTGCAACTTGCTATTCTTGGAAATGAAGAATTGGACTCTCTGATCAAGGCTACAATTGCTGGTGGTGGTGTCTTTCCACCCATCTACAAATCTCTCATTGGGAAGAAAAGATCACAGAAAACTGTCTAAAAGGTTGTCTGGACTCCTCATTATCTCAAGACTCTATAATCACTATTAACTGTTGTCCATTGTTGGTGATTCCAGTGCACTCTATCTCTGTGTAAAACACAATTTTGTCTTTTTGAGATTCTATTTGAGCAAGTTGGAAGCTTAATTAGCTTCTTAACCAAGCAAATTCCTGCATTTGATTCTTAACCATATTTAAGTGTTACTGTGGCTTCAAAGAATCTATTAATTCTAAAGCAGTGGGTTTGATTGAGTTGACAGTTTAAAAAATACCGTTTGGATTTTAATTGTAATGCAGAAATTATAGTAAAAACATTTTGTTTTGTACAGACATGATTTCCACTCTGGTGAATAAGCTCAATAAAGTTCATATCCACCCTCCCCCTAAAAAAATGTAACACCGTGGGTTCAGATAATGTGATTTCATATGTAATTTTCAGTGAAATGACATTAAAGTATCATTGTTTCACAGATTTTCATACTGTAAGGGCTTTATTTTGTTTTTAAAAATACTTTTATGCAATTGCTACCAGAGAGAGAGAGAAAGAGAGAGAAAGAGAGAGAGAGAGAGAGAGAGAGAGAGAGACCCTTAGAATGCGGAATCAGGGCTTATTGCCACTGCAAATGATCTCCATAAAAATGCACCACTTTGTGTATATGGCTTTATGTGCATGTGTAGCTAGGTCTGTAGGTGCAAGCAAGTGATTTAACATCTGAGCCATCTTCATGGCCCAAGACTTATTTTCTCATCACCATGATTATTTAGGCATGTCAACAGAGAGGAGTGAGTAAGGAAACAATATATTGAGAATGTGCTGGGAATGTATCATTTAGGTCAACATCCAAATTAAGAAAGAAAGAAAGAAAGAAAGAAAGAAAGAAAGAAAGAAAGAAAGAAAGAAAGAAAGAAAGAAAGAAAGAAAGAAAGAAAGAAAGAGAGAGAGAAAGAAATCAAGCAAGCAGGAAGGAAGGAAGGAAAGATGGACCAAACAGAAGGGGAAGTTTACATTTTCTGAGTTAAAGCTCACAAAGAAGTAAGTATACTCATGGGAGAGGGTCTGTGAGTTAAGTGAGCTGAGGGAGGGGCTTCTGGAGATATAGTACATTATCTCATTAAGGGGATAAGTATTCCCCTTATCTCTTCAGCATGTATTTAAGTGAGATGTGTTTCCCTGACCTGGTGAGTGATTGACAGGCTCCATTAGATTAACTCAAAAGGAAGGGGACCATAGTCCTGAGACCTACAGCCAATATTTTTGAACTCAGGAGACAAGAAGAGGCATCCTTTGTTAGATGAACTCCAAATTGGTTAGTGTATGCCTACCTACATAAATTTGAGCCACAAATTGACAATCATACATTTGTGAGCTATACTGATATGGAATAAGTATGGAATGCCATATTTTATGAGCTGGTAAAACAAATGACCACTTACTAATATACACTGAAAAATTTTAATGAATAAACAGCTTGTGTATGGTTTCAAGTATTCAAGATATTCAGGCCATTTTCCATCTTAGAAATGGCATAGAACATTCCATTGGTAATTTGAAAAACGATATACAAGTAATATTTGAAGCTTAACTCTTAACAAATTCTTAATTTAGACTGGAACAGAGTTTAATTGATTAAACAACAACAACAAATCCTGCATAACTTCCTGGCAAAGAGGGATAGATATTCTATAAAACACAGAGGAAAGAGGAAACAAAGCAAAAATAAAGGTGTTAAATGTAGAAACAAAGATGAGGTAAGGATACATAGAAACGAATGTATGAACCTTGACTATACAACAGCTAGTGGAACATGGACAGATAAAGCAATATACAATTGTAGAACCCTGGCTTCTGGAAGAAAAAAAAAATGAGCATCAGGGGTTATTGGAATAAGTAAATGTGGACATGGTAAAATGTGTCCTGCATGCCCTCATGAAATCATAATGCCTAGCTATACATCATCATTTTGGTTTAACATTACCCCAGAAGTTCAGTATTAATATCATATATCCAACACATTAACCTGGGCTCATTTACTGGTTAAGTTGTTGCAGCCCAGTCACATATATTTGATGAGTCTCAAATGGAACTTGTAATTTTTTTGGTGACTGCTAATATTAGCAGTGGCTTTGGTTATAATAGTCAAATTCTTTCACTCCTGTTGTTAGGCAAAAAGGTAGAAAATGAAGAGAAGGAAGACCTGGCTTGACAGTGGAGACAGGCTTTGTTTGGGAAAATGTGAGAAGGACTCTGGCCAGGCAGGTCATTGGGATTCTGTGATTGCAATGCATTCTACCTTGCCTCCGAGATTGGGTCACTTTCATGAAATGATTGAGATAGATGACTGGGTCACTTCTGGCAAACAGAGACTTACGTTTGTAAAATTACATCAGAGTTCAAGGTTCTAACACCTCAGACACATTTTCTTCCATCAAGGAAGAATATTCACAATTGGTCTCTCTGTATCTTTGGTTCTGCTTCTTCAGTCTATCAAATTTAAAGTTCTTGAATGTAGATATCTGTCTCCTTTGTGTCTATTCCTCACCCTGTAGTGCTCTTTATCTGCTTTATGTTCCCTCCATGTCACCAAAAATCATCCTGATGGTCATCTAAGAATTTCCAAATTCTAGAAAAATGCATTTGTAGTTCTTGGATTGACTGATCCACTAGGTTTTATTTGCTTTTGTCCCTCAGAAAAGTTGCTAGTACCTTTTCAGAACTGTTCTCATTTCAGTAACCAGATGTGCTTTTTCATATGCTAGTCTCTGTCTTTATAATGACATCATGGTCACAGCTGCAGCAATCACACACTGGTTATTGTAGGCAAAGGTTTAAGATAAATCTGTCTCTGAAATTTTGATAATTTTAGAGTATGAAATAAACTGACAATAGTGGAATAATGGAGAAGAAAGCACAAGTGTTATTGCATGCCTGAAACATTGTAGTAAGAGAAGCTAAATAAAGGAAGATGGCCTCTTCTTATACAGAGTTGATAAGAGTTAGGGGATGAATGGGATTGAGGTGCGAAGGAAAGTTTGCAGGCTGACAGGGCTGGGGGAGGGTATACAGCAAGCAAGGGTTTTCTTTTATGTAGATGTGATTTCCCTGTCAACAGTCTTCTTTGGTGATCTATCTGGATCCAAGGTAGAATCCTTAAGTTATTCTCCCTGCAGAAAGACCTTTCCAGGAAGAAAAGAAGAACATCAGACAAGAAAAGTTTGAGTCTCCATTCGTTATTCACTTTGCTTATAAATATAGATATAAATTTCTCAGGTAAAATGACAACCTTTTCAGTGCCTTACTATAATTTTAGGAGTGTGCAGTTTCTTCTAATGACCGACAAAGAAAAACAATGGAAATTTATTTGTGGTGCATTTGTGCCCAAATGCAGCTCTTTTTCAGATTCCTGCCTTCCACACAAATCTGTAAGCTCAAATGCAGTACCTACTCAACTTCAAACTTCTAGTCTACATAGTTTAGCTTTCTAATTATTTGGTGTATTATCAAACATTCTGTTAAATGCAAAAACTTGGAAATCGTATTTGACTTCCCATTGACCATATTCTATTGATCATTCCTAGCTGGTGAGTTTATCCTTTTAGGAAAAGTTTAGGTTTGCTCCCTTCTCTTAATTCTTTTGAGAAATTTATTCATTCATGTTTTATTAAGTGTGCCTTGAGAGTCTAATTGTTCTTCAAACTGACCTACTGCTTTTCATATTCTATGAAAAGTCTACTTTAATTCATTTTCTTTGTTAGTTACACTTACAGAAATATTTCTGAAATATGAATGAAACTATTGACATGATTTCTTAAATTTTCTTTCCCCAGATTTAATGTAGAGCCCTTTCCAGATACTTTGAACATCATGTATCTTTTAATACCCTTCACCTCTCATTGCCTTCCTTTGTATGCCATAGAAAGGAAATGCTGAAAGGACTCAAGGTTGTCTATTTCACAATTCTGCATTTCTGTCTATTGTGTTATAATTTCCTGGAATGTTCTGCTCCTGTGGCACTGTGAACAGTTCACTATCGTTACTCCTTCAAGACATAGATTATTCTTTCTTCGTTGTACAGACATTTCTTGGTCAAATCTTTCTTTCATTCTTCAGGACATTTTTTTCACTCTTCTCTGGAGAATAATCTTGAAACACATTATTTTCATTTTTTGCATCACAATCTCCTACTGACTATTTGGAACATAGAGATAAAGTGGAATTCTCAAGTAAATTTATTGCTTAAATGAAATTTTGTAATAAGGAACAAGCAAGATATGCATGTAGAAACTGTGACAGAATGCCTACATTTTGGCTTACTTTCCAACATAGCTAAAACAAGGGAAGATAATATTAACTGAGGAGGATTGTCTTGTTAAGTAGAAATAGTAATAAAATATCATGGGAAGATGTCATGGAAAATATTAGAGATTAAACTAACATAATCATTTAAAATATACACTGTGAACCATAACAAATATAATAATCAAATCTTTAGCAAGACAGATAAGAAAGAAAATATATTGAATTTATTTTTAAGACCAGAAACATGACCTCCCCTGCCATAGATTTTTGCTTAGGTTTTTCAGTACTAGGTATGTATTCCCTCCCATAGTATGGCAGGGGAGGTCATGAGCCTTAGGGATATAAAGCCTGATCTTGTCTGGCTAAATGTATATATTATTCTCACAAGCTGCCCTGAAAGCACCACACTTAATGTTCATATTCACATATTAATGCTACTTTCACTTCTGGTTAGAGAAGCTTCTCTTTTCAGATGTTGATGACCACTGGGATGACCCAAAAGGCAACATAGTGCTGAGAAGAAGGGATGGAGGAGTGCCCAGCACTGAAACATCTCTGTCACATCCTCCAAGGCTCAGGGCCCATTGCATAAGAGGGGGCAGAAAGAAAGTAAGAGCCAAAGGAAGGGTACAACCCCTTACATTGCAACTGTCCAGACAGAAATTGGTCTTGATATCCATGACCTCGCAGTGCCTAGCAATACCTTCG
Organism: Orientallactaga sibirica; assembly: GCA_036365145.1. Lineage (NCBI taxonomy): Eukaryota > Metazoa > Chordata > Mammalia > Rodentia > Dipodidae > Orientallactaga > Orientallactaga sibirica. The sequence continues at coordinate 9,553,597 of JAEOAD010000023.1, read as the reverse complement.
CAAGACCCTCATAATAGAAGAAAAAGATGATGACATCAAATTAAAAGAAAGACTAATGGAGAGAGGGAAGGGAGCTGATGGAGATTGGAGTTCTAAAGGGAAATGGGGGCAGGGGAGGGAAATATCATGCATTTTTTGTATGTAAGTATAGAAGTTGTCAATAAAAAATAATTTATAAAAGACCAGAAAAATGGATATGATAGATATGATAATAAGAATAACTTGTAATCCTTTTTGGAATCCTTAAGGAAGCAACATTATATTATTCAGAGATCCTTAAAGAGTCAATGAGGAATAGAGGAAAATGAAAGAAGTAATTTTAAAACAGTTAATATTTCACCATCATCAATATTACATACCCAAATCTTGGCCATAAAAATGTATTAATTAAATAGATGAGAGAAAAAATGTTAAAAATTGTCTAATGTTTAAAAAGTCAAATATCTGGACTGGGGAGATAATTCAGCAGTTAAAGGCTCTTGGGTTGCCAAACCTGCCAACCTGGATTCAATTCCCTAGTACCTATTTAAAGTTATGTGCATGGGTGTATAGCTCAGTTGAATCAACAAGAAGCTGTGACATGCCCAAATGCTTTCTCTCTCTCCCCTCTCTCATAAATAAATAAATTTAAAAAGTCAAATGTTACAAATAAAACCATGTGAGAAACAATAGAACACATGAGAATGATCATATGAAGTTTGAATGAAATGAGAACATCTACATTATTTTTTACAAATCATGAGCATACACATTTATTTTGTGTGACACTGAGAAACATCATTTATAAAACTCACATTCAAGAATCCCACAACTGAGTTACAAAAAAAAAAAAAAAAAGGTCTCATAACATTTTAAGTATATTTATGATTTTGAATTGGGCTCATTCATAGCTACCTGGGTCACATGTGTCCCACGGGCTATGGGTAGGCACCATACATCATTAATAACTTTTCAATGATAGTAGAGAATTATATGACAGGATAAATACATGACTTCTGACATATAGATGGCCTGGACAAAAGTACCTGTTGTTATTACCATTGTCTTGCTAAGGCAAGGAATGCCTTCATTCAAAGGCGAAATAAATATGGAGGTAGTGGAATCTGTGGTCGAGAGAACCAGCCTCCTCTGTGACTCAGCCTTGCCTCTGTATGTACCTCCATACTCCAGCAACCCCATTCACCCCTCACCTTTTTTTCTACAGCCTCCTTTACATGCTATATTTTCTTCACTGTATATTGTCGGGTCCTTTTGTCAAAGATCAAATAGCTGATGCTATTTGAACAAAGGGCTGGGTTTTTGCTATGCTGGGGATTTAGCTAGAAGCTTCATACATCCTAGGCAAGAGTGCTCCCTCTGATCTACCCATCCCCCCAGGATTCTGAGTGACATCTTCCTGCAAACCTGAGGTCATGATGGGCATATCCAGGTCACTGTGAGTTGTTATGTTCTTTGACCTCCATAACTGTTGACTAAACCCATAATTCATGACCCACATTCCCCAATGAGGAGGGTCCCTTCAGAGGGGGGAGGACGGGGGAGGCTACTGCAGGCACCAACATAAATGTAAAATTAAAATAAATAAAAATATTAAATAAAAAATTAAGTATTCAAAAAATTAATAAAAGATAAATAAATTTAGGGCACCTGCCTGCTAAGCCTAAGAACGCCCATTCAATTATCCAGGTCCCATGTTTAGCCAGATGCAAAGTGACTCAAGGGTGCAATGCCACACTTGCCCACAAGTGCAAGCATCTGGAATTTGTTCACAGCGGCTGTGAGGCTCTGTCTCTCTCAAACAAAAAAATAATAATAAAGAATAAAAATTATAACTAAATAAATAAATTTTCAGAAAAGCTATGTCTATGCTGACCTTTTTTCTCTTCCTTTCTAGTCCCAAAGCAGTAAACTCAAGCTGTATCACTGCGCTCTTGTAGCTGTGTCTTGCACAATTTCAGTTCAAGAAAATCTCCTCAAATGGAAAAAAGAGGTAAAATATTGTGCTAAGCATACCACCCCAGGGCATCTTGGGAAAGGTTTCAGTTCTGCTGCTTCCCTTACTCCTTGGCTCTTATTAAGTCACAATCCCTTCACTGACCTCAGTATACCCATTAGTATCCAATAATCTAATTGGTTAATTTCAAGGGCCCAATATATTATTTATTTGCTTATGAGAGAGAGAGAGAGAGAGAGAGAAAAAGACAGATAGAAATAATGGTTACACCCATGTCTCTAGCTACTGCAAACAAACTCCAGACACATGTGCCACCTTGTGCATCTGGCTGCATGTGACTAAAGGAGAATTGAACCAGGGTCCTTTGGCTTTCCTGGCTAAACCATTTATCTAGATCTTTTTAATATACTCCCCATTTTCATGAGTTAAAACTACACAGACCAGTGATTTGGGAAGATTTCAAATCAAACCATTTAAGACAAGATTTGAAGATTAATATTATTCAATTTTTGACCCAAGTTTAAATAAAAATTTTGAGGTATGCCTCATGAAAATTGTATAAAATTAGTAGAAGGAGGTCTCCCTAAAGCCAAGGGAATTAGTATGAAGATGGCACATATTTTCTATTGACCACGGGGCTCTGGAAGGGTAATATCAGAGGAGAAGAATACCTCAGTATAAAGAATGGATTGAAGGCAGATGTGCCACACACTGGACTCTTGCCCCAGTCTACAGAATGGAGTGATTGGGGGCAGGGGGGCTTCCTACCATCCACTCTGTGGTGCTTGCTCCAGAACACTCCCAAACACTCCATACCTTTCCCATTTCTTCTTACCCTTTCATGTGATAGAGGTAGGAAAGCCTTCCTTTCATCTTTGCATAAACTTTCCTCTTCTGTATGGAATGTTTCTCTTTGGTGTCTGTTCTCTATCTATTTTGTTGATTCCTTGTGAAATCAAAACAGAACTCTGTATGAAGTATGCACAGGCTTCTAAATCCGTACAGCTCTACTGTTTCTCTGTAGCCATAAACAAATTATGTCCAGACTAAACTATGGATTTTACCTCCAAAGTACATAAATGCAGTAGACAGATTTCATACTTAACTTCTGCAACTTGCATTATGGCTTTTATATGACATTATAAATGTATATGGTGTTTTTTCTGTTCAAGTGATACCCCTGACAAGATTTCAAATGTCTGCTCTAATCTATCTTGGAGATCCTTCCCTTGCACTGTTAGTCTAAATTTAGATGGGTGGTTTTATTTTTTAACCATAAAAATAAGACATGCTAATTTTCAGTTTGCATTACATTAATGGTGGATTCTCATTGGACCAGATGGTCTTCTGTCTGCAAGTTGCTGTTACTTAATTTGTCTTCATTCTCATTCGTTTTGTTCTGCTTTTACAATTAATGCAGTATGCATGTTCATAAGAATTCATTTCTCAGCAAGATGTCCTATCATCGCCATATTGCTCCATTGATGAAATACATTGAACATAATGAATATTCCATGCTATATTCAGTACAGATGTCAAAATAAACACATTTTAATTTATTTAACAACCATTTCCACAGAATTGTATGCCAGCATTTCTCCTAGTGATTTGGTTTCACATAGCTATTCAATCAATATTCATAATAACTGTATTTGAAATGCTTCTATTTAAAAAAAAAAAGAAACCTGAGATGAAACCATTGAAATAATTTGCCCAAAATATTGTAATTCCTATGGAGAAATGCTTCATTGTGACATGCAAACAATTTGGCTCAAGTTCTTGTTGATATATTTTCACTAAACTTGCTATCCTTAATTGTTGCCTGTCATAACTCATGCATTTGGAATTTGTGTACTCATATTTACAATTTTAATTAAATTTTGAATACAAATGACTTTTAATTAATAACTTAGGAGGACTTGAGTAGTTGGAAGGCCCTCCCATACTCCTGGATAGGCAAAATTAATAGCATAAAAATGGCAATAGTACCAAAAGCAATATACAAATTTAATGCAAAACCAATAAAAATTCCAACATTATTCTTCATATAGACAGAAATTCATATGGAATGGCAACAGACCTCAGATATCCAAACATGTCCTTAGCAAAAGAATCACCTCTGGAGGTATCAGCATACATGGTCTAATGCTATACTACAAAGCCATAGTAACAAAAGCAGCCTGATACTGGCCTAAAAACAGCAATATAGACCAATGGAACAGAATTGAAGACTAGTCCTTAGGTCAAGTAACTAGAGCTACTTAATCTTTGACAAATGTGCCAATAATGTGGACTAGAGAAAATGCAGCAGCTCCAAGAAATGGTGCTAGAAATTTGGATACCCACATGTAGAAAAATGAAACTAGACCCACTCATCTTACAATACACAAAACCCAACTCTGAATGGATTAAAGACCTCAATATAAGACCTGAAAAATCTTGAACTGCTGGAAGAAAAATAGGAGAAAATCTACATGATATAAGAATGGGGAAAGACTACCTGAGCAATAACCCAATAGCCCAGCAATTTTTCAATCAATGGGATTTCATGAAACTCAAAAGCTTTCACACAGACAGACATACCATAAGCAGAACCAATATATTACCACTGAATGGGAGAAAAAATTTCTCCTGCTATATCACTGACAAAGGTTTAATATCTAGAATCTAGAAAAAACTAAAAATAAAATAAAATAAAATAAAAAATAAAGAAATTAAACAATCCACTCAAAAATGGAGTATATAATTGAATAGGATGTTCTCAGAGGAAGAAATGCAATTGGTTTACACACACTTAAGAAATGTTCAAAATCCCTAACCTTCTAGGAAATGCAAATTAAAACAATTGTGAGATGCCACCTTAGTCCAGTAAGGATGGGAATCATTAAAAAAAATCATCCAACAACAAATGTTGGCAAGGATACAAGGAAAGAGAAACCCTCATTCACTGCTGGTGAGAATGAAAAGTAGTACAACTGCTATGGAAATCAATATAGAGATTCCTAAAAACAATGAATATAGAACTACCAACAGACCAAGTTATTCCCTTACGGGACATTTCCCCTAAATGCACTATGCTTCACTACAGAGATATTTGCTTAACCATGTTCACAGCTGTTCAATTCACAATAGCTAAGAACTGGAATCAACCCAGGTGCCCATGATTGGATGAATGTATAACAAAGTTGTGATATATCGTTAAATTCTTCTCAGCAGTATAAAAAAGTAATACAATAAAATTTGTAGGAAAGTGGGTGGAATTAGAGCAGATCATACTCAGTGAACACACACAACCACAGAAAGAGTACCACATGTTCTCAATCATCTGCCGTTCCTAACCTGGATCAGCTTGAATTGCTGACATAGCTGACAGGCAACTCGAGGCCCAGACAAAAGGATTAGAAGGGTTTGAGGGATGGGAAGTGGAAGCTGGGGGGAAATAAACACAAAGCTAAAGCCAAAATGAACTTGTACCATAGAAACATTTTTCCTTGAAGGTAAACTAAAATCTATAACCCTCAATAGGACTATAGTGGGAGTGTGTGAAAAGAAGGGCCTAACCTTTAAAAAAAAAAAAAAAAAAATGGCTCTGAGCTATAACTCATGGATGAAGCTTAACCTTAAAAAATTGGGGGTTGGGGATTTAGCTCAGTGGATGAGCTCTTGCCTAGCAAGTGCAAGGCCCTGGGTTTGGTCCTCAGCACGGAAAAACAAAAAAAATTGGCTCTGCGCCATAACTCCCAGGATCAGAAGTTGATGTTACAGACATTGAGCTGTTGATTAGAGAGACCTATGAAGTCCCTAAAATAAGACGGGCTTCTGTCAAAGCACTTGATTACCAACCTGAGGTAAAAGGTAACACCTTGATGCTGAAGACACCATATGCTATTAACACAGAATATGGAGGGACCTCCCTGGAATCCAGAAGATAACCAGTCCCCAGACAGTTAGTTCATCTAGTTCTGGAAAGCATTACTTGAGCTACTGGGGGAAAGTGGCCAAGAATGGTGTGAGCAAGGAGGGATCAAAGCTACTCAGAAGCAACCAGATAAGAATTACACATTAATTCAATGGTGGCACACAGCCTTGGTGGGTAACCAAGGGCTTTTGGATTGGCTAAGAGATCTGCTCAATGGAAAAAGAACAAGGTCTGATACCTATGGAGACAAAGATTATGCTCTCTCACTTCAAGTCCCCACTAAACCTTGGCTAAAAGAAAGGCTACAACAGTCAAACTCTCCTAAATAAAAAATGTTTATCCACTTTAACCTATGCTGACTTCACTCTTCGTTGGAGTATCTGTTTTTCTTTATCACAAGGTAGCAAGACCATGGAGATAAAACAACACTTGTATCTCAGTCCAAGCCCAGGTGAAACCACAGAGGAAGTGAGGCGATGCAGAAGAGTGCTGCTTCCATAGTAGGCCTGACAATTAGCACCAGGGTGAAGGAGACAGATGGTGAGGATACCCAACATATATGAAAGCAGAATTCCAGAGGCCCCTGTGAGCTCATCCCTGAAGTAGATTAATACACACCCACCAAGGCTCAGGGAATTTTGCAGAAGAGGGTGTAAAAAAAAATTGTAAGAGTCACAGAAGGGAGGTCGTGCCCAAAGGCATAGCCTTACCCCAATAACTGACTGCTGCTCCCACAATGCATCCCCATGGGGGATACCGGTAACCCCACTGTGGAGGGCACCCTGAGGAATGGAGGCAGGGAGGAGGGAAAAATGGTACTAACACTTGATGTATCTATACAAAGTATATTCTTTTTTTTTTTTTTTTTTTTTTTTTTTGGACAGAGACAGAAAGAGACAGAGAGAGAGGAAAAGGAAGAGGGAGATAGACGTGCCAGCAGTCTCTCAGCTGCTGCAAATGAAATCCAGATGCGTGTGCCCCCTTGTGGTCAAGTGTGGCATTGCGCCCTTGCATCACTGCATCTGGCTAAACGTGGGACCTGGAGATTGGAACTGCTGGAGATTGGAACCAGAGTTCTTAGGCTTAGGAGGCAGGTGCCTTAACCACTAAGCCATCTCTGCAGCCCACAAAGTATATTCTTAATAAAATAAAAACAAAACAAAACAAAATAATGTTAACAAAGGTAAGAAAAATAACCCTCATTGAATTTAACCTACTCCACTTATTTATTTTAGGATGTTCTTACTATGTAAATGAATTTAGTATTTTCTAAACTTTAAAGAATGAAGATGATACAGGATATATGTGCATATTATCTATTATGAAAAAATATTTTATTTACTTAGTATATTTATATATTTTATTTTATAATATATAATTAGATTCTTGGAATAATGTGAGCACCTAATTTAGTGATTTTTTAAAATTCTATTTGTCCTTAATAATGGCCTTTCATAAAAAAATTCCATATTCCAATCTAAATGTTTTAATGTTAAATTTGGTTTTCATATAAGTTTAAAATATGAAGTTATTCTTTACATTATCTACTATGACTTTGGTAAATTTGAAGAGTACAGGTCAGTTATGTTCCAGATTCTATCTTCTAAGGTCTCTTAATTTTTATATAACAGGATTTTATTTTGATTAACTTGAGGCAAATTATATTACTCTGTTCCATTATTGGAAATATCTCTGATTACTGGATTAAGTGAGGTCAGCATGATTTCTTCATTTTACAGTTAATGTTTTCTGTGCTAATTAGAAATAATTAATCTTTTGGTATTGAGAGTGTACAAATATTCTGCCTCATAAAATTTTCACTTATTAGTACCCATTTATTATCTACAGCAAAATCAATTACCACTATCACTTTTTGCATTTAAAATTTTATTATATTTTCATGAGAACTTTTCCTTATGCTTTATACACACATATACATAATTACTGATACTTTTAATGATCACATATGTTTATTTTATCTTTATTTTCCCAATTCATTTGTGAAAATGTAGACTGCATATCACATGAACAACAGATATCTATTTCTCAAAATCCTGGAGGATGGAAGTCCAAAATGAAGAAGATGACAAAAGGGCTGGAGAGATGGCTTAGTGGTTAAGGTGCTTGCCTGAGAAGCTTAAGGACCTAGATTCAATTCTCCAATACCAACGTTAGCCAGATGTACAAGGTGGTGCACGTGTCTTCAATTCATTTGGCTAGAGGCCCAGGCACACCTATATATGTTCTTTTTCTTTCTCTCCCCTTCACTCTCTCTCCTTATAAATAAATAAAGTTTTTTTTTTTTTTTAAAGAAAATGGTAAAAGATGTAGTGTCTGATTAATGCCACTTTCTTGTTTAGACATGTCATCTTCTTGCTGTGTCCTCACAGGGTAGAAGGGGAAGTGTTCTTTTATTTTATATGCATTGATGCCATTCATAATTGTTCTATCCTCAAGATCAAATCATCTCTCAAAGGCCCCACCTTGAGAAATAAAATTCCAATATGTGTATCTGGGAGCTATGCAAACATTCAGACCACAGAATCTTTGAATATGATTATTTATTTTTAATGCTTACATGATCAAAAGTATGGCCAGTAGTATGGAAGCAACATTGGCCAGCCCCCTGTGTCTGGAGGACTTGGGTCAAGGTAGAAGGACCTTGACATGTTATGTCCAGGTCCAAAGAGCTGTTCAAAATCTGCTTGTGGCCTGTTGATGTGACTGACTGCTATCAGCTCCTGCCATACCTCTCTAGCCATGATGCACTCAATCCATTGGAACTGTAAGCTAGAATAAAGTCTTTACTTACATCAGTTGCTTCTGGTCAGGTCCTTGTCCACAGGGGAGTGAGTATACATATGAGCCCATTCACTTTAAATTTCCAATCAAGGAGAGGCTCTCTCCTTACTATTCCCAGCAGAAGCTTTGTCAGGCTTAAGCCTTTCTGCCAATTTGAGGGAAACCAGAACAATTTTAGTTTGCATTTCTCTTGAGTGAGAATAATGAATAAGTCTTATAGCTTAGAGTCATGCTTAAGGTATTTTCTTTAGAAATATCTGTTCTATTATTTCAATTTTGATTTTTTTTTTTGAGGGAGTCAGAGAGAGGGAGAGAGAGAAACAGAGAATGGGCATGCCAGCAGCTTTCAGTTTCTGTGTGAATGAACTCCAGACGTGTGTGCCCCTTGTGAGCAAATGTGGCATTGAAAACTTGTGTCACTTTATGGCTGGCTAAACGTGGGACCTGGAGAATCAAACAGACATTCTTGGGCTTAGCAGGCAGGCATATTAACTGCTAAGCCATCTCTCCAGTCCTCAATTTTGATCTTATTGTTCTAAAATTCTCAGTTTTGGAGTTCTGTTTTCTTTATCTACAATATTTTCCCTAGTTGTCTTTTGTCTTAAATTTATTTTTGCCATAAGTTTTGATTATGGGAAAGTTGTTTTATTTTGTATATGCTCAGTACACAGATGTAAATATTTAAGCATTGTGAGAAACCCATCAAAACTTAACCATATAATATATATATATATGTGTGTGTGTGTGTGTGTGTGTGTGTGTGTGTGTGTGGTGTGTGTATATCTTAACAAACTGGCTGTAGAATTTTGGCAAACATTTCTCACAATCTATCCAAATAATTTTTTTTTTTGAGAGAGACAGACAGAGACAGACAGAGAGGGAGAGGGAGACAGATAGAGATGGGCATGCCAGCAGTTTCTCAGCTGCTGTGAATGAAATCCAGATGTGTGCGCCACCATGTGGGCTAGTGTGGCATTGCACCCTTGTGTCACCTTGCATCTGGCTAAACATGGAACCTGGAGATTGGAACTGGGTTCTTAGGCTTAGCAGGCAGACACCTTAACTGCTAAGCCATCTCTCCAGCCCCAGATAATGTTTTATTATTTTTTTAATGTTAGACCAATTAATTTGGCATTATATTTATGGATGTCCTAATGTCTTAAATTTCCATGCTTAGATGGAATCTCTTCCATGGTGTTAAAGTGCCAAGAGCTCAACACTAAATGAGAATGGTAGTAAACCCCCCAAGGCTCAGGGAACATGGCAGAAGTGTGGGTGCAAAGAATGTAAGAGTCACAGGGTGAGAAGGTGTACTGTGACATTATCTGCCCATAGGATCTAACTGGTGCAACCATGACCCCACAGTGACCACTGATACCCCATCTAAGAAGGCACTCAGGAGAAAGAGGGTGGGGGAAAGGAGATATAATGGGAATATGATCAATATGTTCATATATAAAAGTTTCCAATAAAATTTTAAAAATGATCAAAACATTACATATGGTAAAATATATAAACTTCTTATTTATTATCACCCGAGTGTTGACTCATATTTTAATTTAACTTTTTTGTATTAATATAAATGTCATTAATTTTACTGTTCTATATTTGTATTTAAAGGGTTGGGACAATGAGTGTCTATAAAATACTTGACACCCAAGGGTGAGTGCCTGAGTTTAACTCCATAACACTCACTTAAATTCCAGGCATGGGGAGAGGGTGGTGTATCTGAATTCCCAGTGTTTGGGAAGCAGAGATAAGCAAATCCTCAGGAGAGATAGACAAGTCAAACTTGTCAGATAAGAGAGTTCTGAGTTCTGACTTTGTGTCAAATAAATAAAGTGGAGGGTGACTGTGGCAGAAACCCAAAGTTGACATCAGGCCTCCACAGTCATGACTAGAAATGTACATACAAAAGCAAAAGCAATGAAAAGCTTAACGCTAAAAGAATCTAGTTTACAATTAGACTGAGTGTTTCATCAAAACCTGCTAGAAATCAAATAATGTATCTTTTTTTCAGACAGGGCCTTAAATTCAAGAACAGGATCTTCTTTTCTCAGGCTCTTGAAGGCTGGGATTGTAACAGTTAAGCCACCATGCCTAGCCTGGTATCATTTTGTTTACTGATTTTTCTCATTCTACTAAGGCAATCAGTCTTCTAAATATTTAAAATATATTTAAAAATTAAAATAAATAAATTTAAAATTAAAAAAAAATATTTAAAATATTTAAATATATATACATATATTTAAAATATTTAAATATATATACATATATTTAAAATGATATTTAAAATAAAATAGACTAAAATTAGATTAGTCTAATTTCATCCATTGGTTTACTAGTAATTTAAGCATTTTGTCTAGAGTATTCAGTGCATAGAGGTCTGACAATTATTCTGTTTTAACTTTTAAAAATACATTTTTCTTAGGTAATTTCTCCTTATTTTTATTATTTTTTAATTATTTTCATCTGGTATATTATTTCAACTTAGATAGAGAGTAGCTTATTTATTTTGACTTATATCAATATATTAGCCTACTATTCTTCTAAGCTCTGACCTTTATTATCTTATTATTATTTGCTTCCCCATGCAATTCTGAGATTTTTCACATGGATTTCCAAATTGTGGGTTAAACACATTTACTTTCATTATTTCATATCAACAGACATATTGTCCTCTGATACAGCTTTGATAGAAATGAGTTTTTTTAAGATTAATTAATTTATTTGACAGGGAGAGGAAAAGAAAGAGGCAGAGAGAGAGAATGGGGGTATCAGGACCTCTAGCCACTGCAAATGAACTCCAGATGTATGTGCCACCTAGTGCATCTGGCTTTATGTGGATACTGGGGAACTGGACCTGGGTCCTTAGTCTTTGCAGGCAAGTGTGTTAACTACTGAGCCATCCCTCCAGGTTGAAAATGAGTTCTTATTTTTCATTGTTACAAATTTCTTGTTTTTTTTATTTCATCTGTAATAAACTTACTTTATAGCATAGAAATAAATTTACAAATGGAAGGAGAATTTATGATTTTTGTAATAAAAAATTTAGTTTTAATATGGTATGATCAGGCTAATTTTATTTGAAATATTTTTACTTTGTCAAATTTTGGATAAGTTTGTTACTTTTTGATGTTTAAGTATACTACAAGTAGATGAAAAAGCATTTTCTCTGCTATTAGAAGGTAATTTTGATGCACAAATTCAACCATTTTATTTAGTCTAACTTTCCTTATCTAGTTTTGTTTGTGTCTGAGCTTTTTCCAATTTGTTTTTTCCCCTGCTTCATGCGAGAAATATCTTTGTTGTTTTGTGCATAAATGCTTGTAACTACTTTAATATCATGGTGAGAATGTAGATCCTTCCATGGAACTTTATTGTGACTGGCATTGACATGTAAATGTTCCATATATTTTCTGACTTTTTTTTCTGTTCATTTTTTTTATTGACAACTTCTATACTTACATACAAAAAACATATGATATTTCCCTCCCCTCCCCCCATTCCACTTTAGAACTCCAATGTCCATCATATCCCCTCCCTCTCTCCATTAGTCTCTCTTTTCATTTGATGTCATCATCTTTTACTTCCATTTTGAGGGTCTTGCGAAGGTATTGCTAGGTGCTGCAAGGTCATGGATATCGAGGCCAATTTCTGTCTGGGCAGTTGCATTGTAAGAAGTCATACACTTCCTTTGGCTCTTCCATTCTATCCGCCCCCTCTTCCCCAATGGTCCCTGAGCCTTAACTAGCCAGTCAAGTCTAATTGGTGAGCTCCAGACCAATGAAAGACACTATGTCAAAAAAAGATGGGCAGCATTCATGAGGAATGACATGTGAGGTTGTCCTCTGGTAGCTATATGCATGTACACCAACACAGAAATGGGTGCCTTTTGTTCAAAGGGAAACACACACACACATTGTATCTTTGGTTCCCTGAAAATTTATCATTGTTGCTTTGGTATTTGAGACATATTTTTATTTTTTTATTGAAAATCTCTTGCCAGTCTGATATTCTGATATTCTGATGTCATTTAACCATTTTTCATTAATTCAGTTAACTTTATTTTTCTGTTACTATGACATAATTCATGACAAAAGTAACTTCAATAAAGGAAGGGTTGTGCTCTATTTTTTTTTTTTTTTTTTTTTTTTTGGAGAGAGACACACAGAGAGAGACAGAGAGAGAAAGGGAGAGGAAGACAGAGATGGCCAAGCCAGCAGCCTCTCTGCTGCTGCGAACGAAATCTAGATGTGTGCGCCCCCTTGTGGTCAAATGCAGCATTGCGCCCTTGCATCACTTTGCATCTGGCTAAAGGTGGGACCTGGAGATTGGAATCACTGGAGATCGGAACCAGCGTTCTTAGGTGCCTTAACTGCTAAGCCATCTCTCCAGGCCTCCATTTTTGTTTTTTTTTTTTTTTTTTTTTTTTTTTTTTTTGAAATAGGGTCTCACTCTAGTACAGGATGGCCTTGAACTCACAGAAATCCTCCTACCTCTGCCTCCTAAGTGCAAGGGTTAAAGGGTTAACAATAAAGTAGAATTAAAAAAAAAAAAAAAAAAAACTCAAAAACAAAAGCCAAGGCTTAGGGAATTTTGCAGAAGAGGGGCAGAAAGATTCTAAGAGCCACATGGTGGAGGGACTATACGGAGGCATTGCCCTTCTCCTAACCCCCAACAATGACTGACTGCTGCACTCACATCTCATAACCCACATCATGGTGAATACTAGCAATCCTATTGAGGACTTGCAGTGGAATGGTGACAGGGAGGTGGGAAAGGCTGGTACCAGCGCAATTGTTTGTACAATGTTTCTACTTAATAATAAAAAAAGGTTAATTTTTGACTCATGGTTTTAGGGAGCCCAGTTCATCATGGTGGAAAAGTGGGTCAGCTGAAGTATAAGGCAGCTCGTCACACTGCATTCACCATCTGAAAGCAGGGAGATGTGACTACTATTGATGAGCATGCTTCCTTTTTTTACCTTCTTCTTCAGCCTGGATTCCAGCTCATGGGTGGTGACATCCACATAATGAAACTTCTTTACAAACACCTTCACATACATACCAGCGGTGTCTCTTAATTGATTCTAAATTCAGTCAAGTTACAATTAATATTAACCATCCTACTTTCTTAGGAAACTTTTGTCTTTATCTATATCTATCTATATCTATATCTATATCTCAGCCCTGATCATGTCTAGAGGAAAGGTTAAGTGTATGTAAAATTTTGTTTTGTCTTGTTTGGTTTTCAAGGTAAGGCATCACTAACCCAGGCTGTCCTGGAACTTACTTTATAGCCCAGGGTGGTATCCAATTTACAGTGATCCTCCTACCTCAGCCATCCCCAGTGCTTGGGTTAAAAATGTGTGCCTCCCCAACTGGCTCCTTTTCAGATTTTTTAATAGATAAATTCAGATTATTTATTTTCCTTATAACTCTTCGATTTTAGTATTAAAATTACTTGAGATACATTTTGTAGATCTTTTTTAATATTCATTTATTTATTTGAGAAAGAGAAAGAGGGAGGTAGATAGAAAGAGAATGGACACACCAAGCCATGGTAAACAAAGATGCATGAACTACCTTGTTCATGTGGTTTACATGGGTACTGGGAACTTGAACCTGGGTCCTTAGGTTTTACAAGCAAGCACCTTACCCACTAAGCCATCTCTCCAGCGCTTCCTGTTAAAAGTTTTCACTTCACTTGGTAACAATTTTTAATCTATCTCCATATTGCTTGTGTATAAGCTGCTGCATTTATTCCACATCCTATTTTTAATCCTATTTTTAGTACTTAAATTCACTAATGCATACCATCTGAATTCATGCATCCATAGACAACAACTGATTTTCATACTTTTGTTATACATTCTGCAATGAACATGGGAATTTGGGTATCTCTTTGACATGCTGATTCCCTTCTCTTGTCATGTGCACTGTGAGGGAGGATTTTTGGATCATATGGTAGTTACGTGACTTTCCCAAATCAGATGCACTAATTTATGTTCTCACTGAGGGTATGCAAGTGGTCCCTTATCTTCCCATCATTACTAATCATTTTTAAAATATTTGTGAGTTTCAGAGGGAGAGAGAGAGAGAGAGAGAGCATGAAAGGGCCTCCAGCCATTGCAAAAAAAACTCCAGATGTATGTTCCACCTTGTGCATCTGGCTTATATGGGTACTGGGGAATCAAACCTGGGTCCTTAGGCTTCTCAGGCAGGAGCCTTAACTGATGAGGCATCTCTCCAGCCCACTAATCATTGTTATATGTGATAATTTTGATAATAGCTATTCAAAAAGAAGTGAGATTCATTCTAGCACTGGGTCATCGTTTCACATTTCCCTGATGATTAGACTGTGTTTTCTTCTCATTTCACCCACATAGTCCATTATACTATTCTACTGAGAAATGAAGTATTATCCAAAGCAAAACTTTAAACATGATATTTCCTTCCCCTGAAAGTTCTTTATTTAAGTATACATATACATGCTTTATGGTTCCCTTATGATAAGTTATGTTTACCACAAATCTCTCTTCCCCCACAACATTATACATGTAGCATTTCAAGACTCCATCCCATAAAATAGAATCATACAAAAAATATTCCCTATTCTTTGTATTTATTTTACATTCTAGTTTCTGTTTCTTCTACCTAGAATGTAATTTTTTAATGTAGGCACCGTTTCTAATATCCCTAGACGCTAAAACAGGAACAATCCTCTGTGGTGTGAAGGAAGGACTATAATAGGTTTCTTTTTTTTTTTTTTTAAGTTATTTACTTCTTTGAGGGAAAATAATTTGTCTTATTGAATTTATTTTATCTGACTGCTTAATATGCACATAAATGGCATGTACTAAAGTTTTATGGCCATATCAAAAATATTTTATTTTCATTTCAGGAAATTGTTGAAGAGAATACAAGTAATATAAATTTCAAGAAAAACACTCAGTGCCAAAGGAAGAAGAAAATTACTTCAGCCTCCAATATTTAAAAGAAACCCTTTTATATCACATTGTATTTCTATTAGGATAGTTTCTCTCACATATTTAGAATTCATAGAGAAATCTACACACACACACACACACACACACACACACACACACACGGAGAGAGAGAGAAAAAACATAGTCCAACATTTCAGATAAATGTCAGTACTTATACTATATTAACAGAAAGAAAGTAATTAAGTAAAACAGGCCAAATTTTTGTTTCCAGCCATAAAGATCTCCATCTACATAAATTACTTTTGGAAAATATTTTCTTGCTTACTTATGTTTATTCTTTGGTGTGTTTAGCTGCAGTTATTATATAAATGACAAATTTCTGTACAAAAAGATGGATAAATATATCTCGAGAACTCCAAGTTGTACATGCTCTAAGATAATATAGGAAAATGTAAATCCTTTTACAATAGAAATATTAATAACATCATGCTACCCAACATTTCTACTGTTACTGTGCTCAAAGTAGTTTCAAATCCATTTAATAGGATAACTTGACATATACATGAATGAATAAATCAGATTTACCTCATCCATTTTACTAGCCTTTCCATCTCAATGAATGCAGGAAATAATAGTTTATTATATTGAATAAGGAATATAAGAATTCCATTGGATAACTATTTAATTACTTAAACTCTCTAAAGAAGAAAGAGATTAAGAATTAGGATTTATAAACTAGGCTGTTAAAGTGCTTTCTTTTTTTTTTTTTTCTTTCATCTTATTAGAGCTGATGGTCCCCGTTCACTCATTAAGCAGTTAATATACACACATAAAATATAAGAGATTGGACTGTAGCAAACTTAAACATTTCACAAATAGAATCCTCCAGGCTGGCTTCTTGTCATTTGCTTGTTTAGTCAGCATGAACAATTTGTCAGCTAAAAAGGCAGAAGCTCATGACAATATCATTTCTAAGGGCCAATGACAATGAACCAAGAAATGAAGGTTGTTTTCAACTTTCTGTATTTCATTTAGTCCTTAACAGAACATGGTATGTTAAGAGGACTTTTTTCAACTTGAAAAGAATCTATGCTCTTGATAATTGGCAAATATGCTTTACAATTTTAGGTGATATATGAATACATTTAGGAAATACCTTAAATATCCAAGAAAATTCCAAGCCTCTGTCATATGAAAAATCACAATGAAATGCCTCCTTCCCATATCCTTGAAAGATGTATGTATATGTCAAAGACACAAATGTTAACTTTTTAGTATAGAAATTTGGTTCCAGGTCTCAAGGTGAGGGCCCTAGAAATTTGAGTTGGATATCAAAATTCACCAGCTACCTCAGTTGAGTTATGTCAGAGTAAATCCCATCAATATATTTGTTTGCATATAACTCTTCCCACTTAAGCCTGCTCATCTTCACAAAATACTTATACACACACACAAAAAAAAGTTCAACTCAAACCTAGGATCTTACTAATCTTAATTTGAAAAAGAAAATCTAACACATCAGGCACAAGCTGACACCAATAATAGCTTAGGAAACTTGCTGTGTTTCTCTCTCATTTCACCATATCTAAGGGTTTATAAAAAATTCCTACCTGAATGGATTGAATATTATTAAAGTACTGAAACTATCATTGGTGAAAAAAAGGTATTATTGACCTTCAACCTCCATTGGTTCTAAATCCATTAACTTATCCAAAAATACCTGAAAACTATTTTGGAAAAATTGGAGCTGAAGAGATAGATCAGTGGTTAAAGATGCTTACTTGAAAAGCCCAATGGCCTGAGTTAGATTTCCAAATACTCATGTAAGGTCAGATCTACAAAGTGGCATATGTATCTGAAGTTCATTTATGGAGGAAAGAGGTCCCGGCATACCCATTCTCTCTCTCTCTCTCTCTCTCTCTCTCTCTCTCTCTATCCATATATATATGGTATGTTGAATATGTTAACATAAATATATACATAGTATGTTGAAATGATATGTATACATGGACCTATATATGTACAGACATATATCAGATTATATATATATATACATATTATATATAATCAGATTTTACTTTTAAAATAAAATTGTCATTTTAATATATCTTTATATTTATTTATTTATTTTTATTTTGTATTTTTTTGGAAAGAGACACAGAGAGACAGAGACAGAGAGAGAGGGAGAGGAAGACAGATAGAGATGGGAGCGCCAGCAGCCTCTCAGCCGCTGCAAACGAAATCCAGATGCTTGTGCCCCCTTGTGGTCAAGTGCGGCATTGCGCCCTTGCATCACTTTGCATCTGGTTAAACATGGGACCTGGAGATTGGAACCACTAGAGATTGGAACCAGTGTTCTTAGGCTTAGGAGGCAGGCGCCTTAACTGTTAAGCCATCTCTCCAGCTCTCTATATTTTTATTAGCTGTGCAAATTTGAAGCAATGTTTTAAGTGTATGGAATGGATTTTACCCTATCTATTGAGAAAATTCTGAGTTGTGATAGAGTTACAGAGCATATTTAAATTGTTGAGTCATAACATTATAGCATGTTACATTTTCCTGATTTAAAGGAAATAAATCTAGTTGAGGAATATCTGTACATATTACTTATTTGAAAATGATTTATTATCATTAAAATGATTCTAAAGAGATGATGATAATATTAGTGTCATTTTATAAGATTTTAGCATAGAGAACACTACTATTATAACATTAGTGAAATCTACATCAAAACAGTGATAAGATTCTCACTCTGCCTTTGTATTTTTCCTATGTTTATAATCTTTCAGCTAAAATTGATACTTTTGAAAGAAATAAAAGCCAGGTCAAATGAGCCAACAGTTGCAATAGTGGCATGTCTGTTCTGGCAGAAACCAACAGCTCTCTAATTGGACTGGAAGTCTGCTCCATGGGAGGGAATACATCCCTGATACTGAAAACCTACAACAGGGGTAGCCATGAGCCCTACATGTGTAATATCTGCTGGTGTGTGGATAAATTTAAATACTGTGCTCACCAAACTTCCCAGTAAGCACTTAATATTCATACCCATATATTAATGATACTGTAACTTTTGGGTAGAGAAGCTTCTCTTTTCAGATGGTGGTGACCTTGGGATGACTCAGAAGACACCATGGTGCTAACAAGAAGTGATCGAGGAGTGCTCAGCACTGAAATATCTCTAACACAATTTCCAAGGCTCAGGGTCTATTGCGGAAGAGGGGGTAGAAAGAATGTAAGAGCCAAAGGAAAGGTAGGACTCCTTACAACGTGCTCCTCCAGACACAAAATGGCCTGCATATCCATGACCTTGTAGTGCCTACTGAAGGCCATCATACTGGGATGAAAAGATCATGACATCAAAATAAGAGAGACTCATTGAAAGTGGGTGGAGATATAATGGAGAGTAGAGTTTCAAAGGGGAAAATGGGGGCAAGGAGGGAATATTATCTACAATTATGGAATTTGTCAATTAAAAAAAACCCTAAAATTAAAAAAAAAAAGAAGAAAAGACAATTTAGACTAAAATAGAGTTAATGGTTAGGGCGACCTGACTACAGAAATGATTGGTATGCATGTATTGAAAAGTTGTTTTGAATCATATAGACTACACAAACCACTCAACAAATTGCCATGTCTGCTTCTATAAAACCCAGCTACTCTGCTTAACCCTCCCACTGCTATAAACACTATAAAATGAAAGTAAGATCTCAGCTCACCCTAGAACTTTTTGGGAGAACTATCTCAAGCTCTTTGGACCCTGGTAATATATTCCTTTCCATTCAAAAAATAAATAAATAAATAAATAAATAAATAAATAAATAAATAAATAAAAGAAAAATATTTTTGTGATGATTTCATCCAACATGCCTCCATTGGCTCCTGTGTTTTGAATACTTGTTCCTCAACTGGTTGTAATTGGGAATATTGTAGAGATTTTGATAGGTGGAGCATTGGAGAAGGTATGGCAAGGGGAAGGGACTTGGGACTTGATAATTAAGCTGTCCTCCCAGCTGCTGTGACAAAATGTGACTCACTGTTGCATGATTTACCACATTTTCCCCTCCATCATGAAGCTTCCCTTGGAAAGGTGAAATCAAAATAAAACCATTCTTCACATTAGCTGTCTTTGATACTAACTTTTGTTTGAGCATCAACAAGGTTAACTGCAACAATGTTTAATGGTCTTCTAAATAATAAGATACATCTTAGACTTATGTAAATGAGGACTCAATTGACCATAACCACTAGGGCAGAGAAAGAGAGGTATAGTTCAGTTAATTCTGTGTGAATGAGCTTACTGAGAAATGAAACATATGAAGGGGACTATAAATCAGGTAATAGTGTCCTAACAGAAGGATATAAGCAGCCCGTTCCTTTGCAGTTCTATCCTGAATCATGATGCCAGGTGTGCAAATGCACATTGCTGTGAATACATAGATACATGTAATATCTTCAATTTTTGTATTGCATCTTCAAGTATTTATATGCTTATTATAAATAAATATTTTTTTCTGGGTAGGGTCTTATTCTATGTAGTCTCAGGGTGGCCTTGAACTCAGAGTGATGCTCCTACCTCTGCCTCACAAGTGCTGGGAGAAGAGGCATGCGCTACCACGCCCGGCTTAAAGTCTTATTTTTAACAAATACAATGATTGCAGTTAAAAATATAATTTATTTATTTGAGAGAGAAAGAAAGAAGCACAGAGAGAGAGAGAGAGAGAGAGAGAGAGAGAATAGGCACTGCAAAGGAACTCCAGATACATGCACCACCTTGTGCATCTGGCTTATGTGGGTCCTGGGGACTTGAACCTGGGTCATTTAGCTTTGCAGGCAGGTGCCTTAACCGCTAAGCTGTCTCTCCAGTCTCAAACAATTACACTTTTAGTAAATACTATTATACTTGATTTTATGCCCCTTATAATCTCTTTCCCATTGTAATTTTCAAGACTGAATTTCTGTTTGTTTTCCTTATAACTCTCTGGCTAGACCTTTTAATTTTTTTAATGGAATCTTCTTTTGCTAATGAGATAATTTGTCATCATCATCCTCTCTTCAGACTTCCTGATTTCTTTCATGAAAATTATGACCTATCTGTGGATAAACTTAGAAACAATATCCCTAATCATTACTTCTACAATGAGTTTCAGATACACTAAATTCAATTTGCTAAGAATAAACTCAATATATCATTCTAGTAGCACTTTACTCCTAAAATATAAGAACCCTTACTCATCATCTATTCATTCCATTCAAATTGTAAGATTGCATTTCATATTACAGTAAATTATGACTCTTTACTTACAAAAATCATATAGAAAAGTCCCAGAGTATGTGTTTAACCTTTATACACAATTTCTCCTGAAATGAGATTGTTACTGACTCTGCAACCCATTTTCTTTCCAGGCACAGAATTACTACCTAAAATAATGTCAGCCTTACATGTGGTCCTGCACCGTGACATGAATCACTAGAACAATTCTTCCATTCTTGTTCAACAATACTCACTTCCTTAAATGTATACTTGATTATGGAAATTTCCAACTCAGTATTATTTGTGGTGCTTTTCCCATACTGGCATATACAGTCACCCTGATCTAGACCTCTAGTTTCATTTCCATTTCATTGTTCCCCCTTCCCACAGGCTATACCATCACCTAACTGCATGCTCTTCTCTTTCAGAATCTTCCTTGTCTCACGTCTTTTGAGCCAGCTGCTTGCTCTTAGGAAATCTCTTGCTGCTTCTCAGTCTCATATTTTCTTCATAATTTATCACTTATAGCTTCTCTATTTATTTTACTCATCCATCTTTCAGGATGAGTAACATACCATAGATAGTTGTTACATGATTTCCAGCAAGGATTGCCTGTAATCTGTTAGATTCTTTGCTAGTCTTTTTTTTTTTTTATTCCACTTGGCTATATTTGAATCAAGTTCTGGAAAAATAAACATTGGTATTTACTAAGTACAAGTATAATGGATAACTGGTGAATTGGCTACATTTGCAAATGAGTACCTATAAGAGTGGGATTAAGCCCCACAAATATCACTACATCCTGATTTCTAAAATCCAATAGTATATTACCTTATATCACACCATGGACTTTTCAGATATAATTAATAATTTTGAAGAGAAAATTATGACCTTAAATAAACCAACAGTAACCCAAAAGGTTTTATATGAGGGAGTCAGAACTGCCAGGGTCAAATACTTATCTATGGATTAGAATGGGACTCAGCATAAAAGCAAGAACAACAAACCAAAGAATATAGGAGTCTAGAACTGTAAAAGAAATTTTCTACCTGATTCTTCAAGGTGAAGTGAGCTTTATAAATCCCTTGACTTTAGTCCAATGAAAGCAATTTAAGACCCATGACTTCTAGAATATAAGATACTAAATGAGATTGGTCCTAAACCACTAAATATGTTAGGACAAAGATGGGAAATGAACAAATTGACTTAAACTCACAGCTTATAACTAGATATTTTGAAATGTACAAGTATATTTAATTATCCAAGTAAACTTGAGATGAGGTAACTTGCATAGGCTCATTTTTTTCCAACACATGTAGGATTTAATACAATATAAATATTACTATTTTATACTAAACATGTGGATATTTTGTTTTATTGACAAGAAAGATATCAGAGGGGTAAAATGATTTTCCTTGGGAACAACAGTAGATAATGGCATCAGGCCTTGTATTTTCCATGCTAATATCCATTCTATCTCCAATGAAAAACATAAAATATTTTTGATTTCTCCTTACAAAGAAGTTTACTTGTTTTTATTTTATTTTATTTTTTTTATTTTATTTTATTTTATTTTGGATGGAGGAAGTTCTAATAGTTGGTTCAATTTAATAAAATAATGGTGTCTATATAATATAATCTGGACAGATGTAAAGTCTTAAAGCAAATGAGTGATGTGAACATTTAGATAATAATGTTTCCATTTAACTGTAGGGAATACCAACATAAAATTTTAGATACTTGAGCTTACAGTGAAGGTAAACTCTTTATTCTGTATAGGGCTGCCAGATTAAAAAATTATAGGTAGCTAATTAAAATATAGTTTCAAATTAAAAGGTAATTTTATTGGATTGCAATGTTTAAATATCACATGAAGTATAAGTATACTCATATTTATTTCTTATTGTTTTCAATTTATATTTGAATCTGGGCTTGGCTTGACATTACTCTAGACATTTCTGATCAGGTTCCACATTGATTTCATTTAGAATTAAGAAAATAAGTATGCGTGTCTAATTTTATTAGGTGTATGTGAATGCCATGGATACACCTGTATTTAAAGAACCCTTCATCCAATGGGCTTTTTAGGATGAATGTATTCCAGGCTTTATGTCTGCTGCAGAAATGACCACATTGTCTTGACTTAGTACCAGAGTAATTATGAGACCTCGCTTGGAAAATATTGTTAGACTTAGTAAAGGGGATTGTGAATGCATTAGGAATAACTTCAGATAAGATTACTGGATTCTAAGTCTGGTGGATCAATTTAAGCACCAGTTAGCTTCTGACACATGAACAGAGAACATTTCCTCACTGTAAGTATGCCTTTAAAAAGTCCTATCATATCTCTTCTGTCTCCTGCAAAAAGTAGAGAAGAAAACTATCTTTGTGGCACTTGTTTCTTAACAAATGACATGTTCACTAAGATCTTCTTTCCCGTCTGGCTGATTAAGTCAGAATGGGATGTGACAATCCTGCCTCACTGGACATCTTATTCTCCAGCATCCAGGAGCATGTGTTTCTTCCCAAGCAGAACAGAGTCAGTTAATGACGTCCATAATGCCCCATCAACATGACTTAAATTCAAAGATGTTTGCATGTGTAATATTCACACTGGAAAAAAAAAAGTGATAATTAAGAGTCTAAAGAATGAAAGGGTAATGCACTGTCCTCCGGCTCAGTAGGGAAGTTCATTAGCAGTGGAATCATGTCATTTGCCCATCTGTTCATAATTGCATTCACCCCAGGAGCTAAGTCAAGGAAGTGACATCACATGGTCCTTATATACCCAAGTTCGTAAATCACATGCACTTCCTTATCTAAATGGAGAATTATAAGAGAAAAGAAAAAAAAAGCCATAACAACAGCAACCAAACTCGATTAGCAACAATAACAACTAATTGAGCTGTTTTTAAGCTCAGCATAGGACGATGACCTCATTAATTCTCTTAATCTTGAGAAGACATTCTATCTCTAGGAAATCTCTCAGAAAAATGAGTGTGCTGCTCGTGTGTGATAGCAAGGCCATACTGTGGGAGTAAATAGCTTTCAACTATTTGGAGCCACACCTCTTGTTTGTATGTTCCAAACAACGGGTGCTTAGCAGCTGTGGTAATATCAATGGGAGGATGAAATAGGCCCTCATTAGATTAGCACTGAGCTCATTGCTGGTGCTGGTCTCATTATTATTGGTGACTAAACTGGCAGATTGTCAGGATGCCTCATGGCGAGATGAGCTTTCGCAGTTCTTTGTTGGAAGTTATAAACAATGAAGAGAAAGCAATCCCTTGGGCATCCGTTCTGTCTCAGAGGTTTTGTTTTTGCGAGTAGCAATCAGCTTTCAGAAGGCAGCATTGGTAAACAACTTCTTATTTTAAGGAATGATATTAATTAAAGCATAGAGTATGGTTTGGAATGAGAACGTGTTAATTATTTAATGTCACCTGCTCTGATCAGGCTCACCCATTGCAAGTGGTATGCATATGATCAAATACACTTTGCCTGTCATGCACAGCAAAGAAAATATAGGCTTCCAAGTGGTGAAAGCCTGTTTTTCATTTTAAATAATCTGCAAATGTGAGACATTACATCATAGTCTTAAATGCAAAGCAGATTTTCTTACTTTCCTTGGAAAACAGTGTTGAATCCAAAGTCTGTATTCTTTTGCATTTCAAACCAGTTAAAAATGGTTAGGTCACAAAATTGAATATCAAT
This sequence comes from Orientallactaga sibirica, assembly GCA_036365145.1. NCBI lineage: Eukaryota > Metazoa > Chordata > Mammalia > Rodentia > Dipodidae > Orientallactaga > Orientallactaga sibirica. Next base: position 9,529,002 of record JAEOAD010000023.1, on the reverse strand, counting down.
CTATCTATAAAATGATTCAAAAACATTTGGCACAGAAGTCGAAATTTGTATTTGAAAAATAAAGCATAGATTATGGGTTGTAATACTGACCTGATTAAATAAAATATTTTCTTCATTAAATCAGTACCATAAAATACACAATATACAGCTTTAAAAATTAAATAAGCAATGATTTCCTCTAATATTATATACAACATATATATATATATATATATATATATATATATATATATATATATATATACTATATGTATATATATACTGATTATTGAAAACAACAGTTTTTCTCCTATATATTATATATTTTTATATTATATAGAAATGCACATGAGTGTGACATATATGACACATAGAACTAACTTCTAGTAAAATAGAAGATATTATGTATATTTAAGTGGTCTAATTCCATCTTGATTTTAGATTAGGAATATTAAATTCTAATTCTAATCTCTGCCTACAATATTAAGAATATAAATCCTTCAATTTCCTTGTTCTTGTTCTTCTCATAGAGTAAGATAAACTTAAGAAACCTGCATGTTTTCCCCATGAGAAAACTCTACCTCCAGAGCCTCAACTTTTCCTCCCCTGCTGGTTTGTTAATAGTTAATGTGCATTACTGTCAGCCAGCAAAACATACTTGTTCCAGGAGAATATATCTGTGACTCAGGAAGCCATCCAAAGATGAGGCTGAGATCTCAACCATTTCCCAAAAGAGCTATAATGAAAGCACCATAGATTTACGCAATTCTATTTTCCCTTAAGTAGAAGAGAGAATTGGCGATTCAAATCATGCATGTTCTGACCTTTAGAGGTGTAGAACCACTCTTCATTGGCTCTGTGTTCGTGATCCCATCAACCGCCACCAGAAATAAACACTACTATTGCATCTCTGAATTATCTTGACAGCTCTGTAGGATGGCTGTAATCTCTGCACTGTGGAGGATAAAACAGAAGTGTGGTGAGTTTCAGGTCATCATGTACAGCATATGAAACACAGTCTCAAAACAATAACCACAAACAATTATCTTAATCAACTTTCAGAAGCTCTTTAAGATAAAAGATTTTTTTCCAAGACAATTTCTCAATATCTGAGTCTTGCCAAAAAGGAATTATTACATCACATGGGAATCTGTGAGGCAGAAAAGGATAGCTCTTTTTCTTTAATTTTTGTGTGTCCATATGAAATATACTTCAAATTGGTTATCACCACTGAAAGTCAACTTTATTTAATTTTTACCACAATTGAATTATTTTAATTTTTCAAAACACCTTGAACAATTTTTTCATTAAGTGCATTTTAATATTTCTGTTCCATAAAATAATTTAAGCAATTATTTTAGAACTAAGTATTTTACAGATATAACTACCTCAAAATATCTTGAAGATTCACTATTGTTTAGCATATTCACTAAACAGATTTAAGGTGAATTGTGTGAATTGGGAATCTGATAATGGATTTTGTTCAAAATTTCTAAAATTAAAATGTTACTATAGAGACTTCAACACACTTGAAGAACTGGGTTAATGTAAAATAAATTATCTCCTTTTCATATTGTAGAGTTTTTAGATTTTACTGCATTTTGGTTGAGGTTTGCACATACACACATTTAGATAAAGTAAATACATGGTGGATAGATAGATGTTTTAATGGGGATTGTGAAGATGGTTAGCAGTAGAAGGCCTTTGCAAAGCCTGCAGGACCAGGTTTTATTCCCAGCCACCCACATAAAACTAGATTAGGCATGGAGTTTGTTTGCATTGGCAAGAGATCCTGGTGAACACATGCACACACATACACATAAAAATATTTATAATAATTAAAATGTAGATGCTTAATAGGTATTCATACACATGCATAACATTTATGATATTTATGAGCACTCTTTCATTAATTTGCAAAAATTACCTTTAAATTATTTGAAGATAACTTCTGCCCATGCAATATTAAAAATCTACTGATGTCTAAGAATCATAATCTTTACTTTCTTAGAAAGGGTGTATTTTTCAAAAGTAGTGGAAGAATTAAAATAGAACATCATGAAACAGTATTGAAAAACAAGGTTTTCTCCACCATTAGGAAGTAAGATATGTAGAATTTAATATATTATCAGTTGAAGCATGAAAATAATGCTACTTTCCTAGCTACTTGATCTTGACAAAATTTGTATTCATAGATGTGGATTTTTTTTTAATTGAACTTGCTTGTGTCCTTATGTTGTTTCTTTTAGACAGTGTCTCACATTTGGTAAAGCCTATTCAAACTTGGGATCCATTTGCATTAGCTCCCCAAGTGCTCGGCTCTTGGGTACTCTGCTTACTCTTCATTATGTGTGTAAAACACATATTTTAGAAACACAATTCCCTTAATACTTAGAAATTGTGGTGGGGTATTATTTTTATGCTAGTCATAATTAGTATTCCCTCTAGTCCTTAGTCACTAAAACCAGATAGCAAAAGGATTTTACCTTCGAAACTAAACCTCTTCCATAGTTAAGTCAATAAAGACTATGTCTAAATATAAATGGTACCAATCTTTGATTAGATATTTTTCATGAAAAGAAATCAAATATTGTTTTCTAAACAGTACCATATAGTAAATATTTTTCAGGTTTGGGGGGTTGGGAAGCAGGCTCTCACTACCATACATTATAATGAAAGAAAATGAAAACCATATTGGAGAAATGCTATGCATATATTTTTGTCATCCACTAAACCTCTCCTCAGAGACACCACAGCGTCTCCTTGACATAAGTTTCATGTGCAAGGACATAATATTCTTTGACATTGAAGACTATTTGTTATTAAATATATAAAACCATTACCAATTTAAGAGTCATACAAACACAGGTGGTGGGTACAATTTTGTACACAGATCACCCTCTTTTAGCAAGACTTTGGAATGCTCAATGTATATATATATATATATATATATATATATATATATATATATATATATATGGTGTGTGTGTGTGTGTGTGTGTGTGTACTCACACTTGTGTGTGAACAGTCATTTTAAGGTTCAAACACCCCAAAAATATATAACTAATCTCAGGTAGTAAATTCCAAAATTATTGATTATTATTTGGGCTATATAATTTCTAGTCTAGCATGCATCAATCTGCATTTCTTGATGGAATGTTGAGAAGCAAATAGATTTCATTGTAACTCCTGAGTTTCTGCTTTATTCAAAAGGGGTTAAAATGCTGGGATTTAAAATTCTGCCTTGGAAAACAACCGATGCCCTCACACGACTGTACTCTTCCCTGCTGTTCTGTGGATCATCTACGTTTTACACGAGTATGACATTGTCTGGTTACATCTCTACACTCCTGAACTCATCTCAGATTATGAGTCATTCATAGTTTCTTGACTACAAATCAGATTGATGACAGACAGACATAAAGTCCTTTCTGATATCATCTGTATTATACTAATTTAAATCTCTAAGTAAAAACTTCCATGGCCTCATTGAACTTATGCCAAAATTGTTTGGATTATCAGGGAGGGATAGAATTAAAATAAAGATTGCGAGAAATCCATCAGTATCTCATATAATATTCATATTTTGTTTTTGTAAAGGTCACATAAGAGAATGCACATATAAAACTCTCTGTAAAATAACTATGGCCATTCCATCTATCTAGTACTAACTTCTCTCTCCATTGGAGAAGTTGCTTATCTTTTTCAGATGGATCATGAACCTGAAGGGAGGATCAGCCTATCATACCTCACAAGGGCCCCAGCTGAAACCATAAAGCAATGTGGGGAAAGGGCAACAGTACAGCTTTCTTGGCGAACATGACAGAAAAAGGCTGGAGGAGATAAACACAGAGAACATCCAACTCCTACTAACCCAGGTATCCGGAGACACAGAGGCTCCCAAAACCTCATCACTGAAGTTGAACTAAAATGATCCCAACGTGGCTCAGGGAAATACCCAGAAGAGGAGGCGGAAAGAGTGTTAGAGCCACAAGTTGGGTCATTATACACAGAGACTTGGCCTATCCCCCATAACTCTTGACTACCCCCACAATGCATGACCCACATTCCCCAGTGATGAGGGTCCCTTTAGAGGGGGGAAGACAGGGAGGAGAATAATGGAGTCACCAATATGAATGTAAAATTAGAATAATATAAATAAAAAATAAATTTTTAAAAAAGAGAATGGGTTCTGGGCTGGGAATATAGCTCAGCAATAAAGCAATCATATAACATGTTCATTCACTAGCAAAGCAGAAATACATTTTTAAAAACTGAAAAAGTATTTCTGTAATTTATCATTTGTGACCATAGATATATGATATTTACTTTCTATTTATTTATTTTATAGTAAATTGGAAATATCAAATTCTCTACCATGAAGGGGTGCTATATTAAATACAATAACATGTGGTGAGTAAAATCTATTTATTTTCTCTCCTTACATGAAAAATTATGACAAACTAAGTAGCTTAAAACAACACCCACTCATTATATCATGGTTAATATTTTCTATAGGTCAGTTATTGGTGACAGCTTAACCTGCTCTTACTTTAGAATGTCACAGAGGCTTATGGAACTGGTTGTCACTTCTGATACTTGACTGAGGAAAAGTCCATTTCCTAGCCTTATCAGTTCCATAGCTAAAATAGATTGTCAATGGTTGTAGAACTGAATATTTCAGTTTCTTGAATGGAAGCTCTTCTCAGCTTCCAGAACCTTCCAATAGCTAGCATGTGGTCAGTCAAGGACTCATGCACTGTGGCCACTTACCTCAGGATGATTTACCTCGGTCGCCTAGCAACCAGTCACTTTTGACTTCATGAAGTGCAAGAACCTTTCTGAAGGACTTAGATCACTTGCTCTAAACTTGAAAATATTCCTATATAGTCTCTCTTAAAAGTAAAGCCTGATGTCCTGTTTTCACTTACTTTAATTCAGTCAGTCTAGGGTAAGAGGTAAGAATGTGAACTTTTAACAAGCCCTTAGGGGGCTGGTGCAAGTTGTCCAAAGAATATACTTGAAAGAGTGATGACTCTGAGTCTGCTTGACTTGTGTCCAGGAGTTTGATCATCTCGGCTATCAGCAAGAATGTGTGATGTAAATTTGTATCATTAACTGTATTAAAGATGATGAATCCAATGTGGTCAGGAGATATCGAAATATGCAATTCCAATACTATTTATCATTCATAAAATTCTATGCCAACCCATGAAAGGCTTATTATGCTATCTTTATAAAAACATCAAGGGGAATTCACCCATCAATAGAAATGAGAAAAGAAAAAAAATACTGAAGATGGAAACCAGAAGTTGTTCGGTAGAATATTACTAAAATATATATTTCCTGTGCTATATAGACCATTAAAATTGTCTAATGCACTGCTGTCAAAGAATGCAATACTTAATCAACATAAGTTAGAGTATATTTAAAACCACTAATGAGAAGCCAAGCAAAGGACTGAGTCATTGGGAAACTATTAGCACTAAATTAAAGATGCAAAAACATATTAAAAAATTATGGGCCTATAGTCTGTTTTTGATTATTCATGGACATGTTCAAAGTCATTATATTATGTCCTGTGACATACATGATGTAAGTGGATGACTGACCCAATTAGAGTTAATGTTATAACTGGGCAAGCAGTCTGATATATTTTAAGAGAGTCAGGAATATACTAATTCAATTTAAAATGAACTATCTTCCACTACGTATGTGAGGTGGTAATCATCTTGAGAATAATCCTATGTGAATAGAGGTGATAGGCATGGTGGTTTAATGAAAAGTACACAAGACACCACCATAATAATTACATCATAACTACTGGTCTTCTTTTGAAATTACCTTTTCTGATTATTATTTATTTATTTACTTATTTATTTATGACATAGAGAGGGAGAGAAAGAGAGGGAGAGGGTGGGTAAGCCAGGGCCTCTAGCCACTGAAAACGAACTCAGACTCATGTGCCACCTTGTGGATCTGGCTTACGTGGGACCTGAAGAATGGAACTGGGATCCTTTGGTTTTGCAGGCAAATTCCATAACTGCTAAGCCATCTTTCCAGCCCTCTACTGGTCTTCTTTAACACTTTTGTTTATCCCTTGTGGGAAAAATCCTGTAAGTAAATTTTTGGATAAGATTTTATTAAGTATGATGATAATTTCACTGTCCTGACTATTTTCTTTTTAATTTGTTTATTTATTTGCAAGAAGGGAGAGATAGAAGAAATATGAGAGAGGCAATGACAGAGACAGAGATGGAGAATGGGCATGCCAGAGCTTCTAGCCACTTCAAATGTACTTCAGATGCATATGCCACTTTGTACATCTGGCTTTATGTAGGTACTAAGGATTGAACTTCAGCCCTTTGGCATTGCAGGCAAACTTCTTAACTGCTGGGACATCTCTTCCCCCCATCTTGGCTCTTTTTATGTCCTCATATTACTCATCTACCTTGCAAAATGTATGTCTTGGGTATTTCTATCTGTGTGAGCACTGTGATCTATAGAGATGTGATATACCACCACAAATTCAAATGTGGAACTTTTGAGGTATACGTTGATAAAGAACATTTTATGCAAGATTTGGACCTCCATGAATATCTTAATAAGGATACATGATTTTAATTGGAATTAGTGAATAATCCAGTGTGGGGAAACCACTGCTCATGTTTTTCCAAGTAAGTCTCTGTACATACTGGGCATATTAGGAGCCCTTGTCTCTGACGTACTTAGGTTTTAAAGTTGCCCCAATTATATTTACTTTGAAATTCAGAGTTAATATGACACAAAAATTTCTCTTTCTGACCAAATAATGTATAAGTAAGGGTTAAGTAGTCATTAGTGTATTCATCTAATGCTAGCCCTGCTGTAATACAGAGTCTGTCTTAGATGCTTCATGCCAAAGATAATGGGAACCAAGAGTGTTGCTCAGACTTTGTGTTTACTGTGGTGACATCTCTATATGCTCTGACACTTCTCTGGTTTGCTGGCCTCTTTTTCTTAATCATAGTTTTCTTAGTGCTAGAGTTTGTAACTAATAAAATATGCCAATATGTTTTATAATCTGATATCCAATGTCTAATTTCAGCTTTTATCCTCCTCTTATGAAAGCTGCTCACCCTTTTGACTCCATTACATATTTTCAATGAAAGTTTCTAATGTCCAGGACTATATCTGGAAGGAAGGAATATAAATGTCTTGTTTTATTTAAAAAATCTTTTAAAAATATTTATTTATTCACTTATTTATTTGCAAGCAGAAAAAAGAGAGGCAGAAAGAGAGACTGATCATGCCAAGGCCTTCACCCACTGAAAACAAACTCCAGATGCATGCACAACTTTGTGTACCTGGCTATACATGGGTACTGGACAATCGAACTTGGGTCATTAGGCTTTCTAGCCAAGTGCCTTAACCATGGAGAAGTTCTCCAGGACCAAACATTTACTTATTTTTTGTTCTTTATGTGTTAGGGTCTCACTCTATCCCAGGGTGACCTGGAACTCTGTAGCTCCAGGCTGGCCTTGAACTCACACCAATCGACATACCTCTGCTTCCCTAGTGCTGGGACTAAAGACATACACCATCACTGTAGGCATAACTGTCTTTATTTAAGGACATGGTGACAAAATATGTAGCAAGTCCACAGGAACCCATGAGTTATTCTGTAGCTAATGAATTGGCTTATCATGGATTCATGCATGGTATACTATTGATAACAGAATCTTTTTTTTTTTTCTTAGTTTTTCAAGGTAGGGTTTCACTCTAATCCAGGCTGACCTGGAATTCATTATATTCTCAGGGTGGCCTCGAACTCACCGTGATCCTCCTGCCTCTGCCTCCCTCATGCTGGTATTAAAGGTGTGCACCACCATGCCCAGCTTAGAATCTTTTATATCTATTTGTTCTAACAAAGAACAAACTTAAAAGCATAAAATTAAATTATTATTCAAAGTTAACCAAAAACACAACTTATTTGGGAAAAAATTTACAAAATTTGTGAAGACATACTGAAATGTTTAAAAGTTCCCTAAAGAAACTTAAAGATCATTAATAAAATTAAATACATACAGAATTTACACTGGCTAGAATATTTATAATTCAACTTTTTAAACTATCAATTTATGTTAAGATTCAAGGCAATTCTCATAAAAATCATGCAAGTTTTTATATTGTAAAAACTGACAAAAGAACAAAGATAGAATCCTAGAACTGCCTACATGAAGAATTCATTCAGTGTATAACTACTCCCATCAATATAGTCTATCTTCAAGATTGAACAGAAGCAAGGATATCCACAACACAAGCTCTACAAAAGTAATAAATAATGCTTGTTTATTTGTTTGATTGCCTATGGTACAAAGTGAACTCAGTGGAGTACAGATTGCCTCAACCACAAATGTCGACAGACACTAGGACAGCAGTACAAGGAATAAACTCATGCACAAAATCTAGGATCAATACTGAGGTATATGTGCACTGTCAAATTGTCACATTCTGAATTCCCTGTGAGCAATTATCTTGATTAGCACTTCATTGAGTTCCACCTCAACTGTGGTCAACACCATACTGCAGTTCAGGGTCCTTCTCCTGGTCTGTATAAAGAAGGGAGAGGGGGCTGAGCACCAGCATTCATCCACACCCCTTCCTCACTGAGAGATGAATATGATTATCTCTAATTCAAGTACTAGCCACCCTGCTTTACCCTCCATATGGACTGTAACCAGGGACTGTAAGATGAATTAAACCCTTCCTCCCTTAAATTGATACTCATCAGGTATTTTATTCCAGTAATGAGAATATAACTAATACAATTATATTTTTCCACAGATTGTGAAATTTAAATCAAAGGAGATTGCCTTATTAAAGATAAAGCTGAAAATTGTGCAGAAGGCCATCAAAAGAAAGCATTTTTGAATTTAGCAAGCAATGGGGCCAAGACATAAATTGAACGCCAGTCAACTAAACTTCAAAGTTTTCCCGTATGTTATGTCATGTTCGTGGATGACATGAAACTTCTTATTCACTTCTGATGAGACAATAAACTGATGCCACACCTTCTGGAAAATAGCACAGGACATTACTTTAAAAAAAATTTAAACAGTCATCTCCGTAAGTAATAGCGTGCTACATTCTTTTAGAGTTTACAAATGATAGCATAGGCCATGTACAAATGCTTATTTATGAGTTTTCATAGATATTTTTATTGGAAAGGCTTCAAACTGAGAACAATCGAAAATGCCCATCAACTGGGCTGTAGAGATGGTTTAGCTGTTAAGGCACTTTTCTGCAAAGCCAAAGGACCCGGCTTCAATTCCCCAGGACCCATGTAAGCCAGATGCCCAAGGTAGTGCATGCATCTGGAATTTGGTTGCAGTGGCTGAAGGCCCTGGCATGCCCATTACCTCTCTTTGTAATCCTCTCTCTCTCTCTCTCTCTCTCTCTCTCTTGCTCTTTCTCTCTCTCAAATAAGTAAAAATAAAGTATTTTTTTTTAAAAAGACTTGATACTTAAAATTTCTGTCAGTAGAATGATAAATCAAGTACAAGTGGATAACCTCCTCATTACCAGTTGTATAGTCCTATTTATTGAAATTCTTATGAAATGAAAAGTAATCTTATTGACAGTAAATTGGTGGTTGTAGAATGAAAAAAGTGGAAAGGAAAAGAAGTGTGTAGCAGACAGCTTCAGGTTTGCTGAGATGAACTTCCAGACCAGGCACAGTTATGGAGGAAGGGATAATATTTATTGATGCTTACAGATCCAGGGGAAGTTTCATAATGGCAGAAGAAGTGGTCTGCTCTCACAGGACCAGACAAGAGAGAAAAAGCCCACAAGCCACACAGCACAGCACACTTTAGGAACTCCAACTGGGCACACTTTGCATATCTTTACAATGGAATCTCAAACCTACCACCACACCTTAAGATCCACCCAGTGACATTGACATTGCCTCCAGCAAGGTGACTGCATATGAAAACTATAAACTAATAAAACACTGATTATATTGGGGGCCATATATTCAAACTACCACAAAGTGGGAAGGGGAATTTAAAAATGGCAGAGTAATATTCGGTACTTATGGATTTTCTTACTATCTTGAGTATAGATTTTTTATAGAAATAAATAAATTTCAAACTATCTAAAATTACAATAATATTCAAACACAATGTTTTATTTTATTTTTTCGTTTGCATACAGAGATTAATGTATTCATTCTGGCATTTTCAATATAGTTGATACTCACCTCACTCCCCTTTATTTCCCCTCCCCCTCGTCAACCACTGCCCTTTCCATTTACATATCTCATATGTCCTTTCAACCTTCCCTCACCCCTCGTCCTCGTCATCTCTTTATGGTCATTCTTGGTTACTGTTCTATTTTTATAGGTTTCACCAATAATGGTGGTTGAAATCAATGGTCTTCCATAAACTCAGGTGTTTTCTACTCTCATTCCCCAGCAGGTGACAATTTCAGAGGTGGAGCTTTGCTGGAGGATGTGGATTGCTGCGGGTAGCTTTTAGGTGTTATAGACCAACTTCTCCCTTGGAAGAGTTCAGTCCACCCATGCTGCATTCTGCCAGGTGCTGTAGCAAGACATGATGTCCAGCCTCTGCTCTACCATTCTTTCCCTGCCATCCTGGGGCTTCACCTCAATACTGTAACCAAATCAACCCTTTCCTTTTATCTGCTGCATCTGTCTAGGTATTTTGTGTCAGAAACACAAAAGATAACTACAGTACCAACACTACCCTCCTCATATGCATACTTACAGATAGTATGGACTAAGATCTTCATAACAAAAAGCAAGCAACAAACAAACAAACAAAATATTAGGCTTTAGTCTTTCTATGTCTGGGTCACTTCACTTAATATATTGGCATGATTATATCAAATTAGTACATCAATAAGTTTGTTAATAATTGTAAAGAGATATAACCCTTCTGTACTGTGAAGAATATTGCATAACATTCAGATAATTTATTTCTTAAAAGTTGGTTAAAACTAACCTGGAAATTTCCTTGTATAGAAGTATATGAGGGATGCTAGATTGAAAAGCAGGCATTTTTCTCACCTGTCAACCATCCCCACGGTGATGGTGACAGACATGATGATTAATCCATCTATGAAACCAGAAATCCAGGGGCTGAAAAGAACTCAACACTAAATCAGAGTGCCAAGAGGCATGCAATAGCTCAGGGAACACTGTGGAAGAGGGGGCAGAAAGATTGTGAGAGACACTGAGTGGGTAGGCATATCCTGAGCCACAGTCCCCCCTCCTGACCGCATAGGCACTGACTAAGGCCTTCATCACTCCACAATGATTATGAGAGCCCCACTGAGTAGGGCTCTTGGCTTATGGGCATTGGGGTGAAGGGACAAAACACTATAATATGTTATAATATATATGAAAAAAAAATAAAAATAAATAAATTAAGAAGTAGGCAGTTTGATTGGAAAATAGTTTATTTTTTTATGATGTGGCTTTAGTATTAATTTAATTTTCCATGTAATATCTGCAGAGAATTTGCTTATTTCACATACTTTTTAAGCTATTGAATTAATATCATTTAGATGATAATTTTAATTTTTATATGATCTTTGTGACGAGCTAGAGACAATTCTCTTTGTTTTATTTTTATTGTTATGTGATTAAAATGAAAAAAATGCAGAAAAAGAGAATTCAGTCCAGTGCTCTGTACATTTTAAGAAAAAAAATTCCTTGGTAGTTTTTGGTCATATTAATAAAGACGGCTATGCTGTAAGTAATATTTTAAGAAAAAAAACACTACAACTAAAGTGAATACAGATACTATGAGAAGGAACCTCTGGGGTTATGGTTTTATGAGTATTCTGGAAAGTTTCAAGAGCTAGATAGAGTTATAACTGATGTTGCTGTATTTCCTATATCTCTAGGTAAAAGCTTAATGAATAAAATCCATGATACAGGAAAAGAAAATGAAAAAGAAACTTTTGTCAAAATCACATCTCACTAAATCACTATACAAAATAGTCTATCAAATGAAAAACATCTTTCTAAACTTAGAAATAAATTTAGCATATAAATTTGTTGAGAAATATAAGAATACACTACACACAAACATCCTGATATAAATGCATAGATACACAGTAACATTACTTTTGGATGAACATTTAATAAAATGTAACTTTTGAACAAGTTCCAAAGGGGTTTTGGATGTAATCTTGAAAATACACTCATAAATCTTGCCATATTAAATTGAAACCTCTATAGGCTAACATCTTGAAAGGTAAAAATCCCCAAATTATAATTTTTAAATACTAATACAATTATTTAACTGAAATTAATTTATATCACTAAAGTGGATTCATAAGAAACAAAAATGACAGACTACTAATTCACAAGCTGAGCACCCAGTTATTCTAACAGTTGCCTGCAGATAACATTTATAGGTTGATGTCTTATAATGTTAAAGAAATGTTAAAAATGAAAATGTGTAAGAGGGCCTGCAGAGATATCTAAGTGGTTAAAGCACTTGCCTACAAAGCCTAAGACCTTGGATTGATTCCTCAGTATTCATGTATAACCAGCTGCATAAAGTGTTACATGCATCTGGAGTTTGTTTGCAGAGGCTGTAGTCCCTTCCATATCCATTCTCTCTCTCTCTCTCTCTCTCTGTCTGTCTCTTTCTCTGTCTTTCTCATAAATAAATAAAATAGTTGCTAATGTTTAGTACATGGTTTATAACAGTTCTCTGAAGAGATAAAGCTAAGGTCCATCACTACCAGACATGTGGTATCCCAAGAGTTGATATCATGAAAAATTTTACCCTCAACAATGCAGGTCTAATACTGGACATATCATGACTTACTGAGAAATTTTAAGCATTACTATATACAAACTGATAAATTATAAAATTAATATTAGAAAAATATCCTTTAGTCTTGAATTTGTATCAAATTAGAACGCCACATGTTTTTACAAAGTTTATACCTGCAGTATTACATAAGTATTAATATGATGAGAACGTGAAAAAAATTCCCAGTGAATCAAAAAAGTTAAGAAATTTTGCTAATCCTAAAATAACATCCAACATGAAAGAATTGCAATCCGATCTCGATTACAGACATTACTCCAACTTAGTCTTCCACTTTAACTCTGATTCCTTCTCAATCATCCAGCAAAGCTGGGTAGTCCAAAAAGCCAAGGTTTACAATTTGTAATCTTTTCTACATTCACCATTGTCTGACATCAATACACTCAACTCACTTTATCAATACACTTCCAGTATTCTGGTAGCATAACAGGTGTTTGCTTCAGTTTATAATTTCACAATCAAAATATTATTTTCTCACACATCATTTACATGTTCTCTTCGTCATAACAGTAGCCACACATGAAATTTCTTTTCCACCTACAGAGTATTCAGGTGGGGGTAAGAGACATCAGTGTAAGTTTACATACTATTTGCTAGCATGAATGCCTTGGCTGGTCAAAGCAGTTACATTAAATGGGTATCAAATTGTAATTAAACCTCATGAATTTGTACAATTTATGTAAGTTTGAAAAGATATCTTTTAACAAAACAGCAAAGTCATTGAATCTTATAGAATTTTCTTTTTTCTTTTCTTTCTTTCTTTTTTTTTTTTTATATATGAGAGAGAGAATTGCCACTTCAGGGCCTCTAGCCACTGTATTCAAACTCCAGATACTAGTGCCACCTTTGTGCTTGTGTCACCTTGTGCATCTGGCTTAAGTGGGACCTAGGGATTAGAATATGAGCACTAGGGCTTTGCAGTGACTTAACCACTAAGCAATCTCTCCAGCTCTAGAATTTGATTATATACCATATATATATAATTTTAAATGCACTTGAATTTAAAGTACATAAAATTAGAAACATTTTTTAAAAACTTTTATTTATTATTATTTTTTTGGAGAGAGACAGAGAGAGAGACAGAGAGAGAGAGAGTGGGGGAGGAAGACAGAGATGGGCGCGCCAGCAGTGTCTCAGCTGCTGCGAAGAAATCTAGATATGTGCGCCCCCTTGTGGTCAAGTGCGGCATTGCGCCCTTGTGTCACTTTGCATCTGGCTAAACGTGGGACCTGGAGATTGGAACTGCTGAAGATTGGAACCAGTGTTCTTAGGCTTAGGAGGCAGGCGCCTTAACCCCTAAGCCCTCTCTCCAGCCCAAAACTGGAAACATTTAATGAGAAACTTAAATATTTAAACCTGGGTCATTAGGCTTTGCAGGTAAGCCCCTTAACCATTTGGCTAATGTGGAGGCACACTTGGCATACAACTTATCAGGAAGACCTTGAGTTCATGGACATCTGATCTACTTAATGAGACCCTAATAACAAAAACAAAAGACTAAAAAAAAAAAAAAAAAAAAAAAAAAAAACGATTTCATGAATTTTCTTTAATGCATATTTTGTTAAGTATATGGAACATTTTTACACTGTTCTGAAAAAATTCTAAATAAAAGTATGATGGATTATGAGTTTGTGTCTATGAGAGAATGAAAAAGACACACACAGATAAATATTTATCATTGTTAATATAGGAGATTTGCAAGTTTTAGTAATATGTATTCCTAAATATGTTTCACTCAATATGTTTACTTTTAAAATTTTTCTAAAGATTAACATTTTCTCTCATTATTAAATAGGTTTCATCCAAAATATTTTCATATATATGAAACCACTGAAGAATGACATCTTTAACTATGGTTTAATTTATTACTGTGGAGTTATACCATAATATCTATAGATTTTAATCCAATGCATAGATAGTTACAATTAATGCCTGTCAGTATGATTTTAACCTTACCACGAAGCATTTATTATAGCAAATATTTTTTGATCTTCAAGTATGTGAAACAGAATCAGTAAGAAAGATTTAAAGCCCTTAAAGCTCTTATAAACAACTCCAAGTAAACTGAAGATTGCAGCTTGTGTCCAAATAAAGGAAATGTTATTCTTTAAAAGTATGAGTGTAAGAGATTGCTCAGTGGTTAAGATCCTTGTTTGCAAAGCCTAAGGAACTGGTTTTGATTCCATAATACCCTCATAAGCCAGAAGCACAAAGTGGCACATGCATCTCGAGTACATTGCAGCCACCAAAGGCCTTGGCATGCCCATTCTCTCTCTGTCCCCTTGGAAATAAAAATATAAATAAGGGTATTAAACAAAAATCAGGGTTATATTGAGGAGTAATGGCTTATGTTTGGTTAATTATGTTAATATAGCCGACTAACACATACTTAGTGACTTGAGCAATCCACTTATTTTTCCACACATCTCTAGATCAGAAGTTCATATAGATATGGGTAATCTATCAGCTTTGGATTGATCAAATAAGTATCCCAGGTGGGCTTAATTGCTGTGGAAGTAACATAGCCTTCATGGTCATCCAGCTTGTTGGCCTAAATCAACTTTCACCAGTGTTGTAGAGCTGATGTTATCATGTCCTTACTGACTATGAACCAGTAGCTTGTCTCGTAAACTGATGGTCACCTCCTACACCCTGAAGCCAACAATGGGTTCAGACAATAGGCAGAGTCTCCTGCATTTCTGTCTCACTCTAGACAGAATGATCTACTCCCAGTGTACTGAGGAAATTAGTCCTCATTTGCAGGGCTATCCAGAATCACCTCTACCTCATGGTCAACAACTATAATTACATTTGTGAACCCTTTTCGCCATGGAATAAATAATATATTCTCTCATTCTAGAGATTATACATGGGCATTTTTTTCTACCACAAGATTTTTGTGCAACATCCATCTATCAGGTTCCCATATATGCTAGATATTTAAAATAATATTGTATGGAATTACATATGTATTTAATGAAAACATTAATTTAAGTTTAAGTAGAACATGAAGCTCTTTCCTACAATTTCAATTTACAAAGGTTACTCTGCCTTTCAATTTTGTCAGTTTTTGTTCTTTTTTCCATTCATAACTCAGCAGTGCTGGTTGCTGTTGGCCTGGCACAGGCTTCTGTCCACCCAGAAGTCAGCTAACAATCCCTTCCCAAGCATGTTGTTCTACTGCAATGGTAAATTAATTCTGAAGAAAAAAAAGTGAAACGTGTTACATTAATGTTTATTTTTAGCTTTTTTTTTTTTTTTTTTTTTTTTTGAGATAGGGTCTCACTCTAGTTTAGGCTGACCTGGAATTGACTATGTAGTTTCTGGGTGGCCTCGAACTCACAGCTATCCTCATCCCTCTCCCTCCTAAATGCTGGGGTCAAAGGTGTGTGCTGCCATACCTGAATTATTTTTAAGTTTTTTTTCATGCCTTTGCTTTTGTATGTGTATGTGTGTGGTTTGTGTGTATGTTTACATATGTGTGGCCATGTCAAAATTCATGTGTATTTACATTCCTGTAGAGGCTAACTGTTCACATTGTTGTCATTCTCACTTGTTCTCCACCTTTTATTTTTATAGAAAGAATCTCTCACTCGAACCCAGACCTAACCAACCCAGCTAATCTAGCTAGCCAGCTTACCCTACAGAGCCCGTACTTCTACATCCTGAGCTTTGGGATTGCAGGCAGACATCGATACATCCTAATTAAAAAAAAAAAAAAAAAAAAAAAAAAAAAAAAAGAACATATTTATTTATTCATTTATTTATTTATTTATTTTCACAGAGAGAGAGAGAAGAAAGAGAGAAAGAAAAGGAAAGCAAAAGAAAAGAGAAGAGAAGTGGAGAAGAGAAGAGATGAGAAAGAAAAGAAAAAAAAAGAAAAGAAAAGAAGAAAAGACAATCCAAGGTCCCTAGCCACTGCAAATGAATTTTAGATGCTTGTGCCACTGTGTGCATTTTGCTTTATGTATATACTGGGGAATCAAAACCAGGTTGTTAGGCTTTGCAGGCAAGTGCCTAAACTGCAGAACCATCTCTCTAGCCCACCCCTACGTAACTTTTATGTAGGTACTGAGTGTCCAAACCCAGCTTCTCATGATGGCACAGAAAAACACTTTTCCTACTGACTCTGTCCCCAAGCTCAAGGTTATTGTTTTAAATATGTCACTGGAATTTATACTATGCACTTAATGTCCTTCCAGAAATGCAAGCCTTTGTGCCAGTTACTTGTAAGTTCATCAGTGTGTCACGGAGATGAAGCATTTGCAGTATCTGTAATATGGTTATGTGTTTTTCAGTGTTGTGTTTTCACTAAAATTTTAGCAGCAAAAGCTTGATAACTCATTTTCACTTCACAGCTCTGTTATTTCAACAACTGAATACCAACATGACTACATGATGAAAAATATTGTCTATTTCCCATAATTTGCAGCATTATTCAAAAATACTGATGGGTTCTAGGTGCCAAATATTCTGTTTTCCGTTAATATTTTGGCAGTATCTCCAAATTCGACACTAGAACATTTTAACTTGGAATCATAATTGTGTTTATGTATTCATGGCTTAAAATTATGCAGAATATTTTAGATAAGCTGTATCTTAGCATAGTTTAATGAAATTTAGTTCTAAAAGCATACTTCATATATTTATATGACTTTTTCTAAATTGCCAGCATGAAGCCCCTTTCCCTGACTATCATTTTTATACAAACTATTTCATGAACCTTCACACAGTTGCCTTTTTAAATTTTGTTGAGTGTGCAAATTATATAAAAATGTATGAAAACATGTGTCTTTCCTCCAAAAAGCTTCGTGCTCTGTCTAAAACAGACTGGAATCACTGAATTTACTAAAAGTTATTGAGAAAAAATTGAAATTTGTCCAAGAAGTTTGTTTATGATGCCAAATTACTATTTCTAACATGATTTTAAATGTTATATAAATACCAAGTAGACCTTCATCCATTTAAATAAAATTAAGAGAAGGAAAGTGAATATACAGCTTCCTTGGGGGCATATATCCTCATTATGAAATGCACAGAGTGGACTGTGATTTAGAAAAATAAACATAATTCTATGTACACATATTTTAGTGATACCTGCTCCAATTCAAGTGTGCCAAAATATTATATTTTGAAACTAGAATTGAATTTAATTATAAGAAAATATTTTCTCAGTAGTTTGATAATAAAGAAAATTTTAGTATTGCCAGGACTTTTTCCATACGCCCAGCAAAGGAACAAAGTTCTGAGTTTTAGGTACAGAGTAATGAGATTCCTATCACAGAGGAAAGTATCAAATAAGGCTTGCTCATTGGTCCAGGCAGGAAGCTTGTGATCCTAACTCACATGACTCTGTAAAGAGAGAACATGCTAATAGTCCATTAGTATTTCTTCAAACTGTTGTACTCTTCCTGTGGAATTCTCATTTTTACCTTATATTAACGACCCCAACAGTCAAGTCACTAACTATTCCATCTCTGTTTCTTTTAGTAAAACAGTAAAATCTTCCATGCATGTAAATTCAAAGCCAGAAATCAGATCTTTTTTTTTTTTTTTTTTTTTTGAAATTTTTACTTTGACCTGATTACCAGAATGGTGAAATACATATTGAGTGAAGGAAATTTAAATTATTAGCTTTGAGTATTATCCTCTATTTAAATAGAGGTTTTGAAAAGGCAACTTCTGTGATTTATGGATTTATATATCACTTGCTTCTAAAAAGAATTAATAATTATCAATTCTCACTAAAACATATTCCCAAATTTAGACACAGTCTAGAGAGCTTCACGTTTTCTAATAATCAAAATACAGAAACAGTCCCCAGGAGAATTTAAATTTGTGAGTGGAAATGTATGCTAAATTTGAACTGCATTGTAATTTTTATTACATTTTCCTCTTCCAGTACTAAGATAGAAACAATAATTGGAATTAAGACTTGCTCAAAGAAACTATAAATACAGTATCTAGAATAAAACCCAAATGGCACAGTGAGGGAGCCAAATGCATTGTGAAACTGCGTGGCTTATTCATATCGTAGACCAAAACTAAAGCTTTAAACAAGGATTTCCCATAGACTGACTCTATGCACATTATTCATTTTGTAAAGAAAGCTTTTATTCTAAATTATTGAACGCCAGAAGCATGCATAGCACACATATATAATTTTAATAATAAACATCAGTGATCTATTATCAGGTTAGAGAAATACTGCTGTGAAGCACCTGCCCTCAATGTTAGGTAGCCATCTACCTCACTGTTTTAAGTGATAAATCCTAGATTCCATGAACGTCATTCTTTGTAAATCATTCTTTTAAAAACTGAAAAATAAAATCTATAAATATTGCATATTGCAAAAATGCAAATTTTAGTAATGTTGGAAAAGAAGTCTATATGTCACTCAAACTGGACCCATGAGTACTTTTAGCTGTTCAAACTGTCTTTCCAAGGCAGCAGAGACAGTGGTAAAGACTCCTGTGAGGGTCCAACATGCGCAGCTGTGTGGAAGAAGAAGCCCTCTAACCAAAATTAGGTGGGCTTTTGAGGCTGATAATATGGGAACATACCAAAGGGGATTTGTTTATTACTCATGTCATGAAGCTTTTCTCCAGGAGCAGAACTGCCAAGTGTACCTGCAAAGCTAAAGAGAGAAGGAATCTCTGTCTTCTTTGCTTGGGCAGCTGGGGACCCAAACAGGTCAGAACTTAGGAGTTTTGAGACAGAACTTCCTTGTCATCACAAAGATAGTGCATGTGGACTCTATTATTGACTATTCCACACACAGAGAAAGTTGCAAAAAGGGCTCCGTGAAGACTCAGGATCATCATCAGCAAAACAGGACAAGTGTGTCACACACTTGATTACTAATGCTGTTCTTGTAAGTACTTTGTTACATTTCTGTGTGGTTGACTTCATTAATTATCCATCTTAAACTAGGATGCAGATTTGCACTGTTTTCTTTCTGCTGTACAATGTAACCATTTTAGATTTTCTCCGAAGTCTTACCTGTGGGTATAGTTCTTTAAGATTGGCAGCTATTTGATAAGCCAATATTTGAGAGTGCCATAATTTTTTTTTTACTTATTCTGTTTTGTCTAGGTCTGAAACTTTTATCTAGCCCTCCTATTTGATAAGAATGTAAATATTTCTGTATGTGTGAAATGTATTTCTTGTGCAAATGTGCATTTACTGTTCCATGATAATGTTATTTTTGGGAAATACAGTTATTATGGTTCATCCTTTCTATAGTTGGAAGTTATGTTATTAAGACAATTATTTCTTCCTAATGAATTGAATAAAATTGCTATTGTGATTATGCCTCCAGTAAAACTTTATGTCTATTGTATTTATCTGAAATTAATATGGCTACAATATATTAAGATTAGGATTATATCACATATTTTTTGGTCAAGTCAACATTTTTGTTATAACTAGTGTTATAATTTCTAAAAGGGCATCACTGACTTCTACATTGCATTATTTGATTCTGCCTTTTAATTGGAATACTTAATAGCTTCAAGCCTGATGATTTATTTATATCTTTGGTTTTAAATTTAATTGCATTTCTTTTCTATTTCACTCACTAGTCTTTATTTATTCTCCTTTACTTATTCTCTTGATTTTTTTAAATTGTTCTTTTCTCACTGCCCATGCTATACTTTTTATTTATTTTATTTTTTTAAATTTTTTTTGGGGGGGGGAGAGACACAGGGAGAGAGACAGAGAGAGAGAGAGAGGGAGAGGAAGACAGAGATGGGCGTGGCAGCAGTGTCTCAGCTGCTGCGAAAGAAATCCAGATGTGTGCGTCCCCTTGTGGTCAAGTGCAGCATTGCGCCCTTGCGTGACTGCATCTGGCTAAACGTGGGACCTGGAGATTGGAACCGCTGGAGATTGGAACCAGCGTTCTTAGGCTTAGCAGGCAGGTGCCTTAACTGCTAAGCCATCTCTCCAGCCCTAAAAATTACTTTTATAATAGCTTAAAAATGGTAGCATTCCACATTAATGGAAAAGAAAGGAAGCATCAGACACTGTAGCAGTGAAGAAATGATGGTCTTATTGCCACATGAAACTGCTCAGTATCCAGCATCGCCCATCATTAGAAATGGGGTAATGGAAAGGAACTAAGCCCGAATTAGATGGGTAAGGTATCTGGATCCAAACTCTGTGGTCATTTAAGGGTGGATGACCATGTGAAGA
Source organism: Orientallactaga sibirica (assembly GCA_036365145.1). NCBI lineage: Eukaryota > Metazoa > Chordata > Mammalia > Rodentia > Dipodidae > Orientallactaga > Orientallactaga sibirica. The sequence goes on along the minus strand of JAEOAD010000023.1, from coordinate 9,507,976 downwards.
ATCCCGAGTTTCTCCTCATGGTTGGTAGGATACAGAACAGTGTAGTCATGGAGGAGGACTTTTGGCATTTTCTCACAAAACTCAATGCACCTACCATCATGATCCAAAAAATCCAATGCTTCATGAATATTATGAACATACAAAAGTCTTGCACACAAATATTTATCCCTTGATTCAGACCTGTTAGGAGTTTGAAGCCATGGAAATGTATTTCAGAAGATGAATGCATAAGCACTATTGGTGCATCCAAGCAATAAAATGCCACTCAGCAATAAAAATGAATGACCTGTAAAGATGCCTCTGAACACACATGCTTACACTATACATGCACACAACACACAAATGACCACTCCATACACCACACATGTTACTCTACACAAAATAAGGGCACAATTCAGGATATTTTCTCCTTTGTATGGCTTCTGATGGTCAGCTCCATGTTCACAATATCTACCATAAGGTATATCACCTATGTATACCATTGCAAACATTCCTCAACATTGATATGCCATCACATTTTTATTCATTCACCCACTTAAGGCTATTTTCAATTGGCTATTTATGACTAAAATTGCTATGAACATTTCTTCAGAACTCTTTGCTGGATATGTGCTCATGTTTTTATAGGAAATTTTTAGCTTCATGATGGCTGGGCTTTAAAACTAACTTTAGAAATTATATTCTCATTGGATATAAAAGGATTTCTGAATCTGAACAAAAGTTCTTGTTAAATTCTTCACAATGTTTCCTAAGTGTGGGTCTCTGCCTTCCCTTTCTCTCATATATTTCAGCACAAAGAAATGTGATTATCAGGCTGGAGACCTGCCTCCTAAGCCTAAGAATGCTGGTTCCAATCTCCAGCGGTTCTAATCTCCAGGTCCCATGTTTAGCCAGATGCAAAGGACGCAATGCTGCACTTGACCACAAGGGGACAGACATCTGGATTTCGTTCGTAGCAGCTAAGAGACTGCTGGCGCACCCATCTCTATCTGTCTTCCTCTCCCTCTCTCTGTCTCTCTCTCTCTCAAAAAAAAATGTTATTATCTTAATGTATCTTCAATGTGTGTCTTAAAGCAATGATTTTAAAACAAGTGTGTTATATACATGTGTGTATTTATCATCCACCCACATATTTATCTTCTTATTGGCATGTTTATAACAATCTTTATGAAAAGACTTTATGCCAGTTAACTCAGCAAATAAAGAACAATTGTTAATTGACCTACACACTAGTTTTCTAAAGGTGCATAAATCTTATCAGTACACCTATTGATTGTTCCTTACATTACATATTGGTTAGCTTTTTGAGGAATTATGTAGATAAAATCACACAGTGCAAACTCTTTGAGACAGATTTTTCTGTCCATTATTTCATTGGAATATAACCATACTGATATGTAGCTATCATTCACTTTTTCACATGTAATATTTATGGAATGGTTATATGAACATTCATCATCATTTAGTTAGTGATAGAAATACAGGTTAACATCAAAAAAGTACTGCCTAGGGGGCAGGTAGGTGGCTCAATGGATAAAGTTCTTGTCACTCAAACCAGAGTATCCAAGTTCAATTCCTGACACCCATGTAAAAAGCAAGAACCTGTGGTGGGCTTCTGTATTCCCAGCACACTAAAGATGTGTGGGAAGCAGAGGCAGGGTAATTTATGACCTAGCAAAGAACACCAGCAGTGTGAGAATCCAGAGAGAGAAACTTTACCTGAAAATGAGATTGAAGGCTTGAAGATAGACCAAAAAGAAATCCTAATCCATATACACATGCTGCTTCTTTAACATCCCCACCCCCACAAACATGAACACACACAGACACACAGACACACACACGTGGACTAAGGAGATGCTAAGTAATTAACAGTGATTTTTTTTTTTTTTTTCTGTCAGAATGGGGCCTGAGATGGCCTAAAATTGCTTGAGATCACCTAAGTTCATTTCCTCAGTGCTCACATGAACAGTTGGGCATGGCAAACCATGTCTGGATTCCCAGTCCTGTGAAGGATGGAAACATGAGAAATGCTATAGCTTCCTTACCAAAATAATGGGAAAAATGGCAACTCTGGATTGTGTGAGAGACTTTCTCAAAGAAATGGGCAGATGAGATAAAAAGGAACGTAGAGCAATTGAAGGAGTATATATCTTCCCCATGTGCATATGCTACACACACATCACTTCACACACCACATCATACATACTCCACACACACACAAACACATGCCAAAAGATTAAAAAATACTGTATGTTAATGTGTATTGGCATATGATATGCAAACGTTTGGTGTGTACTATGTACCTGCTAGCAAATTTTCTTTCAAAATATGTATCAAACTGTTGTTACAATTAGTAAGATGGTTTGAAAGAGTTTTGATAATTTATAAACCGGCTGCAGTGTTCCATTTGTTTGTATCCATGACAACAATTTATACTGTCAGTTTATTTTAACTTTTGCAAGTCCCTTCCTGTAATATGATCCCATTATGGGATTAATTTGTGTTTTTCTGTGAACAAATAGGATGGCATGTTTACTTTTTGAGATTACATGCTAATGTATTTATTTATATGTGGCAGAGGAATTATTTTTGTTGTTTTGAGGGAATTATTTGTGTAGTTTGGAAAAATATACTGTGAGTTTCAAGCATTGTCTACTCTGTTGAGTCTTATATTTGATTCTGAAGGTTTATTGATGAATATATTTTACTTCTATTATGGTTCACCCAATTCATTACATTTGATGATTTCTCTACCCCTATGCCTTGAGAAACTGTTTCCATTATGAGATGCTAAAGAGTTTTTTATTTAAGCTGAAGAATTTTCATACTTTGATTTTTAGGCATGGGCATAAAAGTTTTTTTTTTTTTTTTTTTTTTTTTTTTTTTTTTTTTTTTTCAGGTGAATAACTAAAACCTACATCAGTTACTCATTGAAAATATTCTGGCTCATAGGCATTATCTCATAAGTTACCTATTAACTGGGTGTGGGCAGCTGTCCTACTCTCCATCTCTCTAATACTATACTTGTTTAAATCTGAGTCCAAAATAATCTGAGTCATTATTATAATTATATAACATACATTTCCATATTGAATTTGCTTCACCCTTAGCCAACATTGTCTTCCTTCAGGATGTCTTAATATTTCTTGGTTTTTCACTCCTCCATATTCTGTTGCACTTGGGAATTTCTGTAACTTGTTATTCCTAATCTCTGGGATTCCTACATATTTGATATTAATTGCTTTTTAATTTATTTAATATTTCAAAAATACAATTAAATGTTAGTGTAACATTGTTATATTTTAGAAATCTATGCCCTTAACAAGGAAACCAGTAAAGCTTTTTGATGCACTGAAGACAGATGATAACAAAAAAAAGCAATCAAAATCTCATCATCTGGAAGCATAAGGATGCTTTATCTTTTGAAAAAATATTGGACTGAATGAAAATTCCCTCTTCTCAAAATTAACATTCATGAATTATGGTTTTTCCACAAAATAATATTAGAATGAGAGGATAACAAATGTTTAGCCTTTAATATTATTTTATTTATCAATGTTTTCCCTCAGTATTTTTATAATAACACATAAACATTAAGGTTTTATTCCTCTTTCATAGCATCTCTAAACCCTTAACATAATCCATACTTCTGCAGGAGTATAGCTCACTACTAATGCACTGCTTCTTCATTGTAAAATGATTTTCATAAATAACAAAATGCTGAAGCATTTCCTTTGGAGAATACTGATGAACATGTTTAGATGTCTCTTTTTACTCTGTAAGACAAATTTACAGTTTCTTTATTACTATGAGTATTCTAGATTTTGTGACACAATCAACAGAAACATACTAATATTAAAAGACTTGAAGAATTATTTTTTCTCTTTTCTTAATATTCACATTACTATGAGTCCCATACTTTAAAAATATTATCTTACATATATTATAACTTCTTTATGCACTCCCCCCTGCTTCCATTTCCCTAGGGGCCCTCCTCAATAGGATTATAGTATTCAGTGTGAAGTTATGAAGGTCCTGGTCAGTGCCTATTGGGCAGTGGGGGACCATTCCACTCTGTGGCTCTTACAGTCTTTCTGTTCCTTCTTTCACATTGTTCCCTTAGCCATGGAAAGCCTTTTGGCAGTCTGATTTAGTTCTGAGTTTTCTGTAGCCTCTGGATTTCTGTTTTTATGGATTTTGATTGATCACCATGTCTGTCACCACCACCTTGGGGCTGGTTGTCAGGTTACCAGTAAGAGCAGTATTTATGTTGCTGCTTCATCTGCAAAGTTTTCCTGGGACCTGGGAGATGTGATAGAGGTGGCATGTCTTCTGGTCTTTAAGGTATATGCCCTGGAGTGGCATAGATAGATCAAATGGTAGATTTATTTTCATCTTTTTTCAGGAGATTACAAACTGATTTCCATAGTGGTTGTACAAGTTTTCACTCCTACCAGAAGTGGATAAAGTTTCCTGTTTCCCCAAAAGCTCACCAGCATTTGGTGTCATCTGATTTTTTGATGAATACTATCCTAACTGGAGTGAAATGCATTTCTCTGATGACTAAAAATGTTGAATATCTATTTAAATGTGCAATGATCATTTGTAGTTCTTTCTTTGAGAATTCTCTGTTCAATCATCTATCCCATTATTATTTGGGTTGTTTGGTTTTATATGGTTTAGATTTTTGAGCTTATTGTACATTCTAAACAGTAGACCATTGTTGTATGTATAGTTAGCAAAGATTTTCTCCCACTCTGTGGGATGTCTATTGGCTCTGTTGATGTTTGCTTATTTATATATTAGTTTTTAGTTTCATGAGGTCTCAGTGGTTGAGTGATGATCAAATTTCCTGTGCTACTTGGGTCTTATTTGGGAAGTTTTCCCCTATGCATATACTGTCTGATATTGTCCATGTTTCTTTTTCTTCTAGTCATTTTAGGGTATCAGGCCTTATATAAAGGTTCTTAATTCATTTAGAATTTGACTTTTGTGAAGGGTGAGAGAAGTTTCTCTAATTTCATGATTTGATAAGTGGTTATACAATTTCACCATGGTATCATTTGCTGAAGATGCTGTTTTTTTTTTTTTTTTTTTTTTTTTCTGCAGTATGTATTTTTCCCCTTTGTCAAAGTTAGTTGTAATTTCTTAAATATGGTGATAGGTATTCCACTCAGTTCCACTGATCTGTGTGTGTTTTTGTGTCAGTACCATGCTGCTTCTGTTACTATGGCTTTATAATTTATTTTGAAGTGAGGTGTGGTGATACCTCCAGACATATGTCTTTTGTTGAGGACATTTTTGGAAATCTGTGGCCTTCTGTTCTTTAACATGAAGTTTGAGCCTATTTTTTTTTTTTTTCTATCTTTGTGAAGAATACTGGTGGACATTTTATTGTCATTGTGTTGAATATATATAATGCTCTTGGTAGGATGGGTATTTTCAAAGTATTAATTCTTCCAATCCATGAGCATGGGAGGTCTTTCCATCTTCTTGTATGTTCCTAAACTTCTTTTTTTCAGTGATTTTATGTTTTCTTTGTATAGGTCTTTCACTTCCTTGGTTGGTGATATTCTTGTGGCTACAGAAAATGGGATAGTATTGCTTATCTCTTTTTCCCTATGTTTCTATTTGGTGTATGGGAAAGCTACTGATGTTTGTATATTGAGTCCCATTCTTACCTTGTGTTATTTCTTTTTATTATTCCAAGTGATATGGGATAGATTGTGTGCTCTGTTCTGTGAAGTTTGGGGATGATTTGCAAAACTCTACATCGGAAATTTGAAGGGTGGCTAGGTTATCTGATCAACAAATTTCATTTACATTAATTTTTTTAAAATTCAAATTAATTTTAAATAGCTGTCGATAGCCAAAACCTACCAGAAAATAAAAAATACATCCTATCATATCACCCTTTAGCATATAGCTACATTTATAGATATAAATTATATAACATATATATATTTCATTTTCTCATTATAAAATTTAAAAATGAAATTAACGGAGGAGACGTCCTATGTTTGGTTTACATTTTTAACTAGAGTGCAGAGAAAAGTGGCTTATATGTGGCTATTCTTTCTGGTATTAAACACTTTAATGTAAGATAAATTAAAAGGGCTTAAATGTTGTAATTATCAGGATAGATTCTATCAGTTGTAAACATTTAGGAACCTAGAATAACCTGTGAGGGATTATGTAGATTAGGTTAGCTGCTGTGCACAACTGGGAGGGATTACATAAAAGTTATTTTAGTGGGGGGGACACCTACCTTAAGTATGGGTGGCACTGCTCCATTTTGTGGGCTGTGGTCCTACACTATTCAAAAAGGAACCATCTGGTTGAGATGCAGCATCATCACTCTGTTTTCTCACTATGGACTGAATGTTACCAGCTTCCTATTACAAGCTCCCAAGGGTGTGCCTTCCCAACTATGATGCCCTCTAAGCAGGGACTAAAATCTGAAATATCCTCTTTTTTCATTACACTGACTTCTTTTGTATATTTGGACCCAGACATTAGAAAGCAACTTATACTGGTAATCTTTCAATACAGGGTCAAATAAACTTTAAACTATGTATATTTACAAAACTAAAAACAAACATTTAGAGCAAGTAACCATACAAACATCAAAATTTGGAGCTCGAAAGATGGCTCAGTGGTTAAAAGTGCTTGCTTGAAAACCCTGATGGCCCTGGTTCAATGCCCCAGCATACATGTAAAACTAGATGCACAAAGTGGCACATGGAATCAGGGCTTCATTTAGAGTGGCAGGAGTCCCTTGTGCAGCCAGGAGTCCCTTGTGTGCCCATACTCATTCTCTCTGTGTTCATCTCTCTCTCTCTCTCTCTCTCTCTCTCTCTCTCTCTCTCTCTCTACCAAATAATCAATAAATAAAATATTTAAAAACTTAGAAATTTCCATCACAAATGTATGAGGCATTGTCCACCTTTAACTTCCAGTTTCACACTGGAGAAATTTTAATTTGTGTACTCTTTTTTTTTTTTTTTTTTTTTTTTTTTTTTTTCGGTGCTGAGGACCGAACCCAGGGCCTTGCCCATGCTAGGCAAGGGCTCATCCACTGAGCTAAATCCCCAACCCCAAATTTGTGTACTTTTAAGGTGTTCATCTTATTGGAAAAAGTGTGGTATATAAAGCAAAACCCTTGTTTTAAGTCTGGACTAAATTCAGAATCAAGAAGCAATGAGCGAAACAAAGCAAAACATTATTTGAATATGATCATTTAACCAATGAAAATACAAATGAGGTAATTGAAGAAATTCTGAAAATTGACTATTTTTTTAAAAATATGAAATAGCTTAAAAAGTAAGTCAGACACTGTTGGGTATTTATGCTAACTATTGATGAATAATTAGTGTACCAATATTTATTGACAAAACAACAACCATTTTCTTTCTTCACATTTTTATCAGAAATTTAAGGAGGATCAGCAAAAATAGATTATAATTATGGCCCATAGTATTACCTCTGGCTTCAATGGCTGAAGATAGTGGGAAGAATAATGGCTAATGTTTCTTCCTCTCTCTCTCTCTCTCTCTCTCTGTGTGTGTGTGTGTGTGTGTGTGATTGTAGGGTTAATTTTCCTTACAGCATGTAAGATTCAGGGCCAACAGATTTTAACAAGGTGGTTTGATGTTCCAGAAAGAAGGGAGCCGTGGTTCCTCTTCCTATCTAAAGTTAGAATTATTACAGCCTGACAACTGTTCTACTGGATGAAAGTTAGCAGTCAGAAAACTCCCAGAAGGACTCACAGTCCTCATCTTTTATTAGAAGGAATGTTGTCATATTTGTGGCCATATTTACTCCCCCACAGGCCAATGTTGCTTTCACTTATTGATGTTTTATGATTGTAAATGTCATGTCTTTGAACACCTAGCCCTCTACTGGTGGGCTGTTTGAGAAGATTGTGGAACATTGCTGGAGGAAGTACGTCACTTGGGGTGGGGAGAGGAGGGGTTCTTAAGGTTTTTCCACTTCACCCTCTACTTACTGATTATAGAAACAATATACGTGCTTCTGCTGCAGGTCTGGTTGCCATGCCTTCTCCACAATGATGGAAATTTTCCCCTGAAAAGGGAAGCCTAAATAGATCCTTCCTTCCTTAAACTGTTTCCTATCAGGTATTTGGTCACAGTAGCATTCAGTAATACTGAATGGGTATGGATATAACTATAAAGTAAACTCGGCTTTTATTTACATGAACATTCTGTGCTATACATGTTATAAATATCCTGAACCGCTTGATAGAAATGGGCTTTTGGTTGAATGGTCATCTGTGTTTAAAAAAGATTCTGTTTTTTCATTTTAATTTTTATATTTTATTTTATTAATTAATGAACTTTTCTTTAGGTATGTATAGCATATTGATCAAATTCACATCAGAATATACTGTTACATCCCTTCTCCAACACCCCATTCTTCTGAAGGCCTCTCCTCAGTAGGGTTATTGGTATTCACTTTTGGGGTAATGAATGAGCCTGCCAGTCTCAGTGGGAAATCAAGGTCTCAGAATACACCTTCCCACCTTATGACTCTGATGGTTTTTCTCCCCCTCTCTTGTTCAACATTCCCTGAGCCTTTGTGGGTGTGTTATAAGTCTCCTTGAGTGTTGAGCTCTCCACATCCTCTGAGTTTCTGGTTGAATGTGTTTCCAGTAAATTCAGTGCCTACCATCTTCCTTGAGAGGGATGAAAGGCTAGCAGTGAGAGACACACTCATATTTAAATTGTCACATACAAGTTAGAGTTGCCTCCTGGTCCGGGTAGATGAGATAGAGATGCTTAATGTCATTGCTAGCAGTAGGCTAACTTTTTTTTTTTTTTTTTTTCTGGTTTTGCGAGGTAGGGTCTCATTCTGGTCCAGGCTGACCTGGAATTCACTATGTAGTCTTAGGGTGGCCTTGAACTCACGGCGATCCTCCTACCTCTGCCTCCCGAGTGCTGGGATTAAAGGAGTGAGCCATCACACCTGGCCTAGGCTAACTTTTATTAATATACTGGTTGATCTTGTTTCTTGCTGGTACTCACTGCCATCTGTCAAAAGCAGATTCTCTAACCAAGATTGATAGCATCATGGATCAAAGAGCAGAATCATAGCCCTTTAAAGGACTTTTTGGTGGACAAAGTCACTTTCCTTAGCCAAAGATCAGTGGGAGCTTTTCTCTAGAGTCTATGACTGACATACACACAGGCTTGACTTGGGTTTCAGTACCAGGCATGAATATCCTTCTCTGAGATGATCGATGCACAGGTGTTCACATCTTTCCCAGCTGGATGATTTGGTAGCTTGCAGGGTCTCCTGCTTATTCATTCTGTTGTTGACCATTATCCCCCAGTAGCTTGCAAAGCACTTTCCAGCATTATGTGTGCTGTCCTCCTGTTCCAAGTTTGGAAATGCATAAGAAAGAAAACATATGATGTTTGTCAATCTGACATTGTATGACCTCACTTTGAATGATTTTTTTTTCCCACATCCATACATCTTCCTGGAAAATTCATTATTTTATTTTTACTTAATTCTAAATTGAACCCCATTATGTACATGTACCACATCTTCATTATCCATTTATCAGTTGATGGGCTTCTGGCCTGATTCAAATTCCTAACTACTGTTAATAGAGCAGCTACAAACATGGCTGAGCAAGTGACTTTGTAGTAAAGATTGGAGTGTTTTTTTTTTTTTTTTTTCAATCACATATGCCTAGGAGTGGTAAAGATTGATCAAATGTCAGATCTATTGTAAGATTTTTGACGAACCTCTATATGAATTTTTATAGAATGAAAGTGTCTTCCCTAAATTGTTTTAGATTTGGCAGTGTTATACTGAGGCCCCTGATATATTTGGAGTTGACTTTTTAAAATATTTTTTTTTATTATTGATTTAAGAGAGAGAGAGAGAGAGAGAGAGAGAGAGAGAGAGAGAGAGAGAGAGCGCACCAGGATCTTTAGTGGCTGCAAACAAACTCTAGACACATGTGCCACCTTGTACATCTGGCTTACATGGGTACTGGGGAATCCAGCCAGGGTCCTTAGGCTTCACAGGCAAGTGTCTTAACTGCTAAGCCATCTCTCTTGCCCTGGAGTTGATTTTTTTTTATATGCATGATGAAAAAAGACTGTATAGATTATTTTTCCTTCATGTTCTTATTTAATTTCTCAAGATGTAGTTACTAGAACTTAAACTTGAGTCTTCTATTCCACTCATCTATGTGTTTATTTTTGTCCATTATCATCTTGTTTTTACCACTGTGGCTTTTTATGGTGATACCACCAGTAGTCCAAATATCATTTTATTGTATATTGCTTCTTGTTTGCACTACAACATCACCTCACATATAACTTCTGCAAGCAGCTCTTATTCTACTGAGTTGAGTCACATAAGGAACTCACAAGAATGTTTCCAGGCAACTGTCTCAAAGTATATCATTTTATTCCATAAGATGTCTTACCATTAGTAAAGAAGGAAATAAATCAAATGGTATTGAGGCCATGGGACACCAAAAATATTCTCAAAAATTTCACTATTTTGTCATATCAACTGCCTGCCTTTACTTATGTCCATATCCAATGATAGAATAGGTAAATCTATAAAAAATGAGGATGTAATTTCATACTATATGCCTTCTATTTTTTTTTAACCAAATGCCATAAATTTCTCTTCCTATAACTTAAGAGCAAATCAACATATAGATGCACAGAGAAGTGATGGGTTATACTTAAGGGCATTCTGTGTGTGCAGTTTTCCAAACCCTCATTTTTCACAGGCCCAAATTGATTATACATTTAAATTTTCTATTCACGTTTTTTATTATTATGTTAGAAGGTACAATAACACACACCCCTATTCCAAGATGCTCACACACTTAAGCCTTGAAATCTGTAAACATTTTACATAATAAAATAGGTTTTCATGATGTAATTAAGCTACATATCCTGAAACAGGAGTTCTGCTAAAGTGGGCATGTGGCTCCAATGTCATATGCACATTCTCATAAAAGAATGTGAGCAAATCAATTGGGAAAAGGAAATGTGGAAAGCCAACAGGGGTCAGAGTGACATCATTGCTGGGAGGATGCCAGCAGCCAATAGAAGCAAAAAACAAGAAGAAGGGTTCCTACCCAGCACCGCCCCCGAGTCGCCTAATATCCTTCATATGTTGGGATTTTAGCCTAGAAAACATTTTTTTTTTACTTCCAACTTCCAGAACTGTACAGTAATAAAAACTGTGTCATTTTAAAGCACTGTATCTATGGAAATTTGTGACAGAAACAGTCATTGGGGAATAAGTTCAAGAAAAAATTATTTATCAGGTGATCTACACTATTTTTATAATAAAAGGGCTCTTAAAAGTAGAATGAAACATGAATTACAACTTGAAAAAGTGCTTGCAAATTCCATGAACCTTCCTCTTGTGCACAATACAAGTGTATATCTTTCTCTGTCTCTAAGCTGGCATTCTTCCTTCCATATAGATGCAGTATTGAATGCCTGAGAAGCCAAGAGAAAACACAATGTTTATATGAGTTCACAAAAGCACCAATAAGTAGGAATCCTAAAATGACTGATTACCATGTTCTGAGCACGACTCTCACTAAATACTATCACTCACGACACTTTGTTTGGTACTAAGTGAATAGCTCAGTAGTAGAACACATGTCTAGTATGCATAGGGCCTTGGGTTCTATCCCCAACATCAAAGAAAAAGAAAGGGAGAGAGAAGAAAATAAACAAAAGCAAAGAAAAGAAAACTTAGTTTTATGATTGATTGCTTCAAGAAACTATGCAGGGTATATTGTCCTTTTTATACTGATGTGTCATTCAGTGTGTGTGTGTGTGTGTGTGTGTGTGTGTGTGTGTGTGTAATGAGATGTATAGTAGATTATGGAAAAAGAAATCCAGTATGTCCAAGTAGGTAGCCATATGAGATTGATTAAAAAATAAAATAGTCTACCTAGGGGACAATGATGTACCCAGGGGGAAAATCTATTGTTGTTAAATAAAATCACATTCATCTTTATATATCTGTATTTAAAATAGATAGGTTAAAGCTAATAAATCTTTATTTTTCAACTTGTGGGAAGTCTGTAATAAATAAAATTGTCAAGATTTTTACACAATATGAATTATAACTTAATAAAAAAGAAAATAGGGATATTGGGCTGGAGGGGTGGCTTAGCTGTTACTTGCCTGCATAAGCTAAAGAACCCAGGTTCAATTCCCCAGGATCCATGTATGCCAGAAGCACAAGGAGGCATCTGGAGTTCATTTGGGTGGCTGAAGTCCCTGGAGTGCCATCCTCTCTCTCTCTCTCTCTCTCTCGTAAATAGATTAAAATATTAAAAATGTGGAAATAAGGATATTGAATTGTGACTGTGTATACTTGAATAAATATTTATAAAAAGAAAGAAAGGATTCATGGTAAGATATTAATTGTTTCAATGAGATTAGAAAGGGAAATAGAGGATGACAGCATGGACAAACTACATTTTGTAATATAATGTTTCACTTGGCAAAAGTATACATTTTCACTATAATGTACAAAAGGCATTGGTGATTTATATCAAACAATGTTAGAAGCAATGAACATTGGAAAAGGTTACAGAGAATTGGTATATTTTAGTCCTACATTAATAAAACGTTGGGTGTGCTTGTGTACTTGTGTGTGGATAGCTATATGCACCTTTCCTGTTTTTACCATAACTACACAGAAGGCCTAAAGCTGAGTTTAAAAGCTGCTAAATTCTACACATTCTAAATTCATGTGACCAAAAACAATGTATAATGGATGGGACCATACACCTTTATGACAAAAGACTCTCAAAGCTCCAGGATGCATCATGGCATTTCCATTTCATTGCAAACCATTCTATCTTCTTTTTTACAGAGCTGTAGTTATTGATAAGCATAAACCAGTGTCAAAGAACCAGTATTTGGAATTCATTTTGACTATGAATGGTAAATGACCATCATAATAACATAGGAAATCAAATTATCTGAGAAGTGTGAATCCCATCCATTGATGTCAGAAGAGATATATCCATCAGAAGGGAAACTATGAGTTTTGTATGCATACATATTTTAAAGCTGAGGTGCCAGGTTTGCAAAATAATCTATTAAATGTTATGACTCCAATAATTTGAAATTATTATCTGACTACATATTCCTAGAAAGGGGACTGGAATGATACATGCTTCTGTGATTATAAAGGCTATTTTGATTGACAGGAAGATAAAACACTCTTATATTTGTTTATATGAGAGCTTTAAACTAATTACTAAATATATATAGCTTATAGTGGAAAAGCACTCCAAAATTTTATGTGCAATATAAATAATGATAATTTACTACTTAACATGTTCTACCTCTGACTTTCATCCTTCCATAAAATATATGGAAGTTTTAAAGCAAAGCCAATATGGGTTCCACATACCAATTAGTAGCTTAGCAGAGAAAATTGTTCTTTATGTCTTTTTAAAATATAATATGTGGATTCCTCACTCATTCATTATTTCACAAAGTTCAGTGGGGACCTTTTTTGTCTAGGAGTAACTAGATATGGTCCTCCTGACAGAAAATACCTAACATCTATTTTCCCTTACTTTCTTGCCTCACACTCAGAAAACTGAAGGTTTTTTTGGGGGGGTGGGGGGAGACACATAGAGAGAGGGAGAGGAAGACAGATCGAGATGGGCGTGCCAGCAGCCTCTCAGCTGCTGGGAACGAAATCCAGATGTGTGCACTCCCCTTGTGGTCAAGTGAGGCATTGTGCCCTTGCCTCACTTTGCATCTGGCTAAACGTGGCACTTGGAGATTGGAGCCAGCATTCTTAGGCTTAGGAGGCAGGTTCCTTAACCACTAAGCCATCTCTCTAGACCAAAACTGAAGTTTTTGACATTATAAACATTTTCTTCATGACACCTTGAGATATATTTCCCCAAAAGATATGCTAGATAAATTAACTGCTCCCAAGAATATACTATGCCAACCAGAACAAGGATCAGTAAACCTTCAACAATGCGTATATTTTTTCAGCCAATAATTTTCACAGATATCCACTACTAGTTATAGGTGGTGTCCCTCAATACTAGTGCGATTTGGGAGTTATCTTTCTCGTCTGTCTCAACACCTCCAATCTAGATATACTTTTCTTGTATACAAAGTGCCATACTGAGTACGTGCAATAATTGCTGCACAAGTTTAATTCTCTGCTAGTACTAAAACTAGCATATCATGAGATATTCTTTCCATTGTATGGTGTTCTGACATTAACTAAGAGAAGTATTGATATTGGAGTCTAGGGCGATGACTCCATGGCTAAAGGGTGTGTTTGTTGTGCAAGTGGGATTACCTGAGTTTGGATACTCAGCATCCATGTGAATGCCCAGTTGGCATGGCAGCCCACCCATTATTGTTCTTTCATTGTGAAAATTATGATTGTCACAAATTCATTTATGGACCTAAATATCTACCCTAAAAATATACTGTATAGCTCAATCTTTTTTAAAAAATTGCTGGCATTACTTCATATTTTGCCTATGTTAGATAAAAAAGATATATTTTTTTCTGTTTTAAAATTGAATGCCATCCAAGATATTGTTTTATTGATTACTAGGCTTCTAATTGTGAAGGTTCTAGTTGTGAGGTTGTGTTTAAGGTACTGTGACTCTAGTGAATATTTTGATTATGGTTTCGATTACAAGAACATGCAAGCAAAACACCAGTTAGATATAATGTCCTAATCAGAGGAATTACTTTAAGTGTCACATACATGTTTCCAGTCTGTTAGGTTGAAGCTAGACAGAAGCAGGGTAAAAAAAATAATAATAATGTACTTCTCCTAGCAGTGAATCTAAAGAAGGCAAAGTATTATGCCTTTAATGTGAAAATCTTTGTTTCTTTATTACTGATTCTTTTTCAAGTATCATTGAAAACTTGGCTTTATAGCATTAGGTATTAATTCTGTAAAACCTATGTTATGATTTTACTAAATACAATGCGGGAAAATCATCTAAATTTTTCTTGTCTGTTCTTTTTTTGAAATGCTTCTGCCCTTTCCTCAGCTCAGAGGGCATGTTTTCTGCAAGATAGGGAATGATGTCATTTTGTGCAGAGAATAATTTACCACCTGCTGGAAGGAGGAGACATATTGTGGCAGCTGCATTACTGATTTGAAAAAGCAGCAAAATATAAATGTATAGATGAGAATGTCAGTGTAATGGGTAGGGAAGTGTAACATGCTTTCCCCAATAACAGCTGGAAAATTACACTAAACCTAAAATAGTATCTGTTGGCATCAAACCAAATGTTTCTATCAGTAGTATTACACAGAGCAAAAAAAAAAAAAAAACACTGCTCACAAATGAATTTCCTATTATGTTTACAGAAGTAGCATTTTCCATGAGGAGTAATTGATATTTGGGAGGGGAGGGTAAGAAATTAGAAATGGTATTCTTTGTGACTCTATTAATTTACAGACAGAACTGAGTTTTCAGAAAAAAAGAAATAATCTCTTTATAATTTAGCCTTAAAATGTACATACTTAAGTAGTGTATGTATTTTAAAGATAACATTAAAAAAATATTTTGAGCTTTATAACATCCTGGTAATATCTTTAGACATTTGTCTTCAACAAATTAAGTCAATCGTGAATGGAATGGAAGTTTATGAGGCATTTAATAAATGGACATGCCTGTGTAGCAAATACAAGTTATACAAATTACTAAACAATTTTTATGTAATTCATAAATAATGGCCAATATAAAAGTATCACCTAGACTACTAAGGAAACTCAAAACTCCACAAGGTTCTGAAAATATATGAGTGTGGACTTTTCATAGCTAGATGAGACATCTATATCATCCCTTCAAAGCTCAGGAAACATCATGAAAGAGCAGAAGGACTGACAGGGAATACTGACTTCTGGACATGAAGGGGCTCTTGCATTTTTGACCTCACAGTAGCTGTCATCACCTACACAAGGCCTGTGCAATGTTGGGCCCATCAACATTCCATTGTGAATGGTGGAGGAAAGCAAAAAAAAATGAGTATAGAAGAAGGACTATTTGGAAAGAAGGTGTTCAGTGGAAGGGGACAGGGAATGGCAGACAAAACAAGGTAATTGGAAAGGATGATTAAAATACATTATATACATGTATTGAATTTGTCAATAAAACATCTTTAAAACTTTCACAGTTACATTTTTACAATATTACTCTTTATGCGTTCATTACTTTATTATTGAGGAAAGAGTGGTGTTCGGGGACATGCAGTCTTCATTGCCATTTGATTTCATATGAATTCTTGGATTTTTTTTTCCAGTTCAATGAAGAACATCATCATAGGACTTCTTATGGGAATTATATGGAATCTAACTTCTGGTGATTTAGTCATTTTCACTATATCAATGCTGCCTGTCCAAAAGCATGGAGTATTTCCATTGTCTGGTATTTTCTTTAGTTTATATCTCCAGTGTCTTGAAATTTTCATCATGGGGATATTTTCTTAGTCAGTTGAGATAGTCATGTGATGTTTGTCTTTAAGGCTATTTTTAATGGTGTATTACATTTATTGATTCATTTTTTTTTTATTTTTATTTCTTAAGTTGTTTTGATTATTTATTTACTTATTTTTTGAGACAGAGAAAGGCAGAGAAAGAAAGAGTGAGAATGGGCACACCAGGGCCTCTATTCACTGCAAAAAAAAGCTAGAGATGGATGCTCCATCATATGTATCTGGCTTACATGGGACCTGGAGAATTGAACTGGGATCCTTAGGCTTTGCAGGCATGCACTTTAACCACTAAGCAATCTCTCCAGTCCATTTTTAAACTTTTTAAACATTTTTTCTTTATTAGTTATGTACATACTCAATGTGGAAAAAAGCACGTTTTGATACCACCCTTAGCCTCCTCCTTGTCCTCCCCACTCCTTGTTGGGGATGCCAGTTATCCCCATGGGATTGTGAATCATGCATTATGGGAGTAGTGATAAATTATGGGGAAGAGGCAATGTTTCTGTGCACAATATCCCAACTTGTGGCTCTAACAACCTTTCTGCCCTGTCTTCTGCAAATTTCCCTGAGCCATGTTGGGTTTGTTTTCAGTCTACTTCAATAATAAGGTCTTAGGAGCCTCTGTGTCTCTGGATCTCTAATTTGGTAGGATTTCAGTTTCTTTGTGTGTATCTCCTTCACCCTTGTGCTGATACCAGGTTCACCATGAAAGCAGCACTCTTGCTCATTTCCCCAATTACTCTATAGTGTCAGCTGGGGCCCTGGTGCAGTGTGATGGGCTGATCCTCTCCTCAGGTTCTGAGTCCATCTGAAAAGAAAAGCAAATTCTCCACAGAGAATGAAATCGGGAGCAGATAAATGGGATTATCACACTAGTTTAGAGAGAATTTAATAGGTGCACTCCCTCTTATAGCCCCAGATTATTAGGAGCTTGGTATTAGTGGGTGAATTCACTTTTTGGATATGATTCTGACTTGTTCCCCAGTTTCAGCTATGGGTTCCATTCAACTGAGTGGATCTGTTAGCCAATCCAAGAGCAGTTGGTTACCCAGAATGGCTGTGTGCCATTATTGTACTTGAGTGAGCATCAAGGCAGGTAGTTTGTCACTAAGTAACTTAGGCCACAAGTTGCTGGGCCTGATGTTGGCCATTTTCCCTCAGGCACTCATGTAGCACCTTCTGGCACTAGACAAGCTAACTGTCTGGGGACTGGATGTCTTCCAGATTCCATCCAGGTCTCTCCATGTTCCATACCAACAGCAAGTGGTGATTTGGGCAGTAGGGTTTTACCATTAACCTTTGGTGGGGAATGAAGTGTTCTTATAGAAAACCTTGTAGGTCTCTCTGATCAACAGTTCATTGTGTGTGAACCAATGCATCTTCAGTATGAAGCCCTTCTAAATATGTTCTTGAATTCAGATTGCACATTACTGAATATTCTTACAACAGTGTTCAACATGGGGACTGGTAGGTTATTATCCTTCTTAAAAATTTGCTTATTTTGCTATGTCATTATCGAGTTTTAGAGTCAGGGTAACATTGACTTCATAAAATAAATTTGGTAGTTTTCCATTCCTTTGTATTTTGTGAAACAATTTGAAAAGAGTTAGTGTTACACCTCCTTGAAAGCTGGATGGAATTCAGCAATGACTCTATCTGGTTCTGCGATTTTTCTTATGGGGAAGCTTTCAATAACAACTTCAATCTGAATTTGCTTAATGGATCTATTTAAGTTGTTGGTATATTCCAGGTTTCACATTTATGGGTTCTATGCAATAAAAAGTTTATTTCTTCTAGGTTTTCTAGACTTATTTATTTGAGAGAGAGAGAAAAAAAAAAAAAAAAGAATGGTTGTTCTAAGACCATCTGCCACTGCAAATGTACTCCAGATGAATGTGTTACTTTGTGTATCTGGATTTACATGGGTGCTGGGGAACTGAATCCAGGTCATCAAGCTTTGAAAACAAGTACCTTTAATTGATGAGCCATCTTCTCATCTCATGTACATGAGTTCCAAATATTCCTTACTGTTTCAATTTTCACTGTGCTATGCTGTAACAATTTTCTTTTTGTTTCTGATTTCATTGATTTAGATCTCTCTCCTTTTTTGTTATTTTGCCTGGTTATCTCCCTCACTGACTTGAGAGAAGGCTTAGCAATTAAAGCACTTGCATACAAAGCCAAAGGACATAGGTTTGATTCCCAGGACCCAAATAAGCCATATGTGCAAGGTGGCATATCTATCTGAAGTTCATTTGCAGGTTTAGAGGCCCTGGTGCACCCATTTTCTCTATCTGCCTCGTTTTCTCTCTGTGTCTCTCTGTCTCTCATACAAATAAAATAAAATATTAAAAATAACTTTTAAAATATAAAAAAATTGAACCATCTCTTTTTTATCGATTCTCTGTATTGTACTTTTAGTGTGTATTTCACTAATTTCTTCACTAATCCTTAATATTTCTTACCCTATCTGCTGGATTTTAGATTATCTTCTTGATATTTTCCTGGTATTCATAGTCAGTCTTTAAAGCCAAATGAATCATGTCATCAATTACCACATAGTTTGAGTGTATATTGATATTGTAGGCAAAAATATTAGTAAATATAAGTTTTCATTAAATTTGGTGTTCTGTATTGTTTCTGTCATTTAATGGTTATGCGGAATCAATCCTGCTTCAGTAAACTCTGAATCTTTATTCTAACTTATGTAAATTAACTTTTCATAACTATTTGGCCTATACTACACTACACCAGTGACACATGGAGGGCCTTGCCTTTTCCTCCCTCATCAAATGTGAATCTTTTGAGGGATCATGGGAGAATATATCATCCTGATGATAATTCATGCAGGACACTTTTAACTCTTCAAAATCTAAAGGTTGTTGACTCCCATTCTCTAGAATGTTTCCACAAGTTATTCCAAAGCTAATGAATCTAGAATCCCAAGCTTCTTGAAAGAGTTCCTTTACTATGATTACCCCTGGCTGAAAACCTCAGAATCCACTTCCCCAAGTGTTGACCCAGTGTGCAGATCTGGTCATGCATTTATATTTCCTCACTGGGTTTCTTTCTTTTCTTAATTTTGTGTTGATGGAATTTAACCCAGGACCATGTACATGCTATGTGTGTGCTGTGCCATTGAGCCTCAATCCCAGACCTCATGACCCGATTTCTGATAAGTGTACTTTGATGATCTTGGCAAGGATTTCACTCTCAACACCAGCCGTATATGTAGTACTAACAATCTCCTTACAATTTACCAGTACCATTCAAAGTCCAGACCACTTTCCTGGCAGACAATTGTATGCCAAAGCCACTCACCTACCTAGTGTATGCTTTGCTATTTCATGTTAAAAAAAAGATAATCGGAAATAAAACTTTTATTATTTTCTGACTTCTTGGATACATTGAGAAAATTTAGGCTTTAATATATTGATTATTTGGAATGTATTGTTGATTTTCTTAGCAATAAGGATAGGATTTGTTTTTCAGTATTATTACATGTATATTTAAAATGTGTGAATTTTATATTATATAGAGTCACATGTATTATATGAAGTATTTTTTTATTTGTTGTTGTTTTGTGTTTTTGAGGTAGGGTCTTGCCCCCAAGTTGACCTGGAATTTGCTATATAGTCTTAGGCTGGCCTTGAACTAATGGTGATTCTCCTACCTTGGCCTTCATAATGCTGGAATTAAAGGTGTGCACCATCACACCTGGCTTATATGAAGTTATTGGCCACATTACCTACACATCTTATTTTTTGCAGGTTGAGTCAAACATACTTAAAATGTATCCAGTGAAGTTTCAGTTTTGATTTATCAATGTCATCCATCATTCATGGCATCTCTCCCTCAATTTCATGTTAAGTACAAAGAATGTGATGGTTACAGTGAGAATTGATTTAAATTTTCATTGTCAGAGAGAAACTCATATTCTTTGGATGGTTTTTAATTTAAAAACTAAACTATATAATTTTATGGGCTATCCTAAAACATGTTCCTGTATGCATAGTATACAATTTTCTATCATTTAATGTTCAGGACTTCTACATTAATTTTTAAAATTTAATTATATTCATTTAATTTTGTGTTATGTATGTATTTAGTTATGGTCAAGCTAGGTATCTTGCCACTGCAAATGAATGCCAGACATATGTTCAACTTTTAACTCAGCTTTCAATTGATTGGGGACTTGAAACCAGACTGACAAGGACTAGAAACAAGTGCTTTTAATCACTGAGCCATCTCCCTAGATTTCTCATTAAGTTTTCATAGTAAACCTTGAAGTAATATGATTCAGCATATAAATCTTTTCATTAAAATATTAGCATTCATCATATAAATAAGAATAATTTTTAATGTAAATGCTAATCTTTATTGCTTATCAGTGTTTATTATTGACTTTGTAAAATATTGAATTCTTACATTAAGTCCTCCTTAAACGTACATATGTAATTAAGAAATATGTTTAGGCTGGGCTTGGTGGCGCACTCAGGTGGCAGAGTTAGGAGGATCAGAGTGAGCTTTTAGGCCACCCAAGACTACAGAGTGAATTCTAGGTTAGCCTGAGCTAAAGTGAGACCCTACCTCAAAAAAAGAGAGAGAGAAATATGTTTAAAAATATTTCTTTATTATATTCCATTTTTTTTTCTTAGAGACTTAGAAATCTTTCTTTGTGTTCAAGTCTCCAATTTGTATTATGCTGCTGATATATTTTATTTATTCATATTTTTAAAGTTTAGAGAGAATTTTTAAATTAAGAAAAGAGGAAAGATTATGAAGAGCTCCTTCCTACAAGAAGGCAGGATAGAATAAAACCCCTACATCTTTAAAACTTTTTTACAATCAATTACATTTAGCAACTTATAGGTATTTACCATTTGAGAATCACTCTTTCCTCAAACTGTAACAATTTCCTTATATTCCCTTTCTTCCTGTCTTCTCAGACTATACATAATTAATACATAGTCAAATATACAATGAATTTCATGCATTTAAACACAGCAATCAGGCTGGGTGTGGTGGTGCACACCTTTAATCCCAGCACTCTAGAGGCAGAGGTAGGCGATCACCATGAGTTCAAGGCCACCCTGAGACTACATAGTTAATTCCAGGTCAGCCTGGACCAGAGTGAGACCATATATATATATATATATATATATATATATATATATATATATATATATATATATATATATATACATATATATATTCATTCATATATACTCAGGAGAGCTATAATGATATAAAAAGTAATGAGGGGTTGCCAGTGAATAACACTGTGTCAATGATCATATTTGGAGTTGTCAGTGAGTGGAATTACTGTAATGCATAGAAGCCTCAAGTTAATTCTATCCTTGTTTTTACATTTCTTCCCTAAAAATAGCATCTGTGGATGTCCTCTATTGTTTGTTTTGAACTGTGGAATATCCATAGTTAACATTTCCAACATTCTCTTTTATTCCATTACAGGTTACAATGTAGTCAGTGATATTTCCAATAACATTTGAATTTAAAGTGAAGGAAAACATGCATTGTTAATAGCAGCATATGTAATTTGAAAATAAATAAATGTTCTTATTTCTGGAAATTTTTAACTTAAAAACACATCTCCTTGTTAAAAAGAAGAAAATTCATATTATAAATGCATATTATTTTTAATAAGCAAAAGCTCATTGAAATGAATGAGACCTTTGCACCATTTTACCCAAAGCAATTTTGTGTAATAAGAAAAATTCCTCAGAGGTAGTCTGTTATGGAATTTAACTTCAGCTCAGTAAATTGTTTCTCTATTTCTTCTGAAATGAGAATTTAAAGGAATTGAATACAAATGAAGGCATAATGAATAAAAATGTGAACGTGTGGTTAATGATGAGTCATTTTGTAAAAGTAAGAAAAATGTAGTTCTGGCTTCACAGCAAGACATTTGCAAAAATGCTATACCAAACTCTCCCCGACTAAATTATTTGAGAGCTATTGATGACACTGTATTTATTTTAAAAAACACAAATTCAAATAACTACGATAGAAACATAAATCACTGGAAAACATCACCATCTACATTCCCATTTTCATCTCTCATGACTATCATGACTGTTCCCTGGCCTTAAACTCATATTACATCTATTCTAGATTCCTTGATCTTCCCAGAAGCCACCCGCCATTTGTTGATGTGTTTATTTCTTCTCCCTGTAATCTTTTCTCTCATTAGAAAGAGTTAAAATTTCTACCTTCCTCACTAGGGATAGATGAAATCTTCAGAAAGTCATCCTCAGCTGGAGTGCATCTTTTCCCTTTGTGAACTATAATGTAATTTCCCTTGCCTTTCTAACACGATATTACATTAAATTAGCATATGCGAATTATCTGGCAGGATAATAAAGATGTTTCCTGTTTTAAATCTTTCTTAGATGTAAGTTAAGCTATTACCACCTAGGTGTGCATCACCTCTGATAGACCATAACATGTCCAGAACAGGAACTGAGTGGTTAAAACTTATCCATGAATTAACAGTAGGACATGAACAGGTAAAGCTCTTTCCTGCCCTGTCAGAAGAGCAGTGCTGATTTTCATTAAATTAGTCTACAACTTCTCATTCATAATGTAGATTTTGACTTCACTATGTCAGTTGTCTAAATTTATAGGAATTTTCTATATCTGTGGATCAGTGAGTACATGCTAATATTTGCAGATATTTGATATTGTTAGAATCCATTAGATGCAAATGTAAGCTATTAGACAACTATACATATTATATAATATATGAAAATATATGTAAATATTTTATAGGATTACTTATTGTCTCAAGGGATTCTAAGTTATAAGTGATATGATTTCTGTCATCTAGAACATACTTGGGAGCTAAGATAAAGATAAATTGTGATGTGAATGACTAAAGAAGAAACCACTAAATAACTCTTCCACACCTAAAATGTGCATAGAAATATATTTGCTATCTTTTAGTGTAATGTTTGAGACATTGGTGTTAAATATTAAATAAATAATAACGTTGGATAAGAGGAAGTGAAAGGACATAAGAAAATTATTTCAACTCGAATAAGTTATTTGAACATTGCTTTGAAGTTAGTATACATAGAACACATAATCTGATATTGTATAAGTACCTTAAGAAAGTATGATATGCAGTCAAAATGGCCAAGGTCAAAGGCAAAGAAGAGAATTACCTCTACTTTTTTTTTTTTTTTTTTCTTTTGAGAGAGGGACAGGGAGTGAGACAGAGAGAGCAAGGAAGAGTTAGAGAGAGAATGGTTGTGCCAGGGCCTTTTCAGGCCCTGTGGATGAATTCCAGATGCTTGAACCCTCTTGTGCTCATGTGTGACATTGCACACTTGCATCACTTTTGCATCTGGCTAAAGGTGGGACCTGGAGATTTGAATGGGCATTCTTAGGCTTCACAGGCAGGCGCCTTAACAGCTAAGCAATTTCTCCAGCCCACCTCTACTTTTTGATAAAAAGTTTTATTCCATTTGTTTTCCTTCATGATTTATTGCACATTTTCATTGAGGCCACTAAGGATGTATATGACTTTCTATGCTATATGTTGATTGAAATTATTTAAATTCATCTGTTCACATTTCTTCATTTATTTTAAAATGTCCTATAAACAACAGAGTCCAAAAATACTTCTTTCTTTCAGTATGTCATTTTACATTTTCTAACTGAATTTGGGTATGAAATATGTATAGAGAATTTTAGTTATTTTGCAGAGAAACAGCCATTATTGTGTTACTTCATAATACTGAATAAAATAATTATGCCCTGTTTTCACAATCTTTTTTGAAATGTATCATATTCACAGTAACCAATTTTAAATCACAATGTATGTAAGAAATATTCCCCCATGCCAAAGGCTTGGGCCACATAATTTATTTTGATTCATTTTTGCCAATATTACAACTATTGACACAAATATTTATATTTCAATGAACTGATTTATCTACATGACATTCAAACCAATTTATTTTTCCTTTTTAAGTGCTGCTGTGGTTTATTTTCACAAATAAGGGGAATGTTAAATTTCACTTAGGTATTACTGAAATAAGTAGTTTTTTTACACCCCCATTTACATAGCTCTTAAATTCTATCCATGCATGCAAAAGGAAGAAATATCCATTCTAGGTATTATTTTCTTTTCAATAAGTAGAAACTCTGTATGGATACAGCATGTGTTGATACCATTATTTCCCTCCTTCTTGCCTCTACTGAGGTCTCCTTTAGTGGGATTGCTGGCCTTCACTATAAGATTGTGGATTATGAGTTGTGAGAACAGCTGTCAGACTTTGTGGGGTGGGGAAATGCCTCTGCATGTTTCTTCATACCCTGTGGCTCTTACAGTCTTTCCACCCCTACTTTCACAAAATGCCCTGAGACTTGGTAGGTATGCTCTAAGTCTACAGTAGTATAGAGCTCTAAGCAGCTTCTGATTTCTGCTTCAGTACATTTTTTTGTATCCTTTGTCTAAACTCATAGACTTTGTGTTACAAAGTAATTTGAGATATCCCATGTGGAGAATAGGACTGTACAGGCTATAACAATAGCTACAAATAAAATCCATCTGATGTGGTGAAAGCTACAGAGAATTCCTCCTTCAAATGCCCTTGAATTGTTCGTGGCACACAGTTTCATCAAGGTAGGTTTACTAATTGGTGTTGGGATAAATGAATTCTTTTAGCTTATAGGGTTTGGGAGATGTTGTTTTAGATAATGAAAATGATGACTTTTTTTTTTCATTTAAATGATTAAAAAATGTAGAGAAGCTGAAATCAATCTTGAACTTGTAATAAGTTTTGCTTTGAGTTATTATTCCAAGTGATTTGCCAAGAAGCATTCTAGGAATGCACAGTATTTTCCTTTGAACTGCCACATCTGCCAATCATCTTAAACTAATGAATGTTCTGGTGGTAGCATAATGATAATATTAAGCATTTGTAAAAGTAAGACTATGAAATATATGACACTCTTTGTGAATGGTGGAAGGAATGAAGAAAAAAAAAGTTGCTTTAATTCTGCCAGAACCTCTCATTGCTTCATTTTTGGATAAAACACCCTAATAACTTTAAAAAAAAAATATTGTATTTCCTTATGTACTTGAGAAACAGAGACGGAGAGAGAGAAAGAGGAAGATAGGGAGAGAGAATGGGTTTACCGGGGCATCTGGCCATTGCAAATGAACTCTACCTTGTGAATTTAGCTTACGTGGGCACTGGGGAATTGAATCTGGGTCATTATACTATGCAGGCAAGTGTTTTAACCACTAAGCCATCTCTCCAGCCTCTAACAATATATTGTGAAATTTTATAGGAAGGGCCCCTAAATGATTATCATGTAAATTATTTCCTTTTCCCTTTTTTAGAACCCAATGTAAATAAAATATAATTTTTAATGATCTGAATGAAACATACACACACACACACACACACACACACACACACACACACACACACACACACACACAGAGAGAGAGAGAGAGAGAGAGAGAGAGAAACTGACCCTCTGTGTTCAGCAACATGTACTTTTTTAAAATATATTTTTTATTTATATTATTCTGATTTTACATTCTTAGTGTTGACTCCATTATCCTGTCCTCCCTCTTCCAAATCTAAATCTATACTACAAAGCCATTGTAATAAAAACAATATGGTACTAGCATAAAAACAGGCATATAGACCAATGGAACAGAATAGAAGACCCGGACTTTGGGTCAAGTAACTGCAGCTACTTGATATTTGACAAAGGCCCTACTGATGCAGAATGGAAAAAAAAAAAAAAAATTAGCATCTGCAGCATGTGTTTTTAAAATGGAGAACAAATAAAGATTATCTTTACACTAGTTAAAAAAAAATAAACACCAAATGAATGATGAGATCATTTTACAAGAGAAGCTGAAATAATGTAAGAAGCAGAGGAATGGGAGGAATTGTACACTGTACTCTAGACAAAAAATTACCATTACAATCATGAATTCACACTGTCTGACACTAACTACATAAGGCCTATATAATAGGAGGACAAAATAAAACATCAAAACAGAGTATGTACTCTGGGAAAAAAAAGAAGGGTTTCAGTAGAGGAGGGATGGGGAGAGAGACAAAGGAATGTGGTAGGAGACTATGATGATCATGGTATATTATATTTATTCATGGAGGTGATCAATAAAATGTTGATAAAATAAAATTTTAAATCTGATATTAAAATTTATATACCTATGTCTCATGCAGAAATTCTACTTTGAATAGAGGTATATTGAAATTTTAACTTTTATAAAACAAAAGCATTCCACAATTTTTTGCACAAATTAAACAAATTCTTCACCAAATGACACATGTATGGGAAATAAACATATGAAAGGAATATAGCCATTTTTAAGCCTCAGAAAATTGCAGATTAAAGTCATAATGGAATATCACAGTGCATACATTTTAATGTGTAAAAGCAAAACAACCCAATTCAGCATAGACAAGTAGCTGAGTGTTCCTGTCCACATATTCCAATTAAAAGTCAAAAGTTCTGGTGGGCTACTCCCATTCCAATGTGCTTCAGGCAGGCAAGAAGGCTGAAGAAACAGGAGACTCTCCTGTAACCTTGTGAACTGAGCAGAAAACCACTTGAGACCCTGCTTCAGAAGAAAGTGGGAGACAAGCACTGACAAGGAGTTGTTTATTAGATGTGAATTCACAATCATAGAGTCTATCCATATGTGTTATGGACATTTATCAGTTTTAGAAAATTGATTACAATTGTCAAGTTAAACCTGGAAGAAAATATGAGGAAGACAGTGGGATTCTAATGTACATTCTCTTTAAAGTTTTATTTTTAATATAGATCCTGTAACCATACATGAGAAACATATGTATTGTGTTTTGAAAGAATACAGTTGTTCCTTCCCCTTGTCAACAATTGCCTGTGTATGTCACTGAGTATTAAGCATTGCTAATGAACAACACTTCTCACTGTGATTTTCCTGCAGTGTGGAGAAAAAGATGTAACTGTCTGTCCTAAAAATAGAGACGTATGCAAAGCTGTGAGTATGTGGGATTTTTGTCTTGCTATGTAGGGTGGAAAAGGTCAGCCAATCATGAATTTATTTTTCTGTATTGCATGCCAATTTCTGTAGAAATATATATATATTAACTCCAAACCAGATATCCAGATACACAGAGTTCCCCAAGACCTCATCACTGAAGTAGACCTAAAACAAACCCAATATGGCTCAGGGAAATTCATGGAAGACGGAGTGGAAAGATTGTTAGAGCCACAAGTTGGGTCACTATGCACAGAGACATTGCCTCTTCTCCATAACTGATGGCTACGCCCACAATGCACAACCCACATTCCCCAACGAGGGGTGTCCCTTCAGAGGGGGGAGACAGATAGGAGGCTAATGATGGTACCAACATGACTGTATACACACTACATAAATAGCTAATAAAAAAGATTATGGCTGGAGAGATGGCTTAGCAGTTAAGGCACCTGCC
Organism: Orientallactaga sibirica; assembly: GCA_036365145.1. Taxonomy (NCBI): domain Eukaryota; kingdom Metazoa; phylum Chordata; class Mammalia; order Rodentia; family Dipodidae; genus Orientallactaga; species Orientallactaga sibirica. The sequence goes on along the minus strand of JAEOAD010000023.1, from coordinate 9,479,949 downwards.
TGCTAAGCCTAAGAATGCTTATTCAAATCTCCATGTCCCACATACAGCTGGATGCAAAAGTGATGCAAGTGTGCAATGTGGCACATGAGGACAAGGTGTGCATGTGTCTGGAGTTTGTTCACTGTGGCTGAGAAGACCCTGGAATGCCCATTCTCTCTCTGCCTCTCTCTCTCTCTCTCTTCCTCTCTCCAATAAAAATAATAATAATAATAAAAGACTAGAAGGGTTGAAGGGATGGCTTAGTGGTTAAGGAGTTTGCCTGCCAAGCCAAAGGACCAAGGTTTGATTCCCCAGGACCCATGTTAGCCAGCTGCACAAGGGGGAACATGCATCTGGAGTTCATTTTCAGTGGCTGGAGGCCTTGGCACACCCACTTTCTCTTCTCTCTGCCTTTTTCTCCCTTTCTCTGTCAAATAAATAAATAAAAATAAAATATTTTTAAAATACTAGAATATATTTATTTATTTCTAATAAATATATGTATATTTTATATTTCTCCATTTTTTTTTTTGAGAGAGTGAAACAGAGGGAAAGAGAGGAAGATGCAGAGAAAGGGCCCGCCAGCAGCCTCTCAGCCACTGTGAATGCTCTTCAGACATGTTTGCCCCCTTTTGGGCAATCACAGCATTGCTCCCTTGCCTTACTTCTATCTGGCTAAAAGTGGGACCTGGAGGTTTGGGCTGGTGTTCTTAGGCTTGGGCCGGTGTTCTTAGGCTTGGCAGGCAGGCACCACTAAGCCATCTCTCCAGTCCTGTATTTTATATTTCTAATAAATTAAAGAAATATATGTTAGTTTTGAAAATATATATCCTTTCAAAAGATAATGTCAAGAAACACAGGTAGATGGAGACACACACACACAAACACACACACACACACACACACACACACACATATATATATATATATGTATATTCAATTTCAGGAATGTACTTTTGAGTGGCTTAACATTCAGTACATTTATATTTGTATTTAATAAAGATTTCATGGAAACTATGTTTACTCCAATTACTCTAAACTACAGGCATAAGTTATGAATTTAATTGAATATAAACTTACAAAGTAAATCTGAGGGCTGGAAAGGTGGCTTAGTGATTAAGGTGCTTGACTGCTAAGCCCAAGGACCCAGGTTCAGTTCTCCAGAACCCAAGTCAGCACATGGTGGCCTATGCATCTGGAATTTGTTTTCAGTGACTACAGGCCCTGACATACCTATTCTCCAACCCCCATTCTCTCTTTCTAATAAATAAAGAAATTTAAAAATGTGTAAATTTCATTTTAAAAATGCATTTCAAATTATGTTTTCTGGATCATTCATTTACTCAATAAAACATTATTAGTTGCTAATTTTGCAACTCTAAAAATATCATGCATTCAAAGGTATGCATTGCAGATGCAGTTGAAGATAAATTGTCATATGAATCAGTTAATTTTTTTCAGGCTAGCATATAGCAAGTCTGTTGCTGATTACACAGCCACTTGGAGGAAATGATGCCTTAGAGGAAACACATTTCTACTGAATACTTGAAATATTTTTTTTTAATATTACAATATAGTGACAAATAACCTTGAATATGAAATGATCCCCAAAGGTTCCTGCATCAAAAGTTTGGTCAAGAATGTTTGATATTACAGGCTAGAGAGATGGTTTAGTGGTTAAGGCACTTGCCTGACTCAAGTTTCATTCCCTAGAACCCACATAAAGCCATATGCACAAAGTAGCATGTGCATCTGGAGTTCATTTGCAGTGGCTGGAGGCCCTGGTTTTCCCATTCTCTCTGACTCTCTTCTGTCTCTCTCTGTTTGCAAATATATATATTTATATATATAAATATATTTATAAATATATTATTATGTATATATAAATATATAAATATATTATAATATTATTATATAAATATTATTAATAATATCAATAAATATAATATAAATATAATAATATTATTTCTAAAAAAAGAATGCTTGATATCACACAAAGAAGTGGTACAAAGAAGAGGGTGGGGCCTAAATGGAAGAAGTAAGCTAGCTGGTTATGTCATGGAATGATTGCATTGTTCTTGCCGCTTTTTATCACTCTCTCTCTCTCTTTCTTTCTCTCTCTCTGTCCTTCTCTCCTTCCAGGTTGGCATGAAGTGAACAAATTTGTTCTATACCATGAAGCTAACTATGACAGAATTGGTGCCAACAGTGGGGTGTTACTCAGGAACAAATCTTAATATGTGGATTTTGGTATTTTGGAACCTTTATTTTGGAAGAATGTGTATGGACATGGTACCTTCCAGATCAATAAGCCAAGTTTTATGAGCTATTCTGGTGAGAGATTGAAAATTCTAAGCACAGAAAGAATTGTATTTGTATACTTTACTTATGAGATGTGTAAGGACAAGGAAAGACAGCAAAAACTTTGTTGGAACTGGGCTACTGGCATAGGGGATGGCTGCATTCTGTTGCTATGCTCAGAGAGTTTAATCAAGGGTAAACATGTAATGAACTGATATGTTTGGCTACAGATATAGAACTGATAAATTTATGATTCAAAGTTGGAAAAACTCAAGCAAGTTTAAAATTCCTGACACAGAGACTGACTGCTGAAGCTGGTATTGTTAAGAAGATATTACTATGATTAAGAAAGATGGCCCAACTTCTTTACACTGAAACTATGGAAAAGCTGCTTGAGGAAAGACCAAATGGTAAAAATGCAAACTCTTTTGAAAGGAGCTGAATTGAAAAAAGGAATCTGGTCTTCAAGGTTACAAGTTATTTCATCCATGAATTAAGAATATGGCTCTAGCTGGGCGTGGTGGCGCACTCCTTTAATCCCAGCACTCGGGAGGCAGAGGTAGGAGGATCACCATGAGTTCGAGGCCACCCTGAGACTACATAGTTAATTCCAAGTCAGCCTGGACCAGAGTGAAACCCTACCGTGAAAAACCAAAAAAATATGGCTCTGTCCTGCACATCTGGTACTTGTTTTGGAAGCATGAAAAGATATGGAGTGGGTCATGAAGTATACATAGTTCCAGGAACCATTGCTGAGATGTGGCAGGAGGCAAGGCATGATAACCCTGAACAAGAGGCTGGTGAAGCCATTGGAAGATGGACTGTGATTTGCATTGGAGACCTTAAGATATTTTGGATATACCAGGGCTGTGAAAAGACTACCATGGAGCACTGTTGGCTTGGGATGGAAGTTTTACCTGGCAATTCATTCTATCTGGAGAGGTGGAATTACAAAATCCAGAGACTTTCAGTCACTGGTTATGAGATTGGACTAGAACTGCAGATGTTTGCTTGATGGTTATAAAGTTTGTATGGGTTCATTCACTGTTTATTATGCCTTAAAGCAGTTGAAAGTGTTTACTCTGTGCCTTTATGTTGAAAATATACAACACGTTTTGATTTTGCAGAACTCATGGCTAAAGGACAATCTTAAATATCAGATGGAACTTGAGACTCTAGAACTATCTTTTTAAAAAGGATTTATTTATTTATTTATTAGAGACAGAAAGGTAGAGAGATAGAATGGGCACACCAGGGCCTCTAGCCACTACAAACGAACTCCAGATGCATGTGCCACCATGTGCATCTGGCTTACGTGGGACCTGGAGAATTGAGCCTTAAATTGGGTTCTTTAGGCTTCAGAGGCAAGTGCTTAACCACTAAGCCATCTCTCCAGCCTTAGAACTGGGACTTAGAACTTTAAGTTGGTAAAGATTATGAGGACCTTTGAAGTTGGATTGAGTACAATATACAGTCTGTGATGAGTCTATTGGGAACAAGGGGTAGAATGTATTTTTTAAATGGATGTCCTCCAATAGATTCAGGAGTTTTATTTAAGCTTGTAACTTGGCTGGAAGAGGTTTTATTGTGGCCAGATCCTAGGGTCCAGCCTTAAGATGTGCTTGGGGGTAGATCTGAATTACAACTTAATATTTGTGGAATGCTTGAGGTATGCTGGGAATTCTTGGAGTGAGCTTGCTTGTGGTGTTGGTGATGGTATTTCTTTCTCTCTGCATGGACTTGTGTAAGGGGACCAACTTCTTCCACCATTATAGAACTTCCCCTATATCTTTAAGCTTGAATAAATCCCTTCTTCCTCACATAAAACTCATCTCAGAAATGGGAAGCTGATTATATAGCAAGGGGTTTAATATATGAATAATTAATTAGGAAATAAACAAGATTTCTGACTTCATGAATTTTTTTTGAATATGTTAAAACCTAACTAAGCCAGGCATAGTGGCGCATGCCTTTAATCCCAGCACTTGGGAGGCAGAGGTAGGAGGAACGCCATGAGTTCAATGCCACCCTGAGACTACATAGTGAATTCCAGGTCAGCCTGAGCTAGAGTGAGTCCCTACCTCGAAAAACAGAACAAACAAACAAACAAAAAAACTAAATTCAACTAGTAGAATCAAAACTAAACAAGCAAGAACTGGGACAATGTTAATAGTTCCTAGAAAAATATGAAATTCATAAAATATTTGGTTTTATTATATTTGAGAGTGAACATGGAAATGTATTATATATGTAACAGATAATTTTCTATTTTATATTAGATAATACATTTTGAGGAAACATTGACTACATCACTATGATACAATGTACTAGAAATAATAGAAGAGTGTCATTAAAGCAGTAAGTAAAATGTGTGGCACCCAAGAGTTCAAAATTGATCATTATTAGTAAATATGATAGGCCAAAATTCAACGTAGAGCTAAATAGGGAGCTTTGAAGTGTGAGGAAAAGGGTAAAGACTGGAGAGAAAAATATTTTCAGTTCTGGCTTCTTTGCTAATGGGCTTGCATGACCTTGAACAACCCATAGGTTGGTCAAGATATTTAGTAAGAAGGAAAAAGGTTTTATAAAGTTTTCAGTGCTAAAAACAGGGTTATGCAGGTCTTGAAAAATGGTGAAAGAAAACTAATCTTTGGATTTTAATGACATTCATGTCAGTCTGTGAAGATTTACTGAAAACCATAACGAGTCCAAAATATATTAGCCTAAATCCCTGTGTTGAGGTTTAACAGGTCCAATGCCTCACCCCAAACAGTCTTAAAAGCTAGAAAAAGGCTGAAGAAAATTCACTAATGAATGTAAAACTGCATGGAGGGTGCATGGAGGTGTGTACTTTGCACTTATGTGTGTGGTTTTATTAAGGTATAAATCTTCCATTATTTGGGAAGCTAAAGGACAGATGGCTGCCTTAAAGTAGAATCTGGATGCAGCATCCACATTCCGAATGTCATTATAACACAGCAACAGCTGTGTTTAGCATATCCTTCATTGGAATTCTAGTTCAGAGGAAAGACAGAAAATCATAGCCTGTCTATTATCACCAGGCACTATGTCCAAACAATAAACACAGAATAATTTTTTTCCTAAGGAATTGAAATTTAAGGGAAATATAGCCAGTTATTCCAAAATCCAGGGCTGAGAAAATGACTAATCATGAACCTGTGGAATGTTCTTTGTTAAAATTCACTCAGGAACTAATAAATCAAGGACAAAGGAACATAAGAGAGGACATGCAAGTGAATATGCCAAACAGAGAGCTGTTACAACACTGAACAGAAAGGTGGGAGCTCTTGGACTGAAGAAAATGTTCTGACTTTTTCTCTATTCTTATGAAATCCTGTTGATTCATCTGAAGCAAAGAGGTAAGCATGGTATCTACTGGGCAGGCTATCATGGGCAGGGTACTTTAGATAATAGGAATGCATTTTCCCACAATTCTTAAAATGACAAGTCCTAGAATGGAATTCCTGGGGAAGGTCTACTCCTCAAGGCCACTGTCTGTCCTTCAGACAGAGAGGATTTTAGTAGTCTTATCATCTCATCCCCACAGGAGTCAGGTATTGGATGTGTGTGTGTGTGTGTGTGTGTGTGTGTGTGTGTGTGAGAGAGAGAGAGAGAGAGAGAGAGAGAGAGAGAAAGAGAGAGCTGTGTTGGTTATGTCTACATAGATTCTATGGAAGCAAGGCCCCAATATTTTAAGTACATTCACCTTAATTACCTAAAGAGGCTCAATTTCCAACTATAGATACATAGAAAAATATAATACATAAATATTAGGGTCATATAATCTAGCCATAGCAGGCTTCTATATTAATAATACCATTACTTGCATGACTGTGCATATTTATAGCTCTTTGTTTTCTCTTTTCTTGGTGGTCTATGTTGTGTTGTAGTTAACTTCATGGGAAAGGCTTCCATACTGCCAAGTGTCCAGATGAAATCTCATCACAGACGCCACTTACAACTTGTGTGGCCTTCAGCCAGTTAGTTTATAGTTCATATAAGTATCCTATTTGCAGAGAGAGGTTGATAATAATGCTTCATCTCCCATCATTCTTGACCAGTATGCATAATAAACACTGATAAATTAGCTTCTTATAAAATAATATTTACAATAAAATACAAAGAAATTATTTTATTTATACAAAAGCATTTTAAAAGATTTTATTTGTGAGGAGAGAAAGGCAGACAGAAAGAGACAGAGAGAGGGAGAGAGACAGACCCTGGGTGCACCAGGGTCTCTTCCTGGTGCAAATGAACTCCAGATATATTCACTACTTTGTGCTTATGGCTTTACTTTGGTACTGGACAATTTAATCTAGGCTTGTAGGCTTTGCAAGTAAGTGTCTTTACCACTGACCCATCTCCCCAGCACTGAAGCATTTCCATTCTATGCGAAGTTTTAAAATATATCTGGAAAAACCTTCTAAAATGTGCATATTCTTGGACATCATGATTAACACATATTTAGAAATGGAAGTAATTTATGTGCAAGTAAAATATTAAAAGCTCATTAGTTAGTAGTGCTTAAACTAGTCATGAATATTAGAATATGTTGGCAACCAATGTAAAGAAAAAGTAGTATTAATTTGAGTGAATAAAATAATTTAATGAATAAAGTCAACTTATAGATGGTAATGATAGACAACTTATAGAGGACAAATGATATACAATCAGTTATTAAGTTGTATAGGCAGGATTAGAAATCAGTAGATATGGCTACAGTTAATAGCATATTAAATCATTATGATTTGTCATTCAATAAGTTAACCATACCAAACTACTCTATCCGGCAAAAGTATCCCTCATAATATATGGTGAAAGAAAAACTTTCCATAATAAAAGCCAGCTATACAATTATATGAACAAAAAGCCAAGTCTACAGAAAGTACGTCAGGGAATTCTACACACAGAAGAATCAAATAACCAACTGCAAGTGCCCATGAGAATTGGACACAATAACCAAACCGTGAGAAGGCACAAAAAACTACAAAGACCGAGAAAACACCAAACCACATAATCCACCACAATATGGCAGGTATTCAAATGTTCAACATCCCTAATCATCAGGAAATAAAAATTAAAACATCTATGACATTCCCCCTTACCCCACTAAGGATAGTAAACATTAAAAAAAAAAAAAAAAAAACTAATGACAACAAATGCTGGCAAGGGTGTGGAGAAATAAGAACCCTCGTTCACTCTTGGTGGGAATGTAAGCTGGTACAACCACTATGGAAAGCAAAATGGAGTATCCTAGAAAAGATAACTATAGAGTTATCAAGAGATCCAGTTATCTCCTTACTGGGCATTTACCCTAAAAGCTCCAAGCCTTAGTTCAGAGATATGTGCTCAACCATGCTTACAACTGCTCAATTCATAATAGCTAAGAGCTGAAATCAACCCAGATGTCCATCATTAGATGAATGGATAATTAAGATGTGGTATATCTACACAATGGAATTGTACACAGCAGTAAGGAAAAATGACACAAAACAAAATGAAGAAAATTGGTCAAATTTGGAACAGATCATTCTTAGCAAATTCACCCAGTCACAGAAAGATAAGCATCACATGGTCTCACTCATCTGTGGCTCCTAATTTGTATTTTCCTGGGATACTGACACACCTAGAAACATCTTGAGGACTGGACAATAGGGATGGTGGGGTGGGAGGCAGGGAAAGGGGGAGGGCAATAAGCTGGACCCAAATCGTAACGGTACCATAAAATCCCATATCCTCAAAGTCATACTGAAAGGTCGAACCTGCATCAGGCACTTGGAGAGAACACCTGAATCATGGGGTCCTGAAGAGGGTATGATGAAGACTAACCTCAGTCTTCTCCTGTTTCTCTCTTCATCACTCCCTCTTCTCTCTCTTCTCTTTTTCTCTTTCATATTACTTTTCTTCCTTCTTTTCCCTAGACACTGATCTGAAACTCCCAATACCAGCATGTGGTTAACATCCACAATGAGCTATTGATCAGTGAGAGCTACAAGATTTCCCAAAAGAAGACAGATTTCTGTCAGAGTACTTGATGACCCACCAAAGGTTCTTGGTAAGACCCTACTGCTGAAGACACCATATGCTGTTCAGACGGAACATGGAGAGACCTGAGTGGAATCTGGAAGAGAGTCAGTCCCCAGAATGTTAGCTTTTCTAGTGCCAGAAGGCTGTACATAAGTTACTGGGGTAAAATGACCAACATCTGACTAAGCAACTCGTCAGCTAAGCTACTCAGCAGCAAACAACCTGAAGAGTTGCTCACACAAGTGCAATAGTGGCACACAGCCATGTTGGGCTACCAACTGCTCTAGATTTGGCTAATGGATCCACTCAGTGGTACAGAACCCATACCTGGAAACAGGAAACAAGTCAGAACCATATCCAAAAATGACCCTGCTCTCCAATATTAAGCTCCCACAAATAGTGGGATATAAGAGGGCCTACATCTATTAAACTCTCCCTAAAATTATAATGGTTAAATATGTATCTTGCACTGACTTCACTGTCTGTTGGAGAATCTGCTTCTTTCTTTCAGATGGACACAGATCCTGAGGAGAGAATCAGCCCATTGCACCACACCAGGGCACTAGCTGCAACCATAGAGTTATAGGGGAAATTAGCAAGAGTGCTGTTTTGTTGGTGAACCTGGTACCAGCACAAAGAACACTCAACCCCTATCAAATCAGATATCCAGAGACACAGAGACTCACAAAACCTCGTCACTGAAATAGACCTAAAATGAACCAAACATGGCTCAGGGATATCCCTGGAAGAGGGAGTGGAAAGATTGTTAGAACCATGAGTTGGGTCATTATGCACAGTCATTGCCTCTCCCACATAACTGATGGCTACCCCCATAAGGCAAGACCCACATTACCCATGGGGGGAGGACGGGAGAAGGCTAACGATGGTATCATCATGGAAGTATATATACTATATACATAATTAATATAAACAAATAACTAACTCTTTGGGCTGGAGAGATGGCTTAGTGGTAAGGCACTTGCCTACAAAGCCAAAGGACCCAGTTTCAATTCGCCAGGATCCACATCAGCCAGATGCACAGGTGGTACATGAGTCTGGAGTTTATTTGCAGTGGCTAGAGGCCCCGGTGCACTCCCTTCTCTTTCTCTCTCTTTTTCTCTCTCCCTCTCAAACAAATAAATATAAATAACTATAAATAAATTAAATAAAATAAATAAAACTTTTGTAATATTGTACCTCTTGTCCCAAGACTGGGAAGAGATCAGTGTTCAAATTCGAAGGGTGGTTGTTACTACATTCAAAATGCTTTTTTTTTTTTTTTTTTTTTTTTTGAGAGAGAGAGAGAGACAGAGAGAAAGACAGATAGAGATGGGAGCACCAGCAGCCTCTCAGAAGCTATGAATGAAATCCAGATGTGTGCGCCACCTTGTGGTCAAGAGCGGCATTGAGCCCTTGTGTCACTTTGCATCTAGCTAAACGTGGGACCTGGAGATTGGAACCGGTATTCTTAGGCTTAGGAGGCAGGCACCTTAACCACTAAGCCATCTCTGCAGCCTGACAAAATGCTTTTATACCAACATAAAATCACAGTTGTTTGTTTAACTCTTCAAATTAGAGCTTTCTCTATCCCTAAGAAGTTTTCTTATTGTTGTTATTTGGTTTTGTTCATTGATACATTTTTATAATTAAAAATAGTAGCATATCAGTGTGCTATATCTGCCCATTACTGTTACAATTACCAGTTCAGTAGTTCAGTCTACCCAGTGTTTACCAGTGAGACCTAATTCAGGTTGAGTGAATGCAATCTAGCTTCTTTGATTGTTGTTGTTGTTGTAATTCAGTTGTAATTCATTTTTGTGGCAGATGAGTATAGTATTTGGTCCATGTGGTTGATGTTTACTAATTTGTCTCTGTGTCTATTAGAGTGAGAAAAATTTGGGTAATGTACATCATAGATTCCTGGTGATATTTATGAATCAAATTTAACATTTTAGCATTTTAACTGACTTCAATTTTATATCCACTTCCATTTTCTCTTTGGTTAAAAACCAGATTCCCAAGAACTTTAGATAATTACTTGCTTGTCTGTTATGTGCCTATAGTAATTTGCAAAAGATTCCCTGCAGTATGATTATCAAAAATATTCTTATTGACTGTAGCTCTAGCCTTTTGCAATTCTTTTTTGTGTTGTTAGTTTATATATCTCTACTAGGTTTTACAGTCAATTTACTCTGTTTTTCACTTGGAATAATTTGGTTCTATTTAAGTGGTAAACTCAGTGGAAATTTAAGTTCATTTTCTTTTATGTCTTTTTATGTTGATTTAAATTTGTTTTGTAGTTACATATTTACATGTTTCTTATATGAAAACTACAGAGTGAAGTCTAGGGGAATAAAATAGTCTAGAAAAGTTGTGTACTATGCCTTCATTTTGTATTCTCTGTTCTCTAATTTAAGAAAAAAAAAGTCATTCATTTTATGATTTAGTGTTCCAATTTTAAAAACAAGAAAATTCAAATTTATGTATATCCACTAACTAGTTTCTTACATACTTATCACAAAACAATACATTTTCTTTCTCTTGTTCTTTCACATGATTGTATCCTAATGCTTTCATGATAGACTATATAGTATCTCTTATTCTATATTATAGCTATAGAATTTGTATAATGTAACTATGCTGATTTTACTAAATCCATGCCTAGTTGTGGGCATTTGGGGTGTTTCTAGTCCTAAGAGAAAACATAGGTGTTTTCTTGGAAATCAATTTTATTTGGTTGGTGTGGCATCCTAGGCCTCAAAGTGTCCCAATAACTTTCAGCCATGTTGGCTGTATGTAAATTCACATGTCTTCCTTTCTCATAGATGGACCTGGAAGAATCCACCTCACCTGATTCTAAGAACAGCTTGCTAAGTGAGCCACTTGGGTTTCTATTTCTCTAGCACTAGGAACTTCCTTTGCACCTTCCTTTCTGGCTGCATAGAGGCTGGAAGCACCACAAGGTCTTGATAGTAGTGCTATTTTCCTCAGTATCTTATACTTAATATTAGTTTTGCAATACCATCCATATATATATATATATATATATATATATATATATATATATATATATATATATATATGGTTTTATTGTCATAATTACTTGGTATTTTGTGGGAAAACTTATAGAAAACAAAAGCTATTATCATCTCTCCAGAGTTCTATAATATATACTAATATACTCTCATAAATCATACAGAGACACTAGCTTTGAAATTGTTATTTTAGTGATACAAAACTTTTTGATGGGCAGTTTTGACCTCATGATCTCAAAAGTTCTTTTGAAAGTGTTTTTCCTGATCTTATAACTAAGAATGATTCCTGTAATGTTCCCTTTATTTTCTATAAACTGAACCATGAAAACAATAGAAATTTTGGTTTTAAACATTTTCTTTTCATCTAAAACCTTCTGTGGATAAATATGGTTATGATAAATAACTATATGAGGTTATTCATTAATTACAAGGAAACTAAAAGCTTCAGTATATTTAAATAGTAGTGTATTTAATACATTAACAGATTTAACTTAAAAACTAACCAAGCATACTAGTTAGATGTGAAATTATGCTAGACATTTTTGAAGTCTTAAAGCTATGTCAGTCAATTAGAATTCATATTTTAAGAACTTATGTTCAAGATGAGAACATTTCTTTATAATTCCCTGTTGATAGTCCCTCGTCATATAGATCTTAACATAAATCTGTCTCTTATACTATGAAATTCAATTTAATTGACTGACTGACAAATTGGTTTAGTCTGTAGTTATTAAGTATTATTTAATAAGTCCCATTGTGCTGGTGACACATGCTAAGCATTCAGAGAGTTTTCTGTATAAGCATTTCTTTCATTTTACTTCCTTTAAAAGTTTTTACAATGATCTTTATGCAGCCTTTTCTATGTTTTTTTTTTTTTTTTCCTTAAGGTAATGTCAGGTAAAAGTGTTAGAGAAAGGAAAAGAAGAATAAAAGCCCTATAAAAAGCTAAATTTGTGATCCAAGGTGGGAGCAAGACATGTGTGCTATCTTAATAAAACTAAAGGCAGAAAACATTATCTGCTATATAACAAAATATATTCCCTGATAAATGGCTCAATAAATGCCACCCAGAAATTATGGGAACAATGCACTAAATAACTTCTTGAATGTACAGAAAACTTCTTATATACCATCAGAAATCATTTTAATATAAAAGTCATGTATGGAAATTTGAATCAAATTTAGAAATCACATAATGCTTAAGAACACCTGGGGACAGAAAGAGAAGCCACCTTATATAAGCCAATAAGAAATAACATACTGTCATCAAAAGTTAGTTCTTTGGAATGAAGAGATGGCTTAGCAATTAAGGTGCTCACATATAAACTCTAAGGACACAGGTTCAATTCCCCAGTACCCACATAAACCAGATGCATAAGGTGACACATGGGTCTAGAGTTCCTTTGTAGTGGTTAGAGTCCCTAGCTTGCCCATTCTCTCTCTTTATCTTACCCTTTCTTATTTTTTTCTCTCTCTCTCAAATAAATTATAAAAAATTAAAAATGTTTGTATTTTGACAGCAGAGAAATTAATGTATAAGTGAAAATAAATGATAACAAATGAAAATGTAGAATGTGCTTTTAGATCACAGAAAAAAGCAGCAAAGAAGATGACTCAGACCGTGATTAAATATGAATATTGATGAAAATGACCACACAAAACCCAGTGTAAATAAATCAAAATTGCATATGTGGTATTTAAATTTAAGGTTAAGAGGGAAATACAACCATTGAATAAGTATTCTTTAATGGGTTGAAAATTATAGAATAAATGACAAAATATGTACAGCAAGATAAAATGAATGTATAGATATATTAAGAGTGAAATTCATAGTACTGGTTTCCTTGTATGGGTAACAGAGCTAATACTGGTGTGTATGTGTATGTATGTATGTGTCAGTCAGTTGTATGTGTTTGCAGATATTCACACTTCATACATGTGCAGAGGATAGAAGAAAACAGGTTCTCAGCATTTCTGTAGTCTCTGCTCACCACAGAAAGGAGTTTATAGAGATGCATGCCCCCAGCTATTTACATTGATGTTGGGGAATTGAACTCGGCCCTCATGACTGAACAGGAGGCACTCAATGCCTAACTATCTCTCCAACCTGACTGTGGTTCTCATCACAATTTATAAAGTTTCATTTCATAGGCATTGCACAGGGTGCTTATTATATTTTTAAGTATCTTTGTATTCATTTATGCTAATGAACACTCTATATAATAAGCCAAGTTCAAATTTTGACTTTTGCTAATGAAGGAAAGATTCCTTCCACTTTGAAACTCAAGAATTTAGCAATGATTTTTAAATGACACTTATTTCAGGGCCTAGACAAGTCCCATCCATACAATTTAAATGGTGCACATAGTCTAATAGGAAAAACAAATGAAAAATAGGGCTGAACAGTATGCTTATAGAGTACAGAAAAGAATACCATATGGCAAAATAATCTAAATATAATTATTTGTTTTGCTTTAGAATAAACATGAAATATCTATTAAAATATGCCATGTGTACCTACTAATCTATTATTTTTTAAACCAACAGTAAGTATCCTCAAGGTCCTCACTTGGAAACACAATATTTTAGTGGGGATGTCCTTCCTAGGCATATCTTATTCTGCATAACTTCTGAAGATGTGAATCTTTGTTAGTTGACATTAGGAAGACCTATTCCTAAGGAACACCGACCTCATCTTTGTGGATTACAGTGTACTAGAGAGCACTGTTGGTCTCTCTCTGTTTAAAACTTTTTTTCTTTTTTTTTTTTTTACCTATAATGATCATAATTATTTGGTGATACCTGTACTATAATTCTGATTCCTTCATTTACCACCTGTAGAAACCTAAAAACGTCTTTGCACTACTGAGCATGCGATTTATTTGTGTGACTATAATCATGATATTATCCCATATGATTTGTCTGAGTTAACTATGCAAAATTGACAAAAATATTGATTATCAATATAATTTATATGGAACAATTTTATACAGAATCCTGATTTAGTTGTCTTACATATCTTTTGTTGTTCTAGAGCTCAAGTTAATTTATGTCCAATATCTATATCAGAAGAAACTATTGACACCTGGCAGAAGTCTGGGCAGACACTTTTATTCTCAGTGTATATACAAAGAAATAAACCCAATTAGATAAATTCCACATATAATAAATATATCTTAATAAGCCTACCAGACTGCATGCTAACTCTGCCAAAAGATTATGTTAGGCAAGTCACCCCTTAGCTCTGTCTTTTGCAGCAGGTGTCACAATCATTTGTGTTTTATGGATGAGTAAACTAAGGCAATTATAATGTGCACATGTAATCAATTCAGTGGTGAGCTAGGAAGTGAAAAAGATTCTTTGGCTACTGAAACCATGTTCTTATACTTTCACTGGAGCCCAGACACCTGGGCTATTTTCCACAGGCTGTGAGAAGGACACAGCGTTCCATTCAATGAATATCCTATGACAAACTGTGGGGAGTCAGTATCGCCCTAAGGTCTCTGGGCTGTAGCAGTAGCTATCAATCACACAGCAGATAAATAGATTTCAGAAGTTTTGTGTACAATATGTTCCCTGAATTTGGGCTTCAGCTCAGACTGACATATAGTGTTTCTTTGCAAATGTGATCTCCTTCTAGCAGAGAGAACATTCTTTTTCTAAATTGCATTGCATAACTTGTTTGCTTCCTAGCAAAACAATTTTTGAATTTCCGTATAATTTCTGTTAAATCTATTTTTAAAGTTGAAGCTCAGGTCAAATGCAAATATGAATATAGATTTATCCAGCATGCATAATTTGTAGTCTGTGTGGAACTGACTCATCTGTCTTCTGTAGCTGGCATTCACATGATGAGCTCTCCTGCTAAGAGTGACCTATTCATCCTTCAAATAAACATTCACAAGAGGAAGAAAAACAATATGTACCATTCCAAAGAAGGAACAGCATATCGGGCAGGAGCTGTTGCACTCAGATCAGTTCTGCCAGAGATTTTTTAAAGTTAAGGGTTAGTTTTACATTTTTTTAATTGGGAAAGTATTCATAAATGCTAACAAATTCTATATGTACACAATTTTAAAACATCAGGATTGTGCTACTTTTTATAGTATGCAAGTGAACAAATTAGAAAACAAAATCCTGAACATCTGTTTATTTTGCAACATGAAATAATGACAAAATATATAGAATTCAAACAAGTGTGGGTTATACAGAGATATTTTTTTCTTTATTTCCTTTAGGACTCTGGAAGGGTATATTTATTTCTCCTTATCTAGACACATATCTGCTCTGTGTTCTTTATTTCCCAAGATTTATCTTGAAAAGTATATTTACTTTTCAATCATTATCTGAATTATTTTCAACTTTCTGTCATAGGGAAGGCAGACTGCCTCATGTATGAGGCAACATATTTTAGTTCCTCTATTTTTTCTATGAAAAAATGACATTTTTCACACCAACATATTTAATGCATATGTCATTTTCAGCAAAAATTGTGCAAAATGACAAATGTAGAATAAAACCGGTTTTCTGAAAAAGTATTATACATTTTCCATGTATCTCAAGTTAAATGATGAGCTGGTATCTTCAAATAACAAATATTTATTAATTGGTTTTTAACCTTATATAATTTTAGGATTCTATTTACAGACAGGTTTTCAACATATTAAGAAAATACTGTATCTTCATGTTAAACCTCTTCTATATTACTCAGTGTGATTTACTATATTGATGTGGGTTTTCATAGATGAATTGGAGGTTTGCATTATTGATGGAAAATTGTGAGGGAATGTATTGGATAGAAGACACTCAGACACATGTATAGGAATTAAAATATATTTATAAAGCATGCATAATTTGCACAACTAAAACATTCAATAATCTGTATACCTTTGAAAAAGTAATATAAAATGTGTAATTGCAATTAAAAACACTTGTAATACAGATCCTTTCACTGATATGAAAAAGTAAAAAAAAAAGAAAATGGATTTCCACACTGTTAAGTCATGAATACTGTTAAATTCAGATCCCTTCATCCAAGATTCCTGAAATAACAGATATATTTTTATAATCCAGATTGTCCTTTCACTGCTATACAATGGCAACCAGCCTGAGAAAATGGCCATGCCTGTGTAACAATGGTGCTCAGCCTAGGTGGGTAACCAATGGCTCTGTGATTGGCTAAGAGATCCACTAAGTGGAAAGGAGCCAGTAGCTAGAACTGGGAATTGAGTCAGGATCCTATGGACACCCAACAAGAAGCTCCCACTGGTCATTAGCCAAAAGAGAGGCTACATTCACAAAAACCTCTTTTTAATACATAATGCTTATCCTGTTGAACTTATGCTTGTCCAAATCTTCTTTGTAGAATCTGACTTTTTTTTTTTTTCAGAAGGCAATTGAACCCAGAAGATAAACCACCCCATGCACATCAGCCAGGGCCCAGGTGAAGCCACAAAGGAATTGGTGAGATGAACAAGAGTGCAGGTTCAATAGTGAGCCTGGCAACCGGCAAGGGTCATGGAGACCGACACAGAGGACACCCCAAAACGCACCAAAGCATAAATCCAGAACCTTTCCAGAGCACAACGCTAAAACCCTAACTTCAAATACATCCCCCACAACTCAGGGAATTTTGTGGAGGGGAGAGGGTGGAAAGAGAATTAGAGCCACAAAGTGGAAGAGAATGTCCAGAGAGGCACTGCCCCCAGCCCATTGTCTCCCCCAACCTTACAATGACTGACTGATGCTCTCCTAGCTCATCATCAACAACCCCATGGTGAATACTAGCAGTCTCACTGAGGAGGGCCCACAGTGGAATGGGTCAGCGAGGATGGAAATGATACTACTAACATATGTAACCATACATCTTTCTTTCTTTCTTTCTTTCTTTTTTTTTTTTTGTTTTGTTTTTCGAGGTAGGGTCTCACTTTAGCTCAGGCTGACCTGGAATTCACTATGTAGTCTCAGGGTGGCCTCAAACTCACAACAATCCTCCTACCTCTGCCTCCCGAGTGCTGGGATTAAAGGCGTGCACCACCACGCCCGGCTTTCCATACAGCTTTCTACTTTACAACAACAACAAAAAATTTTCCTTTTTTAGCTGGATGTGAAACACATGGTTTTAATCCCAGCATTTAGGAAAATAAGGTTGGAGGATTGTTATGAGGAGATCCTGAGATTATATAATGAATTCTAGGTCAGTGTAGACTAGAGTGTGACCCTACCTCAAAGAATAAACAAACAAACAAACAAAAAATTGTCATTTTTATGAATGGATGTTGAATGTCTATGCTTCATTCAATTTAAAATTTCCTTTTACACTGATGTTTATAGGAAATTGATATACATGCTTTTGTAGGGAATTATAAGACCACTAGATAGTACCTAAGATTCTCAAATTTGTTAAATAACATTTGAAGTAATTCTAATTAAAGTCAGTAGTTTTGATTTATTTTTTTGAAAACAGAAAGTTGAAGGAAGCCATGACATTCCTGTCCACCTTCCTGATTATATTCCCAGGGAATAATCCCCTTCTGTGATATTTGATATCAATGTTTCTTTAAAAGTACCTAGTGGAGAACGCATTTGGTTATTTACCAATTTAATGTGAATTGAATATTTTGCTAAATATGATAAGGTGAAACTAAAATGAAATAAAAAGATATACGTAATTCAATCTCTTCCCGTTTTAGGCTAACATAAAACTTCCAGAATGATCAGTTTGGTGGGGGATGGTACTTCAGACAGTAAGAAAGCAGCAGGAAAAATATAACCTGAAGGGAGAATCAGCCTATCGCACCTCACCAGGGCCCCATCTGAAACCATAGGGTGATGGGGGAAAAGGGCAAGAGTACAGCTTTCTTGGTGAACCTGACAGCAGAATAAGGCTGAAGGAGATAAACACAGAGAACATCCAACTCCTACTAAGCCAAACATCCAGAGAAAGAGGCTTCCAAGACCTCATCACTGTAGTAGAACTAAAATGATCCCAATGTGGCTCAGGGAAATTCGCGGAAGAGGGGGTGGAAAGATTGTTAGAGCCACACGTTGGGTCATTATGCATAAGACTTTGCCTATCCCCCATAAATGTTGACTTGCCCCATAATGCATGACCCACATCTCCCAATGATTAGGGTCCCTTCGGAGGGGGGAGGACAGTGAGGAGGTTACCAAAGTCGCCAACATAAATGTAAAATTAGAATAATATAAATAAATGAATAAAGACAGTGCAAAAGAAAAAAAAAAAACACCAAAAAACAAAGAAATTGGTAAAATGTGGTGGTATTCTGATAACTTTTTTAAGGTAAATTTGATTGTATCTGAATTTGGACAGGTTATAGGACTTCAAAAGAAATGAATAACTTCACTATTTGTTGATGTGAATAATTACAATAGGACAATTTTTCCTAATGAGGAATATAATAAGGAAGGGATAAGATACTGATAATTTAAAAGCCAAGTGGGTAATTTTTATCTATGAAATTAAAGTTTGAGGTAGAAATCTCTGATGAACAATTCATGGAAAAAATCATACTCATGAATTTTTATGCCATTCATTAACATAACACAGAATGAAATCAGTGCAACCTCTGGAAGAATGAGTCAGGGGCATAATTTTTTTAAAATGTTTTAGCATTCATACTTTATTATGAAAAGGACATGGTTTAAATATGATTAATGATACTTATATTAAAGCATACGTTTATCTTGAAAACATTTATAAAGATTTAACCATGTGTCAGACATTCTTCTGGTTTACAGACAATCATCACAGGAAAACCTGTGCTTTCCTGTAGTCTCCTGTGTGGTCTGATCAGGGTGCAGGAAGGTACTAGTTCAAGGTTTCTCAGCTCTAGCTATGTAACATACACAAATTCCTCAGAACTGCTTTCCTTCCGTGTCCTCAATGGATGCAGGTTTGTTTCCTCATCTGAAATGTGCATTTGTGCAAAGGTTAATTTTATGTGACAAATTGCCACAAAAAGACCAAATGACTTAATAAATCATTGCTCATTGTCTAGGGCATTCCTGAGGAAAAGAGGAGACCCTCATCAGTGTGGGTGGGCTTGACTAGCACCCAGTCTGGAGAAAGGACAAGTTAACTTCTTCCTTAACTGCTTGAGCTGAGACATTGGTACTCTTTTGCCCTTGAACTGGGTCTCCCACTATCTGCTATCCTGGTTCTCAAGATTTCAGACTTCTGGAATGTAGGTGATCTGATTTCAATGGCTATTTCAATGGCAAAGGGACAGACTCTGAGTTTTAATCCTTCATCTGGAGATGAAACTGGCTAGTTTCTAATGATAAATTATACATATATACACACGCTCGTCCTTCCCCACACACACACACACACACACACACACACACACACACACACACACACACACTCACACAGTTCTAGTTCTCTGGAGAAGCCTGACAAATAAAGTTATTTTAAGGATAGTGCTATTTACAAAAGTAAACATGCCAATGTGTGTGTGAGTGAGGCACTTAGAGCAAGGTGTGGTATGAAGTAAATCACATCAGTGCTACTAACACTGTCACCTTTGGTTGTCACTCCTCATAACAATTTCACAATTAACACACCTGCTATGCCATCAAATAAATCTCAAGCTATGATGATATTAAAAATACATAATCCTGGTGCTGGAGAGGTGTCTTAGTGGTTAAGGTGCTTGCCAGGAATGCCTAATGGCTCAGGTTTGAATCCACAGTACCTGCTTAAACCCAGATGCACAAAGTGGTACATGCATCTGGAGTTCATTTGCAGTGGATCAAGACCCTGGCACAACCATTCATTCTCTCTCTCTCTCTCTTCTTGCAAATAAATAAAATAATTTTAACAGGCACAATTCTTATTTTTCCATCAACCATTTTGACTATATATTATTAAAAATAATTTTAATCATATCTCGAACTGCCTCACTGACTGGAGTGTTCACTATGCTTATCTTTCAAATATTAGTTGTTAATTTACCAGTGACACCCCAGTGCCCATTCTCTTTCCCCCATAATATCCTTTAATTTTTATTATTTTAATATTCATCATTCTTTCTACCTTATACCAATAATAATAGTTTGACACTGCCCATATTTGAGTTTGCTTCTTCCAATGTGTATTTCAACTATATCTTGCATGTGAAATTCCCTTCATCCTTCTATGATTATACACATCTCATTTAATTGGTTGTGATTTCTACTAATTCTAATATTTCTCTAAAGTTTTCCTTTTTTCTATTACATTTTCAAGATAATATTGCTTTCATATTTTCACAGAACTTTGCCACATGTTTTTAGTTATATATTCTTGACTAAGCATGCTACAGCTACAGCTACTAAATTGTAGTTAGTATTATGATAATCACTTCACAAAAATGGCAGCATGCCTACATGATAAGTTAGGTTCAGAGGCAAAACCCAGCTATTAACAAAGTTACCTGGTCTGCCTGGCTCTACTGACAACAAATGTTTTATTTTTCTATAAACCATTATGAAATTATATGTATTAGATTACTGAAGGATCCAGATAATTAAACAGGCTGTGTAGGCTACAGACACTCCATCATAGCTTTGAGAATTGTAATTTGGGGCCCTGGATTGCTACCAGTTAAATTGTTATAAGATTACGCATGTAATAAATGGGCCCTATGCCAATGTTATCATCAATCAGTTAGTTCCCTGAGACTCACAAAATAGAAAGTTTTCTCAGAACCTGGACATATGACTTTAACATTTTTATCATCTATTACATTAATTATCAAATTTATCTGGAATTAAATGTTTTAAAATAAGAAAAATATAAATAATAATCTCAGTATAATAACCCAAATTCAAATTGAACTGGTAGCTTTTTAATATTTAACTCGTTTACTATCTACAAAGTAATATTTACTATCTGCAAATTCAAATATAGAACTTGAGAATCAAACAGAACTTCATGTTTAGGTAAATTATCTGCTCTGATCTATACTACACAGCTAAAGTTAGAGGTGGTACTTCAATGGTGAATCAAGTTCAGGTATTATGATCTTAATGCTCTCTGAAAGAAGATTTTCATAAAATATATTGTCCAAGTCACATAGGAAAACAACCTCAGTCCAAGCATAATCCCCAGATAAGCAAACCAAATGCATTCCTTGGAGTCTGCCTTTCCAGATGGACATATGTCTGATATCATCAAGTTTCCTAGTTTTTCATTCAGTATATAATCTAGATCCTATTGATAATGTGATGGGACTAAAATCTTATTATTTTCCCAGTAATATTTGATCCTTTTCCAATCACAAAATAATAATAATAATAATAATAATAATAATAATAATAATACATTTGAAATTTTAAAACAACATGGTAGAGTAGCCTTACTTTTGACCATTTTTATAAGCAAATTGAGCTTGACCCAGAGACCCTAAAAGAGATTCTCCTTGATGACTTACATTCACAGTTAATAGTCCAAGTTTTCTATTTTAATTTTGAACATTTATTTTTATAAAACTCATTTCACTGATAAAATTATGGATCATTTGTCTACTTCTTTTTTTTTCTGTGTGTTTTTATTTTTATTATTATTTTTATTATTTTTATTTTTTTATTGACAACAAAATATACTTACATACAAAAGGTGCATAGTATTTCCCTCCCCTCCCCCCATTCCCCTTAAGAACTCCACTCTCCATCATACCCCCTCCCTCTCTCCATTAGTCTCTTTTTTAATTTGATGTCATCATCTTTTACTTCTATTATGAGGGTCTTGCGGAGGTATTGCTAGGCACAGCAAGGTCATGGATATCAAGGCCAATTTCTGTCTGGGCAGTTGCATTGTAAGGAGTCGTACCCTTCCTTTGGCTCTTCCATTCTATCCGCCCCCTCTTCCGCAATGATCCCTGAGCCTTGGAGGGTGTGAATCAACCAATGGGACCTTATGAAATTACAAAGCTTTTGTACAGCAAAGGACACTGTGAATAGAGCAAAAAGACAACCTACAGAATGGGAGAAAATCTTTGCCAGCTATACATCTGACAGAAGATTAATATCCAGAATATACGAAGAACTCAAAAAACAGAATAATAAGAATTCAAACAACCCAGTTAAAAAATGGGCTATGGAACTAAATAGAGAATTCACAGAAGATGAAATACAGATGGCATATAAACGTCTAAAAAATGTTCCACATCCTTAGCCATCAGGGAAATGCAAATTAAAACCACTTTGAGATTCCATTTCACTCCTGTCAGAATGGCTACCATCAAGAAAACAAATGACAATAAGTCTTGGCGTGGATGCGGAAAAAGAGGAACACTTCTACACTGTTGGTGGGAATGTAACCTGGTCCAACCATTGTGGAAATCAGTGTGGAGGTTTTTGAGACAGCTAGAAATAGATTTACCATATGATCCAGCTATAGCACTCCTAGGTATATATCCAGAAGACTCTTCTCACTACCTTAGAGATACTTGCAAAACCATGTTTATTGCCGCTCTATTCACAATAGCTAGGAAATGGAAGCAGCCTAGATGTCCCACCACAAATGAATGGATAATAAAGATGTGGTACATTTACACAATGGAGTTCTACTCAGCAGTAAAGAAAAATGAAATTATGAAACTTGCAGGGAAATGGATGGATCTGGAAAGGATTATACTAAGTGAGGTAACCCAGGCTTAGAAAGCCAAACGTCACATGTTCTCTTTCATATGTGGATCCTAGCTACAAATAGACAGACTTGTGTGTGAACTGGAACCAAAAATTGGTACCAGAAACCAGTAAGCTGATAAAAGCTATAAGGGAGGGAGGAAAGGGAAGAACTGAAGTGTATGGTATTGCACATATGTAAGTGGAAGGACTGATTACAAGGAGGGGAATGGCCTAACCGAGGCCATGGGTAGAGAATGCATAAAAGAAGGGCAGGGGGAGGGTCAATCTAATTTCAAAAGATTGTGAATAAGACTTATGTAAAATTACTTTTTTTGAATAATGGTGCATCTAGAAGCTGTAGACTGTTACTAGAAATTTTTCAGTGCTTGGGATGGGATACCTTCCAGTGAGTTGTTGGCCAAGGAGGTCCCGGTAGCCTCCAAAACATTAAAGGCGTTTGCCAAAGCCCTTGGTTTCCCTTGAGAAACAGACAGTAAGACCCTATTGCTGAAGACATCTCTTGCCTGAGAGGCAAGGTCACTGAGAAAGCAAGCTGGTGCTGAGCAGAAAACCTTCTCCCTGTAGACCAGCCAACTGAAAGCTAGAAAAAGCTGCACTGCATGCAGAGTATGGGAGACAGAAGTCATCAGCAGTGAAAACAGTGGATGCTGAATATTCAAATTTGGCCAGACAGGCCCAAAGACTGAATGGGTGCAATAGAGGCATGTCTACTCGTGGGGTAACCAACTGCTCCATAATTGGACTGAAGGCCCTCTCTACGGGAGGGAATACATACCTGGTACTGAAAAACCTAAGCAAAGTCTATGGTAGGTAAGGTCATGAGCCTTAGGGGTATAAAGCATGCTCTTGTCTAAATGTATATACTATTTCCACCAAGCTGCCCGGAAAATACTACACTTAATGCTCATATTCACATATTAATGCTACTCTCACTTCTGGTTAGAGAAGCTTCTCTTTTCAGATGGCGATGACCACTGGGATGATCCAAAAGGCAACATAGTGCCTAGAAGAAGGGATGGAGGAGTGCCCAGCACTGAAACACATTTGTCTACTTCTTACTTTGAATATTTTCTGCAATAATACCCCAATGGAATGTATTGTGACTAAACTTTCACATGGATTGTAATTTTTCTAAGCAAACCTCAAAAATGTAAGGGCAAAAGCCAAAGAGACATTCTTTCAAGACCATTACATTTTAAGATCATAATATATAAGAATGGGGCTGGAGAGATGGCTTAGCAGTTAAGGCCTGCAGTGCCAAGGGATCCTAGTTTGATTCTCCAGGACCCATGTAAGCCAGATGCACAAGAAGGTGCATGCATCTGGAGCTCGTCTGCAGTGGCTTGAGGCCCTGGCACACCCATTCTCTCTCTTTCTCTCTCTCTCTCTCTCTCTCTGCCTCTTTCTCTCTCTCAAATAAATGAATAAATAAAACATATTAAAATAATGCATATCGAGGATTTGTTGTGAATACATTATGAAGACATTTTACTTCATTGTTCAACAAATAAGGGACCTGACTTTTCATAATTAAGAAGCTAGTAAAGTCAAGCTTAAAATATCAGAAAATCTGTAATTGTATTATATTGTGTATTCCTTCTAATCTTCAGCAGTGCTTTTCATGTAACTTTCAATTATATCTAATGAAAGTTTGTTTATTTGTAAGTAAATGTTTTATTGCAGTTCAATTATTGTGTCATGAAAGGATAAAGTTTTTATCCTAAAGGTGCTTGGGTCATTATAAGAAAAAAATATGAGAGCTTTAAAAATTTATTATAGATGGAAACAGCTTACAAAGCACTGTGTAATCAGTATTCATTTTGGTATTGAACTTAATGTATATATGTAAATAATGTTCTACTACTAAGCTTTACTCTCAGCCCATTAGGTATTTAAAAAAAATGTTAAATAAACACATAGAAAATTGACTATCTTAAAAAGAGCATACAAAGGAAAGTGCATACTTCCCTACGTTTAGATACATTTATACAGTTTTGCATCTAATTTTTTTCTACCTTACAAAACTGGATCACTGTGCTCAGGTACTTAGCTCAGTGGAAGGGTGTTTTTATAGCATGTACTGAGTTTCAACCCCTACAACATAAAAATAAATACATAAACTGAAATGCTGCACTGCTAAATGCAATGAACATGCACTTCCTTAGAGTCTCTTCTCCCTTATCTTTGCTATATGGGAATCATATTTTCTGACATTCATGAATTGCAATACTCTTGGTATACTCTAAATATAACTCTTCATATAAGTAGATGAAGATACCATCTTCGTATGATTGGCTATATTGTAGCATGTGGAGAAATTGCCTTGTTTCATATAAGAATGAATCCTATTTTCAAGGATTGCATGCTCATAACATTTTTGTTTAGCCATCCATCAATCATGAGACATTTGAGCTCCTTCCACCTCTTGGCTAGTATTAATAATGAATGCTGTTGATAATCTGTATGCACACATATCTCCCTGACAACATGCTTTCATTTTGTGTAGAATAAACTCAGAAGTACATTCCCTAGTTTGTACAGTCGTTCTATTTTAATTCTCTGAGTAATCTTTTCCTGTTTTCTACATAGTATGTAACAGTACCACCATTTTCATTTCCATGAGTAAGACACCAGAATTTCAATATTGTAATTTCTTTGCCAACATTTGTTATTTTGAAGTTTTTATAATAGTGTATTTCTAACTGAGTGTGATGTGATACCTCACTGTTGTTTTCATTCAGATTTTTGTAATGATTGTGGATTTTATTTGCTTAATAGACAATTGTAGATCTTCTTGAGATAATAGTTTCTTCAAATGCCTTGATCATTTTTAAGAATTTTTAAATTCTATATGCAAGACAGTAAAAATTGTAGACATTTGACTGTATATTTTTTACATGTAGTTCCACTTTTGCTAGTCTTGAAACATATCTCAAATTATATCATACTTATAGGGCAATGCAGTGACTTTTATTATTATTAAATTTATAGTCATATTATCAAGTAGTCTTATGAATAATTTGAAGTTAGCTGTCATATATAGACAAAGCTTGATGCACAAGGATCATTTTTACTGATAATTTAGCAATCAATAATGGAGAACTATAAGGCTTTTAGTTCCAGGATTGATTGACACCTTTATTAAAAATTTGTTTTTAGGGGCTGGAGAGATGTCTTAGCGGTTAAGGCACCTGCCTGCTAAGCCTAAGAACCGGGTTCCAATCTCCAGGTCCCACGTTTAGCCAGATGTAAAGTGACGCAAGGGCGCAATGCCGCACTTGCCCACAAGGGGGTGCACACATCTGGATTTCTTTCACAGCAGCTGAGAGACTGCTGGCACGCCCATTCTCTATCTGTCTCCCTCTCCCTCTCTGTCTGTCTCTCTCTATGTCTCTCTCCAAAAATAAATAAAAATTTAAAAAAATGTTTAAAAAAATCCTTTTAGGAATCTTTCTTAAAAAAAAAAAAAAAAAAAAGTCCATCTATTTTACCAAGTTAAAATCATACACTTTTATTCATCAGTCTGCATTCTGTAATATACCTGCTTTGGAGAACCACTGTCTGTGTTCCCCAGCATCTTTTGTGTTAGAATATAAAGAATAAGAAATGCTAATGTGTTTGAGCGACATTACCATCTCTCTAGTCCATGGATGTGCCTATTTATTTGGGCTTTGAATTTCCACTACTTAACCACCTCATGATTTCATTTCCTTATTGCAACAAGTTTCATAGATGTGATAAATATGCAACATAAAATGAAGATTAACTTTATTTGACCCAAAACCATGCACTTGGGAAAATTCAAATATGTAGATTTTGCTCTAACACATAGAACTGTTCTTTCTTGGTCAGATATTTAATTTATTTAAGTTATATTTTTATATGCAACATTAAAACAATGTAATATCAGAAGTGTGAAACTGAGAATGTGAAGTCAAAAAGAACCCACGAACCTTCTTTCAAAGCAACACCCTATGTCCCCAAGACGTCTTGACCCCTATTTGGACTAGCCAAGTGTTTCTCAAAGTTTTCCATAGCAAAATTATTACCAATAAAATTCAAATTTTAAGATCCTATACCAGCTCTGAGAATGACATGTCAGAGCTGAAATTTTAACAAGCCCTCTAGTTAGAAATGGTATACAATAAATTTGAGAATAACTAGAGAGCCTTGATTACCAGTACTGGGCATTATCCAAAAGTTTAAATTTACAGAAAAGGAAAACACTATGGATCAGAAATATTTTTCTGCTTTGCTGCTATGAAATAGGTACTGTATATACAGAACTACTTCAATAGTAAATAAATAACTTGAATTCAAAGATTTGGAACTGTAAGTATATGAAGATTTTTGCCTCCTTTACACGCTTATTATTTTCGTACTTATTATTTGTGAAGTTCATATTTGTTGAAATGCCTGCTTAGTTAAGAAAAAATAGAAATCTGTTACCTGTAAGTGAAGAACATTAACCAATACTTAAGGAGCAGAAATATGAGTTCTACAACAAGAACATTCCCTGCTGAAGGAAAACAAGAAATTATTATCCTTCTGTGTGTGTGTGTTTGTGCGCGCGTGCCTGTGTGCGCGTGTTTTGTTGCTTTATTGTTATTTTGCTTTTCTTTTGGTAAATTTGCTGCTAGAACAGGCATCCAAGGATATTGCTAAAAGGCTGTCTTTCATTCCTAAAAAGAAGAAGTCAAGAAGAATGCACCTTGTGAGGAAACTATCATGTCAAATGAGGTTTATTATGCCATGAGTAACAGTGTTGTTGACTGTGAGTTCATTGTGAATGAGTCATCCACAGTACATATTAATAGTGTCTTTAAGCAGAAACAAACATACATTGAACAAGGTTAGGTATCACATTGCTTTGTTGATGAAATACATTGCACTGGAGATTTGAAGCACCCTAACCCTGCATCATTATTTCCCCTAGGAGAATTTGTTCAGTATTTGCTAATTCAGTGTGTATAGAAACATTATAAATCACACTACCATGAGTAATGAGAGTCTAATGCATGTGATTTCAATTTCTCACTTCTCTGCCAACTTGTAAACACAACAACTCTATCCAATATTACACAGAGTATTTTCCCATTGACCTAATCTTTTACTTCTCAAGACATTTTAAGATTGATTTAATGTCTGCCTTTCAAACCTTCCTAAGCCAAACCTTAATGTTTTTTTTTTTTTTTTTTTTTAAGACAGTCTTTTCTTTTTTTCTTAGTGTATGTTATGTTATAACAAATTTCTTGTTCAGGAAAATATTTGACTTCAAAAGTTTTCAAGCACAATTTTCTTCTTTGATAAAGAGAAACATATTCCAACTCTGAGCTATGAGATACATGGAACAATGAAACCTCCTCTTCTGATAGATGCTTTAGTTATTCTGAGAATTTAATATCTGAAAAAGCATGTAAGCCTTCTCATTTATTCCTGACTGGTTGTTGTTGAATTTTAATTTTACTATCACTTGAAAGTAACCTTTTTTTTTTTTTTGAAGTATCCTTTTTAAACTTTGGGAAAGATTTCCTAAGAATAGGTAAAGAAGTCAGCAGTAGAACTTAATTATAATATATATATATATATATATATATATATATATATATATATATATCTCATAGATGCATATATTATATATAAATTCATAATATTTTAATTTAAGATATTAATTTCTTGGTGAATAATTTGATGAAATATGCCCGATAATAAACAAGAGACAATGTTTAACATATTGAAGTGTTTTATAGATTACTCTTCTATTTGACTTTTAGATGTTATATATTTTCAAAGTTTAATTAGATATTATAATTTTATGAGTCAAATTACACATGCCCAAAAGATATAGGATAGTTTATCAAAACATTTTTTCTATTCACAAAATAATTAAAAATGTTATGGAATTCGGGTTGGAGAGATGGCTTAGCGGTTAAGGCACCTGCCTGCTTAGCCTAAGGACCCGGTTCCAATCTCCAGGTCCCACATTTATCCAGATGCAAAGTGACGCAAGGGCGCAATGCCACACTTGACCACAAGGGGGCACACATATCTGGATTTCTTTCACAGCAGCTGAGATTCTGCTGGCTCGCCCATCTCTATCTGTCTCCCTCTCCCTCTCTGTCTGTCTCTCTCCAAAAATAAATAAAATAAAAAAAAATTAAAAAGTGTTATGGAATTCAAAGCAGCAGTAAGCAAAAATGAAACAATGAAATTTTAAGAAAAATGTTTGAACATGGAACAGATCATTCTCAGTGAACTCACCCAATCATAAAAATCATAATCGTTGCATGGTCTCATTAATCTTTGGCTTCAAACATGAATCCACCTGAGATGTTGTCATACCTAATAAGTACCCTGAGGACCAGACAATAGGGAGGATTGGAAGGGAGGGCAGGATAAGGGTGGGAGGGAGCCTAAGGGTGGGAAGGTAAGGGTGGGGGGACACAAATAGGGAGCCAAATGGAAATGGTACCATAAAATCCTATATTCTGAACAATAGGCTAAAAAAATGATCCTTCAGCAGGCCCATAGAGGGAACCCATGAACCACAGGGACCTGAAGAAGACATCATGAAAACTAACCTTAATCTTTTTCTGCTTCTTTCTTGCTCTCTCTTTCTCCCTCTCCTCTCTATGTTCTCTTTTATATTACCTATCTTTTTCTTCCTTCACAATCCTTGGTGCTGACTTGTAACTCCCAGTACCAGCAAGGGGTTAACTTTCACAATGAGCTGTTGATCAGAGAGACCTTCAAGGTTTCCCCCAAAAAAACAGATTTCTGTCAGAGTTTTTGATGATCCACCAAAGGTTAATGATTAGACTCTACTGCCAAAGACATCGTATGCTGTTGGCATGAAACATGAAGTGACCTGGTTGGAATCTGGAAGAGGATCAGTCCCCAGACAGTTACCTTGTCTAGTGCCAGAGGGTGCTTCACAAGCGACTGGGGGGAAATGATTGACATCTTCCCAAACAACTAGCAGTCTAAGCTACTCAGCAGTGAATAACCTGGTGTGATGCTCAAACAAGTGCAGTAGTGGCACACAGCCATGGTGGGTAACCAACTGCTCTTCATTTGGCTGATATATCCACTCAGTGTAATGGAACTCATAGCTGGAACTGGGAAATAATAATGTAGAAAATAATAATGTAGAAAAAATGAGCCCATTCTCCAAGATCAAGCTCCCACGAAATGTGGGCTAGAAGAGGACCTATGCATATAAAATTCTTTCTAAAATAACTATGGCCATTCCATCTATCTGGTACTAACATCTCTCTCCATTGGAGAATTTGCTTCTCTTTTTCAGATGGACGATGAACCTGAAGGAAGGATCAGCCTATCGCACCTCACCAGGGCCCCAGCTGAAACCATAGAGTAACTGGGGAAATGGGCAAGAGTGCGGCTTTCTTGGTGAATCCAACACCAGAAAAAGGCTGAAGGAGATAAATACAGAGAATGTTCAACTCCTACTAAGCCAGATATCCAGAGACACAGAGGTTCTCAAGACCTCATTTCTGTAGTAGAACTAAAGGAACCCAACGTGGATGAGGGAAATTCATGGAAGAGGGGGCAGAACGAATTTTAGAGCCATATGTTGGGTCATTATGCACAAAGACTTTGCCTCTCCCCCATAACTGCTGGCTACCCCCATAATGCAAAACCCACATTTCCCAATGAGGATAGTCCCTTTGGATGGGGGAGGTCAGAGAGGAGGTTACTGGAGGCACCAACATGAATGTAAAATTAAAAACAAAAAAGTGTTAATGAGCACAAAGGAAAATAAGATTTCTAGTACTTTGGAAATGATAACATTAATTTTCTCTGATAAACTGGTGAATCATGAATTGTTACTCTTTGTTCTATTGTGGTTTCTTAAAATTGTTTTTTTTCAAATAGCCCTTTTTAAAAAATTCTCTGGTCAACAGTTCATACACATTTATTTAATTTGTGATTCCTCTTTGGTGACTAATTGGTCTGTTAGAAAACATCATGATTCAGTCAACAAGTCAATATTCTTTTTTTTTTTTTTTTTTCCATTTTGCTTTTTTCCTTTATTTTTGGTGGGGGATGGATGAGAAGATGTGATATACAAAGGAAAAGGCATTTCTTTGTGGACCACACTAGCCTGAAACTAATGATCTTCCTGCCCCAGTTTCCCAAGTACTATGATCACAGGCCTATGATTCCAAGCCAGATTTACCTCCAAGATTTAAATTCAAGCTGGAATATATGAACACCTGCATATCAAAAACATCCATATTTACTATAGCCTTCAGAATCTAATTTCATTTTATATATCCTTCAAGAATTTCTAAGCAGGTTATTATGATCTTTTATGAGTTTGTAGTCATCACAACTTTGATAGCATGTCCAATTTCTCCTACATCTCCCAAATAGGACATTTCTGTCTACACAATGCACAGCTCAAATAAGGGAGGGTTACTAGCCTGAAACATCTCAACTGAGAAATCTTTTGCTAGACAAGTTAGAGACCTTTGGCTCCCAAGTATCTGTTATGTATTTCCTTGCTCCTGTTTCTTTGAGAATCTTCTTTTTATCCCTCACCTTTTAGAATGTAATTATATGCCTTGGGATAAGTTTGGTTAAGTTAATTTGGAGCCACTGATCTTCCTTACCCATATATTTTTATCTTTATGTAGGTTCAGAAATGTCCTGTCTTTACCTCTTAATACACCTTTTACACTTTTGCCATGTTCACATACTTATTGCACACTAGTAACACTAGTAACAAATGAGTCTAATATGGTGCTACAGTTCCCAACTACTTTCTTCATTCCTTTTTATTCTGATTTTCTTTTTTGCTTCTCTGGCTGTCAAATTTCAAATAGCCCATCTTCAATCTTCACTCTTTCATCAACGTAATATATACTACTCTGTGTACTCACTGTGTTAATATTCATAGTGTACTTTTTAGATCAGGGTTACTGTTTGATGTTTCCAATTTTTCCCTTTTTTCTGTTCAGCCTCTCTCAGTATACATGCTTATTTCTTTGTGTATTTGTGAAGCTTGTTAAGTTTCCTTAAAATAGTTACTTTAGTTTCCTAGTGAGGAATTTATAGGAAGAATGATTTATAGTTGCTGGGTTGCTGGCATGCTACTTTGGTTGTTAGGAGAGGCCATGGCTGCCTGAAAGTCCTTGATTTTTCATGTTCAATACTTTTTGAGTCATGAAGGAGTTCACATTTATTTCTGCACATATAATGCAGAGGTTTTTTACATCAGTCAGTTTTTGGTATATTCTTTTCTTAACTTGTTATGGAAAAACCTCTGTACATCTATATGATATACCATAATCTTAATCCCCACCTACTACCTTCCCTTTCCCCCCTCATAATCCCTCCCTTTTTTCCACATAGCCTCTCTTGTACTTTGACTTTTTGTCCCTTCTATTATGCAGGTCTTGGGTAGGTAGCATCAGTCTCTGTGAGTTCATAAATAAACCAGCAACTCTATGTTTTGAAGACCGTATTGCAAAACACTCCTCTTCTCTCTTTGGCTTTTACCTTCTTTCCACCCACTCTTCCATAATGCTCCCTGAGCCTTGGAGGGTGTGATACAGATGTCTTACTTAGTGCTGGACACTCCACTGTCACATCCACTCAGCATAATGGTGAATTTTGTATCATGCCACTGGTCACCACCATCTGAAAAATAGAAGCTTCTCTAATGAAAACTCAGAGTAGCATTAACATATGTGCATAAGCATAAAAAATCAGAGGGCAATTTGGTAGATATAATTATCAACTTAGCCAGACAACAGTAGTAGTTTTCTCAACTAGGGTTTCTGACCTCTACAGCCATAGCTTTTGATTTGAGTTTTCAGTATCAGGCATGAATTCCCTCACATGGACTGGACTGGGAGTCCAATCAGAGAGTAGTTGGTTTCCCTGATGACAGACATGACACCTTTGCAAGAATGGGCACATTTACACTTGCTGTCCATCTGTAAAGCTTGCAGAGTCCACTGCAGGTTAAGGTCATTGGTGACTTTTCTCCCCACACTGGCCACATAACTCTCTAGCACCCTGTAATCAACAGGAGACTAGTTGATGTCTTAAACTGGTACAGTATGTAAGGCCCACTTAAACTCAAGACTGCCCAATATATTCAGTTATTATTTTGTTTGCTATAAATTAGAGGATTATTTAAACAGGACATTTTGCTCTTCAATAAGTTCCCTGGGACTAGGCTAGCCCACATGCCTCATTGTTAGAAACAGCCTTTGTTTAGACATTGTGGGAATTTGTCCAGCTGTGGACAGATTCATTATGGATGAACTTGCTTCAGACTCCTATGCTGTGCCTGTGAGCACTAATGTGGAAATGTTGTATCATGTCCTAGCCCCACAGATCCCAGAATTCGTTGTAAAAGGCAAAAAGTAACATCTAAACTATTTGGGTATGCCTACTTCTAAGGGGAATTTTGGCAAAAACTAATAAAATAAGTCACAGGTAAGGCAAGGTAGGTAGAAAATTAAAAACTGGGATGGGGCCATGGGACTCCACCTATCCCTGAGACTACTACTGAGTAAAGCTTAAGGATAATGCTGTTGAGATCATCCCATGATTAGTTTCCAGCAGCTTGGCAAAGTTAAGCACTATCATGAGAAACCTGAACAGCACATGGAATTTTACTCTACACACACTGACCATGGTTGGAGGGCTGGTGAACAGGAGGGCCTTTGGGCTGAGCCACACCCCATGTGAGACTCATGGCATCAAGGGCCTGTTCCATCTCAGAAGTACTCCCAGGCCCATTATTTAGTTGGAGATAATGCAGGCTATTATTCAAGTCAGACCTGCTTGGCTACAAATCTACATTTGCTAGTGGAAAAAGTGTAGAGTCACATTCTGTCAACTAGGACCTGAGGAAACTTGTGCTCCAAAAGTTTGGGAATGAAATAGACACTTGGCCATAAGATTGATGTTAAACTGAGTGGCATCTAAGCTGTAGGGACTTGTGTAGACTCAAAAGGCAGGAGAGTAAGTAGGCCAACTCCAAAGCTGGAAATGGTGCAAGACAGAAACTCGAATTGCTCTCCAGCCAAGTGCTAGATTTAGTTTACAGTATCTGTCTTTGAGTTCTGGACTGTGCAAATGGGGGCTTCTTTTTCACCTCCTGCTGGGTCTTACCACACGATGGGCAGGCACTGAGGCTCAGTGCAAACTTCCTTGCTAACACTCATGTTCTGCTTCTCAGAAAGTAATGCTTTATTCCCAAGTCAGCTGCCTAAGTCCAGAAGAAGGTTGGTGGAGGATATGAATTACTAGATTAAGTTCCAGTGGCCTGGTTTCCAGGTTTCTAGGTGCCAACTTGGAATTATGCTAAGTATTGTTTTTCTCTCAGTCAGCCTGGTCCTCCTCCAAAAGAGGACATGACTTTCCATAGTGTTTGGAACTGCGGAAGGTGTGTAATGGACAACATTTTCCCTTCCTACCTTCTTGAATGTTCCTCTTTCTCATCCAAATCATTACTATTATTGTTGCTATTATTAATTAGTTATTATAATCATTATCAATTATTTTATTCAGAAAGCAGATCCTATTCTGTTTTGTCTGGCTCTATTAGATCTTATGAAGATAGTTTGGTGTGTGAATAGCTATTCAAATCAGTGGGCCTGTAAGAAACAATTTCTGGAGGACCACAGCCATCTGCTTGTTCTGTCTCCACCCTGGAATATTGGCTCTTTGATATTCCACAGTTTTCAATATGAAATATCCAGAAGTGAGTAACCAACCTAAAATAAGTTAGAATATGATTAACATGTTTACCAATGCAGAGAACTCAACAATTCTAGAAGGAACCAGAATGTATCAAATGTAAATTATAGAGCTACAGCTTCAAGCTTGTTAATGAATTTTAGATGCCACAGAACATCTCACCATAATATTATCAGGTGGTCATCCAGCCTGTTATATCTATCATTAACTAGTCTTATCTGGCATAAAGCTTAAAACCTAGGTATACAGAGCAGGAACATGTTATCAGATGAAAAAAAGTATATACATAGTGCATGCATGTGTTGTGTGAGTAACAATAATCACACACATCTGAAAGGTACATATGGATTTTCTGTGCAAGTGGATGATTTTCCTTGCCATGGGCTCCTCCTCCATTCCATGGTCCTTCTTAACTGTTGCCCATGATGCTGTGCTGATTAGAATGAGTTGACAGAAGAATTTGAGCTTAAACATGCTTGAAAGCAAGTTCAGCATCGTTCTAAGGCTTGTATCATCTCCTTCCCTTTGGAGGGGTGATTCTGAAACACAGTGAGAAGGGAAAATCTTTGCAAAGGGTAGAATTCAGAGAAGTGCAATTTGTTTTCCACTTTAACTGGCCACTTCCCTTGGCTAGAATTACAAATGTGCTCTGATTCACAAGCAGCTGTTAATAGTTTGTCTGAAAGGTCAGGGATTTGGAAGGAATAAGTTTGGAAAATTGGAAGTGTGCAGCAGGGCTATGATACATCTTTGAGAATGAGTAAAGCATTTGAAGATAATCATTTCATCAGAAAAAAAAAAAAAAAATGACCGAATGCAGAGAAAGCTCTTGGCAATCAAGTGGGCAGAATGACACACACGGTGGCACTGTAGTGGTCAGGAACTTTCTTTCCAAGGTTCTCTGGTACTTGCTTATGGGGACCCCAGATGAAATCTATGCAATATCAGGAATAGTGGATACTAATTGATTTAAAAATGTCAGTCCTCTTACCAAGATTGTACTTTCTAATCCTAATATAAATAGCTTAAAAGTTTCAATAACACAGATGGTTGCTGAATACCAGTTTTGAAATCATTCCCCTGGCATATCAGTCAGGTTTGAGATGGTGGGTTGATTTTACTGGAAGTCTTCACAAAGAGAAAAGTTATTTTTAATATATATATTTTAATCACTGGGTTATACACATATCCTGGTATAGATATGCCTTACCTCTAGGTGTTCTCCTTCCAAAATTACCATCCAGAGACTCATAAAACACACCCACCATTACATGCCATATACATTGCTTCTTATGAGGGAGTTCATCTTTCAAAAGAAAAAAATAAATAAAATGTCTGGGTGTGGTGGTGCACACCTTTAATCCCAGCACTTGGGAGGAGAGATAGGTGGATCACCTTAAGTTCAAGGCCATCCTGAGACTATATAGTGAAGTCCAGGTCAGCCTGGACTAGAGTTAGACCATACCTGGAAAAAACAAAAAATAAAATAAAATAAATAAAATAAATAAAATGATTGTCTTGATTTTATATATCTCACGTATATTAGAATTTCAGCAAGTGATGTGTGTGTAGTAAAATGTAAGGCTTTGTGCAGATTCAATTACTGTATCAACTGGAAGGCAATGCTTAAATCAATCAAAAACCATCACATACTTTTTGTGTTTTGTTTTACTTTGTTTTGTTTCTTGAAGGTTGTGTCTTTCCCTAGGCCAGGCTGACCTGGAACTGACTATGTAGTCTTAGGGTGGCCTTGAACTTATACCAATCCTACTACCTCTACCTCTGCCTCCCCAGTGCTCACCAGAGAGAGTGCTGGGGGTTGGGTGCATCAGGGCCTCTAGCTGCTGCAAAGGAACTCCAGATGAATGCATCACTTTAGGCATCTGGCTTAGGTGGGCACTGGGGAATTTAACTTGGGCCATTAGGCCTTGTGTGCAAGTCCTTAACCACTGACCCACCTCTCTAGTCCCAACACTGTCTTCTTTATTTTGTCAATTCAAAGAGAAGAAGTAGGTGGGGAGTCTTTACCATTGGACTTAATCACATATTTATAAAGTCTTGCTTCATGTCTTAAGAGATTCCACAGTTCTAATTGGATGTTTTTCTTCTTAGATATGCATAGTTGGTTCCAATGAACTGAGAGATAGGAATGTCACTTGGCTTAATGGCACTGGCTCAACAAAGATATAGAAGGTATTATTTTCATCTGATTGATCATGATTACAAAAGGGCAAATACATTTTCATTTTTAAAATATTTTATTATTTATTTGAGAGAGAGGGAGGGAAAGAGAGGAAGAGGCAGATAAGAAGGGTGCAGCCACTGCAAATGAACTCCAGATGCATGCACCACCTTGTGCATCTGTCTTACATGAGTACTGGGGAATCCAACCTGAGTCCTTATGCTTTGCAAACAAGTGCCTTAACCGTTAAGCCATCTTTCCAGCCCCCTTTTCATTTTTGAAGCAGGAGCAAAGAGGAACATACAGAGAACCCACTAGAGGTTCTCTGAATCCTTTTTTTTTTTGTATGTTAATAAGAGTAAATAAAGATTACCGAGAAAATAACCAAACAAAGGTAGGATTGCTGAGGATTTGACTTTTTCTTATTTTATTTATTTATTTATTGAGTGTCTATAATAATTGAGTGTGTGTCTGTGTGTGGGCATCTCTGTGAGTGTGTGCTGACATGCCAGAGAATATCAAGTGTCTTTCTTTCATTGTTCACTAGCATATTTTGTTGAGGGGTCTCTCCCTGAACCCAGCACTCCTGTCTATCAGTGATCCCTGATCATTCTCAGGTATCTACTCCCTGTGACTCAGGTTACAGATGTATATAATCATATCCAACCTTTAACACAGGTTCGGAGAAGTTAAACTTGGTGATCTTATGGTTCATGGGGCCTGCATGCTTAAGCAGCAAGTGATCTTAACTACTGAGCTAACTTCTAGCCAAGGACTTGGCTTTCTCCCTTTTTGTTTTTTAAATCAATTATTGATTTACATGTAGAAGTATGTGTGTGAGGGGGTGTATATGGTTATGCCTGCGACTCTTGTCCCTGCAAAGGGACTAAAGACCCTTGCACCATTTTATGTATCCAGCTTTATGTGGGTAACTTTGGCATTTAATTAATGCCTACAAGTTTAGCAATCAAGTCCTGTTAACTGCTGAGCCATATTCCCAGTCACAGCACTTGGCTTTTTTCATAATGACATTTGGTAAGAGACTAAGGGAAAGATTATCAAAGAATCATAAATACTAAAAGGTATGATCCGTGATCAAATGTGTTAGTCTATATACAGTTTCTTTTTAATTTTTTTTTAAATTTTCTAAATTTTATTTATTTGCAAGCAGAGAGAGAGATACAAGAGAGTCAGACAAAGAGAGAATGGGTGCGCCAGGGCCTCCAGCCACTGCAAACGAACTCCAGATGCATGTGCCCCTTGGGCATCTGGCTTACGTGGGTCCTGGAGAATCGAACCAGGATCTTTTGGCTTTGCACACAAATGCCTTAACTGCTAAGCCATTTCTCCAGCCCCCTATATTAATTTTCTTCTCACCTTTTTTTTCCATTTTTATACAATGTATGTGTGCTTAATTTGGCAACTCAGTCTTTAGACAACCTAGTACTTGGTGAAATTGTTACTTGAATCTAATTAGTAATAACTGTATGCAATGATGGCATGAAACTGTGGGCCTCATCAATGTGGCAAATGGGAAAGGGTCTTGGGCTTGCATAAACGATAATGATGTCTAATCAGACTGAGTCTTAAAAACTGTTATGTGATATATGGAAGGTCACATTACAAGTGATACAGAGGCTTTATGGTCAAGGTCGGGCCACCTTGGGCTATATGCAGAGGCCATATCAACAACATGTCTCTGATCATAATTTGTTATGACACTAGAATTTAACTCCAAACAAATGAAGCATTCCTCCTCTGCCACTTGGCTTAAGAGTAGTCCTGTGAAGAACACGGTAAAACCAGAGACTTAGGAAGGCACTACCTTCTCCCTCCTAGTGCTGTGGTTTTCAACAGGACAGCCAGTGCAGGTGCAGGTGGAAGGCCTGGCTTCTCATTTCAGCAGTTCATTAGGACACGTTTTATATAATATTTAGGATGTTTTCCATTCACTCACACAGTCCCTGCCTCATAAAGGTTCTCAAAACCATGTGGTTGACACACGTCTTGAAATTCCATCAACACAGACAGTAGCTATATTTCTGCTTTAATCTCTGTTAGTAGGTATTTTCTGAGTTCATCTTCCTTGTCAATATTTTCTCTTAGCCATAGAGTTAGGATTGCCTCTTCAGAAACAGTTTGCTTTCAAACATTAGCAACTATTTTTGTTAAAGTTTTCCTGCTTTGAAGACTAATTTGCTTTCTAACTTCATCCTGAATGTCCTCATCAAAAGATGGCTTAGTGGAGAAAGTACTTGCCTGCAAAGCCTAAGGAATCAGGTTCAATTCCCAATACCCACATAAGACAGATGTGCAAGGTGTACATGCACCTGGAATTTGTTTGCAGTGGCTAGAGGCCCTGGTGTGCCCATATTCTTTCTCTCTCTCTCTGCCTCTTTCTTTCTCTCTCTCTTTCAAATGAATAAATAAATAAATTATTTTTCAAAAAAAGATTATCACTCAAGAAATGGGATGGACCCTGTAGTCAATTACAGGAACAAAGAAAAAAAATGAGAAGAAAAGAAAAATATAAATATAATCTTGCAGTGACATATACAATATATGATGAGATTAAATCCAAATAATATTACCTCAGTGGGAAATATTTTAAATACTTGTATTTTTAGTAGGTATCTAAGATACAAATTTCATTAAAGTTTAGTATCAAGATAAATAGTGGTATATGAAAATAATGTCTGGCACAATGGTAGAAACTATATAATTAAAGCACCAATGGAAAGAATTGCTGAGCAGTAATAAAATTCCAACAATAGCTGGTTATTACAGAAGCAAAACATTATAGAAAACAGAAGCAAACATGAGACCATTATATAATTTACTTAAATCCATATTAATTACCTCACAATTCAGGATACAGAATCTTACAGAAAGTAGAAAGAGTAAAAAGCAAATTTAAAATAAAGATCACAAGTTTGATCATATAATTAAATAATTAATTAATTAACTAAATATATTTTCACATTGTATCATTATATAATTTACTTAAATCCATATTAATTACCTCACAATTCAAGATACAGAATCTTACAGAAAGTAGAAAGAGTAAAAAGCAAATTTAAAATAAAGATCACAAGTTTGATCATAAAATTAAATAATTAATTAATTAACTTTTTTTCCCCAGGCTGACTTTGAACTCCCTATGTAGCCAAGGAAAACTTTGAACTCCTCATCCTATATCTACTTCCTGGCATCATAAAGACTGGCCTTTTAAATTATTTTTTTAATTTTTTGCTGTTGTTGTTGAGACAAGTTCATACTATAGCCACAGCTGGCCTTGGTATCTCCCTACATTGACCAGCTAGCCTGTAACACATAGGAATTGTACCTTTAACAGCCACTGCAAATGAACTCCAGACACATGTGCCACCTTACGCATCTGGCTTACGTGGGTCCTGGGGTATCAAATTAGGGTCCTTAAACATTGCATGCGGATACCTTAACCACAAAACCATCTCCAGGACCCACATAAGCCAGATGCTCAAGGGGGCACATGCGTCTGGAGTTTGTTTGCAGTGTCTGAAGGCCCTGGGGGGCCCATTCTTTCTCTCTCTCACAAATAAATAAAGAAATAAAGTATGTTTTTAAAAGATTAATAAATATAATGGACCTCAAACTACACACTATATTATCTGCGTTACCTCCAGTATTTATAAATATCCAGTGTTCCATGTTTACACATCATAATTGATTGATTTTAGTACTTGTTCTTTTTTTTATTAATTCCACCAGATTTAAGTGTACTGCTTTTCAATAGACCATCAACATTTTTCACAAGAAGTCATTGTAGTTAAAATTATTTATATTATGATTAATTTATAGTTCTTCATCCCGTTATGCTACTT
Source organism: Orientallactaga sibirica (assembly GCA_036365145.1). Classification (NCBI taxonomy): domain Eukaryota; kingdom Metazoa; phylum Chordata; class Mammalia; order Rodentia; family Dipodidae; genus Orientallactaga; species Orientallactaga sibirica. The sequence goes on along the minus strand of JAEOAD010000023.1, from coordinate 9,439,141 downwards.
TGTTCCTATCATCGTTGATATAATTTGAATCATTCTAATTTTAATAACTTTTAGCTCAATAATTCAGAACTTTGTTCTCTATATGCATTTTTTACATTGTAGTTTTAATTCATTCATTCTTCAGTGATTCCAATTTTGTGATTTCTTCTTTGGACCATGAGTTTATTTTGATTAAAATGCAATGTTTCTAAATATACCACCTGATGATCATTCACAAATGTTATGTCCATCCAACTATCAGCAAAATTTATATAAAAAATTGTACTAGTCTATAGGTTTCTTTAATAGCCCTTCTCACTTAATTCTTATCCCTAAGCCTTCTTATACCCATATATAATTCTTTGGACCTAAATTTTCATTCATTATTTATCTATATAATTCATCTATATTTTCATGTATTAGGAGTTGAATATAGTATATTGACAGTAGTAGCACGATGTATTAACCAGTATTACGATTGGTGATTGATTGAATTATTTCTAGATCCTAAGTGTTAAGGAATGATGCCTGTATCAACAGCATTGCTTCCTCTTTGTGTAAGCATGCATTCAGGCCTCTAAGAAATACAATGGGATTGTGGAATTCCACTGAGGAAATACTAAGGGAATTGTGGAGATTCTGGAACATACATAGAGACTGGATATATGTTAGTGATAGATAATATATTCCACATGTCCTCAAAATCCTCTGGCATTTGTTGATACTGGCATTTTATGTATCACATCATCAGCTTTCATAAATATTTCCAGAGTGCTCCTCCAGTTGGTGAATGCCTATTTTGTGAGTGTCTCTGAATTTCTTTTGTTAATTATGCTGCTAAGTTTAAAATAGTATTTTTGAAATTATAACCAGTTAATTTCTCCTATATTTATTAAAAGCACCCATTAATGTTGTATGTTCAGGCTCATTTCCTTAAATATAATAACAGTGTTACTTTTGTGGTTTTCAATCTGATATTGATTTAGATACCACAACATATTTCATTTAATTTACATTTGATGTATAGTTTTCTAAGTGTGATATGTTATTTTCCTTCCATTATTATTTAGGTTGTTTCTTAAAAACAGTCTAGTTACAAAATGCATATTTAAATTAGACTAAACTTCAACATATTTGAAAGGACTTTATTTGAGTTTCACCTAATGTGATTTGGTTTAATGTAATATATTTTCCCTTATTTCTGTTCCAAAAGTCATTCTCAACAATTTTAACTTGAAATAAAATGTGAAAAAGCTTATATGACTCAGCAAACTCCTGAAACTGCCATTATATCCATAGGGCATATTATATTAGTATGGTTAGAGAACTGTTGATATATTAATTCAATAATTATTGATTTTAAGAGAATAATGTATTTTGTGAATTTTTTATGTTTTAGAATTTGTCATATTGTTTGAATTTTTCTGTATCCATTACTAAAATGGAATAAAATATAAAGTGGCATAACTTTTTTTTTTTTTTTGGTGCAACTTTCTACTTGTTTTCTCAGCCAACTCAAATATTTTAATTTATCATTCCACTATTCAGATTTCTAACTTGCTTAGTGTGTTGTATGAAAAGAGGTTTCATTTTTCTGTGATCTACTTTAAAACTAAAAATGACTTTTCAACCAAAATTTTCTGAAATAAAAGCTAACATTAGTTTACCTTTCTTGAAACGAGTTTAGTTATATACTTTTCAAATATTTTACACATCATAAAGCCAATATTTTATTATTCTAATTTAGTAGCATTTTATTACAACATGAAGTTGGTGATATGGTTCAATGGTAAAACTACTAAGACCATAAACCAAAGATATATTATTAAATTACATCCTAGGATACAATTTAATATGAGACATTGGAAAAATAAAACATTTCTCAGTGATAAGATCAGACTCAATATATGATTATAAAGCTATTATGCACACATGTTAGCTACATGGTATTTTTTCATAAATACATATGACAAAATTTATTTTAAAATTAAATATAAAGATGGCAATTTATCTATTTAATATGAAACTGGTGCTTTTTGTGCCACAATTACCCAGTGCTAGTTTGCTTGTGAAAATCTTTGTTTAGTACTATTAAGCAAGCATGTAAGATTGCAAGCTACAACTAAACACTAAAGTTGATTATATGATCAAACTGAAGTTTTATTTTTCTTTTTTACGTCAAGTTGACAGGTTGAAAACTGAATGACAGGCAAAGGGTCTGTCAGATGCTATATGCTTGATTTGAGAAAGTGGTTAAAAAGAAAAAGCTTCCATGTCGCTGTGGAGTTCTCCAGATGTTTTCTATAAAGCTTAAGCCTTGCCCATATCCTTTCTTGGTGGAAACAGTTTGTTTTCATTTGCAACATGACTTTTCAAATGTAAATGGCATCTATAAATAGATGATTTCCCTCCTTTAAAATACATGGGTCTGGTTATTTATTTATTTAATTATTGATTTATTTGAGAGAGAGAGGGAGAGGAAGACAGAGAATGGGCACGCCAGCAGCCTCTCAGCTGCTGTGAATGAAATCCAGATGTGTCTGCCCCCTTGTGGGCAAGTGTGGCATTGCACCCTTGCGTCACTGCATCTGGCTAAACGTGGGAACTGGAGATTGGAACTGCTGGGTCTGGTTATTTAAAGAAAAAGACAAAATTCTGTGTCATGTAATGAAAATGTTTATCAATTGGGCTGACTTCTGGTGCTATTTTTCACTTTAAATGTCCTCTTCAAAGTTTGTGAAATGTTTGAAAATTTCCTAATCAAAGTGAACATCCTGTTGGGTATTCTCCTCCATTAAGCCACTGGAAATTTTTTGTGGACCAGAGGATGGTGTGGTGTGTGTGTGTGTGTGTGTGTGTGTGTGTGTGTGTGCGTGCACACAAGCAGTTATGCATACATGGAAGCACATGTGTGTGCATTCTTTGTCCATATTTCTGTATATGCTCCAGTTCTTTCTTTCTTTTTTTTTTTTTTTTACTTGTGAAAAGAGAGAACTAATGAATGGCTGCACCATAGCCTCTTGCCACTGCAAATGAACTTCAGATACATGTACCACTCTGTGTGTCTAGCTTTACATGATTACTGTGGAAGAAAACTGTAGGCCACAAAGATTTGCAAACAGTGCCTTTATCTAAATGAGTCATATCCTCAGCCCATTTAAAATGTTTAGAATTTTTTTCTTATTTTATTTATTTGCAACCAAAGAAAGGTAGAGAGAAGTGAGACAGACAGAAAAAGAATAGATGCACCAGGGCCTCCAGCCACTGCAAATGAACTCCAGATGAATGTGGCATTTTTTGCATATGGTTTTACATGGTTACTGGGAAATCAAGCCAGGTCATTAGGCTTTGCAAGCAAGTGCCTTAACTGCTGAAACATTTCTACAGATAATCAGCCCATTTTAAAAATATGTTTTTATTTATTTGCAAAGGGAGACAGATTGAAGGAGAGAGATAATGTATACCTTCTGAAAGATTCTTGTGAGTGTTCATCTTTTAGTAAGGTTGATCCATTTCTATTTTTAGCAATACCCTGTACTTAGGTTATCCCTCTTCCATTAATTAGCTTCTTATATGCACCACATACAGTTCTACAATAATATTTGAACTTTAGCTTAGAAAAAAAAAAATAAGACAAAAGACTGAAATCTTCACGAATCCAACCATGACTGGAACAGTTCTTTGCAGACATGAAAGCAATTCCTTCCTTGAAAGAATGCCTATTTAAGGTATGATAATGAAGCATTGAATCCATCTAGCCCCATTCTTGTTTAATACCGCTGTTTGCAAGGGGAAAGAGACTGCCTCTTGTAATTACCAAGCATCGCCATTGTCACAACATGACATTGATTTGTGAAATTTGCTCATCAACTTGGGTATTGAAACCTCAGTATTTCATTTTATTACGCTAAATTTCTTCAAGATTCTGTGACATTTCTTCAGTACTTTGATGATCAAACCCCTGGAAAATAGAACTTTTTTCATATTTTCAGTCAGTAGTTTGTCATAACTATTGGATTAGCATATTTTACTACATTTGCATTGATAGGATTTTACCAACTTTCTGCTTATCCAGTGCTCCCACAGCTAAGTGAAGAGTGGAGACAAGAACATTCCTAGCATTAGCATGTTGTGGACCAGCTATTCTGTTTTACACAGTGGCAAAGAAGATACTGCCTCAAAACAAGTTGGAAGACTAGGAATGAAATTGGACCATGTCTTCTCAACTCAAATCGCATGCCTTGGCACATGTGCATCCATGCTCTCCCATACAAACACAAACAAGGATTAAAAAAAAAAAAAAAAAAAAAAAAAAGATCCATACCGGGCATGGTGGTACATGCCTTTAGCCCCAGCACTCAGGAGGCAGAGATAGAAGGATGGCTTTGAGTTAAAGGCCACTCTGATATTACATAGTGAATTCCAGGTCAGCCTGAGCTAGAGTGAGATCCTACCTCAAGAAAGAAAGAAAGAAAAAGAAAGAAAGAAAGAAAGAAAGAAAGAAAGAAAGAAAGAAAGAAAGAAAGAAAGAAAAAGAAAAGAAAAAAAATAGAAAAAAAAAAAAAAGAAAACCCATTGTAAATAAAATACAAACTTGATTTTGGTTTGTAGTAATTTAATCTACAATGCAAATAATTTAAATTTCGTAATTTAAATACAGCCAATGTCCATAGCCAGGTGTAGAATAATATAATAAGTAGAAATCATATTAATAATATTTAACCTTTCTATTTTCATTAAATAATAGTAATTTATTTATCTCAATTTTATAGACTGGCAAAGACCAACACCAAGAAGTCAACAGGACTGGTGTCAGATGAGTGCTGCTTTTTTGCTGCCATCCTGTACAGAATATGAACCCTATGTCCTCACATAACTGATGGGTTGTATCTCTTTTGCTTCTCATTGTTGAAGACTCATGGTTTCACCTTATAAAGGTTACACATCTGTTATCATCGCAATTATAATCACATTACAATATCTGAACTTTGGGAAACACATAGCTGTTTAGTTTAGAATAGTCATCATACTTCTGAGAATGAAAACTGAAAATGATCCTCCTATAATATAAATTTTTGGCATCATCTTCATTCCTTTAGTTGTTCCATGGATAGTATTTACCATGAAGTGCAAAATTCTTGGCATGCATTATAGTGCTGGGTTGACTGTGCCCTGTTTTCCTCTTTTGATTCACTGTTTTCTTCTTTCCTTCACAGCACTGACTATATTTCATCTGTATAGGCTTTTACAGACGTGTTTCCTACTGCTTTATTTTTCTCTCCTTACCTGTTCGATTTACTCACCTCTCCGTCCCTTCCCATCACACACTGGGCCTGCTGTTCACCAGGAGCTCTCACCTATTAGCTCTGTGTCATCATTCTTTATTTCCTTTCCTTTTGCTTCCTAGAAACTTCTCTTGTCAGAAGGTTGAGCCAAACTGCTTCATGTCTGTCTTGTTACAGAACTGCCTCTGTGAATAGGAAACCAGTCATTGTAGGATAAGGTCATTCTTTAGTCATTCAGTATTTTTAGACTAAGGATACGAGTATAGGAAGATTTGATGATGTATGGATTAAAAATAAATAAGTTATACATTACTTTATACATTATGATCCAAACACTAGGAGACTGTGTGTGTGTGTGTGTGCGTGTGTGCGTGCACACACGTATGCATGTGCGTGATACAATAAAATTATTGTTCTTGTAGAAAATATTCATGGGAAATTTTATCATTACAATTTTTTTATACTCAAGTCATTTAAGTAATTTATTTCTAGCCAATAAATTAGAAGGATTTGCTTTTCTGTTTGTATATATAACCTGATGATTATCATTATTTAAAATCTTATGTCTTTATATCATATTTTAACAGTACATTTTATAATAAATGGAGCTAATATATATGAGTATTTATATATCTTAGTCCACACTGTACACATCTTGCTCCTAATATTTAGGGCCAAGATAATCATAGGAAACAGAAATTGGCTAGGCAGTCAGGGTAACAGGACCAGAAAAGTAATTTTTTTTTTTTTTTAACTCCTTGACTAAAAGTGCTAAGTTTGCAGAAACCTCCAGAGATTAAGTTTGCACTCTTGCTAGAGAACAGAAACTCTGACCCATACCTAAGATTATGGCAAAACTGTAAAATCTGGTCTTTGTTCATAGTAACCAGTCAACCTTGGCTTCCTCAATAAGCCACTTCCCATTAAAAAAAAAAAAAAAAAAAATAGATCAGACTCTGGAGGTGGGCTTCTCAAACCCCTCTTACCTCCCTGGACAAGAGCTTCTCCTTGCTTCCTTCTCCCATGTTCTAGGTTTAAGCCCCCTTCTCTTCATCCTCCTAAAGCTTTAAACTAATAAAATCTTTCTGAACCTTATCCTCTAGTTTGTGGATTTCATTCTTTGAATTCACGGAACAAGGATCATGGAACACCCCAAATTATTGGTGTATTGGCATACAAGGAGCTCAAAATCCCTGCTTCAATAATAATATATTGATATACATGCTAGAAAATTATGATTTGAACAAGTATAACTCGTTATGGTGAAATCATTAAAAACTATTTTTTCTCATGATTGGCTAGAAATCAAGTACTTCTTATAGTATCACTTCCATGGAAACAATCTTAGACAGGTTTTATCAAATGTTCTCATCATTCTATGAAATAAGTCAAGCAGTCACCTTCTTTCCATTAATATTCCCATGTTTCACAGAACAATATGGTAGCTAAGTATTCTCGAATGGTCTTTTCCGCATAGTCATGACTTATCTTCATGAGAGCTAAACAAAATAGGGGTGGGATCATAGTCCCCCTTCTTAGCATCAAATAAGTAAAAATATACTTGAAAAGAAGGTAAGGGGGATTTTTTTCAGAGTACCTGAGGGAGTTCTACCTTTCAGGAGTAGCTTGTTACTTTTATTTTTATTTCTTCTTTCTTACAAGCTTCATGATCAACACAAAATAGTCATTGTTGACATAATAAGCAAGTAAAAAAAAAAAAATGACTACAGTAAGCCACCTAAACAACAACAACAAATCCTAAAAAAGAGAGAATGAAAAAATGTTCCAAGGTAATTGAATATTTGCCTTTAGGTTTGCAAATATAAACAAACAAAGGTGCAGAGAATTATATTATGTGCATGCAGGTGGTATCTCAGGCCAGTGAGTAAATGAAACAAGAGAGCCAAGGAATCAAACTAAAGAAACAGCAGCATCAAACTTCAGGGATAAATGAAACATAAAGAACAATCATTAGCATTCTCATACAAATGGAACAAAAGTAATCTGAAGACATTATCCTCAGGGAAATGTTTCGCTTTATTACAATTTATGACAGGGACTGTGGACTAGCAGATTCAGGAATAGCATTTGGAGCTACTGAAAGTCTTCCTATTCTGACTCAGCCAACAATTACTGATGTTTCCTGAACTCCACATATGTCAGTATGAACTTCTGTTTCTCATAGAGTGACCAACCAAGGAGCTACTTAGCTCCGTGCTATGCAAAATGCTTCAATAACAAATTGTTTACACCATCAGCATCCTACTATTTTACTTAATCATAACAAGAAATGACTGATTGTAGCAGTAATGGGTAGGGTGCAGGCAGTATATTAAAGAACAAATGGAAGAGTAGTTAGTGGAAACAGAACAATCACATTTCTCAGATAATTTTTGTATTTAGTTTAGAAATGTGAGAGATGAAATAGAAAGAGAATTAAATGAATATGGGCCCCTTATGAATAGATGAAAAAATAAGGGGCTGGAGGTATTGTTCAATGGTTATAATACCTGCCAGAAAAACCCAATGACCCAGGTTTGATTCCCCAGTACCCATGTACAGCCAGATGCACATAACTGGTACATGCATCTGGAGTTCATTTGCTCCTGGAGGCCCTGCTTCACCCATTCTGTCTGTCTGTCTGTCTGTCTGTCTCTTCTATCTATCTCTGTTTGCAAATAAATATTTTTTAATAAATGAGAATATTTTATGAAGAAAATAATGAAAAAAGTATTGAAATTATAGAAGATAAAAATAACAATGGACATGTGCATAAGGACATTAAAATATGTCAAAACTAATTCATGAGGAAGAGATTTCTTTAGATACAAAAAGCAAACCTTTGGTTGAGTGTATAAAATTGCAACAAGAATGTTGATGGATTTAACAAATAGATTATTAATGACAGATGAGTTTTGGATATACTCATGCACAATTTATTTTACAAATCAAAATATTGTTCACTGTTTCTTTAATTCTTTCATTTATTTAGTTGATTATTTTTTGGTCTTCAATTTATTCACTTGAAAAATGTTTCCTGGGTACTTATGATGTCCACTAGTGTTCCTAAAATAAAGATATGAAGAGTGATGACTAACCATCTTTCAATGTCCAGAGAGAGACTGTCTTAATTTTAAATAGTAAGCAATGAATAGTATAATATGAAATATGAGGAGAGCAGTGAGAAACAATGTTATAAAAGACTGAAATGGACTGAGTTGGGCACTGAATCAATTGAGGGACATGAGTACAATATAAAGCTGTTTTTCTTGGTTCATAAACAACAGAGAAGAAAAATAATTTCAAGTTGGTTAATAGACTCTGATTTTTTCCAAGAATGTTTGGTAGAATCTTGGTTTAAATTTGGATCTTCACAAGTTACAACAGGAAAAAAAAAAAAAAAAGTATACAATTATACAGCAGATCACAGCACTTTGATTCCTTCAAAGCAACTTTTCTTTCATCTATTTTTCATAAATTATTTGTTTTGTAAGATTATGATCATTATATACTTATGTTATTAGTAAATAAAAACATGTTTAACCCTTTAGCCCCAATAATTTAAAGAAGCAGAACATGACACACAACCATTAGTTAAATTGCTTCAAATATTAATTTGGAAAGATTCAATGACTGTTCATGTGGTTTAAATCATGTCTATAACTAACTCATATTATGCAAATCAAATTTAGAACATCTACATTTTTTAAAATTGATAAAATGGAATGTAAGACTTTTTCTTTAATATGTTCATTTTTTGTTAATTTGATAGGTTACAAATCCATATGAAAAAAAGAGCAAGGAATAAATTCCCTTCAGTACTTTGAAGGTGTGAAATGTTTGATAGTTTCAGCATTGTTTTTCAATTATTTTTGAGAAAACAATGCAAAATGCAGATGGAATATTATCACACTGCAATGTTGTTCACATGTTTTTAAAATAGACAAAAATAAAATAAACGTGCTAACCAGAAAATAGTGTGAGCAACAATCCTAAGAGGAAGGAATGTGATATGTTACCAATGTGTTAATTAGGATTGGGAGTCATTATGAAGTTAAAATTGAAAATGCAATCACATTGAAATTACTAAAGTCAAAAACTATGTTCTCTTCCTAACCTTATCATACTCACATTATTCTCACCCACTGTTGTCTCTTTCTATTATGTTTAAGTTCTCTTTGGTCTTCAGCTACCAACTCAATATGTTTTAAAAATGCATCGTTCTGGGCTGGGGAGATGGTTTAGCAGTTAAGGCGCCTGCCTGCTAAGCCTAAGAACCTGGTTCCAATCTGCAGGACCCACATTTAGCCAGACACAAAGTGACACAAGGGCGCAATGCTGCACTTGCCCACAAGGGGACAAACGCACCCTGATTTCATTCACAGCAGCTGAGAGACTGCTGTCGAGCCCATTCTCTATCTGTCTCCCTCTCCCTTTCTCTCTGTCTGTCTCTCTCTCCAAAAATAAAAAATAAAAATAAAAAAATGTATTGTTATGTTTTAGTTATTTTTTTATTTTTTTATTTAAAAACAAACTTTTAATAGTGTCTGTCAAGTAAAGCATGCTATATCTTCTCATATGCATGCACTCTGTATACATGGCTGTGTATAAGAACTTGTTTATAGCTACCTCTGCATTTTGTTTTATAGAATTTTATAGAAAATGGGAAAAGTTCTAACAATTGAAGGTAAAAGGCATAGATGCCTTAAATATGAATTGGTCGACTTCCTTTCTATTTTGGGAAACAAGAAGGGTTTTTGCATCCTTTTACATAAGGAAAATCACTGACTACTTCATCTGGGCATTGTAATGTACAAATCACAACCAAGATAAACAAAAAAAAAAAAAAAAAAAAACACTTAACAGACAAATCGCTTTTATTTTAGCTAAGCACTTTTCTAAATACTTTTGAAGACAGGCTGGATGTGGTGGCACATGCTTTGATCCCAGCACTTGGGAGGCAGAGGTAGGAGGATCACTGTGAGTTCAAGGCCAACCTCCAACAACAGAGTGAGTTCCAGGTCAGCCTGGATATAGTGAGACTCTAGCTCCAAACAAAACAAACAAACAAACAAAAAGGTCAACAACCACTTGTTCAATAATCAATTGCTGGGCCCTTTTGAGGATAAAGAATATTTTTTTATTCTTCTTTTGTGATGGCTTGTATATGGAATATCCTCCACAGTCTCATGTGTTTGATGGCACTATTTGACAAGTTTGTGGAAACTTTATGGGGTGAAGCCTTGACCATTGGAAGTGTGTCAGTGGGGAAGAAGAGAGGGCATCCCTTGGGGTGACAGAATCCATACCTCATTGTTGTTTGTTGGCCTTTCTAATTCATTTCTGTTGATGTGAAGTTGTCAGACAGGTTGTCTGCACTTGCCATGATTTTCTTGCCATGAAAGAAACTTCCACTTAAAACTCTTCCAAAACAAAGTTTCCAAAAGACGAATATCCACACAGTCAGGTTCATCTCACCCCACACTCCTCGGTACCACTTTACTGTAGCAGACAGCTTCAGGTTCGCTGAGATGAACTTCCAGACCAGGCACAGTTATGGAGGAAGGGATATTATTTATTGAAGCTTACAGATCCAGGGGAAGTTCCATATTGGCAAGAGAAGTGGCCTGCTCTCCACAGGGCCAAACAGAAAGAGAGAGAGAAACCAACCAGCCACCACAGCACACAGAGCAAAAAACTATAGTCAAAAGGTCACACAGCACACTTCAGGAACTCCTGCTAGGCACATTTGCATATCTTTACAATGGAATCTCAAACCCACCATTAACACCTTAAGACCAGCCCCCAGTGACATTGCCTCTAGCAAGGTGATTGCAGATGCAAACTATACCTAGTAAAACACTGAATATATTTGGGGACATATATTCAAACTACCACAGACATCTAAGACAGAAGTTGTTTTGGTCCAGCTAACTTTATCTGATTGTGTGATCTAAAACATTAGATGATGTGGGACAAAATAAGTCAATTAAAAAACTGTCATATAATTGCTGAAATTGGTCAGCTAATTCCTTCTAAATGATCCATTTAGTAGTCAAGCACACATATGAAATAGATAGAAATATATCAGTGGCTGGTCATTTATTTTACTTATTTTTTTGACAATTTTATACATGTATATATGTATTCTAATAATAATCACCTCCTATTACTTTCCCTTTTCTTCCTTCTATACCACTAAATGCTAGTCCTTCTTCTATTTGATGTATCTTGTGTGTGTGTGTACATGTGTGTGTGTGCATGCGTGCATATGTCCTTCAGAAGTTACATAAGATTGCTTGCATTATCATAACTGGAGTAAGTTATACCAGGTACATCCTAGAAACTATGACAATTAAAGTAATGACTTTCTGAATTAGGGCTCCAGTCATGCAAAAATAAGTCCAATTATCAATAAATGAGAGCTTGTGAAATAAATTTTTTCATAAAAGAAAATGGTTAAAAGTAGTAGCCTACAGAATGGTGAGTTATGTTGTTTTCATGATGATAAACACTTATCTTTGAAAGTCATTTGTTTGTCTGTTTTTGTTCCATTCTTCTGTGTACAATTTATCAAACTTTCATGTTAGATTTTAAACACACATAGACATAATCTCTACAAAATCCACTTGAGGATAAAGTTTCAGATTTAATGAGTCAAGCATGACCTACTCACTGAGCATTCTTTAGTGTGTGAGTTTTAGGAAGCAAGATTTTCAGTTTTTGTGATATGCCCAAGTTCATTTGCTAACATTACAAAGGAGTACAAGATAATCAGCTTTATATATATATATCAAAACCATGCAAAGAAAGAACCATAATAGGAAAAAAAGTTAGTTGACATGATAATGATCTTATAATTAATTCACAGTTAAATTTGTAATTGCTATACAAGACACCTAAAATAACCCGCCTAAAATATTTTAGGTAGATCATGACCAAGCAGATGGTTAGGTATTTGTAGATTGAGAAATCATAGGAAAGAGAGTGAGGAGTGAGGAGGAAAACACTGGGATTTTAAACATTCTCCCAAGCTAAATTACTTCATTTTGTGATATGAACAATACCCACAGCACAAGACACATAATAAGTTTTTATTATCCAAATAAAATGACAACTAGGTGATGTCAGGGAAATATAAATTGTTACAGAACATTTTTATAGAGTGATAATGAAAATGTGCTAAATTAGGAAAGTCCTATTATACTGTCTGCTTTTAAAAAAATAATTTGACTATTTAAATAATCTTTGGAACAATTCTATTTTTGTTGAGTGAGTAGGTGATGATGGTGAATTTTTGATTCAGTTCTCTGCTTATTGGAGAAACAGATCTTCTGGGAATGAACATTCTCAGGTTAAAGCTTCACCTATGTTACTTCCATGTCAAAGTCTCTGTTCTATCCTGAAGGAAATTCTTTCAGTGCCGGCATCACTTCATTCCTCACATAACACAGTCTGTTTAATACATACAATAGGGTGTCAGCACTAGTTGTCTGAGCAGGATCAGATGATAGAAAGAAATATGCATATTTTTGGTTGTAAAAAATATTTTGGAGAGCACCTTGCACATTTCTTTAGTAGTCATCCAGTATATTTGATGTTCAAGGCAAAGATCAATCATATAAAAGGAAGAAGAAATCCCCAGATCTAGTAATCATTCATACAAAGTGGAAAATGGAGACATCTCATACTATTACAATTTGAATCAAGAAGCAAACAATATATTTTATATGGAAGCAGAGATGTTTCTGTACTTTTAAGAATTTTCACTGTATTCTCTAGAAAAGTGGATCTAACATAAATTAAGAATAATGTTATAATTTGTTTCTTCAAATTTTACCAAAGAGCAAACATATGATAAACAGCATTGGCACCCTCTAATTAGGGGCAATTCCAAAATATTACAATTCACTTTTGTAGCTACCAGACTGATTTTTATTATGTGTATCCATGTGACTTTTTAGTCATGCCATTATAACACAAGTCATTTCTATGTTCTGTACAAAATTTCAGTATTTTCAGTATGTCAAGGTATTTTCCCCAACTTATGATTTCACTCTCATTATCCCCTTTGTATGAATTGAATTAATAATGCCTGCAAAATTTCTAGTTCAAGTAATATGAGAGTTAACATGGGCATGTTGCTTACATTTAAAAAAAGGTGGAACAACATTCATTAAAATCGAATTCAATTTAAGAAGGAGGGAGAATTAGATACTGCTTCTGACACTTGAATCAGCCATCATACTTTTCAATTTAAGTCTTTCTTTACAACAAACCATTGAGATCATTGAGCCCTTTGAATTCAAAAAAAAAAAAAAAAAAAAAAAACAACTGTACTTGGCTTTAATTAGATCTGACTGTCCTTTGAAATATAACAAAAACAAAAAAAATATAGTGTTCAAATAAAACTGACCCTATGAAAATCTCTTAAGGTTTATAGGAAACAATCAAAGCCCCTTTCCACAGTATTCAACTGCCTTTCTTACAAGTCCTTTTATATAATAATCAATACATGCATGGAAAATGGATAACAATTCGCTTATATCCAGCCAGCCAGAAAAAAAAAGGATCAATATATCATGAACTTTCTTTGCAGCTTCTTTCAACTTTAACAAAACAATTATTCCAACAACTAAGCCAACAGCCAATACTGTGATAAAACTATCTCTATGGCTGTAACATTCTGAGATGCCACATTCTGAGATGCATACGCTTCCCAAAATCCACCGATTCATTTCCAAGTTCTAAACAAAACAAACTAAAAATGTTGTCATATCTGGCATTCCTGCAGCATCCTAACAGTGACAAGCATGATACAATTTTACAAGAAGAAATGCAAAAGCAATTCACAGATAAAATTAAGGTATTTTATACTAATTTCTTCTTCTTTAAAAAAGATTGTGCTTATAATCTATTTTAGGTATACTGTCTATAAACTACATAAATTAATTGAAGGTGAAAAGTAACAATAGTAAACTGCCAAATCTCATAAACCCCTTGCTGTTATAATAGAAGATATTACAGATAAATATAACTTTCAACAAATGCTAAACTTGATGATGGAAGCCTATTCATTTTTCTGACTCACTTTTCCTAAATTTAAAATGTACTCTTTAGGCTGGAGAAATTGTTCAGTGGTTAAAGGCACATGCTTGCAAAACCTGATGGCCTAAATTCAATTCCTTAGTGCCCATGTAATCACATGTACAGAGTGACACATGTGTTTGGAGTTCCTTTGCAGTAGCAAGAAGCCCTGCTGTGCCCATATTCATTCATTCATGGACTATTTTTTTTTCTTCCTGTAAATGATAAGCAAAATATTTTTAAAAGAAATTTAAAAAGTTAGTTTGGTTAAATTGTCTCTACATTTCATGTTAATTTTTTTTTTTTTTTTCAAGAATGTGAAGAGAAAACTCAAGCTTTGATGACAAGGAGATTTGGGTGTTTCTTCATTTGTGGATCAAAATTTCTAATTAAATCATCTATATTTTGGAGAAGTACATTCAAACAATGGCTATCAAATAAATTTGAAATCAAAGCCATGATTGAAAAGTACCAGATGCATGAACAACAATGGATTTCTAAGTATGGCTGTAATGGTTAATCACCATTGTTAACTTCACTGGCTTTAAAATCACCTAGAAGGCACTTACTTGCTAAGCCTAACTGCTTCACTGATACCGTCATAAAGACAGAAACACAAAGTGGTGCGTACATCTGGAGTTCATTTGTAGTGACCGGAGGTCCTTATCTCTTTATCTCTCTCTCTCTCTCTCACTAATAAATAATTAAAATATTTTAAAATGGAGTCAAAGCTAGTCAACACTATTGGATATATAAATTTGTTGTAATATGATATATCTCACAAAGTAGTGAATCACAGTATTTGATGTTAAATGCTATAACAGTCTCTTCACGATGCTAAAATATAGCAGGTGTCACATAAGCCAAAAGGAAGACAATAGAACCAATGATTTTCTTTCATATTACATTCTGTGGAAATGGAGTGACAGTTGAATACTCACAGTATCTTGGGTGATGAAGAAACCATTGCCCTTTGTATAAATATTGGATATTGTAAAGCACTCGTTTATTAAGTAGTAACTTGGTGAATCACGTTGAAGGACTGAGGCATAAAACAGCACTTTCAATAAACTCATGACATCAGGGGTCTTGCTTGTTTTCTCTCTGTTACTTATTCCATAGAATATGGTTGAGAATGAAAATATTTCTCCTCTTCCTTCTTCAGGACAATCATTCAATTACTCTTCTCACATAGGGAAGTAATATTACTAGAGGAATAGAAGAACAACTGTCCATTGGACTTGAAATAAAAATATCATTCTAGTATTTTCTTTAACTTGTCATTTTAAAATAATCCTAATCATTCATTGGGAAGTATCCACTCTTTTAGTGAGAAAAATCTTACTTACTATTATAATATCTGGGGCTGAAATTTTGTTTGTTTTGCTTTTTTCTGTTTTAGTATTCAAATTGTAAAAGATACTTATTTTCTTTCTTATGCCTGAATATTTTCTGTGAATTAAAATTATACCAACTATGTATTTTATGCCTCTATTGTGAGAAAAGTGTTATGCATATGGCTATGTAACCTACATATAGTAGGAAGTTGTCCCGTAGGGGTTGAGGCTCTCTTGCAGATATCATAAAACAACTTCATATGAAACAATAAAATGCTTTCATATGCTAACTCATGTTTCAAAATAATCTATCCAGAAAGCCCTGGTTTTCTCTGCATTAAAATCATGTTGACTAAAATCCAATTTTATCATAAAATGCATGTCATTTTTGTTTGTGTATGTATGAGTTCTTTTATAAATGCTTTATATATTGAAATGACATAGCTTTTCTCATTTGTTGGATTTTCAGGTTTCCTGCTAAACTCCCATTAAACAAATAAATTAGTTAAGTACAAAGTAATATTATTAGAGGAAGTGTTCCAAGAATCTCTGTGAAATTGCATTTCAATACCCATTAGACATGCTTCTTTTTTCTCTCTAAACCTCTGTCATTGAAAGTGCCATTCTGCAGCATTAAGCAAAGACATGTTTGAAACACAGCTTGATTTTCAATCATTGGGTAGCATCTAACTCAAATTAATACTGGAACCCAATTAAGGAGAAGCTGGACTTGCTGACCATCTCAGTACTTTCTTTTATATCTTACAAATTTCAGTAGGGAGCACACAATTTGAAATGTTCTGATTTTCAGACTCTGGATGGAAAGGAATTGGAGAAAACATCTCAGCCTGTAGGGAGGATTGACCTCAAGCAGACAGAAATGATAGAGACACAAGTTAATGGAGAAACCCTGTACATGATGTCTCCAAGTAAAGTCAGGAAAAAGACTGCGTTGCTGGATAAGGAAGCCTGGTGCTGAGACAACGTCCAAAGAGCCTGGTGTGGAGCTATGTTGCCTCAGAAACCTTAGCCTAGGCTCAGTCCCTGAGAGTCCTGGTCAACTAACTATAGGAAATTTATAGCTGACAAGTCTGAATGAGGGTCACTGTACACTGGTTGCTAATTCATCTGAATTAAATTAGACAGATCCTGGGTTTGAAAGTTTCAATTTCTAAAGGGGGGATTGCTAAGTCAGCCAGTGGAACATATGAAGGGACCTAACACTTCTGCATAAAGAATGTAGCCTGTGTCACAGTTAGCTTAGCACAAAAACATATTCACAGATAAATCCCAACATTGTTGAAAATAGATACAATGGGGCTGGAAAGATGGCTTAGCAATTAAGTCTTCGGCTGTGAAGCCTAAGGACCCCGGTTCAAGGCTTCATTGCCCAGGACCCATGTAGAATAGATGCACAAAGCACATGTGAATTCCAGGTAAGATGACAGCATAGGAGTCATGACAAACCAGCCCAGGGAGGGATTTAAGCAAAACTATAGCAAAATACACTCTTCTTCTGAAAAGTGCAGGAGTGTAGGTTTTCCAGAGACACAGCAGAAAAGCAGGAGAAACCTAGATCCACCAGAAAGGAGAAAAATGGCCAGAGTCCCACTGAGGAGCTTGCAGCCCAATTCTCCCGATCTGCTCCATCTGCATGCCAGGCACCACCCACCAGGAGTGCCTACCAGCAGAGACTAAACAAGGGGACTTTCCAACCTCATCAGCCTCCTTGCAGAGCCCAGAAATATAAAGAAAAGTCAGCTGAGCTACCGAAGGAGACATAGAGGAATGGTGTGGGCAACTGTAGGCTTCCTGAACTCTTCCATCCCCCAACCAGCAGAACCACGAACCTCAGACACTCAGCTCCCAGCTGCAAAGCATCCAACACACCTGATCCTAGCTCCATCTCCACAGCACAACATGGAGGGATTAAAGTGGGCAGGCAGCATTGGGGAGATTGGAAGCCACACCAAAAGGTAATGAGGACAACTGACAAAACAAAACAAAACAAAACAAAACAAAACAAAACAAAACAAAACAAAACAAAACAAAACAAAACAAAACAAAACAAAACAGGTACATAGACCTGCATTGGAAGTGCTAATCTCTCTTTCCATGACAGGGCAGGTAATCGGTTACATATTTTTGGTTGGTTGGCTTTACCATTTTCGAATAAGCTGTACACGGGATTGAATATTACTGCCTTTGAATGCTTACAGATTTATAGGGCCTTTGTCTTTGGCTTTTATCATCATTGGGGGCAAGGTCTGATCCAGATCCAGACTGACCTGGAACCCAATTCAGAACAGAATTCTCTACCTCCTAGCTGATAGCATTAAGGGGGTAGAGCAACACACACCCTTAGGGATTTTGGCCTTTTAAGACTGTTTGTTTTAATCCCTACACTTGTATACTCTGTGCTGGTTTCTACTGAATGTGTATATTGTTCAGTTGCAGTTTATAATTTGCCAGTGAATTGTTCCACCCAGTCCATTAGAATACTTTCCTAGCAAGCAAACTCAACATCTAGGATTACTTCTGTGGTGGATTGCGGTACCAGAGCTATACTTGGCACCTTAAACTAAGATATCAAATTATCTTTATTTGCAAATGATATGATTCTATACATAACATACCCTAAAGACTCTACCAGAAACCTGTTAGAGCTGATAAACACTTTTAGCAATGTAGAAGTATACAAAATAAACAGAGAAATCAGTAGTTTTTCTCTAGAGTAACGACAATCATGTGGAGGATGAAATCAGGGAATCTCTCCCATTCTCAGTTGCCTCAAAATAAATAAATAAAGTACCTTGGAATAAACTTAACCAAGGAAGAGAAGGAGATCTCCAATGAGAACTTTAAAACAGTCAAGCGAGAAATTGCAGAAGACACATGGAAATGGAAAGACATCCCATGTTCTTGGACTGTAAGAATCAATATTGTGAAAATGTCAATCTTACCAAAAGCAATCTGCACATTTAATGCAATCCCCATCAAAATTCCAATAGCATTCTTCACAAAAATAGAAAAAAAAATCCTAAAATTCACCTGGAAACACACACACACACACACACACACACATACACACACACATACACACACACACACACACACACACACAAAAAAAAACCTTGAATTGCGAAAACAATTTTGGCCAACAAAAATCAAGCTGGTGGTATCAACATACCCAATTATAAGTTATATTACCAAGTCATAGTAACAAAAACAGCATGGTACTGGTACAAGGATGTGTAGATCAATGGAACAGAATAGAAGACCCAAATATTAATCCAGGCGGGTACAGCCACCTGGAAAAAAATGCCAAAAATATTAATTGGAGAAAAGATAGCCTCTTCAAGAAGTGGTCCTGGGAAAACTGGATATCTGTATGTAGAAGAATAAAAGTAGATTCTTGTCTCTCTACATGCACAAGAATCAAGTCCAAGTGGATCACGGACCTTAACATAAGACCTGAAACTCTGAAACTACTAGAGGAAAAGGTAAGGGAAACCCTTCAACATATTGACATAGGCAATGACTTTCTGAATATAACCCCGATTGCTCAGGAAATAAAAGCACCAATCAACATTTGGGATCTCATGAAATTACAAAGATTTTGTACAGCAAAGGACACTGAATAGAGCAAAGAGACAAACAACAGAATGGGAGAAAATATTTGCTAGCTACATCTGACAGAAGATTAATATTCAGAATACACAAAGAACTCAAAAAACAAAACAATAAGAAATTAAACAACCCAGTTAACAAATAGGCTATGGGGGCTGGAGAGATGGTTTAGCGGTTATGGCGCCTGTCTGCTAAGCCTAAGAATGTCAGTTCCAATCAACAGGTTGCAGTTTAGCCAGATGCAAAGTGACGCAAGGGCACAATGCCACATTTGCCCACAAGGGGATGCAAACATCTGGAGTTCATTTGCATCAGCTGAGAGGCTGCTAGCACGCCCATTCTTTATTTGTCTTACTCTCCCTCTCTCTGTGTCTCTCTCCTAAAATAAATAAATAAATAAATAAATAAATAAAGGCTATGGAACTAAATAGAGAGTTCTTCAAAGAAGAAAACAGATGGAATATAAACATCTAAAAAAGTGTTCTACTTCCTTAGCCATCAGGGAAATGCAAATTAAAACTCCTTTGAGATTCCATCTCACTCCTGTCAGAATGGCTACCATCAATAAAAAAAAAAAAAATGATAAGTGTTGGCATGGATGCGGTAAAAGAGGAACACTTCTACACTCATGGTGGGAATGTAATCTGGTCCAGCCATTGTGGAAATCAGTGTGGAGGTTCTTGAGACAGCTAAAAATAGATTTACCATATGATCCAACTATAGCACTCATAGGCATATATCCGAAGGACTGTTCTCACTACCTTAGAGATACTTGCACAACCATGTTTATTTATTTATTTATTTATTTATTTATTATTATTATTTTTTTTTTTTGGTTTTTGAGGTAGGGTCTCACTCTGGTCCAGGCTGACCTGAAATTAACTATGTAGTCTCAGGGTGGCCTCGAACTCCCGGCGATCCTCCTACCTCTGCCTCCGGAGTGCTGGGATTAAAAGCGTGCGCCACCACGCCCGGCTTACAACCATGTTTATTGCTGTGCTATTCACAATAGCTAGGAAATGGAACCAGCCTAGATGTCCCTCCACAGATGAATGGATAATAAAGATGTGGTACATTTTACACAATGGAGTTCTACTCAGCAGTTAAGAAAAATGAAATTATGAAATTTGCCGGGAAATGGATGGATCTAGAAAGGATTATACTAAGCGAGGTAACCCAGACCCAGAAAGCAAAACATCAAATGTTCTGTCTCATATGTGGTGGATCCTAGCTACGAATGAATAGACTTGTGTGTAAGCTGGAACCAGAAATTAGTAGCAGAGGCCAGTAAGCTGGGAAAAAAGGCTATAAGGGAGGGAGGAGAAGGAAGGACTTAAGAGGATGAGATTGTATATATGTAAGTGGAAGAACAGATTACAGGGAGGGGAAAGGCCTAAGTGAGGCCAGGGGAATTGACTGTGTAAAAGAAGGATGGTGGGAGGGGGATGGGTCAATTAAAATTCAAGATATTCTTAATAAGAATTATGTAAACCAACTTTTTTGAATAATGGCACATCCAGAAGCTACAGATTGTTACTAGAAAATTTTCAGTACCTGGGATGGGATATCTTCCAGTGAGTTGTTGGCCAGGAGGTCCATATAGCCTCCAAAACGTTAAAGGATTTTGGTTTCCCTTGAGAAACAGATGATAAGACCTTATTGCTGAAGACCTCACTTGCCTGTGCAGCAAGGTCACTGAGAAAGCAAGCTGGTGCTGAGCAGAAAACCTTCTCCCTGTAGTCCAGCCAACTGACAGCTGGAAAAAGTTGCACTGTTTGCAGCCATATGGGAGACAGAAGTCATCAGAAGTGAAAACAGTGGACACTGGAAGCCTCAAATTTGGCCAGACAGGCCCAATGACTGGTGCAGTAGTGGCATATCTGCTCTTGGGGAAAACAACTGCTCCCTAATTGGACTGAAGGCCCACTCTATGATAGGGAACACATGCCTGGTGCTGAAAAAAACTAATCAAATATGTATGGCAGAGGAGGTCATGAGACTTAGGGGTATAAAGCTTGCCCTTGTCTGGTTAAATGTATATATTATTCCCACCAAACTGCCCTGGAAGCATTACACTTAATGTTCATATTCACTTATTAATGCTACTCTCTCTTCTGGTTAGAGAAGCTTCTCTTTTCAGATGGTGATGACCACTGGGATGACCCAAAAGGCAACATAGTGCTGAGAAGAAGGGAAAGATTAGTGTACAGATTGAAACATCTCTATCACACCCTCCAAGGCTCAGGGACCATTGCGGAAGAGGGGGTGGAAATAATGTAAGAGCCAAAGGAAGGATACAAATCCTTACGATGCAAGTGTCCAGACAGAAATTGGCCTAGATATCCATGACCTCGCAGTGTCTAGCAATACCTTCACAAGACCCTCATAATAGGAGAAAAAGATGATGACATCAATTTAAAAGAGAGACTAATGGAGAGAGGGAGGGTATATGATGGAGAATGGAGTTCTGAAGGGGAATGGGGGAGGGGAGGGAAATATCATGGTTTATTGTCTGTAAGTATAGAAGTTGTCAATAAAAAAAAAATCAGAAAAAACAGTGGCACATGCATCTGGAGTTCATTTCAGTGGCTGGAGGCCCTGGAGCACCCTTTCTCTCTCTCTCTATCTGCCTCTTTCTCTCTCTCTCTCTCTCTCTCTCTCTCTCTCTCTCTGCTGCTCTCAAATAAATAAAAATAATTAAAAAAAAAGAAAATAGATACAATGCATTTCTTATGACATTAAAATTTTATTTCCATGACAGAGCTGGTTCAGAGTAGTTACTATGAACTAAGAACATTTCCTAGTAATTGCTGGAGCCTATCTATAATTGTAATCACTTTTTAAATAAAGTATAAACTTATAATTAAATTATGTTAAAATTAAGGTAAATAATAATCAGAGCTGACTAATCCTAATCATTCTACTACCATATCTGGTTTGCAGGTATTAATTTATATTTTTTGTGATTAGCAGAAATTTTATTATATGGAATACTGTGAACATCTCTTCCAAACTGCATGCAGTGTTGGATCCTGCATGCCCACTTTCCACATTTAGAACTGACTAAAGCCATATATTTCCCAAAGACTGTGTCTTCATTTGATGTAACTCTCCGGTTATTCATACTCCAATATTAATTTCCTTGTGAATCCACACCCCAATATTTAGGTCAACGATATAACTTAGGGATGCACTTCACATTATCACATTCCTCCTGATTTTCATGTTAGTTCAGAGAACACCAACTATAGTAACTGTAAGCCATTATGGGCACTAATTTGAACTTTCTTTTAGCCTATAAATCACCAAATGAGTGTTGTTATTCTCAAAACGACTCCTTGTTTTTCTGAAATTTCAACCATTTTTGACACTTGTCTCCCAAATTTCTCTCAGGGATTCACTGTGATTAGTCAGAGTTCAGGAACAAAGAGACCATGTGGGTGGTACCTGTGAGCCACACCTGATTATGGCACACACAATTTTTTGTTATCTTTGCATTAAATAAAACTCAGTCATATGTCACATCTAACTTCAAAGAACAGAAAATGTTACAGTTATGGTTAATAGCTACCAAAACAGTGTACGTTCCCTGAGCTGCATAAATAGTCCCACCTGCTGAATGTCACCTACAGACTTTCAATCAGTCTCATATGGATACCTCCAGGCTGAATGAAATAGACACAGTAGAATAATTACTATCCTTATTTTTTACTAAGGAAATTGAGATCAGGGAGGTGAATCTATGTAAAATAATGGCTGGTCCTCTTATCTCCTTACAATTCTCCAGCTCAGCTCCAACAATACAAACTCTCAGTACCTATGGCAGTGTGAGAAAAAAATCAGGAGAGATCCAAAAGATTATTTGGATTAATCCCACAAGCTTATTGCAAAATGCATAATTCAACTTCTCCATATATATATATATATATATATATATATATATATATATATATATATATATATGGTTTTACTAACAGTAAAATAATCTTGTGCTTGAGTGATGGCTCAGTGGTTAAAGGTCCAATTCCTCAGTATCCACATAAAGCCAGATGCACAAAATAGTGCATGTATCTGGGGGTTCAGTTGCAGTGCCAGGAGACCCTGGCACACCTATATGGTCTCTGATGCTCTCTCTCTCTCTGTAAGATAAATAAAAATATTTTTAGCCACCACACCAGACATATTTTTATAAATTTTGACATTGAAATAAATTTGCTTCCAGTTAATTTCTATGTATTATTTCTTAAATGAACTCTAGAGAAAAATATGTGTGTAATTTTTCTTCCAAGTGAAAATAGTTTAAGTATTTGATTATGGATATCCTAACCTAATCCTTTCTTTTGCAATAAGTAATTATAAGTACTACCTGTCTATTATATGATGTCAGTCCTGGAGTCTTTATCTTCCTCAGTCCAATGTGAAAATGTGGTCCCTAGAAGATAATACAATTCCCAAGTGTGATGGAAACCTTAATAGATAAAGAGTGCTCTTGATCTTAAACTACGTAACCTCCTTTAATTCTTATCCTGCCATTGTGGCTCCCCCTGGAAAGCTATTGCTCTCTTTCTTACATAATGGTTATTAGTATTTGAGCATTAAACTACCTTTCCCATTATACACTTTGCTGGGAATATTATCTTCTTATCACTCTCTCTGCACTATCATTTACAGTAATGAGTTCTGTTTTTACTTACATAGTTAAGTCACCTCCTACTGTGTCTATCTTTGCATTTCAATCACTAACTCCCTATCCTTAATACCCCATGCAAGTAATGCCATTTGACTACAATAATCAATATCAATAATATTTCTTTGGATTTTTACCACTGTTAGTGAACCATAATTTCAATAATGGTTTCTTAATTATGAAGTACAAGAAAAGATTTCCCCCCTATCTTTAGTAATATCAACATCAGCATATTTGATTATGAATAACAATATATTTAAAGATAGGGCTGACTTCCTGATTTAATGCTTGATTCAATTTCCTCTCTAGACCCAGGAGGGAGTTATTTAAGAGATCCCAATTAGGAATGATTTGAATTAATTGGAGCAACATAATGTACACACTGCATTGCATTCGCAATTAACTTAGAAAGAGATAGAAGATATTCTGCTGACAGCAGGTCTTTATTGGGCTAATAGTCATTATTTACGTATCATCAATTCTTTATCTAAAGTATTCTGACTCGCTTGAACACAAATAGGCATTATTAAGGAACAAAAATACCAATGAATAATAGATAGGTTTAGTAAACATCAATGATTAGAAAATGCAGCATAAATTCATGAATCCTCACATATTCAAAGCTGAATTTAAGGAGCTTGTAAGAATTTCATGTAAATGCTGTGCATGATTTAGAATTTTATATTATCTTCCTGAGCTATTCCTGCTCCAAGAGAGGTGTAGAATTCATTGGCCTTTGGTTGATTTTAACTTGATAGTGAAAATAGGGTGTATTATACAATAAGCATGCATTGTGGAGATTCTTGCTGTGTTTAGATTCTTCATTTATTTTTTTTTAATTATTTTTATTTATTTCCTTATTAGAGATAGAGAGAAGGGGAGAGAGAGAGAGTAAGAATGGGCACTCCAGGGCCTCTAGCCACTGCAAATGAAATCCAGATGCATGTGCCACCATTTTCATCTGGTTTACGTGGAACCTACAGAATCAAACCTGGGTCCTTAGGCCTGTACCTTAACCGCTAAGCAATCTTTCCAGCCCCACTTAATTATTCTTAAGGGGTATGAAGCTTTACTCTTGACATTATAGACTGTTGTGTGTCATTTTGCAATTTAGTCATTGGTTCTAATTTTAAAATACTAGCTTCATATTATTATGCTCAAAAATATTGTATTTTGGAACACTATGTTACTTAATTCTTTTTTCTTTCTGAAATTTTATGTAATATTCATAACAACTGTTCTGAACGCCATATCTGTGAGCAATCCCCCTGTGCCACAATCTACATACCAAGTATCTTTGATGGGTCTCATTTTACTCAATTGCAAAGCTAAAAAAAAAATGTCTATTATATTAGTTTCTAAATGAATGTGTATAGAAGTGTGTATATGGATGTTTGCATACAAACACAGAAGATGTAAAAGAAAGACAAAAGTGGGAGAGAGATCATTATCTTCATATGGATAGGAGGACATTCTTCCATGTATATTAATTTTCAGAGAGGAAAATTCCTATGTAAACCATATAGCATTTTAATAAAATACTCTGATTTTGTGGAATGTTTATCACATGACTTAATTTTGAAATATATGACTACTCGATAAAAAAATGAAGTATGACAATTTTTCTTTCAAATCATCTATTTGATTGATGCCAATTGCAAATGTTGGCTAATATCTACAACAATGTTTTATAATTAATTTAAAATTAATTTTTAAAGAAATAAATTAATGTAGTTTTTTCAAAAAATATATCTAGAGACAAAATTATTTGTTGTACTGATATTTCCAGTTCACCAGTTGTCCAGTTGTAGTGTCAGTGGTACGTATCCACACTTGGTTGAAGATGAATAAAAAAATCCTATTTCTGGGAGGAGAGGAAGCTTTTTTCTATCCCAGAAGCTATTATGGTTTCATTATAAGCAGTTTTGTGAGGCAAGTACCCAGACTAATGAACTCTAATTTCCTACAGATTAAAAAAGTGAAGTGATAAGGTACCGTTGATGTTAGGTAAAGAAATTCTGAATATAGCACATTTATTCTGTTAAATTGCTCGTGAACACATGAACACATGGACACAGATCAGAGGAGCCCCTGACATTTTCCTCCTGTGGGATCTATGGGGGTGGGTGAGTGAAATTCAAGAAAGAGCCTATTTTGTAATCTTCAAGTCTTTCAAGTTAAAACTCTGCAGGTGATCTCATTTCAAGATAAACTGAAAACATTACAGGTCAAAACTTGCCAGCCACAAAACCTAGAGAAAATATATAATTATCACTAATAGAAATCAAACAGTATTTGTAACCTTCCAAACTAGGGGAGGAAAATGGTGTATCTAACTTCTATTAACAGTTGCATCTATTTGGAACAAATAAACAGTACGTGGTCTAAGTACAGCTACATTCTTTAAGAAAATTATATCTGTAAATTTATAATATTAAGAAGTCTCAATGGAAAATCAATTGCCAGTTTACTGCAAGTATCAGTTGTTTCAGAGACTGTCCTATGCTATAATAATAAGTTTTAAAAAGCACATTATTGCTATCATAAACCATTAATGTTGTTTTATAACCAGGGGGGGAAATCCTTTAAAATCTCTCACTGCTACAATTCACAAGCCATTGCTACAATTCACAACTCGTTTGTTAGAGTCTTAACCGCCCTCAGCTTTGCCTTGGGCCATTAACTAACAAACCAATCATTAACTGGTAGTAATGACCATTTTCCCAGGGATTATTGCTTAATTGAACTCTTGTGCAAGAACCATTATTTTGTGAGATGTCAAAATAACTATGCAGTGCCACATTTTTCTATGATACAACCTCCCCCCAAAATAAACAGTACAAATGTCAGGGAATTCAATTGTTCACTCTATAGACTATTTAAAATACATTAATGAACAATCTTGATGTTTCAATGAATGTTCCATTTTCTCCCATTCTCCTGAACATATCCATCATGTGACCTGGATGTGTATTTTTCTCCAGTAATATATACAATGTCAAGACATTTATATTAGTAAACTGTGTTATATATTCATCTCAGTAAGGCACATTTGATTATTAGCATTCTGCTCCCTAGAAACAAGGAGCTGTTACTTGTCGGTTGCCATGGAAATAAATTAGGAAGTATAACCTGCCTACTTATCAATTTTTATTAATGCAATCAGCCTACCTGCTTAACCCATAAGTAACAATAGCACATGGAAACTGGGCCATTAAAGCACAGAAACTCTAGGGGTGCCAGTTAAACAAATAGGACAGAAAATTGATAAAATAAAAAGTCTAAGTTCTGTGTTAGAGTTTTTATGTAATCCATTAATGCTATAGTATAAAGGATACCGCTACCTGAGAGGCTTCAAGAGTGAAATTACCTCCAGATAACACTGTCTGAGAGGAGAAATGCAACTGAGAGGAAAAGCCAGAAAGGATAGAATAAAACACAATTGCCTTTCTACAGTGTTGAGACAATTTATAGGAGCATGTTTTGAAATTAAGGAAGCCTGCGCCATTTTAGATAAATAGCTGTAATTATTTAAAGTGTCTTAGAATGAAGTTCACATTTCTAAGATCTAAGAGAATGCAACTTCTAAGCCAATCGATAGTGAATGATGAGGTCAAAAAGATAGTTAACCTGTAAAATATAATATACTCATTTTGAAGGACTACAGATCCATGTCTATTCATTAGGGAATGTCCAATTAAGTTTGGAAATAATTGATGTTTTCTCCCTTTAATTCAGACTGATTCTGTCCTCAATTTCTACAAATTACTGATATTTTACAAAATCCACTACTTTCAATGACATAGTAAATTCACAAATGTTTATTTTCCAGAAGAAAACAATAGAAATTTAATCGTTGGTGTGTACTACATATCCTAACATGTTGAGAAAAGATATTGTCATAATAGCAGACACAAAATTAACATGTTTAAAAAACATTTTTGCTTTAGGTTAAGTATTCCCACAAGAAAAAATGACCAATGAGTCTTAATTTTTTGTTTCATCTTAAACTATATTTAGTTTCCCAGCTTATCAATCAGTAAAGCTAAAACTAATCATTATCTGCATAGTAACAATAAATAATGAGTAAAAATTAAACCAAGTTGTTTATTATTTTTTTATCAAAAAGCATAAAGGACAGATTTATTTTGTAAATGATAGTTAATAAACATTTCTCTTTTATTTGGTCACTAATAAAGAATAAAATGAAAAAAAAATCTTCCCATATTAATGCTAGAAAAGAGATTGTCCGTCAGCCTTTCCATGGATACTTGTCATCCAGGCAAATCTAGGTTTAAGCATGACTTCAATCTATGTATCATCAAAAGGATATGGAGTCTAGACAGAATCTGTTATGTGCCAAGTTCAAGAGGAAGCCAGACATATATTCTATCTCCTTTATCAAAGTAAAGCAATGGAATAAAATGCATATTTGATGCAATGAATTTCAGTGTTGCACAAAAATAAATGGTGGCTGGAGAGATAGCTTAGCAGTTAAGGCATTTGCCTGAAAAGCCAAAGGATCCTGGTTCGACTCTCCAGGACCCATATAAGCCAGATGCAGAAGGGGGCCATGCATCTGGAGTTCGTTTGCAGTGGCTAGAGGCCTTGAGGTGCCAGATTCTCTCTCTTTCTCTCTCTCTCTCTCCCGTTTCTCTCCTCAAATAAATTTAAAAAATACAATATATTTAATAAATAAATAAATGGCATTACTACCTAAAGACTAATACCAGCACAGCCACACTAAGGCTACAGATACAATACAAG
Source organism: Orientallactaga sibirica (assembly GCA_036365145.1). Classification (NCBI taxonomy): domain Eukaryota; kingdom Metazoa; phylum Chordata; class Mammalia; order Rodentia; family Dipodidae; genus Orientallactaga; species Orientallactaga sibirica. Next base: position 9,410,369 of record JAEOAD010000023.1, on the reverse strand, counting down.
ACAACTACAAAGTGACTCAGAGGCTGGTGGCATCTATACAATAGACATGTGGTTATAAGGCTGATTCAGGTCCTGTGGAGGGCATAGCAAGCTGGCTTGACATTCTATCATAAAATCAATCTTTCAATTTAAAATTGATCAATTACTTGGTACTATAATGTTTCATTTAATTTTTTTTTTTTTTTTTTTTTTTTTTTTTTTGGTTTTTCGAGGTAGGGTCGCACTCTGGTCCAGGCTGAGCTGGAATTAACTATGTAGTCTCAGGGTGGCCTCGAACTCTCGGTGATCCTCCTACCTCTGCCTCCCAAGTGCGCCAACACACCTGGCTTCATTTAATATTTTTACAGTGTGTTTGAGCACAGATAAAAATCTGTGTAGGGCTAGAGAGATGGCTTAGTGGTTAAGGAGCCTGCCTGCTAAGCCTAAGAACTAGGTTCCAATCTCCAGGTCCCACGTTTAGCCAGATGCAAAGTGATGCAAGGGTGCAATGCCTCACTTGCCCACAAGGGGGCGAACACATCTGGAGTTCGTTCACAGCAGCTGAGAGACTGCTGGCGTGCCCATTCTCTCTGTTTCCCTTCCCTCTCTGTCTATCTCTCTATGTCTCTCTCCAAAAAAATAAATAATAAAAAAAATTTAAAAGAAAATGGTAAACCAGTACTGTGTTTAAGGGGAGAATTTCCAGATTTTTCTAGATCTATATCTTCTGTGTGTTATGATAATTTCTACTGTACTATAGTGATATCCTCCTTGTCTTTTTCCAACAGTATTTTCTTTTTTTCCTGAGCATTTTGTCACTTGTAGTTTGAAGGCTTTTACTTTTATATTTTGCAGGTGGCCCCTCTCACTGGGATATCCTTTCTCCTCTATTTAGTAGCATATTCCCTGATATTTACTGTTGTTGTCTTGAAGTGGAACTTTACCATCATAGAATATAGAACTCAGCATTTATTATCGGAATTTACTCATTCCTTTTTTGTTGTTGATATATGTGTAGCATGATGCCAGCAGACATTGATTTGTTTTTTTTTTTTTTTTTTTTTTTTTTTTTTTTTGTTATTCATTTATTTGTTTTTTGAGGTAGGGTCTCACTCTAGACTTGAAATTCATTATGTAGTCTCAGGGTGGCCTTGAACTCAGGGTGATCCTCCTACCTCTGCCTTCTGAGTGTTAGGACTAAAGCCATGTGCCACTGACTCTGGACGTTGTTCTTATTCCTCCCTCCACATTTTTAAACTTCTGATCTTGAGCCTCATGAAGGCAGATCTGTGGATAGATACTCTGATATGCCACCATTGATTCAGAATGTGACCTTAATTAGAAATCATGTCATTGCAGATTTAACAAGTGAAACTTGGGAGACATAATATTGGAATAGGGTGGATGTGACTAATCTGATGTGACTGGTATCCTTAACAAATAGAAAATTGGGGCTGGAGAGATAGCATAATATTTAAGGCATTTGCCTGAGAAGCCTAAGGACCCCAGTTTGATTCTCCAGGTCCCATGTAAACCATATGCACAAGGAGGCACATGCATCTCAAGCTTGATTGCAGTGGCTAGAGACTCCGGAGCACCTATTCTCACTCTCCCTCTCTCCCTTTCTCTATCATAAATAAATAAATAAATAAATAAATAAATAAATAAATAAATAAATAAATAAAATGTGGAAGGACACCCATCCACGGGCAGGCAGAACACCATGTTGAGGTTCAAACAAGGACTACAGAGAGGTTGTCTCTAACAAGGAAGATAAGCAACAGTATAGAAGTTGATGAAAATGGCGAAGATATTTCTTTCAGCACTCAAAGGAAACAAGATTTTTGATCATCAAACTCTGGAAGTAATGAACTATTATTTCAGCCACCCAATTTGTGGAGCTTTATTATGGTAATTCCCACAAACTAGCCTAAGTCCTAGCCTCTAGTGTGCTCACTGACTCTTATTGTAAGAGTGATGTTAGCCAGACCCTGTTACTTTTCTTGATCTGATCCAGCCTGTTATTTTCCATTAATTAAGAGGAGATTGCTCTACAGTTTCGATAGGGTGTTGGGAGAGTTATAAATTCCTTGAAAGCCGTCCCCCCTCCTTGCCAAAAAAATACATCACATTTTGGCTACTTAGAAGAGCTAATTTCCAAGAAAAGTGTCCTTTTATGGTCAGAAGTAGGCTCCTTGCAGTTGCATCTTTGTCTGGCTTCTCTGATGTAGGTGACATATTAGTCCATGTACCCACTCCCTGTAATATACATTTACCCACAACCTCTGCTGTGACTGACAGCAGCCTTAGGTTTATTTCTCTTAGCAGATTATTGCATGTAGATATGAATCCTTTTGGAAGAATTTAAGAGGTCTCTTTTATCATTCATGTCTCTGAGATGTATCTTTGGAGCTGGGGATATAAACAATGTCCATTCCTTGGAGTTCTGCCCTCCAATAGCAACTCACTCAGTTCCACACTTGAGAAAAAGAACTGCTTCCTTAGATCTTTACCCATGACTCTTACCATAATATTCAATCTCTAGCTTATGAACTGAGATAAAGGCAAGTTGGATCAAGGCTGCTTGAGGCTTGTATCAAGCACAATTACATTTTATGACTTTGGGTATTGAAAGAATGAAGCTGTTTTCAGTTTATCATACTCATATGCAACTTAGCCTCAGAACCATGTAGCTGAGTTCAGAGTGAGACACACTCATGTTCCTGTCTTCTAAAAAGATATCCCTGTGCCTCAACATTGGAGAAATCAAGTAGGTCACCATTCATAGATGTTTGCTGTTCAATTATGCAAGTAGATGTTCTAAATTACATGTCATTTGCACTGTCTCATGTAGAATACTTCCTGAGACTTTAAATGGCTGTTTTAAAATAATTTTCGTCATTATTCCAGAGTAGATTCTTATAGTATTTCATTATGTCATAGTGCAGTGTTAATCTGTTTTTAAATGTATTCAAATAACTATGAATAGAAACATCTGCGAAGCCCTGAGATTGTGGTTCATTTTCTAAGAATGTAAAAAAATGTAAAGACGGTAATGGTCAAAGAAGATATATGTTCCCATGGGATGAAAAGTAACTTCGAATTGTGGAAACTACAGCTTATACCTGTAATATTTTCTTTCAATGAAAATTCAGGATTGCTTAATTCATTGTAATGTATTCTTTATTGTCCAAAATCTTTAATTTATCTTCTAGCTTTCCATTTTCAAAATGTAATATGTTTAGCTGATTAACACTTGAGTTGTGCATTATTAAAAGATTCATTTAAAATAAAGCAATGTATTGATACTAGTTTAGTGTGTTTGTCAATTACTTTATTTATTGGTGGAAATAATGGGGAAAAAAAAGTTAGACTGACACATTAGTTCCTTGCCAACACAATCTAATTATATGAAAACCTAATAGTTCATTTCAAAATTTGGCTTAAACAATGTGCTACATTTAATATCATCTGCAGTAAGTACAGGAATAGGAGTTACATTGTTTTTCTTTGTAAATCATATTGGCTTTCTTTTTATTCAAGTTACAATTTAAAAGTTTGAAGAAGTCAATTTTGTTTTATAAAGAAAATTAAGAATATTCACTCATACTTAAATAACAAAACCACTAATTAGCGTATGGATTTGGGGCTCAACTATTCATATAATTTTAATTGCTTCTTCAAAACATTATGTTGTTATCTTTGAGAAGAAAGAAGGCCCAGGAAGATAAATTAGAAGATAACATACAGAATAGCAGTAATGAGCATGCCTAGAGAAAGTTGGCCTTAGGAAAGTTATAGGCAAGGAACAGCAAGGAAAGGGGAAGAAAGCAAGTCTGTTTTAGTTGATTTTGCAAGTTTTGTTTATATTATCAAGAATGTGAGTATTGTTCATTCCACAACAATTTAATACGATGGTATTAAATTCCAATTATGTTTGAAATCTTAGTCCTTGTCTTACAGATTTTTGAGAAAGGAGAGTTTAGAGTTCTATTTTTTTTTTTTTTTTTTGAGAGAGAGACACAGAGAGACAGAGAGAGAGAGGGAGAGAGGGAGAGAGGGAGAGAGGGAGAGGATGACAAATAGAGATGGGCTCACCAGCAGCCTCTCAGCTGCTGCAAAAGAAATCCAGATGTGTTCACCCCCTTGTGGCCAAGTGAGGCATTGCGCCCTTGCGTCACTTTGCATCTGGCTAAACATGGGACCTGGAGATTAGAACCCGGTTCTTAGGCTTAACAGGCAGGCACCTTAACAGCTAAACCATCTCTCCAGCCCTAGAGGTTCTATATTTTTTAATATTTTATTTTCATTTATATATTTGAGAAAGAAAGAGAAAGAGGCAGATAGATAAAGAGAGTGAAAAAATGCGTGCACCTGGGTCTCCGACCACTGCAAAGAAACTCCAGACACTCCAGATGCCATTTGTGCATCTGCCTTACATGGGTCCTGGAGAGTCTAACCTGGGTCCTTTGGCTTTGTAAGCAAGCACCTTAACCACTAAGCAATCTCTCTAGTGGAAGATTTCTATTTTTAATACTAAATGGATAGAGGCTTTTTTTTTCCCCCAAAATATGAACTCTAGGCAATCTCATATATAATTTATGATAAAAAGTAATAGCATTATGCTAAACATGTTTAAATAAGGCATGCCAAAAATGTTATGTGATTAATATCATTTGTCAATATTCTTAAGATATAGACAGTTTTCCTAATTTTAGTGATGAGAAAAATAAGATGTATTATGATTGTCACAAAGGCACATATAACTGGTTGAAAGCACACTGAGGTTTCAAACCTCTGAGTGGGCTCACAGGCAACATGTACATGATATGTTGATTCATCCTAATGCCACAAGTATAGTTTTAAACACAAAACAACCAAATAACCATATTTATTAGCATACTTTAGCCATATACAGACCACAAGGAATTATTTGCTTTGGTGAAATATTAATATGACCTACCATATATTATTTGATGAGATATAACTAGCATGATGATTCATAATATATCACACTAATGTAGTGTTTCATTTTTAGACCATTTTTACATGATCTTATGATCATTTGTAGAACTCTTTATGTGTTTTGGGATTACATGAGATGAGTTAAGCAAAATAATTTAATTTTATGGACTAATTAACTTCAGTATGAACTAATTGTTTTTTTTTTAAATAATTACTTATAGATTATTATGATAATATATATTTCTCAATTTAAATTTTAGTAGTAAATAATTCGAATTATTATTCATATATTGTTGCATTAATATGTAACATGTTGCTTATTTTATGTAAGTTTTCTCTATAAATATAGTAAGTATTGTCTGAAGGTTTAGACCATATGGGCACAGCATAAGCCATCTATATGAAGCATTTACATTTTTAGTTACTAGAAAAATACATAATATCTAGGGTGCCAGTGTGGAAAAAAATCAAGTAAAGGCAAATACTTTATGAAATCTACATAGCATATAAAGATTTTTGAAAATTAAAATATATACTAATTAATCACTGACAATTAAAGAATTTTAGTAAGAAAATTTGCTAATCATAAAAGTAAGATGAAACCTAAAATGCAGAATTTCAAGCTTCCTGGAAAATTTATTTTTTTAATCATCAGTCCCATCTTTTGAGTTATTTAATCCTCAGTCATCTCAGAAGTAATATGCTTGATAGCATATAAACCTATTTGCAAGTAATTTTATTGTGTGAAATATAAGTAATAATGTATCTATTTGCATATATCTATGACTTTAATAAATGCATCCTTTAAATACTGGAAACTGCATAAAATTCTTGCCAGGATTTGTTTGTAAATAATGTCCATATAGAAAAAAAACATTATGGTGTTTCATAAAATGATATCTCAAAAGAGCAAGAATCATAAAAAATCATATATGATGAAGAATAGAAATGAAGGCATAATATAGCAGCATTCTGGTTCTCAAAATGTATACATATATACATGCAAGCACACGTGTGTGTGTGTTTAGAGCATCACCAAATTTGATGTGTTGATGAAAATGAAAGTGCATATTTTCAAGCACTCTAGAAAGCCTAAGGATATTTTCAGAGAAAATGGTAATATCTATTCAAAACTCATCTGCTCCATCCATTGCTCCTAATTGAGTTCAGAATACCTTATGCAGTATCTCTGAAATTCTTGAACTTAAGTACATGGGAATTCGATTTTTCTCTATAGACATTGATTTTGTTCATAAAGATCTCCAGGAAGGAGCACAGAGTATCTGAATTCACCCCACTCCACTTGCTTTGTCTCTTGCTTGTCAGTTTTGCAAATAAACTGGAGGTAATACCTTAAATCAGATCCAGCTGGAAAAGTCATCATATGGATTCATTTATGATATTGTTTTATATTTGATCAAAAATAGATCCAAACAGAGAAGTCATATGTAGTAAAAATGTGTGTGGCATCTGATTCTTATCTACACACACACACACACACACACACACACACACACACACACACAAATTGTACTCTACCCACTACTATTCTTATTCAACAAAATGCTACTTTAATCTCAAAATATATTAACAAATCTAACAGATTACATAATATGGTTTCATAGTGACCAAAAATAGAGATAGGAGTCAAGAGTATCTTCAGACTTTCAAACCTCCTGTATTGATACTCTGTCACTGATGAGCAGCAGAAAAGAAGGGAGAACATTTTTTTATATACAGAACAAAAATTCATGTAGTGTTAGATTAAATGATTGCCTGCAAAACTGAAAGCCTCCATAGTAGCCTGAAGGTGACTTGACTTATCCACAAATAATCAATGTGCAAGGTGAACAGTGATGTTAGTACGCTTTGTTGACACTCTGTGTAATCCATATCAAACACCTCAGACATCAATATTCCAAATGTTACTGTGATCTGGAGAAATCTTATTAATCTACCTGACATGCAAAATACTTTCAAAGCCATACAAAACTGTTATAACATTTTTGTACATTTATCAGGTCATAAATAGTACTCAGTGAGGTCCACACCATGTTCTCCTGTGCTTCTAATAGGATTTTTGTGTACCATTTTTTAAAATTCTTATTTCTTTTAGATGTATCTGTAAATGTAAGTTATCATTTCCTACCTCGTTATTTGGAAGTTTAAATATACATTTCCCATGGTTTATTTTTTCACACATGGTGTGTGCCTCAAACAGCTGCACCATGCTGCTCAATTTTATTCATTCACTTATTAATGAACTACACTTGTGCTTGAGAAGGTATTTTTAGAAATGTGTTCACTGAAAATGATCTCTCATCTATAATTTCTGCCATAAGGCAGCTAAAATTCCCTCTTGAGTAAGATAGATGTTCAAATTTAGTATTTTAATGAGAAGTTTAAATTTATTTTCAAGAACACTTATTCCGAGTTATTTTGAACATGTATAAATACAAGTACTCAAAGTCTTCACTGGAAAACCACTAGTTAGTTGATTAGAGATCTAGGATGTAGGTAGTCAGGCTTTGTCCAGTATGTTCTCACAGAACATCCCTTGATTAATTTATCCCAGAATGAATTACCTTTGGATCAACTTTACTCACCTTTGTATGACCTCGTTTAACTTCTTGCACATTACCTTTCTGTTACTAGTGCTTCACACATAAACTCCAGGGGGAAGAACATTTCTATTTCAAACACATCCATAGGGAGAAACTCGTGAGGAGATGTCCTCTCCCAGGTTTGGATATTATGCTTAACCTAAATAGCAAGCAGCTTGTACACTAACTAAGACCTGATGTTTTACAGTTATTTCTCACATGCTTGCATAATTCACAGAAAATTTCAGTGGGGAAAGATCACATTCTTCCTAGTTTATGCTACTGTTTGAATATTATTATCTGTATACAATCACATATTTATAGATGGTATATAAGATGATAACATGTATATGTTTATAGATAGAGATCTATAAACAGTAAAACATATTTTAGGGGAAATTGTTGTGACCATGATTTTTCTTATCTTTGAGGTATTGTCACAGTTGCAAAAGCAACACATGAGAGTTGACAGATGATACTTAAACCATAAGTACTTTGTTTTTTGCATGGGTTCAAATCAAATTGTACCAATTCATGGACTAGATAGATAAAAAGATATTATGTGGAGAAAATGAAGCGCAAGGACAAATTTTGCATAAAAATATACTGTTGGGTTATGAAAATATATTTTACATCATAGCATGAACATACACATATGGACAGATTTATAAATAGATAGGTTTATGTGTATATATAGCAAACACGAAATTATTTTCTTCTTTAGAAATGTGAAATGTTTTGAATTTAAGGTGTTGATTCCCTGTAGGACTCAAATCTTACGGGAGGAAAACCCAAAAGCCATTCATTATAAAAATTACTTTTCAAGAACAGATGCATTGTTCTAATTAGTAGTACTGGAAACTGAATTTGTCATGTGAAATTTATTGTTTATTTTCATTAAATATATTTTATCTTTAATAATGAAGCAAACTGTTCAAATAACACTCATTTAATGATATCTAAAACATTATATAATTGATCTTCTTCTACTGATAACAATTGAAATCCATCATTTCTACCAAGACAATGCACATTCGAAAAACTTTCCTATTATTTTTATCATGTAAAATTCGAAATCAATACAAAAAATGAGGGCAATGTTATGGGAAAACTATAGCCACGTTTCACTATGTAATTTTAACAATTACCAAATAATGACTAGATTTTTTTGTGTGCCTTCTCACTACTTCTTCAAATTATGTTGGGATAAATTAAATACATAATATTATTTAGTCCACAAATATTTTGACATATATTTAAAAGATGAAAAATACTATACTATAATTTGCAATCATTATTACTACTTCAAGAATTCTGAGTAATTCAGAAGAAAAAATATAAGCAAGAAAATTTCACTTGTATTAAAAAAACAAAGGGATGTTATAGAATGTAGACTCTGAAGAAAGGAATGGTTTGCTGGATGAGCTCCACAGTACTAGAGGATTTCAGAAAATAGAATTACTGACTTTGAGAGCAGGTCAATAGAATCCATTTGATCTGTAGATAGTAAAAATGGATTTTGAAATATAAGCAAAGTATTCAGGCTCTCTGGAATACTAACAAAATATGTAACATTTATATAATTGGAGTTACCACTTTCTTAAAGAGAGAGAAAGGGAGAGAGAGAGAGTGTTTGGGCCTAAGTGTCCTGCTGGCATGAAGAAAGCTTGGCTCTGAAATCACAGGTTTTTGCAGGAAAATTCCAGTGCCAGAGATCAGTCACTCAAAGCACATACACACAGTGATCTGACGGACATGGAGACTCATGAGGCCATTAAAACAATGCAAGCCCTTTCCTATGTGTTTGCTTACCAACCAGAACTAGATGGTAGGGTCCATCAGCAAAAGACACCACAGGCTGCGATTGTAGAGCATTGAGAAATCAAGTTGGAACTGAAATGGACGCCATCTCCCTGCTGGCTAGTTATGTCAGTGCTGATAGCATTACACGAGCTGACAGGGGATAAAAGTCAACAATAGTGTGAACAGACTGAGGCTCTTGTTAATTACAAATGCAAACAGTCAGGCAAGATGTACCTACCAATGCAATAGTGGCACATAAGTTATAGGAGTTATCAACTGCTCTCTGACTGGATATGAACCTGAGTGGGAAAGAATGCATGCATACTACTGAGAATGGAGTAAAAATCCTACATGTTAGAAGTTCATAGAGCCTAGAAAAGATTTTCACTGTTCTGCTAAGTGGAAACAATTAGCATTACCATTTATTATGCCCATGAAAAAATTTCTAAACATGTATGTTTATAACTTGATTAATGTTGCTCTCACGTTTGTTTAGACAAATGTTAGGTGGCAGAGTACTGTGGAGAACGAAGATTCATCCAAATGAGGAGAATCCCAACTGCCCACTACTGGATGACATCAGGGGCTAGGAAACACTGGAGACACTGAAATACAAACTGAATTTTAGTGCAGCTCTCACTGCTAGCCAAAAACCTTTCCTTATGCACATGGTGGGAGACACTGAGGAGACGAAAAACTGCCAAAGCAGAAAATAGGTAGCTGTTTAGAGCTCAAAACTGGAAGAGAGCCGGGCGTGGTGGCGCACGCCTTTAATCCCAGCACTCAGGAGGCAGAGGTAGAAAGATCGGGAAGAGTTCGAGGTCACCCTGAGACTACATTGTTAATTCCAGGTCAGCCTGGACCAGAGTGAGACCCTACCTCGTCAAACAAAAACAAAAACAAAACAAAACAAAACAAACAAACAAACAAAAAAAACTGAAAGAGATTTCTCACAAACTTGCCAAGTCTCAGCAAACATAGAGGGAGAGAGAGGAGAAAAGAGCCACAGGGTAGGAAGGCCAACTGTTGGGGCAGTGTCCTCCTGACATGATCACACAGAGATTACCTACATCCAAAAGAGACCTGAGCCCATTAACATTTTGATTAAGGACAGAGGAGGAAAAAAAAAAAAAAGGATGAGACCATGAAACAGAAAAAAAAGACTACTTTGAAAGAGGAGGGTCCACAGTGGAATGGTGGGGGAGAAAAGGGGGCATACATGTATAAGGTGATGGGAATACGGCCAAATGACAGTGCATTCATATATTTAAGTTCCCAGTAAAATTTAAAAGCAAATAAGATATTCTCCTATATAACCTCAAAATTTTGAACATAGTTGATTCTTGTGATAGCCAGAAATCTCTGTAGCCTTCAAAACTTCTTGACCCTGGTGAACAATCAAAATGTAATCTACATAGAGCTATGGAAAGACTTCCTAGATGTATTTGAGGTCACAAGTGCATTGAACTTTAAAATAGGAAAATAACCCAGGTAAAATTAATCTAATCTCATGAGGTCCAGTTTGGAGAGGTGAAAGAACTGGAAAGGTTTTCACACACACCAAGATGGAGGAAGTAACATTTCAAGAATGCAATCAAGTCTTTTGAAGTCTTGGGTCCCAGGATAATAGGCATCACCAACAGCTTGCAAGTTTATCGACATTAAGTCCCAAGAGAGAAAATAACTGATTCTCTCTCAGGATTGAAAGTGGAAATTTCTGAGTCTTCACACAGAGATACAGCTGGCTGGCACCTTCCTTGTAGCCTTGCAAAATCCTCTGTGGAGAACTCATCCATGCTGTTCAATTCTCCTAGATTTCATGAAGGTGATTCAGTAAACAGCTGTTGCTTTAGACTTTAAATGTATGATTTTTTTTTTTCACGAAAAGAGGAAAGACAATGCCCTTTTACAACTATGTTATGTATAGACATTATTAAAATGCCTAAACAGTGTCCATTCTAGCCACCAAAAAGCAAGACAATCTCTTTGCTCGGATCAAATGTCATCATTAATGGTTAAGGTCCTTTAACAGTTCTAGCAGGTGCCAGGAACACTGAGAGAATTTAATAAAACACTCACCGCAAGAGACCAACTCAGACTTGGAAGTTACATTCTCAACAAATCTTTAGGTGAGGCTCAGACTAAGAGGCTGCGGACCACACTTTACTCTTGAGTCTTATTTGTACAGGTCTTTTCTTTTTTCAGTCTTGCTCCTTCAGACCTTGTTCTTGAACACTGTGTATCAGATACTTCATAAAGCGTCTCCTAACTCCAATTTCTCTAATGTTTCCTCATGACAAATGACAAATTAGAGTGATTTCATTGTTTGTGTTGCATAATTCAGGGTACAGGAATGACATTAATCATGAGTTTAGGTCCTTCTCAATTGGCCATTTTTCTCTCTTTATGCCTGCTATTCATAAAATACACAAGATGTTAAATTGGAACATGCTGTTATGGTGCATTTTATACTTTCTAATTTTGTGAAGATATTATGACATTTTTACCAACTATACTGTTTCTCATAAAATTTTTCTCCAGTAATTAGCCCCAAATTTTAACCTTACTAATACAATCAAATCTAAATTGTTATTGTCTTTTTAAATATTTTATTTTATTTATTTATCAGAGAAGGAGCGTTAGGGAGTGGGAAAGAATAAGTGCACCAGGGCCCCCAGCCTTTGCAAACAAACTCCAGACCCATGTGCCACCTTGTGCATCTGGCTTATGAGGGCTCTGGGGAGTCCAGCCTGGGTCCCTAAGCTTTGAAGGGAAGTGCCTCATATGCTAAGCCACCTCTCCAGTCTGTAAATGGTGAGTTTCTATTCTCTCATTTCGACATACTTTTTGATAGAGTTCTAGTTCATAAAATACTTTATTTAATTCATTTTTATATCATTACAAATTCAAACATTTCTATTATTTCATAAAAATGCAATAATGTTCATAAATATTATTCATATTAAAATACTGATTAATTAATATCAAAATTTCAATATTTAAACTAGTCCATATTTGGCTTGTTCAAGCCCCTCCAAGGGAACTCCTATATTTATAACATTTGTCAATAATTCTTTGAACATTAAATCACTTTATGCTACAAGATACTCCAGGCTCCTCTAACATTTTCTTTATGCCAGCCAGTTTTCCTTTTTTAGTAGAAATATAGAATATTCAGAAGCCAATATCTTGGCCTTGTATATAATCATTCCCAGTGCTGTGTTGTTATGTCTCAGCCCTTTTAGCATATTAAGTAAAAAAAAAAAAAGTAACTGTATCTACATATTGAACTGCCCCTTCTAGTTTCAATGCCATAACCACAGGTCTTGTTTTTGTGTAGTTTAGAATTATGGGAAAGAAATAAACCAGTAACTTGTGTTGAGGGATTTATCATGAGTCCAAAGGGAGGTTAGATTATTGACTATTGTAGTGGTGGCGTCAGAAGAGCCCACTGAAAGTTTTGACGTGGATAATGGAGTTATAGAGAAGTATACCAATGTTTAGAATTCTTTGGATACTGTGATGATTTATGCTGATTGACAACGTGACAGGACATAATCCCTAGTTTAAGATTTACCTAGATCAGAAAACCCACCTTAACTAAAAGCAGTACTGGTCTATGGGCCACCGTCCTTATCAGCATTCATTACTCATCACTGTCTGCATGTTCACCTTCAGCCGAATGTGACTGGTTTTGTCAAACCCCTGCTGCTGTGAAGTGTAACCTTGAACTATAAATTGAAATAAATCTTTCCTCCATTAAACTGATTTTTGTCAGGTATTTTGTGCTAGCAACAAAAATGGCAACCAATACAGGCTTAATAGAGACAGAATGTAGGCCATGAGACAACATACTGATTTTTGTCAATGCTTGAATCCATGTAATGTATAGCCCTAATACATGCTATGCAGGTACTCTAGCATTAGCTACAACTCCACTCCCTTTTCAACTTCCTGGCACAGTTTATAGTTATAGTGACCAGTGAGGATTTAAGTGAGTATATGGAGCATAGGCAATAAATTTGAAAACAAGCTGACCAGTGGGTAAATAACTTAATTCAACAAATATTGAAACTGTTTTAAAAAAGAAATCTAGCTTGAAGTCAGCAAAGAGGGTATAATATATGATTGTTTTCATAACATATGAAGTTTTATGGCAAATAAGAACCCAAGATCAGCTGGGCATTATATACTTCAGAGTTTCTGTTGGGAATTTTGTCACTGAGTTAAGAGCTCAGATATGTTATTTCTCCAACAGATACTTTTGAGGTAGGTGCACCAAATGATTGTTTATAGAATGAATGGAATGAGGGGTGCATGCTAAAGAACATCACCCTTACCTGGAACTGTAGATAAGAGAACACAAAACATGGGTGCCATTGCCATGTCTTCTCCATCATCTTGATACTATAGCTTTAAAATTTATGGTTGGAATGAATTCTGTGTTGCATAGTGTGTGTGATCAAGCAATGATGTTCAAGACTCATAACTCAGTTTTATGCCATATTATTAGCTTTAGATCCTGATCTGCCATCTTCCCTTGCATGTTTATATGGGGTGTGCATGCAGTGTGTACACATTCATATGTGTGTGGGTACACATATCTGCAAATGTGTGTGTGTGTGTGTGTGTGTGTGTGTGTGTGTGTGTGCGCGCACAAGTGCACACACATGCGTGCATTTGGAAACCACAGGTTTGCATTGAGTATCTTCCTCAGTTGTTTTCCTCTTTATTTGTTGAGACAGTGTCTCTGCCTTTCTCTTTTGAACTCACAGCTCACTGGCTTGGCAGGTTCAGCTCTTCAGCTTGCCCCAGGTATCCCCCTTTCTGCCTTCCAAGCATTATGATTTAAGGTAAGCTATCACAACCACTTGACATTACATAGGTGATGGATTCCAGTTCTCTACTGAGTCATCATCCAAGCCCCCAATCTGTTATATGTTCAGAAATGACCAAAGATTTAAAAAACCCAATTCTGGCTAGGGAATCTGTCTGGAACAAGTAAAATCTTACCTTTTACCAATGTGTAACCTGGCAACTCTGAAGCCAGGATGCTTTTTATGAGGAAAAAATTGCATATGCTGGTTCAAAAAAACTGGAGAGATTAGAGAAATAAGCAGTAGGGAAGTAAGGGAAGTAAAGTATGACACGAAAAAAGTATATATATATATATATTTGCATAGTGTATGTAACACTATAATCTTCAAATATACAATTATTAAACATATAGTTTCATATAAAAACATTAGCAACATAATTAAAAGTACATTATATAATTATTGCATATATAAAATATGTTGTTAATGTGAATAAATTATAAACAATATTTATGTTATATGCAAAATTATAAATTACATGAGGGTATACACACATATGACTTAATGTCTCTGGCAATGAGCTCTGAATATCAGGACTAAACCTGGACCAGCAGGATAAGATATGGTTTAGTGGAATTGAGAGGAAACAAAAATAAAAGAGAACACTTTTGGCAAATGTGCCAAATTGCACTATTTTAAAAACTTTTTAAATAGTAGTAGCAAAAGAGAAAGAGCTAAAAGTCTTAAGAAATGCGAGAAATAAAATAATTTTTATATTCCCCTGGGCTGATGAGAATACATTACCATACTTGTATTTATATTTTTTACTGTTCATTCTATATCATTTATTTTGCATTCCCATCATTTTGTTAGTTTCATAGTTTAAGACCACTGGTGTCCATTGCCTTTTCTCTTAATTCCTTCTGTTGTCTTGGATATATTTTAACTTCCTTTGAATTTAAAAAGACCCTTCTGTGTCTGTCTTGAATTTATATAATTTCTCCTGAGATAACATCAGGTGCTTAGGCAAAGAACCAGATGTGCAATTTCTGCAGAGCTCTGCAAACTGTGTAAAAACAGAGAGGAGTGAGATTTGTTCGACTTGCATGAAAATCATGAGAACACTCTGGCCTTCTGCCGAGAAAATTCTGGTTTTAAATAGCACCTTTTTTTTTTTTTTACAAAATTGTCCTCCAACAATATTTTAAGAAAAGAATCTGAATTCTTTGTAACAAAGTGTATCATAGAAGGGAGAAGTGATAAACTTTAAAGTGACGAATCTGAATTTCACCTTTTGACTTGCAATACACTCCTTTTGATAATTGTACAAAATGGAAATAGTGAGGCTAAGGAAAACTCGTTTGCCACATGTGACAATCTTTGACCTTGCACTCTTTGACCTTGACTTCCTCTCTCCCTATTCAGAAATTTTGTGTACACCATGGAATCCTTACTTCATGAACCAGAATTCCATGGCAGAAAATGCTCCTGCTTATGGGCAGGGCAAGACCAATATCGCACCAATTCATATTACTGATATTACTGTAAAGTCTTATTCCATAACCAAGTTGAACTCCATAAAATACCAAAATCCCAGAGAAGATAACACTGAGTTTGGATGAATGTTTCAGAAGGTAATATAAATTCAACTTCTGTATTTTTCTGAGAATAGAAGTTAATAGGTAAAGAGGAAAAGGACAAGATTATAAAATTACTTGATACCTAAGGACTAAGAGTTTTTACTTGAAAAGTCAAGGAAATTGCAGTAAAGACTCCAGGAACATCAAAGATTGACATTTCTGACTTGGATATCTGTCTTAGAGATCATAAAATGTTGCAGGATTTAGTCATAATGTTCTTAGGGGGGTTCAATAAATATTGCTCATAGTCTTTAATAACTACCATAGTCATACATATATTGACATATTTGCTATATGAATATTTCAAAATAAAAATACACACCTGGCAATCATTGAAAAGTTAGACATTTAAAAAAAGTAAACTTTACTATTTAAAAGTGAGGCAACATTACAAGAAGTGATTCTGTGCTCTTGTTACTTTTATTCACGTCAAAGGCATAAATTGAGTAGATGAGCAAAGAACCTGGCCTTACTTCCTGCATCTCAAACAATTCCACTTCTTGGATGTATCTAAAGTAGTCAAACTGCAGAAGCAGATAGCAGAACAGGGGCTGACAGCAGGGAAAGAAGGTGGAAAATTTTGAGGTGGTAACAAATAACAATAGTGTATTAGTGTACACTTAAAATTTGTGAAGAGAGGAAATTTCATGTCGAGTATGCTTATTATAATACAGTAAGCATAAATGAGGGTGGAAAAAGGAAGTGGCTTGACATTACTAAATTGCTCTTTGAAGACTGCCATGCTTACGTGTCTGAATTCAGCAGTTACTTTATCCTGAAACCTGAACCAGTGCAAAGAACACAAAGCTCCAGCCTCCTGTTGTAGTTAGCATATCATGGTTGGGCAAAACATGTAACCAAGAGCAACTGATGGGCTTTAAGAATTTATTTTGGCTTACAGTTGATGGGAAATCGCACCATGGAAGGAAAGCCTGGTAGAACGAGGCTGGATGAAAAGAGCAGAAGAATGAGCTCTGAGAAGGGGGAAGTTGGGCTAGAACAAGCAAAACCCTGAGCCTCGACCCACCTCCTTCAGAAAGACTCCGCCTCCCAAACTACCTGCAGCTTGAATTTGAGTATTCAAAACATGTGCTCATATTGTGGATATTCCACATTCAACTACCACACCACCATGAGCCACTGTGCAACTTAACCCTATGAAGGAATATTGCTGCAGAAACACAAGCTTTGTTTTAATTAACTGCCTTCACATGCAGATTAAATACTGCTTTTAGAAAAGTGAATAATGTATCAGAAAATTAACTTGTCAGTTATTTTCAAATTGAAGAAATTTGTCAAAAACTTCCAGAGTTATTCAAAAGATTTCTTCCTAGATATGCAGGCACTGTCTGGCTTATAGTGTGTGGTAACAACTTCAGTTTCCTAACGGTAAGGACAAGTTGAAGTAAGAGGTGGTCTGGCCCCAGGATCTGGTGATTAGAAATAACAACTTGGCACTTTTCTCCTCTAGCAGTTTTCCTTTTTAAATTTTAAAACTGGAAACAGAGAGAAAAGGCAGTCAAAGATAGAATTGACATGCCAGGGCCTCCAGCTACTGGAAATTAAATCTAGTTGAATGTGACACCTTATGCATCTGGTTTACATGGGTACTGGGGAATCAAACCTGAGTCCTTAGACTTCACAGGCAAGTGTCTTAAACACCAAGCCATCTCTCCAGCCACCCTCCAGAAGTTTTCTATTTATTTGGAGATTTTTTTTTTTTTTGCACATTATAAATCCTCAACATGTACCAAGAAAGATCAGCCACTTTGTAGAATCCATTTTATATCTTAACCTTTTCTATGTGAAACCCACCCTATAGCCCAAGTGTGGCAATAACTTTTAATCACTCAGCTGCCTGTGTTGGTGTAAACAGGTTGAACATAATGGTATTGATCTCATAGATAGTATTTGATGACCCATAATCCCATGGAATGGAAGGATGAATTTATGACAATAGATGCTGAAAACATCAGTTGTAGGCTATAGAGATAGCTAAGACACACAATTCTTTTTTTTGAGGCGGGGGTTGAGGTAGGGTCTCACTCTAGCCCAGGCTGACCTGAAGCTCACTATACAGTCTCAGGGTGGCCTCAAACTCATGGTTATCCACCTACCTCTGCCTCCCAAGTGCTAGGATTAAAAGCGTGCAACACCACGCCTGCCTTAAACACATGATTCTTAATGTGCAATGGTGAAAACCTGAGTTCCATCCCCAGAACCCACACACAGAAAGCCAGGCGTGGAGGCATGCACTAGGAACCCAAGCACCGAAGAGGCAGAAACAGTTGAATTCCTGGAGTTTGCTGACTACCAGTCTTCATTATGTGTTGAATTCCAAGCCAGTGGAAGACCCTGTCTCAAGAAAAGGTGGACAGTACCTGAGGAATGACACTGGAAATTTGCCCTCTGGCCTCCAAGTGCACATGAACACATATGTTCATTAATCCCCCTCCACACACATTCACTCACACATCCGTGAACACACACGTGCACACACATGTCATGTGCATACCTATACAAGTAAAACAAATAAATATATAAAACTACTTCAGTCCTTTAGTTCTTTAAAGAAAGTGTTTATTGATTTGACTTACCTAGGATTAATTTAACTAGGTCAAGTGTTTTTGGTTTCTTCTAAAACCAATCAAAATTGGTGATGGCTAATTTTAGGTGTTAGTTGGCCAGGTAAAGGAATATCTAAGGCATTGTAAAGCATAAATTTTTATTGTTTCATGATGCGACTTCTGGAGAAAATTACCATATATGTTGATAAAATTAATGAGGAAACTTTGTTCTTAGTGTGGTGGATATTACCTAATAATCTGGGGCCTTGACAGAATGAAATGTGTAGAAAAAGGAAAATTTCTCCTGTTTCTGGAGCTGTGACTTGGTGTTTCTCACAGCATTTAGACTTTGAAACCCTTCCCATTAATAGACCTACTGTTTACCATAGCCTCACCCTGTTATATGTATTTTGGGCCTCATACAGAATTCCACCATGGGATCACCGGTCCTGGTGCTTTTGGACACAGAATGTGCCATGCTATTGCCAACCTTAGCGTTTCAGATTGTCCACAGCCCTCCTGTCACCCTCCATGACTTAGAACAAGTTCTTGAATGAATCCTCTCACATATGTCTGTCTGCCAGTCTATCTATCTATCTATCTAACATCTATCTATCATCTATCTATCTTCTATAGCTATCTACCTATCTATCTGACTGACTCCATATCTCCGGAAATTGTTGCCTAATACATAATCTTATCCGTGTTTCAATGACTATAAGAAAGAGATGTGAGGTGCTAATTTTTTTACATAAACAAATATCCACAAAATTGGTATCTTACTACTTCTGAGTGTGGTAACTATGTACATCAAAGCATAACGTACTATTCACAAATTAGTAATTCATTTTTAGTGTTCATTCATTACCCTCAAATTAATAATCAATGTTTTTGAGTTTTAATATATAATTATACTATCAAATAACTATAATCATCTCACATAATTTTAACACACAATCTTGATAAATTGCTATTAAAACAGTACCATGTAAATTTACAGTATATATAGTGCCTAGACTAATATTCAAATTGGCTTTAGTAACTACAGTTAATTAGAAATAAAAATCAATACTCTATAAGTATATTATTCCAAACACACCCTTTCCTTAAAATGTAAGTATAAAGTAATTATGCCATCTGATTATGAGGAAAACAAGCATAACATCTTCACATGATCTTGGAGGAAATAGATAATTGCAAAAGCATCAAGTGGGGCTGGATTGTAATACCTCAAGTCCCACCCCCATTGACATATTTTCTCTAGTGAAGTTTCACCTTCTAAAATTTCCACAAACTCCCTAACAATACCACCATCTGCATATCAAGTAACCAACCTGAAGTGTATGGGGGGCATTCCACATCCATACCACCATAGCAATGGATCTAAGAATTGTAGATGAAATTTACTAATAGGGCCAGTCCAAACTTATCTATGAAAGAAATATCACTTTTCTATCCTTCTATCTTCCCTCTTTCTTTTTATCCCCACAAAGTTCTTTTAATTAGAAAAAAATTCCAAAGGAGAGTCCCTCATATTTACATGTCTTCATTCATTTAAATTTCTGGTGTGTGTGTGTGTGTGTGTGTGTGTGTGTGTGTGTGTGTGTGTATGTGTGTGTGTTATTGTTGTGAGGTGTGTGATGCAATATTTATGGCATATTTACATGTGTGTGCAGATGCACATGCATGCAGAGTCCAGAAGGGAACATTGAGTGTCCTCTATAGCCCATCTTCATGTGTTTTGGGGTCAAAGTCTCTCATTTAAGCCAGTTCAAAACTCTAGTTATTTTCTAATCTCCACTAATTACGATTTGAGGTTACAGATATGTGAGGCCACAGCAAATTTTACTTTAGACACTGCGGAATCAAATTCAGGCAATATCAGGCCCTCATGCTTGTGAAGCAAGTGCTCTAACCTACCAAGGCATCTTCCCAGTATCTTTCTCACTAGAATCCACTTGTCCTGTAATTATAAACAGCATCTTTATTAAAAGGCATATTGTAGTACTAAATGAAGCTGAGGGTAAACCAACACTTCACCTTGGCTGAACTTCATTCAGTTGCAATACTGAATTTCCTGATAATATCTCTTAGTTGGTTAAATTTTCTATGGATAGAATCACATTATATAAGGCAAATAGTATAATTTTCTTTCCTTCCCACACAGTCTTCTTTGATCCTTTGTTTAAGATAATATTTTGCAGTATGTTAATAACAGTATCAGATGGTGGTTACATCTGATGATGAAACCCTGATAATTATATTCTACCATTAAGTCCATCACTTTGATGTATATTTTGATGGAAGCTCATTATTGTGTTGTGATTTCTTTCTATTTTAGTAAGGCAAGACGGTTTTTGTCATTTAATTTTTGGTGACTGTATTAAATGTGTGTGTTCATATGTTAACAGTAAAGTGTTGATATTTTCACAATAGTGACAAAGTAACTTTGAATATATTTAGCCAAGGGAGTGAAAAAAAAAAACTCTTTGATGAAAATCACAATACATTGATGAAAGAAATTGATAGATGAATGAAACCTGTCACTTTCTTGGATTGGATAAAATCACATTGATACAAAGTCCATTATGTCCAAAGTGAAACAGTGTTAAATTGTGTCCCCATCAATATTCTTCATGTAAATGAAACAAATATTATTTTTTGTTGTTTTCTTTTCGCTTTTCCAGGTAAAGTCTTGCTCTAGCCTGACCAGCATGACCTGGAATTCACTATGTAGTCTCAGGCTGGACTTGAACTCATAGTGATCCTCCTACTTCTCTGCCTCCTGAGTACTGGGATTAAAGGCATGAACACAGGGACAAAAATATTACTAAAAAAAAAAAAAAAAAAAAAAAAAAAAAAGGTGGATGCACAAAAGATTGAAAAGGGGCAGAGACAGAAGGAACAAAGCCAGAGGCTTTGCAGTATTTAATTTCAAGGCATGCTACACAACCATGGTCAACAAAAAGACAATGGTACTGAATTAATAACAGATACTAAGAACAGTGGGACAGAATGTAGATCCCAGAGTAAATCTCAGACATTAATAAATTCTCATCAAAGGTGCCAATAATATACCTTGAAGAAAGAATGGCCACTTCTATTAATGGCTCTTAGAAAACTGGCTATCCACATGCATTAGATTAAAACATGATCCCTAACTCTCACCTTGAAAAAAAAAATCAATGCAGAGTAGATCACTAAACCTAAATGTAAAATATGAGATGTTGAATTATTGGTGTAGCCAATGATTTCTAGGGAAGAGATGCAGAAGCCCAAAAAACAGAACCAAACTTGACAAAAGGGATTAATTAATTTAAAAAAAAAAAAAAAAGTTCTTGGGCTGGAGAGATGGATTAGCGGTTAAGGTGCCTGCCTCCTACGCCTAAGAATGCCGGTTCCAATCTCCAGGTCCCACGTTTAGCCAGATGCAAAGTGACGCAAGGGCTCAATGCCTCACTTGACCACAAGGGGGCGCACACATCTGGATTCCATTGGCAGCAGCTGAAAGGCTGCTGGCGCCACGTCCATCTCTATCTGTCTTGTACTTCTCTCTATGTCTTTCTCTGTATCTCTTTCCAAAAATAAATAAATAAATAAATAAATAAATAAATAAATAAATAAATAGATCTTGAATAAAAAAGAAACCATCAACAAAGTGAAAAAAGTACTCTATAAAGTAGGACTCTTTGACAACTACTTATCAAACAGAATTTCTCAACACCCAGAACATACACGGAAATAAAATAAAAAAAAAAAAATAAAATAAAAACACTTATGAAAAACAACCTGAGTAATTCAGTTACAGTGTGTTTTAAACATATACTTTCAAACTGGGTGAGTTGGTGCACACGTTTAATGCCAGCACTCAGGAGGCAGAGGTAGGTAGCAGGATGGTTGTGAATTCAATTCCAGCCTAATACTACCTAGTGAATTCCAGGTCAGCCTGGGCTATAGTGTCACTCTACTTCAAAAGAAAAATGTCCAGGAAAGGAAAAATATATCAATGTTGATTATCATTCTGGTGCTTTGAATTGGGTATCCCCCATAAACTCATGTGTATTGAACGCTAGTTTCCCAGCTCATGGCAATTTGGGAATTGGATCCTTTCTGGAGGAGGTTTGTTGCTGGGGGAAGGATTATGTATGTTATAGGCAGCTTCCACTTGCTAGTGTTTAACATGCTCTCCTGCTGCTGCTGTTACCTGATGTTAGCCAGGAGGTGGTGTCTAGTTTCTGTCCATTCCAAATTTTCCCCACCATCTTGGAGATTCTGAAGCCAAAATAAATCCTATCCTCTGATCAGCTGCTTTTGGTAGGGTGCTTAGTGCTATCAAAAAGAAGGTAACTACAACAATTATTAAATATCAATGAAATGTAAATCAAAAGTACCATGGAAGATCAACTCAGCACAGCTAATATGGTTATCATTCAGATAGAAGAATACTGACTTGCATGTGCCAGGAAGGAAGTTCATATAGTGTTTGTGAGAATTTAAACTAGTAAAACCATTATAGACAGTAGAATAATATATTGGAGCTGGAGAAATTGCTCAGGAATTAAAGGTGTTTGCTTGCAAACCTTCTGGGCTGAGTTCAACTTCCTAGCACCCAAGCAAAAGTCATTAAGTGGTGCTCAGGTCTGTGATCATAACACACCTATGTCAATGGGCTATTGAGCCAGGAGAATTCAGAAGCTAGCAGGCAAGCGAGACTGGTGCATATGCAACAAGAGAACTGACCCTACTTCAAAAAGAAGGTGTATAGAGAGGACAAAAATCTGCAGGTTGTCCTCTGACATTCCTACTGATGAGGTGTGTGTGCCACACACATATCCACACACACACACGCATCATACACATTAACCATATCCACACAAATATATAAATACACACATGTAAACATAAATAACAAAATTATATCATGTCCATCTTTCCCCTTTCTGAGCATATAGCTGAAATAAATGGAATAAATTTAGAGATACCTGCATGCTGATTGTACCTACAGCTAGACACAGGATTAGCGTAGGTGCTCACCAACAGGTGAAGGCATAGAGAAAATGTGACACAAACATACAAAATGGAGCCATGAAGAAAAACAGAATGCCATTGGCTGGCAAAATAAAAAACTGGAGAATGCTATATTATGGGAAAAAAAAGTAAAATAAGACAGACACAAGACAAATACTGCAGGCTTCTTGTATGTAGAAGGTAACTTCAGTGAAGTTGAGGGGAGCATTATCTGTAGTAGACATTAAAATGGGTATGGAAGAGAAGTTTGGAGGCAAGGGTGACTGGACGTGACCAGGCAACACTAGATGCTTATATACAAATAGCACACTGAACTCCATTACCATGTACCACTAACATCAATTACTATAAAATTTATGAAAAATTGACTCAACATAAAAATTGAGAATAGAATATACTCATCACCATTAATAAATTTTCTATGCACATTTTTTGTATCCTTGAGATTGTGCATATCTACCTATACTTTGTTTTATATGAGTCATAGATTATATTTATGATTTGATTATATGCTATGTTCACAGTTTTCCTTTCTATTGATAGCTATTATGTTTCACTGTACAATTAATGATCTTTTTTTTCTGTAGTTAACACTATGCTAAAACAAATTTCATTGAAAATATACCCTTGCTTTAGAGTTATGTTATTTTAATTCATTGGCATTTGTTTGGTAAACTAATCAGGTATGCTATTCTTTTTCTGACCTACTTTATGCCTTTAGTTTTAAATGTCTTTGAATTAACTCCATGCTATTTTATTTAATGTGGCTTTAGATTATACCAGCAAAGAAAAATATTAGACTACTATGACCCTTGTCTTTAAGAATAAAATGACCAATTTTGAGTATTTTCTGAATCACCTTGTTAATTCAAGAAATGATAAAGAGCTGAAGTTTAGAAATTGTTTGATTTGATTGGATTTCACTCATAGTTCTACTTGGAGAAAGTCCACTTCTTGACAATGTGGGGTCTTTTGTTTTACAAATAATCAACATCTATGAATGCATCTTCATTATACATAAAATCTGAGTTAACTTGCTCCTTTCTTAATTCTGACATCAGTATTAGTGATTTCTGTCTTTTCTTGGTAACTTTCATTATGTTAAATTTTAAATGACTAAATATTAAAGTTGACATCAATTGTACATTAATTTCCAGTTTCATTAATATATATTCTTCATTTTATGTACCCTTATGTTTTGGGGGATTGATTTTCTACATATTTTTTTTTGTTCTACTTAGAATATAGCTCATTCAGGTATCAGCTTTTCTTGATTACTGAAATGTACATTAAAGCCATAAATTTTCCTCTTAGTACAGTTTCTTTGAATCTCATGTGTAGTAATTCATTATGATTAATCTAAACTATTATTATTTCCATTTGATTTCACTTTGATCTATGACTTATTTAGAAGTACATTTCTTAATTTCCAAATTATGTCTTTCTAGCTATCTCTTTGCTTTTGATTTATAGTTTAATTTATTGTACTCATAAAACCTACTCTAATTTTTTCCTCTATAATTAATTGAGATCTGCCTCATTTTGATACATCTAGTCAATTTTTAAAGTTGCATGTCCAATTTAAGCTATTGAATATGGTCTGTTTTATGTGTTTACAGTGCTTTACAAATATCAAGTGTGTCAAATTTTCTAATCATATGTTGACATTTTACATATTTTTAATTTTTTTGTCTACTTTATCAGCTCTTGACAAAAGCATAATAAAATACCCTATTATGCCTATGGCTGAACCTTTCAGTTTTGCTAGTATAGGATATGTTATAATGTTAGTTACTTTAAAATATTTATGTTTTGTTGGAATTATTAACATTTTATAATTATATTGTGTTTGTATGTATGTCAGTAAATGTAAGTTTCTCTGTGTGTTTTTATGCTGCAACATGTACTGGATTTTAAGTAAGTACTTCTGTTTATTTAAAAATTAATATAGTCACTCATATATTTTCAGTGAAAGTCTACTCATATACTGTTTGCTTTTAATTTTGTCCACATTTTCTCCTTCCATTCTTTGGGATGATATGTGCCTGTGTTTGTGTGTACATATCTGTGATGAGTTATGTTTCTTCTATTATTTTAGAAACTTTTATAGGAAAAATAGGATAAAGATAGATACTTTTTAAGCAAGCACCTTAACTGCTAAGCAATCTCTCCACCCATCTTCAGAAATGTTGGTTCTTTTAGGATCATTTCAATACTTTGCCAGGAGATTATTTCATATTTTCTCAAATAACTGATTTATATAAATTTCTATGTGATTTGTTCTATACAATGTAAACAACATAGCAGAACTTAAAATATTCATATTTTTCACAAATTTTATGATAGTGTAGCCTGATATTTAATTTGCTGGACGCCAGTATTGCTTAAACAGTGTTTACTTATTTGCATTTACTGTTTTCATTCTTCTGAGTTTTCAAAGGGATAATTTACTCACACTTCTGCATTTTTATTATATCCTTTGGTGTGGATCTCTTGGGAATGATTGCTCATAAGTTTAACTTATCTACAATGTCTTTATTGGCTTGCAGTTTTCATCATCAATGTGCTAAAGAATAATTTATGTATGATAAGTTTGTTAACAGGTAAAGAAGACCATGAAATAATCACCAGAACAAAAATACAGAAACTTTAATTCAACCATCCCCTCAAATATTTCCTGTCATAATGAAATCCATGACTGTATATACTAAGTATATATTAATTAAAAAAACTTTCAAAAGCAAGTAATTGATAGTAATATAAATATCATTAGCTGAAATTTACTATGTTGACAAAAAACAATCCTTACTGACTTAGACCAAAATATTTAGTTTAGCATATTTCTGTGAGCATACTAAATAACATTCTGAATATATTTGGCATTAGTAATAACATAAACTTATGTAAAATTTTGGTTTTGTGACAAAAACAATAGACAAATAGCATGAGAACTTACATCCAAACTCTAATATATATAAAATCTTTCATCTCATAATTGTAATGTGTATTTTTTATTCATACTGAAACTATTTATAAATGCTTTCTTTTTCCCAAAACTATATTGGTGGCAAATATAATGATGTAAAGCAGAAAGTAATCCCATTTTCATGAATCTTGTTCTTAAATGAAGAAGTATAGATAGTAATACAATGTTTGTGTCAGAAATTAATTCTTTGAAAACAAACAAGATAGGAAAAATATAAAAAAGTAGTGAAGACATTTCAATTTAAATACAATGCCTTGGCTTCATAGGAAAAGTACTGTTTTTTAAGAAACAAGTTTATTTGCACTAGAAATAATAAAATAACCAAGATAATAACATTTCAGGAATGTGTTTGAATCATTCCATTTTAATTTAAATTGGTCATGCAGCTGTTACATTGGCAGTACAGTTTTCTTTTGAAAGTTTCATATCTCAATAATAATTGTTCAAGGTGATGTCAGCAAAATCCTTGAATAAGAGGTGTTTTCACTGCATAAAATAGAATCCTTACCAAACAAAACTCCAGTTACTCACCATGTACATTTGAGAAGAAGAACCATAGTTCAATGGGTGTGTGAGGGGAAATATGGAGCTCAAGACACAGAGTCTTTATGGAGAAGGAAGTTAAGCAGTGCATAGCATCTACTCTTCCCTTGCTACAATCAAAATCAAACAAAAGGGCATAGGTAAAGAAAAGGTCTCCAGATCTCCAAATCCCCACTAATAGCAAGAATATCTAAAGTAGTTGTTGCTGGGCAGGATACAGCCCTGATATACCCAGCAGTCTTGCTGTAAGCACACTCATTTAAAAATAATAATTTAAAGAAACCTCAGTGAAATATTAGGAAAAACAGAGGATTCCATGGAGTTTGGAGTACAATGAAGGGTCTGAATGAAATATTCAGGGGCAGAATGTTGTGGAGCTCTATCTCCTGAGCCTGACATGATCATTGGAGTTTGGAACTCTCAGCATGACTGTCTGCACAAAATCAGCACAAAACTGGGTCTATCAACATTTCATCATGGGTAGGGGAGAGGCTTATGTGGGCTCATCTCTCTCTCTCTGAGGATATATTGGCAGTTAATGTTTGCAAGGAATAGGGAGGCATTTTCTTCAGTGTCATAGCACTGGTAAGTTGCCCATGGTCTTGTAAACAATCTATCACTCATGATCCTATACACAACCCTAATTAAACTCAATGGATCACAAAAAAAGGCATTGAAAATAGAAGGGTTCTAGTTGGAAAAGTAAGGAGATATACTGAAGTAGAAGGAGTGAATATGTTCAAAATATATTATATCCATCTGTGAAAATTTCATAATTAAACTTATTTTTATATATAACTAATATATGTTAACAGAAAAGAACAAATTTTGAAGATATGTAACTCAATAAATGTCACCCTAAGGAAGGGGGAGATCAAGCAGAATCACTTCTGATCTTAAAGGCAGGTTTCATTGGAATAACTCATTTAAAAAAACAAAAAAAGAAAACTTACAGGAATTAATGGATGGACACCAGAAAGACCACAAGCATTTGCTTTATGAATGATCTAGAAGGGAACAGAAAGGAAAAGAAAGCCACAGAAAAATTTCTGAAAAAAAAAAAAATTGCAAAGCCAAGCATGGAAGGCACATGCCTTTAATACCAGCACTCAGGAAGCAGAGGTAGGAGGATCACTGTGAGTTTTAGGCTAACCAGAGACAAAGGGAATTCCAGGTCAACCAGAGCAAGAGTGAGACCCGACCTTGACCCTCCCCCCCAAAAAAAAATAAAAAGGAAAAAATAAAGAAAAAAGAAATAATAGTAGAAATGTATAATTGTTGGGAAAGTGATCAACAGCCAAGTGTAGGAAATTTCAGACTCCTTTCAGTTCCAGCATGGTATTCGGATGTCCTGTGACCATAGCCTGCATTGTCTTCAGCAATAGGGTTGTAAGTTTAATCTTTTGTGACCTTCTGTACAGGGCTGCATCCCTAACCCTTTATTGGTGGTTTTATCTTGTAGAATGCTAGTCAGAATGAAGGTGCCCATGGAACGGTTTCTTAATGCTATCTTTATTTTTTTTTTTTTTTTTTTTTTGGTTTTTGCAAGGTAGGGTCTCACTCTGGTCCAGGCTGACCTGGAATTAACTACAAGTCTCAGGGTGGCCTCGAACTCTCAGCGATCCTCCTACCTCTACCTCCCGAGTGCTGGGATTAAAGGTGCCCATGGAACCGTTTTAATTTTTTTTTTTTTTTTTTTTAATCTGGTCTATGACCTGGAATTATTTTCTCAGGGTGGCCTTGTTATTCCTCCTACCTCTGCCTCCCAAGTGCTGGGATTAAAGGCCTTTTTATTTTTTTATTCCCTGCCCACCCTTTCTACCCTTCTAATCCCCTCCCAGCCATGACATTCTGTTTTACTTCCTCAACAGCTTGAGAAACCACTCCTCTCTTTCCACCCCATTTATTATCTTTCTTGGTCTCATTTCAGTTTTATGCCCATATTACTAGTGTTACCATGGTGTGGGAGAGCCCTACTGGAGTTTCCAGAAGACAATGGTCACCAGTAGCATGAATACGCAGGAACCCTGCAGACTACAAAACGAACGAGACTGAGAAGAAGTACACACTTGAGTAGTTGTGGCACACAGCCTCGACAGGTAACCAGCTGTTCTCTGACTGGACACACTCATCTCTGGAACTCATATCTGGTACTGGAAACCAAGTTTGAATCCTAGAGTCAGGAAAATGGGGTCTGGCACACCAAAAAATCTGGCAACCAACTTCGCTTCTAACCCCCTCTAACCCAGTAATAGCAAATCTATTCTCATGCTAGGTTGGAGAATCTGTTTTACTTTATAGGAAGTAGAGAAAATGGAGAACTTAAATCCATCATAAGACAAGAAAATAACTGACTTCTCACCATGAGACTTGTCACTTCTAACACATCTGCCAAAGCCCAGAAGAAACTGCAGAGGAAGTGAATTCATGAACATTGCTCTGAATTCCTGCCTGACAATGACTAGTCCCATGGTGATGGTGACCTATTCAAAGACCGATCAAAACCTAGGAAAGTAGAAATCCAGAGGCTACAGGGAACTCAACACTAAGAGTGCCAATAGGCCTGCCATGGCAGGGGACATTCCAGAAGAGGGGGGTGGAAAGATTTTAAGAATCACAATGTGGGCAGGACTATACTACCTCATAGGGACTGGCTGAGGCCTTCAGGACCCCACAGTGAATCCCATAACCCCAATAAAGAGGGTATCATGAGTTGGAGTGAGTGGATAAAAGTGTTATGCTCTATGCAAAATTTAAAAATAAATAAATAAAAATTTTTAAAAAGATTCCTAACTAATTTGAAAAAAAAAACATTTTTTTCTAAGGTATATCATAGTAAAATGATATTAGGCAAAAAAGTCAGAGAAAAAATTCTAAAGTACTAGGAAAACTATATTATCACACATCTAGGAATTTCCATCAGACAAAAGGATTTCTGATCAGAAACCTCAAATGTCAGAAGAAACTGTAATATGACATATTCAAAGATCCCAAAGTGAAACAAATATAGAAAACTCTACCTTCCAAAATAGTGTACATAGCAAAACTTCCCTTCAGAAATAAAGAGAAAGACTTTCTGAGAGAAATATCAACTATTCACCACAAGTGTAAGAAATGCTTCAGAGTCCTAAATTAAATGCAAAAAATAACTATCACAGTGAAACCACAAATAGATAATCACGAGTAGAGAAATACACTGAAAAGAAAGAAAACTTGAGGCTGGGGAGATGGTCGAAAGCTTAGACACTTGTTTGCAAAGCCTGAAGGCCTGGGTTTGATTCTACAGTACCCCATGTAAAACTAGATTCACAAAGTGATTTGCATGTGTCTGGAGTTTATTTATAGTTGCAAAAGGCCCTGACACACTGTCTCTGTCTGTCAATACAATTTCACATACATACACTTTAAAAAGGAAAGAGATCTTATTGATTTTATTTTTATCAATTCAGAAAGAATCCAACATACAAAAATTTTAGAAAAAAGAGTGAATGAAATGCATAAAAAATCTATGAAGCTGCTATAAATCAGTGATAGAATTATATCTTTAGACATCAATAATAACAGAAATTTCTAGAAGAGTGGGTAGAAAGATTGTAAGAGCCACAGGTTGAGACATCATTCCCAGAGATATTCCCTCCCCTCAAAAATAACAGATGGTAATAACTGTGATGTTTGATTTAATACCTGCCATAGGGTTATAGGGAAATGAGCAAGAGTGGTGCTTTATCAGTGAAACTTGTACCAGCATAAGGGTGAAGGAGACGACACAAAGAACATTCAACCACTACCAAATCAGATATCCAGAGACACAGAGACTCACAAAACCTCAAAACTGAAATAGACCTAAAATGAACCCAACATGGCTCAGGAAAACTTGCAGAAGGGGGGCAGAAAGATTGCTAGAACCATGAGTTGGGTCATTATGCACAGAGTCATTGCCTCTCCCACATAACTGATGGCTACCCCCATAAGGCAAGACCCACATTAACCACGGGATGAGGACAAGGAGAAGGCTAACGATGGTACCATCATGGCTGTATATATACTATATACATAACTAATAAAAATACATTAAAAATAAATAAATAATGGACACCTGCTCCCAGAACACATAACCCACAACATCATAAGGTATATCTACAATCCCACTGAGGAGGATCCCTAACAGAATGGGGGTAGGGACAAAGGAAAAGACCCAACATATGATGTATGTTGTTAATAATAATAATAAGAAGAAGAAAATTACCTGGAATATAAATAACAACATCCAACATAAATTTAATAAATCCCCAATTAAAAGAATTGAACTGAATGGCTGAAATGTGATGCTAACCATTTGTTGCTTAAAAGAATCCATAATGACTAATAAATACATTTATATATTACAAGAATAAGGATGGAAATGTGTGTGTGTTTATACATGTGCATGTATGTATTTATGTATGCATGAGACCATTACATACATGTAAATGAAAAGCTAATGGAAGGTCCTAGACCCTAATGGAAACCTTCCACATTTCTTTGGCTAAATAGAGAGGTTATGACCATCAAAAAGCCTTCCAAATTTTTATAGATGATATGGTAGAGGACTGGAGACAAAGCTTAGCAGATTAGGCACTTTCCTGCGAAGTTTAAGGACCCAGGTTAGATTCCTCTGTAGCTATGTAAGCCAGGTACACAAGGTGGGCATATGCAACTGGAGTTCATTTGCAGTGGCTAGAGGCCCTGGTGCACCTATTCTCTCTATCTCTGTGACTCTTTCTTAAATAAATGAATAAATAAATATTTAAAAATGTTTAAAACAAAAGATACAGTAGATTATTTTCCTAACACTACAAAAATGGACAACATCACTGTAGAATGACCAAGAAAAATTTAACAAAGTATAGTGTGTGTGTGTGTGTGTGTGTGTGTGTGTGTGTTTGAAAGCACAGTGATAGAAAGGAAATATCATTAGATCTATAGCACAGGATAAACTCTAATAAATTTAATATGTTGGCTATGTTAACATCCTGCTTCATCTAATTATCTGTTTATCCAGATAAAAAGCACCAAAGATGTTTCAGAGTTAAATTACACTAAAAGCCAATGGACTGCAGAAATATTTGCAAACATGTCGCCCAATAAGTGCATACATCTGGAGTTTGTTTGCAGAGGCTAGAGGCCCTGGTGCATCCATATTGTCCCATTCTCTTTCTTTGCCTCTCTCTCTGTCTTTCTATCTTTCTCTCTTTGTGCATCTCTCTCTCTCTCTCTCTCTCTCCTTTCCTATAAACAAATAAATAAGATTTTAAAAAATAAACAAAAAATACATGTTCTTGTCTTCACACAGAATGTTTTCCAATATAGAGCATATGTTAGACTTCAAAATAAGTTTAAGCATATTTATAGAAATTATGTGCTTCCTCTGTCACAAGGAATAAAACTAGAAATCAGTAAGAGGAAGATACTTCAACCTGAAGAAGAGGATATGTGAAAAGTCCACAGCCAAAATCATACTGAAGAGAGAGAAGCTGAAACATGCCAACAATGGTCAGAAGAAAGTCATATAGCATGGGAAGTTTTAGAGGTGTAAAGAGAAAAGGAGGAAGGAAACTGTAGATGTAAAGAAGGAAATCCTATTATCCCTGGAAGAAAGTTGTTAAATGTCCTTACTGTCAACAGTGAATCACAGATTCAAGGAAATCTGCCTCACATTGCAGTAATAGTTTTCACTTCTAATGAACAAGCACATAAAGTCATGGATCTCCACTAATCATAAAAGAAATCCAAACCAAAGCCATGATGTAAAATCCGTTCATTAGCTACAATGTTCATAAGGAAAAATAAATCAATAAATGCCAGAGAGAATAGGGAACAAGGAGAACTCTTACCAACTGTGAGTGGAAATGGAAATTAGCATCATCTTTATAGAAAATAATATAGCAGTTTCTAAAAATATTGAAAATGGAACTACCATTAGATCAGACCATCTCAGGAGTGGCTGTACTTCCAAATGAAATGTTACCACAATTAAAAAAAAAAAAAAAAACCTATCTGCACTCACTACTGAGAAGCTAATACAACAAATCAACAAAACAAAACTGTCCATTGATGGGTAACTGCATAAAGAAAATATAATAGGTAAACATAATGAAATGTTAATCATCTATGAAAATGATTAAATACTATCATCTTACTGGACTTGTGGGGCTTTATATTAAGCAAAACAATCCAGACACAGAAACTGAAATACCACATATTCTCATTCCTATGTGAAAGTTAAATGGGTCACTTTCATAGGAGTGCATAGAATAGTGATGCTTAAGTGTGGGAAAAGGTAGGACAGACAGTGGCTAAACATAGGGAAACCAGATCACACATTTAAATAGGAGTACGTAGTATGTTTCTTTTCTTTGCAGTTGTATACACTGAACTCAGGACCTTGAGTGCCTGCTTGGCTAGTGATCTAACACCAAGTTACATCCTCAGCCCAGGAGCTATAAGTTCTAATTTTCTGTAACACAAAAAGATGACAATAGATACCAAGAATGTATTGAATTTTAGAAATAATGAGACAAAAACAAATTCAAAATTCCATAAACAAATAAAGTGTGACTGTTTAAGGCTACAAAAATATTAGCTATGCTATTTTATTACTAATAGTGTGTACACATTCAATTATCATACTATACACCCCATAATTATGCTTTATTATTTCAATGCATTTAAAAAGGAATAACTACTTAATAATAGCTACAATACAAAATACTAATAATAATATGACTGTTTTTTACAAGTCAATTATTATAAGAATATTATATAAATAATCAAATATAAAAATAATTAGGGCTGGAGAAATGGCTTAGCAGTTAAGACTCTTGCCTGCAAAGCCTAAGGACCTAGGTTCCATTCCCCATTACTCATTTACTGCAGATGCTGATGGTTTGCAGTGGTTACAGGCCCTGACAAGCCCATTCTCTCACTCTCTCTCTTTACCTCTCTCTTTCACTAATAAATAAAACATATATATATATATATATATATATATATATATATATATATATATATACATACATACAACTAAAAATACTTATAGTGAGAATGGAAGAGGCAACATACCAAAAATGAACATACTCAAATATGTTCTACCCATATGTGGGACACAGCCACAACTGATTTCTCTCCATTACCATATAGTTAACACAAATTCTGATTTTGACTAAAGCCAGAAGAATGAGTAGACATGGTTTCATCAATAATTTCCATTATTGTAAACTTTCCCAATATTGCTCAAAATTTCTAATACTTTTTTGGGTTCCCTTACATGTGGAGAGTGAATTTAAAATGAAAGTCTGAGCTAAGGATGGCTATGTGGGTCAAGGTACCTGCTTGCCAGCCTGCTGATTAGATATCAATTCTATAGCACCTACATAAAGTCAGATGCAAAATGACACTCTTCATTAACCCCAACACACCTATGAAAATGATAGATAGAAAACGAAGAATCCCAAAGTTTGTAGACCCAAGTACCTGTAAAACAACAGGAGATACTCTATCTCAAAGGAAGAAGGAAATGGGAAAACTAAAATACCAAGATGTCTTGTGACATTCACAAATGAGCTATGGCAAGTATGCACCCATATACACAGAAACACATACACATACCATATATACATATATACATATATACATATACATACATGAACACATGGAGACACAGAAATTGAAAATTTGGTTGTTTTTGAAAACTATGAATTAGAAAATACTGTTTACATGCAGCAATAGAAAGGGATATATCTTGCATAGAAAGGTTTTATCTGCATATAATTTTAATATAGACAAATGTTCATTTCTTAACAAATTCTTAACTAAAATAATATATTTCCATTTGAAAGAAAATAAAATTAGCCATTCTTTACATTAATTCAAACTCTGAACTCTTTGTGGCAAGCCATCCATACATAACCACCATAGCTGACACCTTCTCCATAGGAAATAGTCATCGAATTCTGTTTTAATGCCATATATCATGTGAATACTGAAGAGCCCTCATTATTCATATAACAGACAGCACCCCAAGTGTACCCAGCATTAAATTGCTTTTGAACCATCTATAATATCTGGAAATGTCTCCTTTCAAATTCATTTTGGAATAAAACTCAATTTGAATTTTGCATTTACTGTGGTAACACACAAAGTCTATAGACAGGTTTGAAGGTCACAGTGACCTTGTTCCATAAAGTAAAATTGTGCAATATTTAAGGAACAAACCCCAGGGATTCTCTTCAAACCTCAGAATAAGATTAGATGTTTCCTTCGTGTATTTCTGGAAAAATAGTGTAGTAATAAACTCAGTCTTTTGTTAAAAATACAAGCTTATTACTTCTCAAACAGAAACAACATACTTGAAAGAGACATACCGAAAGCCATGCCATGAATCATGGTTACAGTGGGTTTATGTGTGACCTTGTGCAAAGAGCCAATCACAGGAAGAATGCAGTAGAGCCAGCTGCTGAGACCACATCATTCTGGGGCATACCTGGAGGAACATGGAAATTTTGTAGGTGACACTGATTATTACTAAATAATGCCTCTACTTGGCAAAATAAATGGTCCTGAACTGTTCTGTTCAAAGCAAACTCCAGAAAAGATATTACACCCTTTACTAGATATAGCTGATCCAATCCCAATTATGCTCATAAGTGTTTTTCAGAATTCAGTCAAGTAATCTTAACTTGGGCTTTCATTGTCCACAGTGTATGCACGAAAACCAGCTTGTACCAAAAGGGTTATTTTACAGGGTGAACTTAACTACCTAATGTCGGTTAAGTGTCAGTGATAAAAGAAGGGATTTTATTCAGGTTGTTTCTGAAACATTTAATCTTAATATCATATCATCAAACCATTTCTAGTCATCATAGAAAAGCACCCTAGTGCATAATATCTGTTTTTCATCTTAAACTAATAATTTATAGCCTTTTAGATGTAATAATAAACTTGTCTTCGGAAACATAATTGGTTAAAGGATTGAATTTGTTGATTATCTCAAGTTACACAATGAAAATGAAAACATATTATTGGTATCTATCCCTTTATAGGAAAAGACAACTTTGAGTTTTTCCTCTGAACCTGTTTGGATGGTTATTGACAGTAGAGCTATGTCAAGGATGCTTATTCGTTGTCACTGAGACTTTTTCCACCAGGAACTTCCCTTAAGATACAAGTAAGATGTCAAGGTAAAGAACAAAAAATAAATTGAAGGCACAAAATGAATGAAAGGAGAAACAGTTTATGTCTCAAATAAAAACAATCAATTATGTCACAAAGACAATGGAGTGGAAAGTAAACAATCATTTTGTTTATCAGATTAAAAAAATACAGTGTGCAGAGCCTGGCTACTCCATGCAGTTTTATCTACAACTCCATGCTCAGACTGTAGGATCCATGAGACCACCCATATTTTCTTCATTTTGCTCTCTCTTTCTCTTTCTCTTTCTCTCTTTAATTGGCAATTTTAAACTTGCCTTGTTCTTTTCATTTTTTAAATATTTCATATATGCATTTATGAGAGAGAATGGGCACATTAGGGCCTCTAGCCACTGCAAATGAACTCCAGACTCTTGTGCCACCTTGTGCATCTAGCTCATGTGGGTCCTGGGGAATCAAACCTGGGTCCTTAGGCTTTTCAGACAAGCACCTTAACCACGAAGCCAGCTCTACAGCTGAAACCTGCTACATTTTACAGTGACTTTTCAGTATTTCTGTTTAGTAATTTCATGGAAGAAAAATTCTATGTATTTATAACTCTTTATTTTGATAAAAGTATGCCCACTTTTTCTTCATTTAGTTTATATTTGGGAAAAACAAGATACATCTTTACAATAAAAGATTCCCATATGAAGGCGATTTCTATCACTTAAAGTACTTGAAGCATACCTGGAAAGTAAATTCTACTGATTCACATAAATGACACAAAAATATAAAGAAAAACCTGATCAGATTAAAATTATTTTACTTGTTATTCCAAGCCTCCTTAGGTTTTGTAATTAAGGAGAGAAAAAAAATGTGAACTCTTTTCTATTAATTTGGAAATAAAATAATTTTTATTTTAAAATAAAATAATAATTACTCTAAAGTGTTCTTAAAAGATTGAAAGCAGCAATCTACTCTTGTGAAGAGGAAGGTTTTGTATTTGTTCCCTGTGAAGATGACACAAATGATTTTGGTCCTGTTCCTAAAGAGCACATAGATTCTTTAAACAGGAGCTATTGTAAAGTCACTCTGACTTGTCAGCTGGGATTGTACCACTTAGCACATTTTGTGAGACATCTTCTCGAATGAATCTTCCTGCCCCCAGACTGTTAATGGCCATATTGCTAGGGATGCCTGAGGAGCCTAGGCATTTGGGTTTATTTAGAGTAAATCTTAGATGATAAAATCAGTTGTTTATTTTGAATGGAAAGAATATACAGCAATTAATATAAAAAAGAATGTATAAATTCTTAAGCAGTGGTATCCAGTGTTACCTTAGACAGTCACCCCATTAAATGCAATTTTGCATGACAATGAATCACACATTTTCATTCCTGGCAGGAGCCTTAGAATAAGCATTGTTCCAAGAAATATTCAATGACCCAATCCCATTAATGAATACAAAAAGAATTCAGTTTGTATTTTGCATTATTTAAAATAACACCCATCCACAATCCCTTGTGTGTGTGTCTATGTTTGTATGTGCATGTTTTGGGTGTGAGCACATGTGTAAACATATGTGTTCATTGTACCTTATTTTCTTTGACACAAATAATATTTTCTTGGATATTTGCTATTTATTTTTGGTCCTTGATCCTATGTAGTAATGATGTGTGTTGGGCAAGTTTGTCCTAGAAAAACGGATTATTAAAGATATGAAATTCTTT
Organism: Orientallactaga sibirica; assembly: GCA_036365145.1. Lineage (NCBI taxonomy): Eukaryota > Metazoa > Chordata > Mammalia > Rodentia > Dipodidae > Orientallactaga > Orientallactaga sibirica. The sequence goes on along the minus strand of JAEOAD010000023.1, from coordinate 9,372,537 downwards.
ATGCTTATCAGCTTACTTTGCAAATCCCAAACCTAGAAACAAACTGAATGCTTTCAATGAGTGTATATGGACAGATTAATTAAAAGAAAAGCAAAACTCTGCGGTTTATCTGTACAATGGGAAACTACTTAGCAATAAATAAACCAAAAGTATTGACACACTGAAACTTGTATCAACACAAAATCTAAAATAAAAAAAAAATGCATGTGATATGCACTACCCCATTTATGTATCTTCTTGAAATAAACATCATTATAGTGAAGGGGAATAAACTAGATAGACATTTCCAGGGGTTAGATTGAGCTGGCAAAGGGCATTTCTTGTTGGTGATGTATTACCTATGTTAATTCCTTTTTTATACATTTTATTTATTCATTTATAAGGAGCAAGAGAGAGAGGGAGAGAGAATGGGTGGCCAAGTCCACTAGCTGCTGCAAATGAGCTCCAGATAACATGAACGGCCTCTACTCCAGTTTCCAACACAGTTTTTATTCCCTCTGAAACCTCCAGAGCTCAGCCACCACACTTTGTCTTTCTCTCAGCCTCCTTGTCTTCTGAACCCGGACACTGGAATGGCTCTTTAAGCTCTGCTTACAGCATTGTAAGGCTTCTCTAGCCAAAAGTTTAAACTCCTCAAAATCTTCCCCTCCTTCATCCAGTTCCAAAGGCCTGCAAACACAGCCATTTGATCAGCTGTATCATAGCAACAGCCCTACTTTTCTGAACCATATTTCTGTATTAGTTGCTTTACTCAATGCTGTGGTCAAAACCTGAGAAGAAACAGTTTAAGGAAAGAAAGATTTGTTTTGGCTTACAGTTTAAGGAAATACAGTTCACCATGGCAGGGGAGGCACAGAAACAGGAGTAGGAAGCTGTCTGGTCATATGACAACCACCCTCAGGAAAAGAGAGAGAAGGAAAATGAAGTGAGGCTGGGGTTTAAAACTTTATGATCTACCCACTATGATGCTCTTTCACCCAGATGACTCCTCTTCCTACAGGTTATAGCACCTCACAAAGCAATGCCACCAGCTGGGACCCAAATGCTCAAACAGATGAGCCTAAGGGGGACAATGATTATTCACACCATAACAGTTTATATCCCAACTGGGATATTATTACAGTCTATGACTAAAAAAAAAAAAAAAAAAAAAAATTCTCACTGCTAAAAATCCTTCCAAAGAAATAAAAACTTGGTATGTGACTCAACACATTTGAGTCACAATCGCCTATGTTTCTAGCTCAATATAAAAATTTAAAAATATTAAGCAGACTCTCTAATAAAATAAGGTGATGTTGTATAACATTTAATATATTTCATACAAAATATATAATCTAATTACTATTACATAAAAGTGAAAATGCCTTATATTTAAGACAAATATTTATAAAAAAGCAGGGTGAGATCTATATTTAAAGATACATGTTTTAATAGAAATTTGTTGTTTATCTTTTGACAGAACTATACAAGTGCTATCAAGACTGCTAGTTCTAAATTTAAAATAAAAATATATATAAAATTAGAATCTCTTAGACACAAATTGAACTTAATGGAGCATACTGAAAAACAAAAATATTTAGCACTTCACTTTTAAAAGGCTGTTTGTTATTGATGGTTGAAAGAATTTCAGATGTGCTCATTACTTAGGCTTCAATCAATACAAGTGTTTGTCCAAAATCATCAGTAAAGATTATTAAATGTGTTTTCACTACTTTTAATTAATCATTGATTGCTTTTGAGAAACATTTGATTTGTGGAGCAATTTAGTTGTTTCACTTGGATTTTCTTACCAGTGATGGATTCTACCTTTGTCTGTGATTTTTATTTTATTGCCTAGAGTAACACACATAGGTAGGTATACATAGATCCCTCATACTATAGAATGAATTAACAAAAGACCAAAATAAAGTAGCATTTTTTTCAAATTAAGGAAACAGCTTACTATTTTTGTTCTAAGTTAAGAATATGATGTATTTTAACATTAAAGGAAGTTTGGGAATGAAATGAAGCCACCTTATACTAGTGTTTTTAGCTAAGGAAAAATGTAAATGTTTAACACATAGATTACCTGAAAGTAAAACATGATATATGACTAAACAATGTGGTTGAAAGTTAGTGTGATAATATAAAGTGCATGATGTACACTAAGTTAAAAAAGGAAAACTCCCCCAGGATATCAGTTCTCAGTGGTTCTTGGTGATTTTTCGTATGTTCTCTTTGCATTCCCCCCATTTCCCTCTCTCTCTCTCTCTCTCTGTGTTATCTTGTCTTTTATTCCTTGCAGAAAAAAAAATGATGTTTTCTTGGATATTAGCTGTGCACTTTGGGGGCTTGATCATATATACTAATTTTGTGTTCCAGGGCAGTCAAATGAAGGCTTGGAAGATGGCTCAATGACCACACAAGGATAAGGATATGAAATCATTTCTCCAGATCCCAGCAGGAACATGTGTTTGTAATTTTAGCATTCTAACTGTGAGATAAGAGGAAGCTAGGAAGATCCCCAGATGCTGACAGTCAAACTAGACCAATGTCTGCAGCAATGGACAACAAAAAACATCATGTTTCAAACAAGATGAAAAACAGACTGTTACCCAAGGCTGTCCTTTCACCTCTACATGTGCCCTATGACACACACATACACACACACACACACACACACACACACACATAAAAACAAAAATAAACAAAGGCATAATTTGTTTTCTCTACATTTTTAATTTATTAAAAAATTTTATAGAGAACATGAGAGAGGGACAGCAAGAGAGAGAGAAAATTGACATGCCAGGGCCTCAGCCACTGAAATCAAATTCCAAATTCTTTGTTCACCTAGTGGACATGTGAGACCTTGCACTTACCTTACCTTTTTGTGTCTGGCTGATGTGGGATCTGGAGAGTAGAACATGGGTTTTAGGCTTTTCAGGCAAGAGCCTTAACCACTGAGCCATTTCTCCAGCACTGTTTTCAGTACATTTTTAGAACCTGTAATCAGAACCAGAGTGATATACTTTGACATTGAGTCTCTGCCTAGATAGACCTGGATTATGACAAACAAGCTATAGAAATACCAATTAAGCTTTCACTTCCTCATCTGAAAAAAAGAGACAAAATACAAGCTCTACTAATTTTCTAAGTATTACCATAAAGATACTACAAATGTTGTGACTCAAGTAAGGTATTAATTTTCTCACAGTTCTGGAGTATGATGTGGGAGTTGAATTTGGTAAAACATTTTGTTTCTTGTGAAGCTTCTATCCTTGGTTTGCAGATGAATGCCTTCTCACTCTGTCCTTACATGGCTATTTCAATGTGGTCTGTGTCCCTGGTGTCTTTTTATAAGCACACTAGACACAGTGGGTTAGAATCTCATCCTTATGATCCATCTTGCTTCAATTATCTTTGGAAGCATCCTATCTCCAATTTTATTCACTTTGGAAGTTAGTTACCAAATGAAAATTTGGGGAAATAAAAAAAGTCTATAACAGAAAATGTATCATTTTTTTAATCAGATGTGTACACATTTTATTCTTATGCCTGTTACATGTGAGTGTAGTTTTTCTTAGAGAATTAGGAAGCATTGTTTAAGTAAGTTCTAGCATTTTAAAACTACAGAATTCTTCATTTTTCATGTATGAGAAGACAACCCAAAATGTCATGTTCTGAACTAGTCATTTATTTAACTTCCAACATTGAGAGAAATCCCTATATGAGGTGGATTCTTCTATGTGATTCACCAAACTTGCCCAGGCTTGAGTCATTACTGCTAAGTTTGTTATTGTATCTGCAGTCATCTGGAAGATTGGCCAGGTTTGAGAAGGCACCATCTAGAATATCTGCATAGCCTCTCATGAGTCAGCACTTGAAGTCAGCAAAAATTTTCCACATGGCTACCAGTGTCACAAAACAGCAAGAGACCATTCCGATGCTCAATTCTTTACAAATCTCATTACGTCTTCATACATGCTACAATTGGCCAATGGAAATCTCATTAACAGGAAAGATGCAAGAGGAGGAGAAAAAGATTACACAGGTTAGGAAGATCTGAAATACCTCAATGTAAATATGCAAAAACAAGAAAGAATGGAATTTTGTGCAATTTTAATTATATGTCACAAAACCGTGAACCATAATAATTGGGTTCTAAATAGAGTGCTCTCTACAGTCAACAGACAAGATGCCTGATCAAACTTCTGTGTAGAGAACAGAGATAGTACATTGATTAAATTATATTTCTCAAGTATGCCAGCTTCATAAAATATGCACAGAACAATGAGTGTGTTTATAAATATGTTTTATGATAATCAATCAAAAAACTAATGCCTTGGGATGGAGAGATTTCTCAGTGGTTAAGGTGCTTGCTTGCAAAGCCTAATTACCTGAGTTCAATTCCTCAGTACCCACATAAATCCAGATGCACAAAGGGGTGCATGCATCTGGAGTGTGCAGTGACTAGGACCCCTTACATATCCATTCTCTCTCTCTCTCTCTCTTCATTTGCAAGTAAATAAATTAATTAAACTATTAAAAATGCAATCTGTTTAGTCAACTCTGGACATTGAGTTTGTAATACCAGTGTTAGGTACATAAAAATAAATTGAGAATATATTTATTGTGAAGTCATCTGTGTAATTATATGCATGTTCTAAAAATCTCACTTGTGGAAGCCAACACCTATATAGAATGCTTTATGAATTACATGATAATACATTGATAAAATGATATCTACAATCCTAGAATATGTAGATTAGGTTACCACCTCCTTTTCCACCTACTCTTCCTTTCCTAATCTCACTCTAGCCCAGGCTGACCTGGAATTCACTCTTTAGTCTCAGGGTGGCCTCAAACTCATAGTGATCCTCCTACCTCTGTCTCCCACCCAAGTGCTTGGATTAAAGGCATATGCCACCAAGCCTGGCTAGACTTCTGTAGTAATTTCTATATCTATTTACCATCAACTTGTCTACAACCACTATCTGCCATTTATTATTCTTATTTCTATTTGCATCTACTATTTTAACAGCTAAAATAGTGAGAAATTGATTTGTATAAATAAAACAAAACATACATTTATAAAAACTGCATCATAACAGACTGATTCTGAGAGAACAGAACTTGAATGAAAACTATATTCAAATTATATATATATATTTCCCAGAACTTCTGATGCACATTGCTTAGAAATGCTCTTCATATGTGTGTCTGAGATGAGGTCTTGCTATGTAGGTTAGACTTAAAATTGTGATCATCCAGCCTCAGATTCCTGAGTGTTAGAATTACAACAGGTTTGATACCTCACCTGACCTGGAAATGCTCTTTTACCTGAAAGAAAAGAAAAGAAAAGCATTGGCTCATTAACATATTAAGCATCATAGAAACACAATATAAATTTTTGTAAGAATTATGTGAAATATCAATTTATTTTTACATTTGAAGAAATCTGAAGTTTAATCATGATATGTTACAATTGTAGAAATCTGAAATCTCTGCCTCAGAAATAATTGTACCAAATGTATAGATTTGTGTGTGAGCTGGAACAAAAACTTGGTAGCAGAGGCTAGGAAGCTAGTAAAAGGCTAAGGGAGGGAGGAGAAGACTTAAGGGGATAGCATTGTACATATGTAAGTAGAAGAACAGATTACTGGGAGGCGAGGGGAAGAGATTGCATAAAAGAAGGGTGGGGTGAGGGTCAATAAAATTTCAGGATATTCTGAATAAGACATATGAAAACTGACTTTTTGGAATAATGGTGATGGCCCATCCAGAAACCATAGATTGTTACTAGAAATTTTTCAGTGCCATGGATGGGATACCTTCCAGTGAGTTATTGGCCAGGGAGATCCCTGTTGCCTCCAAAACATTACAGACTATTCACAAGGCCCTTGGTTTCCCTTGAGAAACAGATGGTAAGATCCTAATGCTGAAGTCTTCACATGCCTGAGTGGCAAGGACACTGAGAAATCAAGTTGGTACTCAGCTGAAAACCTTCTCCCTGTAGACCAGCCAACTGAAAGGTGGAGAAAGCTGTACTGTATGCAGCCCTATGGGCAACAGAAGCCATCAGTTGTGAAAACAGTGGACACTGGAAGCCTCAAGTTCAGCCACACAGGCAAAATGACTGATCAAATGCAATTGTGGTATGTCTGTTCCCTAATTGGACTGAAGGCCCACTCTATGGGAAGGAATACATGCCTGGTACTGAAAACCTAACCAAAAAGCCTATGGCAGGGGAGGTCATGAACCTTAGGGGTATAAAGTCTGCTCTTGTCTTGCTAAATGTATATATTATTCTCACCAACCTGTCCTGAAAGCACTAAACTTAATACTCATATTCATATATTAATGTTACTCTCACTTTTGGTTAGAGAAGCTTCTCTTTTCAGATGGTGGTGACCACTGGGATGACCCAAAAGGAAACATAGTGCTGAGAAGAAGGGACGGAGGACTGTCCAGCACTGAAACATCTCTATCACACCCTCCAAGGCTCAGGGCCCATTTACGGTAGAAGTGGTGGGAAGAATGTAAGAGCCAAAGGAAGGGTAGGACTGCTTACAATGCAACTGTCCAGACAGAAATTTGCCTCAATATCCATGACCTCGCAGTGCCTAGTAATACCTTCACAAGACCCTCATAATAGGAGAAAAAGATGATGACATCAAAATAAAATAGAGAGACTAATGGAGAGAGGGAGGGGTTATGATGGAGAGTAGAGTTGTGAAGAGGAAGGGGGGAGGGAAATATCATGGCTTATTGTCTGTAAGTATAGAAGTAGTCAATTAAAAATAAAAATTAAAAAAAAAAAAAAACAGGCACATGCATCTGGGGTTCATTTGCAGCAGTAAGAGGCCCTGGTGCACCCATTTATTCTCTCTCTCTCTCTCTGCTTGCAAATAAATAAACAAAATGTTTTAAAAATAAAAATAAAAAAAGAAATAATTGTATCAATAGTTTACTTTTTCTTTAAAGAATATTTTATTAAACTACCAATCTAAGTGAAACTTTCAGAAAAAGTAATAAGTACATTTTTTCCCAAAGAATACATAAATTAATTAAATGCTATTTTCATCCACTCTGATGCCCTTCCTATTTTTTCATTAAGTTAAATGGCATCATAAAATATTTTCCAAATATATGCCTGTTTACTGAGCTAATAAAGTAATTAGTTTGATTTAACTGATGGTCAACTCAGGCAAACAAATTCTGTCAACACAATCTGTGTTAACATAGGGAATATTTATAATTTAATACAAATCATGTCCAAATGTAATAATTTATGTAGATAGATTCCTGGCTAGACATGGCAAGCTAAACAACTGTTTGGAAAATGTTTAGAAACCAATTAAAACATAGATTTGATGAAGATTAAAGAAAATAAATCACAAGAAAGAAACAGATTCACATACATTTTTTGGTTATAAAACAGTATAATTTAATTTAAAATTGAAAAAGAAAAAGGTTAAAATAATGAACAGATGATATGATACACCTAATATTGGCCCACCAAAGGTATTCATGTCCTCATCCTCTCCAAGGAACTTTGTGCAAATTTGACTTTTACTCAGAAACGGACTGTACGTGCATTGTTAAGAGCTTTTAATAACATGGGCTATGTAGGTGGACCCAATGTAATGAACAAAAGTTTATGAAAATTCGGGCTGGAGAGATGGCTTAACGGTTAAGGCTCCTGCCTGCTAATCCTAAGAACTTGGTTCCAATCTCCAGGTCCCACTTTTAGACAGATGCAGAGTGACGCAAGGGCGCAATGCCGCACTTGACCACAAGGGGGCGCACACATCTGGATTTTGTTCACAGCAGCTGAGAGACTGCTGGCGTGCCCATTCTCTGTCTCCCTCTCCCTCTCTGTCTGTCTCTCTCTGTATCTCTCTCCAAAAATAAATAAAATAATTAAAAAAAAAATTAAAGTTTATGAAAATTGGAAAGGAGGCAAGGAAGAGAGTCAAGATTATGTTAAATAAGAACACAATTATCTGTGCTGGCTATCGAGATGGAAGTCAGGACACAGGTAAAGTATATGGGAGATGGCTAAGTATTAGAAGCAGTATGGACACAGAGAGTCCCATAGATACTCCAGCCATGAATAGAACAATGAACCACTTTGTTATTTGTGTTCAGCATGAGACAAGATCAGTCAACACAACATTTGGTCATGGATAAGTCAGGGGTTCCTGAGACCCCATTCCTCCCTGATGAGCTGATAGTAGCTGCGACTGAGGGACTCGTTCTCTTGAGTGGTCTAGCCACTGGGAAGTGGAGGGAACAAAGGACTCAGCAAGACTGCAAGGAGAGGAATAAGAACATATCATAAAATGTACACACATAGAAAATTGACAGAGATCTAGTATTTTATTTTTTACTTATTTATTTTTAATTAGCAGGAACTTTGTATGGACACATCATGTGTTGGTGCCATCATTTTCATCCTCCCTAACTCCATTCCATTTCCACTCTTCAGTGGGATTCTTGGTAATCACCATGCATTTGGGGGTTATGAGTTGTGAGTGCAGCAGTCATGGGGGTAGGGGAATGCCTGTGGATATTACCTCCCACCCTGTGGCTCTCACAATGTTTCTTTCTCCTCTTCAGCAAAATTCCCTGATAAGTGGTGGGTGTGTTTAAATCTACTTTAGTGCCGAGCTCTTAATGTCTTCTGAATTTCTGCTTTGGTATGTTTTTGGTATCCTCTGTAATTTTCTCCATCACCCTGGCACAGGTTGTCAGGCTTGCCATGGAAACGCCACTCTTGCTTATCTCTCCAATTCCTCTGCGGTTTCACCTGGAACTTGGCTGATGTGTGAGGGGTGGTTCATCTCCTGACAGAGAGTCAGTTATCTTTTTTTGTCTTGTTGATAGCTTTTGGTTGTCCCCTGTTCTCACTGCCTTCTGAAAAAAAAAAAAAAAAAGGAACAGATTTTCCAAAGGAGAGGGAGGTCAGCATAAGTTAAGGGGGATAATCATTGTTAATTTAGAGAGAGTTTGATGAGTGTAGCCTCTCTTTTGGCCAAAACTAGTGAAAGCTTCTCTTAGGAGTCCATAATCTTGGCCTACATAGGATTCTGACTCAGTTCCCAGTTCCAGCTATGGGTTCCTTTCCACTGAACAGATCTCTTAACCAATCAAAAGGCCAGTGGTTACCTGCCTAGGCTTGGTGTCACCATGGCACAGGTGTGTACATCTTGTCAAGAAGGCTAATTTCATATAGCAGAGTCTCCGGTTTGCTCACAGAGTTGCTGGCCATTTTTTTTTTTTTTTTTTTTTTTTTTTACCAGCAGTTCATGTACTGCTTTCCAGCACTATATAGGCAGACCATCTGGGAACTAGCTTACTTCCAGATTTCAGCAAGATCTCTCAATATTCTGTGTCCTCAGCATGTGGTGTCTTCAGCAATACGGTCTTACCTTTTACCTCAGCCAGGTAATCAAGTGTTTTTATAAAAGCCTCTCTTGTTTTGGGAACCTTTTTGGTCTCTCTGATCAACAGCTTTATGTGGGTTGCAACCAATTTCTGGTACTGGTATTTATAAGCCAGAGCCAAATGTTTTAGGGTTAGGCTTCATCTCACCCTCTCCAGGGCCTTTCTTAAAAATGATTTCTGCCCCCCACATAATCCTATTGAGCGTTATACCTTTTGGTCTACTATCCAAGAGGAAGGTTTGTATGGTACCAATTCATTTTGGATTTTGTTTGTGTATTTCACTCCCCACCCTTCTGTTCCCCTCCCAGGAAATTCACCCATCCCTATTATCTGTCTCTTGAGTTTCCTAAAATGTATGCCTGCAACTGAAGCTATTCCAGGTTAGAAACCACAGATAAGGGAAATATGCAACCTTTGTCTTTCTGTGCTTGTGTGAGTTTACTTAGTATGATCTGTTACAAGTCCATCCAATATCCTCCAAATTTCCTTGTATCATGATTCCTTACTGCTGAGTAGAATCCCATTGTGAATCTATACCACATCCTCATTATCCACTTGGCAAATGATGGACATCTGGGTTTGTTCCACTTCTTAGCTATTATGAATTGATCAGCTATAAGTATGGTTGAGCAGCTATCTATGAAGGGAAGAGTCGAGCCTTTAGGGTAGATGCCCACTAGAGGAATAGCTGGGTCAGCAGATAGCTCTATTTCATTGTTTTTCTGGAGTCTCCATATAGATTTCCATATGATTGTACAAGTTTGCACTGACACCAGCACTGAATGAGAGTTGCTCTTTTCGCACATCCTCACCAACATTTATTGTCATTTGATTTTTTAATAATTGTCATCCTGGCTGGAGTAAGATGGAATCTCATAGCTGTTTTAACTTGCATTTCCTTTATGTATGGTTAAGTATTAGCCATATTTTAGAGATAGAGCGCGAGAGAGAGAGAATTGGCTGCTAGGGCCTCAGCCACTGTAATCAAACTCCAGAAGCTTGCACCACCTAGTGGGCATGTGCAACCTTATGCTTACCTCACTTTTGTGCATCTGTTTTACATGGGATCTGGAGAGTAGAACATGGGTCCTTGGGCTTCACAGGCAAATACCTTAACCTCTAAATCATCACTCCAGACCTCTGCCCCATTTTTGAATCAATCATTTGATGTTTTTATTGCTTAATTTTTTTAGTTCTTTGTAGATTCTAGATATTAGGCCTTTCAGTGGTGTAGCTGGTAATGATTTTCTCCCATTCTGTGGGCAGTCTATTGGCTTTGTTTATTGTATGTTTGTCTAATCAAAAGCATTTTAGCTTTATGAGATCCTTCTGGTTGAGTTATTGTTTAATTTACTGGGTTACTGGGGGATTATTCAGGAGATTTTCCCCACTCCTATATTGTAGAGAATTCCTCCTTTTTCCCCTGTCATTTAAGGGTTTCAGGTCTTATATTGCGGTCTTTAATACATTTGGAACTTATTTATGTACATGGTGAGAGGAGTGTCTCTAGTCTAAGGAATTCTCAAAGGAAGAATACAAATGGCTAATGTTTAAGAAAATGTTCATCATCCTTTACCATCAGGGAAATGCAAATTAAAACAACTATGAGATTCCACCTTATTCCACTCAGGATAATAATCATTAAAAAATAAAAACTCAAATGACAATAAATGTTGACAAGGATGCTTGGAAAGAGGAACCCTCTTTCACTGATGGTGGGAGTACAGACTTATACAACCACTATGGAAATCAATATAGAGTCTCCTGAAATAGATGAAAATAGAGCTACCTATGGACCCAGGTCTTCCTATATGGGCATCTACCCTAAAAGCTCCATATTTCATTGCAGAGATACTTGCTCAACCATATTTATTTATTATTTAATATTTTATTTGTTTATTTATCTGCAAGCAGAGAGAGAGAGAGAGAGAGAGAGAAGAAGGAGGAGGAGGAGAAGGAGGAGGAGGAGGAGGAGGAGGAGGAGGAGGAGGAGAGAGAGAGAGACAGAGAGAGAGAAAAAATAAATGGGTGGGCCAGAGCCTCTATCCATAGCAAACTCAAGTTGCATGCACCACTTTTTGCATCTGGCTTACAGAGATACTGGAAAATTAAACCCAGGTCATTAGGCATTACAGATAAGTACCTTAACTACTGAGACATTCCTCCAGCTCCAACATAGAACTTTAAATTCATATTTGTGAGATAAATTTTTGTAATGTGTTTGAGCCACTAACCTTATTCTGATTTTTTTATACTAGCAATAGAAAACCAGTATACCTTCTTTGAGGCATTCTGTTAAAGGTTCACTTGCTTTAGTTCTCCTGTGACACAAAAATGAAAGTCATGACATTATATGTGCATGGTGAACTTCTGTAAGCAAATTAGTAAGATAGGCATATCAGAAAACTTCTGTCAATCTACATAAGGAAAATTAAAATAACAATGAATATAATAAGTTGCATAAAATTGTATTCAAGGTTGCTTTTTGGTAATGTTGAAAACAGTGATAACATCTTTTTAAAATAAATATATTTACATGCTGCAGAAAAGTCAATGGATCAATAACTCAGAATAACATTAAGAACCATAAAAATATTTATAGACATTGATAAATTATGTTTATTTTTTAGCACAGAACATATAAACTGGTATTTTAAACAAATTTGCAAAGGTTGTGAAACAAGAAGCTACTACAATCATAACATGCAATACAAATATACAAGTATGAAAGAATTCTCCAGAAGTAGAAGCCCAATTTAAAAATCACTGGTGCAGTTATTTTCCAAATGTATAAAGTCTTCCAACATAAAGCCACTTTAAAAATAATTTGTTAATTAAATAACTTACTGTGCCAATAAATTAAATAAAATAATTTTATATTCAAGCAATTTGACTTTTGTTCATGAATAAACCATAACAAACTAGGGAAAAGTTTTAAAAGGCTATTTTCTTGTTAAATAAATTGATCCTGGGATACAGCTCAGCAATATAGTGCTTATCAAATATGCTCAATGCTGTGTTTTATGCCAGATAATTAAAAAAAATAATTAATTAATTGACTTGCAAAATAGGAAGTTGTAAGTTATTGAATACTATTTTTACTAAAATCAGAAACACTAGAAGGACATTTCTTTTTCATATTATTTGTAAAGTTAGGTTGCATGCCTCTAGAACAAAACAAAAATAAGAGGCATAGAGAAAAGATATTTTAAAGGACCATTAATTTTTACAATATATATACACATGAAAATTTCAAGGAAGTAAATTGATAAAACTTTCCATTAAAATAGTCAGTACAATCTTTTATAATAAGAAACTTACACAAAAATCAATAGATTTGTTGAGACAGAAAATAGGTTGTTAACATTCTGCAACAATAAGCAATAAGGCATGTTTGTTTTCTATAGGAAAATTGTATCTTTCTAATAGAAGAAATGAGTATGTAGAACATTATGCATGATTCATATTAGAATGTTTAAATATGCTCAGATGAACATATCACCCAAATTCATAGGAATTCAAACTTAGTAATTAGCATATGGACTCTTTCTTGCTACTCACAGGTATGGATCTTAGCATTTAGTTACTAATTCTGACAGAAATAATGGGAAAGCTAACAAGCAAAAAAGAGATGGACATAATTTTGGAAAGTTATTAATTAAATCAGGTTGGTCACATTCTTGCTAATGTGAAGTCATTCCCCTTCACTATTTTGGGTCAGAAAGTTCAGATTGTAGTCCAATAAAAATTAAATATTGGACATGCTACATCTTATGAACTGAATTTTTGTGTCATCCTCAAAATTCACATGTTGAAGTCCTAACCACCCATGATATAGTATATGGAGGTGATGCCTTTATGGGGTAAGCTGTTGTAGATAAATGTGGGGAGTGGCATCTGTCCAATCACCAGTGTCCTATGGAAAGAAAAGAACCATGATATAAGATGGTGAGTCTTGCTTTCACACACACACACACACACACACACACACACACACACAGAGAGAGAGAGAGAGAGAGAGAGAGAGAGAGAAGAGTTGCTATGTGAGGACAAAGAGAATCTATGACATGTGGCTGTCAGTTAGGACCAGCCCTTCATGAGAGACTGAATCTACTGGTATTGTAGTCAGGACTTCCCACCTCCAGAAGTATAAGATATAAAGTTCTATAGTTTAAACTGCACAGGTGGTAACACTTGGTGATGGGAGCCTCAGCAGATAGAGAGGCTTAGGATATACATCCAATAAGAATATGGATTCATTTAATTAATTAATTAATTAATTTATTTATTTATTTATTTATTTATTATTTTTTAGAGAGAGAGACGGAGAGGGACAGAGAGAGAGGGAGAGGGAGACAGAGAATGGGCACACCAGCAGTCTCTCAGCTGCTGTGAACGAAATCCAGATGTGTGCACCCCCTTGTGGTCAAATACGGCATTGTGCCCTTGCATCACTGCATCTAGCTAAACGTGGGGCCTGGAGATTGGAACCGCTGGAGATTGGAACCAGCATTCTTAGGCTTAGGAGGCAGGCGCCTTACCCGCTAAGCCATCTCTCCAGCCCAGAATATGTATTCTTAAGCTCTTCCCAGTTAGTCATCTCTTGAAGCACTGGTTTTCATTCAAGGCTTGTAGCTCCCTATGTCAAATCTTTTTTTTTCTTTTAACAAGCAGAATAGAGCTGGAGAGATGGCTTAGTGGTTAAGACACCTGCCTCCTAAGCCTAAGAACGCTGGTTCCAATCTCCAGCTGTTCCAATCTCCAGGTCCCACGTTTAGCCAGATGAAAAGTGACACAATGCTGCACTTGACCACAAGGGGGTGCACGCATCTGGATTTTGTTCGCAGCAGCTGAGAGGCTGATGGCGTGCCCATCTCTATCTGGCTCCCTCTCCCTCTCTCTCTGTCTCTCTCTCTGCAAAAATAAATAAATGAATAAATAATTAAATAAATAATTAAAAAATAAAGCAGAATAGAACAAGACAAGTGGTCTTTATAACACCATCCTTCAAGTACCAAAAACCTTCCTACCTATATCCCAGGTTTCATCATGTTTTATTTCTGATGCATATTGCACTATAATGAGATTATCGAAAATTATTTTGATAGATACTATGGTTGTAGCATTCCAAACCTTTTTATAAGACAGGGCATAGGAGAACATCTTTTGTTACTTGAAAAATTATGGTTAGCCTAGTTTTCTGACTGGAAGGAAACCAGGATTTCTGAGTTAAAAGTAGTAAAGTCCCCTTTCTCCTTTTCATCATTTGGATTCATAGAAACCATAGAATGAGAGGTAATCCTAAGTTTTCTTCAAGAATTATGTTTCCATTTTATCTATTTCTTCCCAACGGAGACACACAAAATAAATTCACCAGCTTTTATAGTTAAACTTTCCTCTTTTTAATAGTTTACATTTTAATATAAAACTCATTTAATAAAGAAAACTGACTGAAGGTAATTCAAAGTAAATGTTAAAACGGCTTATGTCTAGTTGTTTTCTGTTTTAGGACTTTTAAAATCAGAGTGGTAAAAATCACTTTACATTTTCTTTGTAAGTTTTGTTATAACGCAGCCTCAGAAATTCATTTACTGCTTATTTCATCTATGACAGCCTTCATGCACCAAAGGTGCTATCAGATCATTGGAGTGGAGACCATGAGGCTGGCATAGACACAATCATTTGCAGTCTGACTGCAGAAAAACAACATTGTCACTTAAATGTTACCTGGTATTGAATTCAATTATTTTAGAAAAGAGAATGAATATGAATCCATGTTTCTTTACAAAGAAATACAATAAAACAGATATGAATGCCATGTTTGTCAAATAATATTAAGCAAAACAATTTTTGTTTTCTACTGTCTTAAGTAAAAGACAGATTTTTTTCATGAAACAGAACACCAAGAACTTTTATCAACAGTCTTCTGTCATTTAGGTAATGTGGTTCAGATATATATTACTTATAATTTTACAGAACTATCTGTTATTTCAAGATATGAGTGATTATTTTTGAAAAACATCCTTCAATGTCCAAGCTATGTTCCAAGTACAAATACAAATATTGATACTTAAGGATGTTACATTTTTATTTTCTTGCCTGATGTAATACTGCATGGTTCACAAAAAGACTACCTCTGCATTCAATAATGAAACTAACTTTGAGCCAAGTGTGGTGGTGCATTCCTTTAATCCCAGCACTTGGGAGGCAGAGAGGGTGAGGATCGCTATGAGTTCAAGGCCACCCTGACACTACATAGTGAGTTCCAGGTCAGCTTGGGCTACAGTGAGACCCTACCTTGAAAAACAAACAAACAAATAATAATAATAATAAAACCAACTTAAATATATTTATAGAATAAATGATCATAAAATAATATTTTTTAAATATTTTATTTATTTGAGAAAGTGAGCAAGAGAGAGGTAGATAGACAGAAAAAAATGGGTAAACCAAGGCTTTTAGCCACTGCAAACAAATTCCAGACACATGTGCTACTTTGTGCATCTGGCCTTATGTGGGTACTGAGGAATCGAACTCCGGTCCTTGGGCTTTTCAGGCAAGTGCCTTACCTGCTGAGCCATTTCTCCATTCTTGAATTTTTTTTCATGTGTTTTCACTATATAAGTTAGAGGAATAAATCAGCATGATGCTTGGATTTCCATATGCACAAGGAAAACTTACACTAAACATAATATCTAACATATCTGTCTCTGTACTTTCTTTCAATTAAAATAATTTTTTTGAAAAGCTTACATAAAATTTACTCTCATCCCATTTTAAATATATAAAACAATTTTACTTATTACCTTTCTATGATAGGTTAGGTCATGGGCTTAACATACCTAAGAGCAATATTCGACATCTCCCCCAAATCCCTAACACCAGTTGTCACCATGATACTATTTCTATGTGTTTTGCATTTTATGTGAAGGCTCCACGTAGAAGTGATTTAAAGTAGTACTTTCCTTTCTAGTCTGTTTCACTCACTTAGCACACTGTCTTCAAGGTTCTTCTGTATTGTGCTTTTTTGTATGTTCGTGGATTGATCATAACCAAGTACAGTTTAACTTAGCATTTAAATAAGCTCAGCATTCTTTGTTTATGCCTATATGCTAAAGAGATTTGAATATATTGTCAATTTTAACGTGGAAAACTAATATTTGCCACAGAGGAAAGCAAAAGGAAATTTAGGAAAACTAAAAGAAGGTTATTAAATTCTAATGGCTTACTGCCTCTGAGGCTTCTGAACCTCAGAGTAACTTTCTCTTTGATGCAAATGGAAATTAACAAATGTTAGGGGGATGTTAAGAGGCCTCACCAAATGGAGACTTTAGTTTAAAAGACCATACTAGTAAAAGAAAAAAAAGTCCTATTTTTTTGTATTTATTATTCTTTAGTTTATTGCTTGGGATACTTGTAAAAATAAATGTTTATTTCTTAGGTTATTTGTTTCTTCTAAAGCCATATTCCTATGATTATGATGCCCCAGTTAGTTTCTGTGGAAATTGTAATGTTATTGGAAATTGATTATGGTTCCCTAGTGAGACAGGCAGTAGGACCAGGCAAAATATATAAGCAATGTAGCAAATGTCTTTTCAAGTAACATCTTATGTATTATTAAAGAACAAAGACTAAGGTAGATAAGTAAATGTAAAGATACATAGAAAAATAATGAGCTTTCCAATATTTCCAATATTTCATGTTATACCTTCCAGTATTTCCCTGAAGTGTCCATCAGTGTCTCTGGTTCTGCATTCTGATCTAGGGAATTATGCTTGTTCTGGGAAATAGATCCAACATGATCCAAAACAGCTGTGACTGCTTCCTTTTGATAATTAATTATTGTCCTTTAAGCTTACTATTTCATTGTTTTTTTTTTTTTTTTTTTATGAGAGAGAGATTTGGAATGCCTTGGCCTTAGCCACTGTAAACAAACTCCAGACATATGTGTCACCTTGTGCACATGTGCCGCCAGTGTCTATGCATCACTTTGTGCATCTGGCTTACATGGGTTCTGGGGAGTTGAACCTGGATCCTTAGGCTTCATAGGCAAGTGCCTTAACTGCTAAACCATCTCTCCATGCATTTTTAACATGCTATGTGAGCTTTTGCATGAATTTCAACCATAAATGATTTCAAGAGTAGTAAGTTAGACACACAGGGTGGTTGTATGTATCTAGAGTTCATTTGCTGTGGCTAGAAGCCCTGGCATGCCCATTTTCTCTCTCTTTCTCTATCTATCTCTCTATCTCTCTCAAAACACTAAATAAATAAATAAGAAATTTAGTACGGAGCCCATTTCTAGTCACAGACTACAGGACAGTAGTAGTTGTACACAATATAACACATGAGGGAATAAAGCAGTTCTCCAAACTTTAGTTCTCTTACCTGGAAAATGAACATTATATTACCTACTGTACAGGATCTATGGGAAATTAAATGTACTATCATATATGTGTTTGTGTATATATGCCTATATATATATTAAGATGAGGCATATGTTTATAGACCAATATAAATGTACATAAATGATTTTATATGATTGTGCATACACACAGGAATATGTATGTAAAGGTAAATATATATATAGTGAATGTCAACCAACAATCCAATGTATGTGAATGTTAGCTATTTAAGAAGTAGGGCTGGAGTGATGGTTTAGTGGTTAAGGCAGTTGCCTGCAAAGCCAAAGGACCCAGGTTTGATTTCCCAGGACCTATGTAAGCCAGATGCACAAGGGGGCCCATGCATCTGGAGTTCATTTGCAGTGGCTGGAGACCCTAGCACGACCATTCTATCCTTCTCTCTACCTGCCTATTTCTGTATTTCTCTCTGAAATAAATAAAAATAAAATATGTTTTTTTTTAAAGAAGTAAACATAGAGGCTACATTCTTTTTAAAAAATTATTTATTTATTTTAAGAGAGACACAGAGCAAGAGGCAGATTGAGAAAGAAAATGGGTGTCCGGGGCCTCCAGGCCCTGATAACAAACTCCTGATGCATGAACACTGTTCCAGCCTGAGGCTACATTCTTTTTCAAGCAGTTTACCACCCATCAAAATAGTTTGTTTGATAATTCCTGTTCTGAATCACCATTTCTTAAAATGTAAATGTGGGGGTGGTCACAAAAATATTGCAATATTAAAAAGTTTCTGAATAAGCAACAGCCAAAAATTAATATCATATCAAATATGTAAGGAGCTAAAATGATTCTGGGTGCCCTCACCCATGTTGATGCCACCAGCCTTGGTTCTGGGCACACAGAATGAACACTGTGCACTGTAGCATGTTCCCAAAATACCCACCTAATGCTACCTGAAAGAGTTTAACTCTGACACTATTTTACATTATTTATTGTAGTGTTTAACATACAACATCTCTTGCACTTACAGAAACAAAATGATTTACTTGTGAAAGACATAGACATTAAATAGTTTCTAACTATCATTTTTACCATGTAACTAAAGCAGAAAATAAGAGGCTTCCAGGAGCTCAACAATAAAGGGGGATTCTAACATGACTTCCAAGCATCAGGGGACATTTTTGAAGACAGGGGTGGTAAGAATGTCAGAGCAGTAGGGCAGGAAGGTGGTTTTTATGGCACTGTGCTCCAGACATGAACCAAGTGGTGCATTCATGACCCCATAGTGATTACCAAGACCCCCACAAGACCTGCACAGTTCTGAGCAAATAAACATTTTGACATGGAGGATGACAAAAAGAATGAGACAACAAAACAGAGGAGAAGGAATATCTTGAAAGAGGAGATTCCTCATGGAAGGGGGCAGGAGGAACAGAAGAGAAAGGACAAAAGAGTAATGTAATGGGAACAAGAACAAATTGCAGTAAGTCCATACATTAAAGTTCTCAATAAAGCTTTAAAACTAAAGGAAAATTCAGATGGAAAACAAACAAAAAAATCAAATCATATATTTAGCTCAGAAAATTGCCATTAGAATTGCTCCTTGAGTTATATAAAAATGTTGTTAAATGGATTTTTGCTTGGGATTACAACAGAGTTTCCATAATTCTTGAAATGGCTCGCAACATAATGCTCTAATTATTTATATAGAGAGGAATTCTCAGCATCCAAGATTACAAATTCAAAATATTTCTCAACTCTATAAATTGTTAAAAATGTTTTGCATCCTACTATATCAAATATTTAGTCAAGATTTTATTATTTGTATAAAATTAAATAAGAGCAGTTATTCTCATTATTATGCAAATAACTTTCATCTTTAAAAATGCTAATATTATATGCATACCAAAGAACTATTTTAAAATAAACTTCCTTATGGTTTATTGCCAGTAAATGTTTGGTATATATATTTTATTTGTCTCTGTACTTGGGTCATGTGAAATTTGTTTGAGTACAAAGTGATCATGAGTAGAAAAAAAAAGTCCAAGATGCCTTATATTTGATGATCTAAGGAAACAAGAAAAAGCTGTCTACCTATAATTTGTTAAATCCCCAAAGAGCCTTGACGGTTCTTGTAATTCCTGTATTTCTCTACTTGATTGATTCAGACTTAGCAGCGGCCCAAATAAGTCCTATTGGATGAGACACTCTTTTCCATCCATGGGAGTCTAGATGTCCACCCTGTGACATGGCAATAGTGAGAGAAGACTCCACCAGAGTCTCTGCGAGGCTAAGAACTCATCGTTCAAGTTCTATTCCAGATGCCTCTCTGTTTTGAACAGGTGAGTATTTCAGAGGAGACCTTGTGTTGAACAGGCCTCCACTAAAAGCAGACAGTGGAAATGGGTTCCACTTTATTTGCACTGTGTAGATAATTAGTCCAGAAAGTGTGACACTGATAAATATGTTTAAATAGAAAGCACTAGTTTGGATTATGTTTTGACTGCCTACCTTTGTGGCTGCTTCTTCTGAAACCAGAGTCCAAAAACGTGTGTTATGCTCTCTTCATGCCCAAAAAAGCTGTATTTTCAAATGCTAGATGAAACTCCATTTTCATAACACACATACACAGCTTCTTCCTCACCTTGACATAGCCTTCCTCCTGAGCCTCATTCCTCATAGCTTCCACCCCCCACTCCACCTTGTCTCATGCAAACAGCCTCTCTCTAGCTCATGGCATGGCTCCTTGAGCTGAGTTTATCTGGTGTGTCTGTGTTTACATCAGACTAACTTCTCCTTCAAAGCAAACAAATTTTCTGTTTACTATAGTCAATAAACATTTATTGAATAAATGCATTTCCATTTCCTTGTTATTCCCAGGAGTTATTTCTAATGATTAGCCTAACATTTTCCTTTGAAATTTAAATTGTATTTCCTGCAGCCTTCCCATTAAAGACACAAAGCATTATTTTAAGATGTATCCTATACATTTTTAACATACAGAAAGATGTTGTAAAGTAAGCACTTATTTAATTGTCTTTTGTTATTCATTCATTGCAATTAATCATAGGCACATTCACATTAGTAGACGGTCCATAAATCTTTGAATAGTGAGTGTGGGCAGATAATTTCTTTAGACTATTTCGATAGAGTGACATAAATATCAGTGCAACACTGAAATTCTTATTCATTAAATGCACAAAAATTGTTACTATGTAAGAAAAGAAGAAAACAGAAATAATTGAAAGAACATATTTGCCTGTACTGCAATGTGTTAAAACATGATTAGTATAAACAAGTACCAATTGCAGAAAGCTTGATGAGTATTTAGATTTATTCTCCGCAGAGTCTGGGCATCCTTGAGCTTTTATTTCTCCAGAGAGCAACAGTAAAGTGGGCAGCTGCTTCTCACACTGGATCCATGAAACACTTTCCCACAACTTCCATACAAGTTCCTCTGTAATTGGATTTTTGGATGAGGTGACAATTGCTTCCAAGTTTTCTTTCAGTTATTCTCTGGGGTGTTATTCAAAATACTGTATATGACAACTGGTACCATACAAATGCCAACCAATCAGAGCACACCCCCACCCATTCCTGAACAGACAACAGCCATAAACAACCAGCCAGAGCAGCCTGGCTTGACCCAGTGCTGGCTGTGCTGGAATTCTCATTAAATGTCGAATCTACTTTCCTCTGGAGCACTGCAACAGACTCTCAAAATACTCTTTTCTCAACATAGAAGAAAATTCACTCTAGACTTTCTTTCCCTATTTTTCTTTACTTTAAAAACAATAATATGTGCATAACCAGGAGATAAGTGGATACTGGAAACATTTTTTAGGCATTGTACTTTTCAGCATGTAGCATTTTAATAGGGCATATATTCCATGTAATATACTCCATGTAAAGTATTAATAGTATTGGTAGTCTACATAATACGATCATTTAGCTATAAACATCATGTAGCCTAAAGCATGGCCTTCTTTGGGAAACCTTAGCTAATACTATAAGTTCTGTGATTTCTGTTTCCTATCCCCACCTACTCATGTAAGTTGAGATCATTCATATAAAAAATGTAGTTTCAAAAATATATGACAAGTGTTATAAGAATTCCACTATTGCTATTCTTTTTTTGGTGTTGCTTTCAGAGTTTGTTGTTGTTACTGACATGAAAATTCATGAACAGAACCAGTTAAAAATATTCAATAAGAGAATGGTATGTCATGACATTGAACCAGACTCCTTTGCTTGGCCCATGCACTGAGTCTGTGTGTTACCCCCACTGCAGTAACACCTGGGCAATAATCATGCACCAGATGTTTCCCTTCTCTTCTGCAGGAGCCAGTAGGATGTCTTTATCCTTTCTGCCTCACTGTGCTGTTTGTCATTGAGGAGAAAAATCATTCACAATTCCTTTATTAAAGAGTAATGAGTTAAAGTGTCATTTCCTCTTCTGCTTACATTTTAAGGGTCTGAGAAAAACATGTTGAGAAACTTGCATCAGAAACTCTTTGCTAATATTTAGTGTTTCAAATATGGTGACAAGCTGTATGACAACAAATTTTCATATTTGTTCATCTACTCTTGCCCATGTCATACAAATCCATGAGGGTTTTTTTATAAATGAAAAACACACTGCTAGTATATTATACAATCATATGTATATGATATTTATTCAGTGAATACTTCTATTAATAATGTCATAAAATCCCAGGCCAGGAACAGCCTCTATTTTGAATTCTTTAGAATTTTTACACTATTTTGGTAGAAGGGTCCAAGAATAGCAAGATGAATACAACCTATGGAAATAGCCTACTGAATTTAGTGGAATATTCCTAGTTGTATTCATAAAGATTACTTTTTCTTTTTAGTTCAGAAAAGAAGTATAGGGTTGGAACCAGTAAGTTTATTTTATCACTTTTAATGCAACGATTATTACTGTAATTTACATATCTCACTAAGAGCCAGAGGCTTCCTGTGGCTTTTTCCACCAATGTGCTACAAATTAGCAACCCAGCTACATTAAAGCAAATGAAAAAAAAAGTTAATTTTTTTTCAATATAAGGAAATTATCTGCCCATGAGACTATATAATTCCCTCAATATGATTTCAGAAACAACAAAACAGAGTTTTGTGTAAAGTACATAAATGTAGCCCCTTGCAGGACAACAACATAAATCTTAAGAAATGTAGTAAAATCAGTATGGATCACCAGAAATAAAAGCATTAACTCTGAGACTATGACCCATGCCAATATTGTAAGAGAAAACAACTATATATCAACAAGATCTTTAAAACCATCAAGGCATTCATTAAGTTGTCATTAATATAGTAGTTATGAATTTTCTTCCTCATTTACCACTCATTACATCAAATTTGGATAAATATCTTGTTTGATACTTCCACAGAGTTCCTACAGGAAACATTACTTCTAGATGTCATGTTAAGATGTTGCTATTAGGGGCTAGAAAGATTTCTCAGTGGTTAAGGCACTTGCCTACAAAACCTAAGGCCCTCGGGTTGATTCTCTAGTACCCATGAATAAGCAAGATTCACAAAATTTCACAACTCGACACATACCAGTGGAGTAATGGAATTTTGTATATCCTTTTGTGAGTTGTCAGGTCACTCAACTGATACTTTTGCCCATGTCACTAACAGAATTTCCTAGAACAGAAAAATAATTTTCAAGGGTCCCAATGACCTGGCTTTACTCAGTATATCTGTCATATCCTTCATCTTATTTTAGTATCTTCATTGAATTTTCTCAGTTCAGTATATATTCAACCTTAAATGTTACTTTGCACCCCTTCCTTTTAAGACAAATTACATTTTCTATGTATTTGCATTTAAAAATTTCAATTCCATGTTAAACTCTTTCCCATTCCTTTCTTTATAAAACCAGATTTTTCTGGTGTAGTTAATAATTCTCCCTATCAAAAAATAGATTGTTCCTGAAATAATTTCCTATCAAAGTTATTGTGAAATCACTAAGGGAAATATATGTATTAATGTTTAAAAGGGCTTATTCTCATATGTACACAACACTATTATCATTTAAATAAAAGATGACCTCAGTTAAAAGTGGCTGCATTTTGTATTTTCTAAATAGTTTACTATGTTAGTTGTTGCAGTGGTTATCTTGTCATTGCTAGGAACAAAAAGAATACCCAACTGGAAGGAGATGTTGGGAAGACAGGTTTCATGTGTTTTCACTGGAAGGGTCATCATGTCAAACCCAGCATCTGGGGAGTCACATCTTGTCTAGCAGCAAGAAGCAAAGATTCTAAGTGAGCTAGCTCTGAACACGCAATGGGCTGGACTTATAGAACCTCAAGGTATAATTCCAGCCATACACCTCCTGTAGGAAAGCTCCACCTCCCAAAGGCTCTGCAACTTACCTAAATTGTCACCTCCTGGGGACTAAGTATTCAAAATAGAAGAGAATACTGATGATATTTTGCATTCAAACCAAAGCTGTAGTTCTAGAGTAGCAGAATGTCTGTAAATTTATACCTATTCACATATATATAATGCTCCTCTAGTAATTAAAAGTGGATAACAAAATAGAATTTACATAATTTTTTGAAAAAAAATATTTTATTTATTTGCAAGCAGAGGGATACAGTCAGAAAGAGAGAATGGGCATGCCAGGGCCTCCAACCACTGCAAACTCAAGATACAAGAGCCACTTTGTGCATCTGGTTTTACATGAGTACTGGGGGATTGAACCCAAGTCATCAAGCTTTTTCTGGCAAGTACCTTAACCACTGAACAATATCTCCAGCCCCGATTAAGACATCTTAACAACTATCTCTTAGGGAATATTTAATACCAAAACATGATGAAATATTAGTTATAATGTATTTTTTTAACTATTGGACATTTCCATGATTACATTAATGATTCAATAAAATATTCCTATTAAAATATTATATAATTAAAGTTAACAAAGTAACAATCTAAACATTTGTACAATTCTTTTAGTGTTCCAGGTGTAGGAAAATAAAACTCTATCCATACATCTTACCTTGCACAAAAATCAAGTCCAAATAGATCAATGACCTCAATATAAGACCAGAAACTCTACTCGTACTGGAAGAAACAATATGAGGAACTTTCCATGATTTAGGAGTGTGAAAAGATATCCTGAACAAAACCCCAGTAGCTCAGGAAATTAACCAATCATTAATCAACCATTGGGATCTTATGAAGCTGAAAAGGTTTTTCACAGACAAACACACAATAAGTAGAGCAAAAAGATTACCCACAGAATGGGAGAAAATTTTTGCCAGCTGTACAACTGACAGATGCCTAATTTCTAGAATCTACAAAGAACTCAAAAACATAAACAATAAAATGTCAAAGAACCCACTCACAAAATGGGGCAGAAAACTGTACAGGGAGTTCTCAGAGGAAGAAATACAAATGGAAATCACACATTTAAGAAAATATTCAACATCCCTTATCATCAGGGAAATGCAAATTAAAACAACTGTGAGATTCCACCTTACCCCAGTAAGGAGAGCAAACATTAAAAAAATCTAATGAAAACAAATGCTGATGAAGGTGTGGAGAAACATGAACCCTCATTCACTGTTGGTGGGAATGTAAAATGGTACAACCATTGTGGGAAGCAATACGGAGACTCCAAAAAGGTTGACTATACACCTACCAACAGATCCAGTTATTCTCTTACTGGACATTTACCCTAAAAGTTCCAAGCCTCAGATCAAAGAGATTTGCTCAACCATGTTTTTAGCTGCTCAATTCATAATAGCTAAGAGAAGGAATCAACCCAGATGTCCATCATTAGACAAATGGATAACCAAGATGAGGTATATCTACACCATGGAATTCTACACAGCAATAAGGAAAATGACATAATTAAATTTGAAGAAAAATGGTTGAACTTGAAACAGATCATTCTCAGCGAAGTCACCCAATCACAGAAAGTTAATCGTCACATGGTCTCACTCATCTGTGCCTTCTAACCTGAATCTGCCTGAGATGCTGACATACCTGATAAGCATATTGAGGACCAGAAAATAGGGATGGTGGGGCTGGAGAGTAGGCTAAGAGTGGGGGGAATAAAACTGGACCCAAATGGAAATAGTACCATAAATTCCTATATCCTGAAAGACAGGCTAAAAGGTTTAACCTTCATCACGTCCTCTTGTTGGATCATACCCTTAACCAAGAAGTGGCCTTCTTTGTCTTTTCCGATTACTTTTGGTTTGAAGTCTATTTTATCAGATATTAGTATAGCAATACCTACTTGTTTCGTTCTTCCATTTACTTGGAATATCATTTTCCACCCTTTCACTCCGAGGAGGTGTCTGTCTTTAGTAGTGAGATGGGTTTCTTGAAGACAGCAAAATGAGGGGGTCTAATTTTCTGACCCAACCAGTTAGGCCATTGATGTTGAGGGTAATAACTGTGAGGTTTGATTTAATCCTTGCCATATTGTGGTGGTATATGTGGTTTGGTGTTATCTTGGACTTTATGGTTCTTGTGCCTTCTCTGAGTTTGGTTATTTTGATCTGTTTCTTGTAGGCACTTGAGGTTGGTTACTTGACTCTTCTGTGTGGAGAAATGTCTGCAGTACTCTCGATAGGTTTAGCTGGGATGGTGGCTGGGACTGTGGCTGGAATGGGTATCTAATACCTCGAAAGCCTAGGGATGGAGGTGAACTGCTAGCCTGCTGGTCTGGGACAACATAACTGGCGGTGGTGCAGGAGGGGGAAGCTGGGATGGTGGCTGGGACTACAGATGGGATGGCAGCTGTGACTGTAGCTCAGATGGCTGCTTGAGGGGTTTGGAGGAACTGGTGGGCTACCCAAGAGTGTGGGAATCAGTGGTTTCCCTACTTACTCCTCCATGCCCTCCCACTGGAGGTCTACTGGGATCTATAAACCCCTAAGTACCCCAAAGATCTTTCCTTCCCTACAAGGTGAAGTGTGATTAGGTGGACGCCATCTTGACTGGAAGCCTCTGTTATTTTAAGCATATAAAGTATGTGTGTGTTGATTTATAAGCTCTTTTTAAGTCCACATAGAGATTTAATATACTAACATAAAAATAAATGGATTGGGGCTGGAGAGATGGATTAGCAGTTAAGGCACTTGCCTGCAAAGCCAATGGTCCTTGGTTTGATTCCCAAATACCCACATAAGCCAGATGCACAAGGTGGTTCATGCATCTGGAGTTCATTTGCAGTGGCTGGAAGCCCTGGCATACCCATTCTCTCCCTCCTTCTCTCTCTCTCTCTCTCTCTCTCTCTCTCTCTCTGCCTCTTTCCCTCTCTCAAATAAATAAAAATAAAATATTAAAAATTATGATAAATAAATAAATGGATTAATGACAGATAGAGATATAGACATCACAGTTGTAGACATGTCATATATCCTAGAAGGAAATAGCCTCACCATCTACAATAAGAGATTAATTATGAGGTATCACCTCAAGTGATAGCAAAGGTTTCAGATGCAAGATGCCAGGAAAGCTAGTGGTAGTTTTTGCAAAAGAGAACCACAGAT
Source organism: Orientallactaga sibirica (assembly GCA_036365145.1). Lineage (NCBI taxonomy): Eukaryota > Metazoa > Chordata > Mammalia > Rodentia > Dipodidae > Orientallactaga > Orientallactaga sibirica. Next base: position 9,345,203 of record JAEOAD010000023.1, on the reverse strand, counting down.
TCTTGTCCATTTTTTTTTTTTTTTCAGGCCAGAGAAATACAAAACTGAAAGCAAAGGTGCAAAGGTGCCCTATGGATTATGCAGAGATTTCTCTTCATTTACTTCTATCCAGTTCTTCAGGGAAAGGGACAATGTTGCACCACATTTGAAAGACCTTTTAGTTTGATTCACTCTGCAAATTCAAATTCCACTCTCTACTAAAAACACCATTATAGACATAACTGGAAGTAAAGTTGACCGGTTATCTGGTGTTGTATGCGTCCATATTTCATAGATAAAATGACTAACAATTCTATGTCTTGTTGACCTGGCACATGATCTTTAAACCATGCTTAATCTCTAGGTAAATACATGATAAGACGATAATTCCTCTCATTGTGTTGTAATTGAACAAATCTACAATAACTTCTTCCCCAGGAAAGGGGGTGATAGTCTTTTCCAGTTTCTTTTATTTGGTATCTCATAACTTACAAACTATGAAGCAAAACTAATAATACTTAAATATTATATGACAAAGTCAGCACATCTTAGGTTACACAATTAGGAAATAATGAAAGCAGAAAACAAAGATGTTCAAAGAACACACATAGCATCATTTCAGTGAATTGGCACATGCTCATTGCTTGTATTTATAATTATCCTTCACTATTCATTGATTTTTCTTGATCATCAGAAGGTACCTCAGCCAGTGTCAGATCTTGATCTAGTGTAGTGAAGCAAACCTTAATTGCTGAATGGTCCGAACCTTGTGAAGTCCTACTTGATTGTGTTCAATGTAGTTCTTTATTGACCTTAAACACAGAGCCTGCTAATATTAATAGATGATTTAAAAGGGTAGTTTTGCATTTTGGACTGATTCCACCTTACCTCTATTGTGGATAAAAGTTCAGTTTTATATTGTTAGTTTGTATCTATGACATAGCCAGCAAAAACAAACAACAACAACAAAAAAACCCTTCTTTTCTTCTTGATTCAAGTCATGGATCCCAAAGTCACTATTAATTTAAAGTGTAACGGAATGTCCATTTTGTATTCTGATAGAAACACTCATCTCTTTAAAAGAAAGAATTGTAGTCAGCAAAGCACATGGTCAAGGGATCAGGAAGCACAAGGCATGCATAGGTCACTAGGAAAATAGTAATTACTCTCATTTCTCACCCTACTAAGGTTACTAAACCAATGACTAGGCTTTTTTTTTTTTTTTTTCAATAGGTAGAATCCCTGGCCTATTGCCACCCCCTCTCTCTCTCATAAATAAAATATTTTTACAAGTAACTCAATGTATGTTTGCTCTTCTAAAGAATTTTTTTTTTTTTTGATTCTTAAAAGTGGTTTCAAAGCAAAATACAGTAAAGTTACTAGGTTATGTCCAACTGAATAAGCAAATCTTTGTAGAATTGACAGAATATAAACAAGGGAAGACTTTGCTGTTTATAGTTGTGTTTGCTCCATTCCCTAAAGGATCTAGCCCCTTCTTCCATAAGAGGAATTATAGGTGACTTTCCATGCCTCAAATGAGTCTGGAGGATGATCGTTGAAATAGCATGATGCTTATGCCCAGAGAAAAATTTACTCTCACCAATTTACTGGAGACTCTAATGAATCTTTGTTAGGATTAATGAAGAAAGATTGATCACTGAAAACTAAATGTTGTCTTTACCTGTTGCAATCCATCTAATGTGATTTACCTTCAGTTTTAGACCATTTATTCATGAAATAAAATGGGTTATTTTAATGAATCACTGAAAATATGGTAATTATTCACAAAAGCTGTGACATTTTCATTGTAGTTACTTAATAATAAATGGATGAGAATGAGTCAATCAATGAATGAACTGATTATTTAGAAACATTTCCTTATTAAGTTCTGAGAACAGCTTTTTTTTTTATCTCATATATCCTCAAATTTAAAAGTCCAGAAAAGGGGCTAGAGAGATGGCTCAGAAAGTAAGACATTTGATGGCAAAGCCTAAGGACTGGGGTTCAATTCCCCAGTACCCGTATAAATCCTGATGCACTAAGTGGCACATGCATCTGGAGTTTGTTTACAGTGGCTGGGACCCTGGCATGCACCCATTATCTCGGTCTATCTCTCTTTTCTCTCTCTGCTTGCAAATAAATAAATAATATTTAAAAGTCTTGAAGGATACATGAAAAGCACACAGGCATAGCACTACATAATTCTTTTTTTTAACATGTTTTTATTTATTTGGGAGAGAGAAAGAGGCACAGACAGAGAAAGAGAGAGAGAGAGAGAGGGAGGGAGAGAGAATGGGCACCCCCGGGCCTCCAGCCACTGCAAACGAACTCCAGATGCATGTGTCCCTTCTGCATCTGCCTTATGTGAGCCCTGGAGAATCAAACCAGGGTCCTTTGGCTTTGCAGGCCAACACCTTAACCACTAAGCCATCTCTCTAGCCCACACTACTCAATTCTTAATGTAAGATATACTTTTTGAAGGCTGGATATTACCATCCATTCTTCTAGATATGGAGGGTCTAGTCAGGAGCAAAACAATTCCTTACTCTGATGAAGAGTTCAATCTTTCAATGTTTTCCACCTTGATATTATTTTCTTCAGTAAATACCTGGTAAATCACAAATAATGAGAGGCCATAGAATTGAGTCTTTCTTGTTCATGAAAGGATGTTCTATTAGCTACACATATGTGTGCACCTATGCTGCCTTGGACACAGCACTGTGAACTTTATTTTGTAAGTCATATTTACTGAGAAGAAAAGGGAGGAAAGGAAGAACATGCTTATCTGCTGCACTTTCCCCCGGGCCCATTAGCGAAAGAAAGAAAGAAAGAAGAAAGAAAGAAAGAAAGAAAGAAAGAAAGAAAGAAAGAAAGAAAGAAAGAAAGAAAGAAAGAAACGAGAAAGAAAGAGAAGAATTATTGTGTAATTGATTCAGTTCTATATCCAAGTTTGAAAGGAAATAAATGCCTGGAGAACAGCCCTGGCTATTAACTATGAGACTGTCTTTTAAAGTTTAAATTAAGTCTCACAGAATCTGCTCACTTTTTACCAATCACTCAATGTTCATCTTTTTCAATAATTTATTTATTTATTTGAGAGAGAGAGAGAATCACCAGGGCTTCTAGCCACTGCAAATAAACTCTAGACACATGTGCCACCTTATGCATCTTCCTTACATGGGTACTGGGGAATCGAACTTGGGTACGTAGGTTTTAAAGGGAAGCTCCTAGTGGCTAATCCAACTCTCCAGCCACTCAATGTTCATTTAACTGAAGGTTATTTTTTAGAAATTATGGTACATTTTGGTATTCATCATATGGAAAATTATTATAACTATCTTTATTTATCTAGCCATCATTAAATTCTTTTCTACTGGACTAGTTTTATCCAAAAAACTTTTCATACATATTGAGTAAAATGAAGACTGTTGCAGAAATTATGAAGATGGTTGAGAGCAGTAACATTAGAAATAGAAGTAATGTTATTTATTGTTATGGAATTAAAAATTTGGCTTCCTGTATATGGATGAGTCTTAAGCCCCCTAGCTGATGGTATTTCGAGGTGGAACCTTTCAGTGGTATCTAGGTTCACATTGAGACATGATAGGAAGTTACCTAGGATTGAATTTAATGTACTAAAAACGATTGCATTCTCTCTACCATTGCTACCTAATGATATAACAAGAAGACATAAGCTGTACAAGCAAGGAAAAGTAACAAAATACAGACTTCCCAGTCCCTAGACTGAAGGAAATAAATGTATATTCTTCAGTCCATGTTGCCTGTGATATTTTCTTTGGAGACTCCAAGCTAAAACCTTCACTGATGATAGACTATGTGGAATGGAAAGAACCTAATGACTTAATTTGATTACCAGCTTTCTTTATGATTTATTTAATAATAGCCAGATATTACTGTTATCTGTTTATAATTTAAGAAAATGAAGCAAGAAGATTAAGAAATTGAGTCAAGATCACTAGGAAAGTCAGCAGTTAAAAGTCTGTTTCCCTTCACGAGCTGTAATCTTATACACAACAATGTGCTTAATCAGTATGTATTGTCCTATTTTTAATTTTTTATTTGAGAGATAGAGAGAGAAAAAAAAAAAATCAGAGTGAGAGAGAGAGACACACACACACAGAGACACAGAGAAAATGGTCATACCAGGGCTTCTAGCCATTGCAAATGAACTCCAGATGCCTGCACTACCTTGTGAAGCCAGCTTTATGTGGATACTGGGAATCAAACATGCATATTTACACTTTGCCCTCAAGCACCTTAACCGCTGAGCAATCTCTCTAGTCCTGTGTTGCTTTTTAGTCAGAAACAACCAAATATAGTTACAAATCAATTTTCCAGTATATAATCAGGAAAGGATAAAGATGGGTTGTAATGCTGAAATAATAGCCATGTTTTAGAAATAAAAGTATAAATTCAAGGGCATTATTATAGAATTACAATAGTTTATATGTCACTTGTGCAGTTTTATAGATGTGTAAGATAAAAGGTGTGCATTTAGTCATTTATTACTCTTTCAGCATATATAAAAAAAATACATGATCTTTTTTTTAAGGCAAGTCCAACAAACTGGCCTTTTTGTATGGAAGAATAAGAGAGAGAAAGAGAAAGAGAGAGAGAAAACTGGCATGCCAGGGCCTCATCCATTGCAATCGAACTCCAGAAGCATGCACCACCTTATGCACACGTGCGACCTTGAGCACTTGTGTCACTTTGTGTGTCTGGTTTACATGGGACCTGAAGAGTCGAACATGGGTCCTTAGGCTTCACAGGTAAAGACCTTAACCACTAAGCCATCTCTCAAGTCCATGATCCTTATTTTTAAGAAACTCAACTAGTAGGCCTGTGAAAATCATTACGTTGATAAAGTGCTTCCCACACAAACCTGAGTACAGAAATTTTGATGTTCAGATTTCGTAGAAAACCTCAGAAGCAACTGTGAGATTCTATAATTCAAAAACTTCTGTAGTTGGAGACAGAGACAGGGACAATTTTCTAGAAGATAGCAGATACCCTGATCAAGGAAATGAAGTGGTTCACAAGGATAGACCCTGCCTCAAAAGAGGTGGAAGATAAGGATGGATACTTCCAAAATTGGCTATTGATCTCCACAGATGCTATGTCATGCATGTGCCTACACAAAGATAAACATGCATACACACACACCATATACACTTAGACAAATAAAGAAGTTCAATAATTAAACAGAGTGACAGAATATTTATTTAAATACATCTATGGGCTGACAAAGATTCAGCAATGTACTGAAGTAGAAAAAAATATCACATTGTGTAGAAGGGCAGAGTGTAAAGCGGATGTGATAAATAAGTTAACATCAGAAAAGGAAGATACTTTGGAAGTCCAGGAATAAATAAACTTGAATATTCAAGTTGTCAACTGATAATAACTTTTGTGGCTGGAAGAGATAGCTTAGCCATTAAGGTGCTTGCCTGCAAAGCCCAAAAACTCCTGCTTGAATCTCCAGGTCCCATGTAAGCCAGACACACGGTGACTCATGTGTGTAGTGTTGTACTTGCGCACAAGGGGGAACATGTGTCTGGAGTTCATTTTCAGTGGCTGAAGGATTTGGCTCACCCATTCTCTCTATCTCTCTGAAATAAACAATAAAAAATAACATTTGCCAGTTCTTCATTATATATTTTTCCCTATATCACTAATGTAGTAATTACATTAACCTTGATCTGACAAATATAGAGATATGTAACAGTTACATGTATGTACAATTGTTCAGAGTTTATGATCATAAATTTTTTTAAATACTATAAATAATGTTGAATTATTCCCCACTTAAAGAATAATCATATACCACCAATAATTATCCATATGATATATATAGCCCAAAACTAGTATTATTGATACTGTTTTAATAGTACCATAAATATTGCTACTAAAATTTATGTTAATAAAAAAGAACTATATATGATTTATTATGTTTTGGATGAATTATAATTGCAATAATTAATTAAACAATGGTAATCAATCAAGAACTAAAGAGATTTATAGTTATAGAAATCAATATCTTTAAAGAGTATATTTGGACTTCTACATGTTAGTATAAACAAATATTTCAAATTATTTGTTGTAATATATTTGGGTAAAATTATGTGGGAGAATTTAAATGTAAAAAAGCAAAAAGATACTCAATACCTTGTTCTTTGGAGCTTATTTATGTCTGTACAAAATGAATGGCAGTGACTAACTGAATGCTCTGGTATTTCAATATTTGACAATGTTATAACACCAATCTAACAGTGTTGGTGGGATATTAGCAATATTCAGAATGTGAGAAATTATGTGTTTGTGATTCAAAAGTTTTACTTTTTTCTTATAAATGCTTAAAGGAGTACTATATTAATAAAATATATTTTATAAGCAACAAATTATTTTAAACACACTTATATAAAAATTTAAAACTCTATATGAGTTAATACCAAACAAACATGACTACAAAGACATTATGAAAAGAAATACATCACTTTGAAAATTAAAAGCAAAAGAGATCAAACAGTTTAAGAATATATTTTTTCTCCCTGAAACCTGATACTTTATATGGCAAAGCAAGCACCAGTGTAACCTTTTGTTGCACCTTTCTGAACTCTTTAAATTTGTAATTTTTTTACACGTCATCCTACATCAAGACAAGGTCTGCAAGGTACATTTTCCTGAGCTTTTCTCCACTATAGGTTGCATTGTGAAGGGTCAGTAAGGTCTGGCCCTGACATATGTGTTCCATATGTAGAACAAGAATGCTAAATGATATTCTGGATGTGCATTGTTTATTACTCAGAGTACCACACCACAGGGATTGTTCTGTGTCACTGTAGGTTGGGGTTGACACATGAACTGTGTTAGACAGCAAGACAATTGTTTTCAGTCCAATCCATAGGGAGTCCTTCAGGAAAAGCAAAACAATGATTGTGAAGGTTCATTTCAGTGCCAGCTGGCAAGAATCTTAAAGGTTATTCTATTTTACCCATAATACATAGTTATTTAAATATCTCCACATGAAGAATGTGAGAGAAGTATGTATTTAACAACAATGAAATATATATATATATATATATATATATATATATATATATATATATATACAAAAAATGAAAAGGAGAACATTTTTGTGTTAAACTCCACATGGCTATATTGTGAGTATTTAGTTTAAGTTTTTGTTTTTCTTGAAAAATTTTACTCAATTTTCTTAACAGATTGAAGAGCAGGGCTAAGATACTGACCTCTGTGTTAGCAAGAGGCCAAAGACCACCTGGTATGATTTCTACTTTTGTCCACATTAAATATTTATATTCAGCAGGTCTAATCTCATTGTGTCAAAACAGGTATGAAGGTGAATAAAATGATTAAGGTGAAAATTTATATAAAATTTACAATTAATTGAAGAAATTAAATGTCATATGAGACTTCAATAAGTTGTCCTTTTAAATTAGTATTTCAAAAATAGCATTATATAAATTTAGAGAAAGCTTACTTTAGGTAAATTTTTATATCTTAAATAGCCACAAATAAGTGTATAACATATTTATAGATTATTCTTAAGTCTTGATTCATTTATTTTCCTATTTTATGTTTTCTAAAGCAATGTCTCAATTTTTCCTATTGATGGGCATAAATATTTTATTCATAAACAAGCAACCTGTCCAATCTTATAGGATTACTTCCCTTTTTATGATCCATTGCCATCATTTTGAAAAGCATCATAATTTATGAACAAGTACTCTCTCATATGTATTTTGAACTAAGTCTTGCAACATTAAGTGACTGGTCCTTATTAATATTTAAAATATGTGACAAGGCTAGTACAGTAATAAAATTATATAGCATTATTCTCAGGGAAATATAAAAAAATATATAATTTTTTTTTTTTTTTTTGGTTTTGCAAGGTAGGGTTTCACTCTGGTCCAGGCTGACCTGGAATTAACTATGTAGTCTCGGTGTGGCCTTGAACTCTCGGCAATCCTCCTACCTCTGCCTCCCAAGTGCTGGTATTAAAGTCATGCGCCACCACGCCCAGCTCAAAATATAATTTTTAATTGAAATATTTTGAATATAATTCAAATTATAATATACAAATACTAAAAGAAGATTCCCACATATTGGAAAATATGGGAAGTTTATGGAGGCACCTGAACAAGACAAAACTTTCATTCTATAAAGTATTATTAAACACTTTTTCTCAATTATTAATGTTGGTAGCAACTAAAATGGGTTCAGTATAGAAGAATGAATATCTACCTTGCTTTTATACCCAGTGCTTCTCATAATTTCCTGAACACAAACTACAGTTGATAGCTAGAATTTAAGTACTATGATTTGTAACCCCGGCATACACCATTCAATCATTTTTAACAGATCCCTGCCCATGTGTCAAGTTTTGAGGAATATTGACATAACTGTCATATAATTAATCACTACAAATTGAATCCTTTATATAACAAACAAAATTTATTTCCTATATGGCAAATTTTGTGTCTATTGAAAAACTACTTTCGAGTTCATAGACCATCCATTTTAGTTGGTTCCACACATGGTAGAAGTCTTTGGGGGTGGTCTTTTTTGGGGCTCATATAAGATCAGTAATCCTATTTGTGAATGTTATATGGTAGTAAAGCCATTTACTAATGATACCACCTTGGGACTTTGGAAGAATTCCCTTATGTTGAGGACTCACATATGCAGGCCACAGGAGTATCCAATTGCTTTGAAAGTAGAAAACAGTTGTCAATCACTAAATAAGCCTACAACTTGGCTATGTTAGGTGGTCATACAATTTTAAAGAAATCATCATATATATTTTTTTTCTGGGAGTTGAGTTTGGTTTTGTGGAAAATTTCCCTTCAATCTGTAGAAAACCAACAGCATCTTTACTTAAAAATCAATATATGTAATGCAAATGGGGGAGGTGTAGTTAAATCTAATACAAATAGAACACTTTTACTTTCCTTTGATTGGATTATACTATGAGTTTTCAAATATCTTTTATGATATGCCATTTTTGAGCTAAATTTTTTGTAGTAGACAGACAACTTAACTCCTATAGCCAAGTGTTTTATTTTTCCATTAAGGCTGACTTAATTTAAAAGGTAAAAATGTTGCCAAATGAGGCTTAATATTTTGCACCTGTGAAGAAAAGAAAGTGGTCAGAACAGTATGAAAATCAAGACTCACTTGGTTAGTGTAACATGATAACCATGATATTTTTTGAGCAAAAGGATTTGTGATAAAAGCAAAATATACTCCTGTGTTCATGTGACTTTTTCCTTTCCTAGCAAGTAATTTTAACCAACAGAATTATTTTAAGTATCCTCTAATTTAACACTTAAATGAAAAAAAAATACTCTTTTTAATGAAGAATCTACATTTGTCATAAAGATAGAACACAAAGTCCTTGGCAGAGGATTGCTCCACAGAAGCATGCTATTTTTACACTGTATATTTAGCAAATTGTAAAAATAAAAAATCCAGAAACTGCATCTCAAGAATTTAAAAACAAACTTGCATGCAAGAACCTGTGTTTAGTTTCTTTTTATTATTGCTTGGTAACAAAAATAGCAGATGTGACATCATTATCATTCCTTTTAAAGGTCAGCAATTTGTGGAGATATATTTAACAGGAAAGTTGAGTAGGAAGGACAAAATATAATCAATGAAATGATATGAGCACTGCTGACTTATTTGGTGGGAATGAATTACATGCGTAAAGAAGATAATGATGTGTACAAAGACAAGCTTCTAACAATGTTGTAAGGCAGAGAACACTGAATACTGATCTCAGAATTAATAAATGTCATTACATAAAAACTTGACACCATGGTGATGCTGATGGGAACTGAAGGTTGATATTGAAATACCATAGTCTAAATTTGTGTGGAGGATCTTATTTTCATCCTGTAATAGTCATTATTACATTGCATATAAGAAGAATTTTAACTATAATGAAGTCATGAGCTGTACAAAATATAAATAAAATTGATAAAATGATTTGTATGACAAAACTAATTTTTAAAACGTTTAAAAATTAAAAGGGCTGGAGAAATGGCTTAGCAGTTAAGGTATTTGCTTGCAAAGTTAAAGGACATCAGTTCAATTCCCTGGGACCAGTGTAAGCCAGATACACAAGGTCATGCATGCATCTGGAGTTTGTTTGCAGTGGCTGGAGGCCCTGGCATGCCCATTCTCTCTCTCTGTCTGCCTCTTTCTCTTTCTTGCCATCTCAAATTAATTAATTATTTAAAGTTTAAAAAAATAAAAATAAAATAAAATCAATGGCTGGAAAGATTGATTAGTGGATAAGTCATTTGCAAACTCAAGGATCAGTCTTCTATTCTCCAGATCGCACATTAGGTGAGAAAAGCACAAGGTCACATATGCCCTCTAGGTGGCACAAACATCTGAAGTTCAATTGCAATGGCTGAGACTCAGGCACACCAATTCTCTCTCTCTAAAAATAAAAATAAAATAAAATAAAATAAAATAAAAGTATTATTTTTGAGGATAACTTTCACTTATATTTATAGATCTGACATTAGAAATGTGCTTCTTTAGTAAAATTAGTAAGTTGTGCTGAATAATAACTGCCTATTCAGTATTAAAACAATAATTATAAATTTAAAAGTAGGAAATAATGGCTTCATTTGATGGAGGTCCTTGAAAACTTTTACCATATTCTAGGAAACAACAATTTAGGTTTGCTTCTTCAAAGCTACAGAAAGTACATCATTCTTCTTTAAATACAGAAATAGCAACAAGAGCAGAAATTGTTAAATGAAATTCTGTGCACTGCTAGAATCTGCCAATATCCCATACTTCACAGGCAACCAGTACTGGAACTACTGTGGCTTTTGTCATCTGTAGAATAGAGTTATTATCTGCAGGAGAAAGAGAAGGACATTGTACTTAAAAATTCATTTATACTTTAGATTACATAGAATATTTTTCTACACAATCTTTCTTTTTCTTTCTTTCTTTCTTTCTTTCTTTCTTTCTTTCTTTCTTTCTTTCTTCCTTTTTTTCTTTTTTTATCTTTATTTGAGAGACAGAATGAGGCAGAGAGAGAGAGAGAGAGAGACAGAGAGACAGAGAGTATACATGAGTGCACCAGGGGTTCTAGCCACTGCAAATGAACTCCAGATTCATGTGCCACCTTGTCTATACAATATTCTTATGGAACTTTGTAGTTTTTGTGTTTGATCAGCTCCACCATCAATTTTGATAGGATAGATATATACTATGTAAATTATGGGCCTATGTTCTTTTTTTTTTTCATATAGACAATAGTTCTATGATGATTTGAAGAAAGAAAAGTGTCATTCCCTTCTGAATTGCGTTCATGTCTTCATTTAAAAAAAAAAATCAGTTAAGAGCCTGGAGAAGTGGCTTAGTGGTTAACGTGTTTGTCTGCAAAGCCACTGGATCCCAATTTGATTCTCCAGGACCCACGTAAGCTGGGTGCACAAGGTGGTGAATGCATCTGGAGTTCGTTTGCAGTGGCTAGAGGCCCTGGCATGCCCATTCTCTCCCTCTCTCTCTCTCTCTCTCTCTCTCTCTCTCTCTCTCTCTCTCTCTCTGTGTCTTCCTCACTCTCAAATAAATGAATAAATAAAATATATTTTTTAAAAAATCAGTTGAAATAAAAAAGTTAAAGAATTCAGGAGAAAAACTACAGGAGACACTAGAGAATAGAAAGATACCCTCCTCTCATTGAAGGGAAGAATCAATATTGCTAAGATGCCTGTCATACCAAAAAACAGCCTAAAATTCATTGCCATTCTAGTCAAAGTTTTAAATCTATTCTTCGTTGAATTATAAATGTTTTGAAAGAACAATAGTCTTTGGGAAGCAAGGCTATCCTGAGCAATTATAAATTATGGTTGGAGAGGTCACCAAAATTATTTCCAGTTATATTGCAATGTCACAGTAACAAAATAACATGGTACTGTACAAAACCAGACATTTAGATCAGTGGAACAAAATTAAAAAATACAGAAGAAAAATACTTATTAGAGAAATGACATCCTCTTTAGCAAACAGTCCTGAAAAAACTGAATGTATGCCCATAGAAGAATGAAAGTATTTCCTTTTCTCTCACCCTGAAAATCTGCAACTGGATTGACTATCCAAATACAAACACTGACTTTCTGAAGATGGTAGAGGAAAAGTAGGCATAGATAAGGACAAAGATACAAGCATAGATATTATCTAAATAGAAACTTCAGTCACTGAGGAAATAAAGCCAAAAATGAAAAGAATGGGGCCTCAGAAAACTACAAAGCTTCTGTCTTCTATATAGGGATGGAAATTTAGCTCATTGGTACAGTGGCTAGGTTAGAATGCAAGAGAATCAGTTTTCAAGCTCCTGTACCAAAAATAGAACAACAAACAATTATATATATAGCAAAGGAAACTATTAATTGCTGAAGAGGCAGAGGCAAGAGGATCAGGAGTTTGAGGCCAGCCTGGGCTATGCATTAAAAAAAAAAAAAAAAAAAAAAAAAAAAAAGACTATGGAATGTAACAGAGAGTTCCCAAAGAAATAGCCAGTAAATATTAGACATCCTTATGCATAAGGGAAAAGCAAATTAAAACTGCTTTGACGTTTTACCTCACTCCACTCAGAATGTCTACTACCATCAAGAAAACAAATGACAGTGAATACTGATGAGGGTATGGGGAAGGATGCACCTTTGTTCACTGGTGATGGGAGAGAGAACAAATTGCAGAAGCCACTATGAAAACTACTGTGGAGGTTTGTGAAAATATCTAAAAATAAATTCACCATATGACTATCTATATCACTCTTGGGTATACAGAAAAAGATGCTATATCCTACAATAGACTCTTGGAACACCCAAATTCATTATTGCTCTGTTCACAATAGCTAGAAAGTGGTGACAGCGTTGAGTGTTGATGTCCATCAACTGGTGAATGGATGGTAAAAATGTAGAACGTATACATGATGGGATATGATTCAGCTATAAAGAAAAATGAGATCATAAAATTTTCATAAAAATGAATGAAACTGGAAAATATATTGTGAGGGAGCTAGGCTTAGAAAAATAAACACCACATGTCATCCCTCATATACATATCCTATCCTTGGATAATTAGATTTGTTTTCTTAGGAGACAGTGAGTGTCTTAAGAAGATAGGAATCTGGAAAAAAGACATGAGAGGGCAAAAAGAGGCATTAAGGAGGCAGATAGTAGCCAGCAAGCCATATGGAAGTAGACGGTGAGATATACTGGGGATGGGCAGGTTTAATTGGGTATGAGAGATGGGTAGAAAGGGAAGAAGAAGGTACAGGAGAGAGAGTCAAAAACATTAAAGGTCCATGATAATGTCCATAGGGAAACCTACTCTTTTATAAACTTATGAAACAAATACAATTTTAAAAAGTCTGAAGAGTGCTACCCTCTATGGGTGACTCTCAGAAATAATCACCATGGTTGTGATACCTCCCTATGAGATGTTGATCAAAAGGTCTCAGAGGTCCTCAAACGACACAGGTTATTGTCATTGTTTTCATTTGCCCATTGTACCTAGTCAAAACGTATTGCTGAAGCCACCACACATTTTGGTTGCATGACATAAAACTGAAACTGACCTGGAATCTTCCTTACTGTAAATGTCTTCAAGGCGCCGGAAGGTGTTATACAGACTAATAGGACTGAAAAGCCATTAAACATCTTAGTCATGGTCTTTGCCCCTCTGCTATGCAAACACCCTACCACTGAAATGTGCCCACTGGTGCAATAGTGACATGACCATGATGAGGTTAAACAACTTCTTTCTTATTGGATTTGATGTCCAGTCCACATATGAGAATTCACGCCAGGTCCTGAAAACGTGACCAAAATCCTATGGCCAGGAAGATCATAGATACTTTGATGAAAGGCCTGCAATTGTTTTGCTACAGGACTATGCTGTGCCAGTCAAACTGCCTTAGTGCCTTAATGTCTGTAGATTTGTGCTCCTCCACCCTTTATTTAGAAAATCTTTTTGCAGTGGTCAGTGGTTACTGCAGACATCCTGTTAGTTGTCAAAGTTCTAAGAATAAGTAAGTGACTATTGAATGTTTACCCCAAAATAAGACATCTATATTGCTGAATACAAGGCTTAGGGAATATCATAGAAGACAATGCAGAAATAAATAAGGGCCAGAGGCGGTGGCTAGAGGCAGTGGCCAGAGGAGGTGGTGATGGGAATTGGGTGGGAGGGGCCATTGTGACACAATATCTTCAGGAGATGAAGTGGTGTTTACACTAAAGAATTCACAGCAGCTGTGTTTATCTGCACACACCAGACTTGAAATAATGTTAAAATGCAGTCATGAATGGGAAAGGAGCTCACAAGACCCCACCCTTCCCTGAGGAACTATTGACAGTTAAGAGTGGCTGGGGGAGACAGAGAGAGTTTCTTCAGTGATGTAGAAACTGACATGTTGCCCATGTTGTGGTAAGTAACATTCTGTTCAAGGTTATGCAAACAACCCTAATCAAGGTCTTTGATGTATAAAAAGAAAAAAAGACAAGAAAGTATGAGTGAAGAGGAAAATCATTGGAAAGAATAAATTAAATTAAGCTAAAGTATGTAGCAGGATTGGGAAGGGGAAATGCTATTAATGGATTAATGGGGTGGAATATGATCAAAATATAAGATATACATGTATATGTATATCTTTGTGAAAAACAAATTAATTAATATTTATCTATTTATTGGTGAGAGAGAGGCATATATATATATATATATATATATATATATATATATATATATATATATATATATAGAGAGAGAGAAAATTGGTACATCAGTACCTATAGTCACTGCAAATAAACTTCAAATGCATGCAGTACCTTGTGCATCTGGTTTGCGTGGGTACTGGGTTATTAAATCTGGGTCCTTAAGCTTCTCAGACAAGCACCTTAACCAGTAAGCTACTTTTCCAGCACAGTTTTTAATTTTTTTAAATTCAGTTGAGTATATTTCTGCAACCCTGCTTGATGAATGTGATAGGATTTTTTAGGAGAATTGTTTGCTCTATCTTTAATTTTGGTAGGTGATATGTATCTAGGAATTCATCCATTTCTTCCAGATTAACGAATTACTTGGAGTAGACGTTCTGGAAGTATGTCTTGATGATTCTTCCAATTTCATTGATGTTTGTTGTGAGCTCTCATTTTTCATTTCTGATTTTGTTAATTTGAGACTTCAATTTTTTGTGTTTGATCAAATTGTTTATAAATCTTGTTCATTTTCTTTCAAAGAACCTGCTCTTCATTTCCTTGATTTTCTTGTTTTCTTAGTTGCCAACTCATTAATTTCTGTTCTGATCTTGATTATTTCTTTCTGCCTGTATCTCTTATAATTGGATTATTCTTGTTTTTCCTACAGCCTTAGGTAAATGGTTATGTTATTTATTTGGGATCTCTCTGTCTTTATTATGAATGCATTAGTTCTATCAATTTTCCCCTTAGGACTGCCTTCATTGTGCCCCATAAGTCTGGGTAGGTTGTGTTTTCATTATCATTTAATTTTGGAAATTTTCAATTTCTTTTTCGATTTCTTGCACAACTCATTCATTGTTGAAAAGTGTGTTGTTCAGTCTCCAGGAGGTGGTGGAATTCCTGATTTTTCTAGTGTTGTTAATTTCTAGTTTTAATGCATCGTGATCTTATATGATCCAGGAAGTTACTTCAGTTTTCCTACATTTTTGGAGGCAAGGATTACTGCCTAATATATGAACTATTTTGGAGAAGGCTCCATGGGCTGCTGAGAAGAATGTGTATTCTGTAGAACTCATGCGGATCGTTCTATAGATGTCTAACACACACTAAAGAAAATGTTCAAAATCCCTAACAATCAGGGAAATGCAAATTAAAACAACTATGAGATTCCACCTCACTCTAGTCAGGATGGCAATCATTAAAAAATCAAATGACAACAAATCTTGGAGATGATGTGGGAAAAGAGAAACCCTTATGCACTGTTGATGTGAATGCAAACTTATACAACCACAATGGAAATCAATATGGAGATACCTGAAAATACGAATATAGAACTACAAACAGACCCAGTTATTCCATTATTTTTCATTTACCCTAAATGTTCCATGCTTCACTACACAGATATTTACTCAACCATGTTTCTCCTCTGACTTCACTTTTACACATGTACTACTTAGAAGTTTATTTTTTAACTTCCAAATGTTTTTATTTAGTTTTCAGTCTTCCTTATGTTATTGATTCCTACTTTAATTCCCTTGTGGCCTGAGACTAAAAATTGTAGGCCTTTTCAAAATATTTGTTTAGATTCAATAATATGTCAAGAGAGCTTGAGAGGAATATGCATTTTGTTGTCACTAGATAGACTATTATATAAATGTCAATTAGATAGAATTGGTTCACTTCTGCTAATCAGATCATCTAGGTTTTTATCAGTTTTATCAGTGCTTTATCTGTCAATTACTGACAGGTTTGTTGAATTATTCAAATATTATAGACATCCATTTATTTCTCCCTGTAGGGCTGTCAGTTTTTACCTCATGTATATTGATATTTTGTATTTATGTGCTTACATATAAAGGATTGTTAAGCAAGAATGTTCACATTTCTCTTCTTTCTGGGTGGGGGGATGACAGTACTAAAACATGAACCCAGGTCCCTGTGTATGCTAGGCATCTACTCTACCACTTAGCCATATCACCAACTCAAAGACTGTCCATTATCCTGAAAGAGTAGTTTCTTATTACTACACACTACCCAAGATTATCCATAATAATTTTTCTTATCTAGTGACATTAATATGCTTATTCAACCTTCATTTAATTAATATCAGTGCCATCTGTACCTTTCTTCCTCTAACTTTATAACTTATTTTAATGTAGCTTGCATAAAAATAAAATATAGCCATTTTTTATTATTTTCAAGATGTTCAAATTATTGAAACTTGGTTTAAATAATTAAAAAAAACATTGAAAATATGTCCCAAAAAACAGAAACAATTAAAAAGTCCACATGAATTTCATGAATTGCATGAATTTCAGAGTAGAACATATTCCTGGGTTGTATAATGTACTGAGTATGATCCTGAGCACCACAAAAGATGGATAAAAACAGGCATGCATGTGATCAGGCAGGCAAAAGTATACATTATTATTACTATAATTATAAAAGACCAAATAAAAGTTTTAGAGTTTAACATTATAATAAATGAAAAGATTAAAGAGAAAAACAAATACATTAGAGCTGTTCATGACAAGAAGAACTTGGCTGTTGTGGTAGTTTGAATATATGTCCCCCAATATATTCAGTGTTTTTTTCTTTAGTTATAGTTTGCATCTGCAATCACCTTGCTAGAGGCAAGGTCACTGGGGGCCCCGGTCTTAAGGTGTGGTGATGGTTTGAGATTCCATTGTAAAGATATGCAAATGTGCCGAGCAGGAGTTCCTGAAGTGTGCTGTATGACCTTTTGGCAGTAGTTTTGCTCTGTGTGCTGTGGTGGCTGGTTGTTTTTTTTCTCTCTGCTTGGCCCTGTGAAGAGCAGGGCGCTTCTCCTGCCATTATGGAACTTCCCCTGGATCTGTAAGCTTCAATAAATAATATCCCTTCCTCCATAACTGTGCCTGGTCTGGAAGTTCATCTCAGCGAACCTGAAGCTGTCTGCTACAGTAAAGTGGTACCGAGGAGTGTGGGGTGAGATGAACCTGACCGTGTGGATATTCGTCTTTTGGAACCTTTGTTTTGGAGGAATGGGCATGAACTTGGTGCTTGCAACTGAAGGTGCCTTCTGGAGTGGTAAGCCAAGTTTTATGGACTATTCTGATATGAGTTTGAGAATGCTAAGTGCAGACTGTATTGAACTTGGAGGCTTGGCTTATGAGCTTTCTAAGGGGAAGGAAAGAGTGCAGAGGACTTTGTTGGAACTGGGCTACTAGCATAAGGGATGGCTACGTTCAGCTATCCAGGCCCAGAAAGTTTGATCAAGGTTAAATTTGTAATGGACTGATGTGCTTGGCTAAAGATATCGGACTGAGATTTTAAGATTTTAAGTTGGAAAACCTCAAGCAAGTTAAAAGCAGAGGCACCACAGTTAAGGAGACAGACCCTGAGGATACTCAACACCTACCAAAGTGAGATCCAGAGGCTCCTAAGAGGGAGTTTTGTGGAAGAGGGGGCAGAGAGATTGTAAGATCCACAGGTTGAGACATCATGCTCAGAGTATAACTTACTACTGTTCGACAACCCATAAACTACAACCCCATGGGGAATACCTGCAACCCCACTGAGGAGCGTCCCCAATGGAATGGGGGCAGGGATAAAGGAAAAGTGGGTACCAACACAGGATGTATTTATATGAAACATCTTGTTAATAATAATAATAATAAGAAGAAAAGAAGAAGAAGAAGAAGAAGAAGAAGAAGAAGAAGAAATTTTAAAAGTGTAGTGGTTCTTGCTGTTACAGAGTATCTTGGTAAGACTGAGACATGATATATAATGCCCTGTGAATTAATCACTTGGGCAGCATCCCTATCATCAAAAGATGACCACTCACTCCTTTCCCATGCAGGGGAAGAGTTTGGGAAGTCTCTTTAAATCAACCTGACCCAGTGTATCAGCTAGTTTTATTGTTACAGTGTTAGTAACCATCAGTGGGACTTGTCATCAGGCCAGAAAATACCATAATTCTTCTCTAGCATTATTTTACATATCTGAAATGATTTTTGAGGTCCCTGATAATGAATCTGAGGATTGAGACATGAAAGAGATGACATAATTACAAAGGCAAGAAATATTTTTTTCTACTTTATTCCACACTAAATTCCCATCACTACATTGTAGGTGTATGTTGTGTTGAATTATGTCCCATCACCCAAATTTCCATGTCAAGTTCATATGTCCTGGTATTTTAGGATGTGACTGTATGTAGAGAAAGGACATTTAACAATAATTAATTACATGAGTGTTGACACAGGCTTAATAGAATTGGATTATTGTCCTTATGAGAAAAGGAAAGTTGGATGCACAGAAAAATGCAAGGTGTACCCATCATAAGTGCACACAGACAGGAAAGAAGCCTTAGAGAAAACCAGCCCTAGAGATGGCTTAGCAGTTAAGGCATTTGTCTGAAAAGCCAAAGGACCCGGGTTCCATTCCCCAGGACCACATAATCCAGATGCACAAGGTGGTGCATAGGTCTGAAGTTCGTTTGGAGTGGCTGGTGGCCCTGACATGCCCCCTCCCCACCCATTAAAAAAAAAAAAAAAAGCAACTAGCCCTGACCACATCTTGATCTTCAGCTTTGAGCATTCAGAACACTGAGAAATAAATTTGTTACTGAAGACCCTCCCCCAATCTGTAGTCCCAGAAAACTAGTAAGAAAGCTTGCTGCAAATGCCTCTTGGTTGAACTCAATAGTTTGTCCAGATTCACAAAATCTGAAAGTCAACATTACATGCTCAATCTATTTAGACTCCAGACTCCAGACTAGTACCCTTACCACAAGAACCTTCTGACTGGTAGAAAACAAAATTTGAGTTACTATTAGCATTTTTTTTTTTTTTTTTTTGAGATAGGGTCTGGCTCCAGCCCAGGCTTACCTGGAATTTACTCTGTAGCCTCAAGGTAGCCTCAAACTCATGGTAAACATCCTACTTCAGTCTCCTCAAGTACTGGGATTAAAGGCATGAATTACCATGCCCGACCTGCAACAAAGTTCTTTAGAGGAATTCTACATCAGGTGCATTTTATTTCATATTTTTTGCTATTTTTTTTCTTTTTAAAATACTTTTATATATTAGAAAGATGAGAAAGACAAACAGTAAGGATGCACCAGAGCCTTTTACCATTGCAAATGAAATCTAGATGCATGTCCTGCTTTGTGCATCTGACTTTAAGTGGGTAGCAGGAAAGTGAACTGAAGTAGGCAGACTTTATACGTAAGTGTCTGTAACTGAGCAATCTCCCCAGCCATGATAGAAATTTATTTATTTATTTATCTATTGATTATCCTTTTCTATAATTTTTAAACTGTTTATTGACAATTTCTACAGATATAGGTAATATATAATTATCATAACACCACTCATCACCCTCTCATTTCCCTTAATCAAACCCCTGCTCCAGTGAATCTCCTGTTGTTTCCAACTAATGCCTCTTTTATTTTTTATTTATTATTTTATTTTTGGTTTTTTGAGGTAGGGTCTTACTCTAGCTCAGGCTGACCTGGAGTTCACTATCTCAGGGTGGCCTCAAACTCACAATGATCTTCCTACCTCTGCCTCTGGAGTGCTGGGATTAAAGGCATGTGCCACCCTGCCCGGCTCTCTTTTGTTTTAATATCATCAATTTCCCTCTTCTATCATGCAGTCTTAAGTAAGTATCTTTAGCTATTGTGAGGTCTTGAATGTCAAGACCAATTTGTGTCAGAAAAACAGTACCATAAGCACTCTTCTCCTCTCTTTGTCTCTTACCATCTTTCCACCACCTCTTCCCCAATGGTCCCTGAGCCTTGGAGAGTATGAGAGAGATGCCTTACTTAGTGCTAAACACTCGACTGTCACTTCTTTGCAGCACTTTGGTGAGTTTGGAGTCATCCCTGTGGTCACTACCATCTGAAAATAGGAACTTCTCTAACAAAAAAGTGAGAGCAGCATTACTATATTAGCATAAATGTACTTAGAGTGCTATTTGGTGGTTATAATAAATTAATTTAGCCAGAAAACAGTAGTAGTTTGTCCCCTAGGGCCTATGACCTCTCTGGCCATAAGCTTTTAATTGGGATTTCAGGATCAAGCAGGAATCCATCCCGTGGAGTGGGTCAGAAGTCTAGTCAGAGAACTGTTGGTTTCTCTGACAACAGACATGCCACTGTTGTACCAGTTAGCACATTTTTCTTGGCTGGCATGCTTTAAAGCTTGCAGGGCCCACAGCTGGTTAATACCATTGATGGCTTTTCTTGCCCAACAGGTGAAATATCTGTTTTCAGCCTCCTGACAACCAGTCCTCAAGGAGAAGGCTTACAGCTCAGCTCCAGTTTTATTTCTCAGTGACCAAGAAAATAATCTTTGGCTTATGGGCACAACCTTATTCAACTTCATAGGATACTTCTGCCAAACTCTCTGTTCATTTAACATACACACACACACACACACACACACACACACACACACACACACCATAGATAGATGATAGATACATATATACATAGATACATAGATAGATTTCCTATGGCTTATTCAGAACACCTTACATTTTGATTAAACTTCCTCCCATCCTATCCTCTCCTCATACCTTACCCTGTAGTGAATGTTGTCATAAGGCCCACTCCAAGATGGATATAAAATAAATGTAGTATGTGTTTATCAAGACTTTTATCAGTAAAGAATATGCCTTCCATCAGAGGCCTCAACAGACAAATGAAGATGAAACTAATGAATGCAGCATGTACATATATACATCCGTAGATGAATGGAGATACATGACATAGATGGACTTATGACATCCATACTATTAAAATGTTGAAATTTTTCTGAGTGACGAAAATGTATATTGCAACATTGTCAAGTAAAGAGGAAAGAGAAGACAGGTGTGCCAAGGCCCCTTGCCACTACAAACTAACTCCATATGCATGACCCACTCTTTTGACTTTACATGGGTACTAGGCTATTTAATACAGGCTTGGAGGCTTTGCAAGAAAGTACCCTTAGAGGATGGTGTGATAGTGTGAATATATGGCCCCCAATATAGTCAGTGTTTTATTAGTTTATAGTTTGCATCTGCAATCACCTTGCTAGAGACAATGTCACTGGGGGTGGATCTTAAGGTGTGGTGGTGGGTTTGAGATTCCATTGTAAAGATATGCAAAGTGTGCCTAGCAGGAGTTCCTGAAGTGTGCTGTGGCTTGATGGTAGTTTTGCTCTGTGTGGTGTGTGGCTGGGGGCTTTGCTCTCTTGCCTCGTCCTATAGGCAGGCTAGCTTCTTCTGCCATTATGGAACTTCCCCTGAATCTGTAAGCTTCAATAAATAATATCCCTTCCTCCATAACTGTGTCTGGTCTGGAAGTTCATCTCAGTAAACCTGAAGCTGTCTGCTTCAGATGGAAAGATGGCTTAGTGATTAGGGTGCCTTACCTACAAAGGACCCAGGTTTGATTTTCCAGGACCCACATAAGCCAGGTACACAAGCAATACATGTATCTTGAGTTCATTTGAGTGGCCTGAAGCCCCGGCACACCCATTCTCTATTCCAAACTGCCTATTTCTCTGTCTTTCAAATAAATAAATAAATAAATAAATAAATAAATAAATAAATAAATAAATAAAATGTATTAACAAAAGACAATTCCTTTAACTGTGAGCCATTACCCAGGCTATAAAAGATAGTAAATAAATACCATAAGAATGTATCCAAAGGGATTGCTTGAACATATGTATTCCTGAAGACTAGATAATTTTCTGCACAGGAAAATTCCAGGCTCAACCCTTTTCTTTTCTTTAGGCTACAAACCATAGTCAGTATTTATTCCTAGTTGTGGTCTGCAATCATACTTTTGATGCTGTATGCAATTTACAGTGATATTTACTATAGAAAAAATTATTTACTGATAATTGTCTTTGTGCTTAAAAATCCAAATCTTCTTAAAAGCCTCACTCAGCCGGGTGTGGTGGCGCACGCCTTTAATCCCAGCACTCGGGAGGCAGAGGTAGGAGGATCGCCAAGAGTTAGAGGCCACCTTGAGACTACATAGTTAATTCCAGGTCAGCCTGGACCACAGTGAGACCCTACCTCAAAAAAGCAAAAAAAAAGCCTCACTCAATATGACTTAAGTTAGTCACAGCAATGTCTTCCTAAAAGGGTATTTCATTGCTTTGCACCATAACATCATGTGTTTTAAAAGTTCATGATGGACAAAATATGTCACTGATGAAAGTGTGTGTGTGTGTGTGTGTGTGTGTGTGTGTGTGTGTGTGTGTGTTGCAGTCACGTTCACATTGCTGGCAGAGATAACCTGACCAAGAGCAACTTTGGGAGAAAAAAAGAGTTTATTTTGGCTTACAGACTCGAGGGGATGTTCCATGATGGCAGGGAAAGAGATAGCATGGGGTGGACATCACCCCTGGCCAACATAAGGTGGACAATAGCAATGGGAGAGTGTGCCAAACACTGGCAAAGGGACACTAGCTATAATACCCATAAGCCTGCCACCAACAATAGATTGCCTCAGCTGGACACCTAGCATTCAAAACACCTAAGTTTATGGGGGACACCTGAATCAAACCACCACTGTGTGGTGCGTGTGTGTGTGTGTGTGTACGCATCTTTAGCTTCTGTTAGCACTCTACCTGTTCTGATAAATTGCTGCAGCCTCGTGGCTCCTAAAAATAGATGGCTTGCCAAAACCTCCACATTCTATTATTAGCAATTAGACAGATAACAACTAATCAGCACTCCCTGTTCTAATTGCCCTGCATCTGGATTCTTCAAAAACCCCTGCTATTTTGTCTTTTAACAGAAAAAAAAATACTGGAAAACTAAAATATATCATTCTTATTTTATGCAACTTTGCCAAAATTATGATTTAATAGTGATAGAATATTTTACAGCTAGGCTATTTCTCCCAATTTTTATCCTAAAGTCACATCAAGCGAACCTGAGTCCATGATGAATGTCTACATTAAAGCTATCATCGTTAATAGTATTCCGTATCATTTGTCTTTGGTTCCGTGGGACCAAATTACAATCACCACATGACTGTAGCTTATCTTGTGATTAATGATGGTTTCACTAAGTCACTGACAGTGAAGCTTCTGGGAGGAAAATGGTAATATGGTTTGAAATTTTAAATTGCACATTTAAAAATTCATTACCAAGTTTTCAAAGAGATGGTTAATTCTAGGAAGATAGGGGGTAAGAAAATCTAGTCCTTTTAATCACAAGGGAGAAGACTTTCTCAATAATTATTCCAATTTTAAAATGTTCTAAGATGCTAAACCTAATGATATATTTTAAAAGTAACTCAAAAGTGTCCTAGAAAAGATTCTGAGGTTTTGCAGATGTATGAAAATCTATTATAGAAAAGGAAGTACAAAGATTCCAAGAGAACCTCAATAGAAATATTAAGATGGACAGTATATGGAGGAATATTTTGTCTTATAACAGATTTCAAGATTGCTCCGCACTATATCCTTAGGAGTCATCTGTGCACATCTAAGTCATTAGTAAAAGAATATTACCAGCATGCATGGGACTTTTGATGTTTTCTTCTAAATTACTTCAGTTTCAGAACTAATATGCATTCACATTATTACTACTGGGACTAATTGGCATTGGCTCTGTTTAAGCAAAGTGAGAGATTTAAATTCATTTTGTCTCAGGAAATAGGTGGCCAACATCAGGGAATTTATTTTGACTGCAACATTCTCTCTTCCTACATGAAATTCAAAACCTTTTTTTTTTTTTTTTTTTTTTTTCAAAAGTAGCCTCAGCTAAATTCCACAGTAATAGACTATTTGCAACCCAAATGCCCATAAAACTTGAAACTGTGAAGATAAGTCACAAATGGCTTTGTTGTCCTACAGTTTGGTAAAAATAGAACAGTGAGATCTGAAACTCCATTTCTATCCCTTCTACAAGTCAATTGACCGTAACTTCTATGATTGAAATGGTCAAAATATGTCCATCTTTCAAAAGCCCATAATCATCCAAGTGTCTGCAATACTAACAATGCCAGCTCACATTGTCATTTCATGCTTGTGCTTGTCATGCTAGGTTAGCTACAGAAAAATATTTTTGGTAGCATACTGATTTTCTATGTGTACTTGGTTTAATATATTTCATCTATTGCTTAATATGACATTGCCTGACTAATAAGAATATCCAAAAAATATATATTCTCTTGATGTGATTGTTCTGCATGCAATTGTGGTTTCTGCTATTAATGAAAGTTATCAAAATGTTGAGAGCTGTATTGAGAAATCTGGGCACATGATCAAGACTACTTGTGCTCACTCTGCTGTTTAGAAGACTAATTATTATAACAATATTCAATGATTTTAATGTGCTAAGAGAGCTTAATGAAGACCGTTAAACATTTATTACAAACACATTTGCCTCTATGAATCTCTCAAAGATATGACTGCATTTTAACCATCTATTTCTTAGTGGTTATATCTTGTTGGTTTATAAATATATTTGGATTCTTATCACAAGCATTTAATACCTTATTCCAAATAGATAAAGAAAGCTATTAATGCTGTAGGATGTAGGATAAAAAATGTATGCTATTTTTTAGAAAAATATTCATTTGTTTGCAAGAGGAAAGAGGGACTATAAACACACCAGGCCCTCCTTTCACTACAAATGAACTCCAGACTTAGGTAACACTTTGTGCATCTGGCTTCATGTGAATATTAGGGGACTGAAGCCAGCAAGGAAGCACCATTAAATACTGAGCCATCTCTCTAGCCCCAATGTATGTCATTTTTAAAAGCCAAGTGAGGGCTGGAGAGATGGAATAGAGGTTAATGAACTTGCCTGTGAAGCCTAAAGACCCAGGTTCAATTCTCCAGGTCCCATGTAAGCCAGATGCACAAGGTGGAGTTCATTTGTAGTGTCTAGAGCCCATGATATGCCCATTCTCTGTCTCTCTCTGCTTCTCTCTCTCTCTCTTTCTCTCTCTGTCTCTCCCTCTCTTTCTGTCCCTCTCTCTGTGTCTCTAATAAATAAATAAAAATAAAATCTTTTTAAAATTCAACTTAAAGAGACAATTGAGGCAGTTACTGCAAAAAAGAAATAATAGCACTAATCTTTCTTTTAAAAAGGGAAAGAGGGGCTGAATAGATGGATCAGTGGTTAATGCACTTGCCTGCAAAACCTAACATTGCAGGTTCAATTCCTCAGTACCCACATACAGCCAGATTCACAAAGAGGTCCATGAATCTGGATTTCATTTGCAGTAACTAGAGGCTCTAGTGTGCCTGTTCTCTCTGCCTGTCTCTTTTTTCTCTGTCTCTCAGCTTGTAAATAAATATAAATAAGTAAATAAGAAAGAGAAGAATATTCAAGAGTTTGATAGCATAAAGGGCTTCTTTGGACTCAGTTATCAGGGAAATTGGTGAAAATTATTACAATAACAAAAACCTTAAGCATTCAAAAATCTCTATTAATGGTCAAGATACACAGATGATTAAAACATATCTATTTGAGGAACTCGACCAAAATTCACTAATTAGTAGTGAAAGCTTATGATATTTTAACTCTAAGATTGCATTCTCTCTAACCTTTTACTACTCACCAAGTTGGATACTTCTGTTACAACCAGAAGCATAGTGCTCCTGGCTTCAAGAAGAAACCCTGTATTTAAGATTTCTCTTTCCATTTATACAGCTTGAGCCATTGAGTGCAAAAGATAGGGGCCCCCCTTTTGCTCTAGGAAGAGGCCCTGGCTTGAAGGTGGTATTATTGAAAATACTGAGTTTCTAAACACCAGTTCCCTTGGTCAGAAAGCAGTTGTTTCATTCTAAGGAGGCAAGACAAGAACAGCTGGTGCTATTGCGCACTTCCTTCCCCCAGCACCTCAGGTCCTAGAGCAG
Organism: Orientallactaga sibirica; assembly: GCA_036365145.1. NCBI lineage: Eukaryota > Metazoa > Chordata > Mammalia > Rodentia > Dipodidae > Orientallactaga > Orientallactaga sibirica. The sequence continues at coordinate 9,318,589 of JAEOAD010000023.1, read as the reverse complement.
AACTGGCAGTCAGAGAACATTTTGCCCTTACCCATAACCACTGCTCCAAAACGTGTTATCAAACGTCATGCTGAGGCAAGTGGAGAGCGAGAGAAATGTGTATGAAGGGAAGAAAATCATGAAAGAATGTCCCTGACCTCTTACAAAAGTGAATACACTTGCAACAGAATGTGAAAAAGTTAGAGATTAGTATGCAATCAAACAGTGGAGATTGTAGGAAAGGCAGATGATGAGAAGAGTGGATTCAATCACTATAGTGTGCAAATGGTTTGTCTCTCTTGCTTGTTGGAGACCATGGGAAAGAGAAAGAAAGGACGTAGAGCTCTCTTGCATACAGAGCATTCCATACCAACTAATATCTACAGTGACCTGGATTGAATTAGTTTAAAGTAGTCTATCACACAAGGCACTGTAAAGAAATGAAACAGGGCTGGAGGAATGGTTTAGTGTTTAAGGTGTTTGTCTGCAAAGCCAAAGGACCTCAGTTCAATTCTGCAGGACCCACGTAAACCAGATGTAAAAGGTGGTACATGAGTCTGGAGTTAGTTGGCAGTGGTTGGAGGCCCTGGCTGGCCCATGCTCTCTCTCTGCCTCTCTGTCTCTCTCTCTCTCCATCTTTCTCTCTCACTCTCTAAAATGAATAAAATAGAATAAAATAGAATAAAATAGAGCTGAAGAAGTGGCTTAGCGGTTAAGGCATTTGCCTGCAAAGGCAAAGGATCCCAGTTCGATTCTCCAGGACACACGTAAGCCAGATACACAAGGGGCACATGCATCTGGAGTTCATTTGCAGTGGCTTGAGGCCCTGGTGTGCCCATTCTTTCTCTGCCTGCCTCTATTCTTTCTCTTCTCTCTCTCTCTCTCTCTCTCTCTCTCTCTCTCTCTCCTTGCAAATAAATAAATAAAATTAAAAATAAAATAAAATAAAATAAAATGAAAATGAAACAATTATTTAGCACTTAGTGGATCTCGGTAATAATGGTTTGTCTGACAGAAAGGCAAAGAAATCTTTGAAAAGGCAACTGTTTCTCCGACTCACTCTGGATAATCCTTAAAACCCTCAAAGGCTTTAGCAATAAAAACACAGCTCTCACCTCAATGGGAATTAAAAAAATAATCTACTTGTCAAACAAATATGGAGTGGCTATGTCCAGAGAAAACAATTTAGGTTACCCCAAATGCCATACCCAATGTGGGAAGAGTATCATGAAGTTTTTATGGTAATAGAACAAAAATAGTCTCAAGTCAAGGAACTTTTCTATTACATTGATGGAAAAATCAGGTAGGTGGGTTATAGCTAATCAGGGAACCTGTTATAGGCCCCAGATATAATCTTAGTACTTTCATAACATTAGGGGGGGATTGGTATGCTTGTACATTCTAAAAGGATTTACATGATAGTAACAAGGATGATGTTAGGTTAAATATGGTTGTACTCAGTGAATGGCTAATAAGTGGACTAAGATAAATTCAAATAATTTGTGTCTAGTCCTGAAACATTACAGCTTTCTGCAATCATGGAAGTTCTAATGAATTATCTAATCTTAAGGAATGATTAACATTAGTGCATCTTTTCTCAGATAACTTATGTTGACAACTTAATGCTAAGGTTGTGAAACATACTTCACAAAAATAGTATACTCAGAATGTAACCAAATTAGTAGTGAAAAAGTCAAGAGGGATACCACAAGGGTTTAGTACTTGGTATTACTAAAGTACATTAACCTAAAATGTTCAGTTTTCAGTTGTTTTTATACAATATCCATATAAATAAGAAAGTATGACTCAAAAATATTGTATATAAATTACTCATACTCAAATACAGTAAACCATAATAGAGTGAGAGGTGACATTTAAAATAAAAAAATACTTCAAGCAGGCATTATAAACATATTCAAAGAAACAAAACATTATTAAAAAGGTAAATAAATATGTGCTAATGATGATCTCTAAAGGACAATAAGACAGAGACCTTAGTTTAAAATGAATCAACTTAAATTTCTATAATTGCCAAGTACAATAGCTATTTATTTAGATGCAAAAAATACTTCAATAATAGATTTGGCTGGGTGTGGTGGTACATGCCTTTAAAATACCAACACTTGTGACATTGAAGTAGGAGGATTGCTGTGAGTTTGAGGCCAGTCTGAGACTATATAGTGAATTCCAGGTCAGCCTGGGCTAGAGACAGGCCCTACCTCAAAAATAAAAATAATAGATTTGAACTGGCTAAATTATGAATAAGCAAGCTTGAAGATAGATAAGTAGAGATCATGCACGCTGAAAGAAAACTAACAATAGCTCCAGGGAAATAAAGTATGTCGTGGAGTATAGCAACAAGAACAGAGAAGACTTAGCAGAAGAAGTAAAGAAAACATAAGACAAGGGTCTACTCATAGAAAAGATACCAGACCATCTGAATGCATGTTGTAAGATTATTACCTACTTTGAGTAAGCTCATTATTCTTCAAGTAAAATGAATGTGAAAAAGTTAGGAAATATAAATATTATAATAAATATCCTCAAACCCCATGACAAGAAGAAAACCTTGAAAGGAATAAATAATAAGAAATCTTCACAAAGGAACTCAATAAAAGAAACATCTAACTTCTAATTAGAAACAATAAATGTCAGAGTACTGGATTCATAGAGTGAAGGTGTTCAAACAAACAAACAAAAAAAACATACAACAAAAAGGTAATAAAACTATAGTCAGGAAAAAAGCATCCCTCAAATGTGCATGTTAAAAATACTTTACAAGATTAACACACACACACATGTGTATGAATGTTTTGTGTGCATGTGTTTGTATGTGTATACTAAGTAGTACACTTTAAAATACTGAAAATAAGTGATCAGAGAAAGTATTCTGACTACATGTTAAAATGACAAAACCAATAAATGGTTATTACAATTGTGGGGAATAGTGCATGTTTTCTGTTTTCTTCTCTTAATTGATTTTAAAAATAATTGAATAAAATAATATCCATATAACATACCACTGAAATTGTAGCATCTGGTAGCAAAATATATTAACAATAACAGAACAAAAGGAGTGAGTCTAAGCAAATACTGGAAAAAGGAAATCATACTTCATAGCAAAATGAACACCTCGAGCAGAAGAAGTGAATAAAAATGATAAATCGGCTATTATGAGCTACATATTTGAAAAGAATATTGGCATTCTTTCTTGAAATAGTTTTACTATACATATTCACTGAATTGCAATAAAAATACCAAGCTTTTAGTTTTATTTGCAATACAGTCAACCCTTTGTAAAACAATGTTGGTGAAACCAAATAAAAGGTATAAAATCTAAAGTCACTATTCTCAATATCAAATGGCTCATTAAAACGTTTTATATGTTGTCCAAACACACTTAATATTATGCTAGAATTGTGATTGCAAGTTCTTATTGAACTTGTTAACATTCCAAAACAAACCTTATAGTCAGCTACTAACTGAATTAACTACTTTATCCTTGATGAGCATAAATACCTAACCAGAAACAACATCTGAAATGACAGGGTTAACAGGGTTTTCTTGGCTTTCAGTTTCAAGGAGAAAGCTCATGGCACCAAAGGCATGGCAACAGAAGCCATCAGTCATCTCTGGTAACATTGTAGCCAAAAAAAGTGAATGTGCAGGAAATAATAACGAGCAATATATTTTCATGGTTCACCTGTAGTGACTCACCTCCTCTAGGAAGGCTCCAGTTCTGAATATTGCCACCATCATCATCTCAAACAGTGCCACCAGTTCAACATCATGGGATGCTTTTCATTTAAACAGTAACATGTGGACCCTGGTCACCATAGGTCATGGCCATCTCATGTTACCAAATGGATTCACTCCAACTTCAAAAGTCCCTATAGCTTTCAATGCTCCCAAGACTGTTCAAAAGTCCGAAGTATCTTTTTAGTCTCAAGGTAATCTATTAAATTTGACCTTTGTAGGAAAAAAGAAAGAAATGTCAAAAATAAAAACTTGCAATATATAATAACATAAAGGAAACATACCCTTTCCAAAAGGAAGGAATGGGGACTTAGCAAGGAAGTACTGGACCATAGCAATACTGAAAGCCAGCAGGGAAAACAAATTTGCAAATACTCCTACAACTACATACATCTGGAATTCATGATGAGATCGTTTCAGCTTTTATAAGGCTTTAATAGCTCTGCCACTTCAACTGTTTTAAGTGTATCATTCATAACCTATGTCTTGGTCCAGCTTCACTTTGAGCTATTGCATTTCTGCTCAGGTATCCCATGACCTGGCATTGCCAACATTTTGGGGTCTCTATTGCAAGTTAAATTTTATCATCATGTCACATTTTGACTAGTCAGATCCAAATTGCAGGGACTCTGACCTTGTCATACATAACCTGGTATTAGCAGCTTTGTAGAATTATGGTGAAATACCTCAAGCTCCCCTCTTTCTTACAGTTTTCATGCCTGGAAACCAGTACCATCTGGACTATGTACTATGCAGACAGCTAGGAATGAACCTTGCCCCCTTGCATTACAGTTTGATGTTGATGTAATGATTGAGGAACGGTTTAGTAAGTTATCTGTGTTGGTGTATATTTAGAAATCAAGTGGAAAGTGTAAAGAGGCAAATGGACAAGCCAGTACAGGAAACCTTACCATGAAAGCAACCACTGAAATACAATTGGCATACTCAAACAAAACTGAGAAAGAAACAAACAAAAAAGGAAGATGCAAGCAGGTGCATTGCCTTGGTTATACTCAGATGAGCAAAGGCTGGACCAGTGGTCCTATACTAGCAAAAGTAAGCATTAGTGAGGTGGAGTATGTGGGGGGAGGACTCAGGCACATAATCTAAAGTCACCACATACAAAACCTCTTGTGAATTGAACTCTTTCTTTGGCAGTTCCTTCAGTTATAAATATGTATGAAAAAGTTTATACAACGTTAAGAATGAGAGAAGCAATATACTCACAAGTGAGTAAAGATTTTTTAAGAGATTAATGTATTTTATAATTAATATCTATAAGGGAGTCATAACTGCATAACTGATTATTCAAGTGATATAGATTTATAAAATATTCACAATGCAATAAAGCATAACTATTACAAAACTGAATAGTATAAAAGAACTACCCAACTATAGTTGCTTAAACTCATTTTATTCCCATGAATTTTTTCATGCTTTTCAGAAGCAAAACATTTCTTTGCCAAGTATATATTATTATCTTTGAATAGGAAAATATTATGATATTCCAAACTTATTTGTTTAGCAAGCCATTTAAAGTAGAATTTGTATGGAATAAAATTCACCCATTTTAACTGTGCAATTCTATGAATATTGACAAATGTGTATATGTACCACATCTTCATTTTCCATCATCCAATGATAGGCATCTGGGTTGATTCTAGTCCTTAGCTATTATGAATTGAACATTATAAACATGATTGAATAAATTTCTCTGCAATGAAGCATGGAGACTTTAAGGACACATGTTTGAACTCAGTATAATCTCTATCATGATTATATTTAAATGTTCCCTCTTGATGCTTCTACACTTAGATTCCCTAATTTTCATGCCTCTCCATCAAGGAATAAGTTCTTTGCTTATTCACTACATTTTGTTGTTCAGTTTCATGTCACTGTGTGCAGCTCCATGCCTGCCAGCTTAATCAGTGTCTATGATGTGATTGTTATCCACTTTTATGAATCAACCATTTCTTTTTAATAATAAAAGATTATCTATTTGTCAACCATATAATAATTTATTTATCCATTCATTTAATAATTATCATTTGAATTGGCTCCACTATGAACCCATTAAAAGTAAGTTGCTAGTAATATTTGCCTTTTCAATAGGGCTGTTTAAAAATTTATCATCAAATCTACAGATAGAATTATTGAATATGTAGTTTATTAGTAATTTATCTTATAAGAAATGGTCAAAATGTTTTCTAAGTAGCATGCTCTATTCTCCAATTATTTCAGTAATTTTCAGGCCCTTCATAGTCCACACAGTAAGTGTAGTGTTATCTCATTTTCAAGTGTATTTCTTCCTATTATATGTGCACATTGCCCATTTATTCATTTTGTTTTGCGAATTTCTCAATACTTGACATGTTCTTAAAATAAATGTTTTTATTCTCTTAGTTTTGAGTTTTTATGTATTTTATGTACATCATAACAGGTTCTATTTTTAATATGCAATTATATATGTCTCAAACATTTAACAGAAGTTTCTAACTGGCCTTTCTCATTAATTTAACAATATAGTTGAAATAACAGAATTATTAATTTAAATGAAATCCTACTTATCATTTATTTTATCTTTCATGGATTTGTATTTTATATCTTATTTAATAACTTTTATAAGTTATACACTTTTGTGCCCTCACCCCAACTTCTGTTACCCGGAGGTCCCTCTTCAATGGGGTTACAGTAAGTACTGTGAGGTCATGAAGGCTTTAGTCGGTCCCCATTTGGGTAGCAGGGGAACATACCCATTGTGTTCTTACACACTTTGTGCTACTTACAATCTTATAACACCCTCTTCTGCAATGTTCCCTGAGCCATGGACCTCTTATAATTTATATAAAATAAAATTTGAAATAGAAAATAACAATAAATTGTAATAATGAAAGCTTAGTTAATATTTTTTAAATCCCCAAAATATTCCAAATTCATGCAACCATTCTCCTATGCATTATCTAGAAGTTTTTCAATGTTTATGTGCAAGATGGCCAGTAGTTATTAACACCACCATGTTTTTTTGAAAAAGTTCACAGTAGCCAAAATATAAAATTTACGGAAACATCCAGAATTGGAAATTTTTCAAAGATTGCAGTATGCATTATATGTAAATTACAGAATGCTCTTCAGATTTAAAAGCAGGTAATCACACAACAGTTATGCAACATGGATAAACCTAATGAGCATAATTCTTACTGAAGTATGCCCATCACAGAAATATTACTGTATGATTCTATTCATGTAAATTATGGAAATTTATCAAATTCACAGATGTAAAGAAATGAGTAGCCATTTCCTGGGTCTGGATTAAGGAGACAACAAAGAAGTACTAATAAATGGGTACCAAGTTTTACTTAACTGAAATAAATAATCTCTAGAGACCTACTGTATAACATTGTTCATATGCCAACAATAATGTATTATATGGATAAAAAAAGCACTGCAGGTATCATGTAAAGTGTTCTTACCACAATAAGATCATGTTTAAAAACATTTTTTCATTACATGTGGCATATTACTGAATTTTCTACACTATTGCAATGATCTATTTATTTATCCCCATGTCAATACCACTGTCATGGACTTATTTAACTTTATATTATGACTTGAAACCAGGAATTACAAGTTTTCCAGCTATGGATATCTTTTTCAGAATTCTATCATGTTAAGAAGCTTAAAGCTATTCTCATTTTCTCTAATGATTCTTAATTATGTGCTTCTATTTGCAGGTCATATTCTCCTTTTTTCATTTCATGCATGTCCAGGTATTTTTGTTTGGATATGGAACTTACTGATTTTTAGAGTGTTCCATATCTGAATTTGTTCTTTGAGTTTATGAATGCTGACATTTGTTTATTTAAGCAATTAAGTTACTCAATACACTTGTTTTATAGAGGGCTTTTGACTTTTGTTATATAAGTTTCCCATAGCCACTATTATTAGCATGACATTTGAACCAAGTGAACTAAAAGGCCAGGACACTGGCATGTCCATTACTGTAAGACTAATTTAACCATTAAAAATGCTAACTATACCCCTGTCTGTGCCATTTAGTAAATGTTATTGATATTCATTCAATACTTATGGTATTTAAAATATTTCTTATCTGCATAGTATATTTCAGAAAAGTTTGGCTTACCTATGTTCAATAATTGCCTCTGCTATTTACTACAAAAAGGTAGGATAATAATGAACAAATAAAAAGATGGAGTTGTAGGTTATATGAAAGGTCAATCTTGCTTATGAACAATAGCTCAGAGATCTTATAGAAATTACTGTCAAATTGACTTGAGCTATATATTAAATGATAAAGCACCATTACCAAATATAGTTTATTTTAGGATTTCTATGCAATAATTGATCCAAAGCTATAGATTTCTAGGATTATACACACGGTAAAAGAAGAATTTTCTTTCAGTAGTATAGTACTTCTGAGTAAATCTTCAGTATGCCTTAAGGAAAATAAATATTTTATATAATAAACATATGCATCTCAAATCCAAAGTTAATATAATAAAATAATATATGAGCAGAAGTGTCAATCAGTAAAATCCAAATATGGCCAGAAAATATCCATCAGTAAAATCACAAATCCAAAGTGTAATTGGAAATAAACATAGGAAACCATTCAATGTTATCAATTCTTCATATTCTTCACACAGCACTATGGTAATCATGGATGTGGATTTCATATCTGGCATATCCTAGATGTGTGATGTGATTAATTACTCTCTTCAACATCAATTTTCTGAAACACTTATAAAATATTAATTTCACAAAAATAAGTTCCTCAATTTTCTCTATCTCATTTCCTTTATATTTATCCCTCTTTTTCTCCCTACCTTTTACTCCTTCCTTATTCTTTTTAGTTTGGTTTTGCTCACTTATGCTTTTTATTAGAGAGAGGTGCACTATGCAGCCCAGGGTAGCCCCACATTTACCATCCTGTCTCAATATCCTGAGTGCTGGGATTATAGATATGTGCCACCACAACTGACTTTCAAGGTACTTTATACTACACTCTGTGTTTTCACCTAATATTTGTCTTATACTGATAGATTAAATTAAATTGTTGTTTTATGAGATGAATTGCAAATGCCTTCACTTAAGGAAATCATTTAATAGTAAAAATAATGCATTGCATTACTACTTAGCTATGAGGAATAAATTAGGAAATCAGGATGCTCATATATTTTAAAAAGTATTTGTCTTAAGATATATTAAAAGAAAGCAAGATATATCTGTTGATATTTTTATTTGTGGTGTTAGTTTATGATTCTGATTATACCACCTATTAGACAAAGAATGTGAAGGAAGACAATATATCTTTCTAAGTCACAGTTCTATTCTTGTGATATGGAGGTAATGAAAATATGTCGATGCTTTCATCATTAATAGAGATAACCATTAAGTGTTTTCAAATTGTATGTGTTGTGTGGTATGCATGAGTATTTATATGTGTATGGGTGCACAAGCACATGTGTGCACATGTATGTGCAGGCAATTTTTAAAAATTATTTATGGAGAGACAGTTGTACAGAAGAGCCTCAGGATACCTTGGTGAGCGTAGTAGGGTGGCAGTGAGCGCAGGTTAGGTCACTCCTCCCTTCCCTCATTTTTACAGAATAGGCCTTTGTCTCCTGGTGTGCCTGTTCCTGTCACCCTCCAGAGTTTTCTGGTACAAAGCTGCTAACCACAAACATATAATTCTAGTCACTTATAAAACGTAGTGACAGAAAGTCTACATAGCATATTGTTTTGTTTTAATGTGCAAATTCCAAAACATTAAAGAACCTGGTTTTGAGACATAAAGCAGTTCCTGTGGCCAGATACTGAGTTCAGGAATGGTGTTTTCTCATTTTTGGTCATTATGGCACAGTTGGTTTTCTATTGTTCTGTCAAGTCCTTTGCTTTCTGCCCTGAATACTGACGTGAACAGCAGTGAAGGATGAAAAACAAAGGAGGAATCATTCACATAGTCAGGAGTACGGTTCCTTAGAGGCAGTAGCAGCTTGAGTTGGTAGTAGAGTGCTCACAGGGGCACAGAGAGGGGCTGCAACTCTAAACTCTTGGCAGATCTCATGAAGCCAGGCAAGGGAGATCTTCCTATTTGTTATAGCTTAAGTCCTTGGAAATTCTTGGGGGTATCCAACGGGAGGATGCCCTTGATAAGCACTGGGATACCAGCCAACAGGGTCTGGCTGAAGCAGGAGGCAGAGGGAGCATGTACACTTCTAGGGATGAGTGAGTAATCTCATGATGCCAGGCCAGGTCTTCCTCACAGGCAGGTCTTCTTAAGCAAGAAGGAACATCCCTAGAGGTCTTCTCCCAGGGCAGGCAAAGTCTTCCTCCTCATACCAGTATCTATAGCTTTTTTTTTTTTTCCTTCCAGGAGCTGGGGTGAGTCTGACACTAGAGGCTGGCCACTGGGTTTCTACTGACCCAGGCACACCCTAATTAACTGAGTGTGAAAATCACAGGGACCAATCAAGAGAGAACAAGCCAGACCAAAACAAGTAGACTCCAAATTCCTTGTTCCCATGGGGAGCACAGCAAAGTGGTGGTCCTGTGCAGTGAGACAACTTGCACCCCAGGGGCTTTGGTGCTCTTTTCATAGCTTCCAGAAGGCTTCCATCATCTTGCCTGCTGTCTGCCTACTCTGGCCGACTCTGATCACCCTTGATGGTACCTCTTTACACACTCAATTGTGTAATAAATACTCAGTGTACTTTTAGGTGAATATAATATTATAATTATTTTTATTATGTAAAAGGTGATCAAGAGAAAATACTATTAAATCACCTTTCATTTATAATGGTATAGGAAAGTTCCTCAATATAATCATTAGAAATTTGGACAGATTGGTTATATGTTGTTATGCAGATTAATGGTGAAGATGTAATACAAGTGACATTACAAAGCAAAATACAGCAATGCATATCGAAATTAATGTTTCTATGCTATATAAAGCTAGATACAAATATCATATATTTCCTTATTAAAATATTTTAAGACAAATTTGTAAATGTCCCTAAACATAAAGCTATGAATATAGTTATAGTAACTTATCTAGGGGCTGAAATTTAATATTATACAGATTATATTTAAAAATGAGATTAGGCCAGGCATGATGGCACACATCTTTAATCCCAGCACTTGGGAGACAGAGGTAGGAGAATCATCCTGAGTTCAAGGCCAGCCTGAGATTATATATTGAATTGCAGAATAGCCTGGGATAGAGTGAGACCCTACCTATAAATATCAAAAAAGAAAAAGAAAAAAACAATTTAAAATGATATTAACTTGTACTTATTCATTATCTATCCATCTACTTTAACAAATAGAAAATAAAGACTTTAAATTCCTGGTAAAATGTAAGAAAAACAGATTATTAGATATTGGGATTTCAATAGGTTTCTAATGCACATGCATAAACAATATGTTGTGAATTTACATTTTGACTAAAAGAAAAAATATTTTAAATTAGTGTGTTAGTATAGAGAACATAAGGACTAATTACTATTGTTTTTTTGTAAATTTCATTTTTTCTCTTTGACTTAGTTTTTCATAGAAAAACTGCCCAGGTTACTAAAACTTTACTATTTACATTGTGTATAAATTTGTTCTTGTTAATATTTAACTAGGTGTTATTTTTAGTTTGAGTAAAAGACTTCTTCTAAGTCTTTTTCTCTGTAGCATTTTTAAAGTGAACTGGAGCCAGGTGTGGTGGTGCACGCCTTTAATCCCAGCACTTGGGAGGCAGAGGTAGGAGGATCACTGTGAGTTTGAGGCCACCCTGAGACTACATAGTGAATTCCAGGTCAACCTGAACTAGAGTGAGACCCTACTTCGAAACCACCCCCCAAAAAGAAAAAGTGAACTTGGTTGTAACTTTATGTGCTTTGGACATCAATTGGCTGTGCAAATTTTAAAACCTTTGTACATGACAGAGGAAGTGCTGGTTAAAACATGAGTGCTATTCTCATTGTAGCCTTAAAATCTCCTCCAGGGAGATGGTGGTAGACACTGAGAGAATCAAAACACATCAAAGTTGAAAAATCAGAAGCTGCTGAGAGCTCAAAATTAAAGGAAACTTCGAACACCACCTGCAAGGCTCATCAAACTTTACAGAAGAGAGGGTAGAAAGAATGTAAGAGCCACAGGGTGGAAAGGTATACATTGAGCCCCCCACCCTAGAGAATAATAATTGGCACATTCATGACCCCACAGTGAATACCAATACCCTAGTGAGTAGGACCCTCAGTAGAATGGAGGTGGGAGGGAGGGAATATAAGTGGAGAACCGGATTAGAATGTGAATAATGTTCAATATGTTCAGATATTAAAGTTCTTGAAAAATAAGTGTGTGATAACTTCTTGGAGTTTAAGACTCCAAGTGTAACTCTAGAGGAAAGCAGACTGGCATGCAAACACACCTGTTTGCCAAGGGTGACTGTGCCCCCCCCCCTTGTTGGAGAGTTCAGTTGAGTGGTGACATTTACATTTTTATTAAATATCAAATAAAGTTTCATTTATCAATAGTTACTTCTCTGATTGCAACACATGGCTGTTAAAATTGGTAGTTCTCGATACCTTTTACCAACATAAAAACACTGAGATGGCTCAATTTCTAAACAATGTCGTAGTCTACTCTAATGAAGGCCAGTAGTCTAGTGAATACATCTGCCATTTGTGACAATATCCTCCAAGTTACCTAGCATTTAATTTGTGCCAGCCACTCTGTGAGCATTTTCTTGGATGGTTTTTATTCTTATAACATCCCTCAAGAAGCAGAAGAATTTTGAATCTCCACTTTACAGATCATTAAACTGACGGACAGTCATACAGCTTCCATTAATACGCAGCTGCTGACTAACAGGACCATGAATGCTATCTAACATTAACCATTAACAAACTTTGTTGTTGAAATCTAAAATAAATTTGAATGCCAATAAACATTTTAAGAAATAAAGTCTTAACAGTTAAAATGATTATGTAAATTTAGGTTAATTTTCTTTGTCTCAAAGTTCAAAAATGTCTTTTTCCTTAATTTTTCAACCTCTGAATTACAGAAAATAGTTGGAGGAATGATTTTTATATTGCCCCTAAGAGGTGGCATCTTTGAAAATTAAATGCAATGATGGAAAGGAAAAAGTCCTTTAAAATTTTAAATGGTTATACTTTTGTGAGTTACTTTGTTTTTTAATCAAAATTTTGCTGTGGCAACTGCTCCTCCTGTTTCACCTGACACAATCGGAAACATCAAAGCCCCAAGAGCAGGACTGACAGCAGCAGCTTCTCACATATTTCCTGAACTCCTCAAGGCCCTTGGTTCTGACTTCAATAAGACTTCAATGAGAAAACTTTGCATTGTACTTACATTACTTTGCTCTCCAAAAAGATACCAAAAGTAATTTTTACAAAGAGTAATACAGAGTGCTCATTAAGCTTTCTTGGAAATGTGCTGAGAAACAACCTTATCAACTCTGTGATTGGCATGTTCCATTCATTAAACTAGAATGGAATTATATTTGGTGTTTATTTATTTATTTATTTATTTATTTATTTATTTATTTATTTTAAGAGAAACAGAGAGAGAGAGAGGAGAGAGGAAGAGGCAGAGAGAGAGAGAGAGAGATAATGGGAGTGCCAGGGCCATTTTAGCAGCTGTAAATGAACTCCAGACATATGCACCTCCTTGTGGGCAAGTTTAGCATTGTGCGAGTGCATCACTTTTTCTTCTGGCTAAACGTGGGACCTGGGGAATACAACAGGAGTTCTCAGGCTTTGCAGGCAGGTGCCTTAACCACTAAGCCATCTCTCCAGCCCTGGTGATTTTTTTAAAGGCATGGCTACAATCACATTGAAAGAAAGAAAAAAAAACTAAGTTCTTTTAAAAATAATGATATGAATACAAAGATTATTATATAATGCAGAATTCATCATTACTGTAAAATGTTAATTAGCTGCTTACATACTCAGTAAAGTGAACTTATTTGGGATAACACACATCAAGGTCAAGCATCTTTGCAATTTTAAATCTGTTGACCAAATTATCAATGCAACAATTGGCTACTGCAGGCATAACTTCTTGCTTTGGATCTAGTGGTAAGCAAATTACCAATCTTATAATACATTTAAGATTGTCAGTGATTTATCTGTGCCCTGAACACTGACAGTCCACAAAATAGCAAGCTTAATTGCAAATTCACTGTATTAACCTAGTTCATTTGGACTATAGTGTTAGCAGAATGAAAAACTAAGGGAAAATATATATTGCTCTCTTTTTAGTTTTACCACGACATATGAGCAGAAAGAGGTGCCAGTCTAAGACAAAGCAGATCCCAACAAAAGATATCAAGCTTGGTTTTACTGTTTCACCAACCTAATTTGAAAATTGTTGCCTCTTATTCTGTCCTGAGCAGTGCCAGATTATCTCTGTGTATCATTTCTTAGAGGTAATGCATTATGCCACATGTAGTTAAAAGGCAAGGGAAGTGTGATGGAGCTCTACACAATTAAACCTATTTGGAGATTGAGCATAGTAGTGCAAAGAGTCACAAGCTATTTATTATCCTGATTGGTCCTTCCTTGGCTTACTTCCTTTGCCAGTGATCAATTTAGAAAGTAATTCTACAGCAAGAGCTTGCTTTGAAGAAGCCATTTGGTAGCATTCTTTTGTCATGCAGCTAATTCCTTCAAGTTGAAACATAAGCCTTAGGAAATTAAAAAAAAAAAAGCCACAAGACTCAGGAAGCTCAGAAAAACTACAAGATTAGTGTGGACCCTGCGTAAGGATGTATAAGCAGAGAACACTTGCTGGAACCAGGAAACTTGGATGGTGCTGCCTGCAAGTTGGACAGGATGTTTCTGGGATGAGTAGTGTTCGGTAACCATTCACATTATGCTACATTTGTCTGCAATACAGCTGGTTTTGCATTCCCCCTAATCCAGCAAGTAACCCCAATAAACTCACTGGGTAAATAATTGTTACTGGTGCTCCATCTGGGATGAATAAACATCTGTTCACATTTTCACAGGAAAGTCCCACAACATTTTTTCTTTGTTTACATATTTCCTGTTTCTTAGTATATTGACATTTTGTATGGGTACATCAAGTGTTGGTGCTGTAGATCCCCTGCGCCCTGTCCCCACTCTTTTAAAACAGGTTCTCACTGTATTAAAGCTGGCATAAAAAAAAAAAAAAAGCACTATGGGACTTGCAATAAATCTCCTGCCTCAGATTTCAGTAATCTGTATCTTAATATTTGTCAACCATGTTTAATAAATAATAATTTGTCTCTTTTCTCATTGTTTCATTATATAAAACAAAACAACAAAAGCAAATGTGCAGTTAAACTAAAGTAACATAAGACACCTATATTATCTGGACGCCAAGACTAAGATTATTTTTATTATCTAACTATGGATCATGTGTCAGAACTGAATAAATATCTCATTTTATCTTGTTGGATATTAGTAAATCATCTCCAATCCTACTGTTTGTGTCCTTTGCATTGTACATATAGAATATCCATTTATAAATTGAATACTGTTTTGCTCTATTCAATTATCAAACAAGAAAGTTGTTGTTTGAACCACAGGAACTTGATGAGTCTGAATTAAACAAGAAGAAATGGTATGCACTTGGATACTCCTTATCTAATGCTAGTTAAAAGAGATCTGACTTGTTGGAATTATCTGATAGAAACAATGTTAATAATAATTAACATTCAATTTGATTAAATCTCTGTTCTTTTTCTTGAAACATTGATACACCCTGTTTCCTTCTGTTATTGAAACATCTACTGAGTATTCAAAGGCAAATGTGTCTCTATTGTTTAATCTAGAATTTATAGAGGTTAGGTATAATAGATTTCTCATTGTTGTGATAGATTTGCAGTTCATTACTCAAGTTTAATTTATAATGTTATACTTCATATAATCAAACATTTTGTAGTTTGTTCAAAAGGAGGAATATGATTGGTGTATGATATAAATGGAATTATAAAAAGTGGAGCTTTAAAGGAATTTATATATATTTAATTCTAATTGACCTTTTTACTATAAATTGTAGTATTTCATTTTTTTGCTCTGCAGGAGATCTATTCCAGAGCCTCATGCATGCCTGGCAAGCACTCTACCACAGACCTACATACCTTGTACTCTGCAAAATATTATTGTGGAAATAATTCTAGAGAGCTGAAATAAAATTATACAAAGAATTATAATAATGAGATTTGTGCTAGTACTTGTCATGATAAATAGATAACTCTGATATGTAAATGAATTTTTTTAATACTAGTAAATGCATCTACAAATTTTATGTTCATTTTTCTTTTCAAACTCAATTCTTCTTTTAAATACTTAAGATATATTCAATTTACTTTGGATTGTGTAACTGTGAGGAAATGACCTAAGTAGATATTTCCTGTGTAAAACAGTAAAGCCCTCATTTTTATTTGGATCCAGATCAAACCATAAATAACATTCAAATCTGGACAATATTAAATGACTTAGCATTTTATACTTTTTAAAAAGTTTAATAGGACTAACAAAATAAGGAAGTACTAAGGATATAAAGTAAAAATTACTATGTTTATTCCTGGAGTTGAACTTTTTCACTCTCAGAATATTTATTATTATTTTAGTAATGTTAAAGGCTGTATACCAGCATTTTTCAGATTGTGTGCATAACCAATATATAAGCATGTTCAGCTGCTTTATTGCAGTTCTGGAGTTTTCATTTGCATTGGCCCCAAGAACAAGACAAATTACTTCATGGCAAGCTGTACAAATAAAGCTTTTACAGTCATTTACATAAGGCCAGGTCCCGGGGAAATTAAGTCATCAAATAGCACATGGCCCTTCAATTCTACAGAGCTTCACAGAACCTGTACTGTAGCAGCCAATGCCATAATCACTTCATTAGAAGATGTGTTCAAGAGATTTAATTGTGGTGCAAGTGTATTAAATATGTAGTAAAAGACTTTGTCACAAAATTTTTATTGTATTTTTATGAGTAAAATTATTTGATTGAATCTTCAGAATGTTTCCATGAAATTATGGGACTTTGAAAGATATTTTTAAAGTTATTTTTCCAAGAAGTAATATGGCAAATTATAATCCAAATAGTGTTCAAAATGAAAATGATGAAAGTGAGAAAGCATTACCTTATAATTGTAAATTCATTTTTAATATTTTAAATCCTTAAGTGTGTTATAGTAAAATGATGTTCATTTGATTTTTTTTTCTTGGAGGGAAGTTTGAGTATTTTATTTAAAAATGTGTTTTAATGTTGTTGCAGAGTTATGGAAATACTCTTTTGTCTCTATGGGTTTAAGTAATATAAAAAAATTAGTAACTCATAGAATTAAAAAGTATTGAACTCTAATATAAAAAAAGGTTCTTAGATTTATTGAGATAAAAAGAGACTTAGAAAGACAGTCCTAATTATGTTTGCTTTAAGGTAAAGCAGTATTTGCTATGTTTTATTATTTACTCTAGTTGCTTCTTTCATAATTAGCAACAATAAAAATGCACAAAATAAAAATAAAATATTGAAATAACACATTGGTATGCTCATTTAAAGATTACACAAGTAACTGGGATAAATAGTAATGTCTTTTTCTTTTATTTTTTTCAAATGTCTTAAGAGAATACAGGTGGTAGGACAGGGGATATCAGCTAACATGAAATAAGCAAGGTAATGTCTTATGGGAACTGAAAGTTTAAACAAACCAAAAGAAGAGATGCATGTTCTACTGGTGATGCAAACATGCTGTTGGGGAATGTAATCAATGGAAACTCTCCAGGAATTTCCAGGAAAGGCTAGTTGAGTTGTCACAATGAACTGCTTTGACTACACCAGAGCAGGGCTTTCTAAGTCAAGTTTCCATGACATGTTTCTCTGTACTGTCTTTATAGGCCACAAAGCCAGTCAGTGACTACTCATAGACATGTCTAGCACATCAACCATATCAATTACTTTTGCTATGGTTGTAAGCAAATACCTAAAGAAAAATGAAATTGTTTGATTTGGCTCATGGTTTCAGAAGAGTCAGTGTAGACATGACAGAATAAATCCACTTACATAATGGTGGTTAAAATGGGGGAAGCCAGAGTTTAGCTCACAAGAATGGGGAAGCCAGTCCTTATCTCAGTTTCTCTTTGTTGTTTTATCTTCAAACTAAAGGATGCCCACCATATTAAGGCCAGATCTCCACTCAGTAAATCTTTCCTGGAAACACCTTCACAACCACATGAAAAAGTAGGCCTCACTAATCTTCAAGATGATTCTAAATCTAGTCATATCAACAATGAAGATTAATCATTGAAGGTAAATAAACAATTTTTCTCATGCATTCCCACATTCATCCCTATCCCAATGCACATACATCACAAAATTTCAAAAATTAAAAATTGCATTCCACTCTAGAAATGAAAAACTAGAAACCATTGAAGTTCTGCTTATCAAATTAAATAAATATTGCCACATCCTGATTTAAGTGTTTAGTATACATAAATAAACTTATTTTTTAAAAAAATGTTTATTTTTATTTATTTATTTGACAGCTATAGACAGAGAGAGAAAGAAGCACAGAGAGCGAGAGAGAGAGAGAGAGAGAGAGAGAGAGAATGGGCACACCAGGGCCTCCAGCCACTGCAAATGGTCTCCAGATGCATGCGCCACATTGTGCATCTGGTTTATATGGGTCCTAGGGAATGGAGCCTCGAACTAGGGTCCTTAGGCTTCACAGGCAAGCGCTTAACCACTAAGCCATCTCTCCAGCCCCATAAATAAACTTCTAATACAGTATGCCTCAACCTTACACCATATACAATATTAGAACATATATGCATGAGGGATTTTAGGTATATTATGATAGAATTGGTGAAATATTCTTGGAGGGAAGATTTAAAGAAACATGTTTCTTAACTAAACCAGAATATCATGGGATCATTCATACCTGTGAATTCAAAATAAGTAATGTGGGTTTGCACATGCAATATCTACATTTATATGACTGGTTTCTACTTAATAATATACACTATTGATATATATGTGTATTATATATGAGTATCTTTACAACTTCATGCACTCATTTTGGTGTATAATTTGTTTGAGGATGCTTACTTGGCTAACAAGCCATTGAGAAATATCCTAAAGATAAGGTTTTGGCTCAATTAACTAAAGATCCTGTCTTTATTATTAATATTATTATTATTATTATTATTATTATACTTTGTATGGACACATCATGTGTTGGTAGCATCATTTCTCTCCTCCTTGCCTCCATTCTACTAAGTACCCTCCTCAATGGGGTTACTGGTATTCCCCATGGGTTGTAGGTTATCCCTTGTGAAAGCAGCAGTCAGTCATTGGGGAGGGCTTGATACCTCTGTGTATGCTGTCCCAACTTGTGGCTCCTACAGTCTGTCTGCCTCCACTTCTGCAAATTCCCTGGGCCATGGTGAGTGTATTTTAAGATTACTTCATTGAAAAGCTCTTAGGAGCTTCTGGATATCTGCTTTGGTTTGTGTTGAGTATCCTCAGCAACTGTTTACTTCATCTTTGCATTGATTGTCAGACTTAGTGTGGAAGCAGTTCCTCTGTGGTTTCACCTGGGCCTTGGCTGAAGTGCAAGGGGTAGTTTATCTCCTTGGGTATCACTATCTTCTGAAAAATAAAAACAGATTCTCCAACAGAACATGAAGTCAGCATAGGTTAAATGGAATAAGCATTATTAATTTAGGATTTTTTTTTTTTTTTTTGGTTTTTTGGGAGGTAGGGTCTCACTCTGGTCCAGGCTGACCTGGAATTCACTATGAAGTCTCAGGATGGCCTCGAACTCTCGGCGATCCTCCTACCTCTGCCTCCCGAGTGCTGGGATTAAAGGCGTGCACCACCACGCCCGGCAATTTAGGAAAATTTTGATGGATGTAACTCCCTGTATACTTGATTTATTTATTTATTTATTTATTTATTTAGAGTCCCTATAAGGACAGTTCCCTCTCATGACATAGTACCACTTACCTCTGTATCTCTACTTACTACACAGACACGATGGGTACATGACACATCCATGCCCACATGTGGACACATACTCAGTTCCATAGTCTTATGTTACATTGCTGAAGACTGCCTAGTTTGATGGGGTCAGAATGTCGATCTAAATTAAACTCACAGGCAAGATGATGGACGCCATCCATCTGTCCACGGCAGGAATTTGTTTCACCACGGAGAATCTGACAGCTGTTGTTGAAAAGACGCCTCACTTCCGCTCATTTCTTTATTATGACATTCCAATTTCCTTCCTGGGACTTTCTTCCAAGTTCTTGATCTTAACCCTCGAAATTTGCATCTCAAGTTCCCTTGGCAGCTATAGTATCAAAACAGCTGCATGATTATCCCAGCAATCACTCTTCCACCTTTCAACTCCTACAGCACCTGCGTTTTTGCTCCTCCGGCAGCCCTCCTCTCATAACTTCTTGCAAAGAGCTGTCTGTGGACTAGGATTATCACGGCAGCTAAGATTATACACAGTGAGAGGGTAATAACTTTATTCATGCTTAGAATACAGAGGGACTTAAAAATGGTACAACATGAAAGTTGAATAAATTGCTAAATGAAAGAACAACTTTATCTGTGAAGATGTTTTTAATTGTTTAACATTGTCAAAGTAAACGCAATGTCCTACCTAGGCTCTGAGCTCAATCAAGGCTATGCAAAAGTCAAATGGGGTTCACACATCCAAGAAACTCAAACAGAAAAACAAAAAATGCAAGAGCTGGCATCTTTCTATGACAGACTATCGAAAATAGGCATATTGTTTTGTCTTACTGCTTAAAATAGACTTTGATTAATAATTATTTCTAAATGTATTAAAATGAGTAGATTCAAAATAATGTTTATAAACTATGTGTTGTCAGATATAAATAATTATGACTCATGTAAAAATATTTAGGTAAATGCTAAATGAGGAAAATAACAAAGCGAGACCTTATTTATCTCATCCATTCCTTCAACCAGTCACCCCAGTTAGATGTTCAATATTTTCCATTATTTGCATATTTCTAACAACAAAAAAATGGTGATACTACATAATGCTGTCATTTTTACAGTTGCAAAGAAAGGAATAGTTCAGTATTCATTCTGCTGGAATTTGATTTTTTTTTTTTTACTTCTAATCATGTTTCCAATGTTCATTACAGTACTACATATATGTAAATCTATTTTTTTTCTATTTTTTCTAATTTCTTACAATATACTTTTCATTACATATAGATTTCATTTATGGGTTCATGAGTATTTCAATTGATTTCAAATGTTTGCTGTTATATATGCTGTTTTAGTCATGCTTTCTTTACTTTGTAGGAATGGAATAATTTGATCATTTTAGCAGTTTAAATATGTGGCCCCATAGTCTCAGGCTTGAATCTTGAGTCACCAGAAGGCAGAGCCATATTGGGGCAAGTATGCCATTGGGGGCAGAACTTGAATCCACCTCTAAGGTGTGTGGGGAACAGGTTGTTCTCTAGCTGTTGGTGCATGCTGCATTGGGGATGTCTCTGCATGGATCTGTACAACTGAGCCAGCTTCCTCTACCATTGATGTAATGGTTGGATATGTAAGAATAAATATTTCTAAATATATTAGAAATGAGTAGATTCAAAGAGATGTTTATAAACAACATGTGGTCAGATATAAATAATTATGACTGAATGATCACCTATGTAAGGTTTTTTTTTAGGTAAATTTCAAAGAAGAAAAAAATAATAAAGCAAGACCTTAATAATCTAACTCGTTAATTTATCCCATCACCCCAATTAGGTGTTTGTAAATCTGCAATAAACCCTTTCCTCCTACAAGCTGATTTTGGTTGGGTATTTGTCTCAGCAACAGGAGCTGACTGCAACAAACATAGACCATGATCATATTCCTATGTCTAGTATAAAGTCAACATTTCCAAAGTGGATCACAGGGCATTACTCCCAACAGTAGCATGCATGTACTTTCATTATTCGATAACTTTACTAACCCTTTGTATCCTAACAATCATTGTGTTTGTGTCTAACATCCACAGAGTGGCATGTAATACTACAATATCTGCAATGATTGCAAAAATAAGACTGGGTAAATTCTCACATACTTACTGGTCATTCAGTTTGCTGAAGGTGCTTATATAGAGATTTTCTCACTTTTGTCAGTTTATGTCTTTATTCTCTGCCTTTATTCTCTACAGTAGTCATTCATCCATTAGGGCTATTTATTCTTGTTGCTTCTGTGTGTTATATTTATTTTATCTCAGTCCATAGCTTTTCATTTTGTTCTATCATGCTCTATACTTTATGTGCTTGAAGTAATCAGGGATACCGAGTTTACTCATTCTTTTCTATTTAAGATCCTTGAGTCAGATAACCAATTGCATCATGAGAATTGCTGAAAGTCTAACCAATCACACTGATATTGAGTGCAATTTTGATGCCAATCAACTGCCAATATATGTACAGGTCTGTTCTCTGTACAATGTTGTTATCTGAATCAATAACAGAAAGTACTATTAATTGTGACTTCAGAATGATTCTTGATTACTAGTAGGGAAATCCCATCTCCATCCTGTGTTCTTCAGATATGATCAGATTCTTCAGCATGGCGGTGGAAAATCATGCACTCAAGTTTCAATTGCCAAAAACAGTAAGGGGAGAGGAAGGAAAATAATTCAGTGAGGAATTTAATTTGAATGTACTTTAGATCCAGAAAGAGAGTATATACAAGAATTGAACCTGTTATTATATATTATCTTCATACTTATGCTTTCCACTTAATAGGAACAGGAGTCTATGAATACAATTTATTTTATATTATGATTTTATATCTTCCAGCTTTGGATTGTTTTTTAATATAATTTATTTATTTATTTTAGAGAGAGAAAGAGAGAGAGAGAGAGAGAGGAAGAGAGAGAGGGAGAGAATGGGTGCTCCAGGGCCTCCATCCACTGCAAACAAACTCCAGATGCCTTCATCTCCTTGTGCATCTGGCTTATATGGGTCTTGGAGAATAGAACCAGGATCTTTTGGCTTTGCAGGCAAATGCCTTAACTGCTAAGCCATCTCTCCAGCCTTTTTTAAAAAAAAATATTTATTTATTTATTTATTTATTTATTTATTTATTTATTTGAGAGAGAAAGAGGTAGGGGGGAGAGAGTGAGAGAATGAATAGTTTTCTAAATGTTTCTAGCTACTTGTAGTAATTTATCCATATTTTGTACAGATATATGCATTTATTCTCATTTTGACAATATTTAATGTTAGTTTTACTTTTTTTTTCCTTTGATAATATATTTTTGTAATTTAATATACTGTTGAAAAGAATGATGAAATCCTACAACACTCTATAGCTATTGAATACTTTCAAAGTTTTTATATTACAAAACATGTGCCACATAGCAGTTTGTAAATAATTTTGCAACACTAATTTATTTTTCTATTTTCAGATGGGTAATTATCTTTACTGTAATTGGATATCACACTTTGGTAAATATATTCTTTATTTATTAAGATTCTCATTTAATACATTAATTTTAGAAAATGTTAATTTAACTTATAAGCCTTGAATGCATTATCTTTCTTGTACTATATTTGCTTTACTAATATGTTATTAAGAATTTTCTGGAGAAAAAAATATATTTTCTTAGTAACAAGGATAGCACTTAATATGCTTTAAGGTATTACGTAGGACATGTCAGTCCTTATTTTCAAACCTATTTTAGTATATTTAGCCTACCATTTTAATAATTGTTTTTAATGTTTCAGTTTTCAATACAGAAGTTAACAAACCTCATGATGTTAGTTCTGGACTGTGGTACATCTAAATGCTTCCAAGTGACTCTAGGTGTTGAGCAGAATGATTTTGGTACCAAGCACAATGTGATTTTTCTTTCACTGGAAATGAAACACATCAGAGAGGGATCTCTGAGGTCAGTGAGCATGGAAGGTGAAGTTTCATTCACTCCATGACATTCAGACTCCAGGATGACAAAGCCCCTTAACACAGTTATTTAGACCATTTTACTGGAAAAAAGAATAAAATCATAAGAAATTCATAGATAATACACTATGGACAAACTAGAACCTGGATCATTCTATTTTGTTGTAACAGTTTATAAATATAGGGCAATGTTGTAAACACATTTCATTTAATCTCTGAGTTTTATGCTTCTAACAGCATTTCATCTAATTCTCATTAACTTTTTTTTTTTTTTTTTTTTAGATTTTTTTTTTTTTCTATTTTGGAGAGAGACATGGGGGGGAGGAAGACAGATAGAGATGGGTGCAGCAGCAGCCTCTGAGCTGCTGCAAACTAAATCCAGATGCGTGCACCCCCTTGTGGTCAAGTGCGGCATTGCACCCTTGCGTCACTTTGCATCTGGCTAAACGTGGGACCTGGAGATTGGAACTGGCGTTCTTAGGCTTAGGAGGCAGGCACCTTAATCACTAAGCCAGCTCTCCAGCCCCTCATTAACTTTTTGAGGTAGGAAATATCATTCATCCTATATCTGGATACAAAAATTGAGGTATAGAAAATGCCTTTGTCCATTTTTATTGAACAGCACATTACCTGAAACTGAGTAGCTTACAAGCAGACATGTAGTTTCACAGTTTGAGAGGCTGAAAAAGTCTAAGAACAAGATGCTAACAATATGGTGGAAGCCTTTCTATGCTTCTGAGATAGAGCCTTATTGCTGTATGCTCTGGGGAAAAGAAACACCGTGTCCTCTCATGATGGAAAGAATGGTGGCCTGGGAAAAAGAGAACTGGAAGGATCCTTCTGCCTCATCTTCTTGTAGGGATATCCAATCTAATTTATGGAAACAAATTCCTTCATCTCACTCTGGAAAGCCATACCTCTTAAAACTTTTCTGTTAAAATTAACTTTCAAGGTGAATTCTGGAAGGGACAACTAGGTTCTAAACATACTAGGGGAGCAAACTACTTAACTCTTACAAAATAGAAATACTGGAACAATAACAATAAACACAAGACAGGCTTTAGATTTCATTCTCTTACAACTTACTAGCACATAATTGTCTTCCTTCTCTTTGGTATAGGTCCAATTTTAGTTTATTTTCCAAATTTCTTAAGGTGGAAACTTACATTTTTCACTTTGGAAATCTTCCTTTTTCTAAGTATTAATGCTACACATTTCTTATGTGAATAATTCCATTTTTAATATTGATAAGTGTCATAAAACAAAGTTCATGGCTATTTGCTGATGCATTACTGAAGAGTATAAATATAAATTAATGCATATATTTATTCATATAGCTTTTATATAATTTTATCAAAAACAAATGGAGAAAACTAAAGCTATTCAACTTTTTGTTACTTAATTGTGATAGTTGTGTATTTTAAACTTCATAGATATTAATAGTAAATATGTAGAGAAAAAATAGATGGGACAATTGTTGTGTCCCTTTGCTTAAGTTCCCTGTTTCTATATTACATAAGCCATATACAATGGAATTATTCAACTCTCTATTCACTTTTCTCATTTTTAAGTTTCTTGTCCATCTACTAATGAAGTAATTTAACCTTAATTTGGTGTTGGTATACAATAGTTAACTTAATACTTGATACTTAAATGTGTGTATAAATATATATG
This sequence comes from Orientallactaga sibirica, assembly GCA_036365145.1. Taxonomy (NCBI): domain Eukaryota; kingdom Metazoa; phylum Chordata; class Mammalia; order Rodentia; family Dipodidae; genus Orientallactaga; species Orientallactaga sibirica. Next base: position 9,293,188 of record JAEOAD010000023.1, on the reverse strand, counting down.
TAAAATTTTAATACCCTGTTACAAAAAATGTGGTGATTTTTAGGGATGAGGATAAAGTTCAGTAGCATGCTTGCTTTGCATGCATGAGTCCCTGAGTTTTATTCTCAGTACAGCCAAAAATAAAATATAATACATTCCAAGAAGTTTTGTTATTTTCAAAAGGCATTGAGCTTTGATTTGATGACAAATCATGTGTATATTAAATAACCTATAAAAATGTTTGGAATAGGCCATGTATGGTACCGCATACCTTTAATCCCAGCACTCAGGAGGCAGAATTAGGAGGACTGGCATGAGTTTTAGGCAAAACTGGGGCTACAAGTATAGTGCCAAGACAGCCTACCCTGAAAAAATAAACACCAAATTTAAGGCTGGAGTATGTTCCCTTGATTGAGGTGACCTGTAATGATCTGAAGTTGGGAAGAGTATTGTATTTACTGAAACTAATTTATACCAATCACTAAAATACATACAAGTCAGGTATTGTATTTTTGCCTAAAATTTACCATTTGGATTTTTTGAACATCTCAAATTATTTTGTTTCTGCTTTAATTTGTTTTCACTCTAACGAGAAAAAAAAAAAAAAAACAAGACTCAGTTACTGACAATTTGTTCTGAAAATGTACAATGCTATAATACTTAGAAATATTTTCCTTGAAAATTATTGTGTAGGAGTTAGATAAGCAAGAATATTTTTATTTAAGTTTCAAATTTACTTTATGGTTACTTACTCCTAATATTTTATTACTATTGTCACTGATTTGTTTTTTTGAAGTGAAAATTATTTCTGTAACACACTTTGCAATAGTGCTATCAAGCCAAGTATAACCTCTCAGAATAGCGAGTGATCAGAATATCCAAAGGTGAATGAAAGAATAGTTCAGTTAGATTTCAAGGTTTTGGTTTTGCTTCTACTTGTATGAGTGATTTTCATACTGGTTTTGACACCCATAGCTTGAGTGTAAGAAGGAATATGCAAAAAAGAAAAAAAAAAAAAACAATGCTGGTCCTGTGTTCAACGATTTGTGAAATCACTGAACCCAAATGATTGCTATACTTTCAATCAAAAACAACACTAAAAATACCAATTATTATTTATGGTTTATTGATCAATTACTACATTTCTATTATAATTTATGGTCAATAAAGGTTTCATATGCCATCTGATGGAATGGATATTATAAATATGTTGATACTTTTATTAGTTAAGGAATTAGACACTGAGTGAATGCAGGAGTTGTTATATGATCACTATTTCTAGGTTTGAAATATATCACATGATACCATGGTTAAAATGCATTCTGGTTATTTGGATAATGTTTCCATGCACACTTCTCAGGTCATGAAAAAGAATTTAAGCATCGCCTATCCATGCATCATTAAATTAAAGGTGTTTGGAGCCAATGTTGCGCCCCCTTGTAGGCAAGTGCGGCATTGCGCCCTTGCCTCATTTTGCATCTGGCTAAACGTGGGACCTGGAGATTGGAACCGCTGGACATTGGAACCAGCATTCTTAGGCTTAGCAGGCAGGCACCTTAACTGCTAAGACATCTCTCCATCCCTCAAATCCTACAAATTTGATAATTTTTATCAAAATCTAGTTAAAAATAAGTTGTTTGATACCTCATAATAAGAAAATGGCTTTTTAGTTTCTTCCTATCATTTTATTAAACTTTAAATATAAGTGGATGCTATATTTTTGATTGTTGGTTCAGCAATGTCATGAGTTTTAAAAAACTGGAAATGTTATCATCTTGTAGTGATACATTCTAAAACATTCATTTTTTTTCTCTGACTATTGTTTTCTTGGTATAATTTTTCCTTCTTTTTATTTTCCATTAGTAATTAAAAAGTGGGTCTCTACTAAATAATAAACGGTATATAGGTTGAATGTTAAAATTTTACCAGTGGATTTGAACAATGGGTTAGTAGTTATGGTACTGGCATTATATTGTTTCACATTTCATTTATTATTCACATTTTCTGTCATTTATTTTGTTTTACTTTGCCCTTACTCTCCTAGTAGCCTCTGTAGGATTTAGAAACATTCCAATTCCATTTTATTTGTTTTTTTAAATTAAAAACTTTGGAGTATAATTCTTGGATTCTACTGATAGCTTGGGATATTTAAGTTCATGTTTGCAATAACAAAATACCTTACATACTAATCAGGATTAGTAGAAACAGAACAGTGTGTCTTCAACTGATATCCATAACATAGTTTTGCATTTTACTTTAAATTATTTTCTTTCCTTGCTGCTATAATTTTAAATTGCAGTTTGCCAGTTATTTTCTAAACAATTTTCATAAATTTTTAGTGTTCTTTCTTTGATAATTTATATTTCTATCAACAGGAATGCACATTAGACTCATTAAATTTGTATTCGCTGTAAAATGTTCATATTTCAGTTTTGTTCATGAAAGAAATGTATTTGTTTTCATCCCCTACAGTTCCATATAAATTATTACCTCAAAATTCTGAAAATATATAATTATAGGTCTGGTCTCTATTATAGATATTGTGAAGATCATTATCCATGTGTCACTTCTTGATGGATTTTTCTCCTTTTTTTCTCACATTGCTTTGGATTTTTCACTGTTGTATTTGTTGTAATTTTTCATATAAAAAGAACACCACTTTTTATTTTCATGATTTTTTTTTTCCTGTGGAGAATAGTACAGCCCATAGTAAGGACATAGATACAGATATGTTACTCAGTTGTTATCACAAAGTAAACACTTGTGCAAGTACCTGCAAATGGTTTCACTTCCAAGCCACTTGTCCCTCTTTTCCCCACTCGCAATATAACCATCATCCTAAGTTTTAACTGTAAAATAAGACATAGCAGTTTGTATGTGAACTCAATGAAGGTGAAAATACCTGATAGGCATTTTTAGGTTAGCTTCTGTTAAATAATCTTGTCAGCTGTTTCCCTTACTGTGTATTCTTGAATAATTGCTTCACAATTCATCTTCTATGTTTCTCATATGTGTACTTTTTTAATCCCTAAAACTACTGAAGCAATGCTTTTATGAATGTGTGTATTTCTCACTTTTACTCCTTTGATTAGGAATTATTAGCTAAATTCTATCTGTGGTTCTAATATTCATGGCTTCCACCTAAACCCAAGGAATATTCATGCATATAGGTATCTAACTCACGTGTCTTCTGTCAACGGTTTAGGTAATACAAAGCTAGCTGTTTTCCCAGGATTTCTTCTTCATGATGCAAACTGTATCCCAAGTCTTCTTGCTCAAGATGCATGTGTCACTTAAAACTTCTGCTTCATTTTTAAGCTTTCTTAGCCATGTCTTCTGTAATTAGCAATATAACAGAAGTGAAATTCACAAACACTCTCTGGGCCTTCTCCCTCTGCTTACTTCACTTCCTTAGTAAACTGGAAATTCTTTTTCTTGGTATTGAAACAAATTTACTCTTTAATGTAATGTCCTTTAATCACGGCAAGAGATTTTGTTATAGAAAGCTGGTCTATTTCTTTGAGTGGGACTCATCAAGTAATCAATATGTAATGCTACAAGTAATACAGAATAGCACAAGAACCATAAATTTCAGTCCATGGAAATGATAATTTTTGTATAATGTGTCACTTGAAGTCACTGGCAAAGAAATCAAAGGAAACAAATAAATCCATAAAAACATTACTGAAAAAGACACATCTCTGCTTCTTTTTAAAATTACTTTTATATATAACAGATTGTATTATCTCATTCTGTCACCCTGGCTCCAATTACCCTGGGGACCCTCATCAGTGGGGTGATGGTATTTACTGTAAAGTAATAGGGGACCATGCCTCAGAGTATTCCTACCCAGTCTGTGTCCTGTTGGCAGTCTGATTTAGTGTTGAGTTCTTTGTAGCTTCTGGATTTCTGCTTTGGTGGGTTTTGGTTCATCATGTCTGTCATCATCACACTGGAGCTGGTTGTTAGGGTAGCAGTAAGAGCAGTATTTATCAATTCACTTCCGCTGAAATTTCTCCTGAGCCCTGGCAGGTGTGGTAGACATGAGAAGTCTCATGGTGGGCAGTCAGCTACCTTCTTGTCTTATCAATGGATCTAAGCTCTCCTCCATTTTCTCTCTCAGTAAAAAAAGAAAAAAAAATCTTTCACCAAGTATGAGAGCAACTTGGATTAAATGGGATATACAGAGTTATTTGAGAGATTTTTGGAGTATAAACCCACTCTTCTATGGAGCGTCGTAGGGATTTCTCTCTGAAGTCTGGGTTTCCTGGCCATGGGATTCTGACTTGTTTTCCAGGACTGGATATGAATTCTCTCTCCCACAGAGCAGGCCTCCTGTAGAATCAGAGAATAGTAGGTTACATGTTGAGGCTGCATGTCACTATAGTGCAAGTGTGTAGTTCTTGTACAGCTGATTGATAATATCATCTTCAAGGTCACGTGCTAATTCATGTTATTGGTGATGGCTGCCCTCTGTTGGCTCCAATAGGGCTCTCTAGCACTGTGAGGATTAGCTGGGAGTAAGCTAGCTTTCCTTTCATTTCAAGCATGCTATCCTGATGTCCTGTGACCACAGCCTGTAATGTACTCAAGCAACAGGGTCTTATTAGCTCTGGCAGGTAATCAAGTGCTTTGGCAATGGCCCACATTGTTTGGGGGACTTCATGGATCTCTCTCATCAACAGGTAAATATGATGGTAACTCAATTCTGGGTCTGGGATTTATCAGCCAGAGCCCATGGTTTTTAAAGTTAAGCCTTTTCCACCTTCTGTCCTGACTGTCCAACCTGCCCCTTTATTGGTGGTCATATCTTGGAGAATGCTAGTAAGAATGAGAGTTGCTGTGGAACTGAAGCACATTTCCTTAACTTTGCTGTAATTCTCTCACCACCCTCTCCTCTACCCTTACAAGCCGCTCTAGCAACCTCCTACCCCCGCCTCTCCTCCCACCTCATTTCTTCTCTCACCTGGATTCACTCTAGTTTTATACCCATGTTCCCTGGTTACAACTACAATTTGCACTCATCTACAGTTAATCCCAGTTAAGAACCTCATGTGGGAGAGTACATACAGTGATTGTATTTCTGTGCCTGTGTGACCTCACTTAGAATGACTTTTCCAAAACCATCCATTTATTTTATTTTCTGGCTAAGTGTATTTTATTTTTACTAAGCAGTCAGAATCCCATGGTCAGGAAACCCAGACTTCAGAGAGAAATCCCTACCGTGCTCCATAGAAGAGTGGGCTTATACACCAAAAATCTCTCCAATAACTCTGCATATCCCATTTAATCCAAGCTGCTCTCATACTTGGTGAGAGATTTTTTTTTCTTTTTTCCTGAGAGAGAAAATGGAGGAGAGCTTAGATCCATTGATAAGACAAGAAGGTAGCTGACTGCCCACCATGAGACTTCTCATGTCTACCACACCTGCCAGGGCTCAGGAGAAATTTCAGTGGAAGTGAATTCATGAATACTGCTCTTACTGCTACCCTGACAACCAGCCCCAGAATGATGATGACAGACATGATGAACCAAAACCCACCAAAGCAGAAATCCAGAGAGAGAGAGAGAGAGAGGGAGGGAGAGAGGGAGCTTGGTATACATGTAATTATTTTATTAATTATGAACTTGGCATTATAAATGAAACACACATGTCAGTCATATTCCCATCAGATTATACTCTTATGTTCCCCTCTCCCATCCCCATTCCACCAAGGGTCCTCTTCAATGTGTTATTATATTGGATGGCACCATGAGGTCATGAGTACATCAGTTAGTCACTGTAGGGGGTTAGGCAGAATGTCTCAGGATACTACTTCCCTCCCCGTGGCTTTTATCACCTTTTGGCCCCCTATTCTGTGATGTTCCCTGAACATCCTCAAGTTATTTGCATCATTTTCTTTAATGTGACCTTTTACTCCCATCTTCTCTGCCTTTCTTTCAGTTTTCAAATTTTATTTTAATTAACCTAAAATTGTCATGTTTCCTTATAACATTTCATAAGATTTAGAAGGGGCTAATCATCTCCATCTCTACCTGTTCCTCTCCTCTATATCTCCTCCCAAACACCCTTGTGTCCTTCCAACTTGGGCATTCCCCTTTCCACTTTCATATCACTTGTGTACTGTTACCCCTCCCAATTCTTCTCTCATGGATCCCTTTCTAGTTTCCTGAGCTCTACCGGCACTTAGTCATATAAACACAACAAAAGCACACACATCCACATCTCATCTCCCTTGATGTTAAGTAGTTCTTGCCCATATTCTCAGATTTCACTATCTATGCTACATTAGATCAAACTTCATGCTCTCATTGTGTCTTTTCTGTCATAAATTGTATAATTAATATAATTACATAATTTCAATTTAAATAAGATACAAAAGTTGTAGCTTTTCCCCCTTGAATATCATCCTACCTCATCTCCAACATATCTCAGCTCCTGTCTCCATCAATATTAAAAAATAACTTAAAGGTAGTGGTCTAATAAAGACAACTTGTCACTAGTAGAGGTACATTTCCATCACTCCTAAATTCAACCTCATCAAAAGTGGATGAATGTATCAAACTTGAAAACTTTTTTATACATAAAGTAATAAGTTTCAATAGCCTTTTAGAAGGCATGGTTATTTAAAATCTAATTTTGAGTAGCTTAAAAGCTATTGAAACTGGGAATTGAGATACAAAAGGCCACATCAAGCTATGCTATAAAATATTCAAAGGATCTATATCTTATTACAAATATTCTTTGAATCTATCTCCTAGAGACATAGATACCTGATTTGTAGAGACTTAATAAATAACAGATATAAATAGTTACTATAAATAATAGCACTGATTATCCCATGTAATCAAACCCTTCACCTGCTGTGATATGCAAGACGTTTATGCAGATCAGCTGTAGGCCTTTCATCCATGAAATTATAGAATGTATAATGTGATGGGCCATGATATATTCAGTGTAATTGCTTATTTATAAAAAGAGCTATCAACAGCCCACTTTAAATAAATTCAGAAATCACTGTAGGGCATTTAGAAATGAATATTTTATATGACATTTTAAAAAGATTATAAGCATTTCTTTGAACAGTAAAATTAAGGCTGTTTGGCAGTTTAAACTCATCCAATGTGGACTCAGGATAATAACATATAAACTGTAATTACTCATTTGTTTTTTAATTAGGAATAACCATTTACCTAACTAGTAATGCTAATTTTTTACCTAAAATATGAATAAACGAAAAACAACTTAATAAGTATTAAATTTACTCAAGGGACCTTTGAAAATATATTTCATAGTAAATGTTAATATGTTCAGTCTATATCTGTTTATGTCTATCTCACTACAACATGTATTTCACTGCAATAATATTTAAATCTATATTTCTGGCAAGCATGTAAAAAACTTAAAACTCAAATGTAATCATTAAGACCAATCTATTTTTCTTTTTTTTTTTTTTTTTGTTTACTTATTTGGGAGAGAGAGAGGCAGATGGGCACACCAGTCCAGATGCATGCACCACTTTGTGCATGGCTTATTTGGGACTTAGGGAATCAAGCCTGGCTCCATTGGCTTTGTAGGCAAGCACCTTAACCACTAAGTCATCTCTTCATACTAGACATTAATATTATAGTATACTAAAAACAAACTATATATTGTGCATTTGATTTTTTAGCATAAAGAATTTTATAACAGGGCTGGAGAGATGGCTTAGTGGTTAAGGCACATGCCTGCTAAGCCTAAGAACGCTGGTTCCAATCTCCAGATCCCACGTTTAGCCAGATGCAAAGTGATGCAAGGGCGCAATGCTGCACTTGACAAGGGGGCACGCACATCTGGAGTTCGTTCACAGCAGCTGAGAGACTGCTGGTGCGCCCATCTCTGTCTCCCTCTCCCTCTCTGTCTGTCTCTCTCTGTTTCTCTCTCTCCAAAAAAAATAAATAAAATTAAATTAAAATTTAAAAAAGAATTTTATAACAGTTTGTGATACATTATTAAGTTAGAATTTCTCATCAAAGGTCTAACTCTATAAAGTAAAAGGTACTAGAAGCTCAAGAATGTAATGATTTTAGTCCAAAATTAACTAGGTAATATTAAAGTATTAACATGTACAACAGTAATGTGCATGGACCAGGTTCCTCCAGCACTACCAGCAGGCTAGTGTTCCTGTTCCTCCCTCAGCTTTCCCTCCATCGAGATCTCCTTGGAACCACAGCCCAAGCCACCAGTGTGCACCAGGTCCTCCTGCACTTCCTCAGGTTACTCACCCTCAGCCCAGAAGGCTAGCATTCCCCCTTCCCTCCCTCAGTTTCCCCCTCTTCCAGCCGCCAGGACCACTGCTCATTCCCTCTATCCCCCCCCCCAGTGTGACACCTGACCCACAGCAGTCCCATCTCCCTGCCCCACTGTGTAACAGGACCAGAAATTCCCATCCACCCCCTACGTGGTCCCAGTGGACCAGACTATCCCATCCCCTCACCCCTCAGCATTGAAGGAGCATGCAATCCCATCCTCCCATACCAGAAGGGGAAGAAATTCTGATCAAAGGCATGGAAACTTATTAAATAAAATTCTCGAGGAAAAGTTTCCCACCTTCTCTAAAGAAAGTCCTTCAAGCTACAAGAAGCTAATAGAACTCCAAACAGATTAGACCAAAGGAGAAATTCTCCAAGACTTATTATCATTAAGGCTCTAAACATCGTTAACAAAGACAAAGTCTTAAAAGCTGATAGGGAGAAAAAACACATTACATATAAAGGTAACTCTATCAGAATTACTTCAGACTTCTCAATGGAAACCCTGAAGGGCCTGGAAGAACACTGCAAAGTCTAAGAACTATGGCTTCCAACCCAAACTACTCTACCCAGCAAAAGTATCCCTCATAATACATGGTGAAAAAAAAATTTCCATGCTAAAACTTACCTTTACAACTATGTGAACACAAAGCCAAACCTACAGACAGTACTTTATGGAATTCTCCACCCAGAAGAGTAAAATAATCAACTTTAAGAGCCTACAAGAAACATATTACAATAACCAAAATCAGAAGATGCAAAAAACTAGAAAGTCCAAGAAAACACCAAACCACATAAACCACGATGATATGCCAGGGCCTAAATCAAACCTCACAGTTATTACCCTAAACATTAATAGCCTTAATTCACCCATCAAGACACATAAGATAACAGGGTGGATCAGAAAATTAGACCTCTAAATCTGCTGTCTTCAAGAAACCCACTAAAGACAGACACCTATGCAGGGTGAAATGATATTCCAAATGGAAATAAGAAATAAGCGGGTGTTGCTATACTAATATTGGATAAAGTAGACATCTAACCAAAAGTAATCAAAAAAGAGAAAGAAGGCCACTTCTTAGTTATTAAGGGAATGATCCAATAAGAGGATATCACAATCATCAATATTTATGCACCAAACACAGATGCACCACAATTCATAAAACAAAACCATCTTGACAACAAAATAGAAATAACTACCAACACCATCAATACTCCACTATCAGCAATAGGTAGATCATCTAAACAGAAAATTAACAGGTAGTAAGAAAGCTCAACACAATAGATCAATTAGAACTAATGGACATCTACAGAACATTCCATCCAAAATCCACAAAATATACATTTTTCTCAGCATCCCATGGAAACTTCTCTAAAATAGATCACATACTGAGCAATAAAGCCTGCCTCCATATTTTTAGGAAAATCAACATAATTTCCTGCATGATTTCAAATTACAATGCTGTAATGCTAGAAATTAACAACAAAAGATGTGCCAGGAATCCCACCAGTCTAGAAAGGGAACAACTTTTAAACTAGAAATGGATAGTGGATGAAATAAAAAAAAAAAAAATTGCAAAATTTCTAAAATTAAATGACGTTGAGAACACATAATACCAAAAATTATGGGACACAATGGAGGCAGGCTTTAGGGGAAAATTCATAGCACTAAATGCCTACATAACAAAGACAGAGAGAGCCAAAATCAATAATCTAACCATTTACCTAGAGACATTGGAAAAACAAGAAGAAACCAACCCAAAAAGCTCCAGACTGAAAGAAATAATTAAAATCAGACCAGAAATTAATAAATTTGAAACTAAGAAAACAATTAAGAAAATTGATGAAATGAAGAGCTGGTTCTTTAAAAATAAACAAGCTTGATATACCCCTGGCCGATTTGATCAAGTGAAAGAAGAGAAACTTCAAATTAACAAAATTAAAAATGAAAAAGGAGAGATCACAATAGACATAAGTGTAACTGGGAGAATCAACAGGACTTATTGAAAAAACCTCTGCTCCACAAAACTGGAGGATAATATGGAGGAAATGGATGAATTCCTGGACACATACCACCTATGAAAGCTAAACTCAGAGAAAATAAATCTCCTAAACAAACAGATGACACCCATCAAAATTGAAAAGGTAATCAAAAACCTCTCCCCAAAGAAGAGTACAGGACCAGATGGCTTCTCAGATGAATTTTATCAAACCTTCATTGAAGAACTGAAACCAATTTTTCTCAAACTCCCCAACTCCTTCTATGTAGCTTGTAACACCTTAACACCAAAACCAGGCAGAGATGCCACAAGAAAAGAAAACTATAGGCATATTTCCCTGATGAACATAGACACAAAGATCCTGAACAAAATCCTCACAAACCAAATTTAACAACACATCAAAAGCATTATCCATGTTGATCAAATAGGCCTCATCCCTGGAACACAGCGATGGTTCAAGATATGGAAATCTGTCATTGTAATACACCACATAAATAAACTCAAACACACACACACACACACACACACACACACACACACACACACATATACACACATGATCATTTCAATACATGCAGAAAATGCCTTTGGCAAAATACAACTTCACTTCATGATCAAAACATTGGAAAAAATAGACATGGACAGTTTGTAATCTCAGCAAAATAAAGGTTATATATAAAGCTCCTAAAGCCCAAATAATTCTTTTTTTTTAATTTATATTATTCTGATTTTACATTCATAGTATTGGTTCCATTGTCCTTCCCCCTGTCCTCCCACTTTCAAAGGGACCCTCATCAATGGGGAATGTGGGTCGTGCATTGTGATGTTAGTCAAGAGTTCTGGGGATTCTTAATGTGGAGAGACTGAAGGAGTTCCCACTGAGATCAAGAACAAGATAGGGGTGTCCATCTCACCTCTGCTCTTCAACATAGTGCTAGAAATCCTTGCACAAGGAATAAGACAGGAGAAAGAAATAAAAGGGATACAAATTGGAAAGAAGAAGTTAAGTTAGCCCTATTTTCAGATGACATGATTCTATACATAAGTGATGCAAGAACGTCCATCTCAAAACCCTTAAAGGTGATTAACTCCTTCAGCAAAGTCCAGGATACAAAATCAATGCACAAATGTCAATAGCCTTTCTATTTGCAAAAGACAAAGATTCAGAGAAAGAAATTAGAGATATTATTCTATTTTCAATAGCAACAACAACAAAAATACCTTGGAATAACGTTAACCATCGATGTGAAAGCCTTATATAATGAAAACATAAAAACAATCGAGAAATAAATTGAGGATGACTTCAGAAAATGGAAAGATCTCACATGCTCCTGGATAGGCAGAATTAACATTATGAAAATGGCAATCTTACCAAAAACAGATTCCAAGCAATACCAATAAAAATCCAAATATTTTTTCTTCACAGAGATAGAAAGAATGATCTCAAAATTCATATGGAATGGCAAAAGGCCTCAGATATCCTCAGGAGGCAGAGGGAGGATGATCACTGTGAGTTTGAGGCCACCTTAGGACTACTTAGTGAATTCCAGATCAGCCTAGACTAGAGTGAGACCCTACCTTGAAAAAAAAAAAGAAAGAAAGAAAGAAAGAAAGAAAGAAAGAAAGAAAGAAAGAAAGGAAGGAAGGAAGGAAGGAAGGAAGGAAGGAAGGAAGGAAAGAAAACACAACTTGGGAAAAACCGCCAGTTAATATTATTAAATTCATTGTTTTAAACAAATATCTGAAGTAAAATTTAAAGACAAACTGAATATGACATGTAAATAACATAGAATTAAAATATGAATTTTCTGAGATTGCAGAAAGAAGAACATGGGTCATAGGATAGACTGACATGATATCTCCACACACGGGAGACTAGTCATGCCAAATATGTGACATTTGAAAACTAGAAATGGAAATATGGGACATTTGAAGGCTGCAGGAAATACTTTAAAATTTAAACTAATTGAAGAATCCCATGATCAGACTAAAATTGAAAATATGTTAAAAAAAAGACTTTTATGTATAGACTTCATTTATTTATTTGAGTAGTTTTACATTTATATCTAAAATGAGCACAAGATACAAAACTTTTAGATATGCTCACTTTTCTCAGACAAAAATACCATCACCTGACATACTCCATTCATTACATTTACTGAGTCTACATTGATACCCCATTGTCACCCAAAGTCTACCCTGGATAGCATTGAGCCGACAATCTATGTGTTTGAATAAATATATAATGTCCTGTAACCACCATTATGATAGTTTCAGCTTCCAAACAATTCTCTACGCTCTGTCTTCTGAATGCCACACAGGCCCAACTTCTCAATTTTTAACTGCCTCTACAGTTTGAGTGGACTTCTCAAGTATATATTTTTAATTTGATTTAATAATGCTGAGAGCTTGGCAAGGTCTCTTGTCACTGCAAAGGAACCCCAGATGCATGTGCCACTTTATGTTTGTGAGTTGGTGAATGGGTCCTGAGGAACTGAACCTTGGCCAGTCCATTAGCAAGCTCCATGAACAACTGAGCCATTTCCACAGCCCCTTGCAAGGACTTGTTCTTTGCTTGTGTGTGTGTTTCATATATGACTCCCCTTAAAGAATATATATATATATATATATATATATTCTTTAAGGGGAGTCACTGTCCAGCAGAGTCCCAAGTGGAATAACGGATTAAATGTTTCATTGTTTTTCAACCTGACCAATCCTAGCTGCATAATTGGAATCTGGAGATTTGAATTTTGGCAGTCTCAGGCCTTTGTTCTTACAGGAAGCACATTACACCACTGAGCCATCTCTCCAGCCCCCTTGATAGGACTTTGAGACAAGTCTGATAACTTGTCACATGGGTAGTTTTCTACCATGTGACCCAACATTGCACTGTCAAAATTTGGACACCTCTGCAAGCTACTTTAGATATGAAGTGACAGATAAGTCCTCCAGATTTTTTTTTTTAATAATGATCTTGCAAGACTCTGTTTTCTCTTCAAGAAAGTACAGAAGATGGATGCAAATGATATCAATAACATGCATCACAAGGTCTAGAATACAGTATGCTGCACAAGTAAATGGTTTGTGGAGAGAACTCTGCTGATTGAAGTCCTAGAGGGTTCCCAGCACTGTGGAGAAACTGGTGAGTGAGACCTATTCTCTCAGTTTCTTTTCACCGATTCAAGTACCTTTCAAAGATAATTGGTTAATGTGGGCCTGGGCACATCCATTCATACATGGAAAGGAAGGCATGGAAAATATATATGATCTTTTCTAAATTGAATCCTCTATCTTTTTGTTTTTAAATTTGATCTTGTTTATTAAATAGCATCATTGTTCGTAGTAAAGCTCAATAGTAAAGAAATTCTCTCTTCTTGTGTTAAAGTAGCAAGAAATATGAAAGGCAAAATTAAATTAAATATTACAAATGAATACAATTACAGCAATTTCATTAAATTCATTTCCAGATATACATATTTAAAAATACTCTCATTTTGAGCCAGTTATATACATGGTAAATAGTTGATTTATGATGCTACAGATTTTACGTAATCTGTTCTGAAATATTACAGAATTCCAGGTGTTAAATATAAAATTTTTAAGTTATTTTCAGCAGTTGTAATTGTGATGTATTTTTACTGAAAGCATCAATAACATGTTTCTCTATACACATATATATTCAAAAATTAAAATGGAATTCAATTTTGGAAAGCAACCATTGCAGTGGGCATTGTTAGATGTTTCTATGAGTTATTGATGATACATTGCTATTTGAAATAAATTTATTTATTTATTTGGGGGGAAGAGAAAGAGGCAGATAGAAAATGAGTGAGTTAGAGCCTCCAGCTGCTGCAAACTATCTACACATGCACCACCTTGTGCATCTGGCTTATGTGGGTGCTGGGGATTCAAACTGGGGTCCTTAGGCTTTGCAAGAAATTGCCATATTCACTAAAACATCTCTCCAGCCCACTATGTGAATTTTTTATGATAAAAAGCTGGTTAGGAAATTAATAAAGTTGTCTTTTTTAAAATTATTAGGGGAATCATTGTGTTTAAAGTGTAAGATTTAAAAATTGGCTCATATTTCCTATCAATTAAATGTATTTTTTTGAAAAAAACAAGAAGAAAATGCCTGCAATTCCTTAAGATAATATGAAAAGAGTGAAAAAGTTTCATAATACTAACAACAGAAAATTTCAATTCTTAGTTATATTGCTATATCCTCAAGGCCTTATTTTTCTTTGTTTCCCTTTTTGCTTCATTAAGTGTATACTTTATATGGACGCATCATGTTTTGGTAGCATCATTTCCCTCCTCTAGGGTCCCATCCCACTGACAACCCTCCTCAGTGGGATTGCTGGTATTCCGTATGGGGTTGTGGGTTATGAGTTGTGAGAGCAGCAGTCAATTGTGTGTGTCTGAGTGTGTGTGTGTGTGTGTGTGTGTGTGTGCACGCGTGCACGGACAATGCCTGTGGGTATTCCGCTCCAACCTGTAGCTGCTTTGGTATGTGTTGAGCATCCTCAGTGTCTGTCTCCTGCATGGTGGCCCAAGTTGTCAGGCTCCATGGAAGCAGCAATTCCTCTGTGGTTTCACCTGGGCCCTGGCTGATCTGAGAAGGTTGGTTCATCTCCTCCCAGGGAGTCAGCTATCTTTTCTTGTCTTGTTGATAAATTTGGGTTTGTCCTTGGTGATTGGTGCCTTCTGAAAAAGAAAAATATTCTCCAATGAAGAGTGACATCAGTACAGATTAAAGGGGATAAGAAATGTCAATTTAGAGATTTGTATGGATGTATCCCCTGTTTTGGCCAAAAAAAAAAAAAAAAAAAATATAGTTGGAGTTTGTCGTTGGAGACCATAATCTTGGTCTCAATAGGATTCTGATTTGGTTACTAATATTTCTCTTTAACATGTCTTTTTTATTAGCTATTTCTCTGTGATGGAAGGAAAAGGAATGAGTGACTTATTAAGGAATGCATTATAAAATGGAACTTTAATTTTCATTCACACAGTGAACTGTATTTACCATATGCTACATGTTACGTGTTTTAGGAACTATGGTGAAGCTTACACTAATGTTTCCTGTAATAGCAATCCAAAAAAGTTCAGAGAAATAAAATACAAAGTTTTTTTTAATTTTATTTTTTCAAAATGAAATATTTGTCTTCAGGCAAGGTATGAGAATAAGTTAATTATTAACATTGTAGGCAGAAGGAGAAATAAAAAGGACTAGGTAATCTTCATTTGGAGAGGGGAACAGCAGCTAACAGCTCAACTCAGCTCAAAATTTAATTAGAAAGTCTTCTCTGAATTGTGTATAAAGTGGAGTTGTATGTGTGGGGGTCTTTCCATACATTTGGTAAGTTAGAGAATATCTCCTATACTAAATTGTAGGAACATGACATTAATAGAAACAGATGAAGATAACATGAATAAAGAAAGGAAAAATTGAATAGGTAAAATAAAAACAAAACATAATTGACAGTTATGATGGGTTGGGATATATGTAAGAAGAAAATGTCATGAAGCATAGTTATATGACATTTAATTATGTGAAGGTAAGTTTCATGGATCAAGTTTCTCATATTTCACGAGAGTTTAGATTAGATTTTAGATAAAAAGAAAAAATACAGGCTGAGGAAGTGGCTTGGTGATTAAAGGCACTTGCTTACAAGCTGTCTGCTCCAGTAAGATCCTCTTCATTACCCATAAATCAGGGCACAAAGTACACACATCTGTAATCCTAATGTGCACTAGTCAAGGGGAGGTGGAGGCAGAAGAATCTGGAAGCTTTAAAGAAGCAACAAAACAAGACAGTCTCAAAAGAAGGAGGAAGGAGAAAATAAATACCCTGAGGTTGTCATCTGACTTTCACATGTGTGTTGTGGCATGTGTTCACCCACATAGGCACACAACATCATACACATACACAAGCACATATGCAAAAAAAAAAAAATAATAGCAGAATAAAATGACATCTAAGTATTAAAAACCACTATAGTAAAGCTCTTCAAATAGTAGGTTATGCTTTTTTACAATAAAAGGCATATTTTAAATGTATATACCTTTAAAAATAATATTTTATCTTTTTATGATTGCATATTTTCATTAGTTATGGAAATACTCAGTATATAAACAGCACATGTTAGTACCATCCTTTTCCTCATCCTTGCCCTGTCTCCAAAGGCACCCTCCTCCTTGGGTATGCCTGCCAACTCTATGGGGATTGTGGGTCATGAATTGTGGGGTAGCCATCAGTTATGGGGAAGAGGCAATGTGCATGATGGCCCAACTTGTGGCTCTAACAACTTTCTGCCCCCTCTTTTGTGAAATTCCCTGAACCATGTTGGGTTCATTTTAAGTCTACTTCAGTGATGGGTTCTTAGGATCCTCTGGATCTCTGGTTTGGTAGTGTTGAGTCTCCTCAGTGTCTATCTCCTTCACCCTTGTGCTGAAAAATTTTAATTTAAAAATTATGAGGTAAATATACAATAGACTAATGATAAGGTAGGTAAATTTAAATGTCTTTATTATAAAACATGAGCATAATCCATGAACAAAGATTATATTATTATAATATAACCACTACTTGCTTGTTTTATGTTCTTTTCTATTTCATTATTTTCAAAGTTATAAAATAATTGACTTATTTTTCTCACCTGATATGTTTTACATAAAATTTACCCTATTTGTAAGGCATCCATTGTTTCCAAATATTTTATTAAATGTGTGCTTGTGCTGTTAGATTTTCAGTCTATATGAATAGTTTCTAAGGACAGATTCTGAGAAGTTAATTACTATGTTAAAGCTTACAACATATATCTCAATAGATACAGCCAAATATATTTTGAAAAGTTTGTGCCAACTTAAAATGGTGCAAACAATGTCTGATACCTATGACAATGCTGTATCCTAGGCAACCATGCTATGCATGGTCAGTTTAATAGGTGAGAATTGGAACCTCATTTTGATAGTAAAAGATCTTTCTGATTGTTAAATCTGATGTGAGTAAGACATAGTGTAATTTTATGATTATGTGGGCAATACTATCTTTTCTTTGATTAGTTTTCTTCTTGGACTAAGTCTTCACTATTAAATATAAGAACCGGGTCTCACTTCCCTTCACTTATTAAGGTTAAGATTGGGAGTTTTCTTTGAAAATGAAGATTAGAAGTGCTTCTCTCTCTCTCTCTCTCTCTCTTTCTCTCTCTCTCTTTCTCTCTCTCTCTTTGTGTGTGTGTCTTTAATCTAGTTGTAGAGGGTTAAATACTGCCAGTGTAAATATATTAGGTCCAAAACCCAGTAACTTGTAAACACTGTCAGGTTTGCAGATGTGATTAAGTTAAGAATCTTGACAGAGGAGATTACCGTGGATTAACTGGGTCACTTCTTGATCTAATCAGAGTAAATAAAATAGAGACTGAGGCAGGTTGAAAGACATCTACAAGATGAACGTAATATGATAGGTATTGTGAGACTGTGATTCAATGATCTAAAAGCAGGTCAACAGATGGCTACAATCACTTGGAACTGAGATAACAGGAAAAAGCTGTTGTCATGAAACCACTAGTGGAAGCACAGTCCAACACCTTCACTCTGATGAGGTGAAAACTTTTATTTATTTATTTTTTGCTTATATGTGGTGGTGGTGATGGTGGTGATGGTGGTGGTGATGGTGGTGGTGGTGGTGGTGGTGGTGTGTGTGTGGTGAACGTGGTGTTTGCAATGTTTATGCCCACAAGAAGCCCTGTGTGCTCGACTATGAAAGAGGGTGCTCACCTGGAGTGGTCAAAGCAGAATGTCATGTTCTGCTGCATCGCTCCTCCACCTATTCTTACTTGAGCAGGAGTCTCTTCCTGACCCTAGAGTCTGTGGTTTCCCTGAGCTTCAGAGCTTCAGGGATTCTCTGGTCTTGGTTCATTCATGGGACTTTATGGGGCAGATGCTCAAGACCGTGACCAGCTATTTATGAGAGTCCTGCTTGGAATGTTACTTCAGTAGTCTCTCAGGCCTCCCCAGTTCCTTGTACTTGCTCAGGAAGTGACCTTAACTTCTAGGCTCTCTCTGGAGCACAAGACTTTAAAGTTTTAGCTTCCAAAGGTTTAAGAGAATGAAATTTGTTGCTTTAAGTCATCAAGTTTTATGATCCCTGCTAGATTAGACAAAAGGAGCTGATTGACTATTTACTAAACTGGACTACCTTTTTTTGTTTGTTTGTTTGTTTGTTTGTTTGTTTGTTTGTTTTGTTTTGTTTTCTGAGGTAGGGTCTCACTCTAGCTCAGGCTGACCTGGAATTCACTATGTAGTCTCAGGGTGGCCTCGAACTCATGGCGACTCCTACCTCTGCCTCCCAAGTGCCTCCCAAGTGCCTCCCAAGTGCCTAACTTTTGTTTTAATTTGACTCTAGAAGATGCTATATGTACCAATTTAATACATAGTTCTCATAAATAAATTTTCCATAAATGTAATGTTTAATTTTTGGTGTCCATTTTACTGGATTTAGGAATACCTAAAGTATTAGTAAAATATAATTTTGATTGTCTGTGAAAATGTTTACAGAGAAAAATTGGCCTGAATATCACTTAACTTGGTGAAGAAGATCTTCCCTGAATGTGAGTGGCACTCTACAACATGCTACTATCATGGATGGAACAAAACAATACAAGTAGACAGTTAGATTGACTTTCTACATCTCATACTTCTCATAAATGGGTATGCTTTTCTGCTGCTGTTAACCATGAGCATCTGACCCAAACTTACTCAGTTTTTAATACAGACTGACCTCAATTTCTCCCTAGGAGGCTTTTAGTCCTTAGGCTTCAGACTTTTTTTTTTTTTTTTTTTTTGATCATTTGCCTCATTATTGTGAGATTTGTAGCTTTTTGGACTGAACAGCAATGAAATTTCCTGGCCCTGCAGTCTGCAGATGCTCATTGATTCTTGTAATCTAATCCCATGACTGTGTGTTGCCTCACTTTTCCTGGGGTGGGGTGGGGGGATAGCTCTTCACCACCTTCAGGACACCAATGACAGGCTAAGAAACAAGGCCACCCATTGTATTTGGTGAAAGGACGAGATCAGCAGGGTTAATCTGAGCATGGCTGAGAGAGTTCTTAATACATAATCAGTGGCAAAGGCATCTGCATCACTGAAAAGTCCATGCAGGATGGTGATGAGAAGTCATGAAAGCAATATCCATAGAACTCTGCACAATTTGCAGACTGCTCCACAAAAGCCCTCCACCCCCACACCCAACCTAAATAACACACATACACACTATAAGCCTCCCTCCAAGTAGGAATGTTTAGATTAGAATAAATTGCTACCTAGCGCAATCTAACAAGCTTTCTCTTATAATTCTGTATATGCTCTACTTTATTATTTTTTTTTATCTGAAGAACCCTGGTACATGAAGCATTGTGATCAGTAGGTTGATATGACTTCAATTCCTGTTCATGTTAAAGGATCCAGTCTCAGGTATTCTGTTGTAGCAGAAAATAACAATGATAATAATAAGAATAGTAGTAATAATAATAATAATAATAATAATAATAATGATAATAATGATAAGGCACCAGCTTTGAAATGATCATTAAAGACTAAAGAGCTAAAATTACATACCAGTGAGATAAGACAAACAACAAATTGTTCACCTTGCATTAATGGGATAAAAACTATATTCCATGCCCAAAGAAGTTTCAAAATAAAAAAAAAAAAAAAAAAAAAAACACTTAAATATAGAAGTGTGAATGTGCTCCTTCTGCATTTAAATTGGAGAGATATTGAAATTCTGCATCATGCTTTGAAAAAAAATGTTTGTTTTATCAAAATATAAATTTAGGTCATATTTATTTTAAACAGCTTATGCACATTGTTTTATATCACTTTTAGCACATTTGATGTAATCTTTTAAAATCACTCCCTTTTACATAGAAAAGAAAATTGTATATGTTTTCTGCTTTCCGGTGTGTATAATAGCTTCTAATGCAGAACAATTTTTGCCATATGTAGAAATGATAGCCTTGTCGTCTCTGAAAATGATGAGAATATATTTATTTGTATGGTGTGACTTTTCAATGAAAGATATAAAGACACATTTCTTCAGCCCATGCAGCACCAACTAAGAAAGTAAGGGTTCTGTTTAAGTCTAGCCGGGTGAATTAATGAGTGAGTAGCATACTTCCAGGAGTATCGGAGAATTCACAGGAAGGTACATTGTCAACAAGTGGCCTCTTTCAGAATGTCTGACTCATGGGCAGTTGCCCTGTTGGAGTCCCAATCCATGCAAACTTTCTACCTCCTGTGTAACATCTTACAAGCCCATAAATGTATGCTGGGGTAGAGTTAGCATCAGTTTTAGGGGAGAGTTTGGTGATCATAGCATTCTCTTTATTATTAGAATCAACCTGCTAGTAGCTGTATTGTTCTGCTTATTTCATTGCCATAACTGCCGGCCAAGGACTTCAGAAATCTCCACAGGAGCTCTGCTTCATGATGGCCAGGGTCATATCAATAAAGAATAACCCGCTCTCCTCTCTGATGAACTATTTTTAGTTCGATAATATGTCAATAACAACGCCTGTGGTAGAAAGAACACTGTGCAAAACAGACAAGAGCCTGAGTTTCTACCTCTGACTCCATTCTGACAGGAATCAAGAGTAAGGTAACTCTCATTTCGTAGATAGCTGGTAAGAGTTACAGGCCCCAAAGGAATAGACAAATACTCTGTATGTCCTAACAGAACCAATGTACAGAGTGGTTTTTTGTTGTTGTTATTTATTTATTTATTTATTTTTTGAGAGAGACAGAGAGAGAGGAGAGGGAGAGGGAGACAGATAGAGATGGGTGCGCCAGCAGTCTCTCAGCTGCTGCAAACAAAATCCAGATGTGTTTGCCCCCTTGTGGTCAAGTGTGGCATTGTGCCCTTGCATCACTTTGCATCTGGCTAAACGTGGGACCTGGAGATTGGACCCGCTGGAGATTGGAACCAGCGTTCTTAGGCTTAGGAGGCAGGCGCCTTAACCACTAAGTCATCTCTCCAGCCCAGAGTGGTTTTAAGAGAACTGACTCCTGGAGCTGAAATCCAAAAGCCCTAAGTCATACTGACCCACTAAGTCGTCAGGTCATAGGTAGATCATTTCTGACAGAGTTCCATGTGTCATCCATGTCTACAAAGTAACTCCTTCAGTGTCTATCTCATCAGCCTATCAAAAGTGCCAACGTACATTCAAGTAACTAATGCAATCCACCCATACTTGATGCCTAATTTACATTCCTGTTTCCCAGCTCAGGAACTTTCCGCTTTACTTTCTTTTGTAAAATAAAACTTTAATGGGGTTGATTTCTTGCCATGTCTCTACTCACCATTTGCAGTTAGCATTCTTTGCAGGTTGCAAAACAAGAACATCATTATGCATGCAAATGGGAAAACTCAACCTTTTGTAATATAAGGGGATTCCAAAACCTTGAGATCCTAAAGTTGAGATCTATAAAAAAAATAAATAAAATAAATAAAACACAAATATCCCTTCATCTACTTATAGAGTCATTATATGTAAGAAAATGACCGAGGCAGTACAAAAAGGGGGAAAACTATAGGGATATGAAATTGGAAAGGAATCTCCCATCAGAGTATGGTTGAAGTCTCTCATCAGCTGAGAGACAAGAATTTCAGCAAAGCTAACATAATTTACAGTAAAGATTTATTTTCATAGAAAAATTTAAATAATGTTAAGTAGTAATAAATCATGGTTAAGGCCAAAGGGTTTGTGACCTCTGTGTTTAACCTTACTCTTTTCCCAGATGTAAGCCTGTAGATTTCTGATACTCTTACAAACAAGGTTATGCACTTTGATTACAGTTAAAACAAATTTCTCAACCTTCGTAACTACATGTAGTATAAGCCTTCCAACCTTCTGACCAAAGATTTACCTTGCCATCAGCATGTTCTATAAAGTGCACCTCAGGCACGAGCCTATGACCTATGACCTCATTTACAAAAAGAAAGAAAGAACATGCTTGAAATCCCTTTATACAATGAATTTCAAAAGCCCCCAAACTAATATATAAGGCTATTAATACAATACATGAGGAATTTTCTCTCTGGAGAAGTCACAACCCATGGCGTGAGTATAGACTGTCCCCTAAGTGCCCCACTGTCTCTTAGTGTTCATGTTTAAATCTGTATTAAGCTTTTTCTTAATAGCTTTCTAGTTTACTTCATAGTGACTCATTCTGAAGTTCTTTTCTGTGGTTTACTCAAGAAGACAGATCTCCCACAACAGAGAATTTGTAAAAAGAACTCAGGTGGCTGCTCCCAACTCCTGCCATTGTTGACATTGATCTTGTGACATTTTGAATAAAGTCACATTTTGAAACATAATTTAAAATAAAATAAAAGGACTTGAGAGATTGTTCAGTGGCAATTGCCCAGCAACTCACTGAAAACCAAGTGGGGGGCTGGAGAGTTGGCTTAGTGGTTAAGGTGCCTGCCTGTGAAGCCAAAGAACCTCCATTCAATTCTCCAGGTCCCACGTTTAGCCAGATGCAGTGACACAAGTGCACAATGTGCACAAGGGGGCGCACAAATCTGGCGATTGTTCACAGCGGCTGAGAGGCCAGTGCTTAAGTCCATTCTCTATGGGTCTCTCTCTCTCCTTCCTTCCTTCCTTCCTTCCTTCCTTCCTTCCTTCCTTCCTTCCTTCCTTCCTTCCTTCCTTCCTTCCTTTTTCTTTCTTTCTTTCTTTCTTTCATTCTTTCTTCTTTTTTGTTTTTCTTTCTTTCCTTCCTTTCTTTCTTTCTTTCTTTTTATTCTTTCTTTCTTTCTTTCTTTCTTTCTTTCTTTCTTTCTTTCTCTCTCTCTCTCTCTCTCTCAAATTGAGAACTAAAACAAAAACATTAAAAAAATGAGCATCCATTAGTAGAGGCAAGAGACTGTCATTCACATGTGTGTGTGTTTGCATAACAAACACAAGCGTGCACACACACACACACACAAAAAACTGTATAAATAGGTGCATTAAATTTAATATAAACCTGTCTGTTTCAACCTACCTTAAACAAGAGGGAAAGATTGTATCACACACACACACACACACACACACACACACAAATAGAAATTAATTAAAATTGATAAAACAGGTCTTTACTTATGAAAAACAATGACAGTGTTTAAAGAAAATATAAGGCTGGGAAGATGGGTCAGTGGCCAAAGTTTCTTGCTTACAAAGCCTACCAATATGAGTTAATTAATGTTAGCACATGAGTCTGGAGTTCATTTTCAGCAGCAAGAGGCCCTGGAAAGCCCATTCTCTCTCCCTCCCTTTTTCTGTCTCAAATAAATAAAAATAAATTACACACATACACACACACACACA
Source organism: Orientallactaga sibirica (assembly GCA_036365145.1). NCBI lineage: Eukaryota > Metazoa > Chordata > Mammalia > Rodentia > Dipodidae > Orientallactaga > Orientallactaga sibirica. The sequence continues at coordinate 9,269,535 of JAEOAD010000023.1, read as the reverse complement.
CACACACACACACACACATGTATGTATGTATGTATGTATGTATGTATGTATGTGTATGTATATGTATATATATATATATATATATATATATATATATATATATGGAGAGAGAGAGATTTCTTTAAAATAATTAAATGTAACATGACATTCTTTCTTTTGTTGTTGTTGTTCTTCAAGCTAGGATCTCATGATCTGGAATTAAATATATTATCTCAGGCTGGCCTTGAATGCACAGCGATCCTCCTACATTTGCCTCCTATTTGTTGGTATTAAAGTTGTATACCACCACACCTAGGAACATGTCATTCTAGAACAGTTTACTTAGAATGCTGACTATAACAGTTTATCACTGTATACAAAAAGTATATAGTTGTATATCTATAAAAAGGACTGATTAAACATATTTTAAAATGCTGTGTATAATAATGAATATGTTATGTCAAAGGCTTTCCTTAATTGAATGGATAATAGATAACTCATAGTTTCCTTAGTTCTAATAGCAGACACTTACACAGCAAACACTTCCATGTGAGAATATGCATCCTTATTCTCAGAACAAGTTTTTGAGGATCATATCAAGACACACTCTTTTACTACCTCTAGATCTACATACCCGTGTCTCAAACCTCACACAGACTTTTGTTATTTGTCTAAATTAAGTACTCTATCTCTGAGAATGGTATCAATACCTTTATTTGTTATTCTCATGTAAATTTAACATTATCTGTGTTTTATGTATTAATCTGCATAGTGTCTATATTCTTGTAGAAAATGCAATAGCCACAGAGGCATAACAACTATGGCTATTATTATTTTCTTGTCTTATTCTACATTCAGCTACATGTGTGGAGTCTATGGGGCCTGGAGTATAGGCATAGAGTCTGTGGAATGGGTATGGAAAATGACAATATTTTTATTAATACAAAGTATAAACAGACCTTTCTTTTGGTCTGCCAAGTGTGGGTGTCATCTTCCAGGAACACTCTGCTAGCTCTCAGTTAACAGTGAATCTAGTCTCAACCACTTCCCACTCTTCTCAGAAGACCTATCACCCACTAGGCATGCACAGTTCACATTTGCTGTTACTGGCAATGAACTTTGAGTAATTAAACCCTCGTGCACATCCTTGCAATTCATACATCTAATTATAATGGAGTGAACTGTTGGCAAAGGGGGCTTCCAAGAAGGCACCAACAAGCATGATTTCTTCTTAAGATTATCTCTTTGGTTTGCAGATAGCTACTGTGTTCTCACTTCCCTCCTCCAAATGTGCTTGCATCTTGGTACTTCCCTGTCTTGTCTCTGTGCATTTTGCATGTGTATGTGTATGTTTGTGTGCACATATGTATCGTAGGATACATGGACCTGTGTGGATAGGCAAGAGGAGGTTGGTCATTCGATCAGGAGCTGTCCAAGTTGCTGTTGTTGTTGGTTTGAAGACATGGTTTCACATTGTCTTGGAACACACTGATTAACCTAGACACGCCAGCCAGAGCTCTCCAGAAATCCTTCTCCTTTTTTTTCCTAGTGCTTGTGTTACACATGCATGGTGTTACATGGGTTCTTGGATTCAAAGTCAGGTCCCCATATTTACAAGACAAGTACAGTATTGACTGATCTAACTCTCCACCTTCTCTCTGTGTATTGTATGCCCTTCTTGTACTGACACTAGCCATTTTGTATTAGGGCCCACCCCAATAGATATATTTTAATTAAATTATCTCCTTATTTAAATGACAGCTCCAAAAACAGTAAGATTCTCAGTACTGCAGGCTGGGTTTCAACATATAGATTTTGGAGGAACACACTTATATCCACACCAGTGATTATATTTTAGGCATGTCCAGATAGTCCAGAAATCTTGTAGCAGGCTACACATTACTTGTGAGTCTATGTTTATCAGTTAGCCATATGTCTCAAAAACTGAGTCCAATTCCTATTCTGGGTCAGAATGGAAATCAGAGTCAGCCAACTCCCATCAGTTTAAAAATTAGATTAACTACGATGAAAAGGCCTCTGAAATGATTTGTCAGGAAATATCCTGTTTCTAACACATCTCACTAAATGGCCAAAATATTGTGATTTCTGAAGAGCATATATAGTGATTGTCATACTTCTGTTTTTTAAGACAGTGGATATAAACCACTCCTTTGTATCCTGCCACTTTGTTCTTCTCCTTGAATAACAGATGTCATATGCATTTGTATTAGGGATGAAGTGTGCAAATAAAGCATCCTTGATTAGGTTCCCTGGAGGTATCCAGAGGATCATTGAAGAGCTCCGAACTTGGAAGCAAAGAATAGACCATACATCATTACATAGATCATTCAGAGCCAAAAACATATCACAAGTAAGTCAAATCAACTTCCACTTACCACATAAATCATTGCCTAATTACAGCAAAATAAAACTATTAATGGAAAGACTATTGTTTTAGCTTGGCTGAGATTGTGTAGAAATGAATGGATATATTATGCCCACCACATGGCTCTCTAAATATTGATCCTCATGTTCATATAGCAATGTTACTCTCACTTTTGGTTAAAGGATCTTCTCTATCTCTTTTTTTTTTTTTTTTTTTTTTTTTTTCAGATGGCTATAATTATTTGAGAGACTAAAAGTTAGTCAAGGTGCTAAGAAGTGACACTGGAGTGTTCAGCACCCAGAGTCATAGCTATCACATTTGCCAAGGCTCTGAAAACAATGCAGAAGAGGTAATGGAATGCCAAAGGGAAGGGAGGAATGTTTTGATATGCTGTCTTCCAGAAACAAAGATGCCATTGCATTCATTACCTCACAGTGGCTGATGCTACATACATCACATATGTGGTATGCATGCATATGTACACTGTATACATGAAATAAGGGCAAAAAATTAAGGATCTAGTTGTAAAGAATAAGGTGCTTGGTGAAGGGGGAATATAAAAGATGCAGACAGAACTGGTTCTTGCTAGGATATTATGATCTGGGTATATTGTGCATAAGAATGAAAGTTTTCAATATTATTAAAAAAGACAAATGTGATTTTTAGACTAAGAGTCTAAAGAAGAAGATAAATGTGAGTCGAGATTAATGCGAATATACAGGTAATAGTCTCATGGAGCAAAGGGAGAAGAAAGTCCAAATGAGAGCTAAAGAATATTTTATTATCAAATAAGTATACATTTAAATACATAGGCTTATGTCTGAGGTGGTTAATACCCTAATAGCTTTGACTTTGTGAAGGTCAGACAAGTTGTTGGCTTAGGTTATGTCCTGAATTCCATGTGGGGTCATCTGTCCTTTCGGAAGTGAGAAATAGGAGCACATGTAAAAAAAGAAACCTGGAACTATGGATAATATTTTAGGTACATATTATAATAATTTCTTGCATGGGAAGCCACATTCAAGAAAGTGAAAGTTCTTTAAAATATTCTTCTATTTATTATTATTATTATTATTATTATTATTTATTCGAGAGAGAGAGAGAAAAGATAGCGATAATGGACATTCCAGGGCCTCACGCTGCTGCAAATGTACTCCAAATGGATGTGTCATCTTGTGCATCTGGCTTACATGGGTCTTGGGAAATCAAAACTAGGTCCTTTGGCTTTGTAGTCAAGCACCTTAACTGCTAAGTCATCTCTCCAGCCTAAGAAAGTGAAAGTTTTGTTCTGATGCAAGAACTAATGTTGGCCACCTAACAAAGTCTGAGGCCCTCTATTCTCGTGTTCTAGTCTTTTCCACGGTGTCCTTTGGTTTCTATTGTTCTTCAATGTGACCTTATATGATTGGCCAAATTCTCCTTCAAACTGGATGTGTACATCTCAAGCTTCTCATAATACCACTAAAGTGTTCATGTTCCATTATATATGCATATCAGAATTTATGAGAAAATGTGTACAGACATCATTCTTGTTTATAAGTTATCTTCCAAAAGAGAAAAATACCTATATTTATACATATAAGATTGTTGGAGAGCTAGCCAACTGAAATCTCTGAGCATCCCTGGAGAGATGGCTTAGCAGTTAAAGTACTTGCCTATGAAACCTAAGGACCCAGGTTCAATTCCCCAGTACCCACATAAGCCGGATGCACAAGGTGGTGCATGCATTTGAATTTCATTTGCAGTGGCTGGAGGACTTGACATGTGCATTCTCTCATCTTATATCTGCCCCTTTCCATCACTCAAATAAATACATAAAATATTTAAAAGAACACTCTGAGCAGACAGCAGTTTCTGCCTGTTGTAGTTCTGGTCTTCTGGCTGAAACAGAACACCAGACCAGAAGCAGTTTATGGGAGTTTATTTCAGGTTTACAAACTCAACAGAAAGTTTCTTTCTGGTTGGGATTTCATGAAGAAACAAAGGTTGAGCCTCACATCTTGTCATATCAGCTAGGAGGTAGCATCAAGCATGAGTACTCTCTAAGCACCCAGTGGGTGGGATTAATAAACTTCAGGTCCTGCCCCCAATGACATTCCCCCTCCAGCAAGGCTCCACCTCCCCAGTCAAAAGGTTTTACCAGCTGGTGATTGCGTGGCTTAATCATAAGCACATCAACTTTTGACCTATCACATTCAACCCACCACACTAATCATTCTCAAAGCAAATTTTTTCATATGTTTTTGTGTTTTTTTTTTCTTGCATTCTTCATGTATCAGGTTAATTTCTTGAGATCTCACCATGTATCACATTCAGAAGTCTATAGTTCCTCCTTTCATATGCAATACAATCTTGCAAACTAGGATTTATGATTTTCATTTCATAAATGAAGGAGTCTTGAAAGCTTGATTAATTCAGCCAAGATATTTAGGTCAAAATTTCTCTAACTGGAACAAACAAACTGCCACTTGCTAATCTGAGTTAGATTTGTGGCTTGACTTACACATTTAGCATGGACTAAATGTGAATAAAATCAAAACACAGAGTTAGTGCATTCATCAATGTCTTATCCCTGGGACAAAATGCATCTCAGCAGTGTAGGCCTGGCAGAAGAAGCGAGTCACATTCAGCACAGCAGGGGAGCAAAGAGCTATGCTTGCTGCTGTCTCTTTCATATTTATTCCAGGACCCCGGCCCATGGAATGATGTAATCCACAGTGAAGGCAGGTCGTCCCACCTCAATTCACCTCTCAAATAGCTAGGTTTATTGATTTATTTAAAGGAATAAATCCTAGGTATTTTGTCTTTTAAAATGATTGTGAGTGAATAGAACTGATTTCATATAAACCAGCCCAAAGGCTGCATGTTAAGATCTCCTATTCCTCCAAAAGAAATACTCCATAGTATATTTGCAAACATTCAAGTAACTAAAAGAGATTTTTAAGATTGAGATTTGGTGTTGCATGCGTGTATCTTAGCACAGCTGAGTTTTTGTAGGAAATAAAGCAAAACATGCATAGTTTCACATTCCCCATGGCTATGAGGGGGTTGTGGATTCTTACCAAATACTTATGGAATGAATAAACACTGATAGGAAGTTGAAAGTTGAGAAGAAAAAGTAGGGGATGTGATGTGTGTCATTAACATGATCCTTTCCAACTTCTGCCAATGACCCTCAGAACGCTGTTCTGCTAATACATAATGATGCTAATCACAGCATCACCACTGCAATTTCTTGTTTTCAACTCATCTGAGCAGTGTTCAAAGGTAAGAACCAATTAGAGACTCTGAGAAATGAGGTGTGGAGTCAAGCCTTCCAGAGTACATGTTTTAATTACACTGAGCATGATACACACTAGCCCGCCACTATCCCTAACCCAGCAGTGGACAGGGCAGAATGCTGAGGGAGAAGGAGGAGAAATGAGAGAAGTCCTCATCTGCTCCTAAGCCCCAGGGCTTTGTTTCCTTGCTGTAGCATGGTGTAGGATTCTGATTGTTCCTTCTTGCCTTATATAGCCATGGCATAGTTTCAGAAATAGCCTGTGTTTTTTTAGACCTTTAAAGACATCATCAATCATTTTCCTCTATGGTAATGCTTCAATTACCCAGGAGGAACAAAAATACAATAGCTAGCGAAGTGACTTCCTGATGTTCTGAAAAATCTCAAAAGAGGAAAAAAAACAAAACAAAAAAAAAAAAACAGGTAGTGTTTGCATATTAGCAACATAAGCAGCGCAAATACTGTGATGAACCATTAATAAGCCTCTGTCATGCTTTCTAAGGATTCAGGAAATGTGATGCCTGACAGGCCAGATCTTTATAGGATTAGCTTAATGGCTTGTCCCTTTCTGCATTGCTTACTGCCCTTCTGTCTCTTTCATGCTGAACAATATTGCGGAGCACTGTGTGTGGCCATCTGAGCCCACTGTGTCTCTCTGTTAAGCACCCATCTTAGACACTAGCTAGGAGGTTTCAAATGGGCCACTCCCACGTGATCTTCCTCGGAGATGCATGTGCTCCTCTCTCCACCATTTGTATCTGTGGGAACTGGGCACATTGCTACCTCAGCCTGGGGTGTTTCCCAGGTGTGGAGTGGCTGAATGAACCTTATGTTAGGTTCCCAAATAGATATAAGGAGCCCCAACACAAGGCAGAACTAGAGAACATACAATCTTTAATCCATCATGGTGCTAGTGGGATCTTACTGAAGCAAAGAAATGTATGCACTGTTATCATGGAAATATGCAACTTGTCCACAGCTCGTTAGTGAATAAAACCCGGTCTGTATCTGCAGAAATGGATATCACAATGAATGTGAGATACCAAGAGGAATGTTTTTATTGATGGATATGTTTATGGTTCTGCTAACATGTACCTACTAGATGTTCGCTCTACTATTATTTTCAGTATGAAAGCTGTTTTAATTTCCTCAAGGGATGGATAATGGGATAAAGAGCTTTTCACTGCTCATTCTGCAATGGCCCTACAATTAGAGTTTTCAGAATATAATCTGTGACCACTTTATGGTAGTTTAAACCCATTATTTTTTTTTGAAACAATGAGGTAGTAAACCCATTTTTTTTGGAACAGCCTTGAATGTGAACTGGATGACAAATTGTATAGTGATAATTCATACTGCTTTGAAACAATGAGGTGCTCACTTACATCATCATCCCATTGCTTTTATGAAGGTTCTTAATCTGTAAATGCCATCAAATTTATGCTTGCTTTACATACCACACGTAACCCTAATATAAACCACAACAAAAATCACATTAGTACCTTATTTCTGAACACATATATGCACACATTATTTATGGCACTTCAGGGTCGGCTTTTTCAATTGTTTTAATTTCCTCAAGGGATGGATAATGGGATAAAGAGCTTTTCACTGCTCATTCATATTCTGAACCTATTTCAAATATGTAATGGCCACTAATGCTTAGTTTGCAACTGCTATTGTCTGCAATCTATTTTCTCTTGTAACTACCTATGTTAAAACCTGTAGTTTGAAAATTATGAGAATCCTGTTTTTATTTTTATTTTTTTTTTGGAACAGCCTTGAATGTGAATGGCTGGATGACAAATTGTATAGTGATAATTCATACTGCTTTTGACATTGATGATTTATTTTCTTTCAACTATAAAGTTACAGTAAGAAATGGTTAACTCATATCTTATGTGCATCATCAAGAAAATATCAACTCCAGAGTCATACACCACTTTGTGTTGGAGGAGCTTTTCATGGGTAATGGGGATTTGAACTCTGGCCATCAGGCTTTACAAACAAGCACCCTTAACCACTGAGCAATGTCCTCAGCCTTGGAATGGATTTTAATTTATTTTATCAGAGACATAGGAAGACCATTTGAGTAAAAAAAAAAAAAAAAAAAATCATTGGCACTGGTTAGTTGTATTGTTATTACTGAAATTTGGAACATAATTTTTCCATACAAAGAAAGGCAGGGGAGAAGTAAGGAAGAAGTGAGCACCTATATCCATGGGTGCTCAAGTTGTTGCTAATATCACAAGATTGCCTCAGTTTGTAATTAAACAATCCATTGGAAACATGAAACATTCTATTTAATGTTTGAGCAGAACTAAATAGAAAGTCTCAGAAATAAAAACATTGGCACCTGTCATGCAAATCTACCTGTAGCCAGGTGAGGAAGACACATAGCTCTATAAAGTACTTGATCTTGGGCTCCATCCCACTGGTCCTAATGGTGGCCACACCTCCATTAACAAACGTGAAAGTGAGCATCTGACTGCTCTTACTAGTAGGAAGATCCTAGGAATTAATGCACACATGTCACACACGTCACACACTTAAATAATCATATGAACTATTGTGGCCTAGATGATGTCCCTACATAAGCAAGAAAATAAATGAGGAACAAGCAAAACAAACAAACTAAACAAACTCTCATGACTAATGCAGATATATTTAAATTTATATCCGTATATAAATACATATCTTTCTCAATAGCTTTATTTATTCATGAATTTGGAATAAATTAATTAACCAAGATATTATGATAGATAATCCCAAGAGGCACAGAAGACTATTCTATTTTATAGAAATAATCACCACTTTAGATTCCAGTGTATATTACTGACTACTTCCCAACAGTTTCTGCTAAATTTACAAGTCTTCTACACAATAATCAGAAAGAACATCTTGGGGATGGACTCTTCATGACCCAGGGAACAACTTCCTGTCAGTCACCTCTCTTTAGGAAGGTAAATCCTTGGAAGTATACCAAAAAAGAAAAGAAAACAAACAAACAAACACATTGAAACACTGTCATAACACAAATGTGCCTTTTACAAGTAAAGACTTATGACCTCATGCTATTACAAATTCCACGTCTGTAAGTACTGACCTGTCAATGAGAAAGAGGTTCCAAAAGATTAAGTGAAAGTAACATGATATTGGCACAGAATAGGGATGCATTCTACAGAAGGGCAGAGGTGGAAGACGATCTACCAAATCAACAAAGGATTTGTAATTTGATGAGAAACCTAAGAGCAAGAAGGGACCCAGCAATAAAGAACCGTGACTCAAAGCTGACATACTGTTTCTCATGAGTCTCTGGTATTTAATCTGGACTTCCATCCAAGTAAGGGCAGCTTTGCTTTGTGAGCATGTGTGGTTAGATTCATCATATACTTCCAGTTACTAAAGAACAAAGCATTCAGGGTAGAGAATAATGGGCAGCAACATGATTCACTAGAAAAGACCACAGCAGGGACATGAGGAACAGGACACTGAGAGACAATGAACCCAATCACAATATGTTCATGTATATAAACTAGTCAATTACATAGACATTTACACCTTAGCGAGTTTCTCACCCAAAAAAGTATATTTTGCTTTGCATTGACATTTATATGACATATATGTGTGTTTGTGTGTCTGTGTGTGTGCGTGTTAAGTGTGTGTGTATATATATATATATATATATATATATATATATATATATGTTAAATTTTTACATAAATGAGGAAACAGAAGTATAACTGTTTCTCATTTTCTTTCCTTTCCTGTGACCATGTAGGATGACTATAATTAGAATTTGAAAAAAATAATAAACATTTCTCTACCAAATTTTCAGCATTGAAAATGATAATTAATGTAAAATGCCTATTTCTCTCTGGTGTCTAAATGTGAGGACAATTTGATGACTTATTCATTTAACTGCAAGGAACCTGGGCTTGACTAATTTTTACTCAAACTAATCTTCTGATTAACAGTCATGAATCCAATATTTAAATTGTAGATATTTTAAAACCTCAGTTTAAAACCAAAATAATTTCTTTGCCAGGAAAGAGAGGGTTATCCCTTATATCAGGCATCTAGGGACACTTAATAAATGTTTAGGGTAGATATATATAGTCCTGAATAAAAAGACCTCACCAAGGTTAAGAAAGTTATTATAACGGTTTTCCCAGGGTTGGTTTCTGTACTAAATGTTCATCAGCTGTGGGATTATATTTTGTTTCTTGGGATTTATTGCTTAGTTTTTGTTAGATTGTTTTCTCAATTACTTCTTGATCATAGAGGGAATTAGATTTGTTTCCTAGTTTCAACTATTATCCATCTGTTGCATGACACAAATTATACTAATTCACATGTCTCCTATATTCAAAAATTAGATTTGCTTTTCATAACCTTTTTGCCATTAAAAAAATTAGCTCTCTAGGAACACTAAGTATCTGCTTGATTCCCAGTTAAAAGTTTATCTTTTGAAGATGGAATGTGATCAGTCTCTATAGCATTTGTCCCATGTTCCTTTCATCTGTTTCTGGGAGCCTTTATGAGCCTATCAGTGTTGTTGGTGCCTTGTGTAACAGATTGTCCAAAGAGACCACTTTCTACAGTGTTTACGGCATTCAGTAAGAACATGAGCAGCACAAAACTGCAGGGTGGAAAACACAATGCCATTTTACAAAAAACATTTGAAAATATATTGAAAGTGGTATGAAATGTGAAGGTGCTGAGATAAGCATACTCTACTGTCTGTAAAGTTTAAATTTGATTATATTAAGTATTTTTTAAGAAATGAATCTATAGAAATAATTGACCAAATCTTCACTATGCAGATATGAACTATCCAAGAAGGTTCATGATGTAGGCATGATGGTTTATCTTGAGAACTGTTCTTTTTTTTTTTTTTTTTTTTTTTTTTTTTTTTTTTTGTCTCCTGGCTCTCTCTGAAACAGATATCTCTTCTTCCTTCAGTGCCTTTGCTCTTTACATACACACTAGCCATCCTTGCTTAGCACATTCTCTCTCTACCAATGAGGAAAACTGTTGTCTAAGAAATATTTTCCAATCAAAAATGATTTATCTAAGATTTTCATAAAGCATTTACTGAATACAAAATAAAATCAAAACCAGTATGTATGATGGCTGCCTTTTTCTCTGAATTATAATTTGAAAACCGAGGACATCAAACAGGTAATTTTAAAATTTATGCAGAGTACAAAGTTTCTTTTCACAAGCCATTTACAAATCAGATGAGGAAAGCATTTATAAAATGTTTTACAGTGGTTGTTTTGTTTTAAGCTTGACAACAGTGTAAAATTTCAGTGTTTGGATTTCAAGGACTCTTCTCAAGATGTTTAACTGATTCTTTTATGGATATCCACAATGTAGCTCACAGGAAAATTCATTTTCCAACTTCACAACAAAATCAATAATACTTAAAAAGAGGGGCTGGAGAGATGGCTTAGTGGTTAAGGTGCATGCCTGCAATGCCTAAGGACCCCAGTTCAGTTCTCCAGTTCCCATGTAAGCCAGATGCACATGGTAGCACATGCATCTGGAGTTTATTTGCAGTGGCTAGAGGCCCTGGCATGTCCATTCTCACTCCCTTTCTCTCTCTCCTTCTCTCTCCCTCTCCCTGTCTAAAATAAATAAATAAATATTTTTTTAATGAAAAAAGAACACCACTTTTAACATTGTGCTTAAACAGCATTAGAAACATTCATTGAGACAACAATTAGGAATTGGCTAAAAACTTCAAGTTCACACCTTGAATCCCTTCAATTAGGAAACAAAAACATTTAGTCAATTGTAGTATTAATATTACCATGGTTTAAGTATGTTCCAATAACATTTCAAAAATTAGTTGATGCAGATAATATTACAATTCTTTGGGAAACTTCCATGCCACAGAGTAGTTACAGCCTATATGAATTTTGATGACAGAGAAAAGTGAAAAAAGAAGTTATGGATTTGATAGTCTCTGGAACTCACCAAAGGGCAATCAGAGAGGTTAATCTGGGATACAGAAAATTCAGTTGTCCTAATCACTCATTACTCTGGAATATGCCTTTAAAAGAATGCATTGAAGAACACATTTGTAAATATTACTAAGAATTGTCTCAGTAAATTGAAAATTATTACTTAGGCAATATATATGTTTCTATATCTGTTCTTCTAAACAGCATAGTTGAAGTTGCATCATACTTTCTCTGTACTTTTTCATCTTTTACTTGACATTTTGTGTCATAGTTTGCCCAGGTTACTCAATGAATAAGCAATCACTTGTAATAGGTGCATACTGTTTCAATATGTTCTCCAGTTGGAGTGTATTTAATATGCTTCCATTTGAAGGCTTAAGTGAACAAATCTTCCATTAGCACTTCTCTAGAAGTATATTTGTGAATATAAGAAATCATCTCTCTGTAGGATACTCTTAGAACTGTTGATCCACAGTTTTGTTATATGTAAACAGTTTTCAGAGTGATTCAACAAATTTAGATTCCTTCCCAAAATAATGATGTATTCTGTGTCTGCATATTTTCCCATATTTGGCATAGCTGGTGATTAATTTTCATATATGCAAGAATATTCCTCTGTCATTTTAATTTACATGTTCATAAAGGCTAATAATGTTGAAGTGCATTGCATATCTTTCATCCATATTCATTGCCAAAACACTTGTTCAATTTTGAGTATTCTATCAAAATAGATGCACAAATATAGGCATGATAGACCGATGGTAATAAGTAGATAGATAAAATGTACTTAGATGACAAATAAAAAAAGAGATGAGTGAAAATGGTGTTAGAGAAACAACATTAGAAATTTTTAGTTTCAACATACAGAGAGAGAAACAATATAACCAATAACATTGGTTTCCCCATATAAAATAATTATGAAACACACAAAAATTGTCCTAGAATAAATAAAAAAAATATCGTGACAATTATAGAGTATTGATAGAAGAAAGGATATGTGAAATCTGATGGAAACTTGTAGAGACTGATGGGGAAAGTGGTCATGGCACATGTGAACTGAGGTAGCTGGTGGATGAGGCATATTTCTGTGTTCTGAACATTCTTTTATAGATCAGTTCAGCTGAGTGTACCTTTTTTTGATCTCTCAGTAGTATTTATCATATGAGAAATTGCACATAAGCCAAGAGAAATTTTGTATAATGCTCAAATTACTCGGCAATATACCAAATGTGTTGGAACAAATCCATGTTTTCAGAACAAGTGTTAAAGCAGAACTGAATGTGTATCTTTTTGGACATAATTTCCAAGATTCATAAGCAATAGCATAGAATCACAGGCTAATTAAATTAACTAATGCAAAACCATTGGGAATGTATATGAAGGCAAATATTTTCTGTAAAGTGCAAGAGTGCACATATATACAGCTTTGCAGGTGGTAAGAATTCTACTGCAGTAGCCTAAACCTGCAGGGATAGTGAAAAAATCAGTCATGGAAAATATGAAAATAAATAGGTGTGATTTTGTTCAATGAACTATTTACAAAAAACAGATGACAACTAAAAGTATACAGATATCTATATCTTATTGCTATATAAAATAGAATGCTAGAACATTCGGAGATATTAATAATTTTTGTTTTGACATTTTGAAAAGATGGATATGATTGCATAAAGTCATTTTATGTCACACATAAGCTTAGCTTGCCTTTCAAAATACTTCTCTAGCATTCTTAAACATTGTGCTGCATGCTGCATTATACTTTCCACAACATATTTTGGTAAAATTTACATCTAATATTGGTTGAAATAGTGCCAAATATAATAGAAATAGGAAAGCAAAACAGCCAATAAAAAGTAATTGATTATTTTTCAAGGAAAACAAGAGAACTTTTACTGAAATTCTTTGTTTGTCTACAACACAAACAGGTGCATTAAAGGAAAACACTAAAATTTGTTTAGCATCATAACCTTTGTGGAAATGTTATTTTTCTAGATTTAAGAAACAAGTCTGAATCAAGATTAAAATATGTTAAAATATTAGGGAAAGTTCTCTAATTAGGGTACAAGTTACAAGCTAATTATTCAAAATATCAAAGTCATAAAGCATTTACTGTGAGGAATTATGTGCATAAAATGTAGAAATTATCACTCTATTGTTAATTAATGGATCAGCATAACAAATTTAATAAAAAGAGTGAAAAGTAGTCTTCATATTGTATAAAAATTTTTCCTACTACAGAAATTGCAAATCTAACAAAATGGTTAATTTTTTGTGGTGATATTATTAAGTGATTGGTTGTTATAGACTATGGTAATATTTTTTTAAATATTAAGTGCAGGAGAGATAGATCAGTGGTTAAAAGGCACTTGTTTATAAAGCCTGCTTGCCTGGGTTTGATTTCCCAGTAGCCAACTAAAGCCAGATGAACAAAGTAGTCCATGTATCTGGCATTTGTTTATAGCGTCAGGATGACCTGGTATGCCCATATTTTGTCTCTCTCTTTCACACACTCACTCTTGCTCTTTCTCTGTCTACAAATAAATAAAGAAATATATATATTTGGAGAGAGACAAAGAGAGAGAGGGAGAGGAAGACAGAGATGGGCGCACCAGCAGCCTCTCAGCTGAAGCGAATGAAATCCAGATGTGTGTGCCACCTTGTGGTCAAGTGCGGCATTGCGCCCTTTCGTCACTTTGCATCTGGCTAAACATGGGACCTGGAGATTGGAACCAGCGTTCTTAGGCTTAGGAGGCAGGAGCCTTAACCGCTAAGCCATCTCTTCAGACCAATAAATAAAATATTTTAAAAATAAAATAAATTGCCGGGCATGGTGGTGCACGCCTTTAATCCCAGCACTTGGGAGGCAGAGGTAGGAAGATCACAGTGAGTTCGAGTCCACCCTGAGAATACATAGTGAATTCCAGGTCAGCCTGCACTAGAGTGAGACCCTACCTCGAAAAACCAAAATTATAATATATAATTATATATATAATATTATATATAATTATATATATTATATATAATTATATAATAATAATAATAATAATAAAATAAAAAAATTATTAAAAACATTTTCTCAATTATTGACACATCAACCTAATAAGCAGATAAGTCATTTTCTCAGTGCATATTTTAATCTGGCAAAATAATCTCTTAATAATTGTTTTAAGTCTAACTCCACAATGACTGGAACAATAAAGGAAGAAATTAAATATATATATTATTCATGCTTTTCAACTCTGAAACCAACTTTGAGATTTCCCAGAAGTCTGTGATAAACTTTTTAATACTTTGTGTTATAAAAATAAAGATAGTATAGTTTATTTTGATATATCCTCTATATTTCTTCATTATCTTAACATTATTCAACTCCACAAGAAAACCTATTGACTCAAGCTGAATTCTCAACCATCCTAAGATTATGCTTGTATGGGGAAAATATCATCAATATGAATATTTCATAGTTTTTATATTTTTATAAGAAAACATAAATATTTATACATATCATAATACTCATTCAGGGCAAATGCTTACAAAACATATATAATGTAATTGATTATTTTGCTCTAATAGATAATTGTATTGCATTTCATTCTTATGTTATTTATTGCTCAAATAAATTAGTCACAGCCTTTCTGAATAATCATCACACTAGTTATTCCTATTTCTTGTGCTTACCCAAAAGTTCTTCGATAAAATATGGAATATAAATTCAGATAATCTCAGAATGGAATCCAAACTGAAACAAAATAATTTAATTTTATTTCAAATATATAAAGCAATCTCAGCCAAGCTATTAAGAAAGTTAAACTGACTTAAACAACTTTGAATATGACATTAAACATTAAAACAAGGAGGGATCATTGGATAAAAGGATGAATGTAGAAATGGTAGAAAATATGATGGTCATTATGTGACTTTTTTTTGAGAGAGAGTTAGAGAGAGAGAGAGAGAGAGAGAGAGAGAGATAAAGAATGGGTGTGCCAGAATGGGTGTTCAGCGGCTGTGAACAAACTATAGATGTGTGCGCCCCCTTGTGGGCAAGTGTGGCATTGCTATATTGCATCACTGCGCCTGGCTAAACTTGGGACCTGGAGAATTGAATGGGAGTTCTTAGGTTTAGGAGGCAGGCATCTTAACCCCTAAGCCATCTCTCCAGCCCTATGTGATACAGGGTCAAAACGTTCCTACAATGATTATTTGTGGTTACAGGTAAATTTACTCACTTTGTTATCCCATCCTAACTACCTGAATTTCCCAGGTAAAATATAATGACAGCATCAAATGAAAATGTATCTCAATTAGGAAAGAATTGATGACTTTTAGAATGTGTTTTCATTGTTGTCATAACACTTAGCATGAATTTTAATCATAAATATTCTTAAATATATCATTATTATATTGTATAATATTATGATAATATAATAATATTAATATAATAATAATATAGTATTCTTGATTACAGGAAAATATAAAAAAAATTCTAGAATGTATTCATTTGCTTAAATACAGTCATTTCTTTTTCTTTTTTTCTTTTTTTTTTTTTTTTTTTTTTTTTTTTTTTTTTTGAAAAAAAAAAACTCCTTATTGTATCCTCATGTCAGCTTCTGGCAAAACTGTTCCATTCCACTCAATCCTGATTAAGTTGTTCGGTTAGAGGTAGTCAAACTATTTTTATTTTTAATAAGCTGAGTTTTCAAAATGAAGTGCAACAGTATGTTTCTCTGTTTATGTAGATATGCTTTTATTTCTTTCATTAGTATTTTGTCATTTTAAGCATCACATAAATAGGAATTCATTCCCCAATATATCACTCATTTTGAGTTTTGGGAAATAACACTGTATTTTCATTTTGAGGCCTCCATGTTCATTGCAGAGCATTAAAGTAAAATTAATTTCATATACTGAGTTTTATTCTTAACTTTTCTTAACCCAAATATTAGTTCTAGAAATTTTATTTTATTTTTATATTTCAGATTCCATGGGATTATCCATGCAGAAAATAATGCCATATACATAATTATAAAACACTGCCCCCATAAACACTCAAAATAACACTGAACAGATCTATTCTTTTTCTCTACCTTCTCCACAGCTGAATGTACTTCTTAGCATTCTATCTGGGTTTATCTTGCAATCAGAAAGGGAAGAAAATTAAAGTCTTCCAGATGCAAAAGAAAGACACAAATCCAACTGGTTTTCAGGATGGCATTATTATACATAATATTATTTTATTAATATTATTATATTATTATACATTATTATAATAATATTAATATATTTTAAAATTATGTATGATTAAAATTCATGTTCAGCGTTATTAAAAAAAAAGAAAACACTTTTTAAAAATCATCAATTCTCTCCTAATTAAGATACTGGGTCAAAAAATTCCTACAATAATTATTTGTGGTTATAGGTAAATTTACTCACTTTCCCATCCCCTCATAACTTCCTGAATTTCCCAAGTAAAATATAATAACAGTATCAAATGAACATGCAAAGAAACATTTTCACTCTTATTTGGTTGATGAGAAGGTAAAAATCTGCAACTCGGGACAGCAATTTATCAACATCTTACTAAACACACTTAACTGGGCTCTTGAATTTTTCTCCTGGAGAAATGAAATTGCATGTACTTAATGTATGAGTGGCCAAATATTAATTTCAGATGTGGGTTTAGTGAATTAGTTGTGGCAGTAAAAATGCACAACCACCAGTAATTAGAGTAAAAGGAACATTCTTCATCAATATGGATATTCTGGTACTGATGTTAAATTATACTATTTTGAGATGCTACCATCAGTGTGGAGCAGATAATAATGCATGGGATTTCTTTGCATGGTTTCTTAAAGTCACCAGCAGAACAACCATTGTCCCCAAATGACAAAATAGTAAATAAAGATGTAACACAGAAATAATAATTGTAAAGTGACCCAAATTTAGAATTGTATAGTAAGATAATTAAATTACTGTGGAATTATGCCTAGAAACTACATAATTAATACTAAATTCTTTACCAAAGAAACAATAATCTAATCAACAGAAGGAAATAATAAATCAAATAATGAAGTATAATAATAATGACCATAATTTTATCTTAATAATATTCAACAAATTCTGTAAAAGAAGTAAAAAACAAGAAAAATGAATCAATTATTTTTTATTAATATTACAAATTCTGTTAGAAATTTTATATCTAGAGGTAGGAAACAACAATATTAATTTCCAATCCTATTCAATTTTACATGCTTTCATATTCATCATTAAATTGAGTAAACTTAAACCATATACTAAATACTATTACATCAGTATCATTATCATAAAATCCATATTTTACATGGATCAAATTTTATAATCCATTAATATTTTATTTTTAATTTATTTATTTGTTTGTTTGTTTTTGGTTTTTCGAGGTAAGGTCTCACTCTAGCTCAGGCTGACCTGGAATTCACTATGAAGTCTCAGGGTGGCCTCGAACTCATGGTGATCCTACCTACCTCTGCCTCCCGAGTGCTGGCATTAAAGGCATGCACCATCACGCCCAGGTTTTAATTTATTTATTACAGAGACAGAACGAAAGAATGAGTGTGTCAGGACCTCTAGTCACTGCAGGCAAACTGCAGATGCATGTGACACTATGTGCATCTGGCTTATATGTGTACTGGGGAATGGAACCTGGGTCCTTAAGCATTGCAGACAAGCACTTGAAATGCTAAGCCATATCTCCAGCCCATTATAATACATTTAATAAAAGTTTGAATCAGGTTTTTTGTAGAAGATTTAATTATGAAATACACCTGTTTATTCATTTACTTGCATGGTCATCTTCCTTTTTTATCATGCTATGTCAGCATGATTACATTGAAAAGAAAGAAAAGAAAACACAAATTCTACTCTTACATGTAAGTTGAAGTGTGTGGGGGGGTGATGTTTCCTGGGATCATGAATACAGTCTACCAAGTCAATAAAATATCTCTGAAGTCTATGAAAATTGTGCCAAATATTACTATCATTTTCCTCTGATATTTTCTTTGTAATAATTATAATTACCAAGTAAAATGTTGTAGTACTACCCAGTCTAACAATATTAAATGTATTCCTACCCAAAGAAATACATATGAAGATACAAGAATATAGCCATACCTTCAGAAAGTTTTTGGAGTGAGGGTTCTTTCATCCCCACCAGTTTCCAGTAAGTTCTCTTGAGATATACCTCTCTATCTCCTAATAGGAGGTACCTCTATCATGTACATAATGTCAGCTTGTATTGCTTACATTTAAAATTTTAAGAAAAAACAAGTTGTTTCTCAATGAGAAAAATAAACACACTACATTGTGTCAAAAACATAGCTCTTCCTTTTATTTTTTTATTAAGGGAGTATTCAAACATAAAGTTAATGATTAATGTAGGATGTTTGACTATACTTTCTAATTCTTCTAGGAAAGTTTATCTATCCAGCTCCACAATAATAATTTAAAAAGTTTTAAACTCATGGTTTTACCATTACCCTTAACAATGAAATTTTCATCTTAATATTTATTGTGGCGGGCGGTGTCCGGGCTGCACCATCCACGTTGCCCTGTCAAGATGGCGGCTGGCACCTTGCCAAAGGGCATTGAGCTGGAGTCTTGTCAGTAAACAGGAAGTTATGGTGATTGGCTAGGAGGCATATCCTCATTGCATCAACGTATTGGCTTCAGCCAAGTTAGCTTTCTTGCCTAGCAACTATGTTATGATTGATCTTCATAGGATATATAAGCTGTGCTATTTCCTGTAATAAAGGTCTTCCGTCCAAGCAAGCAACAAGAGTGGTGCATGTGTCATTAGTGTCCCGTTGGTCGGCGACATTTATGGCACCAAAATAACATTTAGTAGCTTTTAAAGATTGTTCATTAACCAGTTATTTTTGTATATATTGTTGACCACCTTTTGCAAAACATTTGCTTATAGTCTAATGTAAATTCTTACTATCAAATAACTTTAAATGATATTTTATAAAATTATATTACACTTTAAGTAAACTTTCTGTATGTTACACTTACATGAGTGAAGATATATATTTTCTTTATTTCTGTACAGATTTGGGTAAGGCTCATTTGCCATAGAATAAGTGGGTAGTATATCAACTTATATATGATAGATGTGTTTGCTTGGTTATTTTACTTGGGAATTTTGTCTCAGTTCTAACTTGGGGAAAATCAGCATTCCTTGGATTGACAGGATGGAAGAACCAAAGGCAAAACTTATATAAATATCTAAAACCTTTCATTCGGTTTTAGTAGAAAATATCAACTCTCATGTTAGAAAAATCTCTGCTATTGGTAAATAGCTCAGGCTGACGTGGAATTCACTATATAATCTCAGGCTGACCTTGAACTCTCGGCGATCCTCCTACCTCTGCCTCCTGAGGGCAGATGCTTGAATTATTAATTCCATAATTATATAACTCCTTTCAAGAATGAATAAATGTAAAATTACATAGCCAGAAATGTAATTTTCCAGTGCAACTTTGATTTTTGTCCAGTTATTTCCCCTTTATTTCTTAAATTTGTACAAACAACAACAACAAAAACCTGGTAGGTATATCAACAGAATCATATTATTTTATCACACTGAGAAATAAGTTTTTACAATTAAGAGGAAATAAACATTAAAGTAAAAATCAACCATATTCTTAATCACTTTGATAATTTAAATAAAATTATTCTCAGCAGGGTGTGGTGGTGCACACCTTTAATCCCAGCACTCGGGAGGTAGAGGTAAGAGGATCACCATGAGTTTGAAGCCACCCTTGAGACTACATAGTGAATTCCAGATCAGCCTGGGCTACAGTGAGACCCTACCTTGAAAATACCAGAAAAAAAAAAAAAAAAAAAAAAAAAACTTAAAAAAAATTCTCATCTAAAGTTATTAGTGATCACTTTCCATATGTTTGTTTAATTGCACTTAGAATAGAAGTAGATTGTAAAATTATTCTATTTTCAATTATACAATTGAGTACAAAGAAGTGAGAACAGTAAATTATTCATAGCATAAAGATGAGTTTCCATAAGGAGAAAAAATATAATTAAATTTCTGAATGTCTAGTACCTTGAGAGCATATAAATACTGCATGCAATGGGAAGGGTACATCTTGTCTGAGAAAACTCCTGGCTTCTTTTACAGTATATGTTTAGCTGAAGCTATTCATTTGTTTTTCCCCACAAATATATTTATGATACTGATATCTATTACACTTGTAAGTATCAATACTAGATGAAATTCAGTGTCAATTAGCTTTTAGATATTAGGGAAATCACTGTGGCTCACATTACAATACATTATACAATCCACATTTGCAAATGATAGGCTTCTCAGTCAAGAATTTAGAATTCCTCATACCTAAACACCTTGTTTTACTGCCTTGAATTTCAGCTTTCTGAGCTAACATGAAATTTTTCTTGTGCCCAGGCATCCATTCCATGGTGAAGAGAAAGGCATTCAAATCATCTTTATGGTGTCAGACCCTCCTCGAAGCTCTGAAGTTATACAAATCTCTGTCCTCAAGGAGCTCTGGGCTCACAGAAGGGAAAATCCTCAAAAGTTAATTATCAGACAAACAGTTGGTAAAATGAATAGATGGGCAAAATCCTAAGATAGTACAAAACAAAGTATAAAGAATTTTTGGTGGTCAATGTTATCTAAACATTTTGTCAATTTTTACATATTAAGAAACCCAACCACTGCATACTAAAATTGTGAGTATGTGTATGTTATACAGAGTGAATACTATGCACACTGCCAGCAAATGGCCTTTTGCTTGGTATATTTTTTTAATAATTTTATTCTCAAGGACAGTGAGTAAGAAACACACACACACACACACCCACAGAGGGAGAGGGAGAGGGAGAGAGAGAGAGAGAGAGAAAGAGAAAAGGAAAAGAGAGAGAGAGAAGAAGATGGACATTAAAAGGCCTCATAACATTGCATCTGGCTTTATGTGGGTACTGAGTATTGGGCAATTGAACCCAGGCAGTCAGGCTGTGAAAGCAAGTACCTTTAACCACTGAGCAATTTCTCCAGCCCCAGAGGTTTTAATTTTTTTGTTTTCTGTTTGTTTGTTTGTTTAGTTTTTATTTTTTTTCAAGGTAGGGTCTCATTCTAGGTGCAGCTTCCCTAGAGCTCACACTTACCTTAGTTGCAGGTTGGCCTCTGACTCAGTGATTCGCTGTCCTCTGCTTCCAGAGTGTGAGGCTTAAAAGTGTGTAACACTACTTTCAACTTGAAAATTTTTGCTAGCTTATACAAACCAATCTTATTGTTAAACATCTTCATTATCTCTCCCAGAGCTTACTTTTTTTTTTTTTTCTAATGCTTTCTTGTCATTTTTTGTTGCTTTGACAGAATACTTGAGGCAAGGCATATCATTATTAAAACAGAGGTAACCTTCCACCCACAATTTTGGAAGCTACAATGCCCAAGGTTTGGGAAATGTCACCTAAACAGCTTCTGGTGAGGGCCAATTGATGCTTCAATTCATGGGGAAAAAGCAGAAGGGTGAGTGGACATTTGTAAAAAGGAGGAAAAGGACCTAACTTTTTTTTTTAATATATATATTTTTACTTATATTATTCTGATTTTACATTCATAGGATTGGTTCCATTGTCCTCCTCCCTGTCCTCCCTCCTTCAAAGGAAAATGAATGTGGGTCATGCATTGTGAAACCCCCCAGTCTCTACTATTGCTGAAACAATCTTTCCGTCCCCTCTTCCAGAGCCTGAAATTGGCGTCATTTTAGTTCTGCTTTAATGATGAGGTTTTGGGAGCCTGTGTCTCTGGATATCTGGCTTAGGCCTCTGTGTTTATCTCCTTCAGCCTTTTTCTGGTGTTGTGATCGCCATGAACACTGAACTCTTGCCCTTCCCCTGCATTGTTCTATGGTTTCAGCTGGGGCCCTGGTGAGGTGTGATTAGCTGATCCTCCCTTCACACCAGCTGAAAAAGATAAGCAAATTCTCCAACGGAGAGAGAAGTTAGTACTAGATAGAAGGGATGACCATAGATGTTTTGAAAGGAATTTTATATGTGTTGGCTCTCTTCTAGCCCACATTTGGTGGTATCTTGATCTTGGAGACTGAGCTCATTTTTGTACCTGAGTTCCATTCCACTGAGTGGATCTATTGGCCAAATCAAGAGCAGTTGGTAACTCAACTGTTTGCCACTACTGCACTTGGAGTTTTCTGCTGGGTATCTTAGACTACAAGTTGTTTGGACAATGACAGACATTTTCCCCAGTTGCCAACCCCTTGGTAATCTTGCTAACTGTCTGCTGACCTCTCTTCAGATTCTGGCCAGGTCTCTCTGGAAAGAGAGGGTGGGAGGGAGGACAAGGGGGATCTTACTATAAACCCTTTACTCTGAACAACAGGCTAAAACATTGATCCTTCTCCTGCAGAGGGAACACCCGAACCACAGGAACCTGGAGAGAACATCATGAAGGCCAACCTAATCTTGTCCTGCTTCTCTTTCTTTTCTCTATTATCTATCTTTTTCCTTTCCTTTTATATTATCTATCTTTTTTCCTAGGTGCAGACTTATAACACCCAGTGTTAGCACAGGGTTAACTTCCACAATGAGCTGTTGATCTGAAACACCTACAAGGTTTCCCAAAAAAGACAGACTTCTGTCAGAGTTCTTGGTGACCCACCAAAGGTTAATGGTAAGACCCTACTGTCAAAGACAGCATACGTGTGTGAGACCAAACACAGAGAGACCTGGCCAGAATCTGGAAGGACCTAACTTTTGAGATAGCTAACCCACTGTCCCTACAAAGGCATTGGTCCTTTCACAAACACTACCTTCACTGCCCAAACTCCTTCCACTGAAACTTACACCTCCCAACACCGCTGAATGGGAGACCTCTTCTCTATGTGAGCTCTGGTGGGAATAAACTATATACTTTCTGTTTTTCTAAACTCTTGAGGCATTTTATCTATCTTTGGGCTTTTTATCCAGGGCTTGGTCTTGCCTACAAAATAGACAGTCCTTGCAGTTATGCGCACTGTAATGTGCTCCTCAACCCATAAGTCAAATCAGTTTTATTTTTTCTTTTATAAGAACATTATCTTTCTCTAAAAATATACAGCACCTCAATTACTTTCCAGTTCACTTAGTTTTTACTACGACAAGAGCAGAGGAGAATAACTTAAGATCACAGTTTCAATTGGAATGAAAGATTGGATCTTTAATTTTACAAGGTCATTTTTGAAAAAGAACAAGATGATTAAATGGACTTTATTGTAAAATTATATTATGACCCTCAAGGGTAAAAAGTAAGGTAGTTTATTAATATTCTCCATACCTAAATTTCAGGCCAACCACTTTACTATTAGTATCAAATGCCTTTACATTTAGCAGACCCATGCATATTTTATGAAGTATCTGAGAATACAACATAAATACATGATGAAGATTTCCCTTCAAAATTAATGTGGAAGTAAGAAATAAACAATCAATTTGAACAAGACCAGTTGGTCCATGGGGCTCTTTGTTTGACACCTTTAGAGGTCTAACAAGGGAAATCAGAATAGTGCAACACCCAAGGGAAAAACAAACTGACCCATCAGAGAAGGAAACTGAAGTCATAGTGCACTCTCAACTGAATGACATGAGAGCAAGTGTTCAAAAGAGAGGCAACTGTGAGAGAGTTCAATAGCATACAGATGCTTCATGTTTTTGGAATATTGGGTAAGAAGTAACATATTTTTTACAATTTTCTTTGTAGGATGTGATGAAAACAATAAAAGTCACAATTTACTTTTAAAATGATTAAATATACAAATATTCCCTAAAAAGATGCCAAAATATGAATGACCTTCCTTTCAGTATAACAAATCCACTGTTGTTAAATGTAAATATATATATATATATATATATATATATATATATATATATATATAATTTGTCACACCACAAATGCTAATACACATGAAAAAAGACTAGAATTGGAAAGCTTAAGGAACAAATTTCCAGACATTAAATAAAATATCAAGTTGCATTAAGGCTAATAAATAAAGTACATATAACAACCAAAAGAAAAGTTAGTGATGTTTGTAATAGGAGTTCTGCAATTTTAATGGAAATTTAGTGTCTCATAAAGATGGCCTTCAACTCAATAAAGAAAATATGAATAATTTAATAGAGCTCTAGAAAAAGATATTACAAGAAAAAAGTGAGAAATATTTGAACATTCTGTAACAATATCTGCTATAGTTTTATCTTCATTTTCTGTCTTTTAGAGGCCCCTGTAATTAAAAGTCCATCATTTGTAATGCTACTGGGAAGTGCTATGGATCTACAGGAGGTGGAGCTTCAAGAGAGGTACTTAGGTTATTGGGGGCATGTCCTCAGCAGTATTTGTGGGACCCTGATTTCCCCCACACTGCCAACTTCTCATGTACTACCCTATATTAAGGGGCAACTGAATGGTCGAGTAGGTCATGGAGTAGAGTGTCGAAAACTGTGAGACAAAGTAAGTCTTCTGTCTGTGTCAGTTACCTCATGCATCTCATTTTAAGAAAGCAAAACTAATAAAATGGCAAAATGAAAATGAAATGAAGTTGTACCAAGACAACAGAAGTAAATGTCCAATCCCTTTCAAAGAAAAGGCAAATATTGATTAACTAATTTAATTCATTTATTCAATAGGGCACTTTGACTTAAAAGCAGTGGAAACATCATTAGAATTTTTATAAATGAAAGAATAAGATGATTGAGACATTCTTCTTTAATTGATAAAAAGTCAAGCAGTCAAACTCTGAGTTTCAAAAAAAAAAAAAAAAAAATGACAGTTTGAAGATTTTCAGTGAACTGACATTCACATCCCTTGGTGGTAGCACTTTGTAGGTTTTGTTTAATTTTGTAATGTCAGGAGACAATATCTCTGTGGTACAACCTGTGAAAAGTCTGAATAAAATATCAGCTGCAGGGCCATGGGTATATAGCTCAGTGGTACACACTTACCAAGCATATGCAAAACCCGGATTCCATCCCCAGTACCATAAATAAATAATAAATATATATGTGAATATATATGCATGAATAAATTAATAAAATCAGCTTTACTTAAGCTGCAATCCTTCAGACACTAATGTTGTGTCTCATTTGCTATAGGATTTCCCTAAATACATATCTTTATGAGCTTGAATTTTTCTTGATGACTGTTAAGTTTTAAACAACAAACATAACAATTTAAAGCTATGATAAAAATATGTAAGTAGAGCTAGGGAAAAAAGTTCAGTGGATGAAATGCTGGTATGAGTACTTGAATTCAGATTCCCAGTACCCATGTAAATGAAAGATGCTGTTGCAGGAGTTTATCAGCCCAGGGATGCCCATGGACAAGAAGCAGGGCAGAGACTGGAGAATCTGCTGAAAGCTCTGGGGTCACCCAGCCTGGCAAAAGCAGAAGTGAGCCACCTGAGATCCTACCTCCAAGGATGTGGAAGACAAATTCTGACATGAAAAAGCTGTACCATTTCTACATGTGACATGTGCACACAGGCATTCATATACATGAACACACATATGCACAAGCTGTAATAAAAGGGGGAGCGATAGACAGGTATGACAAAATAAATTTTCCACCTCAAAGTCATAACATTTATCATCACATTGAAGGGGGGAAACGTCACGAAGGGAAGGCAGTCAAAATTAATGCATTCAAAGCAAGTATCCTGGAAGGGCACCTCAAGTATGGGTTTTGGGTTGAGTGAGTTCATATGGGAACTAGAGTGGATTCTGTCCCTCTTAACATTTGCTTCCTCACTCGAGAAATATGGATACGACTGTTATACAATGCATGTTATTTCATAGATTGTATGTGCTAATCCTAGAAAAATATTTGCTCAAAAATCTAGCATGGAGTAAGTACTTAATAAATATTAAGTGCATATATATTTAAAATTAAAGAGAACAAATAGGGAAATCATTGAACTTTATGTGCAAAGTGATAGAATTTTAGGCAGTTAGGTAAGTCTCATATTGCTTTTAGACTTTAAAAAGTGGAATTATAACAACTATTCAGGGCTTTCAGTTGACCCTCAGTAGTTAGGACAACTCTGAAGCCAATTTAGTCACACATATAATTATATCAAGACAGATATGCTATGTCCTTATTAGTGATGAGACACAAATCTCTTTGGAATCATCAAGTTCTTCCCCTGGGGCTGGCTGCTCTCTGGAGTTCAATAGGCCTGGGGACTGGGTTTGCCAAAATCCTGTTGGCATTTGGTCATCTTCTGAGGGCAGAGAAAATAGTGGTGGCATGTACTGCTCACACTGCTGGATGAACTTCTACGTTTTCTGGACCAAACTACCTTCCAGTAAGCCTTGGGGAAAAAAAAAAAAAAAAAAAAAACAAAACTAGAGACCCCTTGACAGGAGAAAAGCTAGTAGGCCATCTGTTTGACTTCATACTGTGCCTTGGGGATTCATTCTGGCTTCCACACAACATCTTGAGTTTGTGGAGTTTGTGAGTTTGTGATATTTCTTACAAATTAGAAACCATTTTATCACAATTTGTCTCCCTTCCTTCACAGCATTTGATTAATCACATTCAAGAGTCAAATATTTAGTATTCTAAGTAGATTATCAAATCTATTTTATATGATTGTGTGTGTGTGTGTGTGTGTGTGTGTGTGTACATAATGTGTGAATACACATGTACCTGATGTGATTGCATGTGGAGGCTGGATGATAACTGAGAGGCCATCTTCTTTCTTTGAGACAGTGTGCCTCATTGGTTTGGCACTCACTAGTAAGCCACGTTGTCTTTCCAGTAAGCTCCAAGGATCAGCTTGTTTGCTTCCCCAGTGTTGGTATTGTAAGCAAGAGCCATCAAGCAGAGCTATTGGATCTGTTATGTTTACCCGTGGGGATCTTGGATCAAACTCAGGTTTTCATGCTTTTAGTGTACAAAAAAATATTGACCCAACCGAAATCATCTCTTATGCCCAAATATTTCTTTTAACGCACTTATTTGTAAATAGGATGAGTACCTGAATATATGCACTGAAATTTACTTATAATATTATTAAAACACCTGAGACCTGGTAACTTTGTATAGCCTTAAAATAGGTAGAGTTTTGTGGAGCTATTACAGAAGAACACTGTAAGTGAATAAGTAAGGATATAAAATGTACATTAAAATTTATTGAGGAAAAGGAAAAGAACAGGGTAGAATATGGTTATTATAATATTTATAGACATAGAAAAAAAATTAATCTATGGAAGCTGGGAAGTTCAAGATTATGTTATCAGAAGCAGATGCCTAGAAAGTGTTCTAGTTCTCATAGGTGATTCCTTCCTTCCTTCCTTCCTTCCTTCCTCCCTCCCTTCCTCCCTCCCTCCCTCCGTCTTTCTTTCTTTCTTTCTTTCTTTCTTTCTTTCTTTCTTTCTTTCTTTCTTTGTCGGGAACCATCAAAAAGATTATGTTTCTGTCTTGTGATAAGTTGTCTGTTCTGGAATGTCACCCATGCACAGAGAAAGAACTATGTTCTAGAGAAGTTGTTATCTTATGGCTGATTGTCCTGTCCATCTTATGGCCTTCTTATCTTCATCTTATCTTTGGGGCTGAGACCTGGTCCTGTTGAAACATAATTATAGAATACCTAAGCCTTCCCTGTTCTGCTGTATAAAAGGCACCCTGGGATTAATAAAACTCACAGCTTGATCAGAATTTTGTCTTGCTGTCATTTCCTTGTGTCTCTTGTCCCTTTCATTTCAGGTTCTCTTCCTTGCTCTTTCTTTCTTTCTTTCTTTCTTTCTTTCTTTCTTTCTTTCTTTCTTTCTTTCTTTCTTCCCTTTCCCCCTCCCTCCCTCCATCCCTTTGCTTACTTTTATTTTTATTTTTTTGAGACAGTGCATTACTCAGAATCTCAGGCTGGCCTGTAACTCACTAGGTAGCCAAGGCTGGTATCAAACTCATGACAATCTTCATCTTCCCTGGGACCACCTTGAATGATGGTATTGCAGTTATGGGATTCAAGTTAATATTATTATTGATTAATAATACATAATGATAAGCTTTATTGTGTCATTTTAATATATGTAATATGCTTATAATGTACATACATACAAATCTATAAACAATAATCTTGTAAGAGTACTTCAGGAATCACAATGAAACTGTTTCATCAAAGAACCAGCAAGTATTTATCTTTGTGTGAGGTAAGTAAAAGAACAGAAAGTAATGACTGAATTTTAGGTTGAATTTCATATCTAAATGCATGAAAAACTACTTTCCAAGTATGTCAAACATCATATTGTCTAAACTAAAATAGAGATTTGCCTATAGTTTAAATCTATAAATGATGAAAGTTAGAATTATTAAAGTTAACCCTAATTTATATTTTATACTCTTCTTTGCATGTTTACATTATTACTTAAATATGAATGTGCATTTCTTTAAGGCAAAATTACTACCACAGATAAAAATGCCATCTTCCAATGGAACTTTTTTGTTAATAACTACAACATATGTTTTATTAAAATAATCAAAAAGCAAGGCATGGTAGTATACTTCTTTAACTGCATTGCTTGGGAGGCTGAGGTAGGAGGATCACTGTGAAGTTCGAAGCCATCCAGAGACTACTTAGTAATTTCCAACTCAGCCTGGGCTAGAGTGAAACCTCTACCTCAAGAAAAGAAAGAGAGAGAGAGAGAGAGGAATAAACAAAATACTCCTATCACACCATTTCCAGCCATATCTATGTATGATTTTTAAACGTTTGATTAGATTACAATGTTCAATATTATATATACACTTTGCAACACAAGTTTTTATGAATGTGCTTTTTTTCATGGTCTTATTTTACTTGGAAGTTTCTTTCCTCTACAATGATTAATATCTTGTAGACACTCATTAATTATTCTCACAGTGGCCCACCCTCTCCAAGTGGTCATGACCCCCTCCTTCCTTGTGCCATTCCTTCAGCTGTGTGCACATACAAATGAGTAATTATTTAGAAGAATGTATAGTCCACTCTCCCATAGTCTGAGAGATCCTTGAGGGTATAAATAATGCTTTAGTTTACTTATTATATAACCAGTAACCTGCAGGATGCAAGAAACAAAGTTGATTCAACAAAAATTTTATCTATTTCAACTCAAAAAAAATTTTAAAAAACTGATTCTATTTGGTGGTCAGAATGAACATTATCCCATTATCAATAAAAGAAGAGAGAAGTGACTGCTGTTTACCAAATAGTTATAATTATAGTTCTTTTTAAAATATTTTATTTTTTATTTACTTATTTTGAGAGAGACACACAGAGAGAGAGAGAGAGAGAGAGAGAGAGCATGAGCATGCTGGGGTCACCAGCCACTTCAAACAAACTCCAGACTTATGCACCACCTTATGCATATGGCTTACATGGCTACTGGGGAATTGAACCTAGGTCTTTAGGCTTCACAGGTAAAAGCCTTAACCACTAAGCAATCTCTTCATAATTATATTTTTCAATATTTGTTATATATTGTTTCATTTGAGATTTTTAAGAAATTCTACAGGTAATTTTAAAGTTCACTTCCCACATGATTAATTCAAGATCCTGAGTCATTAGTTTTCCTGGCCAAGCTCTGTGATCCAGAACTTGTTTATGATATCATAGATGAGAATTTCAACTGTAATATAATTATCAAATTAAAGATTCAAGTAAGCATAAGCTAAAAATAATGCTTTAAAGTCTGTTTGTGTTTAAAAACTGAGGCAATGAAAAATTTCCCTCAAGAGTAGAATAATAAGGATTTGGAAATAATAAAGTTGGAAGTTAGACAGATTTAAAAATAATTTCATACTGTTAAAAATAAAGAGAACTTGGACTGGGGAACTAGTTCAGTCAGTAAAATGCTCACTTTTCAAGTGTGAGGAGCTAGGTTTGATCTCCAGAACTCATTTAATAATCCAGACATGGGGACATGGAGCATACTTATAATGTCAGTGCTGGGGAGGCAGAGGCAGGGGACCCCTTGAGCTCTCTGGCCAACCAGTACATCCCACCAGCAAAACTCTAGGTCAATTATAGATACTGTCTCAAAAGAAAAAATGATACTGTTCTACAATAACAAATCCTGGGCTAAAGGGATGGCTCGGGGTTAAAGCACTTACCTGAAAAGCCAAAGGACCCACGTTCAGTTCCCCATGACCCACATAAGCAAGATGCACAAAGTGGTGCATGCGTCTGGAGTTTGTTGACAATGGCTAGATGTCCTGCTGTACCCATTCTCTCCTACTCTCTCTCTTTATCATATAAATAAATAAATAAATAAATAAATAAATAAATAAATAAATAAATAGTATTAAAATAAACAACTCCTGATGGAATCTTCTAGCCTCTATGTGCCTGCACACATACCTTCATTTGCACCCTTACATGGAAGTGCATACAAACGCACACATATGCATGCATATACATAGACATACCAGTAGAAACAGAAACCTAATGTGAACTGTCCTGTATGACTAGATATAAATGTCTCAGGATTATGGAATGCCATATGATTGATATAATGTATAAATCATAAAAATACAAACTATATTACAAATGTAGTTTGCCTAAGTGGTGTATTGAAAATTGGCAAAACAGGGGCTGGAGAGATGGCTATTAAACGAAAACCCCGGGAGGCAAAGGACCCACAGTAAGCAGATGCACAAGGGGGTGCATGCATCTGAGTTTTCATAAACCACCCATTTTAATTTCTGTATCTCTCTCTCTCAAATAAATAAATAAAATTAAATTAAAAAAAAAGAAAATTGGCAAAACAGATGTATGATTTTCATAATTTTAACTTGAGAGGATATGTATCCATGACTATGTCAAATAAAAGATACCAAGTGATAATTCTGAAGAGGAGTATTATAGGAACCCAACAATAGATGACTTGTCATGGACAACCAGAAAAGACTACTCATTTAACACAAACCTTTTATAGCAAGACGGATCATGATGGAGTTTATTTATAGTATAATGTCAGAAAAAGAGGACATTTTAAAAATGATTTCATACGTTTAACCTAAATAATAGAAAAATGAAGTTGAATTAAAATGGGAATTTTCATGTAAAATTTTGAGACCATACATTTCAAAAAGTAAGATTATGGAGACACCATTTCCCATCTGTGCCTTGGCATTTTAATATTTGAGTGACCTCTCAAGTTCTCATTATCAAGTATCCCCCCCATAGAACTGTGAAATATGTCTCAGAATAGGAATTCAGAAACTTGAACTGGGTCCCTGAAATTCCACCCTCCGTCTACTTTAAGAAAGATTTTAGCTTTATCTTCACTGTCCACACTGACCTTGGATAGTTATGTTAAGTATGTGGTCGATGTGTAGACAAATGCTTCACTGTCATTTCCTGGTAATTGCAAGTCTGGAGACATATATAAGGGAATTTAGACTCTCACTAGATTTTTCCTTCGGTACATTTATAGAAGAAGAAAGCATCCCTTGAGAAAGGAACTCCTTTTCACTAAATGACCTCCTCAAGGCCACAAGGCTCTTGGTCTCAAAGCTGTTTAGTGGCCTGTGTCAAAAAAAAAAAAAAAAATTACTTGTTTCAGTTCAATTTCTCTCAATTCAATCACCCCTAAGTCCCTCAAAACAAAGTAAATTTAAAATGATTTCCAATTGCTTTGGACTTGGAAGTACTGGGCAGTCAAGAGGTTGGGGGGACATCTACAGAACAAAGCAATGACCCTTAAGCCTTCCTCTGTTTCCCATTAATCAAAATTCCAATGAGCTGCTTTCTTTTGTAGTCTAGTCTAGAAGAGATTTATGAGAAATGGGATTTTTCTGGCTCAGGACTTACTTTGAGCTAAGTACTCTGGATACATTTCCAGAGGAAACATCACCAGCTGATCCCCCACTTAACTCTAAATAGCATGTTCTTGAAGACAGATCCAATTCCAGAAGTCCAGCAATCAGAACACAGGACAGGGATTTCTGTTTTCAACTCTTACTATTTGGTGGATGGCTTTTCTCGCTGTGCATTATATAGTCACACATTCTAATGTAAGTTTATTGTGTCAGAAAGGTATAACCACAAGAATTAACGACAGAGGATTTCACTTACTCAGCTGCCTGTCTTCACCTGTCAACTTTCTACCCATTCATCACCTAGCCTGTCACGCTTGACATAAGCTTCCAAAGGGCTGGGCAAAAGGGAGGCAGGGGAGGCTGGATAAATGTCTTCATGATCGTCTTTAGCAATGTCAGTCGCTTGGCACTCAGTATTTCAGATTTATGGGTGACAGCTTTTCCAGGAGCAACTAAGCTGAATTCCAAATGATATCAGTGGTGCCTTGATGTCAGGCTAGAACCAAGCCCAAGGCAAGCCAAATCCTGCAGTGTGATACCAGTAAACAATAGAAACTCTTTGTGTTTATGTGGTGGTGCTGCCATGGAAAAATGTAGGATCACTTCAAATAACAGTTTCCACAGGTAATTATTACTATTTATTTTGTATGAGTGTGTTTTCCAGATGTAGTCTGCCTGTTCTAATTTCAACTGGTTTTCATAATGTTCCACTCGCTTTTGGATAGAAGCTACAAAAATGCTTTCGCTTAGGTAACAGGTAAGCAGGCAGAGTGCAGGGCATGAAGATGGACACTTACTGCAAAGGATCTAATTTGCTTATGTCTTGACTCCATTCATGCTCACTTTCAGCAGCCTGTGTGTGAGCGAGCATGAAATGCATTTGTGAGTAGATGGTGGAGGAAGTTTTCAGAGCGAAGTAATGCAACAAATGTGAGGGGCTGCTTGGAGGTGACAACATGAGGCTTTCAGGAAAGTGCTCAGTCAGAGGACAGAAAGAATTGTAAACAAGGAAATGTGGGTCAGTTTCACAGTGGCTCTGTGTATGAAGGGGGTCATGAATGGAGAAGGACACCAGAAGGATATCAAGTACCAGTTAAATATTATTTATAAATCTGTCATATCAGAGGGAAACTAGCAAGCAGATAATTGAGCCTTTAAACTTGGCCTTGGGAATCAGAGAAAATATGAAATCTCATGTTTTATTAACTTTGCTTCTGCTTTGTAGGGTCTAATCTTAGTCGTCTTCTAGGTTTCCGTTTTGGGATATATGTAAACATTTAAGCAGTAGGTTTAGTACATAGCAAAATATTTAAGCAATGCATGTGTAGAGAGGTTGGCAGCATAGAAATGAGCAAATTTTAAGAGTAATTTTAGGCCTTCCATGGGAAAAAAATTACAATACAGATGGAAAGTAGTGCAGTAGTAGTCAGTGAAGCCTCTAAGGTATAAGGACCACTCAGCCACAATGTGTTCTTAATGGCTGAGAATTAGCAGTGCTTTTTTAAAGTTATTTTTAATGAACAAAAATCCCCCCATGTTTGATGGTAGAAATATCCTTAGAATGTATGATGCCAAAGGAAAATAGTGAATTTTTTTTTTCTCAGTTTCTTGTTGCTGAGTCAATAGTGAGGGGCAGTAGGGTGATCACCTGGCATACATTCAAATAAATGTGAACTCCCTCATTAATGTATTGTTCTCTGGGGAGCTAAGCTCACAGAAGCTCTGTTCCTGAATAACAAGGTAAGAGTGAGCCACACAAACTTCCTCTGAAAGAAATTGTCAGATACGCAATAGAAAAATCACAAAAATATTCTTTAGAAGGTGCAAAGAACACTTTCCCACATTATGCTCTGCCCATCCTTTAAAAAATAAATCAACTGATGAATATGTGTGCACAGTTGCTAGCTCCCCAGTTGACCAGAAGTACAGATAAGTCCAAGCTATATCCTAATGATATTCAAAACTGTAATACTTCCCTGTTCTAAGTAGACGATGCCCTGTCTACTCTCTGACTTAATGCATGACACATATTTATCTAGTAGAAACCCAAGATATATGTACACATGGGATAAAAAACATTAATCAATTACTCTTCATTTACTATTTTTTTAACCATTTAACACATCCATCCTCTCATTGGTCCAAATAATCAACATGTATTCAATAAATAGTATTGTGTTTTTAAAGCCAATATCTGAACATGACTCTTGTTTTCCAACTTTTAAGGGCTCTCTATTGTCAACACATATACAAACACACACACACACACAGAGAGAGAGAGAGAGAGGAAGGAGCGAGAGAGAGTGAGGGAGACAGAAAACGAGAGAGAGCTCTTGATAGGTACAATCTAACATAGCAACATTTTCCTCCGTATTTCACACGTACTTGCTATTAACTACCTAATAAGCCAGTAAGCCCAATTCTATTATGGCAAATATAACTGATTTTCTTCCTTATGTTCCTTAGCATTTTCTTATTTACTCACCATTACAATCTTTGTCTGGAGTGTTCTCATCCTTGTTCCACCCCTGACCACTTCAAACTGTACTTACCCTTCAAGTTAGGTGTCTAAATCTCACATTTTCTTCCTGATTACCATTTGTCATCACTCCAAGTTCCTCTGAAATACCTAGGAAAACTAATAAGTAACATGTCCACCTTTACAGTGACTTTTAATAACAAATGACACATTGAAGCTTATAGAGACACAAGATTCTGAAACAATTTCTCTATATTCATGACATACAATCATTTGGTTAGGGGATGAGACAAAGAGATGATTATAAATAAAGAATAACATTCTACATGCCCATGCCCATGCACGCATATATGTACACATACCCATGCACACACACACACACACACACACACACACACACAAACACATCTCAACAGAGCATAAATGTATCAAATGCATGCATGTGAAAGCAACGGGAGTTGTTCTGGAAGTGGACATATTAACCTTGCTCTTATCTGTGAAGTTTTAAAGAGGAAACCAAATTCCCATGTGCAGGCGGGTGTGGCTCTGTGTGTCTTAACATCATACCAGGAGTTGGGCATTGCATTTGAGAATCAAGGACATTGCGTGAAATGAATTTTATGCAACTGTTTTTGCTTACTCTGTAGGTTTGCACTGTGCATTATAATGCAAAATTGATGCTTGAGTTTGATATTTTGAACTTGAATACATTTCTGTTGAACTTATCTGACAATCTTCCCCAAGGGAGCTGTATAGTGAGGTGGATAGCCCACACATTTGATTTGTTTGTTTTCTTAAATCAACTTTAGATGGAAAGTCTTGCCACCAAGATAAATAGAAAACAAAATATCCTGCAGGAAACCTTTGAAAAATGTTAATATTTAGTAAGATAATGCTGTAAATAGTAAGACATGTCTTTTTCTCAGCTCTGAGAAACTGCTTAAGAAGCATAAAAATAATAGTCTTTATAACAGATATTATGTTACGACAAAGCAATAAAATATTATCCTGAAACACACATGTTATTCTGAATGACCTGTTCACATTTCTGTCCCATTCAACGATTGCTTTGGAATAAGATATTTTGAATAAATAAAAACTCAGAGTCCAATATCATTTCATGAAAATTAATAGATTACCTAGTAAAAGGAGATTTCAGTGAATATTAACAAATGTAGCATATTTTACATAAGAGTTAATGGAGCCCATAAAGTGGATATTTAAATGAGCTCTAAAAACTGAATCATAGAAGCATTAAAGGGAGTGTAAGGGAAAAAAAAAAATCCCAAAGCATGCTAACAATAGGAAAATAAGAACATAGGAATCAGTGAAAATCACTACTGAGTAATGAATAAAATAATTCATATAATCATATGTTAAGGTGGTTTTAATTTTCCAGTGTGCAATTGTGTTGTGCATGCACATGTATATGTGTGTGGGCACACATCCATATGGGTTGTGTATGTGTGCACATGCTTGTGGAAGTCAGAGGAAAGCTTCAGTTGTTTTCCACAATTACTTTCTGTGTCTTGATAAAAGGTCTCTCATTGAACCCAGAAGTCACTGAGTAGGCTATACTAGCTAGCCACCCGGCGCCAGCACATTGCCCATCTCCACCCGCAAGTTCTGGGAAGACAGGTGCACATCATCATATCCAGCTTTTGCCTAAGCATTGGCTATGAACACCTGAACACACACACACACACACACACATACAAACACACACATACACACACACACACACACACACACACACACACACATATCAAGCACTTTACCTACTGAGCTATCTCCAGACTCACCTTAAAAAAGGAAAACATCTTAAAATGTTTTTAAATTAAAAAATTAAAAGAAAATACATAGGCTCTGGGGAACCATTTTGTGATGGATGAATGAGCTTAAAGAAAAGTTTAGTAGTCACTTTTGTAAATAAAAAATGTGCAAACACAAATGTTCCTTTGGGACCCAGGTTAGTAAAAGCCTTATTTACTGATTTTTATAAGTAATTTAAAACAAAAATCCATAAGGGAATCTCTATGTTTGTGGAAGCTTTCTCCGTGTAATGCAAAGATGTGCTGATGCTAAGTAATCTCATGTACATCTTGCAATTTGGCTTATCAATAGCAAATGTATTTTGATTTGTAGCAATGTGCTTAGCAAGAGAATGCAGGCGATGATGCTCTTGGGAATGCTATCGCTCATTCTAGGTTTTGGATCTTGGAATTATTATAAAATGCAGCCTGCAAAACAAGACTGCGGGTTGATGTGTTTTAAGTATAATGTCTGGTTACTCATCATCAGTAAAGAAATAACACGCAGCTAAAATTTGTTGAGAGGTCGAAAGAGTCCTGTGGCTTCTTCTTGGGCCCACTTATTCAGCTTATCCTTCAGCATCAGTACCAAATCCATTTTCATTGCTCAACATGCAAAGACCAATATTTCCTTCTCAACGAGGACAATTGGGATGCATAAATTTACTACTGGCATCTCCGAACTTTTTTTTTTAATAAAGTATGAACTTTGGAAAAATAAATAACAATAATAATAATAATAATAATAATAATAATAATAATAAAAAGGGTTGGAGAGATGGCTTAGTGGTTAAGGTGCTTGCTTGCAATGCCTAAGGACCCATTCTCTCTCTCTCTCTCTCTCTCTCTCTCTCTCTAAAATAAAATAAAAAATAAAATAAATAAATAAAAATTTTAAAGTAGGAACTTTGTATAGATACATCATGTGTTGTTGCCATCATTTCCTTCCTCCCTGTCCCACTTCACTTAGGACCCTCCTTAATGGGAATGCTGGTATTCACCATGGAACTGGGGGTTATGAGTTGTGAGAGCATCAGTCAGTCAGTCATGGGGAGGAGGGGAAAATGACTCTGGACATTCCCTCCCACCCTATGGCTCTTACATTCTTTCCACCCCCTCTTCTGAAAAATTTCCTGAGCCTTGGTGGGTGTGCTCCAAGTCTACTTTAGTGTTGTGCTTTCCAAAGCTCTGGATTTCTGCTTTGGACCATTTTGAGTATCTTCGGTGACTGTCTCCAGCACCCAGGCACTCGTTGTCCGGCTCACCATGGAAATAACACTCTTGCTCATCTTGCCAACAGTTACAATTAAGGCAAAATTATTGTAGCTCTTTGTGTATTTGCAGAGGATATGGCTTGTTATACAGACAATGAAGTTTTTGGTGCATTTCTGAAGGACAAGGACCTTCCAAATTAAGTTCTAGGGACAAAGCTAATAGAAACAGCAAGCATTAATTAAAGTAAATATGGACCCAAACCATAAATGTTCTAATGAAGTATAAGTGACTATAGTAAGATCTGACTACAGGGCTGGAGAGATTGCTTAGTGGTTAAGGCCTTTGCCTGAAAAGCCTAAGGACCTAGGCTTGATTCTCCAGAACCCATATAAGCCTGGTGAACTGGTGGCACATGTATTTGGATTTTACCTACATTGGCTAAGGGCCCTGGTGCACCCATTCATATTCTCTCTCTCTCTCTCTCTCTCTCTCTCTCTCTCTCTCTCTCTCTAATAAATAAAAAAGTAAAAATGTTTTTAAAAATCTGAACACAGATCGACACAAAGTAAGGAAGAGATACAAAAAATATTTCTGAATTCTACAAACAAAAATAAATGACAGCTTATTTCAAATTAATCAAGCATAGAAATTGGACTTTAAAGAAATTAACACATAATAAAAAACATACATATCTTTTCTCACTTATATCAATGATTGTTTGTTTGTTTGTTTTTTTTTTTCCTTAAGTGGAAAAGCAACTTATTTTAGGCTAATAAACAAAAATGCTGATGGTACATAGAAGTAATTTTAAAATATGACATTTTATTTAAACAACAAATAACACAAAGAATTAAGAGATGCTTAGTTTAAAAAAGATGAACTAGGTGCTTTGGACAGAGATTGGAACTCAAGTAAAGTGATTGCTGTGAAAACATGAGGATTTGAATTTGATCCTCAGAACCCACATTAAAAATTGGGTGTTGGGCTGGAGAAATGGCTTAGCAGTTAAGGCATTTGCCTGCAAAGCCAAATGATCCAGGTTCAATTCTCCAGGACCCACGTAAGCCAGATGCATGAAGGGCACATGCATCTGGAGTTCGTTTGCAGTGGCTAGAAACCCTGGCACACCCATTCTCTCTCTGTGTCTGCCTCTCTTCTCTCTCTCTCTCTCTCTCTCTCTCTCTCTGCTTGCAAATAAATAGATAAAAATAAAAAGAGAAAAAGAAAAAAAAATGGGTGTTGCCGCATGCTCTTGTAATCCCAGCATTGGGAAGGTACAGACAGCAGGAAGGAACCCTGGGACTCACTGTTCCTCTAGTCAAGCCTACTTGGCAAGTTCCAGACCTTTGAGGAACTCTGTGTCAGAATAGGTGGATGGTGCCTCCTGAGGTCTGATACCTGTGGTTTTCCTCAGGTCTCCACATGCACACACAAATAGGCGCACATTCACTCCCATACACTCTGAAACTCAACTGCACACAAGTGAACACACAACACACACACATACACAATGGACTGGGTTCATGATTCAAATGATAAGGGACAAAATATAGATGTGATTAGAGGCCAATAATTAATTTCAGATATTTGGATTCTTCTATATCATGTCATAAAGTTTAATATCTATCTTAGAAACCTGCTGCTTAAATGATTTTAGAGTTCCCAAACTTCCCTGGTTTGTCATTTCATACTCTATACTCTTGTATAAAGCCTCATTGGATATTTCTTCCTTTCCTTGGCTGATTTGAAAAATTCTTCTTTTCTTCTTCTTTGCAACTGAAATTTCATGTTAGGACTCCCTCTGCCCTCTGCATCCTCTAAATACACTCTCCTATTTGACTATTGCCTGGTATAACTTTAAATATCATGAATATGCAGATAACTCATAGAGTTCCAGAACTCTTACAGCTTGACACTACCCATTAACGGCGTGGCCAGGACTATCACTGTGCTATGTCATAATTATCAGGAATACCCCTCAGGTGAGATCAGATTCTTGATATCCTCCACTCCCAAATGTACTTTGATTCTAATCTTTCTCATCTGAACAGTATAATGTGTCCTATCCAGTGTCCACTGCAGAACTCTGGAAACAAACCTCTCATTGACTTGCTTTTATCCCACTGTAGGTGAATTTCTCTTAAAATGTACTCTTCCTCTCATCTTATTCTACAACACTTGAACTTTAAAAAAGCCTCTTCAATGATTGACCTTTCTGGTTCCATGCCTCTCTATCTAATCATCTGGTACAATTGGATCAAAGGTGAAGATATTTTTTAAATATAGGTGGAACTTTAGCTCAGTAATAGAACACTTACTTAGCATGGGTAGGGTCCAGGTTTCCATTCAGAGTAGTAAATTATTTTAAAAAAGAGAGAAGGGGCTGCAGAGATGGCTTAGCAATTAGGGCACTTGGCTGTAAAGACTAAGGACCCAATATGAATCCCCAGTACCCTCGTGAGCCAGATGCACAAGGTGGCACTTGCATCTGGAGTTCCTGTGCAGTGGCTAGAGGCCCTGGCATGCCCATTCCCTAGCTATCTATTATCTGCTCCTTTCTATCAAATTAATAATTAAATAAATAAAATAGTTTTAAAGACAAACCAAAAATAAATAAATAAACAAGTTGGGCATGGTGGCACACGCCTTTAATCCCAGCACTTAGCACTCAGGAGACAGAGGTAGGAGGATTGACATGAGATTGAGGCCACCCTGAGGCTAGAGCAAGACCTTATCTCCAAAAAAAAAAAAAAAAAAAAAAAAACAACAACAACAACAACAAAACAATAACCCTGCTTGTGTGTCCATCAACTAATTAATTTATAAAAATAATTTGAATATATATATATATATACATCCAATCGAGTTTTATTTACCCATAAATAAGAGCAAACACATGCCATTTGTAGGAAAATGAACAGAAATGGAAATCACCATGTTAACCCACATAAGGAAGACTAACAAAAACAAACATCACACGGTTTCGCTCATATATGGAATACAGAATATATTTGTTATGGATTCAAACAAATGTATCTGAGAAATTAAGACCAATAAGTGAAGGAGCAATATGAGCAGAGAATGGTAAAATCATCACAAACAAGTGTACATGATATGCATATGTAAAAATATCATAATTAATTCCATAATGTTGCACAATGTTTACATTCTAATACTTTAATACCTATAAAGAAAATTAATTTGTTGAACATAATTTGCAAAGATCATTTTGAATTATTATTGAAGTCTTTTTTGTCATCTCTTTTTTTGCTGAAAGAATATTGTTTCGGTTTCTGGATATAATCAACCCTTTGAAGTTCATGGCCATCTTATCATAGCAGTCTGCTTCCCTATGATATGTCAAATCCCCTCCCACTACCACACTGAAATGGCCACCTCTCTACATCTGCTTGTTTTTCTGGTTTTCTATTATTTATTTTCTTTTTTGCCTTTAGTAAATTAAAGACTATTGATGTACACATAGAAATGTATACTAGCAGCAGAAGCAGTAACAGTGCTGATTGGTGAGCTCATGTTTCATGTTTTTTTTTTGCCATAATTATGTATCCTCTTGTTTAAAATGTATAAGGGAAGTGACTCATTCTCACCTTCATCCCAATGTAACTCAGAATTTTTCGAAATAAGTACAATTGTGACTGTTGATTCAGCATTATCTAACGTAACACCTAATGGATACCTAAGCTAGTTCATGTAATTGCTAACTGATTTATCAGGGCCCTCTATTAAATTTGATGTCAGTTAAGACAACACTTCAAAGAATCATGGGAAAGAAGACTTTCTTTCACGGTTAAGACAAAGCATTTACTGTTTCACACATGCACATTTAGGAGAAGAAAATTCAGTTACTACTTCAAACCAGAATAATATTTTTAAAACTGCATTATTTGAAAAAGATGATAAAACATGGAAAAATCCAACAACATGTAACTGGGCAGATGGAAGATGACAAGAATAGCTTACAAACAAACAAACAAACAAGACCTAGGAAAACTGAAGAATCACCAGAGATTTGATTTTACTTAGATATTTCAGTCCTTAAATAGCAGAACCCAGATCTCTCAGAGTAGATGAAGACAGCTGGTCATTTCTGGGAGAAGGGAGTCAGGTTCATTAATGACGAAGCCACTGGTAAGCTACCCATTCCACATTAATAACCCTCCACCCATGATCATGCAAGCAACGCTCATTTACATCATTTTTTTTAAAGGCCTGAAAATAAGATGGGCATTAAGGGGAATCAAGGTGTTAATGGGAAGGGGAGAAAGTAAGAGAGGGTAATTGGAGGTAATAAATCAAAATACAATATGTACATGTATGAAAATATCAAAAATGAAAAATCAATTTTAATTATCATATGTACATATTAACTTTCTCATATAGTTCCAAAGTATTTATTTAGATTATTTTTATTTATTTATTTGAGAGAGAAAGAGGAAGAGAGAGAGAGTGAATGGGCATGCCAGGATCTCCAGCCACTGCAAATGAACTCCAGATGTGTGCGCCCCCTTGTACATCTGGCTAATGTGGGTCATGAGGAATCAAACCTGGGACCGTTGGCTTTGAAGGCAAATACCTAAACCACTAAGCCATCCGTCCAGCCCTCAAAGTATTTTTTTGTTATTTTTTTGCAAGGTAGGGTCTCACTTTAGTCCAGGCTGACCTGGAATTCACTATGTAGTCTCAGGGTGCCCTTGAACTCACAGTGATCCTCCTACCTCTGCCTCCCTAGTGTTGGGATTAAAGGTTTGTGCCACCACACCTGGCCATCAAAGTATTTTTGATATAGGGATTCAGTCTACCCAGTTACTCAATTTGCAGCCATAGGCTGGCCTGGAACTCTTGAGGATCCTCTTACCTCAGCCTCCAGAGTTCTGAGATTATAAGCATGAGCTAACACATTGCAATGAAATTTTAAATTGAATTTAATTTTGTAAATTCAATTTTCCTTTATGTAAAATGTGTTTTTAAGATTTTTTTTTTTTGCTCACAACCTAGATTATTCTGTTATAACATCTCAGTTTTATCTAACTCCCAGCTTATTAACTAGTTTTGAAATTGCTATGGAAAAATACTTTTATTATTATTTTTGTGCCCTGAAATTTGCTGTCATGGAAGATAACATAAAATATTTACTTCTTAATTTAGAATTCAGTTTTTCCGAATGACTCTAGGATCTGTGAAGTAAAAGTTTCATTTTTCCTATTGATTGTTTTATTTCTAATATCTAAAACAGTACTTGAAACACAATATATATTTCTTGATTTAGGAAATATAACTAAGGCTATATGGTTCTAGTCTTAGGAGAAACAAATTAATATAAATATTTACTGTGGCACAATTCAAAGTAGTTAAACATCTCAAGTATATCACAAGCAATGAGGTTTATAATTTATACTGAATATTAACCACTTAAGATGTATTTGGTAACAAAATAAGATCAGTTATACATATTACTGTGGGATTCAACAAATGAAAAGGAGCAAAAAATAATTTCCTTCTTTTCTTTATGCTCTCTTTAAGATTTAATTTTGACCATTTTATACATCATGGATTTCAGATTGCTTTACAAAATCACAGATAATTAGTATTGTAGAGTATTTTCTAGAGAGATCATTGAGATGCAAGAAATGGAAACATTAAGTCAGTACATTAGATTTCCATATTCTAGGTCAAATCTAATACTTAAAATTTTCAGTTCAATCTAGCAATGTTGCTTATATCACTAAGTTATTTAACTGGAAGTTACTTAAAACTGCTAATAAACTTAAAACTGCTAATAAAAAAGGCTGGGCTGGAGAGATGGCTTAGCGTTAAGGTGTTTGCCTGTGAAGCCATAGGACACAGGTTCGAATCCCCAGGACCCATGTAAGGCAGATGCATAAGGGGCACATGCATCTGGAGTTTGTTTGCAGTGGCTATAGGCCCTGAAGTGCTCATTCTCTCTGTCTCTCTGTCTGTCTCTTTTCTATCTTTCTCTGCTTGCAAATAAATAAATAAAATTTTAAAAAATGTTGACATAGTTTGGACTGATATTTTCAGCTACACTATATCCAAAATCTAGGATTACAAAGTTTCAAACCAAAACCCACAATGTAAAGTCTGATTATTCTCAATTAGAGGCTGTTTGTCTCCTCCTCTCAATGAAAATCCCCCTGGCTTGGGTCAAATGTCATTTTGAGTATTCCTTCCTTCAGTGTCTAAGAAGTACTAAAAGTTCAGATGTGAATTTGCTTTCAATCTTGACAGCAGAGAGAATTCTAGTAGATCCACATAGGAATGTTAAGGTTAATTTCTCCATAGTCAGCAAAACAAAAGCAAACAAAATAAAACTCAATAGCCCAAACCTGTAACAATAATGCAATTAGGATCACATTAACATTCAAAAGAAATCGTTTGGAATTAACACACTGTGCATTGCATTATTTGTTTAAAGATCCATTTTGTTGTATGGGCTGTCACTAAACCTAATTACTAGCATATGGAAAATAACTTCATTCCAGGATCTGTCAAAATGAGGTTAGTATATAACAATATAAAGTCTATCACTACAGCTGTGAAGCATGGATATGAGTGTCAGTCTCAGAAAAGAAATTCTATAGACTAATGACCCACAGTTACTGTAAAATGCAAGAAGGTTAATATGCAAACATATTCTGAAAGGTACTGTGAATGTGTATGTGGTGTGGTATGTATGATGTGAAGTAAGTGGTGACCATATGTGCACAGAGACAAGTATATGAATGTGAAGATGACATTGGGTGTCCTCTATCAATGATTTC
Source organism: Orientallactaga sibirica (assembly GCA_036365145.1). NCBI lineage: Eukaryota > Metazoa > Chordata > Mammalia > Rodentia > Dipodidae > Orientallactaga > Orientallactaga sibirica. The sequence goes on along the minus strand of JAEOAD010000023.1, from coordinate 9,224,756 downwards.
CCTGGGACAGTCTTTCACTGAATGTGGAGCTCACTGAATTTTACTGAATGTGGAGAGATAGATAGATAGAAAGACAGAGAGAGAGAGAGAGGGGGGGGAGAGGGAGAGGGAGAGGGAAAGGGAGGGAGAGAGAGGGAGAGGGAGAGGGAGACAGAGGAATAGAGAGGGAGACAGAGAATGGGCATGCTAGCAGCCACTCAGCTGCTGTGAATGAACTCCAGACACATCTGCCCCCCTTGTGGGTAAGTGCAGCATTACACCCTTGTGTCACTTTGCATCTGGCTAAACGTGGGACCTGGAGATTAGAACTGGAGTTCTTAGGCTTAGCAGGCAGGTGTCTTAACCGCTAAACCATCTCTCCAGCCCTGCAGCTCATAATTTCTTTGTTTATACTGACAACTGTGAGCTCCAGCAAAAGTTCTGACTCTTCCTCACTTAGATGTGGTATACAGACACCCACAGCCAAGCCTGACTTTTTTACATGGGTGCCAGGAATCAAACTCAGGTCTTCATGCATTTACAGCAAGTGCTTATCCACTGAGCCATCTCCCCAGCCTTGATTTCATGTTTTCTTGTTTTCATATACACAAAGTGCTACATCATTGATGTATATGTATTGATATACACATGCACTCACATGCTTGCACTACATATTCACAAATATATAATTTTTTATACTGTTGATGATTTTTAAAGCCATACCTGTCAGGTATTTTGTAGATTGTTTTTTTTTAAATATGTCATTATTTTATAAAGTTATCAAGTTTTCTTCTGATTCATGGGTAAAGTTTATAGGTATGATATCTTAGTTCTATTTAGATCAGGAAGTAGAGAAATTACATTATTGTGATATCATGATATTTTGCTTATACATCAGTGAAGGCATATTGTGTTTAATTCTACTATAAACTATAAAATTAAAGTCGGGGAGATGGCTCAGTGATTAAGAGATCCTATGGCTTAAGCATGAAGACCTCAGACCATTCAATTAATTTCTACCAGAATTCACATAAAATGTTGAGTTTGAACACAGATGTATGTAACCCAGTGTGGGGATGAATGAGAATCACTGGGACTCGCTGAATGAAAACTGTAACTCTGGGTTGAGGAAGATACTACATCTCAAGGAAGTATTTGATTGAGTGATGTGGCCCATGAAGTCTTACTCTGACCTCTGTACTCTGTATGTATGTGCATGGTTCATGCATATGCACACAAACATGTGCATAAGGACACATCACATCATATCACATCACATACCACACCAGCAAATTCTACACACACACACACACACACACACACACACACACACACACAAATGCTATAAAAACAGGTGAAATTCTAGTCAAGATTGGCCACGCATGTGTGTAACCCCAAGGCTGAGGGGAGCAGAGACTAGAGGATTGCTGGGACTGCTTGTTCAGATAGTGCTCCCCAAAATTGGAGAGGTACAGCTACAGTGAAAGACTGCCTAATGGAAATAAGGGAAAGAGTGATAGAGGAAGAAACCCTGTGTACTCTGCATACATGGGCAGAGGAAGTATTCATCTACATACAAGTTCATACTGTATACACATATCACACACAGAAAATATGAAATTTTTTAACCAAACAATGTTCATTACACATGAAATAGGAACTATAGGCGATATACTGTGAAAGGAAATTATCAATTATTAAATAAAAAAAACAGACTACAAAGATATATCACCATAAGGTCCCACCAATAGTGGGATACAAGAGAGCCTACACCTATTATATACTCTCTAAAATAATTATGGTTATCCATGTATCTTGCGCAGAACTCACTCACTATTGGAGAATTTGCTTCTCTTTTTCAGATGGACACAGAACTTGAGGAGAGAATCAGCCCATCACACCTCACCAGGGCACCAGCTGAAGCCATAGAGTTCTTAGGGAAATGAGCAAGAGTGCTGCTTTCTTGGTGAACCTGTTATCAGCACAAGGGTGAAGGAGATAGACACAGAGAACACTCAACTCCTACTAAACCAGATATCCAGAGACACAGAGATTCCCAAGACCTCATCACTGAAATAGAGCTAAAATGAACCCAACATGGCTCAGGGAAATTTGGAGAAGAGGGGGTGGAAAGATTGTTAGAGCCATAAGTTGGGTTATTATGCACAGAGTCATTGCCTCACCCCTATAACTGATGGCTACCCCCACAATGCAAGACCAACAATTTCCATGGGGAGAGGACAGGGAGAAGGCTAACAATCATACCATCATGTCTGTATTCACACTATATACATAACTAATAAAAAAATTAAAAATATATATACATAAAATGTTTCCATTGAATAAAAGAATCTGCATGCAAATATTTTCTTTATTTTACCAATTTTAACTTCATAAAATCATAGTTATCTAAAAGCATATTCATGATCTTGGGTCTTATTTTGGTTACCAATAATGTGATGATATGTATGAAAGGGATCTTAGTTTTTAAAAATTTTAATCTGCTATAGAAGGGAAAGTTATGTTGTAATCATGTTCTTTCTTCAATGAAGTGAGTCTAAATTGGTCACATGATCCAATTCCTCTATTAGGCAGATTCCAGAAATTTCCCACAAAATGATATGTTTTATAGAGTTGAAAATTTTCCCTACATGAAGTCAGCAGGTGGATAGGTAGCTATATGTGATAATCCCGGCTACATGTGTGTTTATAGATATTGACTGAAATATTTCCATTTGCTTTTTAGTTGCTATGTTGACTCTTCCAGAAATATGAATATTCAGTAGAGAAATGATATGATTTATCCAAAATAGTTTATATTTTCATAGCTCATTTGTATTAGGAAGGCAACTACTTCCAATTTTTCAAAGAAATTATTTTCTTTTTACGATACACAATTGTGGAAATTTTATACCAACCAGAGATCCAAGGGGATGTTTATTTATGCAAAATGATTTTTTAACCTTTAGTGTTATTACTGTTATTAGTCTCTGGAGGTTGTATTCAAGTGAGCAGACTTTTTGGTGCAAAGGAAAAATTTGATTTCTTGTATTCAATGAGTGTTATACACATATTAATGAGTGTTTTATTTTAGAATGTTTCCCTATTTATACCAAAGTTCCCATGTCCATCACTCACTTATCTTTTCTCACTTTATATTTTATATTACTATGACAAACTTATCACAGAAATGAACCAATATTTTATGTAATGTAATGTATTTTATGTGACACAAGTGAATATGATTATTTATAGATAGTTGTGATTAGTGATCCATTATATACATATATATACATATATTTATATACATAAATATATATCAGTAGTAATTTTTTAAAATTTAATTTGGTTATTTCTAGTTATTTATTAGCAACAGACAGACAGGGAGAGAAAGAGGCAGAGAGAGAGAGAGAGAGAGAGAGAGAAAGAGAACGGGTGCATCAGGCCTCTGGCTGCTGCAAATGAACTCCAGATGCATGTGCCAACGTGTGCATCTGCCTTAGCCTGTACTAGGGAATTGAACCTGGGTCATTTGGCTTTGCAGGCAAGTGCCTTAACTGCTGAGCCATCTCTCCAGCCCTAATTAATTATTTTATTTACTCATTTTATTTACTTAGTTGAGAGAGACAGAGAGATAAAGAAAATGGGTGTGCCAGGGTCTCCTGCCACTGCAAATGAAGTCCAGGTGCATTAGCCACTGTGTGTTTGTGGGTTACGTGGGTGCTGGGAAATCAAACCCAAACCATGGCCAAATCTAGATGAGTTGTATGGAAGTTTGTTATTTATTTATTTTTTTTGTTACAAATCTAAATTGCATTTTCTTCTTAGGGTATTGACTTACCACACCACTATAGTAGAGTTGTGGATATTGATTTGATATTTTGAATTATAATCCAATGTTATAGATGACGCTGATCAAAAGTTTCCAGTTTGGGCCACTGAAAATCCTCTCAGTTGGTTTCTGCATTTTTAAATTTAATTTATTTGCATGTCAGGGAGAGAAAGGATCTCTTGCTGCTGCAAATAATTTCAAGACACACGTGTCACTCACTGTCTGAACATCAGTGCTAGGAACTCAACCCTGCCCTGCAGGCTTTGCAAGCAAGTACCTATATTCAGTGAGCCAAATTCCCAGTCCCCTTCTTCTATTGGTATTTATGTCCCTTTGGCCACTATAAATTTTTAAGTTTTAAGAATTACCTTACTTTGTGGCCTTGAAAAGAGCATATAGGCTCATTTTGCATATCCTTTAACCCATATATATATATATATATATATATATATATATATATATATATGATATTCCATTTGTTTATGAGCTTATTAAATTGCCAGTGCTACCTTGTCTGAAATAGTGCATATTTGTAGGAATTTATTTTTATTTTTTTATTGACAATGTCTATACTTACAGACAATAAACCATGATATTTCCCTCCCCTCCCTCCATTCCTTTTCAGAACTCCACTCTCCATCATTTCCCCTCCCTCTCAGATGGAGATTTCTAACATTGTTCTTTTTAAGGAATGTGTGATTTATGGCAGGTCCTTTGATTTCTATATTAATTGTACAATATTTTGCCAGTATTTATTAAAATGTTAATGTGCTTTGTATTGTACTGAACATCTAGATCAAAATGTGAATATACACTCAAAGTATCCTAAGCCTTTTAATACATAATTTTATCTTACTTTGTATGGATTTCATTTTTATCACCGTTTCATATTGTCTACATGTAAACCCTATAGATAATTAATTAGGTATATACTTATGTAGCAAATTTTCTTGTGAGACTACTACAAATTGTATTTCTTTTTTATGGCCTTAAACTTTCATGCAAGGAAGTATTGTATATGGGTTCTGTTCCTCTCATGACCCATACTCAATTCTTTTATTTCAATATGTCATTGCTTATTGCTAGAATATAAGAAAATAATTGACTTTAACATTCTGAGCCCAGGTTATACACACAGTACAGTACTGTACAGTACAGTTATACACATAGTACAGTGATGGCTATTTTAGTGCAGTTTTTATTTTACTGGGTAGATAAACATTTAACCTACAAATAAATATTTTATTCTTCTTTATTCCAAAAGTATGTGACAAAAGTGTTGAAGTCTTTAGCTCACAGAAGACAGACACAACACTAACCTCTTAACTGTGGTAACACTTGTCAGAAACCAAGAGAGTTCCAGACACCTTTCAAGTATAAGATTTCAGTGAGAATGAATACTAGTCCAGCAGGTCTCATGAAACAGATTTATTTATCATAATAAATATCCTGGCAGCAAGGATAAACAGAATAAAACTACGATCTGTAGAAAAGCTGAGGTTGACTGATTTCTCATTCATACGTATACCACATCAGAACATAGCCAAAAGATTACAAAGTATCCAGGTAACCACTTGTGTTGTTGAGCTCAAGTATAGCAGAAATTCTCAGAGAAATAGGGATAAGACTAGAATTTGTGAGGGGCAGTTATTATCCCAGCATGCTGTATTTCTGGTATATCCCTTGTTCATTCTGAGATCTGCAACTGGGAGAGGAAAATTCTAAGCTGCCCCAAGTCATCTGGGTACCTGCCCTTTTATAAATAATATATAACTTATTTATTTTCTTACTTGTTGCAGTATCTGTAATGTATGAAATGATATTGAATAGGAGTAGTGAAAGAGGACATATTCACTTTGTTCCTGGTTTAAGGAGAATTTACTCAATGGTTTTTAGGTAAGTTATTTCATAAAAGATTGTAATATAAAATTATCTTATAAATTTTCATCTATATGTGTTTATTTTAGTATGTATTTTTTTAAATGTTCCCTTATTTTTGAGCATGTGTATGTAAGTGTGGGTAGTGCGGGCACCAGGTCCTCTTACTACTACAAGCACAATGCCATTTATTTGCACATGTTTTGTATCTGTTTGGGAAATTGAACCTGGGGCATCAGGCTTACAAGCAAGCATGTTTAACCAATGAGTCATTGCCCAGACACTTGATTTATTTATTTTTGCTATTAATTTATTCTTTGACTTAACATACTATATCCTTTTCTTTCTGTATCCATAACTAATCTCTCAAATATTGTAATTGGTTATACCTCTCAAGAAGCTGAATTTTGCATATTTGTCTTATAATTCACATCTGACATCCCAGAATTTCTGGAAAATTATTTGGTCTCCTGAGTGATATATTTAGTCAATTGTTATTCTACCTACCAAATGTCTTTTATCTCTCTTCCCCATGGACCCTACTTCTCCAAGCAAAATACAGATTATATTTTGGCTTTTCACAGGAAAATAAAAGTATGGTCTTCTCCTAGCTTAAAATTCTCTGTCTCTTTCTCATTTACTTGGAACATGTCTCTGTTGACTTCTCCAAATATATATGCCATGGTCCCTTTAATTCCCACTATCTTGTGTTATCCATACATTCGCTCTACAATACATATCAAACTCTGTCCAATATTCATTCTTTCTCTCTCTCTCTCTCTCTCTCTCTCTCTCTGTTTCTGTGTGTGTGTGTGTGTGTGTGTATTAAGCTGGACCATAAAATCTGCCCAGTGACACCTCCTTTGCCCAGGTGGCAGCAGATCTAAATTACAAACTGTAATATAATCCTGAATATATTGGGGGCATTCATTTAAACTACCACAATATGTATATATTTAAATTGATATATTTAAGTACATACTGAGAACAGATCACTTATTTAAATGATTGAAGTAAGTAGGTTTACAAAAATAGTGATGGATAGGGATGAGATGAAAATTCAAAGGAGAGTTGGAATAACTTATGGTTCAAACAGTCTGAGAAGAGAGAGAAAGATTTTATTAAACTCAGACTGAGAAATCTGTCCTTAACTGACATAGTATGGATGGTTTATTCGCCTCACCTTAGTAGATTCAATTTGGAGGATCGTAAGAAAGACTAGTGTGTGAGTTTCTTGACGGAAGAGCATTGAGGCTGGTCATGCCGGATGATTTCATTTTTCCTTACAAAATGGCAAGAATGCCATCTGCTAACATAGAGGCATTTTTCTAAAGGCACTTTCCCTTGTGTGTAATTTATTTGTAACATTATCAGGAGTGAATAATTGTGTTGCAGGATGAACATGGAATGCACATTGTGATCATTCCCAAAACAAAAATAGTTCTCCAGACAGCCTATTTTAATTTCCATTGGTATCACGGATAAATAGATTGAGATTTTTTTTTTTTTTTTTTAACATAGCCTGTCAGTTCTCCAGCAGGGACACTCAAAGGGAGGAGCAGTTGTCTGAGAGTCAAAGGACTTCATTTCCTCCCTCTGGATCTCACTGGACCACATCCTCTTCCTCTATAGCATCTCTCTGTTCTTTGGTGTTTCTCTTCTTTCTACAGTTTCATTTTCTTACTTTTGATTTATGTATCAGCAAACAGAGAAAAATGGAGTCTAAGAAATGAAAGTGGAATTCCTTTGATTAAGTAGAAAGTTCTATGGATGTCTCAGTGTTCTGCGTTGGCAACATGTGGTGTCTTTAGCAATAGGGTTTTCCTCAGGTCGGTAATCAAGTGCTTTTACAGAAGCCTGTCCAGTTTTGGAGACCTTATAGGTCTCTCCCATCAACAGCTCAATGTGGATTGTAATCAACTTCTGGCACTGGGAGTTGCAAGCTGGAGCCAAATGTTTTAGGGTTAGGCTTCATCCCACCCTCTCCAGGGTCCTTCCTACCAGACAGTCCCTGCATACTCCTGTTGAGGGTGGAATCTTGAAGAATGACTATAACGTTAACAATAAGGTTGAATAAATTTGCCTTTCTACATTTAACATGTTCAACATGCATAATATCTTATTTATTTAACATTTATATACTAAAATGCATATGATAAAATCTAGTAAGATTTTCATTGTTTTATATTTAAATGTCTTAATATGCATAATCAGTTATCCCACATATCTTCATAGATCTTCATATTTTTGTTTCCACACCAATTTATGTATAGGTGATTGTCATTTTCATTTAACTAATTACATGTACTCATTTACTTAGGGTTTTTGTGATGGATTTTTAAAATATTTTAATTTTTTTTTTTACTTTTATTTATTAATTTTGAGAGAAAGAGAGAGGAAGAAAGAAAGAAAGAAAGAAAGAAAGAAAGAAAGAAAGAAAGAAACAAAGAAACAAAGAAAGAAAGAAAAAGAGAGAGAGAGATAGAGACAGAACATGAATATACCAGAGTCTCTAGCCACTGCAAACAAACTCCAGACATATGTGTCACCTTGTAAATATCTGGTTTTTGTGGTTCCTAGGGAATCGAAACTGAGTCTTTTGGCTCTTCAGGCAAGTGCCTTAACCACTAAGCAATCTCTCCAGTCCTAAACATTTTTTATTGTTTTTTGTATGCATAGGCATATGTGTACACATATTTATTCACATGGGATGTATGGGGACATGAGTGCCATGAAACACACGTTGATATCAAATGAAAAGTTCTGCATCTGTCTTTGTCTTTCTACTTGATTTCAGGCAGGGTCTTTTTGTATCTTGGTTGTTTTTTCCTGTCCTCACTGAAAGTTTCTGGAAAACTCTAGTCTCACACTCACTTACATCATACTCTCAGCATACTGGAATTACAAAAGTCTGTGATTGTATCCAGCATTTTGCATTTTACATAGTTTCACTGAATCAAACATGAGAAATCAAGCTTGAGGGGCAGGTCCTTTATCCCCTGAGCCATTTCCCTGTTCCTCTGAGTCAGGATGTTGTATAGACATGCAGGCCTTGAAATGCTGATCCTCCAGCCACTTCCTCCCAAGTGCTAGAATTACAGGTCTGTGCCACCACATTGGCTTTCTTATTATTTTAAACAAAGGAAAAATGGGGCTAGGGAGATGCAACAGCAGTTGTTAAAGGCACTTGCTTGCAAAATCTGATGGTCTGGGTTCAATTCCACAATATTCAACATTAACACATTAAACCAGATACAAATTGGCACCTTTCCTTCTCTGTTTCTCACATCCAGCCCTCTCTCTCTCCTCCTTCTCTTGCTCTATTTCCTTACAAAAAAGTAAAAATATTTTGAAAGAGAGAATGAAGGAAAATAGTAGGCATAATTAGTTTTTTTTTTTTTTTTTCCCATGCCCCAGACACCACAATAGCAGGTAGAAATTGCAGTGTAAGTAAAGACTGGCCCATATTCTACAGAACTTTGCTGTTCCTGTTTCAGTAATATAAAAATTAAAAGTAAAATAATTAAATTATAGAAAGAAGAGAGACACTATTTCAAAGTGAAATCAAATAAACCAAGTTCCTTGGAACACAGTAAGAAATTTATAAGGTGAATTGTACTTAGGCAAGATTTCAATGTGTTACTTATAGCACTAAATATTTTTCTCGTTCATTAGGAAAATATGCAATATTGAAGTTATAACTTTTAAAATTGAAGCAACATATATACTTAGCTAATTCTTATTCTAGATATTTAATTTCCTAGGAATAAAATGCATCTGACATTAAGTAAAATTTTTGAATAGTTAATAAAAGTAAGTCCTACATGCTAATGTGAAAGGAATCTTCAAAGGAAATCATTCAGCCCATTATAAGGAATAAGATCTCAATGAGAAATAGCATGGTGAATTGCTTCCTACCTAAGTAAACAAAATCATCTCTAATAAAGAATTAAAGTTGTAATTTAAGTGTCTGTCATCTAAGTAGCCTGTTTCTTCCCTGTAGCATGCATATGCATATTAAGAGTTATAATGTATTTGTTGTTACTTATAAATATCATTCAATGTGTCTTCCCATTTGTATATCCCTAATACATGAATGTTAGATATGAAATGATTTCTTTCTCTAAAAATACATATGCAATAATTATTTTGAGATAATTTCAAAACCTTAATGACAAAAATATAGTTTACTAAACTATTTTAATATACAAATTTTAAATTTTATCATTATTTTATTTGTATGTTTGTGTGTATGGACATGTCAGGGCTTCTTGCTGCTATAAACAAGCACCAGATGCTTGCATCATATGGATGTTTAGGGAATTGAAATCAAGCTAGCAGTCTTTGTAAGCAAGCAAGCACCTTTGAGTGCTAACCCATTTTCCCTGCCCCAACTAAAATATTTTGATCCATAGATGGAAACCCTGGATCAGGTCATGTTAATGGAAATGTGTTCAGCAGCAAATCAGATATGTTAGCACAATTTTTTACATACAATTCAGCTCATTCTCAGAGCCAAACATTTTTCACCATGTGCATATTTCCTACCTGGATAAGTTCACAGTTTGAGGATTTGAGTTCATCTTTGAGGAGGTCATCATTATCATCAGCAAGAGGGTCTGAATCATCTTATGTAAACATCACTGAGTAAACCTAACTTTCCTTAACAATCTATTGTTTAACATAATAGTTTAATGAATTTCCTACCAAAGAATATTGGAAATTTTTATGTTGTTTAAAAGGTTGTGTTTTTTTTTTCTGTCATTTTTGAGAATTACTATAAATATGTCCATTGTAAGAAAAGGACAAAGGCAATACATGGTCCCAGGTCCCTATACGTCCACATTGTCATTAACTGTATTATTTACTCTATCTCCTGTTGTTGGGTGGTCAACTCAGGTAACATTCTTAATTTTTTGAACCAAAAGACTTTGCAATGTGTTCAAAGATCTACTGTCATCTGTTGTTGATCAAAATGCTGAGTAATGTAAGACACAGTGCCCATCCTTAAGTAAAGACTTCCATTGGCTCACTACAGAGGAGAGTAAATGCTTTAATAGCTGATATATCATCACTGCTCAGGCCTTCTGTACAGAATCAGCAAAAGCAATGCAATCAAAATTGCAATTCTTTCTAAAAACTCATGTGGTTTTGCTCCAGCTCAACAGATATATGAGTCTTCATAACTATGAATTTAAGAGAAAATTCTAATGATTTCCATTTTCCACCTTTGTTAGGAACACCAGCAGAAGCAATATGAAGTGGTGTATGTCTGTTCAAAGGGTACAGAGACATGAGATGAATACTCTAAACTTGGAGGGTAGATATCCATAAGTGCTTAAAAGGGTAGGCATTTATGATGTTGCTTAACTAATTCACTGAGATCACAGGAGTTCACAGGACTGTCTCCTATGCACGGTGCTATTCTTCAAGGCATTCAGTAAACAAAGCATTGCACATTGAGGGAATGAATGACAAGTTTTCCATGATAGCAATGACAAAATCAGCTTCAGGCAAGTGCTATATGGAAAGTGATGAAAATGAACAGTTAAGAATTGGAGTCCAGGGAGGTAGCCAGAGTCCTGAGTGAGGGAAACTTTTCAAAGACTCAAGTTCTTTTTTTAATTTTGAATTTTTATTTATTTTTGAGAGAGAGATGTGAAAAAGAGGGAGAGAGAAAGGGAAAGGGAGAGAGAGAGAGAGAGAGAGAGAGAGAGAGAGAGAGATGCATATACCAGGGCCTTTAGCCACTGCAAATTGACTCCATACACATGCACCACCTTGTGCATCTGGCTTACGTGGGTCCTGGGGAATTTTACCTGGGTCTTTTGGCTTTGCAGGCAAGTACCTTAGCTGCTAAGCCATTTTTCCAGCCCAAGACACAGTTTCTTAACTAGAGCATCCTTTTAGGCTGTAACTATTACCACTTGTAATAGCCTGCTGGAATAGACAGAGTCAGCCTCAGACTTCCTTCCAGTGAGCAAGCACATGAAGCAGAAAAGAGAGAGCATTCATGAATGGGCCTTGTTCAAGGAAACAAATTTCACACTAAGTGTCTCCTCCAAGAACAATGTGGCTGAAAGGGCAATGCGGCTGATGTGAAGAATTATGAAGGGAAAATGAAATTTACAAAAGGAAACGCCAGCTAAAGTCATGGATCAGTGTTCAAGTATCTGCTTGGATCAGTGTTCAAGTATCTGTTCACATATCCTCCTTGTTACAGCAGAAGCATATTCAAATGCTCTGCAATGTTCAGAACTGCTTCCATTTGTCTGGGGCACTTGTCTGGAATGAGGCATGGCCAGTATTGGCATGGAGTACATATATACTAGTTACTCCTTTAATCGTATTCCCCGATGACATCAATGTTCTCACAAGTCCTAATATCTCAGCTGTCCCATATTGATGAATGCCTTCAAAGGGAGTCTGCATTCTGATCATTTGGAAAATTTCTGCAAGCTGTCTCACTATCCCACTGTAGGAGAGGAGGAGAAGAAATTCGTAGTCATGTATTTGAAGCTTGAGATCATATCCTAAGAGGTGAAAGAAGATGCACCTACTTCCACCTCTAAACATCTCTTCACAATCCCCATGCAAATTAGTTCACCTGAATCAGTGGTATCTAGGGTTGATTTTCTCTTCTATCAGTATTCTTTAGTGATCACCCAACATTAACTAGCTATGTTTTGTGGAATATTACATAACTTTTGAACCTCAAATGTTTACATTTATAGGGTTGTGCTATAAAAATCACCTAAGAATTGTGTTGTGATCTCTTAATAAAATAATCTGAATATCAGAGCTTTAGTCAGTCACTGAACATGACAAATGTTCCATCAAAATCGTATCTTTTTTTGGTGGCAATTGTTTTAAAAAATATATTTTATTTTTATTTATTTTCAGGAGGGAGGTGGGGAGGTAGAATGGACTTGCCAGGGCCTCTAGCTGCTGCAAACACACTTCAGATGCATATGTATACACCACCTTGTGCATCTGGTTTACATGGGTCCTGGGGAATCGAATGGCAGTCCTTTGGCTTTGCAGACAAGTGCCTTTACAGCTAAGCCTTCTCTCTAACACTTTAGTTGCAATTGTTAATGGAAGAAGTTTCAACAGTTTGCATAACCACAACCCTTCAATTATATCCTTAGTTCACTATGCTAACTGATTTTAAAACACTGAAGTAACTGACTTTCTGGTGAAATGTGGGATCTGGAACCCAGATTTAACAAAACGGAGAAAAGATACTATTTGCCGCTTTATAATTTCACCTAGATATTGCCCTAATAAAGACCTGAAGACTATGTAGCTAAGGCTGGCCTAGAACCCCTGATCCTCCTGCCAACACCTGTTAAGTGATGTGATTAAAAGCATGTGCCACCATGCACTGTCTGAGCTCTCCTATGTAAACAGAGTTTTCTGACAAGATAAATCCACAGGAAGAAGTGACTCAGAACACTGGTTAAGGTTGACATTCTCTTTTCTGCGTTTCCTGTTTTCCTTACAATTGATGTATTTTTGGCAGGGAGTCTTGTTATAAACCGTCTGGGGCAGTTGCTTCATGATACTGTATTAAGTTGCTAAAAAGAGAGAATTCTGAGTTCATGAATGACTAATCAGTGTTTTCATCCTGAATAATGATAGACTTACTAGGCAGTTGGAACTGGATTTCCCATTTCTTTCCTGAGAAAGGTACAGGGCTGTGAGGGTGGAAGTCCTCTAAATAGTGAGAAGCATACTTCTAAACGCTTCGGGCTTGCTTATTTTCTTCCCAGTGCTAATCTCGAGACAGTAGTGATGTCTTTGTTCAGCTTGTTTTTGTAGGAAACTTTAGCTAGAGGGTTTATTAGCATAAAATGCTATTTTCTTTCTTTTACCTTAGTTCCCCCACCCACCCCTGCCAAAGTTAAAGCCTTCAGTCATGAAAAATAAGGAATAAGTCAAACGTACCATTGTGAAACTTTTTTCTGTCTAATATGAGCAGTTATCTCAGAAGAGAAGTAGATTATGTCTCAGTCTGAAACAAAATATTATTGCTGACAAGAAAGAGACTTGAAAATGGGCTCATATGACATAGCAAAGTGAATTTTAAGACAATAGAAAATCTCTTTGCTTCCCTCATGTAAAATAAGTGTTTCTATTTATTGATCTGTGAGTTAAAGTGGCTATTGTATCAAAGTAACAAGAAAATGCAATTCCAGTGAGTCTAAAAGGTTAATAAAGTGTGTGATTATTTCAGGGTAAAATTACTTTAATATGTATTGCCACTTGGTCTGGGTGACAAGGCTTGCTTATAAATTTAAATTTAATCATGAAATAAGTATGTAAAGAAAGTGCCCATTTTTACAACACTTCTGATAATTTCTATTAACTTCTTAAAATATTTCAGGGTACTTCATAGAGTTATGCACACTTCAAGAAGGCATTTTAAGAATTTGTAATGGAGGGCTGAATGACAACTCAAAGACAAATGGGGCTTTACTACGTTGACTTAAATCAAATTAGTGACAATCAGACTGGCATGAGCTGTGGGGAATTTGAAATATGAGCTTAAAATCTGCAATTATTTACCTTTCTTTTCAATCTATATTGTATTACCTTCTAAAAATAGCAAAATGATGTCTCAAGTATCTCTGCAAATCATGATATCGCAATCATTCAGCTGTCATCCTCAAGGTTTACAGTTTAATTTGATTCCTATTGACATTAATGTAAAATTACTTTCCATTCAGAGGAATATTTTTTGCAGAGTGTCTTCCTGATACTTTATCAAAAATTTTTAAAATAAAACTCCAAATTTAAAAAAAAATATTCAAATTGGCCTTGTGAATTCATTATAGTGGAGTTGCTTCCACATGTATGAGCAACTGGTTTTCTTGGACTTAATTAATTTTTTTTTTTTCTGAGCTAGGGATCCAATTCAGCACATTGTTCATGCTAGGCATGCACTCTACTGCTGAGCTCCATCTCTGCCTTCCTGGGGGAAAAATTAATTCAAAACATCTAAATTATTTTCTCCCAAAGGTTAAATGCACCACAAGACAAAAACAAACAAGCAAGTTAAAAAAAAAAAAAAAAAAAAAAAAGAATCCTGCATATCTTGACCCTGTTTCAAATCCCAACTCTGGCATGTGCAAAAGCATATCTCCTTGAGTCAATAATCTTTTGTTGAGGTTCACTTTGTCCATTTGTTAAACAGCTCCAATAATTTTATTGATTCAATTGCTATGTACTTTAATTAAGGAATCTGGTGTGTGCCTGAGACAGTGTTTTCATTGAACTCTTTCCTTTGAGTGAGAAATCAGCTGACACAAGTATATCCAACTCATCTTTCACTAAAGAGAAAAGACAATTCACCAGGCAGGGAGTCTCTTCAACTTGAACAACTGGAAGCCCTTCATAAAAATTAATCCAAAAGGATCATAGCCCTAAATATAAAATGCAAAACTGCTGGGCTGTTAGGAGACATTAAGGGAAGAAAACCTGCATGGCCATGGGAATAGTGAGGACTCTGACATTTCAGAGATAGCATGGAAGGCTAGCTTATGAAAGAAATAATTGATAAGCTGGACTTCATTAAAATTGAGCACGTCTGTTCAGTAGAAGTCAGAGTTAAAAGTATTGAAAGACAAATCATAGTCTGGGGAAATTAATTGCAAAGGGGACATGTGATAAAGGACCATTGGACAAAACATAAAACTCAAAAATAAGAAAATGAAAACTGGATCACCAAACCCTGAATACACATTGGTCAACAGAAGATTTGCAAACAGCAGGAAGCATAAGAAAATACCTTCAACATCAGTAACTGTCATGAGGGAATTGCAAATGAAAACTATATAAGATATACTATACAATCATGAGAAAAGATGGAATTCAAAACACTCTTCCTCACAAGACACAGGTGGGCTATTTTTCCCTGACTCATTGGCAGACATGTGGCTAGTGGGTCATAAGAATAGGTAATTATGTCTCTTCTAGTACTGGTGTTTACAGTTCTCATACATAGCCACTACAAACAAACTCAAGACACATGTACCTTGTGCATCTGGCCCAAGTGGGTTCTGGGGAATTGAACCTGGGTCCTTAGGCTTTATAAGCAAGTGCCTTAACCGCTGAGCCATTTCTCTAGTGTGTATCTAAGCTATTTTATGAAAGGCATGCCTTGGAGAGATGACATGAAATAAACATTAACTTTACAGAAACTGAGGGTAAAATCCTGAATTTGAGGACTGTGAACCTGCTTTGTAATTAATATTACTGATTATGTTTAATTTAGTATTCTTCAAGCAAAACTAAGATATCCAGCTTGATTGTAAAATGCCCCCAAAGCCTCAAGGGTTTATGATTAAGCTTTCTATATAGTCCCCAAATAGAGGAACTTTCAAGAAGTAGAGCCTTACTATAGGTGGTGTATCAGCAGATGTGAGTCACAGGATTATATAATCTAGCTCATGGGCTGATATAAAACTCAGCTGTCTGCCACACTTTCCCTTCTATGATGAGAAAGCCCAAATGAATCCTTTCCTTCCACAGCCTGCTTCTGGTCAGGAGATTGTCCCAGAGATGAGAAGGTAACTGCCAAATTTTACAATATTATAATATCTGGATGCACTCCACTGTCTACTGTGGCAAAATGCCAGAAGTTTAAATGACTAACAAGAAGCCTCATGTTTTGATGCATAAAGTGATGGTTACTTCCTTCTACCACTGTATATAATTTATACAGTTAGATAACTTATTTTTGATAGCTTTCTGGACCCTAGAAGTAGGAGAAATTGTAATTAATAAAACAAAATACTTGAGCCCAATTAGAAAAATTAGGTCCTTAGTCAATATCATGTCATGATGAAATTTATAGATATTTCAATTAATATTTATTGCCATTATTATTTTAAAATAAGATTACTGGGATTGGTGAGATGGCTTAGCAGTTAAGGCACATGCCTGTGAAGCCTAAAGGACCAAGTTTGATTCCCCAGGTCCCACTTAAGCCAGATGAACCTGGTGGCATGTGCATCTGGAGTTCATTTGTAGTGGCTAGAGGCCTTGGCATGCCCATTCTCACTCTTTCTGTCTGTCTCTCGCCCTCTCTCTCCCTCTCTTTCTGCCTCTAACAAATAAATTAAAAAAAATAATTAAAAATAAGATGACTATTGCATATATAATGCACATATACATGTTCATATCATACACAGATGTGCAAATACACTGTTCATATTTTTTTTTTTGAGAGAAACAGAGATAGAGATGGGCATGCCAGCAGCCTCTCAGCCGCTGTGAACGAAATCCAGATGCACATGCCCCCTTGTGTATTGCACCCTTCCATTTCTTTGCATCTGGCTAAACGTGGGACCTGGAGATTGGAACCAGCGTTATTAGGCTTAGGAGGCAGGCACCTTAACCGCTAAGCCATCTCTCCAGCCCACTGTTCATAATTTTATAACCAGGAGAAATGTACTGAATGATGATCTCAAATAATTCAGTAGGAATTGATTTTTACACATATGTCTATTTTGGTACATACTTCCTAATTGAGCAACCAGTTTTGGATAAAATTTAGATTCCCAATCTCTTACATTGGTCTAGGCTTATCATATATGATGAGGTTATTATATTCCCAGTGGGAACTTACTGGCTCTGACATGTGTCAAATTATGTCCACACATCTGTTGTAGACAGCATATCAGATTGAAGATAAAATTATAGTAATATTGACATTTTGTTAGAAGCCTGTTCCTTTTCGTTTCCAGCCAGTTTAGGAGGGAAAATGGAAGACTGGAGTCAGTATCAAGCAATGGGTGGGGGTGGAGGCTGTGAAATGAACACTCTTCCACAATAGAAACTACATTTCTGAGCCCAAATCCCAAAAGTCACTTCTGAATGTTGCCCAATTTCTTGTGGACATATCGTACAAACAAGGAAATCTGGTGGGCTTGAGTGTTTTGCAGAAGAAAAGTTTCAGCTTGTCTTCCAGGGGTGATGAGTACCCAGCAGAATATCATCTTCCTTTTGTTAGCAGAGGAGAGAAGGATGAGATGATTTTTTAGGAAGAGGAGAGCCGTGCATACTTTAAAGTTCACAAGGAAAAGGTCTGCAGTAGAGCTAAGAAAGAGAAACTGTCTCTACATTAAGCTCAAGTTCAAAGCAACGCAAGTAGGAAGTAAGAGTTTATGTTTACTTTTCTACAACCTAGAATTATCAAGGTTGCACATCACTAAACTTCTATGATATCACACATGACAACAATTTCTTTTGCTGCAGACCTAATATTAAGATGCAATACTGGCCAAGCAAAACCAAGAGGAAAAGGCAGAAGTTTGTTGTTGTCATGTTGTAAAAATCTGAACTGCTTAAGCTGTCCGTGGTTGGCTAGGCAGAGTGGTCTCGTGCTCAGAGTCTGTGACTAATGGACATAAAAATTATGTGCTGGGGCTAGCTGGAGGAGACAACTTTTTTATCAGAAGCGTTTAAAAAGACAGGGATTGCAGTGTCATTTTAATTCCCGTTAAAAAAATTACACAGTGTTCTCCATATGTTGAAAAGCTTGACTTGGATTCAGTGTGTTATTCATAGGCATGAGTCATCAGATCTTTAAAATGGTTAACACACAAGTAACTAACTTACCCAGCAGTGTGGAAGACACCAGGGAGAATCTGGTTTCCAGAGAATAATGACTCATGCCAGTATACTCTTTTATAAATGTATTAGCCAACAACATGATGTAATAAATTACATTCTATCTGCTCTTTCCCACCTACACTCGCATACATAAACACAAACACACAATGATATAACTAGAATATTGTTTTCTCATTGTAATAATATCTGCTAGGACATCAAAATGACATGACTGGTAGCCTATTTGCTTAAGGGATTGTCCCCAGTTTGTTAAAGATACAAAGAGCTCACAAAATTCAACAATATCAGCATCTAGCAGAAGAAAAGCTGTGGGATTGAAGGGCATAGTCTGTTACCTTTATAAGATAAAGTTCACACCCACAGGATCCTCTGAATGTTCAATTATATGCTTATTATACACCCACCCACACAAACTCTTACTTAGGACTATGCATAAGTGAATATTGTGAATGTCTTTTACTCTGTAAGTGCCATTTAATAATAGCTAAAGTAACTAATTCTTATCCATTATTTTAAATCACTTAAAAGCAAAAGTGTTAAGATAAGATTAATTATTCATAAAGACCAATCCTAATAAATTTCATGTTGATATCAGTTTTTTTTTTTTTTTTTGAAGCAGAGAAAGCAGAGAAAGAGAGAGAGAGAGATAGAAGAGAGGAAGACAGAGAGAGAATGGGCATGCTAGGACCTCTAACCACTGCAAACAAACTCCAGATACATGTGCCCCTTTGTGTGTCTGGCTTATGTGGCTACTGGAAAATTGAACCGGGATCCTTTGGCTTCGCAGACAAATGCCTTAACCGCTAAGCCATTTCTCCAGCCCCTCTTCTGCTTTTAAAAGGAGAGATGTGACAACTGCCTCATTCATAGCATTCTACTACTACTAATATTTGCTCATGACATAGTTCCTTCTTTTCTCGTTTTCAATATCAATGAGACGTATCGTAGAGCACAAAACACAACGAGACACATCAAAACTAAATTCTTACCCAAATGTTTAGAGGAGAGTCTCCAATGAAATGAAACTGCTTTGTTACTCAGTGATTTTCAGTTCCATGAAAGAAGTGTCTATAGTTAATTGCAGAAGGAAAGAAAATGAGGTAATGTAATATGTAATTGTTACATTTGCTATTAGATACATAATAAAATAGGAAATCTTAGTTATAAGTGTTTTCTATAGACTCAATCTCATTCAAAAGGTTTTCTTCAGTTCCTGATTCTTTTTATGGTATTTTTGAACTCTACCCCCTTTTAATCAAAATTGGAGCCCATATTTTTTGAAACAGTCAAGTCATAAGTAAAATGAACCCATTCACTAATACTGTCTCATATAAATACATAGTATAATGGTCAATGAATTAATGGTAAGTGAATGTGGATTTATACACCAGAAATTCTTCTAAAAGACCTATATCCATTACTTGATTAAAAGCACATCTAGGGGGCTGGAGGAATGGCTTAGCAGTTAAGTCATCTTCCTGCAAAGCCAAAGGACCCCGGTTTGATTCCCCAGGACCCATGTTAGCCAGATGCACAAGGGGGCACACGCATCTGGAATTCGTTTGCAGTGGGTGGAGGCCCTGGCGTGCCCATTCTGTCTCTCTCCCTCTTTCCCTGCTAAATAAATTAGTAAAAAAATAATAATAATAAAAATTAAAAAATAAAAGCACATCTAGGGCCTGGAGATATGGCTTAGTGGTTAAGCACTTGCCTGTGAAGCCTAAGGACCCTGGTTCGAGGCTCGGTTTGCCAGGACCCATGTAAGCCAGGTGCACAAGGGGGCGCATGTCTCTGGATGGAGTTCATTTCAGTGGCTGGAGGCGCTGGCGTGCCCATATTCTCTCTATATATCTTCCTTTTTCTCTCTGTGTCTGTTGCTCTCAAATAAATAAATAATTAAAAAAGGACATCTAATATATCATTGTTTTTGATCCTGTCTCACAGACGAGACAAGAGAGATAGTTGATCAACTTTTAGTCATAGTTATAAGGAGTAACTGTCTTTTTCCAGAGTCAGCCATCTTTCAACTCTTTGCTGAGCTGCCTCCTGAGTACAAAGAGAGTTTATAGGATGACTGTATTTTATAAACAGAATAAAATTAGAGCTGTCAATTTTTAAAATACTTATCTATATAGCTATTTTAAAAATTAGTCTAATCAATTGCCAGAATAAATTCAATAAAAGATAAATATCTTTTCCTTTGGTCTAGTGATTTTTAATTGGGTTCATGTTCATGATAGCACTGTATAAATTCTGTTTTGTTTTCTAATCAGTTAAAATGAAGAGAAATAACATGCAAATTAACCTTATGACATGGGAGGAAACACATGATCACATTTTGTTTGTATAAATACACTGAATACTGGTATAACTTTCAGTTATAATGGTCACTTGGGCTGTTTAAAATTCAAAAATGATCAACAAAAGATTATTAGCTGTACTAGCTAGAACCTAATAAAATTACGTGTATCATTCTGAAATACTTCAGTTAGCTGAAGAACAAGGAGTGTGTGTCAGGGGCTGGAAGATGTGTGTGTGCATATTAATGTTTGTGTGTATATAGGTACGTTTACATATGCATGTGGAAGCCAGAGAACAACGTGGGTTTCATAACTCAGGAACCATCCTGTCTATTTGAGACATGGTTTCTTATTGATCAGATTTGACAAGTATTCCAGACTTGCTGGCTAGTGATATTGAGGGGTCCTGTCTTCTCCTTTCCAAAGAACATGCTCTCATGCCTGTCTTTGTTTATGTTGGTACTGGGGATGGGACTCAGTTCCTCCTGCTTGCAAGATAAACACTTTACTGGCTGAGTTAACTCTCCAGGTCCCAGAGCTCATCTAGTTCTGAGATCAGAAAGTTTGAAGGCCTCTTCTACCTCCCCAGATAGTCTTGAGAATGGTCATGGGCAGTAGTCACAACCTCTCAAATGACTGCAGTGATGAGATTGAGGATAATTAAAGAAAAACAAAAGCAACGCCATATTTACTGTATTATAAGGAAAAGGTAAATATTGAATTAAATCCAAACCAAATGAATAAACCATTACAAAACAGAAGGTGAGGCAAGAACTCAATATGAAAGACCTCAGAACTCTTCAGAAGGGGAATAGAAACAATGGAAGAAATTTCAAACATCCCATTTCTGACTATGAAAATGCATTGCACAGAATAAATATGAAATATTTCTAAGGCTGGAGAGATGAATCAATAGTGAAGGCACTTGCCTATGATGCCCAAGGACCCAGGTTTGGCTCCCAGAACTCATGTAAGCCAGATGTACAAGGTGCACATATGCACAAGATGGCACACACATCTGGAGTTTGATTGCCGTGGCTAGAGGCTCTGACATGCCAATTCTCTCTCTCTCACTCCTCTCTTTCTTATAAATAAATAAATAAATAAATAAATAAATAAATAAATGGCTAGAGAGATGGCTTCGCAGTTAAGGTGCTTGCCTACAAAGCCTAAGAACTCATGTTCAAATCTCCAGCTTGTATGTAGCCAAACTCACAGTGGTGCAATGCCACACATGTGTAAAGGGGACATACACATTTGGAGTTTGTTTGCAGCAGGCTGAAGGTCCTGTTGCATCCATTCTCTCTCTCTATCTCAAACTGTGTATCTTTTTCCCTCTCTCTCTTTCCCTCTCAAAAATAAAAATAAGGAAATACAATAAGAAAATATATATTGCTAAAACTCACTTGTCAACTCAATAATTTTATTTTTATTTTTATTCTGACTTGGCAGTTTTTGGAATTCAGATAAGAGAATTGTGTATATTATATGACACATGCTGACATCAGTCTCTCTCTTTATTTTCTCTGTATGCTTAAGCATACATATGAGGATCTAAAGAGACTATGTAAGACCATGTGACAATTATAAACTTCCACTTACAGGTTATTCATTCATAATTCTTCTTTTATCTCCAGGTAAGGACCTAAATATGATATTAATTGAAAATTGTGATGTGATATGATGTTTCACTAATATGATGGAAAACTGTATTGTGAGTTTTTATATATTGTTAATAGGATTTTCATGCTAGATCAAGTATTGTCCACAATCCCTCCAGATCAGAAGCATCTTTCTATTTCACGCTCATAAATAGCACTGTGAATATATCAAACATGAACCCAGCATAAGAAGATTTCTGCCCTAAGGAAAGAAAGTTTATTATTTATAATTTGAAAATACTGAAGTTACAGAGTTTAAGGGATTTAATATTCTTCCTGGGAATTTTATTGCTTTACATCATATGAAAATTCCCTATAGGTTTGCAGGGGAAACACATATTACTGTTATTCAGTATTTATCTGTGTATATTTATGAAAACCTTCATCATTGAATATTTTGATATTTTAGAAATTTTAAGATATAGTTAATTCATTTTAAGAATAATAATAATCAGGGCTGGTGAGTTGGCTTAACAGTTAAGGCGCTTGCCTGCAAAGCCAAAGGACCTCAGTTCAATTGATGAACCCAACATGGTTCAGGGAAATTCTTGGAACAAAGGGCAGAAAGATTGTTAGAGCCGTGAGTTGTGTCATTATACACAGAGCCATTGTCTTTCCCACATAACTGAAGGCTACCCCATAAGGCAAGACCCACATTTCCCATGAGGGGAGGACAGGGAGAAGGCTAATGATGGAACCATCACAACTGTATATATACTATATACATAACTAAAAAAAATATTAAAAAAGAATACAGCCATAGAATATGGTAGAAGGAAAGAAATAGTGAAAGTGCTTATGTATGATTCTATTTCATAAGGGCACTAAGAAACATCTAATATTTGAAAACACAAGTTCTTTCATCATTCTTTGTCCCAGCTTTACCCCAGTCATACACAGTCACATGTCTGCAGACAAATGGGGCTTTTGATAGTAAAGAAACAAGGCATAGAAACTGTGACCACAAGTCTGTTTTTTTATCCCTCACTGAGCATTTGGGAGCTCTACACTAGAGACTTTCTTACAATTGAAGGTCTGATGATAGCAGGCGAATATTTTATGTGCCTTCTCTCTCTAACCTGGAGAGGACAGGGACTGAGTGCTTGATATCATACGTAGCAAGATATGTCATAGCAATGGTCCAACAGTAAAGGTAATTACAATTAGTAACCTGTGAGCAATCCCATACCTACCACCTCAGCTCAGATTCAAATTTAAAAATGCATCTGAAGCCCAAAAGCTATTCCACATTGGTCACAAAGGTTTTCTTTATTACCAGAACCTGTATTTCATCATCACATATAAATCAGCTGCCAGTAAGATAATGGTTTTGTTACATAATGACATTGGTTGAATATTTCCTACTGGGCAGGTGCCAATGCTCAGCACACTGCATGCTTCATTACATATCCATCTACTCAGGACCCTTTCCAAATCCATTCCAGAGATGACAAGGAAAAATCATAGAGATGCATGTGTGTGAGAACCCCAAGAAGACTATGAAGCTCAGTGACCTTCAACATCCTTAATGTTTAAGCATGATGCCACAATGCTTCACAACTATTTCTTCTATTAAATGTGTCACTTATGTACATGAAGCACTTTTATTTTAAAATAAATAACATAATGATAACTCCAGGGGCTCCACAGTGCATGACTTTAACAAAAGGACTTTTTATTATTTTTATTATTATTATTTTTTTATTTGGAGAGAAACAGAGAGAGAGAGAGAGAGAGAGAGAGGAGAGGAAGACAGATAAAGAATGGGCGCTCCAGTAGCCTCTCAGCCACTGCGAATGAAATCCAGATGCGTGCGCCCCCTTGTGGGCAAGTGCAGCATTGCATCCTTGCATCACTTTGCATCTGGCTAAATGTGGGACTTGGAGATTGGAACTGACGTTCTTAGGCTTAGCAGGCAGGTGCCTTAACTGCTAAGCCATCTCTCCAGCCCCAAAAGGATTTTTTATTATCATATATATATATATATATATATATATATATATATATATATATATATATATATATTTAATTTATATTATTCTGATTTTACATTCATAGTATTGGTTCCATTGTCTTCCTCCCTGTCCTCCCTCTTTCAAAGGGACCCTCATCAATGGGGAATGTGGGTCATGCATTATGAGGTTAGTCAAGAGTTCTGGGGGGTAGGCCCCAGTCTCTGTGCATAATGCCCCAACTTGTGACTCTAACAATCTTTCCAATTTTTTAAAGTAACCCAGTATGATCCCTTTCCAGAATTGCTTTCAAGACAAAGGAGTAAATGACAACATTCTTGTAAATCTTTCATCCACTATAACCCTTGACCATGCTTCTTCTTTGATGTCTATAATGCTTTTCTATAAAGAATATCAGGGAATAGAGAGATGGCTTAGCAATTAAGTGTTTGCTGCAAAGCCAAAGGACCCCTGGTACAATTCTCCAGGACCCACATAAGCCGGATGCACAAGGGGACGCATGCATCTGGATGGAGTTTGTTTGCAGGGGCTGGAGGCCCTGGCACACCCATTGTCTCCCTCTCTCTCTGATTCCCTCTCTGAAATAAATAAACTATATTTAAAAAAAAAAGAATATCAGGCCTTAGAAATTTGTTTATTTTATCTCTCACAAACATTCATTTGAAAATTTCCATTGAGATCTATTATTTTTAAAAGAATGGGTTTAAATTTATATTCCCTGAAAAGAAAAGGAAAGAGTATTCTATTTTTAAGTTTAAAGATTTTTATTGCAATTATTATTTAAAGAGAGGTACATTTTGTTTTTTCGAAGATTTTGGCCTGAAAAATTGACTCTGTGAGTACAAAACAAACCACATTTATATTACTTTTCTTGGGCTTAAATATCAACAACTTTTATGAGAAAAGAGATAAGACTTGAATAAAAAGGTTACTGAATTCTCTGTAGGAATTTTCCAGATGGCAAGGCATATCATTTGCAAATTCGTCCTTAATATGTATTCCTTCATGCTGTTTCCTAAGAAAATAAAGAACTGTACTGCTTTTGATAATCAGAAAAATGTAATTCCCTCCTCCCACCCGACTCCATTGTTGAAGGCTAAAATGAACAGTGGCCGAGGACAGATGCTGTAAGGTGGCTGACTTGCCTAATTCAACCTGGTCAGACATATTTCCATGCCCTTGATTTACACAAAGTTATTCTCTTCTCTGTTGTTATTACATTCCCCACTTTCAGACTTTTGGTGACAAATTCTTTCCTTCTATAAATCACTATTCAATGTGGATTTAAACCAACTTTTTTCTTGTCTTACTTGCCTTGCATTACAATTTCCTTGGAAAAAAGCATCATTTCTCTGTTTCAAAAGAACAGTAAAATCAACATGGTATTATAAGTATTCCTTGAAAGTAGTTGCTCATGTTTCCTTCCTGATTGGCCAAGCCACACATGCAAAAACAAATCCTGAAAATATCAGTTAATTTGAAATACAGATTGTGAAGATCAGTGTTTTCCAAGACTTGCTGGTCCTTTAAAAGTCTTGAAGTAATGCCACTTGAACTTGACTTTATAATACAATTTGTCAAAAGGAATTATTTTGTTTCATTTCTTTGGATAAAATCAAAATAATGTAGCCATCTTTGCCTCTATGTTGTTGGCAAATTTAATATATTATCATAATAATAGAGAAAATACTTAAATTTTTTGAATGGAAAAGCTTTGTATAATTATTCCTGTTTTATTTTTCTTTTCAAGCAAAGCAAAAAACTAACATTAAATAAATTTTTCATATTCTAAAGTTGTTTCCTAGACATTTTACTGTTCATTTTGAAATTATAAAATTATAGAAAATTAAAGGGGGGCATAGGAAAACTCTAAGCAGTTATCACTCATTGATTAAAATGATCAGTTCATGGTAACTTGTCTGCATTTCTCCATCTCTAGGCCTGGCCATGAAGTAAGTTCCAACTATCAGACCTTTCATATATAAATATTTTGGTATATTTTTCATAAAACAGATAAAAAGAGCATCATATATAGATAATAGGTAGATAGATAGATAGATAGACAGACAGATAGATGATAGATAGACAGATAGATAGATAATATTTAAGCAGCATAATGCCTAAAACAAAAATTCATTAACTGCAGTAGTTTTATGAAATATTTAGTTAATAGTCTAATTTCATCAGTTTCCAATCCCTTTTTCTCAGAAGTGTGTTTTATGAGTATCTGCATCATAAGATCCACAGACAGTAGCAAGTTGCTATACCTGTTGGTCTTAGTTAATTGTTGTCATTCAATTTCTAACATTTTAATACTTTTACTTTTATTGTTGCAAAAAATGAAAGTTTGTCTTATTTCTACATTTTAAATTTTCATTTCAAATATTTAAAGATATATTGAGTTTTGCAAACATCACACAAAGGAGAGTCCCTGGAAAGACTTAATCCATCATCTGCCACATGGTAGCCACTCCGTAATCATAAATTGCTGTCTGTCTTTAGTGAACAACATGGACTATCCTGGCAGTCCTGGTGACACAATTCACATTCTTAATTGTGTCTCTCATAAAACACAAATTAGACTTCATTCTCAACTGATATATTCACTGGAGGAAGGAAAAGTTTGGACCAAATTTTTCCACTTTGTTGAAAGTTGTTATGGGTTGAACACATGTCCGTGTATGCACTAGCAAATAAAAATGGTGAGTAAACTGTTAGAAATAGAATTGTTCTTTTATTCAACTGCATTCAAATTGAAAGTCCAACTTGTTCATTTTTATTTCCGTAGCACAATTTGATGGAAATGAGTCACTGTGCCAAAATGATCATTCAAAAGAGGTTCGAGCATTTTGATGTCATTTTTTATTTAAGTCCTCATTTTCCTTTACGTGCATCCTGCCCACTGACATTACTCACTAGTCTTTAGAGCAAGAGAATAATGAGAACATGTTCAAAAGAAACTAAGAATGTACTTTGGAAGTCAAGGATCTTATCTGGGAGAAAGCGTCAGAGGTAAAATTGTCTCATATGTCATAACTTTAAAACATAAGAACAAAGAAATGTCCAGCAATTATTTTACTAATAGATAGGAAGGACATTCATCCATTCATAAGTTCAAATTCAAGAAATATGTGCAATGTTCCTATTGCAAGCATTTTTTTTTTATCTAATTGGTTAATATTTTGCATACATATTGGCTTTCTTTCTAGGGTGCAAAAAATACCAATTGGAAATGGTACCACAAAATCCTATATCCTGAAAGATATACTAAAAGGCTGAACCTTCATCAGGTGATTAGAGAGAACAGCTGAATCACAGGGACCTGGAGAGGGCATGATGAAGACTAACCTCAGCCTTCTCCTGTCCTCTCTCTTGCTCCCTCTTCTTTCTCTTTTCTCTCTCTCTTTCTCTTTCAAGACCCTACTGCCAAAGACACCATATGCTGTTGGGATGAAACATGGAGTGACCAGGCTGGAATCTGGAAGACAGCAGATCCCCAGACAGTTAGCTTGTCTAATGCCAGAAGGTACTACATGAGTGACTGGGGGGAAATGACCAACATCTGTCTAAGCAACTCATGGTCTAAACTACCCAGCAGCAATCAACCTGACGTGATACTCACACAAGAGCAATAGTGTCACACAGCCATGATGGGTTACCAGCTGCTCTTGATTTGGCTAACTGATCCACTCAGTGGAACGGAACCCATACCTGGAACTGGGAGATAAGTCAGAACCATATCCAAAAATGAGTTTGCTCTCCAATATCAAAGTCCCGTCAATAGTGGGATACAAGAGGGCCTACACATATTTAATTTTCTCTAAAACAAAATGGTTATCCATGTATCTTGCACTGAACTCACTCTCCATTGGAGAATTTGCTTCTCTTTTTCAGATGGATGTAGAACCTGAGGAGAGAATCAGCCATCACACCTCATCAAGGCACCAGCTGAAGCCATAGAATAATTGGAGAAATGAGCAAGAGTGCTGCTTTCTCAGATAACCTGATATCAGCATAGAGGTGAAGGAGGTAGACACAAAGAACACTCAACTCCTACCAAACCAGAAATCCATAGACACAGAGACTCCCATGACCTCCTCACTGAAATAGACCTAAACTGAATCCAACATAGCTTAGGAAATTAGAGGAAGAGGGGGTGGAAAGATTGTTAGAGCCATAAGTTGGGTCATTATGCACAGAGACATTCTCTCACCCCCATAACTGATGGCTATCCCCACAATGCAAGACCACAATCCCAGAGGGGGGAGGACAGGGAGAAGGCTAACGATAGTACCATCATAGTTGTATACACATTATACAGATAACTAATAATAAATAAATAGGTAGATAAATAAATAAACAAAGAAAATGGAAACCAACCAAAAACTTGGAAATAATGTCGCAGAGGATAAGAGCAAAAAGTGCTGCTGTATTTTGGCAAATGGGTGATTAGAGATAAAAATAATAGTAATACAGTATGTATCTTTAAAAGTCCACAGAAGGCTGGAATGATGGCTTGCCTGCAAAGCCAAAGGACTCAGATTCCATTCCTCAGTAACCATGGAACCCATAGTCAAAAGATGGCACATGCATCTGGAGTTTGCTTGCAGTAGTTACAGGTCCTGGCACCCTAAGTTCTCTATATAAACATCTACCTCTTTCTCTTTTAAATAAATAAATAAAACTTTAAAACTTTAAAAAAGCTAAGAAGAAGGATTTTTCCAGTTTTATCATAAACATATGGCAGATATTTAGGGAGCTAAATCATTTAGCCTAAGGTAAACTTTACAGAAACTATGCACGTATCCAAACATCACATATACTAGTACTCCAAAACTATATAAAACATTTAAGTATGATTGATGGATTCGTTTATTTTTATTTTGGGCTTGGTATGAGTGTGTGTGTGTGTGTGTGTGTGTGTGTGTGTGTGTGTTCATGTGTGTGAGTGTGGGCACACACATACCACGGCAGAGGTCAGAGAACAACGTTCAGTTATGGGTTCTACAAGCCTCATTTGAAGCATGGTCTCTTATTCTCATCATCATTAATTGTATGTTCACCAGGGAAGCTGGGGCTCAAGCTGCTGCTGCAATGACAGAAGCCCACCATGGCTTCTGGCTTTTACATGGTGTTTAGTTATTAAAACTTGGGTGCTCACAGTTGAGTTGCAAATGCTTTATCCATTAATCTAACTCTCTCTCTCTCTCTCTCTCTCTCTCTATATATATATATATATATATATATATATATATATATATATATATACTCTCTCTCTCTCTCTCTCTCTCTCTATATATATATATATATATATATATATATATATATATATATATATGTATGTATGTATGTGTGTGTGTGTTAAAAAGACAAAAATAATTTAAAACATAATATAAAATGGACTCTAAAAATTCAACAATAAAAAACTCACAAAGAACAACAATAAAAAAGTGCAAGCTTTGCAGACACTTCCCAAAAGAAGAAACAGAATTGCCAAGTGGATAGCAAAATAATGTCCAATTTTATTAGTTTTCAGGGAAATTGAAACTAATGTCACAGTAATATACTAGAACAAATCTATTCTATTATGGTCAATAATAACAAATTAAATACAGAAAGTAGCTAGACATGTTAGTACTTATCTTATATCTGCTCAGGAGGGTGAGGCAGGAAATTATGAGTTCAGGAGGACATCCTGGGTAACATAGTAAGTTTCAGTTCAAATTGAACTGTGTAATGAAATCCTCTTTTTTTAATTTTAATTTTACATTCATGTTGGTTCCTTCAATAGCCTCCTCCCTACCCCCCACCTCCAAAGGGACCCTCCTCATTGTGGAAGGTGGGTCGTATGTTGTGGGGGTAGCCATCAGTTATGGGGAAGAGGCAATGTCTCTCTGCATAATGACCCAACTTGTGGCTCTAACATTCTTTCCACCCCCTCTTCTGTGAATTTCCCTGAGCCATGTTGAGTTCATTTTAGTCCTACTTCAGTGATGAGGTCCTGGGAGCCTCTGTGTCTTTGGATACCTGGTTTAGTAGGAGTTGAGTGTTCTCTGTGTCTATCTCCTTCAGCCTTGTGCTGGTGTCGGGTTCACTGAGAAAGCTGCACTCTTGCTCATTTCTCCGTCACTCTATGCTTTCAACTGGAGCCCTGGTGAGGTGGGATAGGTTGATTCTCTCCTCAGGATCAGTGCCCATCTGAAAAAGAGAAGCAAATTTTTCAAAGGACAGAGAAATCAGCACCAGATAAATGGAATGGCCATTATCATTTCAGAGAGAATTTTATATGTGTAGGCCCACTGATAGCCCACAATTGGTGGGAGCTTGATATTGGAGCATGGGCTAATTTTTTTGGAGATCATTTTGACTTGTTTTCCAGTTCCAGCTATGAGTTCTATCCCACTGAGCTGAGCTGTTAGCCAAATCAAGAGCAGTTGGTTCCCCACCATGGCTGTGTGCCACTATTGCACTTGTTTGAGTATCATGTCAGGTTGTTTACTGCTAAGTATCTTAGACTATGAGTTGTTTGGACCCTTGTGGCCTTTCACACTTGCATCACTTATGTGTCTAGCTAAACATGGGACCTGGAGATCAAACGGACATTCGTAGGCTTGGCAGGCAGGTGCCTTAACCGCTAAGCCATCTCTCCAGTCCTTAAGTGAATATTTCTATTTTTTTTTTTTTTATTTTAGAGAAAGAGAGGGGATCAGGAATGGGTGCACCAGGGCCTGCAGCCACTGCAAAAGAAATTCCAAACACATATACCACCTTCTGCATCTGGCTTACCTAGGTCCTGGGGAAGTGATCCTGATGCATTAGGCTTTGCAGGCAAGCATCTTAACTGCTAAGCCACATCTCCATCCCATTAAGGGAATATTTAAGAATATATATACATCATATATATATATATGTTCAGCCAGGTGTGGTGGTGCACGCCATTTATCCCAGACGCCATTTATCCCAGCACTCGGGAGGCAGAGGTAGGAGAATTGCCATGAGTTCAAGGCCACCCTGACACTACAAAAAAAAAAAAAAAAAAAAAAAAAAAGAAAGAAAGAAAGAAAGAAAGAAAGAAAGAAAAGAAAAAAGAAAAAGAAGTCCATTTAATGTCTCCAGTGGTTTTTATATTTATGTACTCTTTAAATAATTAAATGCAGCTTATTTAAATGACATGACAATGGATCTGTTAAATATTGAACTATGTTCCCTAGTCTATAAGTTTATCTGTTGAAATCCTAAATTCCAGGACTAGCATCATAATGTCAATAGATGTAATCAAGTGAAAAGTCGATCATAAATTTTGGTTCCAATCCTTTTAGGATTGGAACTCACTATGTAGTCTCAGGGTGGCCTTGAACTCATGGTGATCCTCCCAAGTGCTGGGATTAAAGGTGTGCACCACCACTGGTATATCTGATATGAAAAATTGCTTTTGAACTTGTTACTCTCACAATTTAAACTAAAAAGTATTATTATCATAACATGCTTTTCCCTGCCAGTGTCCATGTATGTCAAGCAGAGACAAGCTAGTTGATTAAGTTTTATTTCATGCCTTCTTTCTTAGTTAAATGCATTCAAGTAGATTATCTCTGTAGTATTATAAAAATTCCTTTAAAAAGATGTCTTCCAAATATACTCTCCCTGTATTTTACAAAAAAAATTGTTCATACATCACTTAATTTTTAAAATTCTGCTATATTCTTGGCATTCTGCAGCTACCAGTAGACAGATGTATCGATCCTGCATAGTTTTTATAAAACAAGTTCTACACTGTTAAACACTGTTCTATTTCCCCAATCATTGATGGTTCCTCTTGAAAGAATATTCTGGACATGTAGCAGAAGTGATTGTGAGAGCCAGGGCCATGGCTTCATGTCCATGTACGTGCAAGTTACTCCATGTAGCCATGGTGGATACTCCAGGAAAGCCAGCTTTGTATCAGTTTTGAATATATGGACTTTAAATTGGAAAATGGCATGCTCTAATCTCATTGGCTGCTGTACATGGGTGTGACTCTAAAATAGAATGTCAATTACTTGATGAGATGAATATATGCTGCAAACATAAAGAAGTTAAAACTTAACTATAATTTTAAAAGGACTAAATCATATTCTGGCCTTGGAATCACTATATAATTACCAAAGCCTTTTAGGATGCACTCAGAAGGAAAAAAAAATCAAATGTTTTTAAATCTCCGTACTGACAAGTTCAAACACATCAGTCATGACTCTCCATCTTGGAGCCAGGCCCCAGGGAGGAGGCGGGTAAATAGTTGAGCATAATTGTCCATCAACATATCAACCTCTAAATGTATTTCTTCAGGCATGCTAAAATAATTGCACCATGTACATCCAGAGTTTATAATCATAATTGCACTTTTATGTCTTTTTTATAGAACTAATGTAACTTAGTTAATATAGTTCTTTACATTAGTTTCTCATTCTAATCTCTTTAATGAACAGATATTCAATTATTATTTCCTCCCTTCAATATTATATTAAGTATATCTAGATTTCATGTGTTAGAACATTTGATATTCAACTTAATTTGAAGGTATATTTCAATAAAAATGGGCTAATTTTCATATATTCTAATAAAATTTTTAAAGAATTATATGCAGAAACTTTGGATGGCTTATGAGATATGCGATGTAATCTAGAGTTTTCTCCTTTCAGCTGAGAAATTCTAAGCTTAGACAAAGATTTGGGTATGGTTTTATAAACATGTAATCCTAGCACTGGGGAGGCTTAAGAAGGACAATTAATTATTTGAGGCCAATATCATGAATTTGTCAAAGTAAAAAGGAAGGACAAAAGAAGGGATTGAGAGAGAGGGAAACAAAGAGAGAAAGAGAGAAAATATCTTACTCAAGAAAGTGCTTACCTCACAAGGATGAGGACCCGTTTGATGCCAGAACCAATGTGAAAAAAACGTCAGGAGTTGGCTGAGGAGATAAAGCAGTGAACAAAGCACCTGCTACACAAACATAAGGATCTAAGAGTTCAAATCCCCAGATCCCATGTAAACTCAGTCTGAAATCCATGCACACCTAAGGCAAGAGCAGAAACAGTGGACGGAATAGCCCAGAGGCTCACAGGTCAGCAAGTCTGGCCCTCAGAGTGGGGAACAATGAAAGTCTCACTTCAAACAAGGTGCAAAGTGAGGACTAACTGGAAGTTGTCCTCTGACCTTCACGTTTATGGTTGTGCACCTACAATCACACACATACACAAACACACCCAAATTAATAAATAAATGTCAGGAGTAGTGGCGGCATGTGCTTTTAATCTTAGTGTTTGTTAGATAAAGTCAGGAGGACACTTAGGACATATTTGCCCTCTCATCCAGCCTAATTTGGCAATATCTTGGCCAAAGAGAGACCCTGTCTCAAAAAGGTCACTAGCATTTCTGAGGAATGACACCAAAAATTCTCTTCTGATCTGCGACACACACACACACACACACACACACACACACACACACACGAGCAAAATCTGGTACAGGACTCAGGAGATGTCTCCATGGATAAGAATGCTTGCTAGGCATGCATAAAGGCCTGAAAGGGCATAATTTGCCCTGAGTTTATTTCCCTGCACCCCCATAAAAAGTGAGCATGACCAAGCACACCTTCATCCCTGGCCGTGTAAGGAACAGAGAGATCTGAGAATCATTGGGCCTCACTGGTGAGGACACTGACTGGAAAACCACAATCCCAGGGTCACTGAGACCCTCTAATCCAAGGAAAGAAAGTGGGTAACTAGTAGAGGAGGGCACTTTATATTCTTCTTTGGCATCCACACATGCTCACCTTCATCTGCACACATGTGTATTCACTACATCCACCAAACCATGGGTACACACCACAACACATATAGTATGCATACACAAAAAGCTGTGCATATTACAATTGATGTTGTCAGGTAGTAATTTCATTTAAATGTGTCTACTAAAAGAAGTAAACAATAGAAAGCAGCAGATGACCAGTTATTAGCTCACATAACAAACACCAGGTTTTTAGATAAGATGCCAGAAATACACATTGGAGAAAAGAAAGCTTCTTCATCAAATGGTGCTGGAAAAACTGGATATCCACATGTAGAAAAAGGAAACTAGAACCCAGTTTGATACCCTATACAAAAAGTTCAACTGCAGGGCTGGAGAGATGGCTTAGAGGTTAAGGCGCCTGCCTCCTAAGCCTAAGAGCACTGGTTCCAATCTCCAGGTCCCACGTTTAGCCAGATGCAAAGTGATGCAAGGGCGCAATGCCACACTTGACCACAAGGGGGCACACACATCTGGATTTTGTTCACAGCAGCTGAGAGGCTTCTGGTGAGCCTATCTCTGTCTTCCTCTCCCTCTCTCTCTGTCTCTCTCTCTAAAAAAAAAAAAAAAAAAAAAAAAAAAAAAAAAAAGTTCAACTGCATAATAGGCAAGGCCTTTTTGCATAGGAGTTGAGATCTCTGAAAATAATGCCAAGGTTTGACAAAAGGGATACATGAAATTAAATGCTTCATAAGAAAGTAGACTAATGAGGGAAAACATGGGTAACTAGACTTTAGACACAATGTTACAATATAAAATAATCAAAGATCTCAAAAACCTAAATACCAGAACCATCACACGAACCAGTCAATATATGTGCTAATGAAATGAACAGAGTTCTCAAAAAATAAAGTTAAAAATGGGCTGGAGAGATGCCTTAGCATTTAAGGCTTTTGACTGTGCCAAAGGACCTAGGTTCAATTCCCAGGGTCCACAAAGCCAGATACACAAGGGTCACATGCTTCTGGAGTTCATTTGCAGTGGCTAGAGGTTTGCCCATTCTGTCTCTATCTGTCTTCTCTCTCTATCCCTCTCTCTCTCTCTCTCTCTCTCTCTCTGCTTGCAAATTAATTCATTATTTAAAAAATAAAGTAAAAATGGCTAAAAAACATATAAAAAAAGTTACACCTCACTTTTCATCAGTGAAATGCAAATTAAATCCACATTGAGATTCTATCTCACCCCAGTCAGAATGCCAGTCATTAAGAATACACATTAGGGCTGGAGAGATGGCTTAGCAGTTAAGGCGCCTGCCTGCTAAGCCTAAGAACCCGGTTCCAATCTCCAAATCCCACGTTTAGCCAGATGCAAAGTGACTCAAGGTGCAATGCCGCACTTGCCCACAAGGGGGCACACGCATTGGGATTTCCTTCACAGCAGCTGAGAGATTGCTGGCATGCCCATCTCTGTCTGTCTCCCTCTCCCTCTCTGTCTCTCTCTGTGTCTCTCTCTCCAAAAATAAAAATAAATAAAATAATAAGAATGCACATTAACAGTGTTGGAAAGTTGGCATTGCAGTTAAGGTACTTTCTTGCAAAGCCTGGCAACCTAGGTTTGTTGCCTCAGTACCCATGTAAGGCCAGATAGACAAAGTGACACATGTGTCTGGAGTGTGTTTGCAGCAGCAGGATGCCCTGGTGCATACATATTCACCTGCTGTCTGTCTCTATCTCTCTCTCAAATAAATAATTTCTTGAAAAAAAATAGAAATAACACCAGATTCCAACAAAGGGAAACCTAATATAGTGATAATGGGAATGCCAACTAGACTTGGCACAATGAACATCAGCTCATAAGTTCCTCAGGAAACTCACCCTCCATCTACCCACGTGACCCAGATCTACCATTCGTGGGAGTTTATGAAAACCAATGCAAGTCAACATATTACAGAGATGCTTGCCCATCCATGCTTATTACAACACTATGCCCAATTGCTAAGCTATGGAATCAAACTATGTACATGAAAATGTGGTATTTTCAGGAAAATAGAATCAATTAGAGATTGTCATATTATGCGAGTTAAATGAGACTTGGGAAGGCAAATATTACATGTCTTCTCTCATTTGTGGATCCTGATTTTATATTGATACATATAATCATGAATGTTTATATGATAGGAAAGGGAAGTGAAACTAACTTTGATAGGAACAAGGGGATGGATGAGAGAAAGAACAGGAAGAACTGGGAAGTTAGGTGATATAGAGAGCGGAACATGGTCATATATAATATGAATTTGTATGAAAATGTTTTTTTTTGAAAACCAGCACTATGTACAATGGATATATGTCAATAAAAAAAGAATTAAAATAGAAGTTAATACTTTTCTATACCTTTGAAAATTTCTCCCAACAGTTTATCTAAATTCCCAGAAATACTGATAGAACTATGTAAATATTCTATTTACATATTTAAATTGACATATATTTCCATATGGGATCATACATATATTAGTAAAATTGAACAATTTCTCTTAGTGGCTACTATAGATAAAAATAGGACAAAGGCTTCTAGTGTTGTTTTTTCTCATCTATATCCATTTCATCTTTGGGATTTGGATTGCATGGAACAAAAGCATTCCCCTACAATCTTTTGTAACATCTAGATTCCATGTCTACTTTTTTCTATTCATTTCTATTCATTTATTGGTTGTGACTGGAGGATTACCATCTCAAGACATTTATTAATAAAAATGATATATCAACAAAAGTACAAATTCTTTTAACTTTACTTTCAGGAAAACCTTATGCCAAATTACCCCTGACTACCTAGAGAACATATGCTCATCATGAGTCTACCCTGGTCCCCTGTAGCTCTTGTCCAGCAAATTTAGAAAGTGTTGAATTTACATGGCATAGTCTTTTATGGCTGAAGCTGATTTCTCAGATATGGTTTTTATTACACGCTGGCACACAATGCTATTGTGCTAGCTGTTGCTGGGACAAAACACCCTACCAAAAGGAAAAGAGTTATTCTGTCTTACAGTCTCAAGGGAAAGTTTTATCATAGCAGGGAAAGCCTGGAAGAATAGAGCCTGGGTGTCACATCTTGTCACATTAGCTGGAAAGTAGCAGTATGAGTTAGCTAGCTGGTGAACACCCAGTAGTAATGGACTAATAAATTGCCTCAAGGTCTAGTCCAAGTCACACACCTTCTCCAGCAAGGCTCCACTTTCCAGTGGCTCTATGAGCTGGTTATTGACCATGAGGCTTAATCACAAACACATGAGACTGTGGGAGATAGTTCACTTTCAAACCACCACAGCTGGTGAGTGTGAGAATAGGTATTATATGACAATGTGAAAGTGTCAAATAATCCTTTCAAATGTGGACAGAAGAAAGACTTCAAGGAGACAAAGTAGTAGACATAAATCAATATTAATACCTGGGAAACGACAGCAGCAGAAGACTGGTCTAATGTGAAACTATTAAGGTTGACAGGGCTTGAACAATGCCTCATGCTGGTCATAAAGCTAAGACATAGATCCGCAAACAATGACAGACGCCCCTGTACAGTCACCACCATGATTATTGACTGAGGGGTGAGCAGGATTAATTGGTGACCTAGGGATCACTAATTGGGAATTAATCATTCAATCAGTCATGTTTTCTTGTAGAAATGACTGATAAAACTCACTCTCTCCCACACACTCACACTCACACATGCACACTCAAAATCAAGGGAGCTATGACATTTTACATCAGAAGACAAGTCATAAGTAGTTGATTTGCTTTTCCAGGGGACGAAACCACTGATTCCACAATTGGAAAGACTGCTCAAAATGTCAAGGAAACTAGTAAAGTAATACCTTTCCTTAAATTGACAGTGAGGGATGAACAGGTCCGATCAACCCTTTGCTAAGAACAGATTTAATTGGCAGGGGTCAGGGAATTCCACAGTGATAGAGAGTTCCTTAAGGATGAAAAAAAAAAAAAAAGTCCTCTGAAGAGGAAGGAAACCTGCTTAAAGTAGGTCTGGTGATGTCAATGTCAATCTCCCTCAGTATCTGGCCTGGGGCCAGATCTGCCAACACTAAAGAGATAATGACATCTGGATGGCATATTCCCCACTCTGTAGCATTTTAGAGTATACATTGGTAGAAATGAAGAAATTTTAGGTTCATTTGTTAGCAAAAAAAAAAAAAAAAAAGAAGAAGAAGGAAATGAACTAAACTATGTGTTTATTATTCTCATATGTGTATTTTTCTGCATTCAGAGTGTATAAAATAAACTTTCAGGAAATGAGTCTATTTGGAATTTTGTTACTAATTCTCAAATGTTGAAAAATTATTTCAGTTAAAGACTCAGCAGCTAGAGTTCCAATTATTCTTAAATAACCTACTATGTCTTTTTTTTCTTAATAACCCAGAGGTTCAGGGATTAATCAATATGCTCATGTGATTAAAGAAAAATCATCCATTACCTTTGTTTTGGGAATGGATGCCCTGTTTTTATTAATATTTAAATTTTGCTTATTAAGAAATATTGTCAAACTATGACTCTGTATTGTAAATTGCATAGTGTGAAAACTGTCCAAAATGCAAACACAATGAAGTAAAACACTTGAATCTGGACTTGAAAGTAGCTCCATTTATAGAACATTGTACATGTGGCTGGTAAACATGTTTCTTAATATCACATTTTCCATACAGATATAAGTCAGCTGGGAAGATTGCCATAGTTTCAACCTCAAGGAAATAGACTGACTACATTTTAAAGGGTTCTGTCATTTAGCAAAGTACTTTTTAAGCACCATTGTTTTTAGTAACAAAAACAATTCAAGATGTCATTGTCAAATACAAGTTTTCATTAGTTATTGTGACAGATAATAGAATTTGAAGATGAGACATTTATGTAGAGGATTTATTTGTCAAGTTTTGTGTCTTTCGTGACCCAGGATTTTGAGTCATTCACTCTCAATCTCTAAATTTCTTCCAAAAAGTCTTTCTAAAAGGTTGTTTTATGTTATGATTCATCCCTTTTATAGGACATTGTTGGAGTTTACGTATTTTCACTTTTGTAGTATATGCCACGGGAAGGTGAGTTGAGTACACAGTTTATTCATACAGTTTCCTATGATGGGCGTTCACATTATTCCCAGAGTGTTGTTAGGAAATTCTCACATGAGTCTCTCAATGTGAACATGCAAGTGATTTTCCAAGGTGAGGAGAATCCTGTGATTTGGAGTTTATAGATTTTCACCAGGAGCAGGAGCTAGGCAATGCCAAATTTCTTTGCAGGTTTAAACAAGTTCAATCCCCACTTTCCCCCAAATTAGCAAATTAACACTAATTAATTACTAATTATTCTTTTCTCTTATAGGTACTTTAACCTAATTTCAGAATTATTTGATTGACAACACATATACTGTAACACCTTTGATCATGTAATTTTTGATTTTTTTAAAAAAAATATTCCTTAAACTTTTTTGCTTATTTGTCAAACTTGAGAGTTTTTTTAAAGTCAGTATTTTTAGGAACCTGTCAGATATCATTACTTCAGACTTAATGCTTGTACTCAGTAAAATACCAATTGTCAAATAAGACATTTGTAGAAAAATGCTTCACTTTATTTTTTCGATTCAAATGCACTTATTAATGTGCATTTGAAAAATATCAAAAAAGTGAAAGAGATAAATTATAAAAAATATTAAGAATAGTTAAATAAAATTTAAGTGGTGTGAATTTAATATAATTAAGTTTCATAAATATTATGTTATATCTTATGATAAGATTGTAATAATTGAATGCAATCATAAGAAATAAATATAGACTACTTAAGAATCAAAGCAAATGAATATTAGAGTGTTTCAGGAAATATGTTCAACTCTGACATTCAAATTAAAAATGGATGAAAAAACTCATTATTTTAATTAGACATCATGATCAAAATTTTGCTGTGAGTTTACTGGAAGTAAAAGGATATAATGCTGAAAACTAATCTGTCCAACAACTATCACTAAATTTTAATTTATTAATAGGAAGCTGTCAGAATTTCAACTAGCATAATTAGAATGAAGAGAAATAGTGATGTCCTATAATTCTACCAAGTTTTAGGATAGCCTTTGACCATAAAAAATTTGACTACAATGTTGAATAAGACATTTCACAACTAAAATAAATAGTAATTAATATTAATAATAGCAATTAAATTTGTCATTTTTGTCCATTATAATTTGAAAAATATGGAATCCTGAGTAATAGTCCAACTCCATATAAATATTTTATGTTATCTTATTAGGCTGAATATTCATATATTGTTTTCTTTCCTTTGACTTAAAGATGCATTTTAGAGGTAAGGATTGAAAATGCTTTGTAATATTGCTTATATAAAATATGTGAATAAAAAGCAATTTAAAGGCCTCATTATTTTTTAATGAAACTCACCATTTTAATGTATATGTTTTCTGCAGAGCAATGGATTCTTGATCATATTAGGGCTTTGGAAGAGATAAACTTATTAACAAAAATTGCCCTCAGTCCTATCGGCATTAATCTACTGTATATCTGAATGGATAACTTTATTCCTTACTTGTTTCTTGAAAGAAATGAGCACCTGATAGTGATATGAGAATTTGGGAATCTTTGAGAAGGTTGTAGCCTTATATTGTTATTGGATGGGCAGCAATTCAGGAGTTAGGGTCCCTTACACAAAACTTCCATTGAGTCTGAGGCTTCTGAATCTTTGTCATATAAATTGCAATGAATGAAATCCACAGTCCAGAGCATACAATTTAGAACATTTTTATTATATCATACAAATAACTTAGGAGAAAGAAGGGAGACAGAGCTCTTGATTAACACTAAAGAGGGGATTTCCAGAAATGGAAAAGCCCACCCCAATACTCATGTTGGGGTCATTTATGGGAGTGGGGACTGAACTAGTCAGTCCAGTGCCGATATCAGGTGTCTGGGGTCAGATTTTCTGTGAAAAGGCAAGGCTCTTCTGACATTTCTTGCCTGCAGCAAGGTTGAATAACCTCAATTTCCCCATATAGGGTTAAAAACACTCTTCACTTACACTTTGGGGGTCTTATACCCTTTAATATACCCTCAATAAGGAAAACTAAAACCTTCTCTAGAACATAAGGAGTTTCCATAATGGCTTGAAATATCAAAGACCATAGAAAGAAGCTTGTCCTCCTTTTTTGCTAAAAAGAAGGTTATGCCCAACAAAAAAATATATATTCTAATTATCTATGTTCATCCTCTTTGTTCTGTGTTGCTCTCACTCCTGGTTAGAGAACCTGCTTTAAACAGATGACAGCAAATAACAAGGAGACAGATGACCCATCACAATGACAAGAAATGAGAGCCAAGTGCCTAACAAGAGAGGAGTCATCTATACCACACCCATCAGGGCCTAGGAAACATGACAGAGGAAGTGGTAGATTAAATAGGAGTGCTTCTCTCACAGATAGCCTGAGAAGCTGAGAACCTTTTCCGAGAGATGGCAATAGACACTGAGGAGCCTCGAAAAATTCATCAAAGCAGGAAATTACAGGCTGCTGAGAGCGCCATGTAAGAGCCACAGGGTGGGAGTAAAAGTGAGGGTCACAGGGACTGCGTGCTACATTCATGATCCCATGGTGATTAATGCTAACACCAGTGAGGAGAGCCGTCAGTAGAGTGGGGACTGGAAGAGAGACCAGGAAGATATAACTTGATGGGAATATGACTGATTTGCAATGTGTTCATGTAGTAAAATTCCCAATAAAATATTTTAAAAGAAATGTCCATTACAAAAGTAATCATTTGAAAAGTTTAACAAGATGAACATATAGAATTACTTTATATAAACAGGCATTAATCAGATTAAGAAAAGTTATTTAAGGAAAACAAGCAATGTAAACTTAGGAAAGATATATTATAATAAGTGAGGTGCTACAAATGAACTTTTCCATAATTGCCTGCCCACTTGTTCTTAGATGTAAGTACCAACTGAAGGTCCATGCTCCATAACACCCCTGGGATGAAAAATGATCTCACCTCTTTCTATCACAGATTAAACAGACACTCCATACTCACAGACCATTCTGAATAAAGGCTTTTAATGAAGATTTTTAAGACAGATTTTGGAAAACAGGAGGGGAAATCACTGTGGTGTGTTTGTTGTTCTCTGGGTCAAGTTTCTTCCACCCAAGGTGACTTCAAACTTTCCATTGTTTTCCAAGTACTCTGCCACACCTACTTTCCCAGTATTTTCACTGCACTTCACCCACTTGCTTCCCAGATAAAACTGTCCAAACAGTATGATATATTACATGACTACCCTACACTTACCCACAGCCCCGCAGTTCATGACTTTATAAAAGTTTGCGGTTTTAAGGCTGATCAATACCTACGTAGCCAGAGTTCAAATAATAAGGAAAGATGTCCTTCCTCTTATTACCATACCCCAGAGGCTGAGATGGCATCATTTCATAATTGTATCTTTATCCCCAGGACTAAAATACGAAACCATAAAAATGGCAATGTGGAACTGTCTTTCAGCAGGGAAAAAGAGAAGACATATTATAGAAACTCAATATTGAATTTGCAAAATTAAAGCTGGTCATTAGCCTCATAAAAGGGTATGTTCTCTTTTGAATTCTTACCTTAATACTTCTTAAGGGAATAAGATGGAGAGGAAAATTTCTGTGTTTGATATTTCTCAGTGTAGCACAGGGTATATGAATGAGCTACAGTTATTTTCACTCAATATTACCCTGCAATCATGTATTAAGCATTTAAGCCACCTTAATGCCTGTCTT
Source organism: Orientallactaga sibirica (assembly GCA_036365145.1). Lineage (NCBI taxonomy): Eukaryota > Metazoa > Chordata > Mammalia > Rodentia > Dipodidae > Orientallactaga > Orientallactaga sibirica. Next base: position 9,181,921 of record JAEOAD010000023.1, on the reverse strand, counting down.
CAACATGTTTAAAATTAATTAGGAGAGACTCACCAGCAGAGAAGTGTAATACAAAGTGGTAGGTGCTAAAAAGACATGTAGTAGGAAAATAAAGAGTTCACTTCCAGCATGTCAAAGTCTGTTAGAAAATACCTTTGATCCTTTCTGACTTTAGAGAAGTAAATAGAGCTCTATATGTTTGGTTCATGAACTGACTCCCTTAATTCTAACAATTTGAATACATGAATCCCCCCTCCTAGAAAAATGTCTGGGCTTTAAAGCTGGATGTCACTGGTGAATATTTTTGAAGTTTTCTACACTATTTGTGGAGAAAGGCACTGCTTCCTGATGCAAAGCCTTGGGCAGCTGCAACTCACCACAAGTGCTCTCCCTGCTGCCTGAACTCTTTGAATAAGGCATTGTGTGAAATTCCAACCTCATTAAATCTGCTGTTTAGCTACTCTCTGCAGCCTCTAAGAGTCTGCTGTGGGTCAACCTCCTGCTTGTGAAACCATTTAAGGCAGCAAGATGCCTGAACCATGAGGTGTAACCTAAACCAAAGTCAGACAGCCACATTCTTTACTACTTAAGTAAATTTCAACATTCTTTGCTGATCAGACAGAATTCTTCTTCTGTTTTTATTTGGTACAATCATTTAGACAAAATGTTGCTTTGGTCAAGGCATTCAAAAACATTGGATGGGCCAGATAGTTAAAGAGGCAAAAACCAAACAAACAAAATAAGCTAAATTTTATTTTCACGAATATACTTACAATAGGATAAACATAGTTCCTTAGAAGAGTCTCCTAGGAAATGTGTACCAATTTAATTCTGGAGCAAAACTCATTCGATGACACTACTTGGTCAGATTAATCAAAATATTTTTTACTGTACTGCACTACAATTTCAGAGCAGAAGAATTGCCTCCAGAGTAATCTTACTCTACTCTAAAATAACTCAGGAAGAAAGCAGATGTGTGCCTGACTCTGTGTGTGTGTGTGTGTGTGTGTGTGTGTGTGTCTGAGCATGAATATATTAGGTAGGACAATTTGAAATATGTCTGCTAGAATTGAGACCATATTCCCATTTCATATGATTTGACAGTTTTTGTGCAGTAGCAATCACTATTTTTCTACCCACCTTAGTGACAGTCTCAAATCAATCAGTGACCTAGATGGGAAAGATTTTATAGCCCATTACCCAAGCCTTCAGTCATCCCACTTGTGCTGTGACCAAACTGGTTTTTCAATTCCATAAATAGACTGCTGCTGAAAGTATGATATGCCTGACAGAGATAGCGATATGGTCAGCTTGGAGAGGTCCTGCAGACTTTCCGCAAGCACCGAGGAAATATACTGTAACTTCAATTACTCGTGTCATCTACAGATTTTTCTCAAGTTCAAAAAGTAATAAATTTGACCTACTTAACGTGGCCTATTAACAGCCAAAAAGGAAGTACTAGTGGATTCCTAGAAATACTTTTAAGCTCTTTAAAGTACATGGCTTTTAAAAAGACACTAATCTTGTCAACATTTTGTACGGTTTCATAGTGTAACTAGAACAAAAGCTGTGTGTGGTTTTGCTCATGTATTTTATCACAGAACAGCAAGTCAAATTAGGAGGAAATGAGCAAAGAAATAAACAAATTTACCATGTCTAACCACATCCATCTTAATACATTATAATATGATTTTACAATATATTATAAAGTATTTAAGTTGTCATACTATATAAAGAGAGAAACAGATGATCAAGATTAAATTATAAAGTCAGGTATTTAAATTAAATTTAGGTTGGTTTATAATGATTAAATTTTCCACACATACATTTTTACTTGTAATTAGTTCTCTTTTATCTTTTTTAAAGTTATATATTATTAATCTATTAGTTTATTTAAGAGAGAGGCAGATAAAGAGAGAAAGGGAATGGGCACATCAGGGCATATAGACAATGCAAAGGAACTCCAAATACATATGCTATTTTTGTGCATCTGGCTTATGAGGGTATTGGACTTAACTGCTAAGCCATCTGTCTAGCCCCCTATTTTTTTTTTTTTTTTTGACACAGGGCCTGACTGTAGTCCAAGCTAACCTCAAACTCACTGTCATCCTTACACCTCACCCTCCAGATTGCTGGGATTAACAGTAATTTAATTGGTTTGTATTCTGTATTTTTATATTTATACTATATTAATTTTTTATTATTTTTATTTATTTGTTAGAGGCAGAGAGAGGGAGAGGGAGAATGGGCACACCAGTGCCTCTAGCCACTGCAAATGAACTCCAGATGCAGATGCCCCCTTTTGCATCTGGCTTACATGGGACCTGGAGAATCAAAATGTGGTCCTTAGGCTTCGCAGGCATGTGCTTTAACCACTAACCCATCTCTCCAGCCAGTGTGTTAATTTTTAAATGAAAATTTTGTAATAATAAATGATAGAAAACTCTATGGATATTTTCTGATTCATTAAAGGAATACCTAGAGAACTGACAAACCACAATACCAGAATATTTCCAGAGGAGAATGGAGTGTGAGTCCATTCCATGGGCCAAGATCAGCCTTCGTCACAGTTAGGCACCATCCAATGAGCTAGGGGGCTGGATAGAACAAAGTTTCACAAAAGGATCTCACTGGCTCCATGTCTCTCTCTGTCTCTTTCTTTTTTCTCTAGCCCCCTTCTGTTTCTTTCATCTGGAAACTTCCCCTTCTGCTCTTGGACATAAGAACTACAACTTCTCCAATCAAGGAAGATACAGGATTTGCATTGAAAGTCTCCTAGTTTCCCAGGAATTTGACCTTGATCTAAAAATTATACCACCATTGGGTTCCTTGGTCCTGTAGCTTACATATTTGGACTGTTACATTGTCACCACCCCAAGCTCTCTATTTGTTAAGAAGCCAATTAAGGGACTTCTTATGTTCCATAACCATGTGAAACACTTCCTGAAGCATATCCTCTCTCATGTAAGTCTTCTCTTGCTCTGTGGTAAAAGAAACCTGATTAGCCAGGTGTGGTGGCACACGCCTTTAATCCCAGCACTAGAGAGGAAGAGGTAGGAGGATCATCATGAGTTAGAGGAAGAATCCTAATTAATAAAATGTTGTGTGAATAAAAGTTTAAATCCAATAGACCTGAAGTAGGTGTTATTACAAAGATGCTACATCAATGCAACAAGTGATTGAGGTAGTATAGATGTTAATTGACTAAATAAAATCATACACGAAGGGAAAAACCAATCCCTTTATAAAAACATATCTTTTTTTTTTTTTTTTGGTTTTGGTTTTGCGAGGTAGGGTCTCACTCTGGCCCAGGCTGACCTGAAATTCACTATGTAGTCTCAGGGTGGCCTTGAACTCTCAGCGATCCTCCTACCTCTGCCTCCTGAGTGCTGGGATTAAAGGTGTGCGCCACCACGCCCGGCTAAAACATATCAATTATTAAAAACACATTACTTAGGGGTATTTAATAGTACATTACCATAGTTTTATATATTCTAGATATAATTCATAGATATTTATGAATATAAAGGCACTAATATTTAAAGAATGATACTGCATATATACCTTTCTGTCATTTCACAAAATTCTGAAGACTAGTCATCCAAAGTTATATTTTTAAAAATAAAATTTTCAGTGCCAGGGATGGGATACCTTCCAGTGAGTTGTTGGCCAGGGTGGTCACAGATACCCCAAAAACATTATAGGCCATTGCCAAGGCCTTTGGTTTCCCACCAGGAATAGATGGTAAGATCCTACTGCTGAACACTCCACATACTTGTGTTGTAAGTTCACTGAGAAAATCTGCTGGAGCTGAGCTGAAAGCCTGCTCTATGTGGACCAGCTGACAGAAAGCTGGAAAAAGCTACACTGCATGCAGTTCAATGGGAGAGAGAAAACACCAGCGAAAGTACTCAACAATGAACACTGCAAGCTTTAAATTTGGCCAGCCAGGCCAAATGAGCCAACAGGTGCAATAGTGGCATGTCTGTTATGGGGGAAACCAACTGCTCTCTAATTGGACTGGAGGCCTGCTCCATGGGAGGGAACACATCCCTGATACTGAAAACATATGACAGGGGTAGTCATGAGCCCTAAGGGTGTCATGTCTGCTGGTGTCTCACTAAATGTATATACTATGCTCACCAAACTGCCCAGTAAGCACTTTTCTTAATGTCCACACCCATATATTAATGCTACTCTCACTTTTGGTTAGAGAAGCTTCTCTTTTCAGATGGTGGCAACCTTGGGATAACTCAGATGGCACTATGGCACTGAGAAGTGACAGAGAAGTGCTCAGCACTGAAACATCTCAAACCTACCTTCCAAGGCCCAGGGTCCATTGTGGAAGAGGGGACAGAAAGAATGTAAGAACCAAAGGAAGAGTAGGACTCCTTACAACGTGTTCCTCCAAACACAAAATGGCCTGGATATCCATGACCTCACAGTGCCTGACACTACCTACATAAGACCATCATAATAGAAGGAAAAGATCATGACATCAAACTGAAAAGAGAGACTGATTGAGAGGGAAAGGGGATATGATGGAAAGTGACGTTTCAAAGGGGAAAGTGGGGCGCTGGGAGGGAGGAAAGGTCCATGGGATATTGTCTACAATTAAAGAAGTTGTCAATAAAAATAAATAAATAAATAAGAATTTAAAAAAGAAATTAGTTACAGAGTTTTGATTATATTTCTCTTACAATTAAAAACAGATAGACTCGAGTACATGCCTAAGCAGTATTAAACAAGCATTAATTTAAATTTCATTCTTCCAGGGACACTAATTCGGGTACTAGTGATAATAGGTCATTAAAGCATAGTCACTGTTTGCTCATGGCTTATGATCAAGTTTGGAGTTCTTAAAATAAAATCAGTCATCATCATACAGATGAGCAAGTGAGAGGAACCTAGTTTTATTGTCTATAATGGTTGTAAAGAGGATAAAGTAGTCATATCCACATAGCAGAAATTGAAAACAGCAACACTCAAGAAAATGTCATATGGAATTGTCAAGATTGGTTATTTTGGGAACAAGGAGGTGAGTAGTTGTTCTATTAGCCATTTTTTTTTCCCTCAGTGTCAATCTCATAAATACCAACAGCCAATTTCATGATTCTAATAGAAAGCAAATGTGGAATTTTAGCTTCAAGAACATAACAAAAATATCTTCATATGTAGGAAGATAAATACAGTGTGATCCCACTTAAATGTGAAATCAAAAGAAGTAGAAGTAGTAGAAACTGACAATAGAATGGTTGTTAGAAGAGCCCAGGAAGTGAAGAAAACAGAAAGTTCCTGGTCAAACGTTCAATTATAGGATACACAAGGTTTAGAGAGTCTGTGTACAGTGTGGTAACTATACTTAATAACAATGTGTTGCATATTTGGAGTGTGCAGAGAGAGTAGATTTGAAGTATTCTCACCATAAAAAATAAATTGAAAGAGGTAATTATGTGATGAAAAATTGATGAGAGTTAACTTATGATTGGCAATCATATGTCACCATATATGTATATGTTAAAACATATCGCATTTCTCAAATATATTCTCTATGTAAAATTTTGAGGTTTATCATACCTCAATAATCTGGAAAAATAAATTATAGGTTTTAGGTATTTTCCTAAGGGTTATTCTATCCAATACATTGGTAACAGCAAGATTAGATTTAGGGAAAATATAATACAACATGAGTAGACAGATGACTAATAGAGAGAAGATACAGAAAGATAGATGATCAATATGAAGTTCAGCAAGAGACACATGCACAGAATCATGAGCATACAGAGGTTGTAGCTCTCCATTCATAAGCTTTCAGCAGCTTACACAGGTTGACATAAGAGGCACAGGAACCACAGTTTTATCAACAAAGATAGCTAATAAATGTGTTGGCTCTAAGTACAAAATTTCCTGTAATTGAGTTATTTCCCTTAACCATTTACTTTGCTTTTTTTATGACCTAACTACACGCAATTGTTTTAGAATAGGATCATTAACAATTATGCTTATGACAAGCTCAGTAGCTATTTGAAGGCCTTTACTAAACATGCATGTGGCTGCATTGGACAAAGAATCTGCATCCAATTTGATAACCACAAAAGAAATGGCCAGAATGAAAATATCTTTTGAAAATAGTATTGTGGTTTACCGTAGACTGAACCAAAACTGACAAAAACCTTCATTTTGTTGGAGATATTTAAAGAAAAACAAATAGTTCACTTGAAGACAGCATGCCCAGAAATTGCATGGTCTAATAACATACAGGGAATCATCCAGAAAAGAATAACAGATTTCCTGGACTTTTACTCTCACCAAATACTCATGAGGGGATAGAAGGGTCCTCAGGGGACAGTGTCCTCCACATGAGTCTGGGAGACTGTCTACTGGCCCAATAGTGATGGTCAGGTTTTGAGAGTTTACAACACATTTGAGAAAGAAATACAAACTGATTTGAAATAGTTTAAGGGCTGGTTATTCTAGGGTCTTGCTTAATTGTTTGATAATTTTATTGGGCAATTAAACTGATTGAATTAAATTGAAAACTTATTTTCTAACCACATAGTACAAGTTTTCACATCTTGTTAGCCATTTCAAAGTTTAGAGAGAATATTAAGATTAGTAATTGTGTCAGTCAAATGAAGGAATAAATGAAATTTTCATCATTTATTTTTTTAACAGAAAAAAACCTTCATATAGTCATGTCTACTCTGCCTTCTAGTGATATTAAATTTACTCAATATAGTTATATTTATGATTCTCTTTAATTATGACAGTAATCAAAGATAGAGGAAAATGTCTACAGGGTAAGCTGATGGCCTCAGACCAAACACCCAGCAATGTTAAGTAAAACACATGGATTTCCTTGATTAATAAATGTATTTTCAAATGTACAAGAAAAAAAAAATTTAGGGCATAGTTTTCCTTGCATTTCTTTGAACAGATGTAACATACCTGTGTTGAAACATTAAATATTATAAATTTGTGTATATACATACATACACATAAGCACAAATTCTATATACATATTCCAAACCCACTTAATTTTTTTTTTTTAAGTAAAAGCATTGCTAAGTAGTAGGATGCAGGAAAAATAATAATAAATACAATCAAATAAAGACACATTATGAAATTGGGTGATGGGTAAGTGTGGTTCATTTAATCATTTAATTATACTTTTGTATGAGTTGAAATGTTGTTAAATATTATATTTATTTATTTATATGAGAGACAGAAAAAAAGAGGTCAACAGAGAGAGAGAGAGAGAGAGAGAGAGAATCCACTGAAAATGAACTCCAGACACATGTGCCAGCCACTTTGTACATCTGGTTTTCAGGAATACTGGGGTATCAAACCGTGGTTCTTAGGATTTGCAGGTAAATGTCTTAACTGCTAAGCCATCTCTCCAGCCCTGAAATGCTTTTATACTAAAAGTTCAAAATTAATGAATAAAAGAATAATAGGGTCTAGAGAGATGGCTTAGTGGTTAAGTGCTTACTTGTGAAGCCTAAGGACCCTGATTTGAGGCTTGATTCCCCAGTACCCATGTAAGCCAGATACACAAGGTGGTACATGCATCTGGAGTTTGTTTGCAATGGCTGGAGGCCCTGGTGCACCCATTTTATCTTTCTCTCTCTCTATGTCTGTTGCTATCAAATAAATAAATAAAAATAAACAAAGATTTTAAAAAAGAGTAATAGCATGTATATGCTATAATAAGAGTAAAATAAATGACTAAGGTAGAATTCAACATTATTGGGATAGATTATTTAATTTTTTAAATTTTTGTTTATATTTATTTATTTATTCAAGAGAAATAGAAAGAAAAAGAGGCAGAGAGAGAGAGAGATAGAGAGAGAGAGCATACCAGGGCCTCCAGCTACTCCAAACAAACTCCAGATGCCTGCACCATCTTGTGCATCTGGCTTACATTGGTACTGAAGAATTGAGCCTCAAACCGGGGTCCTTAGGCTTCATAGGCAAGCGTTTAACTGCTAAACCATCTCTCCAGCCCAGGTAATTGAAATTTTGCACAGAAATCCATAGCTTATCAGCATTGAAACTTTTGGCAGGGCTCTTGTTTTCAAAAAAGTGGACTATAATTAATTTTTAGGTGGTTTGAATAAGAAATGCACCCAAGGGCTGGAGACATAGCTTAGTGGTTAAGGCATTTACCTGCAATGCCAAAGGACCTCAGTTCCATTCCCCAGGACCCACATAAGCCAGATGCACAAGGTGGAGCATGTTTCTGGAGTTCATTTGCAGTGGCTGTAGGCCCCGGCATGCCCATTCTCTCTCTCTCTCTCTCTCTCTCTCTCTCTCTCTCTCTCTCTCTCTCTCTGTCTGCCTCTTTCTCTGACTTTCTCTCTCAAATAATTTAATTAATTATTTTTTTAAAGTATTGAAAAAGAAAAGAAAAAGAAAGAAATGTACCCAAGCTTCATGTTGAATGCTTAATCCCCAACTGTTCTGGAAGGGTGTAGAGCATTTGGGAATGTTACCTTCCTGGAGAAAGTATGGCACTGGGAACAGGTCTTGGGTTTTATACTCCAGACACACAGCCACACTTGCTGCACACAGCTCCCTCTGTCTAGCTCTTCCCAGCTGATATGAAGATGTGATACTTAACTGTCTGCTTTTGCCCTGCTTTCCCTGCCATGAAGTTCTCTTTCATCCTGTAAACTAAAAATAATCCCCTTCCTTCCATAAATTCCTCTGGAAGGGTGTTTTATCCCAAAAATGATAAATAGCTGATACAGTATAATATCAAATAAGCTTGTTTCTTATGAGTAAATTATAATGCCTTCATTTCCCCAAGGCACTTAGAGGAAATAACTGTTAAAGACAAAGGATAAGACATCTGGATTTATGCTGTCATATTCTATTAGCTCACTAAGATGCTCAGTCAGCAGATTTGGCCTTGATCCATAATCCTAAAAAGATTGAGAGTGAGATAAGGAGAAAAAAAATTAGAAATGCAAAATATCAACTAAAAAATCATAATGATGTGTCAGACATTTGGAAGCCCTGCCAACTTTGGAGAAATTAAAACAACCACCATCACCACCACAACAAAGTTTGATCATAAAATTTTCAGTCCTAAGAAGTTGCAATACCAATCTCCTCCGCATGTTGGTATGCAGTGGTGATCTGACTGTTCCTAGTGCTCCTACAATGAAAGCTGAGAGGTTGGAAACATAGATGTTTATTGTCTCACCATTGTCAGGAGTTGGAAGTGTGGGGTAAAAGTAGATGGGAATTTTGCTGAAGGATGGGATTAAGAATATGTTCAATACTGTGATGTGCGTCCTTCTGGTTGTCTGTAAGCATCCTTCTCTCATGCACACGTCTCTCCGAGAGCTGTCTTGATCTCCAAAGGTACTCTTTTGTGCATACTCTTGTGTGCATGTTCATCTTCAAATTTTCCTTTCTGATCAGGAAACAATCATATTGGATTAGCATCTGGCCACAATGATGCCACTTTAATCTGATTACAGCTATATAAAAAAAAAACTATCTCCAATTAGTCACAATTGAAGATATGGTGGTGTTGATATCAAAGTATGAATTTTGTGGGGACACACTTTGACACTTGATATTGTGAATTCATCTCAACTCTTTCCACAGACAGTCCACTACCACTTCTCACCTAATTCAAAGATAGCAGCCTTCCCCTCCGGGTAGCGTAGACATTGCTGATTAAAAGACACTTCTACATTGTAGGTTGAGCTGTATACTCACATTTCATTTCCATAAGTTCTCACCCCCGCTTATAGAAAATGAAAACTTATAGAACTAAAGAATTAGTGTAGATGGAAGGCAATCATAGTTAAGTGTTAAAACAAACAAAAAAAAACTTAAATATGTGAGTTGCAATGTGGCCTTGTATTAGAAACTTCCTTAGGATAATTTTAAGTGATGATTTGAGAAATTTTATAAATTAGTGCCACATTTATGCTTTTTTTTTTTTGTGTGTGTGTGTGGGGGTAAGGTTTCACTCTAGCCCAGGATGACCAGGAATTCACTATGTAGTCTCAGGGTAGCCTCGAATTCACAGTGATTTTCCTACCTGTGCCTCCTGAGTGCTGGAATTAAAGGTGTGCTTCATCATTCCCAGCTTTTTCCATCATGCCCAGCTTTTTCACATTTATGCTTTGATTGATGCAAATGATCAAGCCATATATCTATATACCAATTACATGTTATTTCAACTTGAAGATTGTTAAAAATGTATAGTGGAAGGACAAGTACTAATTACTTCTTTTCCAAAGATCTTAATCTAACACATGATCCCAGACAATTCTTGTCCAATGTGTACCTGAGAAGCTAATAGTTTGGACGTCCAGACTTTAATAACTGAGAACTTACATTTCATGTGGAAATCTGTACTGTTCCATTTGGAAACACAATTCTTTATGTTTTATCAATACTTCTAGCATTTCTACAATATACTTTGCAGAAATTCCTTAAGCTTTTCTATGCAATAAGAAGGAAAACTCTAAACTTCCTGAAAGAGACCAACCATGTGGCTACAAATTTGAGCAAATTCAAAAAAATTGAGAGATGGTCCAGAGGGATAACTCAATTATCAAAGGTATTTGCTTGCAAATCCTGATGGCTTGGGTTCAGTTCCCTAGCACTTGCATAACGTTGGATGCACAAAGTGGTGCATGCATCAGGAGTTTATTATCATTGGCAAGAGGCCTTAGCCTGCCAATACCCCTTCTCTATCTCTGTGTGTGTGGTGTGTGTGTGTGTGTATGGTGTGTGTGTGGTATGTAAGGTTCTTTCTTTTTTGCTTTGCAGAAGACAAACTTTTTTGTGGAAGATATCCTCACCCCACACCATTCTCGAAGAGGCAGTGGGTGGCATGTTAATGAAGCCTGGAGTTTAGAATCTAGTAACCTTAAGATTGAATACTAAATAACAATCCACACCACAATTAAATGAGAATGTGAAGGAAAGATATATGTGAGAGATAATGCCTTCATGTATTGGGTTTTCAAAAAAAGTTTACCTTCCATGAAACAAAAATCTCTATTCAGACCCAAATATATTGACCCACAGGCACTTCCCTGATTAATATAACACCCCTTCCCAAAAGCTCAGACAACATTGTGGAAGAAGAGGTGAAAAGAGTATAAGAGCCAGAGGAATGGAGAAGTGCTGTGGAATGCCATGTTATCTTCTCCACATGGTATGGCTGTAGATTTTATGAAGTCACAGTGGCTGTCATTATCTGTACAAGGTCTACACAACATCAAGCCCATCAAGATTCCATCAAAGATAAAGAAAGAGGGTATGGGACAACTACCCCTACCCAAGCAGTTATTGGTAGTTGTTGTAGCTACCTTCTTACAGATGGAACAAAATTACTTGGCTTGAAACAGCTTATGAGAGTAAAAATTTTATTTCAGCTTAGAGACTTGAGGAGAAGCTTCATGGTAGGGAAAGCATGGTTCAAGCTGGATGTTGTCCCATATTTCAGTGGAAGTGTTCTCAGTACTGGGCTTGTAGCTGGGCTAATAAACTTTAATGAACACCCCCAGTGACACATCTCCTGTAGCAAGGCTTCACCTACCAAATTGGGAACTCAGTATGAAGCTTAATGACAAACAAATGAAACTATTGGAGACACTGTACATTCTAGTTATCGTAGTTCACCCTTGGGCCCCATACACTGATGACCATCTCATGATGCAAAATGCTCTCTGTCTAATTTTTAAAATCCCAATAGTTTTTCTTAATTCCAACACTATTCAAAAGTCCACTGACTGAAGTCTCATCTAAAACTCAAGATAGTCTCTGAATTGTGAGTCTGTAAAATCACAGCAGATGTTAAATACATCCAACACATAATAGCACAGACTAATTATCCCCACTTCCAAACAAAAGAAGGAATTGTACATGACAAGTAACATTGAACCAATGCAAGATAAAAAAAACAAGCAGGGAGAGCAACAAATCCTGTTGGACTTCTGGAGCCCACAACAAAATCTCTGGGCTCCAAATTCTACCCCTTCCTGGGGTGTTGCTGGCTTCCTGGACAAAGCCACCTGATCCAGAGTGAACAGGTCTCTTTGGAAGCCACCCCATAGTCCTGGCATCTCCATAATCCTCGGGACTCCATTGGAACCAACAATACATCTTCAAGGATACATGCCATAGCCTCTCATGCCTTCTATGCAGGTACAATGAACCTGCTCTACATCAACTGGAGAATCAAGGTGGATTTGAGGAACAGCAAAACTACTTCAGCATTCTTTCTTCAGATCTCTCCTTTGAGAGGAAACTCAGCACTGTTGCTACTACCCCAGTGCACAACAGCTCACCCGGCCCCTATGGTGGTACTCTCTTATGCATTTGCAGCTGCATCTAGCTGCAGTCTCTGGTCTGAAACTTTGATTTTTTTTTTTTTTTTTTTTTTTTCTGTGCCAGCTTTATATCTTTCACATCCTTCTTGTCTTACAAACACCAGTCCATCACAAATTCAACTTTGCTTGAATTCTCAGACATGAGCCAAACATCCAGTATCTCATACAAATTTCTTCTAGTTCATTTTTAATAATATTATTCCCTCCTCTGAAATCTCATAAACTGAGCTTTTCCGGTACATAATCCTCTCTTTATTTAAGTCTTTTACCAACTGCACTAGATAGCCTAGATTGCTGGGATGAACTTCCAGACCAGACACTGTTTTGGAGAAAGGGAATTTATTTGAAGCTTACAGATCTGGGAGAAGTTTCATAATGGCAGAAGTAGTTGTGCTTCTTTCACAGGACCAAGCAGACAGAAAAAGAGAAGCCAATAACCACCACAAGCAAGCACCCTTCAGGAACTCTAGGCAGAACTCAGACACTTTGCAAATCTTTAGACTGGAATTCCAAATCCACCACCACACCTTAGGGATGGATCCAGGATCCACCCAGTGACACCTCCTCCAGCCAGGTGGCTGCAGATCTAAATTACAAATGTCAATAAAATCCTAAATATACTAGAACCATCCATTCAAACTACCACATTCCATCCCGCCCCCAATACATTCATAATCATCTCACATTGTAAATTGTATTCAGTCCATCTCAGCTCTCACTGGGATAGACCATTATGCTCTGCCCACAGAAGTACAAGTTGTCTCTTACTCCAAAGTTCCTAATCATGCCATATTGCTCCTACAGATCAGTTCCAAATACTGAAAACCATGGTATTGTTGAAGCAGTGGAACCACTCCTTGGTACCAATTTTCCCCTTGCAATTACCTTCTCATTGCTAAGACAAAACAAGCAACCAGAAGCAGTTTGTGAAAGAAAGGTATTTAAATCAGTTTACATTCTTTTAAAAAATATTTATTTATTTATTTATTTATTTATTTATTTATTTAAGAGTGACAGAGAGAGAGAGAGAGAAAGAGAGAGAGAATGGGAGCACCAGGGCCTCCAACAAGTACAAAAAATTCCAAATGCATGCGTCACCTTGTGCATCTGGCTTAGGTGGGTTCTGGGGAATTGAGCCTCGAACCAGGGTACTTAGGCTTCACAGGCAAGCGCTTAACCGCTATGCCCTCTCTCTCCAGGCCTAAATCAGTTTACATTCTTAAGGCAAAGCTTAATCGTGGTATGGAAAGCATGGACAGGGCTACACATCAGGGTGGATGTAGTCTCAGTAATGTGTTTAGAGATATTTAATAAAGCTCAAGGTCTGCACCAAGTGGCACATCGCCTTCAGCAAGACTCCATGTCCCAAATTGCCACCAATTTGGGACTAAGAATAAGGCTTAATCTCAATCACATGAGGCTATGGGATACACATTATGTTTCAATAACCATAGTAATTAATGGTTGATGGAGGAGCCACTGTTAAATTATATGTGCTCTCGTAAATAATCTCCCACCCATGTTCATGCAGGTAACCCTAACTAAACTCGGTGGGTTGCACAAATACAGAATAAAAAGTAAAAGCATCACTGAAGACAGGTTTTGATGCTGAGATGAACTTTCAAATCAGGCATAGTTTTAGAGGAAGAGATATTTACTAAAGCTTATAGAACCAGGGGAAGTTCCATAATAGCAGAAGAAGCTGGCCTGTTTTTACAGGTCCAAGCAGAGAGAGAGAAGCAACAGGCAAAAAAAAGAAGAAGAAAAAAAAAAAAAACGGAAAGGAAAAAATAAAGCCACACCACACAGCACACTTCAGGGACTCCAGGCAGAATGCAGGCACTTTGCACATGTTTAGATTGGTGATTCAAATCCACCAGCACACCTTAGTGCTGGACCCTAAAATCTGCCCAGTGACACCTACTTCACCGATGTGGCTACAGATTTAAATTACAAATTGTAATAAAGTCCTGAATAGATTATGGGTCATTCATTTAAAATATCATAGGTCTCAAAAAAGAGGGACTATCTGGAAAGCAGAAGGGGTGCAGTGAAAGGGTACATGGGGGTGGGGAGAATAAGAGAAGGTAATGGGTGAGGATTATGATGAAAATACACAATATACACATTCAAAAACTACCAATAAAATATGTTGTTATAATATTTACTTTGATGTTACTTGCAAGAGCTCTCAAGAGTGTATTATTGAGTGCCTGGCATTTAATTTGTTTTTGTAAATATTCCTCATGCTATGAAGTATCCCATTTCTTCTAATGTATGTTTTCTATCCTAAATATGGCCTATATATAAATGTATTGCCTTAGCAAGTGGTAAAAAATATTGACAGATGATTACTAATCAGTATAAATTCTAGAAAGTTAATATTGATATACCTTATTTGGAAAATTTTAGGAAAAATGTCAATATTTTTCATTTATATTGATTTCATGAAAACTCATGAATTTCTTCTGAAAACTGATCAAACATTTCATAAAAATCAATGTAATTCACATAAATGTGCAACTTCTAAGACATGTTTATAGAATTGTGGTATAGATGTGTTTTATTAATAATATTACATCTGTACTCATTTGATCCTTGTTAATTGAGTCTTATCTTGATGAAAATATGCTTTGTTAAGATGCCTACCTATTGGAAATGATTCTTTGTCCATAGAATGAAGTTAATTTAATTTTGTAGACAATTCCCAAAAAAATAACAACTTTATTATTAAAGAAATCTGTAAAATTTCAACAGTGCTATTACCATGTATGTATGTGTGTGCATATGTGTATGTCTTTATGTGTGTGTGTGTGGGCTGCTTGTTATATGTTGGTCTGTGTGTGTGTACATGTGTGTGTGTATGCATTCATGTGTTTCTGTGTGTGTTTATGCCTATGTGGAGGTGAATAAATCATTCTCCATCTTAGTTTCTTTTCATTATTATTTTTATCTATTTATTAGCAAGCAGAGAGAGACAGAGAGAAGACAGTCAGCCAGATTCAGAACAGATGCACCAAGTCCTCCAGCTGGGGCCTCAAGCTACTGCAAAGGAAGTCCAGATGCCTGTGTCACTTTGTGCATATGACTTTATGTGGGGACTGGGGAATCAAACCTAGGTAGTTAGGCATTGTACACGAGTGCCTCAGCCACTGAGCCATCTCTCCAGTCCCACCTTAGTTTTTCAGACATGTTTTCCACTGAATCTGGAGCTCACTGATTCAGCAAACACTAGGGATTCCCTGCTTTCACCTAACAGCACTGGGATTATAGCACCTGCTACAGAACCCACCATTTAGTTCAAAACTCGCTTACTCCTCCTTGCACAAGAAGCACTTTACCAACTCAGCTCCAGTAACTGTTTTAATAAGGTCCCATGAGCTTATGGTTGGGTCCCTTATTTAACACTTTTGGTATTCTGTCTTTAAAATTATATATCTCTATCTATCTATCTATCATCTATCTATATATAATCTGTCTGCCTCTGCCCCAGCCCCTCTTGCCCTATCTTTCTGTCATCAAGGAAAAGCTTTGTGAGTACACTGAGGAGACAACTCTCTGCAAGCCAGGCAGAAGTCCTTATCAGAAGACAGCCATGTTGACACTCTTATATCTGATTTCAGTGGCCATGCAAAAGACACAGCTTTCACCTCAAAGAAAATAAGAATTTATTCTGGAGCCAATGTGAGTGACCGTGACCCAGGAACACAGATTTAGGTTACCCCAAATTCCATGTTCTAACATGTTAACAATTTCATGAAGGTTTTATAGTTACTGAACAAAAGAAAGTCATAAATTAAGGCACATTTCAAATGCATTGGCTGCCAGACAGATGGGATATACACAAGGGGGAATATCCACTATAGGGCTCAGATGCTATCTGATGACATTCTAGTCTTCGGGTTAGTAGAAGCTGGGGTCAGTTCTTGCATTCTAAAAATGGTTAAACCTGATCACCTGATAGTCACCAGGATGCTAGTTCAGACAAAGAGGTGGGCAATAAATGGCTATTAAGGGGCTGAAGGTAGCCTCGGGTAATTTGTCTCTGACTTGCAGCATTCCATCTCCCTGTGATCACAGGAGCTTTATCAGTCCATTCAGCCTTGCTGGATGTAGGTGCAGAAGATAGAGCTGTTTTCTGGGAACATTGGATTACAACAGCCTCCAATTTGTGACAGAGTATACTTTTTAAATTATTTATTTATTTGCATGCAGAGAGAGAGGGGGAGTTAAGAGAGAATGGGCATGCCAGGACCTTCAGCCACTGCAGATGAACTCCAGATACATGTGCAACTTTGTGAATATGGCTTTAAAGGGTATTAGGGAATCAAACCTTTAAGTTTTGCAGGCAAGTGCCTTAGCCATTGAGTCATCTCTCTAGCCCCAGAACACATTTTTGTTTTTGAAGTTACAGTTTGTGATTTTTTTTAATGGCAGTCTGAACAGACTAATTTACCTTCTAGTATATATATATATATATATTTTTTTTTTCCTACCAAAGCTCAAGAATCTGTGCTTGTGCAACAAATGGCCATGACATTGGAGAGCGATAGGTACCACTGAATCAACAGATTATGGAGGAGGTTTATATTATAAATTGATCAATATCATTTCTCATTAAAAATAATCAGATCAAAATTATACATCTAAAAGAATGCTATGTTCTATCAAAACAAACCTTCAGTCAAAGTTTGGAAATTAAGACCTAATCTCTCCATGACATATTAGCTCTTTTCTGATTACTAAATATTGTTACTCAAAAAAACCCTCCCTTAATTAATCTACTTGTGCTTGTGAGCAAATATCTGACAGGAAGCAGATTAAGAAAGAAAACCACTCATTTTGACTTAAAGTTCCAGAGTCCATCATGATGTGGAAATCATGGCCACAGGAGTAGGAGGCGGTCCCCCAGTGTTAACTATGAGGAAGCAAAGGATGAACCAGAAGTGAGTCTGGCTATAACACTTCAAAGCCCACTTCTAGTGATCTACTTACTCCAGCAAAACTCCACTTCCTAAAAGATCTACAACCTTCCGTAGCAATATCCTCAGCTGGGGACCAAGGGTTAAAACACAAAAGCCTAGTAGGAAATATTTCACATTCAGCAACAATGAAACTTATGGCATTAGTTCTTGCCACAATGTATCACTATGGATAATATATAAGTGGGTTTGTTGAGTGTTCGATTTATTTTTAACAAGGATAAATTGGAAAGTCATGAATGAACAGAAAAATTCTCATATCCTGTAATTTATTTTGTACTTAATTCAATCAAGAAGAAATTGTATTATCTTAGAAGTACAGTATTAAATCATCATTTTAATTTCTCTTAAATGAAAAGAACTGAGTCAAAGTTCACATTTCCTTACTATGGATGTATTGAAGAGATGTGTACAAATTTCAAGCCATAAGGCCTCTATCACACAGAGCTATTAAAGTTTAAAAAAAAAAAAAAAAAAAAAAAAAACCTTAGAGTGGGTTCTAAGTAAATAAAACTTATATTCTTATTTAAAGGGGAAATTTGAAGACAAAGAGTGATATGACAGAGAAGAAAATGTGTGAATACCCATAGGGATATGCCATTACAAGAAGAAGAAACCTACTGGGCTGATGTAGCACTTAGCCAAAGATCCTGAATACTGTCTGCCATCATCAGAACTAGACAAAAACAATGCAGGAGGATTTGATGTTGTGTTTCAGGAGGATCATGGAATGTCCAACAGATTCCAAACTTCTAGTTTCCAGAACTGTCATACAATAAAGGTTTGCTGTCTTAAACTACTCAACTATAGTTCTCTGTGTTGGTAGCCAAGACAAAGTGAAAACCTCATTGTAAAATAAAATTAACATAAAGTTATGGCATGGCTTCCAGATTTCTGAGAGATCAAATTTCATGAAAAAAAAAAAAAAAAAAACAGAAACATAAACATAGTCAAAAATGCATTGATTATAATAGTAGTGCTGGGTTGGTATAAAAAAATAAATTTCCTAGAAAAATTATACATATAGGAGAACACAAGTGAATATAGTGAACAAAGTTCATCAGAATACGCTTTCATCAAAACATTTTTATAATCAGCAATACATATTTTTATATCATTAAATCTATCCATTTTTTAATTTCCTAAGGTAAATATCACTTTATATGAGACTGGAAACTGAATGAAATTTAGCTGGCTCTTATTTTGGAGACAAAGCAGCACTGTATTTAACAGGGTTTCTATTGTTATCATTGGTATGATTCATAACCAAATGCTGAGAACTAAAGTTTCTTCATGTACACTGTAGCAGACAGCTTCAGGTTCACTGAGATGAACTTCCAGACCGGGCATAGTTATGGAGGAAGGGATATTATTTATTGAAGCTTACAGATCCAGGGGAAGTTCCATAATGGCAAGAGAAGCGGCCTGCTCTCCACAGGGCCAAGCAGAGAGAGAGAGAGAAACCAACCAGCCACCACAGCACACAGAGCAAAACTACAGCCAAAAGGTCACACAGCACACTTCAGGAACTCCTGCTAGGCACATTTGCATATCTTTACAATGGAATCTCAAACCCACACCATTAACACCGGCCCCCAGTGACATTGCCTCTAGCAAGGTGATTGCAGATGCAAACTATAACTAGTAAAACACTGAATATATTGGGGGACATACATTCAAACTACCACATTCCGCCCCTGGCCCCCAATATATTTAGCTCCTGGCCCCCAATAGATTTATAACTATCACACATTGTAAATTGTACTCAGTCCAATTTCAAAGGTTCTCACAGTCTTGACCAACTTAAGATAGTGAGTCCTGTAAAATCAAACAAGTTAAATACTTTCAACATGTAAAGGCACAGAGTAAACATTTTAACTGTATAAGGAATAGCAAGGAGAGACTAGAACAAACAAACTCAAACCACCATCAGCAATCATCAAACTTCTGCAGTTCAAGTTCAATATAACCAGAGACTCACAGTCTGTAGGTTTTCCAATTTCGCCCCTCCAGCTTGGCAGAGTCGCCAGGGAAAACTTTCATCCCATGCCAACACTGCACTCCATGGTAGCCCTTTTGCACAGTCCTGGTATATCCAAAACATCTTCAGGTCTCCATGCAAACCACGGTCCATCTTTCAAATGGCTCTTCCAGCCTATTCCTCAGGGACTTCATGCCCTGCCTCATGCCGCATCTCAGCAGCGGCTCCTGGAACTGTGTGCAATTCATGAACATTCCATGCATTTTTCATATTTCCAAAACTAATACCAGGTGTGCAGGACACAGCCATATTCTTAATCCAGGAACGAAATAAATCATAGCCTTGAAAAGCAGGTTTCTTCTCCAGTCAACTCTTTCCAAGAGTTTGCATTTCTAATAGTCTTTCCTTAGGCATCCTCTCCATTGTTTTAATGTAAAAGCAGTCTAGCCACCTTCCTTCCACCTTCCTTAAGATTGCTAATGTGTTTGACAATAGCAGCTCCAGTAACCTAAAACCAGTCTCAGTGCTTCTACTTTTAACTTGCTTGAGGTTTTCCAACTTAAAATCTTAAAATCTCAGTCCGATATCTTTAGCCAAGCACATCAGTCCATTACAAGTTTAACTTTGATCAAATACTCTGGGCCTGGGCAGCAGAATGTAGCCATCCCTTATGCCAGTAGCCCAGTTCCAACAAAGTCCTCTGCCATCTTTCCTTCCCCTTAGAAAGCTCATAAGCCAAGACTCGAAGTTCAATACTGTCTGCACTTAGCATTCTCAAACTCTCATCAGAAAACTTGGCTTACCACTCCAGAAGGCATCTTCAGTTGCAAGCACCAAGTCCATGCCCATTCCTCCAAAACAAAGGTTCCAAAAGATGAACATCCACACGATCTGGTTCATCTCACCCCACACTCCTCCGTACCACTTTACTGTAGCAGACAGCTTCAGGTTCACTGAGATGAACTTCCAGACCGGGCACAGTTATGGAAGAAGGGATATTATTTATTGAAGCTTACAGATCCAGGGAAGTTCCATAATGGCAAGAGAAGTGGCCTGCTCTCCATAGGGCCAAGCAGAGAGAGAGAGAAACCAAACAGCCACCACAGCACACAGAGCAAAACTACAGCCAAAAGGTCACACAGCACCCTTCAGGGACTCCTGCTAGGCACATTTGCATATCTTTACAATGGAATCTCAAACCCACACCATTAACACCTTAAGACTGGCCCCCAGTGACATTGCCTCTAGCAAGGTGATTGCAGATGCAAACTATAACTAGTAAAACACTGAATATATTGGGGGACATATATTCAAACTACCACATACACCATATTAAAAGGGGCAACTATCATTTACAAAAGAGTGGCAAGACACCTTCCAGTGCATTCTTTGATCTGAACAGTACCAGACTCTCTACTTTATAAGTAGAAAACTATTTGCATGCATATCATTTTCCCCTATGGATTTGAAGTCTTTTAAATGACTCTGAAGCAATGATGAAACATACATAGTTCAAAGTTCTCCAAGACACTGGAATTTTTCAGCTTTCTTTTCAAAATGCAACCATTTCAACTTTAGAACTCGTCATTCTCACTTATATTTATAAGCAACCAAAGCTACCTCAGCATTATTACAAAAATGCATGCCAACTATAGCAAAAAACTGCCAAAGTTAGGGTGGCATTATAGCCTCTGGTACATCTTTCTAGCTTTTCAGGCACACATGTGCTCCTGCACACTTGAACACCAACACAAAAACAGATTAATGTTAATTTAAGGTTCATTGTTCATTCCTCACTGAGATTATTTTAATACCTAAACTCAATTTGTTACCTAACTTTCATTTCAACGTAATATCCACCATCATTCTCTCTCTCTCTCTCTCTCTCTCTCTCTCTCTCTCTCTCTCTCACACACACACACACACACACACACACACACATCTCATGTTTTGTCAAAGGTGTTTTAATAATAGCAGAAATCTGTAATTACTAAATACATACTGTTGACAAAATTAACATTCACCTAAGTTTGATTATGCACTACATACTGTCCCATATATATGTGTATATACATATATATATATATATATATATATATATATATATATATATATATATATATATATATGTCTCAATGGAGCCACACAGTGACCCAAAGACATGGCAAATATAGAGCTGAACCCCAGCCATCTGACCTGTCATTGGTGCCTCTCCTTATCTAAGCATATTTGTTATTCATTCATGTGCTGACAGAGCAAGGCAGGCAAAAACACAGACACAGGAGGAATACACAATGCCTTTATTTGCAAGAAATCTGCAGCTGGAGATATTTTCTGCCACTGCCAAAAGAAATGCTTCGTCTGTGTGAAGTGAAGTGGGTGCCTCAGTATGCCCTTCGGCACTCTGTTGCTTCTATATAAATAAGGAAGGCAAAGGTTAATGTGTTGGAAATCTGAATTCTGACCTTCACTGTATATCTCTGTACACAAACATATAAAGCAAAAGTCCTAACACATGGAATGAGCCTCTCCTTCTCATCTTATGATTGAAGAGGAAGGATAAAATGCCTGTGCTTCCTAAGTGCAATGACACTGCAGTAGATGCCTGGGTTACAAAGCATGGTAGTCATATTCTCTCTTGAGATTTCAATTATAGTGGGACAGAGCTGGTGAACTCTTAGCCTAACACACATTTAATGTGTATGATTTGATAAGTTTGGACAATTTATGTTGATGGACATCAGAAAATGTCACCTCTAAATTTGCTGCTCTGGAATTTTCAATATTCTGAATTGAAAACTCTTTTAAAGCAGCACATGTAAGAAACACACCATAATCCCCATTGTTGGTCATAAAAACGGGGAGCAAACTTTCCAAGTGAGAGATCATCTCCTTTCAATAGAAAGAAAGTATGCATTCTCATAATCAAGGAGCAGTGACTGTGACACAGTCACTTCTGCTCAAACACATCTTGCTAAAACAGTTCTTTGGGAATCGAGAGATGGCTGAGCAGGTAAGAAGACTTGTTTCAAGTATGAGGGCCTGAGAAAGGCTGAGATCACCAGAATTCAATTGCCTAGAACCCACACAGTTTGGCATGACCATATACTTCTAAAATTCCAGTCCTGCAGAGAGCAGACCAGAGGAATCACTGAGGCTGGTGAAAGATGACATCTCACAGCAGAGCATATTTATAGATTATCTGCCCCACAGAAACACACAAATGAGAGATCCAGGAAGGACATTCAATGTTCTCCTCTGACCTAAGTATGTGTGCTCACAAAGACACACACAAACATCTACATACATCAAACATAAACACACACACAACACACACACCCTACACTACACATGTAAGAAAATAAATCTAGTTTTTAAATTTTGTTAGGCTTTTTTTTTTTTTTTTTTTCTACAACTGCTTGTTCAAAATTCAGATTTTCCTAGCTCTTCAGATAATATGAAACTTGCATTAAGTGTCTGTTCATGGTCTTCTCTTGTCCATCTGTCTTATATTAAGTGTATTTGCACAACCATCCAGGAACCATAAAGGAATGAAAGTAAAGCTTTGTTTCCCTACAACACACATCTATATATGTAATTATCACTGGAGAGAAGGTACAACTGTAGCCACAAACCACTTCTGAAAGTCTCTTTTTCTTCTGTGGCTTTGATGATTTCTGTGGAAAGAATACTTCTTATGAAATCTACATGCAGTAAAGTCATAAGGACTCCAGAGAGAATTGCCAACAATAGACAGTGTGTTGTAGTGTAGAGTAGAACCCCAGAACTTAACCTATGCAGGATATTTAGGTCTGCGTACAAGAACTCCCATGTTCCCTCCCCTCAGCCCTTAGTACACATCATCCTGTCTCTTTTCTGTGTCTTTGAAGACTTTATACAACTCATATGAATGGAATCATATAGTATTTAACCTGCTGTAACTGGCTTAATGCCTAAAGCAACCAATGTGATAGGAGTAATACTTACAAATATATATATAATATATTATAAATATAATTTATTAATATATTATAAATATTATATATATATATATATATATATATATATATATATATATATATATATAATATTTTTACTGAGTACCTGGCAGCAGAAGCAGAAATGTTACCCAGACTGTTACCTAGACTATATATATATAGTATATATATATATATATATATATATATATATAAGAACCCCTATAACAATACCAAAATAATACTTGACTTTTAAAATGGGCATAGAATATAAACAGATAATTTTCAAAATTAGGTATATAAGTAGCTGTAAATACATGAAATATCAGCAATTATTAGGGAAATACAAATCAAAATCACAATGAGATTTCAGTGCATACCTTTTGGTATATGTATGATTATGAATTTTTAAAAATACATTTTATTTATTTATTCACACCTGTGGGTGATGGTTTGTGGCCACTGCAAACTGTGGCTTGGCAATTGAACCCAGGCCAACAGGCTTTGCAAACCACCATCTTTAATCATTAATCCATCTCCCAAAATACCCAAACTATATTTTATTTATTGTTTATTTTTAAAAAAAAATGGGCAAAAGAGAGAGAGAGAGAGAGAGAGAGAGAGAGAATGGGTGCGCCAGGGCAAAATACCTGTACACTGTTGCTGGGAATTTAAAATGGTACCACTGCTGTAAACAATATATATGATGCTCAAACAACTGTAGATCTACTGTTGCTCCAGATATTCCACCTCTGAGTCTACATCTAAAAAAAAAAAAAAGGTAATATTGAAACTTTGTGATGTCTGCACACTCATGTACATTGTAGCAGTGTTTAAAATAGTCATGATATACATGCAAGGTAAATGTCTGTTAATGTGTGAGTAGATGAGTGGACTATACAAACACAAAGAAATATCTTCCAAAGGCAATATTTAAATGCACCTGGTGGCATTTCTCTATATCTAGTGAGCTAGACCTTCCTGGGGCACACACTCTTAATTTTGAGTTCCGTTTTATTGTGTGTACTATGATAGAATGTGGCTTCATCCCTGGGAGAAACAAAACCCAGACAAGAGAAATTATGATAGTCTTTTTTTAAAGAGATGACTGTAAATTGAGTGTTGAAATTACTGAGGGCTTAACTATGCTTCAGATAGAAAAAAAAGTATTTTAGGCCGAGGAGTAATTGTATAGAAGAAAGAAATTGCTGTGTTTATTTAAAGAAGACATGTTACCAACTGTCATTTACATATGGTAAATAATACAGAAGTAGGGAAAACAGAACCTAACAAAGATGCTAGGAACGAAATCATCGAGAACTTTGCATAGTGTGCCAAAGGTCTCTGCTCATAAAAAGGAATATTTCTCAATATGTATACTCTGGAAATGCACTCAGGAAATGGTACATAATGTACTAAGTTTTAAAAGAGAAAATAGAAATTAGTGTGCTAATGCATTAGAAAATTCTAGGGTAAGTGAACTTATTAAATTTTAACACATTTCGTAAATGTGTTGCTCAAATTTATTTGCCCACGAAAACTTAAGTAATTTTTTTTTTATTGAAAAACACCATGCATGCCATGACAAATGTGTATTTTGTATAGCTCTATGCATAAAGGAAGAAAAAAAGTAGAAAACACCTCAACATCTCTCTTTTTTGTCCCCTGTAAATACTACTCTAAATACTCACCAAAAGTTCTTTTATATAACATAAAATGTACTTTACTTCTACTTTAAAAATGTGCTTGAAATTTTGCAGTAAATTTATTTTGAGTTAGTTTTATTTGACACTCTTGCTGCTATGAGTAGTTACAGTAAACTCATTTGAATTGCTGTATAGTATTTTATTTATGAACCTACAACCATCTAGATAGTACTCATTTGAAGTCATAATCCACAATCCTAACTTAATCATATATACATATTTTTAATTTAGAGCCAAATTACTGAATGCTATGGGAGGAAATATACATCCTAATAGATTCCACTGGATTGATTATTTCCGCAAAGTCTCTTCAAGTTTATTCTGCCACGAGACAAGTTATAGTTATGTTGTAACACGTGTCTCACAGCCAATGATGTTGTAAGACTTTCAAATTTAAAACATTTATGTAGTTGTTTTTGTCATACTTTGAAGTGTTCCATTTGAATTTTCCCTAACTAATATTGAGGTAGCACAATCAGGCATATAATTTAGCCATTCGCATTTATTTATTTATTTATTTATTTATTTATTTATTTATTTATTTATTTGGAAAGGCCTCTTTTTATGTCTTGTTTACTTTAAAATTAGGTTGGTGATTCTTCTGCTTGATTGGTTGACTTTTACATTTCTTTCTATTGATTCCTAGGAGTTATTTAAATATGATGCAAATTAGTCCTGTCAGTTATGTGAATTATAAATATTATTGTTCATTATGTTGCTTTGCTTTATAGTTTTTTAATGTTATCATGTTTATGACAAGAAATTTCCATAGAAGAGATATTAATGGAAGGTGAGGTAGGAGTACAGATATGTTCTTAATACATTCTTAATAGGTACATACAATTAATATATCTTCTGTTTATTGAAAAAGGCATTTACTTTATGCTCTGCAATAAAATTGTCTTGTAAATAAGTTGTCCATGTGTATGGCTCTATTTCTAAATGATTCACCCTGGTTCATGGCCTGTTTTCACAACTATATGCTAACATACCATAGTATTTTAATGTATGTATCAATAACCTTGAACTCCTAGTACTCTGACCCCTGTTTTTCATACACTGGAATTTTAAGCATATGCCACTTAGCCAAATGTTGTGGAGAATATTTTGGAAAAAGATACACAAAACACACACACACACACACACACACATATCCATATATATATACATATATGGATACGTACATTAATATATGTATATAAAGGACCTAATATCATCTATATTATATCATATACAATAGATAATATTGATGATAAAACTAATCAGTTTTCATATAATATGATAATATATTATATGATATATATTATACCATATATATTATATCATATATAATATCATATATATGATATTAGGTCCTTAAACTCATAAAACCATAATCTTCACTCTAGTCATATTTTGTATTTACTTGCAAATATCTTAAGCATCTTTTTTTTTTTAGATTTACTGTATGTATTTTATGTTCCTCATACTATTTTCATTATCTAAATTTAAATGCTGTTCTGTCTTTTATTATTGGTATAAGCATCCATAGTCAGTGTTAAATACTGGCTTTATAGCCAATGATAATTACTAAATATATTAACTAATTCTAATCATGCATGTGTAGGTTCCTTTGGATTTTCTATTTCAGAATAATGTAATCCTTGGGTGAGATTGATGCCATCTCATTAATCCTCCTACAGTTTTGCTTTATATTGCTTCATAAACCAAGCAGGGCTGTTAATAAAATGTCTAATGGAAAATATGACATAGGGTATTATTGTTATGTTTTAATTCTCAGGAAACTGTTTTGAAATGTCATCATTAAATAGATACTTGGAAAAGAATCTTTTTAAATATCCATCACCAAATTAAAGAATTCTTTCATATCCATAATAGGTCAAAATTATTACTATGAGTTAAGCCTTATTAAATGCTTTAGAATTTTATATGATCATTGTACTTGTTAATATTTTATGTTAAATGGATATTAATTAACTTTGATATTAATAGAACTGAAAATTTATGCAAAACACAAATGATTATAATATAGTTTTTAAACATCATCAGAATTCATTGGTTAAAAAATTTAATGGTGAGTATTCTTTTAATATCACTTTATTATTATTTTATATTTGTAGCATGGGTGTGTGTGTGTGTTGTGTGTGGCACCTTAAATGCTTGTATGAAGTAGTGGAGTGTTTGCATACAATGCATAGAATGAAAGGCCAGCTATTCCTTTTCATGACTCTTGTGCCTCAGATTGTTTTTGAGTCATTCTTTGCTGATTCTAGAACTTAAAATGAATTCCATGGTTGTGATACATAGGATTTAGAACTAGATTAATTAAAATATGCAGCTATTGGACAAACACTAGGAATATAGATCCAAAAAAAAAAAAAACAGAAATAGATACATAGGTACACATTCAATTGATTTTCAACAAGTGTGCTGAAGTCAATCAGTGGGGAAAAGCAAGACATTTTTAAAAATGCTTCAAAAAAGAAGACTTTCAAATTGATATAAATAAACAAATACACCTAAATTTATTTATCTTTGCATGGAGGAAGAGTTAAGCTCTCTTTAATCTCTTATATCCATAATAATTCTGAGGCTAAAGAGAAAACTCAGTGGGCCAAGCCCTTGTTGTCAAGCATGAGGACTAGAGTTTGGATCCTAAACAATTAAATGTAGCCTCTCTGTAATCCCAGCACTCATAGGAAAGGGATCTCTAGGGCAACTGCAAACTACACTAGTTCAATCATTGAGGTCTGGGTTTGAATTAGAGACTCTTCCACAGTGAATGAAAGGGAGAGTAATGTACAGTGTCACCCAATGTCAACCTCTGGCCTCTACATACACATGTGAACACATATACAGACATATGCACACACACACTATATGCACTTACACATGCAGAAAGTACTAGTTCCATTCACAAGAGTGGACACAATGAGTTCACCCCAAACAAATAACTTTTTCTTGGGACTTAAGAGTCATTGTATGCAAGGGTGGGGTCACAAATATTCAGCTCACAGAAAAGTCATATAATTCCTGAAAACAAATGTATTTAATCCCAAAGTGTCGACAAATCACACACCAATACCATGTGATAATATTGATGGATAAAACTAATCGGTTTTCATATAATCCAGCACCCAAGTGTAATGCAACTTCTCAGGATATTAGTTACATGGAATTCTTAATTCATTTGTTAATGAGTATCAAGGTTCTGTTGTTAATATTACATGTAATCATAAATAATTAATTGCTTGTTTTACTATCAGGAAAGAGAAAGAAATTTAGTTTTCACTAATTCTAGTTAACATAGCACTGGAAATCTTAACATCTGAAACAAGGCAAGTAAAAGGCATAAAAATATAAAGGAAGAAATAAAATTTCTCCATTTACAAATATCACACTAATTCATTTTGAAAATTGCAAGGAGCAGGCTGAGGAGATTGCTCAGTGGTTAAAGACACAGGGAAAATGATAGACTCTAATATATATATATATATATATATATATATATATATATATATATATATAAAATATATGATAAAAAGCTATATTAGAGGCTAAGAGATGTTATTTACAAACCTCATGTACAACAAGATCTATCTAGCTCCATTAAGAACTCTCAAACAGCAAGGTAGAATAGAAATAACCCCAGTAAAAAGTTGGTAATAAATAAAAGGAGATTTTGTTGAAGACAAAAATATAGATGAAGATAACCATTAGATGACATTCATCATCATTAGCTATTAGATAAATAAGATTAAACCACAATGAAATCCCATAACACATTCTTCAGAATGGGTAAAGTAAAGACTAGTGAGTGATGTCACAAAATCCTGGCAATGGAAAAAAAAAAAAAAAAAAAAACCATCATTTAAGATGTGCTGGTGGAAATGCAAAAGTATAAATTGGTATATCCAATCTTCAAAATAGTTTGTTGTTTCATGCAAAATCCAATGTGGAATTACCATAAGCCTAAGCAATTGCACTTTTGGAAATTTATCCCAGAGAAAGGAAAACACATTCATACAAAAGTATGCACATGAATATTCATCATAGCACTATTTGCAATCGCTAAAACTGTATAAAACTCAGATGTTTTTCAATAGGCAAATTGTTGAACAAACTATGGGACACTCATAGCATGGAATACTAAATTAAAAGCAATGAAATATCAATTCCAATTCAGACAGATTTTAAGCATACTTTGGTATGTAAATATTAAAATATCAAGTTATATACTTAAGATTCTGCATATAACATTCTTGAAATTACAAAACGATGCAAATTGAGAATACATGGTGAATTCCAGAGTTTTAGGGATACAACAGGGCAATAGCTAGGGATGATTCAGCAGGTTTATATAAGGGTAAAACAAGGCCATTTGAAGTGATTGTTTTATATCTTCACTATAGTTGTGATTACTTGAACTTACACATGTGACAAAATTCCAAAGAGTTAAAACACATGCACAGATACACAAATAAAGCTAAAAAATATGAACATAAATTTTGGATTTTATACATGCACAATTTGATGTAATTACTTTAGAAATCTTGCATAAAAAGTTATCTTTCAGAGAAACTGAATAGTACATGCACAGGACATTTTAGTATTAATTTTTGCATCTGCATGTAGATATATATTTATGGTAGTAAACCTTTTAATTAAAATAGTATGTGAGCTTAAAACAAATATAAATGCAGGTCATATCAAATGCAACCTACAAGAACCAGTAGTGATAATTCTAAATATATTTAAAGAGAAAATAAGATACAGCAGGAAGTAGTAATCCCTGCTATGTATGGGGATATATTTAAGGAACCCTGGTAGAGTCCTGAAATTGTAGCTAGTACCTGATATAGCTTGGCTATTGCCTCCCAGGGGTCCAAGTATTAAATGCTTGGTCCTTATGGAAGCACTGTTGGGAGATACTGGAACTTTTACTAGGCATGGCTGGTGGAAGGTCATTAGATCCCTGGGTGGGGTACTCTTCAAGGGGATAGTGGTACATTTGCTTCTTGGTTGATGAAGTAAGCAGTTTTTCTGAGACATGTTGCTCTCGTGATTCTGGATCATAAGATACACAAATCAATGGGGATACTTTATTATGAGCTGGAACATCCACGCCATGAGCCAGAATATATGCTCATTTGTTTGTGTGCAAGTATGCATGTGTGAGCAGATGTGCATGTCCATGCAGGTGCAGTTCCTCAGCAATGTTGTTCACCTCTTTTGAGCTAGGCTCTCCCATTGGTCAGGATCTTCCAAGGAGACTAGAATGGCTGGCTGACAGTCTCCAGATATCTGCCAGTCTCTGACTCTCCAAGGCTGGAATAACAGGCAAATGTCACCACACCTGGCATTTTTGTATGGCATTTGGGGATCAAACTCATAGCCTTATATTTGTAAGGCAATGACTACAGTGACTGATGTGTTCACCAACCTGTCTTCTTTACATTTTAGTCCAATTACCTCAGGGGTTTCATAATAGCTAACTGAGATCTAAGATCTTTATGTATTTCCCAAAATGTTCCTTCATTTTTTTATTAATTATGGACATACATAGCATGGAAACATCATGTGTTGCTACCATTCTTTCCCTAATTCCTGCTTCTTTTCTGAAAGGGCCCTCCACAATGGGATCTTAGGTTATAGTAAACAAAAATTAAAAAAAAAAACACTCAAAATCACTGATACTTTGTTTTCCTAACAAAATTGTACTAATACATGGTCTTGTCCTCATTTTAGCTCTCTGTCCTCACCTTCTCAAAGTAGTTTATTGTACTAGATCTTAGCAACCTCAATATATGACTACTTATCTACCCCTATTAAGATATTTAAAGAAATTACTCGTGTGTGTGTGTGTGTGTGTGTGTGTGTGTGTGTGCGTGCGTGCATCTGGCATATCTGAATTACCTACGTCACTACTCATGCACTTTTCAGCCACAATTAAGTTAAACAAAGGATTGCTTGAATAAAATTCTATAGCACTGGCCAAAGCTGATTTCATAACCAAGACAGCTAGAAAACATCTACTTCATGGATACACCGGACAAAGAAACTAATAACTCATATCACAGGAAAATATAATGTGACATGAAATTGTATCATACAAAGTAGAACATGTGCAGTTGAAAAATTATCAATTGTTTATTTCCTTAATTTCCCATTAAATATTTTGACTAAGTTGAAGATGGATAACTGAATGTGGCAATTGAAAGAAGGTGCAAGATAATTACTATGGAACCTAAATTGTTCCCACATAAGAATCAAATTCTGTTATCCTAAACACTCTAACTCACTAACATAATATGTACCAGAAATTGAATTATAATCAGATAAAATTGCAAAATAAAGAGAAATAACAAGAAGAGTATATTTAAGCTCTTTAGAATTCACGCTTTTCACTCATGGGCTAATTTATTCAGTTAGTGTACCATTCTTTTGTGCCAAGTAATTAGCAGGTCACACCAGAAGACAGAAAAAAAAAAATGTTCAACAGAAATGTCTACTTCTTTTAAATACCTAAGGGGTCAGTATCTCTGCCATGACCTCAATGTTTCTCTAACAATTCAGAATCTTTATTTATACTAAAACACCTGGAAGATATATGTTAATTTTAAAACTTCAAAATAAAAAAAAAAATTGAAGATGTAATTTCTGAATTGCTGAAAATTCATGGAATGAATGTGAATGATATAAATGTACTCTAATAGTACTTCTTCAATATGTGTGACAAATGTCTGTAAGTAATTTATATTAATAACTTTACTCTACTATAAACACCCATTCTGGTTGCCAAACATAATATTTCCTATTAGCAAAATAGATGTGCTGTCCACTGTTTACTGGAAAGGATGCTTGGTGATATGCCTCTGAACACCTTCAAGAAAAATGCGAAGCCCTAAAGGGACTACGGTAATCAGTATGACATAAACTGCAAAAAGATAGAGGAAACTGTAAGTCATTTTAAAGGTATTTAAAGAATATTTTAGGTTAAAAAGTAAAGGGAACAGCTATGCTATGAATCCAGGGGTAACATTTGCATAATAAACCCACAAAGAAATATATGATAGTGAAGTAAATATCAATTTTACTATTGAGTTATTTTTATTTTCTTTTCATGAGAACTCATTGTCAAAGGGACATTGTGAATAAGAAGCCATCACATACAATTGCTGTTGGTGACTTTCCTCATGGCCAGCTGTCCTGTCCTGAAACTTTGATCCCATACTAGGCACAGAATGTATAACCTTCCTTCTCTCCCTGCTTGGACAATTTATTACTGACATCTCATCCTATGCTACATGAAATCTGAGAGAGTATAAAAACTACCCAATCATTCTGGAGATGTCATCTGACTTAATTCATATACTCGGAAGTATATGAATCTGC
Organism: Orientallactaga sibirica; assembly: GCA_036365145.1. Lineage (NCBI taxonomy): Eukaryota > Metazoa > Chordata > Mammalia > Rodentia > Dipodidae > Orientallactaga > Orientallactaga sibirica. The sequence goes on along the minus strand of JAEOAD010000023.1, from coordinate 9,149,533 downwards.
CACCTCAATTTAATGTTCATTTTATTCATAATTTGATCTGAAGCCTGGCATGATGGCACAGACTTTAATCCTAGCACTCTAGAGGCAGAGGTAGGAGGATCACTGTGAGTTTGAGACCAGCCTGGGACCACAGAGTGAGTTCCAGGTCAGTCTGGGCTACCTCAAGAACAAACAATCTGTTCTGGGATAATCCCATACCATATGTGGTCCATACTGTCTGTCACTCCCATTTTCCTATTCACAATCAAGCACAAAAAAAAGTAGCTTGGTGATTTTCAGTGATTCTGTTCAACCTATGGCCAGCTTTGGGTATAATATACATTTGTTTTGTCAAGGACATACAGAGCATTTGTGAGTGGGACATATTCTAGAATCCTAGAATCCCATGTCATTCTCCTCTCATGCTCTAAAGTCAGATTTTGTGTAGGATTGGCTTAAAAACACTTTCTAAATGTTGCATATATTCATATGTCTCTCATCTTGAAGTGTATGTAGAACGCAGCCCTTGTCACTCTCAATGCTCTGTCAGGAGCATGTCTCAATGTCTCCTGAAAGCGCCCTGACACATTTAGTTTACTCGATTGCTATGTGTGATTCACTTCCTTCCTGCTACTCACAAGCTAATTTCATTCGTATCCTATCGTATTTGCATCCCTTATCATTGAGGAGTGATTGTGACACATCCAATAAGAGTGCTGGCTTGCAGCAGATGACCAGAAATTAAGTCACCCTCTCCCTGCAACCCTGAGCAAATCCCTCACACATTCAGCTGCCTCATCTTTACAGTGAGAACTACAGTGTGCTAAGGATTATTGTAACCACTATATATGACTGATAAATCCAGAAAACATAGAATTATGCCTAGCTCATGCCCAATAGGTCTATTATTCTAGTGGTTTTCTTTTTTTTTTAATTTTATTTTTATTTATTTATTTGAGAGAGAAAGAGATACAGAGATAGGCAGGGAGAGAGAAAGAATGGGTGCGCCAGGGCCTCCAGCCACTGCAAACGAACTCCAGACGCATGTGCCACCTTGTGCATCTGGCTTACATGGGTCCTGGGCAATCAAACCAAGGTCCTTTGGCTTTACAGGCAAACTGATAAGCCATTTCTCCAGCCCTATTTTAGCGATTTTCAAATGTGCTTGAATTATTATTATTATTATTATTATTATTATTTAGTACTCTCTGAAAGGGAGTGACTTTTTCTTTCTCTCACCAATGGATACTTGCTAAATCCAGCTGGAATACTTATCTGCCAGACTCATAACCTAAATGATTTGGTTTTGATTAGTTTTAAAAATATCTTTCTGTATTAATTACCTTTCTCTTTGCTGTGAAGAGATCCCATACAAAAGCTATTAAAGGAGAAAAGGTTTATTTTGGCTCACAGTTTGAGGGGATCAATTTCAGTATGGTAGAGAAGGCATGACAAGAGGACCATTCCTCAGGAAACTGAGAGATACAAAGTGTGGCTTACCTAGCCTTCTTTTCATTCAGTCAGGGACCCCAACTCATGAGATAACACTACCCACAGCTAGGGCTGGTCCTTCTACCATCATTAACCTACTCTAGGAACTCCATCACACTGGGTGATTCTAGACCCAATTACAATTGAGAAAACTATCACATTATCTGAATATAATGTCCTATGTTGATGTGAGACCCAAGTTTAAACACAAAGTTATTTATATTTGGTATCCACCTTGTATGAAGATAATGTTATACAATGGTTCAAATCCACTTTCATTTTGAGTCTGCCCTATCAGATGAGATAGAGTGTAGAATTTTTCCACTTTTGGATTCATGTCAGCACTAAAAGGATTTTGGGTTTTGGAGCATTTTAGACTTCAGATTTTTTTTTTTTAATTAAGATACTCAAACTGTAATTATAAAATCTCAGCAGAGGATAATTTCTTTGCCCTGTGGACTATTATGAGTTCTGTCACAAAATAAAAAGTCAGTCCATGTGTTTGAGACAGAGAGCAACTTAACACAGTGAACTGGATCTGAATAAATCTAACTGAATGACCAATAAACTGTCAGAAGAGTTATCTTAGTTTTCCAGGTCATGAGTAGAGCTAAGAAACATACAGTAACAAGCTTGTTGTCATTGCTGTTGCCAAAAAACAAACCTTCCAGAAATTTACCACAAATGGTCATAGCTTCTGTACTGGATATGGGGGGAAGCTTAGGGAAATGAAAACCCACCGATGCATTCATGTCTACATAGCTCTCGTGTATGTTTAAAAATACATGTGAGTGCTTGAAGGGGAGGCAATAAACAGATTTTGGTGATTTTAATTTCCCTATTGCCTTTACCCATCCAGACTGCTATACCAAAATAACAAAAATTGGGTGGCTTAAATGACAAATGTTTATTTCTTACAGTTGTGGAGTGTGAGAAACTCAAGAACAAGGCAACAACAGACCCATGTCTAATGAGGACCTGCTTCCTGATGCAGAGATAGCCATGTTCTTCTGTGTCCTCACGAGGTGAAGCACCCATGTTCTTTAATAAGAACACCAATGCCATTTCTGAGGTGCTCACACTTAGAACTAGTCACTTCCCAAGGCCCACTAAGGGTTAGGATTCCATTACATGAATTTGTGGGAACATATCATGTGGTTCACAAAATCTCTTTGTGTGTGTGTGTGTGTGCGTGCGTGCTTGTGTGTGCACACACATGTGTGTAGTGCAGTTTGTTATAGTTAATCTATAAGAATTTTACTTTTATTGTACCTCATGGATATCTGATAAATATCATATATATTTTGAACAGGGAAAACTATTTTATAATTGCCAATTATGGTCATAAGAAGGAAAAAAGAACACTTTTTTTCCTGAATACCATTCTACAAATCATTGCCCTCAATAAAAGGGGAGGGGAACCCAAACAGAAGAACCCCATTAAAGGTGGAGAAAGCATAACTCTGAACCATATGCTCCGGCTGGTAAGTCCCAGGCCAGAATTGGGTCCCCTTACACACAGTAAGCTGATGCTCAGGGGACAGGAGATCCCCAAAACAATGCAGGCAATTGCTAAAACACTTTGTTACTTCCAAGAGCTAAAAGGTAAGTCCCTGTTGCTAAAGACTCCACAGGCTGCACCCATAGGACATCAAGTTACCATGATGGAACTGACAGTAAATCCAGCCTTCCTAGTGATGGAATGTGCTATGAAAGCAGCTGGAGAATAACGATTACCACCAGAATGAATAAGCAGGAAATCCTGCCAGATACATAATCAAGCTTCTGAGCAAGAAGCTTACCCTTGGTGCAATGGTGGTATACAGCTGATGTGGGTAACCAACTGCTCATGGATGGGACATGAGACCCGCTCACTGGGGAGAACTCATGTCTGGCTCTGGGAACCAAGTCATATTCCCTATGACAGGAAAGTAATAGGCTCCAGAGAGAACCACCAATGCTCTTTTACTAAGAAGAGTGAACATACACATCAAAAAGTCTCTCTAATAGCTAGGCTTATCCTCTTTAGCTCAAACTACTCTAACTTTTAGTGGAAGAGTCTGTTCTACCTTACAGATGATAGAGAATACTGGGGAGAACCAGGATACATCAATAAAACAAGAACAGAGAGCAGACTGCTTACCACAAGATGGGTCACCTCCATCTCATTTGCCCAGGCTCAGAAGTCACTCGAGAGAAAGCAATGATATTAATAATGCTCTCATGGTTAGCCTGCAAACCAGTTCCAGGAGATGGTGACAGACACTGCAATCACTCAAACTTCATAAAAATAGAGATCCAGAGTCTACAGAGGAAGCAACAAAAAATGAGATATCTATCTTGCCCACCAAGGCTCAGGGAACATTGCAAAAGAAGGGAACAGAAGACTGTGAAAGCAATAGCATGAGACACCTTGTTTCTCCTTCTCTGCAGAGACTGACCGAGGCCTCTTGGTTCCCACAATGAACACCAATAACCTCACCAAAGAAGACCCTCAGCAGAATTAGAGTGGAGAAAAGTAGGTCTAAGAATGCAACCATTTTATTAAAAAAATCAATCAATAATATATTTTTTAAAAGACAGGGAAGAGTTATTTCTGTAACCGTGAACTTCTTTGTAAACTATGGTGGAATTTCCAAGGCCCTGATTTATTATTGGTAGTCTAGCAAGCAAGGCATAATCCTGAAGTTTTTCTCAGCAGGACACAATCTTCAGACATATCTCCAAGATAAATAACTTGACTTAAGCACATTTGATATAACCATCAAAGTTTATTTCATGAAAACAAAGGCAAAGCATTCAGCAGCTCTCCAGACTAAAGCATATTTATATTCATAGAGTTCAAAGGGACCAGCATGGCACTATCATGACAAATTGGCACAATATGGGTTTTTAAAAAGGTGACGCTATCTTATCAAGGTTACATTTAGATTTTAAAGCTGGAATTCAGGATGTCTAAACCCTTATTCAGAGACCTTGTCATGATACAGCCTTTTGTCTAAATTAATGGTATATGTGGTGTTAAAATTTTTTAAATATGAAAACTATTGGTAATGTCTGCCCCAAATTACATGGTTTTATATCTAGGGTCTCTACTTTTCAAGTACAGACAAGTTTAATTTGAGTCTTTGAGAAAGAGTTACTTAAACATCAATCAGGATGATTAATTTCATCAGGTTTGTAACAACATGTTCAACTTAATTTAATTTATACATTACTTTGAATACTTAATTTCAAAGAACTTTTAAAGATAAGCTGAAAGCATATTAATTATACCTTAAAATTAAAAAAAAAAACCTGAGCTTGAAAGTTTTTAATCATTTATTTGGTTTTCTTTCTTCAAAAAGTATGACTTACAAGTAGTTTATTGTCTCTAAATTCATTACATAATATGCAAACTAACTTTGAAACCATAATGAGTATCCATGTCAAACACAAAGCACTTTTGCCTGTCATCAATTAGTATGCCTTAAGGAGAAATTATTACTCATAATTTTGAAATCATATGCAAAGTAGTTACTAATTTGGATTTAATTATGAACATTAGTAAACTTTTTTGGCATAAAGCATAGGACAGCATGACTCAAGGAAAATATGGAATAGTTAATATTCATTTGTATCACTACATATTGCTTAATATTGCATGATAAAGGTTTATAGAGTATCTCTGAATTATTCTCTCAATTTTGCTGTGCTCCTAAATTGTTCTAATGATGTTTGTTTTGTTGTAACTCAAGTATGAAGTCTCAGAAAGAATGTACAACTAGAGTAAAATTTTAATGCCTTGTTATTAACTCACAAAAAGGTAATTTAAAATGTCCCACAGAATCCAACTTTCTTGCGTTGACATCTATACTTTGAATACTTGATAGGGCATGTCAGACATCACCCAAAATGTCTTCTCAGAAGCATTTAACACCCTTCCATGTGTGGCTATGTAGCCGTGGAAAAAACAGGAACACCCATACGTTGGATAAGTTTCCTAAACAGGTGGGCCTTGAGGATGAAGTGCCACATTCTGCCATGTCCTAGCATATTGGGAGAACAGTACAGCTGCACTGTCACACAGCTAAAACCTCTCCTCCTGGGCTCAGAAGCACATCACCCTTCTATGATGCTATGTATATGTGGACTAACTTGTTAATACTAGCACCCTTGGCCATATCACCACTGTTCTTCCTTCTAAGCATACATAAAAATAATATCTGACTAACTTTCTGTTGAGAGAAAGGATTCACATTTGTGTGGATGGATGAGTGAATTAAGTTAGGAGGTTTTGTTTGTGTGTTTTGCTATAGCTTTGACTGTTATTTCTTTCTGACCTCACCAGGCCCTTGTAATTCAAAGGTAGTTTTCACTAATTACAGTTTACAGCAAGTGTCATATTCCCAAACCAGATTTCTATGGAGTGTGGTTTGACAAGAAAGGAAAAATAACAACTCTGTGTAGATATAACTAGTTGCACAATCCCACCTATCACAAGTGCAATACACAGACTCTTTTCATCCCTGTGCCAATGTCAAACATGCAATCAAGCCAACACTGAGATATTGATTGAGGCACAGAGCAACTTCATTTCAGGTAAAATCAAGAGACTGATCACACAGCTATATTTTCTTGTCTTGCACTGAAGGAATGTGGAATAAGGCTATCACCAAGAGAGCCAGGCAAAACAATACTGTCCCATTTATTCCTATGAATAAAATTCATTCAGCAAACAAATCTTAGCCACAAAATCCTGAATATCACATTTAGCATCTAGATGTCTTGTTTACTTTCCAGTTTCTATTCAGGAAGAACTTTTTATTCTGGATGGATTATTAATTGTATGTGTCTGATTTAATAAAGCAATGTTACCATTTATGGTTTCCTTGAGGCTTGTGAAGTATGTTGCCTCAATCTACAGGAATAATAGAATTCATTGGCACTGATTCAGGATCCAGAACAGGAAGAAAATGTCTAAATATTATAGTCAATTAAAAATGGAATTTTATAGATTCACAATGTAAACATGTCATAAACTTCAACCAGAAGTTTTTCATAATTACATGCCAAAATATAATCCTCATGTTGTGTCCAAAATAAAACCAAGATATAAAAAATTCTCTCTTTTGCTGGTGGTGGTGGTACACACCTTTAATCCCAGCACTTGGAAGGCAGAGGTAGGAGGAACACCATGAGTTTGAGGCCACCCTGAGACTACATAGTGAATTCCAGATCAGCCTGGACAAGTGTGAGACCCTACCTCAAAAAAAGTTCTCTCTTTTGTCTCACATACATAGTTCAATATCTCCATATATCTCTTTGATAGGTAGTATGAAAATATTGTCAATGTAATGTAATAGTTTGAGTGCTATATTGTAACAGTGGATTTCAAAACATATAATATTGTGAGTCATATAATTGGGAGCATGATTACCTATTGATTTCAACATTTTCATGAAAGTAGAAAGAGTATTGATATTATCCAGAATAATGTTGACTTTAAAACAGAAAATATATCTTGTGTTCATAATGAGTGATGAAAATAGACATCACTGAACATAAACTAAGACATTATAGATTGTATTAGTAGTAAGTACTGACAAATGTACTAATAAAAATAAATTAAAAATTGAATAAAACAAGAGACAAAAACGTGACAGATGAATCAATGTCTTAGAGATAAAAATGATACATGTTTTCTAGGCTTGCATACATGTACAGGATGCCATGTATCTGTTAGGTATTTGCTGATTTTTCTTAATGCACCTAACACATTCCTTGGCATAATAAAGCTGAAAAGCTGTTAGTAATGGTCATCTACCAAACAGAAAAAGTAAAGACTATGTATTTTCACACACATACATGACAACACATTTAATCAGTTTTCAGGATTTATAATGGCAATAAAGGCCTAGACATGGCAGAAAAAGTTAAATATTATGACAATTTATTAAAAGGATGATATATTGAGATGTTCATTTTATTTTTTTTTTTTTAGCATAACATTTTCACATTTAAAAATCTCTCTCTCTTTGTATGTGTGTGGGGGCACTGCAGAGTCTTTTCCCTCTTCAAATAAACATAATATGCTTATGCAACTTTTTTGTATCTGGCTTACTTAAGTAGCTTGGAAATTGAACTCAGGCTGATAGGCTTTGCAAACAAGCACCTTTAACCACTGAGCATTCTTTTCTTCTTTTTCATTTCTTAGAATAAAATTTTTAGAAAATCAATAATATGTTTTTTAAACATCAATTTTTTTCACTTTAAATATTTTTATTAGATATGAACATAATTTAGTATGTAAAAAACACATGTTGGTACCATCCTTTCCCTCCTCCCTGCCCCTTTTCTGAAGAGGCCTTCCTCGTTTGGGAAGCAGGTCAACTAAGTATCAAGTTTTATACCATCTTCTTATTCTTCCTTTTACAAAAGAACCCAAAAAATTATATGGTAGTACTTGAAAATATTACAGGACAGAAAATATGAATATATGAAAGAAACACCAGATACAGTCCAATTAACTTCACCCCATGAAGTTTCTAGAAGTCCCAATATTATTGTCCAAGAAAGCTCAGGTTCCATAGTAATTTGGCGGCCAAAGGTTAAGATATTTTATATGACCCCAGAGACATAAACTTGTGTCAGCATATGACAATAAGTAAGTATAATACATCAAATATCTTTTCATTTTGAGAAGTACCCATTCAAATTTTCATTCTTCAAACTTTGGTAGATGATTGCTTACCTTGATTTACTATTACATTAGGTACATTCCCTGTATATTCTGGAAGAAGTACCTTGTCAAGTATCCTCCCAGAATATGGCCTGAGTTTTCATATTCGGATGGTATTTTAAGATAAGAAATTATTTATTTGGGTGAAATCTTATTAATTCACTTGTGCTCTTTCTAAATACACACACACACACACACACACACACAGTGTATAGTTTACATAAAAATTTTGTTACTATCCCTTCATTGTTGTAATTTCAAATTTTATCATCATTTCTTTATTTAATTAATTTATTTTTAATAGTTATGCACATAATGTGAATACATTCATGTTGGTGCCATCGATAGCTTCCTCCCTGTCCTCCCCTCTCTGAAGGGACACTCCTTGTTGGGGACTGTGGGTCTTGCATTTTGGGGATAGCCATTAGTTATGTGGAGGAGGCAATGTCTCTGTGCTTAATGACCCAACTTGTGGCTCTAACAACTTTTCTGCCCCATCATTTCTGTGATACAACACAAGTTGGAATAGTGTGAGCTAAAAGTTAATGTTAATTTTTTTACATATGTCAAAAAGTATTTCCAATACCATCTAAGAAAAATATCTCTTTCCTATCAAATTGCTTGTATGTTCCTTCCAAGACTAAAATTGATCTCTTACCAAAATTCAGTAACTGGAATTTTATAAGCATCACTTCCTAATATTAAAAACAAAAACAACTTGAAATATATGAAAGAATTGCTTGTTAAATTTTGACATTAGGTAGTACTGTGATTTTCAAAAGAAGAGAAATGATATGGTATCTAGGACTTTGCCTGGTTAGTATCTGCATATAATTATTGAGACTTTCTTCTGTCTATGGACAGAGTAGACAAATGGAATAAAGCAACTAGAATTTGCAGGCAAGAGCGCCATAGAGATAGCCAGAAAGGAATTCTCCTGATCTAGAAATAGAATTCTTAGCATTGTCAAATTCTGAGAAAGGATTCATATAAAAAAAATACCAGAGCCAGAGGAAATAAACCACTTAAGTCAATCATAGAAAAACATCCTCATAGATTACACAAGACCAGGAATTCTTTGTATCTCAACTAGGCAATGTGGATAATATTACAAATGAGTAGGCTTTGGACAAAGAACCTAGAAGGTTTTTCTGCTACCTTATAACAACTTAGAAGGAAAATTACAATGAATCTAAAAGGAAAATTTAAGTTGACTTACAAAGAATTTCAAGAAAGTTTATAAAGAATCAAATTTCTGTCAAAAATAAAATATGTTCAAAATCAAAATTCTTGAATGCATATAGAGATACAAAAAATCCTGGTACCAATCTAAGATTTTAAAATATCCCCTAATAAGCCGGGCATGGTGGTGCATGCCTTTAATCCCAGCACTTGGGAGGCAGAGGTAGGAGGATCACTGTGAGTTCAAGGCCACCCTGAGACTACATAGATAATTCCAGGTCAGCCTGGACCAGAGTGAAACACTATCTCCAAAAAAATAAATAAATAAAATATCCCCTAATAAAAATTCAAAAGCACTCAAAGAAGCAGAATGATATGATCCATAATGAAGAGAAACATGAATCTATGAATAAGCAGTCAATAACCCAATGAAAGAAGCTAGCCCTTAATACAATAATGATGAGTTAGAGAGATGGAGCAATGGTAAAGAGCATGTCCTTGGCAAGCATAAGAACTTGAGGGGATGGAAAGGACCAGAGCGAACATCTCCAGTCCCCACCTTAATAGTGGCCACACTTGCCTGTAACTCCAAAGAGAGAAGAGTCATGGAGTCACCGTGGTTCTAAAATGGCAGCAAGATACATTATTAGTAAGAGAATGGATGAAATATGAACAGAGAGAAGAGCAGTGAAGCAAAAGTACCCACGTTCTGATTCAGTCATGTCAGGGAAGATCTTAGGGCACTGCAAATGCACACACACCTGCACACACCAGACACACGCAAACAAACACACCCACAAAAAAACCACACATACAACACGTTTTATACACACATATACACATACAAACAATTTTAAAAATCTAGGAATGATCACTATGCTATGTTCAGAAGGGTTAAGAAATACTTGAATATTTAAAGCAGAGGCTTGGAACATATAACAGCAAATACAAATGTGGAAGAAGGAACAATAGTTCTGTGTAATGAAAACATGCACGTACTGTACAATTGCAGCAAATTAGATACTGAAACAAGATATTTTTGCACTAGGAAATATAGCAATAGTAAATATAAACAATACAAGAAAATATGAAAAGAGCCATTATGATGCATAATCTAATATTAAGGGAATATATGTATGTATAACAAACAGGAAAATTCATGCAATATTTCTTAGTGAATACTAGACAGGATTTCAAACTCATTGGAAGCTATAAACATGCATATCCAACATGCTCAATTAACCCTGAATGCTAAAAAATAAACCCTCTAAATTATATTTAAGCCACAATGTTATTATTTTATGCAAAAGTAGCCAGCATATTAAGTATTACAGGGTTCATGTCCATAGTGTAGGTATGACAACAATAAAGGAGAGAGATCAAAGTATTCTAAGGTCATAGTATTATATGTGAAGTATAATCATATTACCTAAAGAGACTAAGCTAATAAAGAAGATAAGTTTAAAAATATATTACTTGTTTTGAAGTAAAGCAGAAAAAAGATGATAGAGAGGTAAGAAAAGTAGCAGTAAAATAGCATGCTGGTTTAAATAACCTAGATTTACCAATAATATCTAGAGTATAATTTTTAAGACCTCAAATAGTTGATTATTATGTTATATTAAGAAACAACTAAAGTCAGGCGTGGTGTTGTACACTTTTAATACCAGCACTCAGGAGCAGAGGTAAGAGGATCACGGTGAGTTTGTGGCCACCCTGTTACTACATAGTGAATTCTTGATCAGCCTTGACTAGAGTGAGACCCTACCTCAAAAAATGAAGAAAGATGGTTGAAGAGATGGCTTAGTGGTTAAGGCATTTGATTGCAAAGCCAAAGGACCTCAGTTCAATTCCCCAGGACCCACATAAGGCAGATGCACAAGGTGGCACATGCATCTGGAGTTCATTTGCAGTGACTGGAGGCCTATATTCTCTCTCTTTCTCTCTGGCTATGTCTCTGCCTCTTTCTCTCTCAACCTCTAAAATTACTTAATTAATTATTTAATTTAAAAATAATGAAAAATGGAAATAAACAGCTAAAAAATAGACTTGAAAAATATGCTGCCCACAAACTTTTTTAATATGAATAAGTAAAAAATTATTTCAAAGGTAACTTAATGGAAAATATATCATGAAACTAATAATTCAAAGAAAAGTGAAGTAATTATGCTAAACTCAGTAGCATTCAGAAAAAATAATATTGCATGAGTAATGAGAATAGCTTTGTAATAATTGAGTCAAATTATCAAAAGATGGGAATAATCTCAAAGTTTATCCACCTAATTTAGAGATTCAAAATTGTCCTAAATATTAGCAATCCTAAATTAAACAGAAATTGATATAAATATAAAATGAGATACATGAAGGACTAATTATAATGTCTTTTTTTTTTATTTTTAGAGAGAGACACAGAGAGAGACAGACAGAGAGGGAGAGGGAGAGAGTTAAAGAATGGGCGCCCCAGCAGTCTCTCAGCTGCTGTGAATGAAATCCAGGTGTGTGCGCCCCTTGTGGGCAAGTGTGGCATTGCGCCCTTGCATCACTTTGCATCTGGCTAAAGGTGGGGCCTGGAGGTCGGAACCGCTGGAGATTGGAACCAGCATTCTTAGGCTTAGGAGGCAGGAGCCTTAAACGCTAAGCCATCTCTCCAGCCCTATAATGTCTTTTAAAAAAACTGTATCACAATAATTTTTAAAACTAGGAGGAAGAGGGTGGATGCTCAGATCAGAACTGAGTAGGCCAGACCCTGGCTTCTCTACACTGCACTGTGTGCCAGAGGGTGCTGCACAAAATAGGCCAGGTCTCTGTTCCTTTGCTCCTCCCAGTCCCCTGCTCCTGGTAGGTCCCATTGTGCCTTGCTTGGGGAGTCCTGGTACCTCTATGAGCTCTGGGATCAGGCCTTTTACTCTGTTATCCTGACTGTCCACTGGGTACAAACATCCCTATTCAACTGAGTCAGAGAGTGCACTGGCCAAAGGATTAAAACCTTGCTTCGTCCTCAAAATAAAGAGTCTTCCTAAAATGGGTAGACAACACAAAAAAAAGACAATAAAAGTCAGAAAACTGAGAGATTTCCACCAAGTATGCTTACTCCTACAATGGAAGCCTCCCAAGAAATCATAGAGAAATCAACAGAAATTAATTCCCAAAATGAAAACAAAACAACTAATGAAACACTGATCAAAAAAATCATTGAACTAGAAGCAAACTATCAAACAACCAATAATTATATAAATGAAATTAACAGAATCATCTCCTAGACCATACAGCTTTTGACAGCAGCCTTAACTTGACTGAAGAAAATTTTAAAACCCTCTATAGAGAAATGAATAAATTGAAGATAAGTCAAGAAAGGAAGATCTCAACAACTGGTTGATTAAGCTTAATGAAGACTTAATAAAATGCAAGAAATAACTCCAGGAAGCATCAAGAAAATCAGAATTTGAATTGAAATCATACCTCAAAAAGAGATGGACCCAAAGCAAAATAACACAACCAAAAACAAAAATCAAATAGAAATTGTAAAGACCTCTCTAGAAGCCCTCACCAACAGAGTCATTCATGTGCAAGACAGAACTTCTGACCTGGAAGATAAGACAGAAGAAATTGATCAGGAGGCCAAAAACTTTGCTAAATTAAAATAATAATAATAATAATAAATCAAGTGAACAGAATATGAGAGAACTGTGGAACACCCTGAAAAGACCAAACATCCAATCACAGGTATGGCAAAAGGAGAATAAATGCAGACCAGATCCATATGGACCATATTCAAACAAAATTACTGAAGAAAATTTTCCTAATCTCTCAAAGGAGAGGCCCATCCCAATACAAGAAGTCCACAGAACACCAAACATATGGACCAAAGAAGAAACTCTTCAAGACACATCATAGTGAAAACTCTTAACAATGAAAACAAAGAGAGAGTGTTAAAAGCAGCAAGAAAGAAACAATTCACAACATACAAAGGCAATCCCATCCGAATTATATCAGATTTCTCAATGGAAACCCTGAAAGCCAGAGGGTCCTAGAATGGAACACTTCAAAGTCAAAAACTATAGCTTCCAACCCTAGCTCCTCTACCCAGCAAAACTATCCTCCATAATAGATGGAGAAAGACAATATTTCCACCAAAAAGTCAACTCTATGATTATATAAACACAAAGCCAAACTTGCAGAGAATACTTGAGGGAATACTCCACACACAACAAATTACCAATCTCAAGAGCCAACAAGAAAAAGATCACAATAACCAAAATTGACCAGGGTCAAAATAATACAAAACAGAAGAAAGCAGCAAACCCCTTAAAACACCTCATCATGGCAGGGATTAATTCAAACCTCACAGTAATAATCTTAAATATTAATGGTCTTAAGTCACCCATCCAAAGCCACAGGTTATCCAGATGGATCAAAAAAACTGTACCCTAACATCTGCTGTCTTCAAGAAACCCACCTCACCACTAAAGATAGACACCTCCTCAGAGTGAAAGGTTTGAAAATGATATTCCAAGCAAATTAAAATAAAAAAACAAGCGGCATTGCTATAGTAATATCTGGTAACACAGACTTCAAACCAAAGTAATCAGAAGGAACAAAGAAGGCCATTTCTTCCTCATCAAGGGAAAGATCCAACATGAGCACATAAAAATCATAAATATATATGTGACAAACACAGGGCACCACAGTTTCTAAAAAAATCTACTCTACAATAAAACAGAAATAAACACCAACATAATCATAGTCAGAGACTTCAATTCTCCCCTATCATCAATAGATAGATCATCCAAGCAGAAAATTAACAGGGAAATAATAGAGCTCAACAACATCATAGATGAACTAGAACTAATGGATATCTACAGAACTTTCCACCCCAACTATACAGAGTACACATTCTTCTGAGTAGCCTGTGGAACCTTCTCCAAAATTGACCATATACTAGGCCACAAAGCGTGCCTTCATAAAGCCAGGAAAATTGACGTAACTTCCCGCATCATGTCAGATCACAATGCTTTAAAGCTATAAATTAACAAGAGACACATCAAAAACTCCACCGATTCCTGGAGACTAAACAACACACTTTTAAAAAAATGAAGGCATCGTGGAAGAAATCCAAAAAGAAATTGTAAAATTCCTAGAATCGAATGATAATGAAATTATAGCCCATTTTCAATAGCAACAAAAATATTAAATACCTTGGAATAACACTAACCAAGAATGTGAAAGACCTATAGAATGAAAACATAAAAACACTCAAGAATGAAATAGAGGAGGAAAGACCTACCATGATACTGGATAGGTAGAATTAATATTGTGAAAATAGAAAAAGCAATATACAAATTTAATGCAATACCAATAAAAATATCAGTATCATTCTTCATGGAGACTGAAAAAATGATCTCAAAATTAATATAGAATTGCAGAAGAGCTCAGATATCCATACATATCTTCAGCCAAAAAAAAAACCTCTGGAGGTATCACCATACCTGATCTAAAGCTATATTACAAAGCCATAGTGACAAAAACAGCATGGTTTAAAAACAGAAACATAGACCAATGTAACAGAATTGAAGGCCCAGACCTTAAGCCAAGTAACTAGAGCTGCTTGATTTTTTACAAAGGTACCAGTAATGTAGATTGGAGAAAAGACAGCATCTTCAACAATTGGTGTTGGACAAATTGTATGACCATATGTATAAAAATGTACTTGGACCCTCTCATTTAGCCATACCCAAAAAAGCCTGAAATTCTTCAACTATGGGAGGAAAAAATAGGAGGCATTCTCCAGGATGTAGGACTGGGAAAAAACTTCCTGAACAAAACCCAGTAGCCCAGGAAATTAAACAAACAAGCTAAAAAGCTTTTGCATAGACAAACATACCATAAGCAGAGCCAATAGGTTACCCACTGAATGGGAAAAAAATCTTTGCTAGCTATACCACTGAAAGAAGCCTAATGTCTTGAATTTACAAAGAACTCAAAAAACTAAACAATAAAAAAATCAAACAATCCACTCCAAAAGTGGGGCAGAAAAGTAAATAGGGAGTTCTCAAAGGAAGAATTACAAATGGACAACCCACACTTAAGAAAATGTTCAACATCCCTAACCATTAGGTAAACACAAATTAAAATGGTGAGATTCCATCTTATCCCAGTAAGAATAGCAAACAATAAAAAAAAAAAATGAAATCAAATGTTGGCATGGATGTGGAGAAATAGAAACACTCTCATTCACTATTGGAATCATAAGCTGGTACAACCACTATCGAAATCAATATGTAGAATCCTGAAAAGATAAATAAAGAGCTACCAGCAGACCCTTTTATTACCTTTACTGGGCATTTACCCTAAAAGCTCCATATCTCAGTTTAGAGATATTTGCTCAACCTTATTCATAGTTGCTCAATTCATAATAGCTAAAAATTGGAATCAACCCAGGTGGCCATCATTGGATGAACAGATAACCAAGATGTGGTTGTCTACATGATGGAATTCTACTCAGCTGTCAAAAATAATGACACATTGAAATTTGTAGAAAAATGGTCAAACTTGGAATAGATCATTCTTAGTGAACTCACACAATCACAGAAAAACAAATTTGCATGATCTCACTCATCTGCAGTTCCTAACCTGGATCAGCCCGAGTTGCTGACATATCTGAATAGCATCTCAAGGCCTGGACAATAGGGAGGGTGGGGCTTAGGGGAAGGGGAAGGTTGGTGGGGACACAAAAGTGAACCCGAATTGAACTGGTATCATAGAATCCTATATTCTGGAAGTTAGACTAAAAGGTGGGACTGTCAAGAGGCCCTTAGGGGGAAGCACCTGAATCTAAGGGCCCTAGAGAGGGTGAGCCAAAACATAACCTCAAATGTCTCTTGTTTCTCTTTCTTCTCTGCCTTTTTCTTTTTTCTTTTCACTTGGCACTGGCCTGTAATTCCTCCTACCAAGGTGTGGTTTCCATCCACAATGAGCTATTGATCACAGAGACCTACTAGATCTCCAAAAACAAATAAGACAGACGTCTGTCAGAGCACTTGATTACCCACCAGAGGTTAATGGCAAGGCCCTATTGCTGAAGACACGATATGCTGCCATCATGGACCATGGAGAGACCTGTCTAGAATCTGGAGGGAAGCCAGTCCCCAGACAATTAGTCCATCTAGTGCTTGAAGGTGTTACATGAGTTACCTGTGGAAAGTGAACAACATCTGTCTGAGCAACTCAGAAGCAAACAACATGATGTGATGTTCACACAAGTGCAATAGTGGAACACAACCATAGTGGGTAACCAACTGCTCTTGGATTGGCTAACAAATCTGCTCAGTGTAAAGGAAACCATATATGGAATTGGGAAAAATGTCAGAATCATACCTGGATAGTGATTCTGCTGTCCATTGTCAGACTCCCACTAACCTTACACTATAAGAGGGTCTATATCTTTTTAATTCTCTCTAAATTAATAATGGTTAACCCATTTAACTGGTGCTTATTTCATTCTCCCTTGGAGATAAAAGACCCAGTTTATTCCATCTGGGCCCCAGCAGAAACCACAGAGTTATTGGGGAAATGAGTAAGAGTTTTCCTTTCTTGGTGAACCTGGTATCAGCACAAGGGTGAAGGAGATAGACACTGAGGACACTCAACACTTACCAAAGCAGAGATCCAGAGGCTCATCACTGTGTGCCCATCACTGTGGTAGAATTAAAATGCTCCCAGCACGGCTCAGGGAATTTTGTGGAAGAGGGGGCTAAAAGATTCTTAGAGAAACAATTTGGAACATTTTGCACAGAGACATTGCCTCTCCCCCCACCAGCACCCATAATGCATGACCCACAATTCCCATGGGGTTGACATGCATCCCAAAGGAGGAAGGCCTCATCAGAAAAGGAGAAAGGAGGTAGGAAAGGAAGGTACCAACATGTGCTGTTTATATACTAAATATGTGCATATCTAATAAAAAATGAAAAAAAAAACCTAGGTGGACAAACAGTAATAGTATATACTAAAGAAAACTATGAAAGAAACTGATCTAAATTTTATGCATAAGACATATCACCCAAAACAGAAGACACACATTTTTCACAAGTATGCATGGAACATTTAACAAGACAGAGAGCATTGTAAGTCCTAAGATATTTTAAAGTAGTCCAGTGACAAAAAGTGTGTTATATGACCATGATGGAGTTGAAGTAATAATGTATAACAGAATGATATCAAGAACATTACACATGGCTGAAGCCAGTCTTTGCGAATTGATTTAGAGGATCTATCCAGTACCCATCAGGGTTTCAGTAAACTGCTTTTGTAGTAATTGCCAGGCTGATTTTACAACATATTCAATATGCACATGAACAGAAACATTAAAAAATAAAAACCTTGGAGAAGTGCATGTCATTTCAAGTGATATTAAAAAGCTACACAAAAGCAAAAATGTCTGTCCAGCATGAAGATAAACAAGGTGAAAGGTCTAATTTTATTATGTATCAAATGCTTTAGCAATTCCATGTGGCAAGACCAGTCTTTCAATACATGGTACTGAAATTTTTGAATAACAACATGCAAAACAATGGGCCCAAATCCAACAATCTCCAGCAATTATGAGAATGTAATAAGGTGTACTTACAGATCTAACTGAAAATTGACCCAATACAGTAAGCCAGCACACATAAGAATATTTTGTTCAGACTGTTTACAAATATCATTTATGTATGTCCTGCTTTTGTGATTTCAATACAAAATACATAGCTAAATCTACTTCAAGACTGATTTTGTCAAATAAATTGCAGCAAAAAGGAATTCTTAAGCAAATATATATAAAGTCCTCCATTCTATGAAAAACAAAATAAAAAATTAAAAATAAAAAAAACAGCCTCCTGGGTAGATTAACATTACCATGTTTATCAATTAGTCTCTAGCTCTGCATTCTAGAATGCAAAATTGCCCAGACCCAAGGACTCCTAAATTTCTCAATCTTCTCTAGGTTGAAATACTCATGTGGTGTTTATCCCATTGTTTTTAAACATTTAACACTTATCTAGATATCCTTCATGTTTTCATATTTCTCCAAAAAGTACCTAAGAGAATTTCAAGGTGACTCATGCGTTCATAGGTTTTGTAAAATGTTAAGAGGAATGACTCATCAAGCCGGATTGGTAATTCTGCTGACTAACATAGCTGCCCACATGGTGTCCTAGTTAGTACTGAGGAAGTTAGAACTTCGAATTTCTCTTGGCAAGATGTATGGAACGCTAAAGGATAAACACGCAATTCTCAGGGTACAAGATATATTTGTCAAAGCAAATTCACAATAGCTGTCTCATCTGCCGTAATTATTTCTCTAGGGTGAAACACATGCAGTTTCAGGAAAACCACAAGTAAAAGAAAATTTCTATTTTAATTTGAATAGCATTTCTTACTCAGAAGTGGAGCTGTAACATTCAATTGGAAAGGACAAAATTCTCTCAGGACATTTCTTTCTATGACATATACTTTTTTTTTTTTTTTTACAGCAAGAAGAGAAAGAAGAAAAACAAAAGATTTAACTACATAATTTTTCACCTTAGTGTGATTTTCCTTTTTTTTTTTTTTTAACTGTTCTTTAAACTGGGTAAGCTCATGAATGATGGCAATTAACAAACCCCAATCTGTATATTATTGGGAACCTGCTGTCAAAAAAATATTTTGTTTTTCTAGTTGTTAATGTTGCAGAAAAGTGAAAAGAGAAGGAAAAGGAAATTACAGGAGTTTACAAAACATTTATTTCTTGTTCCACGGGCACAACAAAGAAGAAGGTAACTGTAAAATAATAATAGCTCTAACCTGTGGACTGAATGCGGCAGGGGAGACTGGGCGGTGAGCATCTCACATCTGTCCTTTTGATCTTGTTATTATGTGCTGCTGAAGGGGAGGAGGTCCTGCTGCTAGCGAAAAGCAGATCATGGATGGAAAGGTAAATGTCAAGGCGGAACTAAGGTTAAAATATAAAATCATAACCAAAGGTAACAACGTTGGTTTGTATGGAATGCCAACTGAAAAAAAAAAAAATCATAGCTGAAAAATAGAAATAAGAGTGAAACAAGAGGAAAGAAAATAAAAAGGTTAAAAGGTCATTTCTTTACAGCACACCGAAGTCCTAACTTGCCAGTTCTGACTTCATTGGAAGGATATTTTAGGAAACAGTATATCACCTACGTGTATTCTTAGTTGAGGTTTTGTTTATAGCATTTCACTTTGTATTTTGGTCCGTTCTTCACACTATAGATGGCTCTGGTTTTACAAATATCTCTGATATACTGACATGGCTATACCAAAACTTGTCGTATTTCTGCTCCTTGGTGAGGTATGATTGGACTGATAAGAGTCTGAATTGAGCACAAGGACACACACTACTTCCTGAAACAGAACAGTGGTGACAACATCATTTAGAACTATTTAAGTGTTGTTTCTTTGGGATGAGTCCATGTAAAGAGATGTTTGTTTGCAGGACACCGGATCTCTTTTCCATTTATTTGCTTAATAAATAATAATGATGAGTCAGAATGCTTCCATAGTCAAACATGGCACACAGAAAGAGTTTCATTGAATCTGATTACATGGTTGGCTTTGACATTTACTGACTCATCACTGTCATTTTGCATGACTCAGAATAACCATAATTGCATATGTAGTATTTTAACATTAAGCATGTACTGTATGCAGAGAAGAGGAGTATGTATGTACCAGCAAGAGAAACTGGGATAGATAAAACTATCCAACCTTTGCCCAATGGGGTCATTGTATGGTCATTTACATAGCAATGCATTTAATGACAGGGAAGTTCTATATCATATTGAAGACTGTGGAAAAAAAACAAGAGGGAAGATGTAAAATGGAAGATGTAAAATTCAGTTTCATCATATTTTTCACAATCAAGTGTGTGTGTGTGTGTGTGTGTGTGTGTCTAGCAAAGAATATCTCTGAACTATGTGGAATATACCTTACATGGTCTAGTAAAATATATAACAAAAAAGACTGTGTTAGGAAGAATTCTGAGAAGTTCGAAGTTCACACTTCTGAGATTGATTGATTGAATGATTGATTGGTTGATTTGTTTGTTTATTTGAGAAGGCCTCTTGCCAGTACAAATGAACTCAGACACATGCATCACTTTGTACAATTGACTTCATGTGGGTACTAGGGAACTGAACCTGAGCTATCAGGCTTTGTGAGAAAGTGCCTTTAACTGCTGAGCCATCCCTTCAGCCCCTGAGAATAACTCTTATTAACATGCTTTCATGTGAGCAGAGCCCATAACTACGAAAGAACATCATCCCCATGGTTTTCATATAAGAAAGGGATAACATTCTGTTTGGGTAAGACCGAATCAAGAATGGATTATTGAAAGAGAATATGCCATCTGAGTTGTTGATGAGTGTAATTATTTGAATGGAAAATATCCCCCATGGGCTTCTGTGAGTGAGAACTTGATCCCTAGCAGTTTGTTATTTTTGGAGATGGAGGAATCTTTAATATCATGCTGTAGCTAGAAGTCTGTCACTAGAGGCAGGCCTCGAGGAAGATGCCCACTGTTTATGAGTGAGAACTTGGCCCCTAGTTGGTGGCGTTATTTTTGGAGATTGTGGGATCTTTAAGATCATGGTCTAGCTAGAAGAAACCTGTCACTAGAGGCAGGCCTCGAGGAAGATGCCCACTGTTTATGAGTGAGAACTCGGTCCCTAGTTGGTGGTGTTATTTTTGGAGATTGCGGGATCTTTAAGATCTTGGTCTAACTAGCAGAAACGTGTCACTTGAGGCAGGCCTTGAGGAAGAGGCCCACTGTTTGTTCTGGTCTTAGCATTCTGTTTTCCTATCTCCCCAAAAATGTGTGAAGGTAGAGCCTCAAGTTGCTAGAGACAGACCCACATTGTGCTGCTCTGCCATGGCTTCCCTCCATGATGACCTACAGGCCATGAAACCATGAGCCTGGTAAATCCCTCTTTGCCCACATTTCTTCTGTCATGTATTTTGTTTGATCCATAAATAAGGATACAGGACTGGGCAGGTGGATAACTCAGTCATGTAAGTGCTTGCTTCTCCAGCATGACCACCTGAGTTTGATCTCCAGTAGCCATGTATATTTAGGGTGTGTGGCATGTGCTTCTCACCCTGGTGCTGGGGATAGGACAAGGAGGACTCCTAGAGCTGTCTGGAAAGCCAGTCATCTAGAATAGTCAGTGAGCTCAAGGCCAAAACTGTTTTGAAAAGGAGGTGGACCATCTACCTGAGACTAATTCTTATTTTGTCCTCTGGCAACTACATGCATGGACACACAGACACATACATGCCACACATATATGCACCCACATACCACATGCACACATATACATGCAAAAAGTAACTAATACAGTGTGGAAGAAAGCAAATAAATGATACTGTGTTTTCCTAGTACAGGAAGCTTCCATATTCTCAATTGTCCCTAGGAGACACATTGCAAGGACATGTGAGCAGGCTTTAGCTGCTGACAAGGACCCAGTTGTCCCAAGATGAGGAGAATTGCAATCATGGGGCTGGAATCAAAGTGCATTGTTTTTAAACTTTGGTAGTAGTTTACACAGAATAGCAATCCAGTCAGACCCTGATCAAAGATATTACCAAGATGGGACAAACCAAGCCATATTACACTGTCCAAGTGTGAGTCTCTCAGAAAGACATTGAAGGAGACAATCTTTAATTAGTATCCTTGTCAAATCCATCTATCTATCTACCATCTATCGTGTATGTGTATGTGCACATTGTGTGCAGATGTGTGCACATATGTGTATATGTGCATGGAGGCCAGAGCTTGGTGTCAGGTATCTTCCTCAATGACTTTCCACCTTGTCTCTTGAGACAAGATCTAGTTGAACTTGGAGCTCACTAATTTGGCAAGAAGGGCTGGCCAGGAAGCTCCTGGCATTGCTTGCCTGAGTCACTAGAGCTGGGAATACAAGTGCATGCCCCCACACCCAGCTTTCACGTGGATAATGAGGATCTTGAAGGAGGTCCTCATGCATGTGTGGTGAGCATTTTGTCAACTGAGCCATCTTCCTAACTCCATTACCATTTTTAAAGCTAAATGTGTTTGCGAAAAACTAACAGGACAAATCTAAATTGAAATATATTTTACTTCTCAGCCTGGTGGCTAAGCGGAAATCTAAACTGAAATATACACCCAAGAAACAACTGTTTGTTTCTTTTTTCTTTCAAATATCACTGACATAAGCAATGGCAATGGGGAATGTGTTCTATGTTTAAAAAAAAAAAAAGGCTAAGTTGGCACATCAGTGATGTGTGATCAAAGATGTTGTAAAGTCTATAATTGCATTAATGAGTAAATGAAGACATTTGAATATGAGATCAACAATAATGGTATGTGTTACTGCTGAATTTTCTGAGGGGCAGTCTTACTATGGTTATGGAGGAGTTTGCTCTCATTTTAGGCAATATGTTACATATTCTTAAATTAATTAGTGTCCTATTTGTAAAGTTTCTCAAATGGTTAAGAAAGAGAAGACACAAAAGTTCTAAATGTCCAAAGACAATGAATGTAGAAGTAAATATAAGTTCAATGTAGGTCTTGCCATCATGTACTGCATCATCACAGGTCCAGTGCCATGGAGCTAATCATTTGGAGGACTGAAACCGCCAAATCTGTGAGGCAAGACAAACTTTCTTTAACATAAGTTGTTTATCTCAAACACTTTCCTGTAATAATAAAAATATGACTAGCACAACTTCCAGCATTCTTTTCTGTGTATTTGAATTTCAAAATAAACAAATGGAGTTTCCTGAGGCTTCAGGCAATAGATACTCTATGAAATATTTCCATTACATGTCTAGTCCAAAGAAAGTTTTCTTCAACAAAAATGAAGTTGAATTTAACATTTTTCTATCAATATCATGTGACAAATTTTCTTACAAATAGTTAATATAATGCAATATGCATATATAAATATGAATTTTTCTAATAGTTAAATATTGTTTGATTCTTAGCATAAATGATCCTGGCAATGAAAAATTAATCTGGAGTGATTTTCTACTGTGGTTTTCTGTTATATCTTATTCTTAAGTAAAATGTCTGCTCTTAGCTTCATTCTTTAAAATCAGCATCTGAAGCTTACTGGAAGGTATTCATACATGTCCCAGAATTTATTTTCTATTGTTTTCTGTACCTGCAATAAACTGTAGGCTTACCAAGAACTATGACTGTCCTCTCTTCTTTTTTGTACCATTAATGACAAGTTGACATACTGCTTTTAATAAAACAATATTGAAAAAAACAATAAGGACAGCTACAAAGGAAAATAGAGATTTAAAAGCCTATGAAAAGATAGCTTTAATAGTTCAAGCAAATAGGTATTCTGACAGGGACAAAGAGAAGACCTGGAAGCCTTCAGGTCCTTCTGATGACTGGATCAATACTGTACAAAGTAGTAGCTGAGAAGGACTCCAAAGTTATTTTCAAGGTTCTTGTTTCATACACTAAAATTTTATTTTTGGTTGGGCTTTTATTCATTTTGTTGTATTTTGACTCATAGATTCTTTAGCTCAAAATTTAATATAAAGAACTAGTTTATAGTTTACTAGATATTACATGAAAAAGTCTCCTTATCCCTGTTATTTAAACAAAGTGAAGTTATTAGCCCCATTTGGTAGATTATCTATAACTGACACAGTAATTAGGAGATTTTCCAAAGGAATATAGATAGCAAATAAATGAATTTGAAGACAGGGATTTAGCCTTCTAAAATTTTTATGTCCATTTCTTTCCACCATCTTATTACGGATTGAAGTATGTCCTTCTATCCTCTCCATATTTATATGTTGAAGTCCAGTGGAATCTTACAGAAAGTGCTGCTGCGGATGTAGTTAGTTAACTGAGGAAGAGGGTGGCCAGTCAATATAACTAGTGGGTACATAAAAGTAGAAATGATTAGG
Source organism: Orientallactaga sibirica (assembly GCA_036365145.1). NCBI lineage: Eukaryota > Metazoa > Chordata > Mammalia > Rodentia > Dipodidae > Orientallactaga > Orientallactaga sibirica. The sequence goes on along the minus strand of JAEOAD010000023.1, from coordinate 9,125,202 downwards.
TAGACAATCCCACAGGGAGAACAAAATGAACAGAAGAATAAAGGGACTAGAATAACCCTCCAGCAAGCCAAGGAAAGCCAGAAGTTGCTAGCAATGCCCCAAAGCAGAGGTTGGTTCTCCCAGAAACCTGTCAGATGAAATCAAACCAGGGAATAGCATCATTTGGACTTCTAGCCTCCAGGCCTAAGACGAAACAAGTGCTTGTTGTTTAAGTCACTCACTGGGGTACTTTGATATGGCAACCCTTGGAAATTAGTACATACATCTTGGCACATATGCAAGAAAGAAATTATAATGACCCAAATTAAACAAGTTATGTGCCATATATCTCCTACTTCAGTCCACTTTCTGGTATGTTGTGATTATTTTAGTCTAATCTCACATGCCAGAAAGAGCTAAATGTTATTGAAAAACCATTTAATTAAAACTTTAACTCTTAGCCAGATATCAAAAGTTAAATTTATGGAGGGAAACATCTCATCTGACCTTGTCTTCCACAAAATGTGTACATTACCATAAACACATCTTCTTTAAATAAAATTAAAATGGATTTTTAGCATTCAGTTTCCTTTTACCATGCAGGTCTTTAAAAAAAAAAAAAAACTATATATATATGGAGAGAGAGAGAGAAAATAAGCAGATAAGCAGATAGAGAGAGAAAGAATGGGCATGCCAGGGTCTCGAGTCTTTTAAAGATACTCCAGACATATGCATCACCTTGTATATCTGGCTTATGTAGATACTGGTTAATCGAACCTGGGTCCTTTGGCTTTGCAGGCAAGTGCCTTAACCACTAAACCATCTCTCCAACCCATGAAGACTTTTAAAATTAAAAAAAAAAAAAGGAATCATTTCATTTTCATTCATGTGAAGTCACAATTAGCAGTCTGAAATGTTTTGTTCTTATATTTTTTAAATAGGGTCTCTCTCATGTAGCCCTGTCCTTGAACTCTTATCTCTCTGCTTCCGCCTACCAAGTGCTGAGGCTTGAACAAACACACCCAGCTAAACATTCTAAAACAAATTAGCCTAAGAACTGTGGTACTTTGAATGGATGTCCACTAATAGATTGAGGAATTTTATTCAAGCTTTAACTTTGTATCATTGTGGATGGATCCTAGGGTACAGCCCTAAGGTGTGAGGGTGGAACTGTGATTCTAGTCTAAATATATGCAAAGTACATGAGTTCTGCCTGGGTTGCTGCAGTGTGCTTGCTTGTAGTGCTGGTGGTAGTATAGAAATGCATGGACCTATGAAAGGGAGCCAGATTCTCCCACCATTATGGAATTTTTCTTGAATCTGTAAACTTCAAATATATTTCCTTTCCACCATAACTGAGTCTGGTCTGTAGATTCATCCCAGGAACAATGAAGCAGATAAGTAATACAGGTAATAGCTTGGACATGCTTATAGTAAATAATTATTCTTTTATAACTCAAATTTAATTTTAAGCTAATGTGTACCATTTAGATTGACACCTTTGCTGATCTCAGCTAAATAATTTCTGTCTGTAAAAGTTCAGTTGCATAAAATCAGAAAAATGAATAGTTATAATGAATCCTTCCAAGGCTACTGAATAGGTAGCAAATGGTAAAAAGAACTTACTAAGAATTATAATTTGAGAAAACAATGCATTTTGATGCTTTATAAGTAGTTTTCATAAGGTTATTAATTGTTATCAACAATTTATTTAATCTTGTATATATTCACCCACCACTGCTCCTCAGTCTATTTTTATAGGTTCCCTTCATCCTCCTATATCGTTTTCTGATTTCTAGCATATACATTTTATTATCCTCTGTTGTTCCCCTCCCCATCTTGTGATGTCTGTCTATCCTCTCAAAGTCCGTTAGTGTCCTACTTAGAAATTATACATATAGGGCTGGAAAGATAGCTTAGCAGTTAATGTGCTGGCTTGTGAGCCTAAGGACCCAGGTTTGATTTCCTAGCGCCCAAGTAAGCCAGAAGCACAAGTTGACGCGTGTGTCTGGAGCTTGTTTGCAGTGGCTAGAGGCCCCAGTGCAACCATTCTGTCTGTCTGTCTCTCTCTCTCTGTGCTTCTTTCTCTCTCACAATTAAGCAAATAAATAAAATTTATATAAAATTATAAATATATATACAAATATAAATATGCAGTTATAGATGTAGATGATATAGATACAGACATAGAAGTAGATAATAGATCCATATATCTATAGATATTGGTAGATATAGATGCAGCTATAGATACAGTCTGTATGTGAGAAAAAGCATGCAATATTTCTAATTATAGTTGGACTTATTACACAAGATAATGATCTATTCCATCTATTTTCCTGTGAATATCACATTTTCCATTATTAATGGACATATAGACATAGTTATGTATATTGGCTATTGTGAACTGTGCAAAAATAAATAATAGATATTTAAATATGGATCTTTTGGATATGTAACAAGGAATGTTATATGTCATGTAGTTGATTTACTTTTAGTTTGTTAAGGGTCCCTTAAACCCTTTTTTTTCTAGTGGCTGTACCAGTTTATATTATCATTAAAAAATGTATAGGTTTCCTCATTCAATACATTCTTAGAGCATTTTGTTTGCTTCTTTGTTACCAATTATGACTGTGTTGAGAAGGAATCTCAAAGTAGGGTGTGTGTGTGTGTGTGTGTGTGTGCATCCAGTGTATGCAAGCATATGAGTTCTTTTGTGTGGGGGCTCACATTGTGTATATGCATGTGCATGCGAAGTCCAGGGTCCACATCAAGGGTCTTCCTGATTCACTCTCCACATTAGTTTTTGAGTCAGGGTCTTGCAATGTTCCTAGAGCCACCAAGACATGGAGATCCTCCTGTCTCCTCTCTCCAGTGTGGGATTATGACATGTGCCATCATGCCTGGCATTTTCACTTGGCTGCTGGAGGTCTAAATTCAGTTTCTTGTGTTTGTGCAGCAAGAACTGTAACATCTGAGCCATCTCCCTGGTCCTCAAAGTAGTTTTAATTTGTACTTCCCTGTGAGTAAGAATATTGAACAGTTTTAAAAATACTAGCCATTTTGTTTCCTTCTCTTGAGAACTGTCTATTCATTTAATTAGCCCTTTTATTGGTTGGATGATTTTTTGACCTTGAGTTTTGGAGTTTTTATAGATTCTAGATATTAATTTCCCATTGGGTATTTTCTCCCATTCTGGTGACCATCTCTTCACACTGATAATGGCATCTTTTGCCAAGCAAACACTTTTTTTGTTTTGTTTTGTTTTGTTTTGGTTTTGGTTTTTCGCGGTAGGGTCTCACTCTAGTTCAGGCTGACCTGGAATTAACTATGTAGTCTCAGGGTGGCCTCAAACTCATGGTGATCCTCCTACCTCTGCCTCCCGAGTGCTGGGATTAAAGGCGTGCATCACCACGCCCGACTCACAAACACTTTTTTGATTTCCCAAATTCCCATTTCAGTTTACCGAGTTACTGGAACTGCTTTAGAAATTCCTTGCTTAGACCTACATAATGAAATATGTTGCCTGTGTTTCTCTCTAGCAGTTTTATGTATGACATTTAAAGTTTTAAATCCATTTTTAATTTAGTTTTTGTTCAAGAATGAGAAATATGAATGCAATTTAATTCTTTTATATCTGACATCCATTTATCCATTTTCCCAGTCTCCTGTATTGAATAGGCTTGCTTCTCTCATGTATGTTTTTGACACTTTCGTCAAAGAGTAGGTGGCTATAGCTGCATAGGTTTATTTCTGAATTCTCTATTCTATTCTACTGATCAGCATGTGTATTTTGTGCCAGTACTATGCTAGTTTTGTTAATGTGGCAAGTGAAAGGTGACATATGACCACTAGATGGCAAAATCATCTGGAGTTCTATTGCAGTTGCTGAGGCCCTGCCACACCAATTCTCTCTTTCTCTCTCTCTCTCTAAAATAAAATAAAATAAAATAAAATAAAATTCAATTGGTTGAGGAAAACTTATGTTGGGATAGCACTGAACATGTGGCATAGTTACTTAACACTCACTGCTTATATTCCAATCCATAGTGAAAAAGAGCAGAATTATATTAAGTAAATATGTGATGACATTAGACAAAGAAAGTAGTATTAATATTTTTACATTTTCCAGACAGGATAATGCAGAGAAAGTACTTGTAATTACTGAGGGGAATTGTATACCATTAAACAGAAAACTCATGCCCAATACTGGGACTTTGGGAAAGGCTCCTGAAATGTAATGCTTCACTCCTTGATGATGCCAACTATGACACTGAAAATTCATTTGAAAGGAAGGAGTTGGAAATAAGAATGCTATTAAAGGGGGTTCTTGCTCACAACAACCATTTAGGGAAGTTTTTCACCACAATCAGCACACAGAGGCCTCTTGTAGCAACTGTGGTCCTATGGACTGGGCTGCATCTCTAGCTGGCAGCAGAACTAGATGCTGTTGTGCATGCAGTCTTGGTTTTAAAGGCATGAAAGATAATAGACATGAGAGGGGTAATGGAGACTTGCACCAAGATACCTTAAAGTCTATCATGGCAGGTCACACTCGGAGGCAATTGCTGGAGAAGATGGCCGCTGAGGCTTGTCTGCCTTGGGCTTTGCAGGTGAGTGAGTCTATCTGTACTGCCCAGAAAACAGAATCCAGTTTCTTCGGGTTCCAAGGTGGACTGAAAACCAGCCACCCTCTACACAAGTCTTAGGCCTTCAGCACTGTATTGAGACTACTGAGGCATAAAGCTTCACGACCTGAGCAACTGCTGGGTTCTCAACCTCTGCAGAATGCAGGTAGCCTTGCTGGACTGCTCAGGCACTGCTGGTTGTAAATCACTGTGGTAAACCCCTTTAGAGTGTACATACATTTCCTCTTTCCTCAGTTCTGTTACTCCAGAGACCCCTAACTCACTCATGAGATGTGGAGCTTCACATGATGACATGAGCATTCACTCTACAGATTCTGGGAGAAAAATCAATGAGTTCAGTCTCTGTATGCAAACATAAAGTACCCACACTATTAGTGATTAAGAATTGGAATATTTTCTAGGGCTTGTTGCATGGTCTACAGATTCTAGAGTCTCCCTATTTTATTTTATTTTCTTTGTTTTTTCAAGGTACAGTGGCACTCTAGCTCAGGCAGAGTCTCCCAATTTTAAATGATTTATGTAAGGTTTTTGTCACATCAGTCCCTAGTGGAAATAATAATTACCTTCAATCTTTGAAAAAAGGAATTAACATGGGAACAAAATGAAAGTTGTGAGTTTCATTTTGTTTGCTTTATAATCTGTGCATTATTAAAAGATGGGACAACGTTGTGGCAATGTGGGGCTTTCTACTTATTGATTATATCCATAATTCCCCTATTTTCACCTGCTAAATGGTAGGTTTTCAACTGAAGTATTGGTTAAGGACCAAGTGAGATTTCTTATTTATTTCTTATTAATAAAATCATATCCAGTTGCTAGAAGAGGTTGCTGTTCATAGATTTATTAGAGCATCAGTGACACACTCTTATTTGCAAAGCAGATCGTCCAATTTGACTGCAGTTCAAATGGTCGGTACATATTTTGTTGAACACTCCCTTCCCACCTCTATTATATTGCACTCATGATTTCAGTGCCCACAGCATGAATGAGTTTTAAACCTCAGCAAATGTAAATAGCAACAACATCTACCTGTAAACATCAATATAACATATTTAGATTAAAAATGGCACTAAGCATAGTGCATGCCATGGATATTTAATTCATGAATGTTGTTACTCATCTTTGATGATTTGAGACATATAAAAATGTGACGTTTACAATCAATTGTGGTTACCAAAACATCCAGTAATCTGTTGTTGTAACTGCATCAGAGTAGAATAAAAATTCACTTCTTAATCAGAATGGCAGTAAGTACTATAGGCTACATTCTGTCATGTATTATGAAAGCATGGCATAAGTCCTTTATACATCAAATGTCCCAGAATATGTCTTATTTTCACAATTTACATTTGCCTCAATATATCTATCCTTCACATTAAAGAGTGTAGTGTCAAACTTATGGTTATCTGTAAAAGCATTCCTTGATGCTCTGTGCTAGACAACATTCTGAAATGAAGCCCAGTGAGTCACACCCTGATGTAATTCCCCTCTCCCTAACCTTGTGTAAAGAATGACTTTCATAGAAAGAGTAAATTTTTACAGAGTTGAAGGGCTCACCAGTTTCATTGTGATTCTCAATCTGAAATAAGAGATTAGCCTATGGCCACTGAAGATAGACTCTGCCTTCTTGTTAAGGAGGCTACGTGAGTGGGTCACAATGGCAAGGACCTTCCCTAGGATTGGAGCACTGGTAGACAGGACTAAGACAGCAATGATGCCAGTTTTACAACAAAGAACTTAATTCTGCCAATAGCCATAGGCGCATGGAGGTCAAGAAAGAGAGCTCCAGAAAGCATGCAGCCATTATAACAGAAATCCAAACTAAAATTAGCCTGAACTTCTGACTAGTGCAAACCCTAAAAAAAATGTGCATTGCTTCGAGTCACTGATTTGTGCTAATTTATTACAAAAAGATGAAAACAAGCCAGGCATGGTGCCACAAGCCTTTAATCCCAGCAGTCGGGAGGCAGGGGTAGGAGGATCACAGAGAGTTCAAGGCCACCCTGAGGTTACATAGTGAATTCTAGGTCAGCATGAGCTACAGTGAGACCCTACCAAAGAACCCACGTTCGATGCCCCAGGACCCACATAAGCCACATGCACAAGGTGGCACATGCTTGTGGAGTTCATTTGCAGCAGCTGAAGGCCCTGGTGGGCCTATTCTCTCTCTCTCTCTCTTCCTCTCTCTCTCTCTCTCTCTCTCTCTCTCTCCCCTCTCTCTCTCTCTCTCTTCTCTCTCTCTCTCTCTCTCTCTCTCTCTCTCTCTCTCAAGTAAATGACATAAAATAAATCAGCTTAAGAGAGGAAGGATTTATTTCAGTTTGCAGTTTGTTACTGTGACAAAGGCATGACAGCAGAAATCCAGGATAGCTGATCACATTCAGCAGTGAGGAAGCTGACTGTGATGGATGTTGCTGCTCAGCCAGCTCGCTCCTTATTACACACATGGGGACCCCAACACATGGGGTTGTGCTGCCCTCAGCTAGGTGCATCTTCCAACTTAATTCACCAAATCAAGATAATCCTCCATACATGATTCTAGATCCTATCAAGTTGACAATCAATAGAAACCATCACAAAACTAATGCATGTCACTACTTTCAACAAAATATTTTCTACCCTTTGTCCTATTGCTGCTGTTAGTTTTGCCCCACATCCTACACTTAAATCTGTCTCATCACATCTTCTTTGGTAGCAGCACAAATATTAAATAACACCTCTCAGAAGTTGCCAGCTTTATTACAAAATAAATCCCCCATCTTCTCATAGTAGTTACATGGTAGTGTCTTATATTATTTTCAATAATTTAGTCGACAAGGCTTGTTTAAGAGTAATGTCTTTTATTATCTCAGGTCCTCAGTTAACATATTCATATTCCCACATTCCCATAATATTCCCATAATATAAGGGAGTAGTTTCTTAATTCCAATTTTTAAGTGATCTTTACACATCTTAATCAGAATGATTCTGAACTCATTATAGATCAGCTATTTTTAGCATAGAGTCAATTGGGATAATCTTAACCCAAAACATTTTTCTGGATTTTTCTGTCATTGACAATCAACAAGCATTATAGATACATTATCAAGTTGCCTTGCTGTTTCATTCCTTGCTGGTTTGTTTATACATTTTTCATCTTTCCATTGTTTTGGGATGCCCATTAAACTGTTTTTGACTTGTCACACTTTGTTCAAAGTGGATCGTACAAAGTCAGTTTTTCTAAAAAGACTCCTAAACCATGAATACTTACTCGTATAAGATAGTGTTGGAGATTAGATTGTACTAGATGAAAATATCCCACTTTGACACTGGGGTTTGTTTGAACTGAAGGCAAATGGGAAGCAAATCACCAGAGAAGAAGAGCTTTATAAGCATTATCCTGTTAATCTGAAATCAAGACATCAATTCTTAGGAAAAAGTATTCTCTTCCTCTCTTTATTAAGAAGAATAAGATTTGCCCATTGGTACTATTTTATACTGTCTTCTTCCTAGACATAACTCCAGAAGTATCTGAGAAAATAAACTCTTATGTTTATATGTACCTTCCTACTTGAAGCTTTTATTTTGACACTTCTGTAAAAATTTACTCTTCTTTCCTGAAAATACTATATAAACCAGAAATCTAATGACTTTTGGAGATATACTTATTCCCTACTAATCTCCCTTGCATATTTAAAAGTGACATCCAAATAAACTTCTATTTCTCTCTTATTAATCTTTTTTCTATTATAGAAGTCTTAGTTAAGAACTTGGAAAGGCAGAAAAAAAATGTGTCCTCCATATCATATCATTAATTCTTTATTCACAGGTGTATTTTTTTCTTCAGGCCAAGGAACACCTTATTTTAAATTAATTCTGTGTGCAAAACTAATAGTTTTATGCATGAAACATAGGGTATTATATATATTTTTTTCTGAATGATATCAAATATAACCTATAAGTAGAGTTTCCGCAGAGTTGTAGACTTATGCCTTCAGGAACAGTGCTGAGACGACAAAGCTAGAAAGGGCCCATGGGGGAGGGGGAGGCTGCAGTGGGGCGTAAGGTGATGAGTATCAGCGTCGCAAGTAGACGGTTAGAATATTGGGGATAGACAAGTTAAAGTGAGGTCAGGGAAGGAGAACAGAAGAGATGAGGGTAATGAAAACTAAACACATGAAGAAAAAACATAGGGAACCCCACTTGTTTGTTAACCAATCAGTAATATAATGAAGAACAAACAAGAAACTCTAGTGTGGGAAGTTTTGGAAGTAACTTGCTGAGGGGTGGATAATTCTGCTTACAGAAGCTATAGGTTGTTACAGAGAAAGCTCCCTAACTGGGGGTGAGATTCCTCTGACTCTCTTGTTGGTCATAGAGGCTGCTGAGGTCCCCAAAACAATACTGGCTATTGCCAAGGCTTATGTGTGCCCACCAGAAAAGATGATAATATCCTGTGCTGAAGGTTCCACTAGTACTGGGTTCAAGCCACTGACAAACCAACGTGGAATGCAATTAGAGTGCCAGAAAGTGTTAGGAAGACTGCTAGGGGGAGAAAAGTCAGAAACAGACTTACCCACCCCTGGAACTACTCTACATACTACATAATCACAACCTACTCCTTGGGCAAGAGGTGTCCACCAAGGCAAAGTGGCATGACTTATCAGGACAACCAGGTCTATGTGATAGACTCTGAAACCCAGTGCATGGAAGAAATGTCATCCCTGATAGTGAAAATGTAGTTCAAATCCTATAGTTAGGAATGCCATGGACCTCTATGGGGAAGCCTCTACTGTTGAATTATACATATATATATCTCAATATATCATAGCTCTCTAATAGGTGTGTTTATACCCATACATAAGTGGTACTAAAATCTGTGATCACAGAAGCTTCTATTTGAGGATTATGTTGACTACAGGCAGGATTCAAACCTCATCAAAGTGCTAAAAATAAGTAAAGGCTGAGTGCTCACTGTGAAATGAGACAAATTTACCATGCTCCCCACTAGGCTGTTAGGAAGAAGAAGGGACTGAAAGAATGTAATAGCCAGAGGAGAGGGAGAAATAGTTTATGGCACTATCTTTCAGCTTTCTGTATATTTCTTTTTTTAATTTATTTTATTTTATTTATTTTTGGAGAGAAACATAGGACAGAGAAGGAGAAGGAGACAGATAGAGAATGGGTGCGCCAGCAGTCTCTAAGCTGCTGTGAACGAAATCCAGATGTGTGCGCCCCCTTGTGCTCAAGTGCAGCATTGCGCCCTTGCGTCACTTTGCATCTGGCTAAACGTGGGACCTGGAGAATGGAACCTGTTCTTATGCTTAGCAGGCAGGCACCTTAACTGCTAGACCATCTCTCCAGCTCTCTGTATATTTCTTCATGACCTCACAGTGGCTGTCTTTACTTACATAATATTGGGGTCATCAACATTTCAACATGAATAATGGAGTAGGGGAAAACAGTTCTAAGAACAAAAGAAGGACTAGTTAAGAAGAAGGGGAGTTTAGTGGAAATAAGAAGTAGGGGAAACAAAGGAAAGTATTAGAAGGGTTTTATGATCAAATGTGTTAGATGTTCTAGTGTGAAAATTGTCAATTAAGAAATATAAATTTAGAGAAAAAAGATTATAAAAAAGAAATTGTTGTAGAAATTGTGATGTTGTAGAAACTTAGGGGCAACCCCACCCCCAAAACCAAGAAATCTGCCCAGTAAACAAGTGTCCTCAATGGAAGCTCAAATTTTCCATGTATTTAGAGAGTGAAAAGCTTTAAAACAAGTGCATTGAAGCGATGAAGCTAATTTACATGTATGGCTTGGTGACATCGATCCTTTGGTGATAATCCTTCCTCTCAGCCACTGAGAAATTCCATCATCAAAAGAGAACTGCTAGTAAATTAATGAATCGGGGAGCTATTCATGTTTACAATGCTGAGACAGACATGAGAGAGTGCTTCCCTCTCACTGTGTTTTATACTTTATGCTATGAACAAGTTAATCTGTCCTATATTATAAGAATGCATGAGCTGGGTATGGTGGTGCACACCTTTAATCACAGCACTCTGGATGCATGGATTCAGAGGTAGACGGATCAGTGTAAGTTTCAGGAAAGACCAGGGCTACAGAATAAGTGCCAGGTGAGTGAGACCTTACCTCAAAACAAACAAACAAACAAAAAAAAAAAAAAAAAAAAAAAATTCTGAGGAATGCATAAACAAAAAAAAAAAAGAAATAAAACCCTGTGGTGACATTAAAGTAACATATTTTCATAACTTTGGTCAGAAATATTAAACCAAGTCTCACAATTTTGTTCAAAACTTCAAAAAATATATTTCAAGTGTTACCCTAGTATAAATTATTTCTTTTGCATTATAGGACTAGTTTCAAATCAAATGATTATTATTTTGTCACTTTCAAGAACTATGGTACTTGAACAATAACTTCACTGTTTGATACATTTTAATCTTTACTTCTACCATTATACAATAGTGAAAATATTAAATGGAATATGTGTACTGCCTGTTATGGTGCCACAGGCCTGTGATTGTTGCACTTGGAAAGCTAAAACAAAAGAATCATCTTCAGTTCAAAGCCAATCTGGTCTATGTAGCAATTACTAGGGCAGGACCAGCCAGGGATACTGACACACATATATATGCTCTCTCTCTCTCTCTCTCTCTCTCTCTCTTTCTCTCCCTTTACATATATATATATATATATATATATATATATATATATGCATACATATGTATGTATGTTTGTATGTATACACACATATATATGGATTTTTAGGTACACACCATATATGTATGTATGTATGTATGTATGTATGTATATATATATATATATATGCATGTATAAACATATATGCATATATATGCATCTAAAATTCCTTATACTATAATATGTTTAAGTAGCTATTTCCTTCTGATGTTTATATCATATAAAACTCTCACATTGGATTCAAATTAAGTATTTTTACTGATCATTCAAAGAGCAATTATGGACAATTATGAGGGGTATCCTAGGGACTACCTTTTATTTTCTAGTGATGTTGTGGTCCATCTGAATAGGTCTATAGCCAGCTAGTCACTGGAACGTGTCTCATGGCATAGTCATTTTATATGGCAGATTATATTATGGTACCCTTTTAATGTTGGCTAGATTTTAACCAAATGACTACTATGGATATGTAAAAAGCTTAATATCCCATTAGCAACTCCATGAGTCATTTAGAACCCCAGGCTTGTTTCTGATCATAGTTTCTAATATTGTATGTAATATTGGAGTATGCATATAAAATTTTTAACAAATTAAAACTTGAATGGTTGTAATATATACCAGATAAAAGCTCTTCTACCACACTATTCATTTTATTATATTTCCATATACCTGTTAAATCCATACTTAGATTTAATTTAGGAAAATGCACACATACATTTTATAGCTAGTAAACCTGTTATGTTTTCAAGTATGTTATCTTAGAACAAACACAAATCGCCTGGTAAAAAGCACAATCTATTAGCTAAGTGTGGCTTAATGGATTACTACACTCTTATATTACCTCTCAATGCTAATACTTCTGAGGAGATTACACATTTAGGATAGCCAAGAAGATAGGGAAGTAAAATTAAATTGTGAAGGGCTTCCATGCTACCAGAGGCATGTCATTATGCATGACCCATAGAAAAGCTTCCCTATTTCTAGGCACATTTTTTTAAATGACAGAACACTTCAGAGAATCATTAAAAATAATCTTCATATAAACAAACTGTGAGAATTCATATTTCATTACTCATATATCTAAAAACACTGTTGCTAATTCAGAGGCAGAAATGAAATTTAACAACTATAATAAACTACTTTTTTTCCTGCTCACCTTTATCCACTCATAGTCAAGTTTTTTTTTTTTTTTAAAACCTACTGGTAGATACACAAAGAAGGACTAATGGAAGCTTTTATTTTAGGCTGAGGGTTTAGAATACTCCATCTTAACAAGAAGGTACAAAAACTTGTAGCTTAGTAACAGACTACACAATTACTTCCTTTTTCTAACACATTGAAATTAAAACCATTTACTGTGAATATTTCTAATCAATGTATTCTAGATTATTCTAGGTCTTGCCATTTAAACTGTTATGATGATCCTCCTTTCTGATGAGAAACACTTTTCATAAACAAAATATTTGCTAACTAATTGATTTATATCCTATGCAATCAATTTATGGTAAATGTTAATATTCAGTATAGTCATCTCAAGTGCCTATGTTGCTAAAATACCCATATGCCTCATAGTACCAAATAGAAGATGTGTGTGCAAAAGATTACCTTAAAATTCAAAATAAACAATGGTTGGAAAGATGGCTTAGCAGTTAAGGCACTTTTCTGCAAAGTCTAAGGATGCAGGTTTGACTCCCCAGTACCCACAGGTAGGCCAGATTTACATGGTGGTGCATGAATCTGGAGTTAGTTGGCAGTGACTGGAAATCCTGTTATGCCTATAATCTTTCTTTATCTGCCTCTTTCTCTCTCTCTCTCTCTCTCTCTCTCTCTGTCTCCAAGAAAAAGAAAGAAAGAATAAGTATTTTTTAAAAAGTTGAAATGAATTTTAAAGAAAAATCTAGATGCTATTGGAAACACCCTCCTGAAAATACTAACCTGTGTAGCTGGATTTATTTTAGGGTGTGATGTTTTCATTGTGTAAGAGTGGGGAGCATAACATGCAAGAGGGTCCACAGTTAAAAAAGAAGGGAAGCCCTTGGTTAAATGCTTAGGGTCAGTTTCTATTTGTGTAGAATGGCACTGATTGTGGTGGTTTGCGATGAACACTTGGGGCCAAGCTGGCAGAGCCTGCAGAAGGTGGAGTGTTGCTGCAGGAAATGGTGCTTGTGGCGGGCTTTGGTGGATGATTAGTTCAGAGCCAAGATGACTCTTGTCTCTCTCTCTCTCCTCTTTTCTGTCATTTCCATCTTTTTCTCTCTCTCTCTTTTTTCTCCTGCAGATATGTGAAATTATGAACTGGCTGCCAATTTTTCTCCACCAGATGAAGTTTCCCCTTTAAACTGTAAGCCTGAAATAAAATCTTTCTTCCCATAAATTGTTTCTGATCAGGTGTTTTGTCTCAGCAATGAGAAAATACTGTTAGATTGGTAAAACATATGCCCTGCTCAGAAATACTGGAAAATGCTAGGAAAAGGCTCTATGTAATATTTTTATGCTTTTAAATGATTGTATAAATGTCTTTTCAATTAAATCTAAGTTGGTTAGTCATAAAAATCTCTCAACAAGCTGGGCATGGAGGCACCTGCCTGTAATCTTAGTACTTGGGAGGCAGACATAGGAGGATCACCAAGAGTTCAAGGCTACCCTGAGGCTACAGAGTGAATTCCAAGTCTGCCTAGGCCACAGTGAGACCCTACCTTGGGATGGGGACAAGGTTCACAACAAAGTGGTTATCACTTATCATAATGACTGCCAATATCTGTATAAGCAACTTGTAAGATTTAGTATTTCTTAGGTCAGAAGCATCATATTAAATTAACATAAAAATAAAATTTTATTAATTAATTAATTTATTTATTTATTTTAAAAGGGGAACAACAAACAAAGAGGCAGATAGAAAGATGGAGAGAGAAAGAGAGAGAGAGGAAAAGGGAGAAAATGGGTATGCCAAGGCTTCTAGCCACTGTATAGGAACTCCAGACCATGAACCACCTTTTCCATCTGGCTTTACATGTATTCTGGGGAATCAAACCTGGGTCCTATGGCTTTTCATGCAAGTGGTTTAACTGCTAAGCTATCCCAATTAAATGACACCTTTAATTTTATGATGGAGAGTACATCTACTTAGCTAAAATTACTAGTTTAAAGACGTTTGCTCTTCACTACAACGTCCCCCCATGGATAATTTAAAGGATTTCACAGAATTAATTTTCATTATATTAGTGATCTTCAATGTCTCCATGGAACTCTGTGTTTAAATGTGTGTAGGTTTATACACAGGATAATTCCTTTTCTCAGACTTTAATTGATTTAAATAATCTTCATACCTGGTTTTAATGTAATTTCTGTCCCTTCATTGAGTGGTAGTATTAAATAAATAAAATATCATGATCAAATTCTATTATGATATCATTAAAATCACAATAATATTATAGCTGCATATTTAAGACATTGCCATTTAGTTTTCCTTGCTATTTACAAACTATACAGGTTTATATCAAATTTCAATGGAGTTAATCCTGATTTGCATCTAAAACTGTGTAAGTTCTTATTTTTAAGTTGATTAAAAATATTGTTAGAATATACAACTGTAATGGAATAATGATCCTAGAATGGATTTAAGATAAAAGCATTAAAAACAATTATATAATTATCCACATGTGACAGATGGGAAAAATGGTTCAATGACCTTCATTTTCTGTAGCTGAAGAGCCACTAGGAAATTCTTTTGACTGTATAAAAGGGCTCTTGCTGCCACTTCAAGGAAAATTTCCAGGAGATTTGGATTTGAAGAATTATACTTTTGTCATTTTACACATTGCTTGATATTTCCTTCTTCATTTTACTCTTTGCTGTCTAAGAATGTGTAGTCATGTAAGTTTAATGAAGACATTCTGAATCAGTCACATAGAAACCTGTTTCTTTATTAAATACCCTACTTAGGTGGAGAAAGCTTTACACTAACTTAGGTTTTTGCATGTAAGTCCCTAGTACCAGAGATGGGTCATTCCCACCATTCCCTGAGTCACTTTTGCAGGGAGGCCCATGACATCCACAACACAATATGTAGAATTGCCAATCCTCTTAAGTACCCACTAAAACTGAGATGGTAAGACCCTGTTACTGAAGACATGGGCTCGGGTCTCAGGACATTGAGAAACCAAGGTGAGACTGGACTGGAAGCCACTTTTCTGCTGGCTAGCTGCCATACTGCTAGAAAGTGTTAAGTAGGCTGCTTGGGGATAGCAAATTATCATCAGTCTGAACAAGCAGTGGATCCTACAAGTTACACAATCATCCAGCCAGGTAACCTATGTCCACAGGTTCAGTTATAGGGGTAAAGAACTGTTAAGTGGGAGGCACTTTATACATGCTACTGAAAACTGAGTCGAAAGCCTGTTACTCAGGGCTGGGTAGATGGCATAATGTTTACAGGTATTTGTTTGCAAAGCCTTCAAACCTGGGTTAAATTCCACAGTACCACAAAGAGCCATACACAAAAAGTGGTGCATCTGTCTGTGGTTAATTTACAGAAAAAAGAAGCCCTGTTGTACATGCACAGGAGAGCACCTCCCCTCCACACAGAAATAAACATTTTTTTTTTTTTCAAAAGCCCATGGCTTGGAAGGACATAAGTGATAGAGGGAAGTGATCCTCTTCTGCTCAATAGATATGCTAAGCCCATCAAATGGCCTTCTAAATGTATATGGTTATTCACATTGACTAATATTATTCTCTCTTTTAGTTAGATAAGCTTTTAAAATATTTTATTTCTTTCATTGAGAGAGAGAGAGAGTAACAAAGAGAAAGAAGCAAACACACACACACACACACACACACACACACACAGAGAGAGAGAGAGATGGAGAGAGAGAGAGAGAATGGGTACACAAGCCACTGAAAACAGACTCCAGACACATGTACTATTTTGTGCATCTGGCTTTATGTGGGTACTGGGGAATCAAACCAGGGCCATCAGGCTGTGCAAACAAGTACCTTTAACCCCCAGTCTATCTCTCAAGCATATATATATATCTTTATAAAGGCAGCAGGTAAACACTGGGGCGAGCCAAGACTTCATAACACCTTCCAAGGCTCATGAAACAATGAAGGGAAACATGAATGAAGAGGGGAGGAGGCAGGAATGGCAGGCTCTTGAAGAAAATAATAATGTATGGACATATTAATAATGTCTACTATGACCAATTCAGCCAATGATTCTTTTTTTACTTCTTTTTCTCTTTATTCAAATAGCACAATCTTCAGAATTTACAAAGTACTAAAGGTATTCTTTGAGAGTGATGCTTTGATATCAGTGAGTATAAGATAGCATCTGCATAGCAACATGTATTACCAAATATTAGAGAGATAAGATAATAATGGCTTAAGTTTTCCATATGAAAACATAATGTGGGTCAAGTCTGCTGTACATAGCAATAGATTTTTGACCCCCTCCTCCAGCAACTCAGAGCTTGCAAACTTAGTCCTCTCAAGTCTTCAACATTTTACACCTTCACAATATAAATAATATGACTGCCTTTTGATCACAAATTAAATGCTTCCTCTTATCAAGGTTATTGATTTTATAAGGAATACATTTTAATCAGTCATCAAGACACTAAAATAAGTAAGCTAGTAATCTTGAAAAATATATTTGTTAGTCTAGCTAATAAAACTACTACAAGTGACACACACACACACACACACACACACACACACACACATATATGTATATATATATATATATATATATATATATATATATATGCCTAAATTTTATCTGGAAATTCTATAAAAGAGTACAGTAAGGGAGGATTAATACCATCTTGTTTTCTTATTACAAAAGGTAAAAATTCTAGCATCTTCTGCTACAATCTCTATTAAGAATAAGCACTTTTTATTTATGCTTTGTTTTAAAGCCAAAATCAATGTTTTCTTGCTCTAGTTGATATTCTCCAAGTTGGCAAATAGTGGACCCAAAAGTGGATATAGTGTGATATTTAAATGCTTGTTTTTTTTGTCCCAATAATGCCATTTCTGAAAATTGTATAAATTCTAGTCAAAGAACTATCTAGCTTAGCATGTAAAATTATCATTTCTTTCATGTGTCATAACAGTTCCAATGAAATATAACACCAATCAGATCAGAGGGCTGTAATTCTGTGTTACCAGTTATGGATCTATATTATGAAAACAGCACTGCATGAAAAGAGAAACTGCTGTTCCTCCGTTTTTCAAGTGCTTAGCAGGCAGAGTCTTAAGCTCTGCAGAGAGCTTGACTCATTAATCAATAGAACAGAGTCAAGGCCCATAGATGAACAAGATTCAAAGGAAAAGCATCTATCTATTAGATTACCTTGAAGGGCTTCAACTACTTTTTCAAATAGACATATGTGTAACTTTTCTTATCTTGTGGAAGTAAATAAACATAAGAAAGAAGTATAGATGACAAATATCTCTTCAGTGGGATATTCCATTACTATCATATCTTAAGGAGGGACATATATTCCATACAAACAACTCACCCCTCCTTACCAACACTGGTTTAATATATATATGTATTAGTAAATATATAAGCCATAGATGAGCTGTGTTCCTGGTCCCATATCTAAAGCAATATTTTCACCATATATAGTGTTATATATATAGCAGTTATTATATACATGCATATGTATGATGATAATAAAGACTAGATATTTATAAAGTTACTAATATGCTACGTTACCAATAAACCAAAGAGTAGTATAATAGTTTCACCTAAATTTTTAATGGTTTATATTACATGTCTTTTGAAATTTAATTTTTTTTAACTTTTTATTTATTTATTTTTTTTTTTTTTGGAGAGAGACACAGAGAGAGAGAGAGGCAGAGAGAGAGAGAGAGAGAGAGAGAGAGAGGAAGACAGAGATGGGCGTGCGAGCAATGTCTCAGCTGCTGCCAAAGAAATCCAGATGTGTGCACCCCCTTTTGGTCAAGTGTGGCATTGAGCCCTTGCATCACTTTGCATCTGGCTAAACGTGGGACCTGGAGATTGGAACCACTGGAGATTGGAAGCAGTGTTCTTAGGGTTAGGAGGCAGGCACCTTAACCCCTAAGCCATCTCTCCAGCCCTTGCAATTTAATTTTTAACAGTTGAGATATTATTGAGTCATGCTGAATTGGACATATAACCAATAATTTATTTAAATGTTTATTTAGTTATTTGAGAGAGAGAGGCAGATAGAGAAAGAATGGGCTGCCAGGGCCTCAAGTCACTGCAAAGAAATTTCAGATGCTGGTGCCACCTTGTGCATCTGCCTTTATGTAAGTAGTGGGGAATAGAACACAGATCCTCAGGATTTATAGACAAGCACTCTAACTGCTGACCCACATCTCCAGCTCCTGAGGATAACAGTTCTTCTCTATATGACTGGAGATCACTAAGTTATGATGTGTTCTTAAATTATCAGTGACTTATTCATTTTTTGGAATCATAAGTGAAAATGATTCATAAAGAAAAGATGTTTAATATGAAATGATGTGCCAAAAATAATTATAAATATGTCAACTTGCAAAAAGCTAGGAAAATAATGATAAAAAATGCAAAACATTAAAGATACTTTTTAAATCAAATGCCTATATATTTAGAAATACTGACATGAAAATCCTACTGAATATGATTAACTGATATTAATCAAATTAGAAAAAAAAAATCAGTGAAAGTGTGTGTACAGCTATAGAAACTTCTCCAAAAGAACAAAAGTGATAAATTAGAAAAAGTAATAAATAGGACACTTGGTAATAACAATATAGAATGTGCTAAAACACATACAATTAGATTTAATGAGATTAAAGCACAAGGTATCAAGTTAGCTAAGATAATCATAAATAGAGAAATGATAACATAGTTACAGGGGAAAAAGCATCACGTGTTCTGGAAAATGAATGAAATGAGAGGAGATTTTTATTTTTTCTGAACCTTGGATCTAGTAAAGAAATGGAACAGATGTTTTAAATTATTGCAAAAACAAAACCAAAAGAAAACAGAACCCCTTCAGAAAAATAAGCCCTATTAAATAATATTTTTAAAAGACAAGAATTTTATTTCCCCAGGACCAAACAACACACATTCTTCATTAAGATTATACCAAAATTGCAGCAAATGTTTATCATGAAATACTGTAGGTACAAGAAAAAAAAAAAATCCTAGATGGAAGTTTCAATCCAAAATATATGACGATTGACCAAAAAAATAGTACCTATATGGATGTGTACAAAAGATATTTCAGGGTGCTGGGAAGACAGTTTAGTAAATAAAGGGATTTTCTTGCAAAACCTGCTCACCCAGGTTGCATGGACAAACCCATGAAAAGCCAGATCCACAAAGTGGCACATGTCCCTGGAGTTTGTTGCAGCAGCAAGAGGGCGTGGCTCAGCATCTCTTTCTCTAACTCTCTCTCACTCTCAAGTAAATAAGTAAAGAGATATTTCATCTCTTCATTCCTTAAATTGTTTTAATTTTTCATTGTGCCATATGATAGAGAACAGCTTGTTATTGAGTTCAAACATATATAGCACTTAATATATGGGAAAAAAAGGACTGGAGAGATGGCTTAATGATTAATGCACTTACCAGAAAAGCCAAAGGACCTAGGTTCTATTCCCTAGAACCCAGGTAAGCCAGATGCACAAGGTGGCAAATGCATCAGGAACTTGTTTGAAGAGACTGGACCCCCTAGCACACTCACTCTCTCTCTCTTTCTCTCTCTCTCTCTCTTCCTCTTTGTCTCTCAAGTAAATAGATAAAAATTTTATAAATATATGCAAAAATAAAGTTAAGGATAAAAAATAAAATGAAATATAATTATTTTATTATAATTTCTTGTCTAATATAAGAGTAGCATAAATATCTTAATTTAAACTAGACATGATGACTCATGTCTGTATTCCAAGCATTCAGATAGCTTAGCCAGGAGAATCATAAGTTATTCTGCTCTACAGAAAGACCCCATCTTTAAGAAAAAGATAAGCAGGCTGGTGAGATGCCTCAATGGCTAAAGGCACTTGCTCACAAGCCATCCAGCCCAAGTTCAATGCCCCAACATCAGCATAATGCTGGGCACAGTGTGGTTAACGCCTGCTGTGTGGCATGCTCATGTACACACACACACACACACACACACACACACAGACACATATCATACACAGAAACCATACATAATAAAAAAATGAAGACAAGAGCAAAGAGAAAAAAATTATTTATATGGAAAACATGTTCATGTAAAAATAACCAAAAGAAAATTAGAAAGGCTTAATAACATCAGATAAAACTACTTTTTAGAAATTTCATAATTCTACGGCAGGTTGGATGTGGTGGTAACTCACTTGTAATACCAGTTCTTGGAAGGAGGAAGAACGATGACCAGAAGTTCAAGGTTGTTCTTGGCTACACAGTGAACTGTAGGGCAGAGTAAGTTTAAAATGAAACCATCTCAAAAAATAAAAATTATAAACGTAATTAGTAATGATAGTGATTCTAAGAAGTAATGATTTCAAGATTTTTTTTTTCAGATTCTTCACTGAGGAAATAACTCTCACAAGTGTAGTTTTCATAAAGGAATAAAATCTACATGAAATAAAACCAATGGAAATCAATGTTAAAAATAGAAACCTATATAATTATATAAAATTTTCAATTTGCATAAAATTAGTAGAAATATGAAAAACCAGAAGAACTCTATCAAGCAGTTTTCTGAATTACTATTAATGTGGCATCACCAGCAAAACAAACTAAATATTCTTTTTCTTTTTTAACATCATATTTTATTCATTTATTTAAAAGAAAGAAAGAGGTAGAGGAAGAAAAAGGGAGAGAGAGAATGGAGGGCCAGGGTCTCCAGCCACTGCACTCCAAATGCATCTCCCACTTTCTTCATCTTGCTTATATGGGTCCTGGGGAAATCAAACCAAAGTCTTTTGGTTTTGCAAGTAAGTGCCTTAAACACTAAGCCATCTCTCCAGCTCTAAATATTATTTTTCTTGCTAATATAATATTAAATAAAACATTAAATTCTCAGCAATAAATTAAAATAATTTTAATTTCACTGAATATATATACTTGCCTACAAACACAGCAAGTTAGGAAAGTGCATACGAAGTTGACTTAAAATTTCCCTGACATTTGTAAATAGAGATGAATGTGGTAATTGCCCCATTCCAGCACTGTCCGCATATACAAGGGGTATCACTCTGAGAAAAGGAGAATTTTGTTCATGTCCAAAGCTTTAATGTAGAGAGGTTTGCAATGGTGAGAGAAACAAGCTATAAGAACAGAAACCCACAGTATTCCCTAAGGGGACTGACATTTTTTGGAGTAGAAGTTGAGTTTATGAGCATTGTGAAAACATGGTGAAGAATTTGTGGGTAACCTGTTAATGGGCTGCAACAGCAAACAGAAGGAAGCTCCATGAGCCTATAAACAAGCTGGAGACAAGCTGTATGTAAGGAGGTCTGGATACATGGCTTAGCTATTAAGGCATTTGCCAGCAAAGCCAAAGGACCCAGGTTCGATTCCCCAGAACCCATGTAAGACAGATGCAAAACATGGCACATGCATCTGGAATTCCTTTGCAGTGACTGAAGGCCCTGGTGCACCCATACTCTCCTCCCGCCCTCCTTGCAAGTAAATAAATAAATAAAAAAATATTTAAAGTAACAAAAAAAAAATATGAAAGAAGACTGGTAGAGTCCTCCTGGTGTCTGGGGTCATGCCAATGGGACCAATCCAACGGTAATTAACTACAACTGGAGACAAAGTCTTGTAACAGTTAAAGGAATGCTCTCTGTACACATGACCTAAATGCTTGCCTCATGGGTACAATTGTAATTTGTCCTACCTCCAAGTGAATCTCCTAGAATTTTACATTTTAAATTTATAGAAAGTGAAAATTGGATGTTATCATAAGTCTGTGCTTACTGAAACTTATATGCTACTGATTTGTGTCATCTATGCATGTTTTCAGTTGTTTTAGTCTTATTTCAAGTTCTTATAATAAAGTATGTTGATTGTGCTAGCTCATATTTTTATGAAAATATTTGTAGATTTAAAATATGCATCAAATTCATTTTTTTTTTGCTTTATAGCTTCTTAAGATTAAAAAAAAAAAAAAAACTAATATGTGGGCTAGAGAGATGGCTTAGCAGTTAAGGCGCCTGCCTCCTAAGCCAAAGAATGCTGGTTCCAATCTCCATGTCCCACGTTTAGCCAGAATCAAAAGGGGCACAATGCCACACTTGACCACAAGGGGGCGAACACATCTGGATTTTGTTCAGAGCAGCTGAGAGGCTGCTGGCGCGCCCATCTCTATCTGTCTTCCTCTCCCTCTCTCTCTGTCTCTCTCTGTGTCTCTCTCGCCCCCCCAAAAATACTAATATGTATTATAAGTGTATAAGAGGATATGTTATGCAGTCTTTTCCAAGTGCTTAAAAGCTTTCAACTTATTTCTAACAGAATACTTCAGAAATAGGTTTTACTAATTAGCATCAGCTATGATAATTTAAAACTCTGCCTTTCCATTTGAGGAGAAGATCAAACATGGCAGTTGCTGGGATTATTAGGTTCTTTGGCAGGTCTGGGAGGTTGTTTTCAGGAAGAGTTCACTGAGAAAGAAAGGCCTTCCTCCAGAATGGGTGTCACTTCTGGTGGATGTGTAAATACAAAGAAGTCCAGGATCACACAGTCTCCCTTTTGCCCTGGCTGCCCATGCGACACACTGGTCTCTGATTTTGCCCTAGCTCCCATTGCTATTCACTCCGACAGGCATCTACACTCTTTTGAGCGTCCTTCATGGACATTTGATCTGAGTCTCACTAGCTTTCCAACATGGACTGAAGACCAGCAGCTTTCCAGGATATCTCCAGTCCTTCAGGCAACTATTGTTGGACTATGTGCTTATATGTCTTGTAAAATAATCCAATAAAACTCTTCTACAATACAAGTTCATTCTATAGGTTCTATTCTCCTAGAGAACCTGACAAATATAGTCATTTAGAGAAAAGAAAACTATATACAATTGATATTCAACACAACTACAAAATGTATTAGAAAGTATCTGAGATAAATCAGAAACAATTTGAAGGTGGTTTCTGAAATATTTCACCTTTGGTCAACAGCCAAGCAGAGTTCACTAATGAAGCATTTTTTCCTTACCTCATAACCATCATCTCAGGGATCTGAAGTAAGTGTGAAGAACGTGAATATGTTAGCCAAGAGAGCAGTGAAACTGACCAAGAGCCCCAATCACAAGTTTATGTAAGAAAGTAGAAAACTTGAAAGTGCCACACTGAGATTTCCAAGGACAGTGATAACCGAGTTCATGAAGACAGGATTTTTTTTTCTTTTACACTTGTCTTTACTTTTATGATTTATGCCACTGTAGTAAAGCTCACATATCATTTATAAAGAACACATCTTATTTATATTTTGACAGTTTCATGCATATATATATATATATATATATATTTATTCTATCTTTATTCTCTCTTATCAGCCCACTGCTCCTACAGAAACACTTCTCAAATACTATCTGGGAATATTCTATTTCAAATGCTTTATGATAGAGCAAGGAGCAAGAGACAAAGGATGCAGCAGGAGGAAGAATTTAATATGGATAATGTAGGATAAAAACTACTAAAAAGTTTTTCTCTGTCATCATATCAAATCCATATACATATCAAGTTATACATAATCTGAGGACCGTAATCATAATAGTAAGGTAGCCATGAAGCACCAGATGGCATTAATGATCTTGCTGTGTTATTTAAATTCTGAAAACAATTGATACTTGCACATATGTGTTCAGAAATATACTATTCATATATGTTCACTTATATGACATGGTTACTGAAATCCTTATATACCCTATATATTTACATCTAATATTTCTGCAGAATTCCAATGTAATAGTTATAATAGGTATTATAGGTCAAAATTAAACTCGACTCTTGATGATCATGTATTTATCTCTAAATTATATTTAAAGATGGTATTTCCAGGGTTGAAGAGATGGCTTAGTGGTTAACATGCATGCCTGTGAAGCCTAAGGACCTAGGTTTGATTCTCCAGGTCCCAAGTAAGCCAGATGTACAAAGTGATACATGTATCTGGAGTTCGTTTGCAGTGGCTATAGTCCCTGATGTGCCCATTCTCTCTCTCAATCTCTCTCTCGCTCACTATTAACTACAACTGGAGACAAAGTCTTGTAACAGTTAAAGGAATGCTCTCTGTACACATGACCTAAATGCTTGCCTCATGGGTACAATTGTAATTTGTCCTACCTCCAAGTGAATCTCCTAGAATTTTACATTTTAAATTTATAGAAAGTGAAAATTGGATGTTATCATAAGTCTGTGCTTACTGAAACTTATATGCTACTGATTTGTGTCATCTATTCATGTTTTCAGTTGTTTTAGTCTTATTTCAAGTTCTTATAATAAAGTATGTTGATTGTGCTAGCTCATATTTTTATGAAAATATTTGTAGATTTAAAATATGCATCAAATTCTTTTTTTTTTGCTTTATAGCTTCTTAAGATTAAAAAAAAAAAAACTAATATGTGGGCTAGAGAGATGGCTTAGCAGTTAAGGCGCCTGCCTCCTAAGCCAAAGAATGCTGGTTCCAATCTCCATGTCCCACGTTTAGCCAGAATCAAAAGGGGCACAATGCCACACTTGACCACAAGGGGGCGAACACATCTGGATTTTGTTCAGAGCAGCTGAGAGGCTGCTGGCGCGCCCATCTCTATCTGTCTTCCTCTCCCTCTCTCTCTGTCTCTCTCTGTGTCTCTCTCGCCCCAAAAAATACTAATATGTATTATAAGTGTATAAGAGGATATGTTATGCAGTCTTTTCCAAGTGCTTAAAAGCTTTCAACTTATTTCTAACAGAATACTTCAGAAATAGGTTTTACTAATTAGCATCAGCTATGATAATTTAAAACTCTGCCTTTCCATTTGAGGAGAAGATCAAACATGGCAGTTGCTGGGATTATTAGGTTCTTTGGCAGGTCTGGGAGGTTGTTTTCAGGAAGAGTTCACTGAGAAAGAAAGGCCTTCCTCCAGAATGGGTGTCACTTCTGGTGGATGTGTAAATACAAAGAAGTCCAGGATCACACAGTCTCCCTTTTGCCCTGGCTGCCCATGCGACACACTGGTCTCTGATTTTGCCCTAGCTCCCATTGCTATTCACTCCGACAGGCATCTACACTCTTTTGAGTGTCCTTCATGGACATTTGATCTGAGTCTCACTAGCTTTCCAACATGGACTGAAGACCAGCAGCTTTCCAGGATATCTCCAGTCCTTCAGGCAACTATTGTTGGACTATGTGCTTATATGTCTTGTAAAATAATCCAATAAAACTCTTCTACAATGCAAGTTCATTCTATAGGTTCTATTCTCCTAGAGAACCTGACAAATATAGTCATTTAGAGAAAAGCAAACTATATACAATTGATATTCAACACAACTACAAAATGTATTAGAAAGTATCTGAGATGAATCAGCAACAATTTGAAGGTGGTTTCTGAAATATTTCACCTTTGGTCAACAGCCAAGCAGAGTTCACTAATGAAGCATTTTTTCCTTACCTCATAACCATCATCTCAGGGATCTGAAGTAAGTGTGAAGAACGTGAATATGTTAGCCAAGAGAGCAGTGAAACTGACCAAGAGCCCCAATCACAAGTTTATGTAAGAAAGTAGAAAACTTGAAAGTGCCACACTGAGATTTCCAAGGACAGTGATAACCGAGTTCATGAAGACAGGATTTTTTTTTCTTTTACACTTGTCTTTACTTTTATGATTTACACCACTGTAGTAAAGCTCACATATCATTTATAAAGAACACATCTTATTTATATTTTGACAGTTTCATGCATATATATATATTGATCACATTTATTCTCTCTTATCAGCCCACTGCTCCTACAGAAACACTTCTCAAATACTATCTGGGAATATTCTATTTCAAATGCTTATGATAGAGCAAAGAGCAAGAGACAAAGGGTGCAGCAGGAGGAAGAATTTAATATGGATAATGTAGGATAAAAACTACTAAAAAGTTTTTCTCTGTCATCATACCAAATCCATATACATATCAAGTTATACATAATCTGAGGACCGTAATCATAATAGTAAGGTAGCCATGAAGCACCAGATGGCATTAATGATCTTGCTGTGTTATTTAAATTCTGAAAACAATTGATACTTGCACATATGTGTTCAGAAATATACTATTCATATATGTTCACTTATATGACATGGTTACTGAAATCCTTATATACCCTATATATTTACATCTAATATTTCTGCAGAATTCCAATGTAATAGTTATAATAGGTATTATAGGTCAAAATTAAACTTGACTCTTGATGATCATGTATTTATCTCTAAATTATATTTAAAGATGGTATTTCCAGGGTTGAAGAGATGGCTTAGTGGTTAACATGCATGCCTGTGAAGCCTAAGGACCTAGGTTTGATTCTCCAGGTCCCAAGTAAGCCAGATGTACAAGGTGATACATGTATCTGGAGTTCGTTTGCAGTGGCTATAGTCCCTGATGTGCCCATTCTCTCTCTCAATCTCTCTCTCTCGCTCACTCTCTCTTCCTCTGTCCCTCTCTGTCTCTAATAAATAAATAAAAATAAAATCTTTTTATAAAATATGGTATTTACATAATGGCACATAAAACAAAAAAAAAATTTGCTCCTAAAGATAGAATTTCTATTGACACTTTGTTATATAGTTCAAACTTTATTTCCCTTTTCCATTTTATTATGTAGTTCAGTTCAAACAGAGCATGTAAAACCTATCTACCATCTATCGATCTAAATTCTGTTAGATCATTTGCAATTATTTTAGACACAAATATAGTGAAAAACACTTTATTTTAAACAGAAAATGTAAAGTATTTTCAGCAGGGTGATATATCATAAAGGCATAAAAAGGGCTGAAATTCTAAAAATGAAGAGAATGAGCTAATATTTCACATGCCAAAAACAAGAAAGAAAGAAAGAAAGAAAGAAAGAAAGAAAGAAAGAAACAAAGCAAGCAAGCTAGCTACACTCTACCTCTACTTCACTCAATTCTATGTTGCAGTGGAAATGCATTCTTTATTACTATTTCTTGAAGTTCTGAAATTTTATTTTCTTCTTTTGAAACCTCAAAAATGAAGCTTATATTTTAACCACTAAGTAACAAATGGATGGGGAGATTCATTTTGATGCTAAAGACATAATCCTATCAGTGTAACGCTGTTTGAGAAGAAGGAACTAGCTGTGGACTGAGCTGGTGGAGCAGTGCCCTGGAGGTCCTCCAGTGGGATGTGGCCAGCAGAACTGGCCAGTGTGCCGTAGCATGAGAGTCTGTCTTAATTTGTACATTTCCCCTTAGGCATCAAATCCATTTCGAAAAATGGACTCAAACAATAACTAAAGGGATTTGCACCCCAATAAAATCACCTTTTTGAATGACAGCTTTGGTGCTTGGGGAAAATTTACCATAATTCAACTGTTTCTATAATGAGAAGAAGCAATGTAAATTCAGCTACCTGAGCCCCATCATTGGACATAGATAATTATTTCCCAATCAAAAAAAGAACATCCTTTTTGTTTTCCATTGGAATGCTCTGTTGCCTGTTAGCTTAGCTTTTTATAGCTTTAATTGAAATTTCATAATCACAGAGATCAAATACAGAACAAATTTGAGTCAGTTGAAACAATATGATTCCCTGAGAGTGCTCCTTTGTCTTCTTCTCCTTTTTTTTTTTTTTTTTTTATTAAGAACAGAAAAATATATTCCCATGCTTTTAGTAGATTTGGGGTTTTTGCTGATTGTTGGTAAAAGACTTTCTGCTCTGAGGATATACTCTATTAAAGAGCAGCCTGAGGCTAAACTCAACAGGGAAGTGAGTGGAAGAGGCAGGTGAGCACACCGAGATTATGGATGTAGTGAGTTTGTTGAAGAATTTAAGAGGAAAAAAAAAAAAAATAGAAGGAAAATACTTGGGATTCAGCAAAAGCCAAAATGAATTTGGACCAAATCTGTTGTGAAGTGATGTGTGTTTTGAAAAGAAATGTAATCCACGTTTCTGACTCATTTACAATGACCTTATCAAAATGTCATGTAATGAAAGTTATTCAGGGTCCAATAATTCTTTTGAGCTTCTAAATAGCATTTCAAAACATGTTTTTTTTCTGGTTTGATTATAAATGAACTGAAATTCCAAAAGGTCCACCAAGGTCAAAAAAATTCTCAAGAGTCATCACATTGAAAAAGAATTTAAGCTCTGCAATTCTTCCTTTCTTCCCTGAGTCATTAAAATGGTTATGGGATGTTTAATTCAGCTGGAGACTTTAGATTGCATAATTACAGACAATCAAACAAAATCAAGAAAATGCTCCCAAGGAATAGATTTTTTTAAGTTATGTTGCACATTCATTATTCATTGTAAAAAAAAAAAAAATCCAAAAATGTCTCCTAACTTTCTTCTTCTCAAGTATAATGATAATTTCTTCATGTTTCCATGGGAATTAGAAGGAATTTGGCATAAGACCCCTTTTTGCTACATCAAAGTTCTGATGCCATATCTTATATATTAGTCTTCAGAGAAACATAGAGGTCAGAGACAGAGGTTATTGTGATAATGTAGTCTAAACCCCAAGAGCTGAAATGGGCAAAATTGCACTACAGAAAGTTGAAATACACTTCCCAAGGGGGTTATTAGCGATAGCAATGTAAGGAGGAAGAATTACCTACACTGCCACAAAGATTCCTCAAATGTTTCAAATACTGTGTTGCATAAACTTCCTGTAACAGGCCAACTCTCTTTTGAGAATCTTCAAAAATGTAATTATGGCCAGTAGTTGAGGGTATTACCTTGCACAAAGCATGACAGTCTTTTGCTTAGAATATTTGAATTCCTTTAAAAAACTGGCCCTTCATTTCAATCTTCCCTGAGGTCTGCTGCCCACACAGAAGCAGCAAGGACTACCCAGAAGCCTTGCCTATCCCTTGTTTAAAATCTTCATCAACTGTCAGCTAGTTCTCGATCAGGTCAGGCTGACTCAACTCCTTACTGTGGCTTGTAAAATCCTATAATGATCCGGTACAAACTGATGCCCATCACCACAGTCCATGCTCACTGTATTCCCACAAAATTTTCTCCTTCACTGTTACCAGACTCACCAGATGAACTCAGATACTTGGAAGTTAGTGCTTCTTTTTCATGAAGTACTATTTTCTCAGATATCCACATGGCCTTCATTTATCATTTAGGTGTCAACTCAGCGTTACCTAACAATAGGTGAGTTTCCCCTCTTCTCCACGATGTTGGAGAGATGGCTCAGTGGTTAAGGCACTTGCATTCAAAGCCTAAGGACTTCCCAGTTCTCCCTTTCTCTTAAATAATAAATAAATAAATAAATAAATAAATAAATAAATAAATAAATAAATAAAAATAATCCATCCTTCCTCTCTGCTTTGGCTTCATTTAGTTTTCTTCCTGAAGTCCATAACATCTGCATCCCTTTGATTACTGGCTTAAAAAAATAATCCTAGCTATTAGAACTGAAATTCTCTGAGGAAAAAGATATTTTCCCCTGACATTCCAGTCAGCCTGTAGGAACAAGCAAGCACCTTAAGAAAACTATTTGATCATCTGTGAGAAAGTGTTCCTCACAGAAACACAGGGCAATTATATGAATGTGATTAAACAGTATTTTCCCCTTTGGAACCAATGAATAAGCAATAGTAATATTTGACTACAAAGGCAATGGATTGAAGTTCTCAAAGATGATTGATGAAGTATTTTTTTGCTTTATATTTCGAATTACAATAGATTTCATCTCCTTGGATCCATCAGTGGCTCCCAGTGAAGTTTCTTTCATAATTACGGCGTATGCATGAAGGAAATACTGATTTCTCCATCAAATTTTATTCTTTCTTCATAGTTTTCATAGTGTAAAAAATTACAAACATGAAATCAAAAGAAGAAAAGCTTTTAATGAATAAGATAATAAATTTTCATAAATAAACTTTTAATAAATGTTATGTATTTAAATATGATACTTTTCATATAGGAAAGTAATATAATTGGGATTTTGTAGTTCATCTTCATACAGAAGTGACCCTTAGCCTAACATAGAGTCCCTGGTCGACAGTCATCTGAGCTTCAAGAACCAGGCCTACCAAGATAATTCTCTTGTAGAAGAGAATTGTAGTATCATGGTGTATGGGTCCAATCTTCACCACTATATTACCTTATTACTTTAGTTCAATGTGATAAATTTACTAACCTTGAGATTCTATAGCACAAAATTATCTTGCAGATTTCTATGTATTAGCATTAACAAACAGAGTTGCAGTTGTTCTTCCAATCACTATAATCAAGGCAGTGCACTTAGCCTTGAAGAACAAAGAATTTATGGGAAATCCTTTCATAATTGTGAGGACTTGGAGCGCCACAAAAGATTAAGAAATAAATGAGAAGCCGGGTGTGGTGGCGCACGCCTTTAATCCCAGCACTTGGGAGGCAGAGGTAGGAAGATCACCGAGAGCTCGAGGCCACCCTGGGACTACATAGTGAATTCCAGGTCAGCCTGGACTAGAGTGAAACCCTACCTCGAAAAACCAAAAAAAAATAAAAAGAAATAAAAAGAAATAAATGAGAGTGAATGAAGAAGTCATGCTATCAATAAAAATCAATCTAATAATACATGTCTACTGCTTGTACTTTCCATTTTATATCCAATATTTCTGTGGACTGAGAACCAAACTATGTGTTTATAAAATTCGTACTGCTATGGCAAGTTGCTTTCAAACATAAGTAAAGAATGAATGTTGTTCTTGTTGGAATGATAACGATAAAATGATGAATGATGCTTGAAAAGCAAACATAAGCTATCCAAGTTAAGTAACCTTATTGATAGGAAATCATATGACATATTTCAAATGCTTAAAGAAGTGTATAGTCATAAAAATAGTTGCTATAGCTATTGTATTATCCACATCTCTCTCCATCATGTATCAATCTCTCCATTATGTATCAATCATATTGTTATTTACTTAAACAGTGATGATAAATTACAAATATTGAAGTGATCAGTTCTTGTTTCCTCTATGGTTAACCATGTTATGTATAGAATTGGAGAAAGCTAGAGGTGATGACCACATCTTTACGCATATAAGATAAATAAAAAATGAATGCAGAAGCAATCATTTCCTTTCTTTATTCACATTCAAATTTTCTAAAACTATCTTCTTCACAAGACCTAGTAGCTTCACTATCAACCACTATGTCTGGATTTATTTCTGAAGTGACATAATGGAGCTTGGAATTTTCCAACGTTCCACTGCATGATGCTTCTTCACCAGGTAACACAGCATCTACTTATGGCATTGTAGTAGGTAAAATAGCCAGTAAAGAGCAGATCGAAGCCAGCCAGCTGCCAGTGTGGAAGCAATGCCAAGAGCAATTCACTTTTGTTAGTTTGGACATGTGGAGTTGATTGATGGAGGTAGTACTCTTGAGCAGCTGGCCATTTAGGCATTGAAGAAAGTCTGATCAAAGCACAGAAGATCTGCCTGAAGAAGGCCCACAGCACAGCTTCCAACCTCACTCTAGATTTCTGAAAAACAGAAAAAAGCAAATCACTTTAACATTTGGAGTCTGAACCAATCAACTAAATATCAAACATAGAGCTTTATCAATTTAAGACAGTTCAAGGAAGTATGCCATCAGTGCCTAATCCAATAAGAGTGATGCATACTACCCATGCTTAACACAATGCCAGTGATGTATACCATTCATGCCTAACTCAATAACAGCGATGTATACTGTCTATACCTAGCCCTATACCAATGTGGTACACCATCTATGCCTAACTCAATAAAAACAGTATAAACCATCCAAGCCTATCCCAATATAAATGATACATTTCTTCCATGCCTGACCTAATACCAGTGATGTATATCATCATGCCTAACCCAATACCAGGCAGGTACACCATCCATGCCTAACCCAATCGGACATGTATACCATCTGTGCCTAACCCAAACCAGAATGTAAACTATTCATGTCTAAACCAATACCAGTGATATATTCCACCCATGCCTAAACCAATAGAGTGATATACAGATCCATGCCCAACTCAATACTATTGATATATACCATGCATGCCTAACCAAATATCAGTAGTACATGCCTTCCATGTTTAACACAGTTCCAGTGATGTAAACCATTTATGTCAAACTCAGTACCTGTGATATAAACTATGCATCCTTAACCCAATACCAATAAATTATACCATCCATGCCTAAAAATAAGCCAAGACTTCTCACACAGATGATGAGTTAATCAAAACCACACAATCCTTATTGGGAGCAGGCAAGGGATATTGTGAGAAAAGGAGCAAAGCTAGCAGTAAGGATGGAGGGAGTTTACCTTGTAATAGCCCAAATTCTTTGTGTTCTGTTTGTTTACTCAGATATCAAACTTTTTTTTAATGTTTAATAGGCTAGATTATCTTCATCTGCCCAAAATTTATTGGAAGAATTCTATATTTCAGCTTTCTAAAATGTAATTCTCTGAATGAAAACAAGGAAGCAACCATATATGGAAACTATACATATTTTTTAAGTCCAGCTCAAAAGACTGACTTTTTTTTTAATATGTGAGAGTGAGAGAGAGAAAGACAGTGTGTAAGAGAAATGATGTGCCAGGACCTCCAGCCATTGCAATCTAACTCCAGATGTGTGTGTCCCTTTGTGTGAAATGTGCAACCTTGTAAGCTTGCATAATTTTGTGTCTGGCTTATGCAGAACGTGAGTTTTCTTAGGTTTCACTAGAGCCCAGAATTTATAATTTTAATAACTATTTTCAAAGTAGCATATTTCCTGGAATATTTGACATGTGGGATGAAACTGTATGCATTTCATGGGCTTATAAGAATAATAAACTGTAAAGAAAACACTGAAAGTCATTTATGAAACTATATTTAAGAGGGATGAAAATTAAATTTCAAGTATAGATAGATCAATCTTTACTGAACAAATGAGAGATGCACAATACTTTCAAAGGGGTGATGAGAACATTTTGTTAAAGAAAAGTCTGGGCATTTTTAGGGGAAACCCATAAGAAACACAATAGAAAGGTATTAAAACAATGGTTTGCATGGAAATGGGACAGAACAATTCCTGGAAACAATCAAAAAGCACCTAAATGGATAGAGCTTCCCAAACCCAAGGAACTATATCTGGGATCCAGGTGAACAAATACAAATGGTTTGCAGGAAATGGCTGAAAGGAAAATGGAAATATATAGGAAGAAGAATGGTAAAAACAATTCTGAAAGAAAAATAAAATCAAAGAGATTATCATTCTACCCCAATCCAGGATTTATTATGTTAAATGTAATAATAATTGCAGAAAGACTGTCAAAGAGATCAGTGAAACATAATAGATAATTTAAAAATTTGCTCTATAGAGGGGGTGGATAGAATGGAAGAGCCAAAGGAAGGGTATGACTTCTTACAATGCAACCGCCCAGACAGAAATTGGCCTCGATATCCATGACCTTGAAGTGCCTAGCAATACCTTCACAAGACCCTCAAAAATAGAAGAAAAAGATGATGACATCAAATTAAAAGAGAGACTAATGGAGAGAGGGAGGGGATGTGAGGGAGATTGGAGTTCTAAAGTGGAATGGGGAGGAGAGGGAAATATCATGTGTTTTTTG
This sequence comes from Orientallactaga sibirica, assembly GCA_036365145.1. Taxonomy (NCBI): domain Eukaryota; kingdom Metazoa; phylum Chordata; class Mammalia; order Rodentia; family Dipodidae; genus Orientallactaga; species Orientallactaga sibirica. The sequence goes on along the minus strand of JAEOAD010000023.1, from coordinate 9,091,108 downwards.
TATGTAAGTATAGAAGTTGTCAATAAAAAAAAAAAAAAAAAAAAAGAAAAGAAAAATTTGCTCCATAGAAAAAGAATTCACTAGAGCTGGAGAGATGGCTTAGCAGTTAAGCGCTTGCCTGTGAAGCCCAAGGACCCTGGTTCAAGGCTTGCTTCCCCAGGACCCATGTAAGACAGATGCAAAAGGTGGCACATGCATCTGGAGTTCATTTGCAGTGGCTGGAGGCCCTGGAATGCCCATTCTCTATGTATCTGCCTCTTTCTTTCTGTATGTTGCTCTCAAATAAATAAATGGAAATAAACAAAAATTTAAAAGAAAAACAGTGCTCTGATGCTTAATCAAAAAATAATATTCCTCACACTTCTGGATGTTATAAAGTATGGAATCAAGTGAGTGAAATGTTAGTGCCTAGTGAGGACACGTTTTCTTAGATCAAGTAACTGTGGGATCCTATACCATAAAAATTAAGTTACATTATTTCCAACACAGAGTAAACATTCCCAACCAAAAGGGAAGAATGGGGTCATAAAAATGAATGATCAGCCTAAAGAAAAACTGAAACTCAGCAAGTCTTTTTTTTTCTTATATTAATTATTATCATTATTAACAACGTATTTTGTATGGATATATCATATGTTGGTACTCTCTTTTCTCTCATCCCTGCCCCCATTCCATTGGGACCTTCCTCAGTGGAATTGCAAGTATTCCCTATGGGGTTGTGATTTATGCATTGTGGGAGCAGCAATCAGTTATTTGGGGGAGGGGGCGTGATAGGAACACCTGGGCTTCAAAGGTTGGATAGCTCCTGCATTATAGGTCTGCTGCTTGTAGCACTCATAGCCTCTCCTGGGTGGTCACACAATTCCACTTTGAAACTGAAGCATTCCTTGACAGACATTCTGTGAATCCCCAGGATTCAAACTTTTCCACATTCCTCCTACAGAACAGAGACCTAACAACCACATGGTCAGGTTTATAAGAACAATGACCCCACTTCTTGGTACCAAAGTTCTATGTTAGTTACTGTCTTATTGCTATGAACAAATACCTGAATTTAAGGATGGAAGGGATTATTTTGGATTACCATTTAAGGGTACATTTAAGGGTAGGGAAGCCATGGCAATAAGGGCAAGAAGCAACTGACTACGTTGCATCTAAAGTCAGGAAACAGACAGTGATTAATGCTACTTCTTAGTTCACTTTATCCTTTTAATTCAGTTTGGGACTCCAGCCATGGAATGCTGCTGCCCAAAGTTAGAATGGATTATCTTTCCTCAATTAACCTAATCTACAATATCCCTCATAGACTTTCCCAGAGGTTTGTTTCCATGGTGATTCTAAATCCTGCCACATTGATAATCAGAGTTTAACTATCACATTTTGGTGATCTCAGATGGCTTTAAGATTTAAGGTTCAGTGAAATATGTAGAATTTATACTGCAGGTCTCTTCTGAAAAGAGATGAGAGGCAATGATATTTCCTTGTATGTTCAACAACAGTAAAAATATGTTTTTCCTGGATAAATGAAATGTAAAATAACAGAAACTAGGTAATATGGACAACTGATTTGTAAAGTCTCATGATTAGATGAGCTACATAAGTACCTAAGTAAAAGTCTAATTATTAATTGCTATAACAAGGTGTACATTGACCAAGCTCTTGAATATATGTTGCTATATTCTGATATGCAAATTTAAAATAAAACCAAAATGATTCACTCTGGTCAAATCCAGGCCCCTTTATATAACTAGTGTTCTTATGTTTTCCACCTTAGTAGAAAATGTAACATTGTGTTATATTTTGGATCTTTCTCAGAAGAAAAGAAAATGGGACCACTCTGCTACATCTCAGGGAAGCTTGTCTCACATATTATTTATTCATTTCTACTAAATATTCCAATAAAATGTCACATCTTCTTGAATTTTATCAAGCTTAAAAAACAGTAACAATTAATAGGGGTCTTTCTTGATGGTTTTTATTGTCCTTGGAGAGAGACCAATAAATACATCACTAGTTACCAATGGATTGATCAGTATGTAAGTATATTTTTCTAATTAATTGCTTCATCCTAATTCCTAACTGAATTATAAGTAGAAATATTCAAAATAAATGGAATGAATTGTAGAAGCCAAAAATTCAACAGAAAAATCCAAAATAGTAAACACTTATTATTTATTATTTATAAACAATGTGTTTACTGCCTGATATTTTTGATCTAGAAACTTTTGAAATATTAACTGGAAGCAATCACACTAGCAAACTGCTAAGAATAAGTAAAGGTTGGTATCATAGGCAGATTTGCGGGGTGGGGGCAGGCAGAAAAGACAGTTTTGGTGCTGACATTTCACTAAAGACAAGTGCGAGTTTATGCCTGTGTGTTTTCTATTTCTGTAAAGAAACAAAAAAGAATCATGCACACAGCTTGGTCTGTCTTTAATAGAGTATACAAATAGAGAAAAGTTTTTATATAACTTCAAAGCTAATTACAAAACCTTAAAAGTGCCCAATCTAGACTCTAGCAAATATGATTATCTTCCTACTTTGCAAGTGGAGGAGCATAAGGTGATGTTAAAGGGAACTTTATCAAGTGCAAATGCTATATTTTTTAAAGAAAACAGCTGTACCTCCTGATTCTCCTACAAAAGAAAAATTGTCAACATGTTCCTGTGTCCAAACCAAGGTACCTGAATATGCATTCAGATGATTCACCTCAGCACAGACAGCTCTGCTTAAGAAAATCAGTGACCTAAATTTTATTCTATGATCCTCAAGGTCACAAAGGAAGTTCCATGCCAAATATAATTTGGTTTTCTGGGGCTCCAAGCTTCTCATTTACTCAGTGATGGAATTTCTGCTTCATCTTTCCTATGTGACTCCATGGGGTTTAACGAGGCACAGTGGAGCTGAGGAAGTAAATTACATTCCATCCATCATTCATTTATTCACTCATTAATGTTTTCATTCATTCATTCAACACACATTATTAAGCTGTGCATGCTTTCTCAAATATTAGTAATACAGTAAGGACTGACACATATGCAAATTGGAAAAATCCCTGTGAAATGTGGCAAGGCTGAATTTAACCCAGATAAGAAGGCTACTTTGAGGCTCAACCCAGGATCCAGAATATGGTGTCCATTCATTCAGTAAATCTCTGATTGAGTGATGCCTTCATTATGTGTACATGGGCTAGTGATGAGAATCAAAACTGTCTGTAGCCTGGCCTATACTGTTGAGGTTTGATGGTCTACAACTAGTTACTGAAAAGCTTTAGGTTCAGACCATTTAACCTCAAAAAAGGAGTCAGAGGTCAGATAAGCACCATAGACATGTCAGGCATGTTATTTGTGTCTGACTCATCAAGAATGGGACTATTCTTCTCAACAATGCTGTAGGGATCAACTCTTCTATTTATCAACCCATGGTCCTTGCAATGCTCCAGTCCAAGTTCCACAGGTAGATGCAATTCTTTAAGCCACATCAATCCCCACAGGTAATTCTTAGATTCAGTACCACTATAGCAGTGAACATGATGTCTGGGATGTCATTCCAGAAGCCCAGAATACTAAGTGATTCAGCATATAGGAACAAAATGAACTCACCTGTAAAGACTTAGAATGTTCACCACTACTAGCCACCTGAAACTGGGCTTGCTGTGATATATAACATGGATTCTAAAATTCTATAAGTCATCCTGGCACAACAAGAAATCACCCACTGAAGGAGAAATGGAAACAAGTAGACCCAAGGGATCCAGTGAGCCACAGCATAGAGAAGAACAAGGCAGATGAAGTAGTTCACATATATAAAGTGTAGATACATGGACCATTCTGGAAGGTACATAAGACAAATGTTTTGTTTTGTCCTTAAATTTTTGAAGAAAATGACTCTATGGTTTTGGGTATGGCTTAAATGAACTAAGTGCCTCGGGTGTTAAAATTGAATTCCTATTGCTAAATATAGGGTGGAAAATAATTCTAACTATAGAGTTTACAAGTAAAGCATCTGGAAAGTGATTTGGATAAGATATGTTCATTAGGATAGAATCTCCATGGCTGAATCCTAGTGGTGTTGTAAGAAAATCGAGAGAAAGAGAGAGACGAGATACACACACACACACACACACACACACACACACACACCCCTAGGCATGCATCACTTGTCTCTGGCCTGTAGTACCCTGTATTTCCTCTCTGCCACCATGAAGACCATCACCATGTAAAGATACTCTGAGTTTCCAGAACCAAAGAAATCTCATTTTTTAATGAAGTAGCCTCTCATATATTTTGTTTTGTAACAAAAATGGATGAATTTTACTTTCTAAGACAAGAGCTGAATATTACTTGTGTCATAGAATTCTTGTCAGAGGAAAGACAAAGTGGGTTTTTGGAAGAGAATGGTCTTTGACTAAAGAATGAATGAAGTACAGAAAGAATAGAGTCAGGTAAATGAGTTCAGCTCTTGCCAGTGTCATTTCTAGTTGTGTTGAAAGAAACAAATGAGATCCAAAAGCCAGGTGGAAAGGCAGAACGAAGGAAATGTCACAGCTAGCATAGGGTAGAATTAGTAGGCTATGAGGACAGACAGTGATAGTAATACAGGCTCAAATCCAAGTTGTCTCTTGAGAGGAAGAATGAATAATGAGGTCAATTACTAAAGAGAGAATAGGAAAAGGAGCAAGCATGGCTGGAGAAAAGATAGCAAGTTCAGTAACTTTCAGTAACTTCAGTGCTAAACTTCCAGCACCTTTACTTTCACAGGTTATAAAAACTCAGTAGGCCATTTGAAAGTTTGTGGCAGGGTATGAGGTTTTAAAATATTTTACAAATAATCTCCAAAAACCTATGTATATCAATGAATTAATATGGTTAAGATAGGATAATTACATAACATGAGGTGGAAGAAGTTGAGGAACGAGATACTAAAATGAGTTTAAGAAGTTAAGGAGCAGAGAAAAGGGGTCAAAGAAAGAGTAGTAAAACATATTTGGCAGAGTTTTTAAATGAATAACTAAGTAACCACTATATTTGGAATAAAGATACCTAAAGTATTCTTGATGAAGTTAATTTTAGCAAAAAGAAAGGGTTATTTTCTCCAGTAGATTCAAGCATATATCAGTGATGACTGAAATTGAGCCTCTGAGGTAAATTCAGTAGATTATAATAGGAAAATATAGATTGTAGTGGCTGGAAGGTGTGTCAAAGGAAGAAAAACCTATTGGGTCAATTTTTTGTTATCATTTTTGAAGATAGATATACTTGGTGTTGCTTCAGAATACGTTGTTAGAAAAGTATTGCCTCACAATTTGGGAAAGAATAAAGAAAAAAGCCATCAAGGTAAACAGGTAACAATTCCAAAATATTGGGAAATGGTAATTAAGAGATATTGCAGTCTTTCAAGAAACCAAAGAGGGGTTAATGTTGGAAAAGCAAGATGAAATTTACTATGCAGGCTGAGCCTGCATATGATGCAAGGTCTTCTTGTGATGGGATGGACCTGAAAAAGATGTGGGATCTGAGAAGGTATAAAAACACAAGCAAAGTTCACTCTTATTTAATGAGTAACTTTAATAAATGATTGAATTTGAAAAATGATGATGTACTGTATGAAGTGGAGGTTTGGACCCAATTAGTATTTCAACGATAGTGATAGAGGATATTTGATGTCAATCTAATAATAAATGCCAAAGTGTACAAGAATGAAATACCTTCCCAGTCTCTCCCCACGGGTGACAAAAGGATAGTTGAATGTAAAAAAAAAAAAAATAAAAATAAAAATAAAAATAAAAATAAAAATAAAAATAAGGGTGAAGGAGATTTGTAGAGATAAATTATACAGAACTTTACATTTAGATCCAGGAAATGAATTTTTACTTGTTCTCAAAAATCTTTAAGCAAGGGAGAAACACTGTCAGAGTTCTTCTGCAAAGCCTGATGCCAGCAGCTAGGCAGGAACCGATGGCTTTGAGATTGAATCTACAGTTGATAACTGAACAAAATGTGTGTTGTACAGAAAGGCCTCAGTGGAGCATGACTGTAAGGGAAGATGGAGGGAATTTAAGAACATATGTATTAAGTCAACATTCCTTCTACCAACCCCCAAGAGAGTTTCTGCTCATAAGAAATATGCTCATTTCAAAACAATCAACTCAAAATGTTAAACTTTATTTAAAACTATTTTAGCTATGTCTGACCTTCCAGATGTTATATATAGCACTAGGGATATGAAGAAGGCTCTATTCTTCCTCTCCAAAATGTGCATAGCCTTCTAATAACAACTAAAGGGATAAATAAGAACAAAACAATATGCCCTAGGTTTAAAGGTAATATGCAAATGGTGGGATAAGAGCAGAAGTGCCTAAGTGCCTGTATGTATGAAGCTGAGTCACTGGATGACTCGAACCAATACCTTAGAAGACGCTCTAGTTTTTATTGTATGACAAAGGGAATCTGTGGTAAAAGGCATAGCAAGGAGCCTGGGCATTCCAGTTGAATGACAAAACATCTTTGTTTGCTATTTGGAGTTGGGAAGGGTGTATATATAGAAGGGCATATGGGTATATAGCTGAGAGATCAAATAGTGTAGATATGCAAGAATGTCATGTCACCCTTTGCCCTATAGTCTCTGTCTGCCATGCTGCCTATGGAAGAGGGAGGACAGGGAGGAGGATAATGGAGTCACCACTATGAATATAAACCAGAATAATATACATAAGAATAAATAAAATTTTAAAAAAGAAAATACCTGAGACTGAATTATTTATCGTGTACATAAAGTTACTTCCTCTTACTCCTAGAAGTCAAGATTTTCAAGATCTAAGAGCAGGGAGATTTGATGTCTCGTTGAGGGCTATCTTCTGCTCCCAAATTATAGACCTTTCGTATAATAACAGGAGGGGGGTTAAGCAAAGGTTATTCCCTTAACCTTCTTTTTATATTGTTTTTATTTGTTATGGACATAGTATGTAAACAACACATGTTGTTATCTTATCTTATCCCTCATCTCTGCCCTTTTTCCAAAGTGCCTCTCCTCACTGGTGTGCTGGTCAGCCCCATTGGGATTGTGGATCATGCATTGTGGGGGCAGTAGTCAGTTATAGGGGAGAGGCAATGCCTCTGTGCATAATGTCTCAACTTGTGGCTCTTACAATCTTTCCACCCCCTCTTCTGCAAAATTCCCTGAGCCATGATGGATATGTTTTAAGTCTACTTCAGTGATGGGCACTTAGGAGCTTCTGGACCTCTGCTTTGATAGGTGTTGAGTGTCCTCAGTGTCTATCTCCTTCACCATTGTGCTGATATCAGGTTCACTAAGAATGCAGGACTCTTGCTCATTTCCCAATTCCTCTGTGGTTTCAGCTAGAGATAGGCTGAAGTCCACTGGGTCATTTATCTCCTCAGGTTCAGCTCCCATCTGAAAAAGAGAAGCAGGTTCTTCAGTGGAGAATGAGGTCAGTACAGGGTAAATGGGATAAGCATTATTAATTTAGAGAGAATTTAATGGGTTTAGTCCCTCTTGTAGCCCAAGATTAGTGGGAGCTCGATACTGGAGAACAAAATCCTTATCTGGATATGATTCTGACTTGTTTTCCAGTTCCAGATATGGTTCCCTTTCCACTGAGTGGATCTGTTAGTCAATCCAAGAGCAGCTTGTTTCCCACCATGGCTGTGTGCCACTATTGCATTTGGGTGAGAATCACATGTGGTTGTTTGCTTCTGAGTAGCTTAGACCTTGAGTTGCTCAGACAGATGTTGGCCACTTTTCCCCAATAGCTCATGTAGTGCCTTCCAGCACCAGATGGGCTAATTGTCTGGGCACTGGCTCTCTTCCAGGTTCCAGTCAGGTCTCTCCATGTTCTGTGCTGACAGCATGTGGTGTCTTCAGCAGTAGGGTCTTACCATTAATCTCTAGTGGGTAATCAGTGCTCTGATAGAAGTCGGTCTTGTTTTGGAAGATGTAGGTCTCTCTGATCAATTGCTCATTGTGGGTGTTAACTGCATCCTGGTATTGGGAGTGACAGGCCAGTGCCAAGGGGAAAAAAAGAAACAAGAGAAATTTAAGGTTAGGCTTCATCCCACCCTCTCCTGGGCCCTTCTTTTCAGGTGCTCCCCCCAAGGTCCTGTTGATGGTTCAACCTTTTAGTCTATCTTCCAGGATATAGGTTTCTATGGTACCAATTCAATCTGGGTTCAGTTTTATGTTTACCCCACAACTTCTCCCTTCCCCTACTCTCCCTATTGTCCAGACCTGGAGATGCCTATCAGGTATGTCAGCAACTCAGGCTGACCCAGGTTAGGAACCACAGATTAGTGATTGTGTGATTTCTGCGATTGTGTGAGTTTGCTGAGTATGATCTGTTCCGAGCTGGATTATTTTTCTACAAATTTCATGTGTCTTTTTTTTTCTTACTGCTGAATTCCATTTTGTAAATACATCACATCTTGGTTACCCATTCTTACATTGATGGGCACTTGGGTTGATTCCAGTTCTTATCTACTATAAATTGATCACCTATATACATGGTTGAGCAAATACCTCTGCACTAAGTCATAGGGCTTTTAAGGTAAATGCCCAGTAGGAAAATAACAGGATCTGTTAGTAACTCTATATTCATCCTTTTCAGATGTCTCCATATTGCTTTCCATAGTGGGTGTACCAGCTTACATTCCCACCAACAGTGAATGAGTGTTCCTATTTCTCCACATCCTCACCAGCATTTGTTTTTATTTGATTTTTTCAATGATTGTTGTTCTTACTAGGGTAAGTTAGAATCTCATATTTGTTTTAATTGGCATTTTTCTGATGGTTAGGGATGTTGAACATTTTCTTTAGTGTATGTTTGCCATTTGTATGTCTTCCTCTGAGAACTCTGCCCCATTTAGTTCTCTGCCCCATTTTATGAGTTGGTGTTGTTTGATTTTTTATTGTTTAGTTTTTTGAGTCTTTTGTACATTCTAGATATTAGGCCTCTGTCAGTTGTATAGCTGGCAAAAATGTTCTCCCATTCAGTGGGTAATCTATTGGCTCTGCTTATGGTATGCTTGTCTGTGCAAAACTTTTCAGCTTCATGAGATCCCATTGGTTGAATGATTGTTTAAGTTCCCGAGCTACTGGAGTTTTGTTCAAAAGGAAATCTTTCCCCGTTCCTATATCGTGGACAGTTCCTCCTATTTTTTTCTTCCAGCTGTAGAAGAGTTTCAGGTCTTATATTGATGTATTTAATCCATTTAAACTTGATTTTTGTGTATGGTGAGATGAGTGGGTCTAGTTTCATTTTCCTGCATATGATAAACTTATTTTTATTTATATATTTAATTATATTTTTATTCATTTATTTCAGAAATAGAGAGAAGCAGAGAGAGAGAGAGAATGGGTGCACCAGGGTCTTCAGCCATTGCAAAACAAACTCGAGACATATGCACCACCTTGTGCATCTGGCTTACATGGGTCCTTTGACTTTGCAGACAAATGCCTTAACAGCTAGCCATCTTGCCAGCCCTTAAACTTATTTTATTTCTGCACTAATACTGTTTGTGATGTCTCTGATCTCATGATTTAATCAACTTCCATAGACCCAATCTCTTAGTACTATTCCGTTAACAATTGAGTTACAGCATTCCAAAAGTTAGGAATATATTCAGACCATATCATCTATGATTGTTTTGGTGATAAGACTGATAAAAGTATACCGTAGCAGTTACCTTCTTATTGTTGGGGCAAAACACAAGACCAGAAGATCTTATGGAAGAAAAGTTTATTTTGACTTGCAGTTTGACGGGGAAGCTTCATCATGGTTGGAAAAGCATAACAGGAACTGACAGCTCACTCAGAACTTCATATATCAGCCTCAGTGAGGAGGCAACATGAGGGAGCTAGCTATGAATACTCAATGGGGTTGAACTAATAAATTTCAAGGTCTGATCCCTGAGACATTCCTTTTCCAAGGTTCCACTTCCCAAAGGCCCCACCAGCTAGGGATTAAGCCTGAGGCTTAATCACAAATACGTAAGGCTACAGGGGGCATTTTACATTCAAAACACCACATATATGAAAATTAAGGGTACTATATTCAATATTCATCATATGTATTCAGTTATTGTGTTATTATGTTACAAAAATCAATGCATTTCTTTCTCTCACTCAATCTGTAATTCCAGTGTTAGCATTATTTCAGAAATAAGGAAGATGAAGTATACAGAGGTTAAGTAAGCTGGCCACATCCACTTACGTTTAAGCCAAATTGTCTGCCTTTGTTAAATTACTGACTCTGTCAGACTGACCTGGATGGGAGCTGGGACGATTGGAGATGTTAATCAGGAAGATGACATCATTGATTTGCCTATTTACAATAGTAACCATAGAGTGAAGAGGTGCATTTAAATTTGAAAAATGGTAATTAGAGAGCTGCTGCAGTGTAACCAATTCTAAGTGTATGATCACTGTTGTTACTACTGTGAGGATAAACTCAAATAAGATAGATTTGAGACTTTTTCAGGAACAAAGATTTGTTAATTCCTGGGAGTTACTACTGGTAGAGTATAAAAGAAAAGGAGGCTTGAAAATAAAGTTCAAATTATGAAATAAAAATAAAATATTTGTACTAGGACCAAGTAAATATTTCTGAGTATATTATCTGTATGATGCTTGTAAGGCCTGAATAAAGCTTAGATGCCCTCCAAGAATGGGTTGAGTCTCAAGTGAGACAGTTCTGTGTGCAGACACAGGATTCCTGAATGGAGAATGGGCATTTAGAGTGTAGGCATAATTTAGAAAGAACGAAAAATAACATGGTAATTTCATACTATTTGAGAGAAGAAGACAAATTTTTCTACAAATTAGAAATTTAAAAAACATAAAATTTAGAATAAAAACTGCAATATAGGGCTACCAGAAACATGAGAGGAGAGTAAGTCATGGAAAAATGTTCTTTAGGGATTGTCTGTGATGATGCCACCAGTGACCTTAAGTTTCTGGAGATGCAGTCTCTGGGGATGTTGTCAAGAGTGATCTATCAGAGTTCTTTCCTTAATCAGCTGAGTGATGGCAGCCATGTGACCAAGAGACCCTCCAGCATTGCCCCCAGATGGAGCTATGCACACATCAGTGCAACTAGGAGAGCACAAGTCATGGGAGTGGAGGAGGAGTTTCCCTTCAACTTTGATGGCTTCCAAGTTTGAAAAAGCAGCCTTTTTTCTTCAGGGATAAGATTCTGTGTTCTGTTACAACTTGACAAGTATTAACTAACACCCTACTCTGTGTCTTGCAGTGAGAAATCCTTGCTTCAACTCAGTGTGGGAGAAAGCGAAACGTTCTCAAAGAGTATTGACAATCTGCTCAATAATTTCCCAGATTTAAATTACTTAGAAAAAGCAACCAATATAGTGTCTGTCAACTAATATGAAATCAATGTAAGATAAGAGACTTCATGATAATTGTTATGTTTTGAAACGCCATTATTGTCAACTGCAAACAAAGATTGAAAGCACAGTTGTAAAATGAATCTGGTTTCGAAAAAATAAAGAAAAAACTGGTCTTTTTTTCTACGAGGTCAAGTGTGTCATTCAGTTACAAGGTCATATTTTTGAGGGGATCTTGTTGTACACAAACTTTAAGCTTACAAATCCACATGCAGACACTTACATAGCCTCAGACCTAGAACACAAAACAAAGAAAAAACTCAACAAGTATACATGTAAATTTCTCAAGTTATCAAATTTTTATGTGAAATTTTGATCTTTAACCATTATTTTTATAATCAGTTCTATTAGAGCCCATATTTATGATTTTCGTTCCCTTTCCTTACTTTGAAACAGCTGATATATTTCCATGAAAATGACATCTTTGTTCCTTAGAAAACCATTTTCTGGCTTATTGTCCACCCAGCATTACAATAATCCCATATTCGTGACATCTTAATCACCCCCACAGCAACCATTGTGAGGCTCCAAGCAGAGGATTAAAACTTCAAGTGGAAATAAGAAGCAGGGATTGATGAGCCTTTAACAACCCAAGATATATCTTTTCTTTTTTTCTCAAAATAAATATCCTGAGGAACAAGAAAGCATTTCAAGCATGGGCTGCAGAACTCACAGAAAACACAGCAGAACTGTTTATCAAAGCTTCCCTTGGTATGTCAGCAGGTCCTTTGGATCTGACAGTGCTGATCTAAACGTTTTGATAATAATAGAAGTGTTAACAGCGATAGGAAGAAATAATATTAAACACTGTCAACTGTAACATTTCATTTTCGCTGGCCTGATGCCGCTGTGGCAGAGAAAGAAATGAGGAAGAAGCAACTGAACGACTGAGTCTCTGGAAATCAGGCTATTGTAACAATATCCACAATGCGAACAGAGTTACTAGGAGAAAGAAAAGGGAAGAAACATGAAAAAGGAAGAAAGAGGAGGAAGGAGGAAGAGAAGGATAGGAGAAGAAAAATAAATAACTTGAATATTAATGAATATTAGGGACTCAAACATAAAAGGTTTTTTTTCCAGAGTATATAGCATCTTATATTAAAAATACAATCTGGGGCTGAAAAGATGGCTTAGCAGTTAAGACACATGCCTGCAAAGCCTAAGGACCCTGGTGCAATTCTCCAGATCCCAAGTAAGCCACATGCACATGGTAGCACATGTGTTTAGAGTTCATTTGCAGTGGCTAGAGGCCCTGGTGCACCCATTTTCACTCCCTCTCTCTGTCTCAAATAAATAAATAAATAAATAAATAAATAAATAAATAAATAAATAAATCCCCTTTAAAGAATATAGGAAGCAAATATAAATTCTTTCCTGTGATTCCTATTTCCATCTCACCATCATGAACCAAAATAATGGTCTACATACAGAAGAGAAATATGTACAGCGTTGAACTAAATATCTTGGTCTTGTGCTACTGAGACAAGGCATTAATGATACATGCCACACAAATTACTGTTCAATAGTAATATGTTAGTGTATTATATATTTAAGTAATTTACTACATTGGATTTCAATATACAGTTTGAAATTGTGTACTATTATAATCTCCATTAAAGCGAGGTTTGAATATTCATATTGATGACTTTATATTTGTATTGCACAATGAGTTTAATTTAAAATACACAAGTCTATGTAAAATGAAAACATCAGACACAATCCTAAATTCAGGCAAATAAGTCTCTATTCCTAATTTTATAATAAATAAAAGCCTTGCTGATTTCATATTATAAATATATAAAATTATTAATTTAGTTACATGAATTTATTTATATCATAAAATAATTTAATCATTCAGGCAATAATTTTTGACACTTTGCATTTTAAAAAATATACATATTTTAAATTATGCACTTTGCTATCACCATCACCCCAGACAATATTCACTAAACCATCTAACAGAGTAGAACATATCCACTTATCCATGTACTCTGAAGATGTAATAGTTTGTGAATTCAATTATTATGTTTTCAGTGAAATCTCACCCTAAGCTTCAGGCAGACAGTTATGAAGTTTATAACTATTATAAAATGAGGTGGCAGAAAGAATGAATAGATGATAAGACTCTTGATGAAGACTCCTCATGCCTTGGCTGCAAGGTCACCAAGAAATCAAACTGAGGCTGAGCTGAAAACCTTCTCCTGGTAGACCAGCTGACAGAAAGCTGGAAAAAGCTGCATTGCATGCAGTCTTATGAGCAACAGAAACCATTAATGGTGTAAGCAGTGGACAATGCAAGCCTTAAGTTTGGCCATCTGAGCCAAATGAGCCAAGGGGTGCAGTAGTGGATGACTGTGATCGGGAAAACCAGCTACTCTCTAAATGGATTGAAGACCTACTTTATGGGAGGGAGTACAAGCCTGGTACTGAAAAGTTAATCAAAACCCTTGGTAGGGGAGGTCATGAGCATTAGGAGTGTAATGCCTGCTCTTGTCTGGCTAAATGCATATATTATGCTCACCAAACTGCCCTGTAAGCGCTTTACCTAATGTTCATACCCATATATTAATACTACTCTCATTTTTAGTTAGAGAAGTTTCACTTTTCAAATGGCAGTGACCACTGGGATGACCTAAAAGACACCCTAGTGCTGAGAAGACATGACTGAGGAATGTTCAGCACTGAAACCTCCCTATCACACCTTCCAAGGCTCAGGGTCCATTGCAGAAGGGGTGACAGAAAGAATGCAAGGACTGCTTACAATGCAATTGGCCAGAGAGAAATTGGCCTTGATATCTATGACCTTGCAGTGCCTAGCACTATCTTCACAAGACCCTCATAATAGGACAAAAAGATAATGACATCAAAATAAAAGAGAGACTAATGGAGAGATGGAGGGGATATGTTGGAGTATAGATTTGTGAAGGGGAAAGGGGGAGGGGAGAGAATTAGCATGGTTTATTGTCTGTAACTATGGAAGCTGTCAATAAAAAGGAAAACGAAAAGATGTTCAAAACTGTTTAGCCTCTAGATTTATATCTATTTAATATTTAGTTTCTTTGCATGTTACTGAACAATTACAGTTAGGAATTTTTATTAAACCTCTACCCTATTTTTTTAAGAAAAAAAAAAAAGCATGGATTCTTTTAAGTTTTCTGCATGAGCCATCACAACTAGCTTTGAGTGAATTAGCCTATGTCTCGTATTCCTTCCACAGACATCAGGTTACCTAATAACTAAGATGGCAGGAGCAATTGCAGATTTTGTTTTTAGAGACACAAGGACAATTTATTGTTTTCTGAAACAATTTTGCAAAACAAAATTTCTGTTTCTATAATTAGAGAAACTAGGAAGCATCTAAGATGGCACATATGAAACATAAAATAATTAAATCAGACACAGACTTTCCATCCACAGTGACAGGCCTACGGATGAGTAGAGCACAACAGCTTTGACACGAAGTCTTGAATCAAACAAAGCCTACAAAGAAACCCAAGCCTAGCTTCATTAATTTGAAACATAATATATTCGGAGAGTATTCTGAATTGATGAGGATCCACATTTCTGACAACTTCTGCTCTGTGACTCATGTTACATGTTTCAAACACAGAAGTAACGTTAGCGTTGCTTATGGCCTTCAAATTATTTCATTTGGTCTTCTACATGCTAATTGAATTCCCTGTGTATTTTCAGCACCATATTGCATGCTATAAATGTTAGAATAGAAGGCTCCTCTAAGATCCAAAGCTTTTATGTTTGGTCATGAGGATAAGAACTAGCCACTTCCAGTTGAGGGGTAGAATAGCATCATTGTACCTTTTCTCTCAACTGAATCTGTCTATGAGTGGCCCAGGAAAGGTTAGGTCACTGTTCCTCAGGGTGAAAAGAAAAGAAAAGAAAAGAAAAGAAAAGAAAAGAAAAGAAAAGAAAAGAAAAGAAAAGAAAAGAAAAGAAAAGAAAAAGCTCAAAGCTTCTTGCTAATGTCCCCTGGAATAGATTATGTTATAAGGAAAATGGTCCTGCACTGTCTTTGCCTAGTCTATGACTCAAAGAGTTTGAATTTGATTCTAATGGAGTCTGAGACACAGGTACAAACACTACAGCACTGTTTACTAACTCTCTCACTCTCCCCAGAAATTCCAGCTACACACTATGTATGCCTTGCAGCATAAAGCCTTCTGCACTATAAGCCCTAAGACCTGACCCTGTCAGAACTTGTTAGGGGTCACATACCAGATGCTTCTCATCAAATGCCTGAAACATGATAGTGACTTGAATCTCACGTCTGGTCTGTGGCTCCCTCAAAATCTACAACCTCACTTGCAGACTTTGAATTTTATGTCAGCCTTTGATATTTTTTTTCTTCATAAATACCCCTGGCACCTCAATACTTCTAAAACAGAATATTAAAGAAGAATTCCTTTGAAAGAGTGAATAGGAAAATCATGTCACAAAACATAGGACAAAGGCAGACATGGGGCACATGTCTGTAATCCCAGCACTTGGGGAGGCCAGATTGCTAAGCATTCTAGATTGACCTGGGTTATAATGTAAGATCATGAGGAGAGCCAGATCAGCCTTGGCTTCAGAGTGAAATTTTTACTCAATAAAATATAAAATAAAATAATAAAATATAATAAAAACCATAAGATTTTCCCATCTTCCTCCTGAAACTCCTATAAGACTCGGTCTCTCTCCTCACTATATCTCTCAGTTTCTCTCTCTCTCTCTCTGTCTGTCTGCTTACTTGCTGTCTCTCTCTATCAATCTCTCTGTATCTCCCCCCTCTAGTCCTGCAACATTAGCAAAGCTGAAGTGAGTCTGATGGGATGCTGTAGGCTGTACTGCTAACATAAGTTTATACCTTAGCTTTGACTAAGGCCCGAAGTTATGGTTAGCCTGCCCAAAAGAATGATTTAGTCATAACCAAACAATGATGCTACAATTCTGAGGAAAGAGAGGTGGGGAATGGTAGGAAGAAGCTGAGACATTTCAGGATGACTTCTCCACAAAGTGCTTATTATGTTATAAAAGGAAATTTTGCCTAGGGAAATTTTGAAGGAACAATTTTAACCAAGAATAAGGAAAAATGCCAACTGATAGAATACACTAAAATTGCTAAAATAACAGACAAATATACAAATTAAACTCAAGATCCAGGTGGAAGTATACCAAAAACCAGGGAATGAAATTCAACATAGCAGTAGGCTAGTTCTACTTGGTGAAAGAGGACTAAGGTTATTGATTAGACAATAATATGATCTCAATGGTCATTTTCTGATGACAGTGTTGTGAAGAGACAAGTCCTGGCATGCCCATACTCACTCACTCACTCTCTCTCTCTCTCTCTCTCTGCCTCTGTCTTTCTCTCTCTCTCTCTTTCTCAAATAAGTAAATAAAAATCAAAATGAAGTATGTTATATTAATTAAAGCTTTCAAGGTTAAAGAAATATTTCTTACATATGCAACTGATTGTATTAGAGCCACTCAGTCAAAGTGACTATCCAAAGAGAACATTGAGGTAATTCTTTTCACTATTTTTTTATTATACAAAGCATTTATAGTTTTTTTTTCTATTTAATGTGGGTGTATATACATTGTGAATAGCTTATCCCCTCTTGTGACAAATTTAAATACATAGAAAAATATTCCACCTAAAAATTAATATCTCTAGCATTTACTTCAGTCTCATCTTTGTAACCATGTCTTTAAAAGTTGCATATTCTTAAAGCTGGAGAGATTACTTAGCAGTTAAAGCTCTTGCCTAAGAAGCCTAAGGACCTAGGTTCCATTCCCCAGTACCCACATAAGTCAGATGTCTAAGGTGGCACATCAGTCTGGAGTTCATTTACAGTGGCTGTGGGCCCTGGTGTGCCCATTTTCTTTTTGTCTGCCGCTTTCTCTGTAATCACATGAATACATAAAACAATGAATGAATGAATAACTAAATATGAATAACTAAAAAAAAAAAAAAAAAAAGAACTACTACTCTTTCTTTCTCACAGACCCTTAAAGAGCCACAGCTTCATCTTGCCTCCACCTTTCACAATATACTTAGTCTCCATGGACACAAATCACTCAAGAAAATCATTATGTAAGGGTCTCCAGAGAAATACACCACTAGATAGTGTATATAATTACAAGAGAGTTCTTAGATTAGTTTATATAGTCACAGACTGGGTAATTCCATGATGGCTGTCTGTTAGTTTAAGAAACCAAAATCAATAGATGCTCAGTGTAGGAAGTGGGAAATCGCAGAATCAAGTGGACCCATGAAGTAACCCTATACCAAGAATGAATCCCCAGAAGCCCTCTGGAGAATTTCTCAGCAAAGCCCACCTTCAAGGGCTCCGGAACATGGGTGGAGACTGATTTGTGGAAGCGGTCAGAACATATGCATTTATATAAACTCCCCTTTCTTGTGCTTTTGACTCCATCTGGGAGCCAGACCTATTGGATGATGCCACTTACACTCACAAAGAGTCTTCCCCAGTCAAACCACATGTAGATTACTGCTGCAAACACCCTCACAGACATGCCCAGAAGAGTGCTTTGCAAATTCTCTGGGTATCTTCCCGTGTAGTCAGGTTGACAAGCAGAATTAATGACCACATTTCTCCATTTCTGAAGATCTTTATTCTCTTTGGAAAAGAACTAAATGTGGAAAGAAGAAATGACTAGTCAGCAAAGAAATCTGTATAATTTCCTCCTGTGCAAATGAAGAATTATTGGAAGAAATAACTGTGACAGAAATGAGAAGTCAAATAACACTAATAACCTCCAGTTTTAGATGTGACATGCAAAGACTCCAGAATTCTATGCTCCTGCTTTTGCAACAAGAAAAACCTGACTAAGCTGAAAAGTTACAACTTTTCTAAGTCTTATTAACTGAAGTTCCTTATAAAATCCCACCCACAAATCTAGAAGAACAGGTGAGTCTAGAGTCACATCCAAGGTCTACAGAGTGCCTGAGTAAGAAGCAACTGCAGGCTTAAATAAGAAGAGATATGTACATGGTTACACACACACACACACACACACACACACACACACACACACACAGTTTATTCAGCTCTAACAGCAAAACCCAGGTATCATCTATGCAAGGCAAGCTCTCTCCTGCTGAGCTATATCCCCAATACTTACATGATGATTTTGCCAAATAGCTGGTGATTAACTAAATGTGAGTCACTTCTGACGATGATTTTTCTACTTAGAGTAGCCTAACTTTTTTTTTTTTTTTCTGGCCTTTAACCTTAGAACCTCCACCAAGTTCTCCTCAGAGAGAAAATTCAGAAAGATCTCCTCCTATTTCTAGCAAAGGGGACAGAAGGATAACCCTTTGAAATTCACTGTGAGCTTCCTCCATAGCAGAGACCCACTGGTCCTGGACAGAAAACAAACAAACAAAAAATCCCAAAACAATGTCCAAGAGCTATCAGGAAATGTATTCCTATCACTCTAAGAACATTGCTGACTTAAAGGGGGGTGGGAATTACAAGAAGAAACTTGTGAAGTCACAGGCCAGGAACACAGGATCATTAAAAGACTAAGGTTAATTGGAAGATCATGCAAGCCTTACTCTTACCTTTCTGCAATACACATAGCACTTGTTTAATCATGGTGGATTATAGAGCTGCAAGACATGGGCTCTCTAAGGAGAAGTACACAGGGACATTTGAAGTCAAAGGGGGACACAAAACAAGGACAACAGAAGAGCAGCCTCTGTCTCATACAGCTTCAGCAAACACTGAACAAAGCCTGACCACTAACCTAATTAGCATAAAACCTCACACCACAGACCTACTTACTTCACTTCCTATTAGCCAATGAAACAGTTCAATTTTGCTAATTAGTATTTGGCATATAACAGCAAGTAAAAGTCCAGTATGAAGAGACCAAGCAAACATCCCAACCAGAATGGTGTGGCATGAGATTGGAATTATTTTATAGATATTTAAGAAGTCTATGATTAATATAGAGAGAATTAACATCAAAAGTAGATAACATAAAAGAAGAGCCAGTGGGTTAGATAGAAATATAAAATCAAGCCAGGTGTGGTGGCACACGCCTTTAATCCCAGCACTCGGGAGGCAGAGGTAGGAGGGTCGCTGAGTGTTCGAGGCCATCCTGAGACTACATAGTAAATTCCAGGTCAGCCTGGACCAGAGTGAGACCCTACCTCGAAAAAAAAAAAAAAAAAAAAAAAAAAAAAAAAAAAGAAATAAAATCATTGAAATAAAATGTTAGAAATTTAAAAAATGGATTTTCAGATAAATGAAGAATCCTTTTGATGGGCTTATTAGAAGACCTAATATGTGGATTAATGAAATGGAGGGAAAAAATAAATGAATAAAGTAATAGGTGACAACATAAAAGAATTGTGAAACAAATTATTCTCTTTTTCACCTTCCTTCCTTCATTTTATGAATGAGGTCTTTCCGCTGTATATTATACACGCTAGCTTTCTATGCATGATCTTTCTCCCTCAGCCTGCTGAGCACTAGCTTAGGATTGTATGGATGTGCCATCATGCAGTTTACAAACTTTCAAAGACAACATAAACAAGGCTTTAAAAAAGAGACAATCATAAGCAAAGCAAAGGAAATAGTTAAAGTAATAATGGCTGAAATTTTCCAAAATTTCCAAAACAAAACCACATATCCAGTCCTTCAGAAAAATATCTAATGGAATAATTACAAAGAAGAAGACAACATAACATAGCACATTTAAATTTCTAAACCGCTGGCAAACTAAAAATCTTAAGCGAAGCTAGAAGGAGAGAAAAAATTCTACAATTCCTACAAGATAACAAGTATAAAAATTGTATTGCATAATTCAGTATAAAGTATGAATTAAAAAATATATTGCCTAATAACTATGCAATAAGAAGAAAGTGAAAGTTTTTGATGTGGGAAATTTAACTGTTGGAAAAAAAAAAAAAAAAACTAACCTAAAATGCAATAAAATGATCTTTTAAAATTTAAGGTGAACTAAAAATTTGAAAACAAATAAATTCATCACCAACAGATCTAACCTGTTTTTTTAAATTTTAAAATATATTCTTCAAACAGAAGAAAAATGATAAAGACCAGAAATTTACATCAGAGAGAGAAATAGCAGAGAGTAGAGAGAGATAAAGAAAGAAATTCTGAGATGAAACAAATAGAGATAAAACTAATTTTTTCTTATTCCTAATTGGTGTAAAACAAATGATAATTGTGACAGCTTATTGGGTAATTACACCATATAAATAAGTGGAATAAACAAAAAAGTGACAGAGTGGGGAGACAGGGGTACTGTAATTGAAGACTTTTTCACTATATATGAAACAGAGTTGAATTATTTGACAGTAGATTTATTATCAAAATATGAGTGAGCAAAACATATAATATAAACTTTAGGAGAAGTATTAGCATATTTGAATTAGTATAATCAATATGCTGATAGGTGCACAATAATGAAACTATGAAAACTATTCAACTAAGAAAGAGCAGGTGAGAAAGTAGCTTTTCTCAATATATGTCTCTCTCTACATATATACAGATATATATGCATATATACAAAACATTTAAAATAAACTTGTTGGCCTGGAGACTTGGCTCAGCAGTTCAAGGGCTTGCCTGCAAAGCCCAAGGACCCAGCTCCATTCTGCAGTAAGCCAGATGCACAAAGTGCGACATACACCTGGAGTTCAAATGTAGAGGTTGGGAGCCCTAGCTTGCTCTCTCTCTCTCTCTCTCTCTCTCTCTCTCTGCCTCTCTCTCACACACAAATAAATAATTATAAAATACAAAAATATGTTTGCTATGACTCCATATATGGATAATCACTGTAAATATAAATAGTCTAAATATAGCAAATATGTCAAAGGAAGCAAAGGAAGGTAAATTCAACAGAATGTTTTCTATAAATGTAACAGTTTAAATACAAAAAGTTTTATGGATTAAATATAGAAGTTTGGAGAGAGATATACCACACTTACACAAATCAAAATAAAATTTTCATAATGATATTAAGTTCAGAGAATGCTGACTTCTGATTAATAAAACTGTCAGATATCAATACAAGCACTACATAAAGATAAAGAGATTTAGTCTATAATAAAATGTAAGATTGCTAAATGTATTAACATTTCTGCCTCTAAAAAATGAAAAGCAAATGTAGGTAATTCTAAAAAGAAACATGGAGAAATCTAGAGTATTAATAGGAAATATCAGTCCCCCCTCCCTCAGTTATTGTCAGGTCACTAAGGATAGAGTAAACCTGATAAGGTTACAAATCAATTTGATTTAATTCACTTTTGTGGGATATTCCAATCAAAACTTGTACAAGATCATTCTCCTTAAGCTCACATGAAACATTTGCCAAGCATTATCCCCTTTCATGCATGAAACACTAGTTTAAAATAATAGAAATTATGCAATTATTTTCTCATGACACAGAAATTGAGTAGGCATTAGTAACAAAAAATAGAAGTGGATAGTTCAAGTATTTGTATGACAACAAAAAGAGATTCTATATGACACACAGGTCAAATAATGTCAAGAGCACTTGGAGCACTCTGAACAAAATAAAAATGGGAATAGAAACATTAAATTTTGTATAATGGCAGGGTGGACAGGTGGCTCTGTGGTTAAAGGTCCTTCCTCGCAAAGCCTTTTTGCCCCAGTTCAACTCTCAAGCACCCATGAAGAGACGGAGGCAAAGTAGCACATGTGTGGCACAAGTTTGTGCACCCCACAACACATACACAAAATATATGTGAAGTAGAAAAATAGAAATTGCAATAGTAATATATCAAGTTCAAAACAGCAAAACACAAAGTCAACAAAACCATAAAGTGGACCTTTGCAGTTACCATAATAAAATTGAGAAGTTTTTAGCTAGGTTAAGATTCAAATGAAAGGTAAACTATCCAAAATCAAAAGAAAAATAATATGAGTACCTTTAAATTAGTTACAGAAATTAAATCAGTAAGTAATTACCTTCCAAAATAAAATTAACCAAGAAAAGATGGTGACACTGTAAATTCTACCAAGCATTTTAACAATACCAAGTTTCCATAACCACATCCAAAAATCAGAGGCTAAACCAATACCTCTTATCTCAAATTAAAAGGCCAGCATTCTCCCAACACCAGAGACAGTTACATGTGCTCAAAGAAAGGAAAAGTATGGATCTGTAGCTCTTGAGATAAAAATCTTAACATGAGGGGGCAGAAAAATTGCAGGAGGGTCAAGATGGTGTCTGCCTTATCAGGCCTCACCTAGCGGTGAAGGAAAGGCAAGACATTTAGCGTTAAGTGGAGTTTTTAAGGGTCTGCAGATTCTAGTAGACCTCCAAGGGGAGGGTGCAGAGAAGCAAAGTAGGGAATCTAGTGAGTCCCATGCTCTGGGGTAGCCCACTAGTCCCCAAGTCCCTTCAAGCAGTCGTCTAAGCCACAGCCCCAGCTGCAGGCTTAGCGGACCCAAGCTAGCAATTGCCCCACCCCACTTGACCTAGGCTTTTCCACCCCCGCATAGCTCCATAGGCAAAAGCTATCCACTCCCAGCCAACATCCTAGCATAGGACTGGCCCTGCCTCAACCTAGGCATTCCCACCCCAGTGGAGCTCTACATGTGAATGACATGCCACTCACCACCACATCCCCCACATCCCCCCACCTGCGCAGACCCAGGTCAACAGGCTAACATTTACCTCACACCACTATGATGTAGGCTTTCCCGCCTCTGTAGAGCTGTACACATGAATGCCTTCAGTCCCACTCACAGCTGACCCTGTGCATAGATGAATATCAGGGGTAAACTACAGCTTCCTCCTAAATTTAGTAATATTCCTTCACTGTGATGGGCAAAACATAGTGCAAAATGAATAATATGAAAAATCAAATGCAAGTAAATCCAACAAGATGGATGTCTCTAATCAAAACACAGAAGAGACAATAGGATCAGAACCACAAAATGAAGACACAAGCAATGCAACCCTGGCCAAGAAAATAGCAGAACTTACAGAAAACCCACAAAGGGCCAATAATTGTATAAATGCCATTCTCACTAGATTAGGCCAAATAGAAAAGAACCAGGAAGAGCTCCAAAGACAGTTAAATGCTATGAGGAGAGTGAGAGAAGAGAGGACCTCAATAACCTGCTGGCTAAGCTCAATGAAGACATAAATAAATGCAGGGGTGAATTCCAAGAAGCATTAAGATATTCAGAAAATAATGTTTAAAAGGAACTTGACAGAGGGGTGGAAACTATACATCAAATGGCAACAGAAAATACAAATCAAATTGAACAAGTCCAAAACTCTGTAGAAGCTCTCAAATAGAGGCAACCATATGGAGGATAGAAACTCAGAACTGGAGGACAAAACAGAAGAAACAGTTTGTAAGTCCAAAATTTCAATAAGGTCAAATTTTTTTGTGAACAGAACATGAGGGAACTGTGAGATATAATTAAATATCTCACCATTTGGATCATGGGAATATAAGAAGGGGAAGAAATTCAGACCAAACTCATGGAGAACTAATTCAACAAAATTATAGAAGAAAACTGCCCCACTCTCTCAAAAGAAAGTTAAATCAAGTTACAAAAAGCTAATGGAACTCCAAACAGACTGGACCAAAGAAGAAATTCTCCAAGGCATATTGTCATTAGACTCTAAACATTGTTAACAAAGAGAAACTCCTAAAAGCAACTAGAGAGAAACAATAAATTATGTATAAAGGTATCCCCATCAGAATTATTTAAGACTTCTCAGTGGAAACCCTGAAAGGCAGAGGGCCAGGAATAGAACACTGCAAACTCTAAGAACTTATGGCTTCCAACCCAAACTACTCTCCCTAGCAAAAGTATCCCTAATAATAGATGGTTAAAGAAAAACTTTCCACTATAAAACTCAGCTTTAAAACTATATGAACACAGTCTAACCTACAGAGAGTAATTCAGGGAATTTTCCACAATAAGTACCAAACAACCAACCTCAAGTGCCTACAAGAAGCAGATCACAATTATCAAACTCAGAGATGGCACAAAAAAACCATAAAGTCCAAGAAAAGACCAAACCACATAAACCATCACAACATGGCAGGAATTAAATCAAACCTCACAGTTATTGCCCTGAACATTAATGCCCTTAATTCAGCCATCTGAAGACATAAGTTAACAGGGTGGATCAGAAAATTAGACTCCTCAATCTGTTATGGTCAAATAACCTACCTCACCACTAAAGACAGACAACTCCTCCGGGTAGAAAATGATATTCCAAGCAAACAGAAATAAGAAATAAGCAGGAGTTGCTACACTATTATCAGATAAAATACACTTCAAGCCAAAAGTAATCAAAAAAGACAAAGAACATTTCTTACTTAGCACAGGGATGATCCAATAAGAGGATATCACAATCATCAATCTTTATGCACCAAACACAGGTGTACCACAATTTATTAAACAAATCCTATTTGACAACAAAACAGAAATAACCACAAACACCATCATAGCTGTGGACTTCAATACTCCACTATCAGCAATAGATAGACCATCCAAACAGAAAATTAACAGGGAAGTAAGAGAGCTCAACAACACCATAGATCAACTAGACCTATTGGACATCTACAGAACATTATACTCCAAAGCCACAGATTACACATTATTCTCAGCAGCCCATAGAACCTTCTCTAAAATATATCATATACTGTGTCATAAAACCTACCTCCATATATTTAGGATCAACATAATCTCTGCATGATATCAGATCACAATGCTGTATTGCTAGAAATTAACAACAAAAGATGTGCCAGGAATCCCACCAACTCCTAGAAAGGGAACAACACACTTTTAAACAATAAATGGGTAGTGGACAAAATTAAAAAAAATGAAATTGAAAATTTTCTAGAAATGAATGACAATGAGAAACACATCATACCAAAACATATGGGACACAATAAGGGCAATCCTCAGGGGAAAATTCATAGCACTAAATGCCTTCAAAACAAAGACAGATCCCAAATCAATAACTTAATCTTCCACCTAAAGGCTTTGGAAAAACAAGAAGAATCCAACCCAAAATGCTCCAGATGGAAAGAAATAATTAAGATCAGAGCAAGAAGGAACATCTGATTCACAGAGCCCTGGAGAGGTTATAATGAAGACTTCTCCTGCTTCTCTCTCTCTCTACCTCTTCTCTCATTCTCTTTTATATTACTTATTTTTTTCTTCTTTCTTTTCCCTCTGTGCTGGCCTATAACTCTTAATACCATCATGAAGATAACATCCACAATGAGCTGTTGATCAGAGACCTACAAGGTTTCCCAAAAGAAGACAGGTTTCTGTCAAGAACTGTTGGTACTGAACATGGAGAGACCTGGATGGAATCTGGAAAACAGTCAGTCCTCAGACAGTTAGCTTGTCTAATGCCAAAAGGTGCTACATGAGCAGCTGGGGGAAAGTGACCTGTGGGTCCTCACAGTCCCTGGGGGTTGTTGGCCACTGATGTCCTGGCTTGCAGGAGGAGTTGGGAGAAACAGGGTCCTGGAGCAGTGGGTGAGTGTGACAGGCATTGAACACCTGGGAGGCAGTCTGATGTATAGCACGCTCTCATTTATTCAACAGGGGAGTGGGTTTATAAACACTTGAGAAAGGTTGAGAAGGCACAAACATGTATGGCAATTGGATACATAGTTTATGAGTTGCTATCTAGTTTGTTGAAAGGCAGAAGTGCAAGGGAGATAGTGGCAGGAAAAACTATGTGACTTCAGAGTTTCGAGGGAGAAGTTGTAAGGGAGATAACAGAAATGGTGGGAGAAGCTACGTGACTTCAGCCACATAAGGATCTCTTGGGCAGCTTGACCCAAGTTCAGGAATTGGGCAAATTCTGACTTATGGAATGATCATATGCTTTTGGGATCAAAAGGCAGGAGGGCTTTTCCAGTTCTGCCTACTCTGGGCAATGACAGGGCACTCTACAACCTTGCCTGAGGGCAGGGAAGGCCAGTCACTGTCACCAGGGTGGGGTCCTGACAGTAAGGCCAGCTGTAAACCCCACAGCCCAAGGTCCCCAGCCATGTCCAACAGCCTAGGCCAGCTTCCTCACAGTCCCAGCCCATTTTTAGCAATGTCCAATAGTGATCAACAATTGTCCAAGCAACATGTGATCTAAGCTTATCAGCAGCAAACAACCTGACATGATGCTCACACAAGGGCAATAGTGGCATACAGCCATGGTGGGTAACCAACTGCTCTTGATTTGGCTAATAGATCCACTCAGTGGAACAGAACCCATACCTGTAAGTGGGAAACAAGTCACAACCGTATCCAAAAATGAGCCCATTCTCCAATATCAAGCTTCCATCAATCATGGGCTTCAAGGGGACTACAACTATGAAATTATCTAACATAATAATGGTTACCCCACATATCTGGTGCTGATTTATCTTTCTGTTGGAGAAATTGTTCCTCTTTTTCAGATGGATGCAGAACCTGAGGAGAGAATCAGTCCATCGAACCTCACCAGGGCTCCAGCTAAAACCATAGAGTAATGGGGGAAATGAGCAAGAGTGCTGCTTTCTTGGTGAACCTGGAACCAACACAAGGGTGAAGAAGATAGATGCAGAGAACACCCAAATCCTGCCAAACCAGATATTCAGAGACACAAAGACTCCCAAGACCTCAATACTGAAGTAAACCTAAAACAAACCCAACATGGCTCAGGGAAATTTTCAGAAGAAGGGACAGAAAGATTATTAGAGCCACAAATTGGGACATTATGCACAGAGACATTGCCTCTTCCCCATAACTGATGGCTACTCCACAATGCACGACCCACATTCTCCAATGAGGAGGGTCCCTTCGGGGGCAGGGAGGAGGCTAATGATGGTACCAGCTTGACTGTAAACACACTATCTACATAACTAATAATAATAAAAAAAAAAAGATTGCAAGAGCCACAGGGTGGTAAGAAGCATCCCTTGTCATTGTCCTGCCCCACAAAGACTTACTATTGCACTCATGACCTTACAGGGAACACCAATAACCAAACCAAGGAGGGCCTTGTGTACAAGGAGGATATATGAGTATAACCTGATGTGAAAAAGATGTGTACCCAATAAGGTCATGCAATAAATGCATAATCATTTAAAAATTGTAGGGGGACCAGTTAGAGAAAAGAAGGGGGCAAAGAAAAGAGTGGGGTATAGGGAAAAGTCAGAAAACAAGGTGATTATGTCCAAATACATTTTGCAAATATATAAAACTTATCAATAAAGATAGAAGAGGGGCTCCAGCAATAAGGGGACTCAGTGGAGGAGGCATATGAGATGGGGAGATGGGTAGGAGGTAGAGGGTACTGTGATCATGGGAAATTGTATAGATTTATGCATGTTGTCAATAAACAAGTTTTTAAAAATCCTTAAATGTATAAAATACAGTATGTGTCACTATCAAGAAAGATTAATTTCAGGTATGCAGACTGGTTTAACTTTTGAATATAAATCATTTCTACATCAACGATCTAATAAGAAAAAGTCATAACATTATTAATGGATACAAAAATGCATTTGACAACATCCAATATGCATTTATGATCAAAGCAATAAGAGCCTAAACTTATTTGAATTTAATGAGGAGAAACTGCAAAAAAAAAAAAAAATTAACTATAGCAAACATCATGCTTAATGAGAAGAAACTATCATGGTCCCTATACAATCAGCAATAATGCTCATGATCATCACTAATTTGTTAGCCCTAAATCTAAGTGGTCCAACACCAGAGAAATAAGACAGAGAAAATCTGACTAAGCATTGTGGAATACACCTACAGTCTCAGCACTTGGAAGATGGAGGTAGGAAGATTATGTGTTTCTGACTGGCTTCAGTTGACTCTGTCACAAAAAATACTGGCAGAGTGAGGGGAGATGGGGAAGGAGGGAGGAGAGAATACAAAACATCTAAATGGTCATATGGGATATTGAATACTGGCAATACCTACAATTGGCATGATAAGGCAGGAGAATCAGGAATTCCAGGCCAGCCAGAGATGCTTAGTGAGTTCCAGGCCTGGGCTCTATAGAAAGAAAAGTTTTCTTGTTTGTTTAATTTTTTTTAAAAGGTTAATTTGGAAAGTAAGACATAAAACTCTGTTCATAGATAGCATTATTGTTCACACTGAAAATCTAAAAGAATCAATAAAAAGTTTGTGGAATTGGGGTCTGTGTAAAACCATATTAGATAAAGTACTTGATCCACAAGCCTGAGTTCCTGAGGTCAGATTCCCCAGAGCCCCCGAACAAGCTAGAAATTGTGGTGGTCTTCTGTAATCACAGCATGCTGACTGTGAGGTGGGAGGCACAGAAAGATTTCCCAGGAGATCTTGACCAAATTGTCTGGAGAACACTGGCCAACAGGTGAACAAAAGACCAAAAGTCCAGCTGGAGAGATGGCTTAGTGGTTAAGGCGCCTGCCTCCTAAGCCTAAGAATACTGGTTCCAATCTCCAGGTCCCACCTTTAGTCAGATGGAAAGTGACGCAAGGGCACAATGCCACACTTGACCACAAGGGGGGGCACACATCTGGAGTTCGTTTGCAGCAGCTGAGAGGCTGCTGGCACGCCCATCTCCTCTCTATCTTCCTCTCCCTCTCTCTCTGTCTCTCTCAAAAAAAAAAAAAAAAAAAAAAAAAAAAAAAAAACCAAAAGTCAATAGTTCAGTGGATAGTAAAGAGGAACCGGAAAGTTATCTTCTGACTCCACATGTATGTCTGTACACACACACGCACACACACACACACATGCACCATAAATAAATAATTAATTAATTAATAAATTAATTAATTGATTAATAAACAAAGTTTTTAAAATGTTGCTACAACCAACATGACCCGGGAAAGATGATTCAGTCAGAAATGTGTGTGTGATGCAAGCATGAAGACCTGGGTTGAAATCTGTAGCACTAGCATAAAACTTAAGTGCTGGGCTGAAGAGACGGCTTAGCATCAAAGCCTGAGGAACCAAGTTCAATTCCTCAGCACCATAAGCCAGATACACAAGATGGCACCTTGAGTTCATTTGCAGTAGGTAGAGGACCTGTAGCACCCATTCTCTCTTTTTCTCTCTCTGCCTCTCCCTCCCTCCCTCTCTCTTTCTCTCTCTCTCTCTCTCTATATATATATATATAGAGAGAGAGAGAAAGATAGATATAGATATAGATAGATGATATAGATAGATGATATAGATATATATATAGATATAGATATAGATATAGATATAGATATAGATATAGATATAGATATAGATATGATATAGATGTGTGTGTGTGTGTGTGTGTGTGTGTGTGTGTGCGCTCTCTCTCTCTCTCTCTCTCTCTCTTTCTCTCAAAACAAATAAATAGCCAGGCGTGGTGGCGCACGCCTTTAATCCCAGCACTTGGAAGGCAGAGGTAGGAGGATCACCATGAGTTCAAGGCCACCCTGAGACTACATAGTGAATTCCAGGTCATCCTGAGCTAGAGTGAGACCCTACTTTGAAAAAAAAAAATAAAATAAATAAAAAATAAAATAAAATAAAATAAAATATAAAAAGAGAAATGATTTAAAAGCTAGATGTTGTAGCACGTTCCTGTAACTCCACACTGGAAAGGCAGAGACAGGATAACCACCCCCCCCATACCCACAGCTTGCTGGCTAGCTAATCTAGCTGAATGGGTAAATTTCAGGTTCAGTTGGACACTGTTTCAACAAATGAAATGGAGAGTGACTGAAGACAACATTAGATGTCAACCTCTGGCTTCCACATGCATGTGCACACATACACATGAGCACTGATCCACAGATACACATGCATATGCACTCCCTTGCAAGCCATGCATTCCCATGCAAAAGCATAAAGAAAAGGATGCAAAGATTAATGTACAATACTTATGCATAAAGACAATAAGCACACTAAATTTTAACATTTAATATGAAATTAAGGAAGTATGATAACTAAATAAATATAATGCTTCATCTTATCTATTTTATATGATATCATTACTTTTCTCAAATGATGGATCTAACATTGGTGCATTACTCAACACCTTTTTTCATTTTATAAGTTTTTGCTCTAGTGTTCAATCTCAGAAACTTTATAGAGTAAGTGGTTCTCTGTGCTTAGTCTCCTCTGGCTTCTGATGGTTTCTTGGTATGCCTTTGGATTTCATAACTGTGACAGTCCTGATGAGGCCTCATTTTGTATCCCTGGAAATACTCAGCAATCTAGAATCATCCTAAACTGTGCTTGTCATTAAAACAGAAGTGGGTTTTGGAAAAGATACATGCAGCTGACTTTCCCTTCTCTTCACAAGCTATCAGGGGCAGGGATCTCGTAAGACTTCACCTGATCCTGCAGTTGATTGCTCCCTTGGTTGGGGAAATTCCTCATAGGTGGCTCCATTTTACAGTTAACAATTGTCCTTTCCTCTATTCTGTTCTTTAAAAATAGATCCTCAGTAAGTCTATCAAGGATGGAGATGACGGAGAATTGTATGTGCAGGAAACTGAGATGTACTTCCTGGTACAAAAAAATATTCACCTATACTTAACTCTTCTTTGCAGAGAACTGGAACCAAAGCAACCATGTATGGAGGAATTCTATACTGTGTGACCATGAGTTAGACTCAATTATTAACATTAGTATTAATGTATTCATTCATTTATCCAACTGTTAAGTTTTAGGGTTTTAGGATAAAAATGGAAGTACAATTTAAGGACTGTGGTTATATATACACAATGAAATACTACACTATTTGAGGTAATTCTAGCACATATACACAAGAGGATCCTATTCATTGAGTCTGTCATATATACACATGTACACAATGGGATCCTATTCATCGAGTCTGTCATATATACACATATACACAATGGAATATCATTTAACCTTAACAAAAGAAGCTGCTGTTCTGTCACTTGCCACAATATGGATAATCATGGAAAATCTTCTGCTAAGTAAAAAAATGAACATTAAATAACAGAACTTCAGCTGGGCGTGTTGGCATACACCTTTAATCCCAGCACTCAGGAGTCAGAGGTAGGAAGATTGCTATGAGTTCAAGGCTACCGTGAGACTACATAGTTAATTCCAAGTCAGTCTGGACCAGAGTGAGATCCTACCTTGAAAAACAAAACAAAACAAAATAAACAAACAAACAAAACAACAACAACAAAAAAAAAAAAAAAAACAGAACTTTTCATTTCAAAATTTTGGTTATAAACATGTGACTTTTTTGAAGTTACTAAACTGCAGAGGATTATTATAAAGAAAGAAAGCAATGAAATTGAGAGGTATGTGCTTGACAGCATGACAAAAATAGACCTTTCCTCACTTGTATGGCCTTCCTGCTGCATACAGAAATCAGGCCAGTGCTTCCGTCCAGCTGAGCCACTTACAGGACGTTACTTAACTGTGGCTTTGGTCTCTCTTTTGCAAGGATACAATACAGTGTTTATCTATGTCGGGATAATTTTGTGACCATATGTGCAAGCGGTAAGCAAAATCCCTAATAATGTGTCTCTTCGAGATTCATGATATCTGTATGTATTCCATATCACAAACTGTATGTATCTCACCTAACATCTGGCAGAATTTTTATTTTTCTTTCAAAATTTGATAAAGTACTATCTGCATACTTGCCAGGGACTCTTAAACTGATGCATCATGACAGGATAGAAAGAGTTTGTAAGACATACATGAAAACAGTGGGGATATCTGAGAAAGGAGTGCTGGAATAGGTAGTCAGAGTGGTCACCTGCATTATTAATTCATGTGTGTTCTGGTACTTAGGAAACATTCAGATGCACTCCTGGATTGAGGTACAAGGATTTGCTTTTCAATCCTGGCCTGGCCACTCATATGCCATAATCTGCAGTAAAGGGGTGATTTGCTGTGTCCCTTGATTTCCCAACATGCAAATTCCAGGAGTGATCTATACTTTACCTAGTGGCTTTGGCAAAAATTTACAAATGCTAGAAGGGGTGATTTATATAAAACACAATATGCACCATGTTAGGAGTATACTTGGCAATTGTAAGGATTTAAACCAGGTTCTTTGTAATGTAACTTTGTACATAGATCTAAAGGCCAAAATGATTGAAAAACAGATTTCCTTAATATTTTTGTTTTTGAGTCTTTGTTCTCTTCCAGCAAGTGGCTTCAGGTGTTCCATTTCGCCAAGCCCTCGGCCTGGAGCCATGTGGGTGCATCAACAGTGCCCTGGCTAAGTCCCAGCTTACCAGGAGGGGGACTGGCTTAATTGCCTGAATTCTGGCTTCACAAGCAGCTTTCACACCTAAAGCTGGAGCAGCTCACATATGTGGTTGTCAGGCTTCTGTCTTGCAGAGGAAAAATAAGCTGTGCTTAGTCCCTATAGGACACCAGGGGGTTCAAGCTTCATGCATAAAGTCAAAACACACAAGCTAATTTCCATATAGAATTCAAGTAACATTCATTTAATAATATAACCCCTGATACTTACTGCCCAGATTATTTTAAGCTTCTATGTAGGTAATTGCAATCCTGTTTAAGAAAAATCAATGAGACCATTAGATCAGAAAGAAATTCCTTTCACTTTGCTTGCACCTGCATCCTCTTTGTGAATATTTACACTACTTTTCTTAAATACACTCACCCAGAAGGTGTTTTTCTTTATTCCTCTTTAATGTTTAGGTGATATATAGTGTTTCCTCAGGCTACGTGATGTGTGGACACACATGTGTATGTACATGGACACAAATGTTATACAAAGTGACTTACTGACATAGGTGCATTACTAATTTTAAAGCTACGAAAAGTGTATTTTCATTGTTTTGCCATCAGAAGATTCAGTAGCTGATGATCAGATGCAGGAATGTACAGGATGAGGCTGTGAAATAATGTACCATGCTTGACTTCACATGGGAGAGCACCAACCAGGTTCTAGTGATGACACCTCTGATGGTGAAATTTTAACTCCTTAGCTGCTGCTCAGTATAGGAAATGCATAAGTAGCAGGGAACGCATCATGTGTTGTACAATTCTGTGAACTTTCATTCTCACTGATTAGAATAGGTTTGTAGTGTTTCAGGTTAGCTAAGCTCCAACTGTATATCCAAAGTGTTTTCTCCCTAGTATGATAATAGGTAAGGACAGGCCATAAAACGTGTTTGTATGAAGTCTGCAGCATAAAAACAGATTTAAAGCAGTTGACAGTACATTCCAAAAGTTGTACAAGATCCTTGACTACAACAACTCACACACAACATTACTTATCTGCTGGTGTGTTTTTAGGCTTGTGCCAAATAGCTTTTTATTTTTATTTTTTAATTATTAGAGAGAGAGAATGAGGCGAGAGAGAGAATGAGACCGCCAGATCCTCTAGCCACTTCAAAAGAATTCCAGATGCCACCATGTACATCTGGCTTGGGTGTAAACTGGAAAATCAAACCTGGCTCCTTAGGCTTCACCAGCAAGCACCTTAACTGTTAAGCCATCTCTCCAGCCTGTGAACCAATAGTTTTGCTTACAACTCTACCTGACATCCTTAGATTCTTTAATTGCTTAGCCAGAAATATTTGCCATGCTGTTGTCCCCATCACCTGTGCTACTTGAATTGATATCAATTTCTAAATTCATCTTTGAAGTCAACTCCAGGTAACAGTCTCATAAAATACAAGATGAAGTTCAAGGACAACATAGCAATTGGAAGACTCTGTTTCTTGGTTAAATATTTTACAAATTGCATACTGGTGGTTCATAAGGTCATCTTAAATATGACTTAAGAGCTGGAGAGATGGCTCAGTGGTTAAGCACTTGCTTGCAAGGCCCAATAATCCAGATTCAATTCCCTAGTACCCACATAAAGCCAGAAGCACAAATGATGCACACAGACACTGAGGATACTCAAAACTCACAAAAGCAGAAATCCATTAGCTGCTAAAAACTCAGCACTAAAGCAGAATTAAAGCACACTCACCAAGGCTCATTTTTTTTGCAGAATTTTGAGAAGAAGGGATGGAAAGATTTTAAGAGCCACAGGGTGGGGAGGAATATTCAGAAACAAACATTAGCCTCCTCACAATGACAGACTGCTGCTCTCACAACTCATAACACACAACCCCATGAAAGAAACACCAGCAACCCCACTAAGGAGGACCCTCAGTGAGTGGGGGGCAGGGAGGAGTGAAATGTTGGTACCAACATATGATGTGTCCATACAAAGTATATACTAAATATATATATGAAAACTTCCCCAGCTTGCTAATGTAAGGACTAATAAGACCTTTAAGAGGCAGGATCTTGTGCAAGGTCGTCAGTCATCAGGGAACTACCCTTAGAAGGGATTGACATAGTTCTTGTGGACAAAGTTAATTCTCAGTAAAAATATTGTTATAATTGAGCAACACTGACCCCTCCCTAATATCAGTGTACAATGAGAGAGACAACATCTTTTCTTCCTTTACATTCCCTCTGCTTTACCAGAAATCTATGTGGTGGCTTCACTTTGCCCAATGATGGCTCAAGAAGACTGTCCCTGTGCATGATGGAGTTGCAGAATGAGGTCACCTGTGGTGGCAGGTGTGGTGGAGGAGCATGGCTGTCACAATAGCTATATAACTACAAAATTCTCACATGAGAAGGTTTTCAATGAGTTCATGATGTCTCCTTCTTGACTCCCTTGCATAGGTATTTTCTTTTCAACTATACACACTTCACACCACATACACATGAACTGCACATACTACACATAAAACACATTAAAATGTCATCATAATGAAAAAATTTCAGTCTTTGACACATGATTCCTTATTATAATTAATACTTTCTTGTTAATATAAGACTAAGTTTCCATTTGATATTTTCAATACATATATAAGCACATTTCATCCAGATCTTCCTGACTCATTTCTTTCAAAACAGAAAAGTACAGTGTTTCAAAAAAAAAGTATGCCAACTGAGATTTAAAAAAAAAATATTCTGGATGCAGCAAAGATGACACCTATTTAGAGTAAAGGAAATTAAATATTATATATTAAAATATACAAGTAGATATTACATGTACAAACAAGAATAAATCATAAGATTAAAAATATGAAAACAACTCATAAGGTAGTAAGATAATTACTAGAAGAAAGAAAACCTGGAAGTTACATTCAGGTGTTCTTCATAAGTAGAATAAAGGGGTCTGGGATATGGTTAAAGGCAAGCACTAAGCTGGTATGTGTAAGATCCAAGGCATGTATAAGATTCAAGGCATGTGTAAGCTCCTTGGATGGATCCCCAGTACTACTCAGATAAGGAGAAAGGAAGAAGGAGGAGAGGCAGGGACAGAGGAAGGGAGGGTTGGAAGGAAATAGGAGAGTTTGATAAAAGGCATAAATGATTAACTCAGAAGTATCAATACTCAACTAATACAATGTTTAGCCAAATAGTATAATGGAAGAGCATTTGTGAATTTCACATAAACAAAAATAATAAGATGAAGTTCTCCATAAGTGGAATCAATTCATGTACAGAAGGAATCCATTAATTTAGCAAGTATGCTGAATAGAATGATAAAACAAAAAACAAGGCAGAAATTATCCACTTTAATAACATGAAATCAAATTTAAAGGGAATTACAAGTACTAATTAATTCTCTTAACTATACCTTATACTTTCAATTTTTTCTCAAACACATGCTATTGAAATGACAAAAGAGACAGTATTATTAAACAAAAAGACCTATAGACAGGAAGAATTAGAAAAGCTGTTCAGTATTTTTTCATTTAAATATTGGATATTAAGACAAAATGGAGCTTGTTCCACATCTATTGCAATGACTAGGAGCCATAAAACAGGACAAAGTTCAACCAATAGTAAAAATGTAGAACATGAGAAACTCACATCATAGCTGCTAGGAATGCAGGATGGAGAAGCAACCCTGGAAAACAGTTAGGAGGATCTATACAAAACTAAACATAAACTTATCATATGAAGCAGCACTAATGCTCCAATTGAATTAAGGTTTAAAATTAAGAGTGCTGTTCAAAGGTTTCTCACTTTTTCATTTGTATTCAACATCATACTGAAGTACTAAACATATAACATGAAATAGAAACAAATAAAGGGCATTAGTCTTGGAATGTAAAATTATCACTGTTTGCAGATAGCATAAACTCATATTTAGAAAACCCCCAAATGCCTCCACAAACTACATTATGCACACATAAGCAACAACAAAAAGTTATGAAAATGATAAATATATATATTTGGGTAGGACTGGAAGCTAGGGTTATAGACATTATCAAGTCTGAAGAACAAAAGAAATGAAGATTGAAAACAAGAAGGAAACCAGCTAAAATACATAAGAGAAAGGTCCCCTGATCCCTCATGAACTGCTCTGTAAAAATGTTCAAGGGAGCCTGCAGAATGAAATGAAAGGACTCAAGGTAATTTATCAAAGCCATTTGAAGAAACCACGTTTTCAATTAAGGTGAATATATGGGCAACTATAAGATCTAATAGTGTAACTCTTGCTTGTAAATCTACATTCTGTTGTGGATAAGAGACTAATACATTTAAAGGAGTTATTAGTCTATGCTTGAAGGAACAGTATGTATAAAGATATAGTCCCATGGCATCTACAATCAAAAGGGATGGGAACCAGAGGAGCAGTTTCAGCTAGTATGAATTCAATTCAGAGTGTTATAACTTCAGTATGGGAAATTTAATCCTTATAATAACACAAAGAAAATACACAGACAGAAATAAAAGAGGAATGCACACAATTTCACTGGGAGAAAATCAAGCGAAAAAAAAAAAAAAGTTGCCAGTACTGCAGGAAATGAGGTGCAAAAAAGCTATAAAATAGTAACAATAAGCAAAAATCTGGTCCACTTCTATATCCTAAAAATGAACAGTCTAAAAAAAATTGGAGCAAGTTAACTATAGTTAGTCAGGGGGATATGTCTTCTGTAATGAAAACTACAAAATACTGTTGACGACATTTAAAATAGATCCAAATAAGTGAAAATAAAACTCTCCCTTGTGGAAGATGATATGTGATAGGATTTCAATAAGAATCAACACAATTTATAGGCTCAACTTTATCCCTAACTAAAGATCATAAACATAAAAACTCAATGTAAAATTTGTGTGACACCTCTAAGGACCTCTCAATAATCAAAGTAATACTGAAAACTATTTAAGAAGCAGAAGAACTCACAATTCTTTCCATCAAAACTAATTTTAAGTGGTACCCTGTGTGGACAGTGTGCAAGTGGGAGCAGTGGTATTGCATGCATAGACCAGACCCCTGTTTCTATGCTCCTCCCACCTCCCTAGTCTGGGTTCCCTGGGCTGGTCTGTGTGCTAGAGAGCATGGAAATGAGTAAATAGGCTAGATCCCTGCTCCCTGGCTCCTTCCAGTCCCCTGGTTCTGGAGGTCCCATTGGGCCTTGCTTGGGGAGGCCTATTCCTTGTGTGAGCTGTGAAATTAGGCCTTTTTGCTCTGGAAACCTGATTGGCCATCAGGTACCAACATCCCTGTACATCTGAGTCAGAGGGTGCATGGGCCAAAGGAGAAAAACTTTCTTCCTCCTCAATAATGCAAAAAAGCTAATGAAAGAAAACTGAGAGATCTCCACCAAGGATGCCTGTTCCTACAATGGAAGCCTCCAATGAAATCACAGAGAAATCAACAGACTCATTCCCAAAATGAAAACACAACAACCAATGAGACCCTGATCAAAAAAAAAAAAAAAAAAAAAAAAAAAAAAAATCACTAAGCCAGGCGTGGTGGTGCACGTCTTTAATCCCAGCACTCGGGAGGCATAGGTGGGAGTATCGCTGAGAGTTCAAGGCCACCCTGAGACTACATAGTTAATTCCAGGTCAGCCTGGACCAGAGTGAGACCCTACCTTGCAAAACCAAAAAAAAAAAAAAAATCACTGAACTGGAAGCAAACCATCACAGAACCAATTGTATCAATGAAATTGGATAGAATCATCTCCTAGAGTGCTCAGCTTTTGACAGTAGGCTTAACTTGACTGAAGAAAGTAATATAACCCTCTAAAGAGATATGAATAAATTGCAGGTGAGTAAAGAGATAGAAGATCTCAATAACTGGTTTAAGCTTAATTAAGACTTGATCAAATGCAAGAATGAATTCCAGGAAGCATCAAGAAAATCAGAACTTGAATTGAAATCGTACCTCAAAAAAGAGAGGGACACAATGCAAAATAACACAACAGAAAAGAAAACTCAAATAGAAATTATGAAAACCTCTCTAGAATCCCTCACAAACAGAGTTACTCATGTGAAAGACAAAACCTGGAAGACCAGAATGAAGAAATTTATCGGGAGGTCAAAAACTTTACAAAGTTTAAAAAATCAAGTGAAGAGAATATGAGGGAACTATGGGGTATGTTAATATCCAAATCATGGGTATACTAGAAGGAGAGGAAACCCAGGCCATAGTCATAGAGATCATATTCAAGAAAATATTGAAGAAAATTTCCTGAATCTCTCAAAAGAGAGGCCCATCCAGATACAGGAAGCCCACAAATCACCAAAGAGAGAGGACCAAAGAAGAAACTCTCCAAGATACACCATAGTTAAAACTCTTAACAATGAAAACAAGGAGATAGTGTTAAAAGCAGCAAGAGAGAAACAATTCACAACATACAAAAGCATATCCCATCAGAATTACATCAGATTTCTCAATGGAAACCCTGAATGGAACCCCAGGAATGCAACACTTCAAAGTCTGAAAAACTATGGCTTCCAACCTAAGCTACTCTACTCAACAAAAGCATCCTTCACAATAGATGATGAAAGTAAAACTTTCTATGAAAAAAATCAAGTCTATGATTATATGAACACAAATCCAAGCCTATAGATAATAATTGAAGGGATACTCCATACAGAATAGTCTAATAACCAATCTCAAGAGCAAACAAGGAGATCACAATAACAAATATTGACCAGGCTTCAAAATAGTACAAAACAGAAAAAAGCACAAAACCCCATAAAACACCTCATCGTGGCAGGGGTTAATTCAAACCTCACAGTGATAACCTTAAATATTTAAGGTCTTAACTCACCCATCAAAAGAGACAAGTTATCAGGATGGATCAAAAAACTGGATCCTACTATCTGCTGTCTTCAAGAAACCCACCTCACCACTAAAGATAGACAGCTCCTCTGGGTAAAAGGATGGAAAACGATGTTCCAAGCAAATGGAAATTAAAAAATAAAATAAAATAAAATAAAATAAAATAAAATAAAATAAAATAAAATAAAATAAAATAAAATAAAATAAAAAACAAGTGGGTGTTGCTATATTAATATCTGATAACATAGACTTCAAACAAAAAGTAATCAAAAAGGATAAAGGGGGAAAATGACCGACATCTGTCCAAACAACTTACAGTCTAAGATACCCAGCAGGAAACAACTTGACGTAATGCTCATACAAGTGCAGTAGTGGCAATCAGCCATGGTGGGTAACCAACTGCTCTTGATTTGGCTAATAGATCCACTCAGTGGAATGGAACTCATTGCTGAAACTGGGAAATAAGTCAAAACCAGGTACAAAAAATGAGCTCAGTCTCCAAGATCAAGACACCACCAAATGTGGGCTAGAAGAGAGCCAACGCATATAAATTTCCTTCCAAAACATAGATGGTCATCCCTTCTACCTAGTACTAACTTTTCTCTCCGATGGAGAATTTGCTTATCTTTTTTCAGATGGACATCGAACCTGAAGGGAGGATCAGCTAACCACACCTCACCAGGGCCCCAGCTGAAACCATAGAACAACGCAGGGGAAGGGCAAGAGTTCAGCATTCATGGCGATCATGACACCAGAAAAAGGCTGAAGGAAATAAACATAGAGATCATCCAATTCCAACTAAGCCAGATATCCAGAGACACAGAGGCTCCCAAAACAGCATCACTGAAGCAGAACTAAAATGACCCCGATGTGGCTCAGGGAAACTTGCGGAAGAGGGGGCGGAAAGATTGTTAGAGTCATAGTTGGGGCATTATGCACAGAGACTGGGGCCAACCCCCCAGAACTCTTAACTAACCTCACAATGCTTGACCCACATTCCCCATTGACAAGGGTCCCTTTGAAAAGGGAGGACAGGGAGGAGTACAATGGAACCTTTACTATGAATGTAAAATCAAAATAATATAAATAAAAATATGTATTAAAAAAAAAAAGAAGGCCACTTCTTACAAGGGAATGATCCAACATGTGCACATCACAATCATTAATATATATGTGTGCCAAATACAGGTAAACCACAGTTTATTAAACAAAATCTACTCAACAATTAAATATAAATAAACCCTGACACCATCATAGTTGGATACTTCAGTACTCCAGTATCATCAATAGACAGATCATCCAAGCAGAAAAAAACAACAGGGAAATAATAGAGCTCAACAACATCATAGATCAACTAGACGTAACAGATAATCTATAGAAATTTCCACACCAACTCTACAGAATACACATTCTTCTCCACAGCCCATGGGACCTTCTCCAAAATTGACCATATATTAGTCCATAAACTGTGTCCTCATAAAGTCAGGAAAGTTGAAGTAACTTCCTGAATCATGTCAGATCACAATGCTATAATGCTAGAAATTAACAACAAGAGACACATCAAGAATTCCACTAGCTCCTACAGGCTAAACAACACACTTTTAAGCAATGACTAGGTTGTGGAAGAAATAAAAAAAGAAATTGTAAAATTCCTGGAATTGAATGATATTGAAAACAGAACCTACCAAAATTTATAGGACACATTGAGGGCAGTCATAAGCGGAAACTTCATAGCACTAAATGCAATCATTACAAAGACAGAGATCCCAAATGAATAACATGACTATACACCTAAAGACACTGGAAAAACAAAAAAGAATACAACACAAATAGAAATAATCAAGATTAGAACATAAATTAATGAACTGGAAACTAAGAAAACAATTTTAAAAATCGATGAAATGAAGAGCTAATTGTTTGAAAAGTTAAACAAGATTGACAAACCCCTGGCCAAACTGATCAAGAAAAGAGGGGTGGGGGGAGAGAAATCCCAAATTAACAAATTCGGAAATGAAAAGGGGAAATCACTACAGGCAGCAATGAAATTGGAATAATCATCAGGGCATACTTCTAAAACCTCTACTCCCAAAATTGAAATATCTGGAAGAATGGATGAATTCCTAGACACATACCATCTACTAAAACCTAAGTCAGAGCAGATTAATCTCCTAAACAAACCTATCACATCCATAGAGATTGAAAAGGTAAAAAAAAAAAAAAAAAAAAAAAAAAAAAAAAACTCTCCCATGAGAAGAAAAGTCTAGGACTGGATATCTTCTCAGCTGAATTCTACCAAACCTTCATTAAGAACTAAAACCAATTTTTCTCAAACTGTTTCACATAATCAGAGACCAAGAAATCCTCCCTGACTTCTTTTATGAAGCTAGCATCATTCTAATATCAAAACCAGACAGAGATACAACAAAGAATGAAAACTATAGGACTATATCCCTAATAAACTTAGATGAAATGATCCTGAATAAAATCCTTGCAAACCAAATTCAACAATACATCAAATGCATTATCCATCTTGATCTAGTAGGCTTCATCCCAGGGATAGTTTAACATATGAAAATTGGTCAACATAATACACCACATAAACTTAACCAGAAGAAACACATTGTCATCTCAATTGATGCAGAGAATGCTTTTAACAAAATGAAATACCACTTCATGATCAAAACACTGGAAAGAATAGGCATGGATGGTTTATATCTCAACACAATAAAGGCTATAGATAAAGCTCCTAAAGCCCAAATAATACCTAATTGGGGAAAAACTCAAGAAGTTCCCACTGAGATCAGGAACAAGACAGGGGCATCCACTCTCACCACTGCTCTTCAACATAGTACTAGAAGTACTAGCCCAAACAATAAGACAGGAGAAAGAAATAAAAGGGATTAAAATTGGAAAGGAAGAAGTCATTAGCCCTATTTGCAGATGATATGATCCTAAATATAAGTGACTCGAAAG
This sequence comes from Orientallactaga sibirica, assembly GCA_036365145.1. NCBI lineage: Eukaryota > Metazoa > Chordata > Mammalia > Rodentia > Dipodidae > Orientallactaga > Orientallactaga sibirica. The sequence continues at coordinate 9,048,620 of JAEOAD010000023.1, read as the reverse complement.
TCTCCATCTCAAAACCTCTAAAGGTGATAAATTCCTTCAGCAAAGTGGCAGGATTCAAAATCAATGTACTAAAATTAGTAGCTTTTATATATACAAAGGACAAATATACAAAGAAAGTAATCAGGGATGATGCCCCATTTTCAATAGCAATAAAAAAAATTAGTTTGGAATAACACTAATGAAGGATGTGAAAGAACTATATAATGAAAACATAAAAACACTCAAGAAAGAAATATAGGAGGACTTGAGGAGATGGAAAGTCCTCCCATGCTCCTGGATAGGTAGAATTAATATTGTCAAAATGCCAATTCTACCAAAAGCAATATACAGATTTAATGCAATATCAATAAAAATACCAGCATCATTATTCACAGAGATGGAAAAAAATGATGTCAAAATGGCAGAAGGCCTCAGATATCCAAAAATTGTATCCTTGGTAAAAAAAATCAAATCAAATCAAATCAAATAATTAAAAATAAAAAATAGTTGGCACTAGCCAAGACAATGGGCTGTCAAAGAAAAATCTGTCAGTGGTTAGGAATACATTGTCTTAAGTCCCAGGTATGTAGCAACAAGTTCTCAAAAATGTGACTGTGAATCTGGGTGGGATTAAGATGTCTGCTCAGTGCCATCATGCAAAGTATTGTGGGAAGCTACCTAATGCATAAGCTTTTTAATGCTGTAAAATATAGCTAAAATTTAAATGCCACTTTTTCTGAGGTGATTAATGGACAGCCTGGTCAATTCAAGGCTTTTTGATGTATAAAACTTTATAAATGGAATGATTCCATCAATAGACAAAGTGTAACCAAAACCTGCCTAGATGGATAGTATGTGATTTCTCACAGGTCTGTTTAGTAGCTACATCATTGTACACTGGTCAGGAATATTGCTCCAATAAAGGAACATAAAGATTTTTAAAAAAATAAAAAATAAACAAACACCTCTGGCAGTGTCACCATACCTGATCTAAAGCTATATTACAAAGCCATAGTGACAAAAACAGCATGGTTTAAAAACAGAAACATAGACTGATGGAACAGAATTGAAGACCCAGACCATAAGCCAGGTAACTAGAGCTGCTTGATCTTTTACAAAGGTACCAGTAATGTAGACTGGAGAAAAGACAACATCTTCAACAATTGGTGTTGGGCAAATTGTATGACCATATGTACAAAAATGAATTTAGACCCTCTCATTTAGCCATACCCAAAAAAGCCTGAAACTCTTCAACTATGGGAGGAAAAAATAGGAGGCACTCTCCGGGATGTAGGACTGGGAAAAGACTTCCTGAACAAAACCCCAGTAGCCCAGGGAATTAAACAAGCACACAACTAATGTGATCTTATGAAGATCTCATGATCTCAAAAAGCTTTTTTCACAGAAAAACATACCATAAGCAGAGCCTATAGATTACCCACTGAATAGGAGAAAATCTTTGCCAGCTATACCACTGACAGAAGCCTAATATCTAGAATCTACAAAGAACTCAAAAAACTAAACAATAAAAATTCAAACAACCCACTCCAAAAGTGGGGCATGGAAACTTGACAAATGCAAAGGGAAAACACGTGGAAATAGTAATATTCCTAAAAACTGGATATTTTCTAGACATGCACCACCGCCTTCCAAGTTCATCTTTTATAAAAATTTTTAAAAAGTGATTCCGTTTCCTCTGTTTCCCCTTTACTTCATAAGATATTCTTCTCAGCCGGGTGTGGTGGCGAACGCCTTTAATCCTAGCACTTGGGAGGCAGAGGTAGGAGGATCGCTGTGAGTTCGAGGCCACCCTGAGACTACAAAGTTAATTCCAGGTCAGCCTGGGCCAGAGTGGTGAGACCCTACCTCGAAAAAAAAAAAAAAAAAAAAAAAAAAAAAAAAGATATTCTTCTTATAATGGGTATTGAAAATCAGTGTCCATTGTCCACCTTTCAATACTCTTTGGTCACATTTTCCTTAAAATTCATCTGAACTTGTTCTTGTGAAAATGACCAGTGATGTCCTGAATCATTATGAACCCCGCTTACATTCTTTGAACATTTCCTCTTCACTAAGAGTCTATTTTTATTCCGCACTTGATCAGTTTTTTTTCCCTATACCAACAATTCTGTTTTTCCTATCTCCTTTGGAGTCCTGTGTCTTCTGAGAAGTGTGGGATTTCGTCCTAGTCACCACTCTTACCATTGCACTTCACCCAAGTAATGTCATCCAGAGCATGCTGCTGAATTCACTTGTGTGTGGCAGTAACTCCTCAGTCTTCCATTTTGATTTAGCTGAGCTACATCCTGAAATCTATACCTGACTGAACACCAGGTATTTTTGTCAACATTGAATAAAAGAAGGATGATTTCCCCTCCAAACCTGCTCCTGCTGATCTTCCCAGTCTTGTGTTAATGACAACCACACCTAACAAACTCAAATTTCAGAATTTTGCTTAATTCCTTTCTTCTCCCTCAAACTATTACTCCACAAAACCATATACCCTGCCAGGATTTGCTTCTTTCAACTCCCTAAGAGGTGTTTTTTTTTTTTTTTTTTTTTTTTAATTTTGCATTAACCATAACACAGACCATTATACTGCCTTGCTAAAAGTCTCCATTTTCTATCTAAAGAAATTACAATAAAATCCATAGTTTTACATTTTACCCTTATTAGTCTGTACTCTCCACCAACAGACACTGGGCTTTCTATACTTGCCTGAGATTATGTTCATATAAGTGCAAATCTCCCACCACTCATTAAAGTCCATGGTTTCTGACTATTGTTCATTAACAGAAGGCTGTACTTGAACACTTCTACACTGCTCACATCATCAAAGACATAAATATGTTAACCAAATAATAATACCAGGTATAGCACTTTGGGTACACCTATGGGCATCAAGAGTGTGAAAGGGACAAGGCATCTGATATTTTCTGCCACACTAGTTTTCAAAGAACAGTATGACCTGGGCTCTAACTCTTTAACCTTGTTTTTTGTTTTTGTTTTTTTTTTTTTTTTTTTTTTGTTTGTTTGTTCTTCAAGTCTCTTCATTCCTAGCTAGCAGATTTCTTTCTGTTCAGATTATATCAGCTAGTTTTTGCTCTCCATACTACTAATGATGTAATTTCTCTGCATAAAAGGCTTTCTGCTATCTTCCATAGATCTTTGAATAATGTTCACGTTTTTGATGTCTTCTTAAAACAATTGCTATATTACTGTCTACCTACCCTACCCTTAAAACTTTTGATCATTTTACAGAGTGTTTTTTTTTTTTTTTATTTTTTACCACAATAAAGTAAGAGATAGGACATTGGTCACTTTAATTCAAAACAATTGTAGGCAAATACAGAACTTGGAGACAAATACTTGCAGAAGGAATAAAGGTCCTCATTTTACAAAGTAAGAAATTAGGAGAGATTATAACTAAGAGATGATGGTAAGGGTTACTCATGGACAATGTTATCCTCATAATTTGTCAGTTATTGATCCTCTACAGGTCATTAACTTATGTGTGATTCACTCATTACAATAGAATAATAACAGTGGCCAGCTCATTGGGGCTTTTCTATGTCACCATACACATAAAATGTGCTTTGGAATACCCATTATCATATCCAACACTCAGAAAAAGAATATGAGCACTCAAAATGGGTAATTGAGCTGAGATTTGAGAATTTTATATTCCCACATATAAATATTAAAATATTGATCATTTGGAAATCTAAAATATTATAATGTTAGCACATTGTATCAATGTATTGAGATAGCTAGCCAAAGAAAATAATTTAACAGTTTAAAATATTACAAGAATAGAAGTAGTGATGAGAGGGCTGGAAAGATGGGTCAGAGGTTAAGGCACTTGCCTGAAAAGCCCAACAACCTTTGTTCAATTTCCAGTACCTTTGTAAAGCTAGACACAAAGTGGCACATGCATATGGAGTTTGTTTGCAGAAGCTGAGGACCCTGGCATGCCCATTCCCTCTCTGTATGTCTGTCTCTTTTCTAGCTCTGCTTGAAAATAAAGTTAAATTGTTTTTATGAAAAAGAACTAGTGATGAGAAAAAGCACAAATTAGATGGTTTACTTATCAGTAATTAAAGCATTGCCAATTTTTTCTAATTTATTTATTTTTTATTGACAACTTACTTAATTGTAGACAATATCCCAAGGTACTTCCCTCCGTCCCCCCACTTTCCCCTTTGAAACTCCACTCTCCTTATTACCCCCCCCAATCAGTCTCTCTTTTAATTATGATGGTCTTATGTAGGTAGTGACAATATTTAACTGAAATATATTTAAGATAAATTCACTAATTACACTGCCATTTTCACTTTAGATATATAAAGAGGTGTTGTAATAAAGTGGCTGGGGGGACGAGGGAGAAAGGCAAGCAATATATACATGTACCCATGCTCAAAAATGATGGAAAAGGATGCTCCCAAAAGCCAGTCATTGCTACAACAAAATTCCAGTGCCAAAGGCAGATTACATCCCTATAACTGGTTAGTCAGGGAGGTTTCTGGGTCTCAGGAAACAATAGGCTATTCCTTCTAACATAGCTTGCCCACCAGAACTAGATTTCAATATCCTATTGCTGAAGACATTACATGCTTTGGTTGAAATGATGGCAAATTCAAGCTGAGACTCAGCTGGAAGCTTTCTCCCTAATGAATAATAGCATATTGGGGGGCGGGGTAATCCACGGGAAAGCCATCTCATTTAGTATTAAAAAGTTGTTCCTCTTTTCCAATGCCAATGAGAAAAGGGTTTGAGTTAGGGGTTGTTCTTTAACTATTCTTGAGTATGTTTTGTTATTGGTATTGAGATTCCTCACAGCAACTTAGTGATAAATATTGGTGACTGAGATCAACTGTCTTTTAAAAAGTCAATTTTGGTAGTTTGAATGTAAATTGCCCCTCATGCATTTTACTACTAAACACACAGATAGTGGTGCTGCTCCCCACAACCATTAGGAGGTAAATCCTTGCTAGAGGAAACAGGTCACTAGGGGTGGCCTTGAGTTTTTATAGTCCTGCCTCATTGGCTCTTCACACTCTCTACTTCCTGCTGATGTGAACACATGAGGCCAATACACTTCCTGCTCCTGCCATACCCTCTTCAACCTGATGGATTCAACCTACCCTCTGCAACTGCAAGCAAAAATAGGCACCCTCCTTCCGTAAGTTGCTTTGGGTTATTATTTTGTCCTAGCAGCAATATAGAAACTTATACCTTAGTTTAAATTGCAATCCCTTTTGCTATATTCATAACAATTACAGCAGAGTGAACATTTTATAGACACACAATGAATGCTGAAATACTAGAAAATGCCTTTTTGTAATATATAATTATATTATTATAATATAATTAAATATAATTATAATATAAAAGTCCTGATATTGTTTCATAAATTATTGAGGAATTTATCCAATGGGTAATATTTTGACAAATATTTGAGTCAAATGCTGTTGTTTGGTACCAGCTTTACAAGGAAAATAACAAAATGAATTCATCTCCAGAGTCCATATTTAATAGCTAAATGTGTAACTGTGAAACAAGCTGAGTCTTTTAATGGTGAAAGGGAAGGAATAATTAATTTTATCAAAAGAAGCTCAGGTGGTCGTGAGGGGTTGTGAGGAGGTTGGCTGCATAGTTATAGGGGTTACAGGAGGTGACCTGAAAGCCTATAGCCTTGCTACAATCGTCAAGTTACTCATGTAAGCCAGATACAAAAGTTGTGCAAGAATCTGGTGTTTGTTTTCCATAGCAAGAAGTCCTGGTGGGTGCACGCATGCACACACACACACACACACACACACACACACACACACACACACACACAAATAAATAAAAAGGAACCTCGGGAAGGTTCAATACAAAATTAGCCCTTGTATTTTACAACCTCATACCACTCACCTGTACCAGTTATCTGCCATTTCAAATCATTATGTTTTTACTTATGTTGATTCTTCTTCTTGGAATGCCTGATTCTCTGGTCTTTTCTGGCAAAAAGACTGCTTGTTTTTAAACTCCAATTGGATTTGACCCAAATGTGGGAAACTGGAGAGGGACACAACATGGAACTTTCTGCAAATTAGGGAGAGCTTTTGGGCCTTTGTCAGCATTTGGCGAGAATTTCTAGTGGTCATTCTTTACTAGAAGTGGTCAATATTGGATGACAACAGATACACTCTCTCCTTGTAATGCTTGGCAGTACAGGGAAAAGAAAAAAAAAAAAAAACAATATGTTAGAACCAAAGCCAAAATAGAAGTATTAGGAACCATATTCAAATATTTTAAAGATTAACACCTTCATATGTTAAATTATTTGGATATTGGCATATGTTTGAGAAAGGTTTTTAATAAGCACACCACAGGGTGCTACCGTGATGTAATAGCATAACTTTTAAGAGTAAAAAAAAAAAAAAAAAAAAAAAAAAAAGGACATTTCTTATGTTCCTTCTCTGGGAGGATATGGACAGAAATAACTCAAGACAATATGGACTTCTTGAGGGAGACTCATACTATAGAGTTAAAATTCAACAAAATAGTTGGATACAAATTATCGGAGACATCGTATACTATTTTTTAACAAGGTATTTTCTTTGGGATTTCAATAAGGAGATATCAGGATCATTGGGATATGGCCAGCAAGTGCCTGGCACAAGAAGAGGAAGATGTCAGCAAATCATTCTCATGAAAATTAACACAATAATATTTATGGAACAAACCCCTGGTTTCTGGTTTGTTGGCTTCATGTGAAGTGAACAAGTACAAATGATAATTTGAGTCTTGTTTTTTTTTAACTATTAGCAGCATTTTAAACTCTGAAAAATGGTAAGTTCCCAATATTCTCACAAGACAAATTCATCTCTTATGTATAGTACATTGTAAGTACTGAGTAGTAGGAAAGGACCACCTTGTGTAACACAGTGTAAACTATAAAACTCTAAACAGGTAACATAATGTTACTGGAGTTAAGATATTAGAGATGTTTGGTCTTAATAAAAGATCATAAGAATCTGGTGGTTTCAAATGTCAACAGATTCAAGAATGTACATTTCCAGTAGTCTTCAAGGACATATATTTAATAAGTTCTAATTCCTGACCTTTACTTTTAGTTTTATATTACAGAAACTCAACATGTAAGGCAAACGTTTGTCAAGCATTGTTGAGATAATGCAAATGTTTCATTCTCCATTCTATATATTTCAAGATATATGAGAAATACTTTGTCACTGAAAATATAAATCACCTAAAGTTATAACTGCCCCTACTTCATTTTTCTAAAATGCTATTTTGGTTAAAATAAATGAATATTTCTATGTAAAATCATATGTATTGGCTATATAAAGTGGCATTTTTCTCTGCACAAATTCTACCTGTGCCTGACAGCAGTGGAGTTATAGATTAGATATCATCAGCATTGTCATACACAGAGAGAACACCATTTCATTTTATGGGTTACTATGCTGTTAGATAGAATTCATTTTACAAAATGACTATTGCTATGCCTTTCATTATAGCCACTTTGAAGAATTTTGTTTTACATTTGGAATACTATCTTCTTCACCACATTAGACTTCTAATGGCTTATCATTTGTAAATAATTTACAGTGACCTGTTTTATGGATTGTAGTGTGGGGCAACTCAACAAATGACAACAGATCTTTTTAGGTATACATTCAGTTTTTATGCTTGAGAGTTCTCTGTTAAGTTGTCTGTATTGTTCTACCTAGGAACCCCAGCATAAAGTCTTTATATCTTTTGGTTCAGTTTTATGTGGGCCTAAAATTAATATAAACATTTGTTTTCATTTACATATGCATAACCTTATTTCATGATTTTCAACTGGAGTATCTGTTTGGTGCTCCATTGGTACAAGGTACTCACATACTTATTAGCTACTTTGTACAAAAATGAAAAAGACTGATCCCAAGCCTCCAGAAGCTAATACCTTCCATATTAAGATATGTGGAACAAAATAACATGAAAAAAAAAAATGCCCAGACAACGTAGGCTGAAGAAAGACCTCTACATTAATTTACAATGGGGACCCGTGAGGGACATGGGTTTTGGTGGCACTGTAGATCAAGACTTGACAATTAAAACCCATACTTATAATGCCTTTCTTCTATTCTAAAATCCATTTTAATTTTCTGCTTAATACTGTGAGCAGTTGAGCAGTATTGCCATGCCAGTGCTTAGTCTGGCACAAATTAAAAGGTAAAAATCTTGTACACTAGTCATGGGAGTGTACTCTTTTAGTCCCAAGTACTTGAGTGGTTATGAGAGGAGGATTGCAAACTTGAAGTTAGCTTGGCATCCATAGTAAGGCCCCTCTCAAACCAACAAGCCGGGCATAGTGGCTCATGATTTTAATCCAAGTACTCATAAAGTAAGCTGCACCTAAAATATAGTCCTATTTATTCCCTAGTGGCTTTCCTAAAGAAGGCTCACATTTTTGTCCTGTTTATTCTGCTCCTTGTTTAGGAAGAGTTATTTGAAGAGAAATTTGAGACCTTAGTGTAGTGAAGACATTCTAGGGGCTAGGGAAATGGCTCAGTGGGTAAAGTATTGATGACCTGAGTTTTGCGTCCCCAAGACCCAGAGAATGTTTGGACATTGTGGAGAGTGTCTACATTCTGAGTGCTGGGAAGCCAGAGACAGGAAATCCCCAGGGGCTTGATTGTTAGCCAGGCTAGTAGACACTAAGCTTAGGTTCAGCGACACCCTTTGCCTCAGGAGAAAGAGCATAGCAATTAAAGAGGGCATGCAACATATACCTCTGAGCTCCCCATGCACATGTGCACACCTGTGCACATATGCTCATCAACTTGCACCCATATACATATGAATACACATTCACTTGAATGCACACGACAAATACATATGCATAGCAAAGGGAGAAATATTGTGTATGATAGCATAAGTGATGGATCGATGCCCTTTAATAATCATCCTAATTCATATACTATGCAATACCAAGAGAACTGTATGCTATTGATTTTGGGTGATTATGAAGAAAAAAAGTTTATCAAGTATAACAAATGGATTATTACAATAAGAGATTGTAAGAAGAGGGAGGATTGTGTTTGCCTAGAAAAAGGTGTATGTGAAAAGTTGCTATAACATACTTGCAGTTTTGCTAGGAAACTTAAAGTGCTCTAGAAATTATTATCCATCTGTCATGTATCTATCTACCTATTTATGAACATGATGCTTTTCTCATTGCTCTGACAAAATACCTCGCAAAAGTATCTTGAGGAAGGATGTGCTTATTATGATGCATAATCTCATTGTAGGTAAAACACAGCAGCAGGAGCTTGAGGCAACTGGTCACGTTTTATCTGCAGTCAGGAAGCAGAGCGTGATGAATGCTGGGGCTGTGCTGCTCCTTCATTTTCATTGTCTGGAACCACAGCCCAGGGAATGGTACTGGTCACATGAGGGCAGGTCTTTTCACCTCACTCAATCTTATCTAGAAATTTCCTCACAGGCAAGCTGAAAGTTTTTGATCCTATGGTGACTAGAAATCTCATCAAGAAGACAATCAAGTTTTATTAGCACAACTCCATGCCTTGGCAAATTGACACACAAATATGTCACCTTTAACCCATGATCTCCCATCCTTTGTTTCCCTAGGCTCATGGCCGTTTCATAATTCAAAAGTCATTAAGTCCCCAGAATCTTTATGAGTTATAACAATGTTCAAAAGCATAAGTAAAGTATCTTTCCTGAGACTAAGTCAGCCTCTTAACTCTGAGCCACTATAACATTAAAAAGTAATTTACAGATTGTAGAGATGGCTTAGTGGTTAAGTGCTTGTCAGCAAAGCCAAAGGAACCAGGTTCAATACCCAGAACACATATGAAGCCATATGCACAAGAAACATGCAAGTAGAGTTCATTTGCCGTGGCTAGAAACCCTACTGTGCCCATTCTCTCCCTCTCTCTCTGTCTTTCTCTATTTCCCCAGCCCCTGAAATAATTACTATTTTAAATGTATATTGAATCAACAGTGCTTTCACCTTTCATTAATTTAAACATTTTTCTCCCCATTTATCTCTCTCTTAATAAATAAATAAAAGCAATTTACATTATTTCAACACATAATGGCTCAAATTACATTCCCACTGCAAATGAAAGAATGGGTGTATATCAAGGAAAAGCTGCACCAAAGTGTGTGTTCATGTTCATGCGTGAGCACAACACACACACACACACACACACACACACACCCCGAAAATAAAGTATTATTTCAGAATATTGCAGATGTGGTTCAGAAAAATAACTTTTACAGCTTTTTGAAAGAAATGATTTTTCTCTTCAAGTGGACTCAGCTATTGATCAAAACCAGAGAACATTATGTTCTCAGAATGGCCTTTCTTTAAAGAACTAAATATGAGCAAGAGAAATAAATGCTAGAATGTGTCTTTCTTTTCTCAAACATACCAGGCCAGAGTGATACAGATGTAACAGAGAAAAATAGTTGTAAAAAATTTCTTTATACATATACATGTGCATATGTACACAATATACAAAAATGAGTATATAATTGTATCACCAATGTCTAGTGCATCTTATCCATTTTCTTACCAGGAAAATATTCTTTTTACTTTTTTTACATTTTATTTTTCAGCATATGAGAAAAATAGATTTTAGAGTATCCATATTAACATAAATCAGGGTATTTCAGCTTTAGTCTTAAAAAACAATCTAGAAGTAAGTAGGAAAAATTGTGTGTGTGTGTGTGTGTGTGTGTGTCTGTGTGTAGATGTGTTGGTCCTATATGCATATATGTACACCAATGTGTATGCTCCATGTTCATGTGTGTGGAGTCCAGAAGAGGACACTGGGCATTCTCCGCCTTAGTACCCTGAGATAGTGTCTCTTACTATAATTGCAGCTCCCTCTTTTTCAGTTATACTGGCTGCCTAAAGAGGCCCATGAATCCTGTGTTTGCCACCCTCACCATGGAAGTTATAGGCCATGCATGGCTTTTTATGTGGGTCCTGGGAATCAAACTCGCATCTTCATGCTTGTACAACAAGAAATCATGCCCACTGAACTATTTCCCCAGCCTCTGGAATAATTAATATTTTAAATGCATATTGAATCAACAGTGCTTTCTCCTTTCATTAATTTAAACATTTGTCTCCAAATATTGGGCTTGAGAGGTAATGATGACATGAACATGGATGGATAATGAGCATGTTTTCCGTATGGAGCCAGAAATAATGACCAAAGGTGGCCTTGCAATTGGTGTTGGAAATTAATCTCTAAGTGTGTAATATCGTCTTATTGTTCTGGAAATACACATTGTTAGTCCTATTTACTGAAGCTTTTGAGTCTTGCCCTCCTATTGGAGATCATGGTCTGGAACAATTTAGCCTGAAGTACCATATAGGCCTTCTGATAACATTTCCCTGACTCTCGTTTGCTGTGTTACTTTTATATATTGTAAACTCACCAGGAACTCCTAATCCAGTAATACACAATACATTCTTAACCTTGGGATTCTTATAATTGATGAAGGGCTGGGATCAAGTAGTACATTCTTTGACATGGTTAACGTATCTGTTGGAGATAATAAGCACATAAAAATAAACTGTGGACTCATCTGTCTGGAATCTTCCTTGCTCTGAGAATAAGCTATTAAGAACTTGGTTTTCTGTCTCTTTATTTCTCATTACTTGACATTATAAAGAAAATGAAATATATCGAGTGGACAACTATCTGTTTCTCCTACTCTCTTTCTGTTTTCAATTTCTACCATAAAAGGGAGACAGATGAAAGCTCAATAAATACAGCTGAGTGCACAAAGCCTGTGTCTGCCCTACCACACGTATTTTCACAGCCTGCTACATCATAAAATATTAACAGCACAACTAAATCTTGATGTGGTGATGGCTCAAACCACACTGCAGTATGTCATGTCAATTGTTATATTTTTGAGAAACTATATACTATATATATATATATATATATATTCTGTTCTGTGCAATTAGCACATCTCACATTTGTTGAATTGCTTTAATCTCCAGGTGTTTTGTTGATGCTGTTTGGTGGCTGATTTGTGTTTGTTTTTTTGGGGTGACATAATTGTTGATGTCATTGTGGGTATCAGAAGGAATATCAAGATATTGTAATAGAAGTATATGTAGCAGAAGGTTAGACTTGCCATGGAGTTATGCATAGAATCCAGTTCAATAACTTTGCCAGATGAACATTTCAGATTAACCAAAATAACCACTTGTGATAGGTCTTAAACAATTTCTCTTTCTCTCAGGTTTCAGAGGAGCAATGTAGGTCCACAGCTATCTGTTTTTAATGCAAATTAATTGTTAAGGACATGCATTATTGTATCATTCTCTCATGTAAATCTTAACAGTGTAATAAGCTAGGAAAAATACCAGGTTTAACAGAATTTTAGCCAACTGTAGACTTTTTTTTTTTTCTGAAACACTGAATAACTGGAAAAATACTGGAAGTATTATTTGTTCCCAAGAGACAGATATCAATTAATTTCTTAAATACACATGTAACAGATGATCTTCCTCTTTTTAATTTTTGGAAAGCTGAACCTGGTACCTGAAACAAACAAGTCCAAGGCCTTAGCATCCTTTGCTGACCACAAGTGGTTGATTTTGTTGAAAGCTGCTCTATCCTCTCACTGAGATGAATATTTTCATCCCTAAAGGTGGCAGCGGCCCATGTTTGGAAGACTGTTTTTGAAAATAAACAGAACTCTAAAAAAGAAACCCTCATGAGTTCAAGTAGGGTAATCATACTTTGAGTTTGTTTCTCGGGAGGTTGCTTTTATATGTTGCACAAGTCCCCTGTATTTTATCTGTTGATTATCTTCCTGCCCATCTGTCCCTCCCTGCTCTCTGAGGTTTCCACAGTCATCTTCCTTCTACAGAACCTACTCTCTGTTGTTTTCAAATTTATGTTCCTGAGTACAAGCATGCCATTAGATGAGGATTTGAATCAAGAAGTGTATGTAACATCTCTCAATGATAGGTCAGTAACACTCTCAGTGTGAATCTTTGAACCACTTTCTGATGCAAGTTTAAGTATTTGCCATATAAATGAGGACAGTCATATCCATCAAAGCCTGCAATCTTTACTTCTTTCAAGAAGTTACTCAAACATTCATAACCCAACAAAATTAACATAAATTCCACATAATGCTGCAAATAAAACATTCAAAGGTGGAAATGAAACAGTATATACAGGGGCTCAGGGAATTCAATATAGCAGGTTTAAAATCCATTGTGAACCTCGAAGAAGATGATTTTTGACATGAAAACTGGGAGTAAGAGTAAATACCACATAGACAGAAAGTGACAAAAAGCTATAGGAATGTAATAGAATCCTATTTAGAACAGTGACACAACTTTGACACATCACAGCAGCAGCAGGCATGCTTGGAGGGCAATGTTAAAGCAATACCACAATAAGAAAAATGGCTGCCTTCAGAATTTATTATTGCTATGAATTGCTGACAATTGAAGTTTAATATTGTAAAGAAAGGCATGATTTGATTTCTTATAAGCTTTAAGGACAATCTGTCATACATGATGATCAGATGGGCATGCTAGATACATAGTTGTGGTGGTTTGATTCAGGTGTCCCCCATAAACTTAGGTGTTCTGAACGCTAGGTCACCAGCTGATGGCAATATGGGAATTAATACCCCCTGGAGACAGTGTATTGTTGGGGGAAGGCTTAGGGGTGTTATAGGCAAGTTGCTCTTGCAAGTGTTTGGCACACTCTCCTGTTCCAGTTGTCCACCTGATGTTGGCCAAGAGGAGACGTCCACCCTCTACTCATGCCATCATTTTCCCCTGCCATCATGGAGCTCCACATTAAGTCTGTAAGCTAAAATAGTCCCCTTTTTATTTTCATAAGCTGTTTTTGGTCACGTGTTTTCTGCCAACAATGCAAACCGGACTGCAACAATATTCTTTTCTGTTTTACCCACAATACTGAGCTTCAAGATCTGAAGATCACTATTTTCTAGACTTAGATTGTGTCACTAACTAGCTCCACACTAAGAATAACAACTAATAGCATTTGACATATACCTAGAAGTTCTTAAGATATGTTTTTACACTACATCTCTATGTGATTTAAGCTGAAAAGTGTATTATGACATGAAGTATAGTCACATATACTTAAGTCTATACATTCAATATGTAAAATTAAATGTCTCCTCTTAATGATCACAGTGTGTTCAGCCATCACCACACTCAATTCTAGATCACTATCATCAAACCAAAAAAGGAAGCATTCTTGTTATCTCCTCATTTTCCTATGCCCTAGACAAATATTGTTTTCTTTATTTATCTACTCGTCTTGTCATTTTATGAAAAAAAAAATGTATAATATGTAGCATTTTGTGACCAATCCATTTTATTTGACCTAATATATTAAAGTGTTTGAGTTGTAACAGTACTTCTAATTTTGTAGGTAATGCCCTCGTATATGAATAGATCAGATTTTATGTATCTATTTATGAGTTAATACACACGGGGGACATGTCTATTTTCTGACTAAGGAATACTCCTATAAAAACTCATCTTTAGGTGTTTTTGTATACTAGTAATTTATGCTAATATGCATTTGCCTGTATTCATTTATCTACATCTATATATGAGAGAGAAAGAGCCTCTCCATTTTTTTTTTTTTCAGATTTGTCATCACTATGTATATCTCACTCCGGCTGGCTGTGTCCTCCTGCCTCAGGCTTGCAAGGTCTGGTACTATGTTCCTATACTGCTACACTGAGCTTTCAGAATGCTTCTTTTTTTTTTTTTTTTTTTTTTTTTTTTTTTTAATTGAGCCAACTGATATCAAGCTTGTCTTCCGCAGGATGTGTGTACTGAATAACTGAGATCGAGGAGGTACACATTTCAAGTTTATATCCGTGACCTGGAATAAACCCTGGGAGCCTAGTCTTACATGAGCTTCTTGTCAATACAATGTGCTGCTGTTACCTATCTCTGCTGAGAGAACTGTGTGACCTTTCACTGCCAGAGGAGGACAATTACAAGCCGATGAAGACATTATTGTTTATCCTCTGCTGATTTTAACCTGTATGTTTTTGTTCTCATCAATGACAGCTGTGAGTATAAGCACTTTCCTGAGTTCTGATAGTTCCTGTAGCAAGTGATGAAAACTGAGGGAACTCCTAAGACCTTGACAACACCACGCTTTGCCAATTTTATAACTAGGTCATGTGGGTGGCACTAATGAACCCTGAGAGTTAATTTATACATTCAAGAGGCAAATCTCCTTTGAGTATTCTTAGCTCAAATCTCTATCCCATTTTTTACTTGGTAGTCTGATTTTTTATTGTTTAGATTTTTGAATTCTTTGTACTGTCTAAATATTAGACCTTTGTCACAGGTATAGCTGGTGAATTTTCTTGCAGTTTGTGGGTTGTCTATTAACGCTGTTGATGGTTTGCTTGTCTGTACAGTAGCTATTTAGTTTCAAGATGTCCCAGTAGTTGAGTGTTGATCTGATTTCCTGTGCTACTGAGGTCTTAATCAGGAAGACTTTTTATATGCCTATATTGTGGAGTTTATAGTTTCAGGTTTTATTTTATGGTCCTTAATCCTTTCAAAGTTGACTTTTGTACAGGGTGAAAAAAAGTGGCTCTCATTTCATTTCTCTGCATAGGTTTATCCAATATCTCCATATATTTGTTGAAGATGATTTCTTTTTTGCAGTATTGTTTGCCCCTTTGTCAAAATGAGGTAGCTGAACTTGCTTGGATTTAGGGATGGGTCTTATTCTGTTCCATTTATCTGTGTGTCTGTTTTGTTTCAGTACCTTGCTGTTTTAATTACTGTGGCTTTGTAGTATATCTTGGAATCAGGTATGGTGATATGCCCGGATGTATTTCTTTTGCTCAGGATATTTTTGGCTATCAGATCCCTGTTTTTACATATGAGTTTAGTGACTTTTTTATTGTCTCTGTGAAGAACGTTGCTGGAATTTTTATTGGAATTTCATGGAATCTATATAATAGTTTTTGTAGAATGGCTATTTTCACAATATTAATTCATCCAATTCATGTTGAACACGAAGCATCCTTCCATCTTTTTGTGTCCTCCTCAGTTTCTTTCCTCAGTGTTTTCATGTTTTCATTATACAGGCCTTTAACTTCCTTGATTAGTGATATTCCAAGGTTTTTACATTTTTGTGGCTATTGAAAATGGAATAATGGCATTTTTCTCTTTTTCTGTGTGTTTAAGTTTTGCATGTAGGAATGCTGCTGATTGTTGTGCATTGATTTAGAATCTTGCCACTTTTCTGCAAGAATTTACCACTTTGGGAAGTGCTTTGGTGGAGTCTTTGGGGCACTTGTATATCAAATTATGTCATCTGCAAATAGGACTACTTTGAGTCCTTCTTTACCAATTTGTATTCCTTTAATTTGTTTCTCTAGTTTTATTGAATTTCTCAGAGGAGGAATTGCAAATGCCCATTTGCACATTTAAGGAGATGTTCAACATCTTTAATCACCAGATAAATGCAAATCAAAACAACTCTTGAGATTCCATTTCATTCCAGTCATGATGGCATTCCTCAAAAGTTCAAATGACAACAAATGGTGGTGAGGCAATGAGGACAGAGCAACCCTTACCCATGGCTTGTGGGAGTACACACTTGTACAACCACCATGGAAATCTCTGTGGAAACCTCTGAAAAAAATGAAAATAGAGTTACTATTTGATTCAGTAATACCACTTTTGGGAATACACTATAATGACTCCACTCTTTACTACAGAGATACTTGCTCAGCTGTGGCTGCTCTATTCACAATAGCTAGGACTAGAACCAAACCAGATGCCCATCATCTGGTAAATGGATAATGACGATGTGGTACATATACACAATGGAATTCTGCTCAGCTTATGGAAAAATGAAATAATAAAATTTGCAAATAAGATGATGGACTTGGAAAAAATCATTTTAAGTGAGGTCACATAGGCATAGAAAGACAAACACAACATGTATTTTCTCATCTGTAGTTCCTAATTGGGATCAATTAGAGATCAGTGCAAATGGTAGTCAGCACCAGAAATATGGGCAAAAATACTAGAATGGCACCAGTAGACAGAAGAACTAGGGAGAGAGTCAAGGAGGGCTTATCTGACAAGTTAGGGAGGGCAGAATTTTGGGGGTGGGTGGTCTTAGAAGGGTAGAGGGAAGGGAGAGTTGTAGGGAATTACACAAAAGTTAAGACCACAAGATTCAGTTCCATAGAAATCTTAATTCTGACTAGCATTCTACGAGATATAAACACCCATAAAGGGAGAGAGGGGACAGTCCAGCCAGAATGTGGAAAAACCTTAACCTTCTTAAAACCATAGATTCTGGCTAGTAATTCCCAGGCCAGAGTTGAGTTACCCGCCATGGTGAGCTGTTGGCCAGGGAGAACCATAAGGTCCCAAAACCATGTAGATCATTGCCAAAACATGTGACTACCTGCCTGAGTTAAAAGGTAAGACTGTACTGCTGAAGAAACCACAGGCTGCAGTCACAGGACAGTGGAATACCATGCTGGAACCAAAAGTGCCTGAAACTCAACAAAGTGGGGAACCCAAAAGACCTCCAGTTGACTTTGTGCTGACTTCCCTTTAACTACACGCTTTTATTATTTATTTATTTATTTATTTATTTATTTATTTATTTATTTATTTATTTGTTTTTTTGAGGTAGGGTCTCACCCTAGCTCAGGCTTACCTGGAATTTACTATGTCGTCTCAGGGTGGCCTCGAACTCTAGGCGATCCTCCTACCTCTGCATCCCGAGTGCTGGCATTAAAGGCGTGCGCCACCACACCCGGCTTTTATTCTTCCCTCTGAATATTTTCTTCTAGGACTGACTTTCTGGACTAAACCAATGCACTTTTGGGGACCCTTTGATTGGCCCACCAAAGAAGTTTCCCAACTGTCACACCCAATGACCCTACTAAGCTCCAATAAGCCAAATTAGTTATTATCATAATTCCCCAAAGGTAGTTAGGGTTCCTTATTGAGAGGGGAGATTGAGGACATTTAGGGTGACCAGGCCCTGAAAGTAAAAACCAGGAATGTCCTTGAACCTGCCCTTGTAGTCTCCACTTTGCTAGACATCAGAGAACGATCAGGCTTCTCCTTATCTCTTGAGGAAAGGAGTTCCCCACATCTGTTTGTCCATAAAAAACCTGAATCCATCCCTAAGTGGGAGTTCTGCTTTCCTAGAATGAAGATTCCTGGAAGGATTAAATCTGATCTTGACACTGTGACTGATTAAGCACAGCCTCCACAACCTGTCATCATAGCTGATTAGCTCAGCCCCCCCCCCACTTTAGAATCTATAAATGACCTCAACTGAGGTCACAGGACAGGCTTCCACCACTCTTGCATTCTAATGGACAGATGCTCTTTACTCTCTAAACTTTGAAAATATCTTTCCTTTTTTTTTTTTTTTTTTTTTTTTTTGTTTTTTGTTTTTTGAGATAGGGTCCCACTCTAGCCCAGGCTGACCTGGAATTCACTCTGTATTCTCAGGGTGGCCTCGAACTCATGGTGATCCTTCTACCTCCGCCTCCCAAATGCTGGGATTAAAAGCATGTGCCACCATACCTGGCATTTTTTTTTCTATTTTGATGCATCCAATTTATTTATTCACTTACACATTTTGTATTTCATTAATATTTCATTACATGTTTTTGTAGAATTTTCAGAACATGTGAATGATCCCTAATAGTGGACTTTATGATAACATTTCTATATACATATAGAGTGCATTTTCATGACATTCACACTCCCCACTACCTTCTCTTGTTCCTTCTCCTGCTGCCTCTCCTGTGCATCTTTCAAACTGGTCCTCCTTTCTGTGCTCATGATTTTTTGGTGTTTTATTTATGTTATTATTATTTACTTATTTATTTTATATCTTGTAATCCACAAGTTTCTTTCAGGTTGTTTATAGAATCCTGGGAAAGGAATTATTTCAGGAGCTAGGGTCCTTACCCACAACTATACTTTGAAAGAAAGCGTCTCTCCCATCACCAGCAACCATTTGTCTCCCCATGACACAAGGAGTCTGCTTGAGCCCCTCCCTCCAGCTACCATTATCTATCTAAAAGTCTTCATGGAAGATGGGGGACTCATGGGCCCTTCCCATGATAAGATATATAGGTCCAATGCTATGCAGGTCTTGTGTCAGTCTTCACAAGTTCTGTGGGATCAAGAATGAAATGCTGATGACATGCTCAGATAACCTCAGCCCATGCCATCCTTCAGAAAATACACTCTTTCCATGATGTTCCATGCACCTTAGGGGTGGTGATATAGATGTGTTATTTACAGCTGGACCCTCAAAACTCTTTTATTCTCTGTTTATTTTTTAATATTTTTAAATTTTTATTTATTTATTCATTTGAGAGAGTCAGAGAGAGAGAGAGAGAGAGAGACAGAGAGAGAGAGAGAGAGAGAGAGAGAGAGGGCGCACCAGGGCCTCCAGCCACTGCAAATGAACTCCAGATGCATACACCACCTTGTGCGTCTGGCTTACGTGGGTCCTGGGGAATCGAACCTGGGTCCTTTGGCATCGCAGGCAAATGCCTTAACTGCTAAGCCATTCCTCCAGCCCCTTATTCTCTGTTTTGACCAATGATGAGTCTCTGCAGTTACTACTGCCCACTGCAAAGACAACCTTTTCTGAACAAGCTGACTGAGTACTAATCTATGAGTGTAAACATAGGTATTTCAAAGATAATTTGATGAACATGTATGTCCACATAGAAAAACAACAGCAATATCTTCTTAGTAGGGCCTTTAATCTCCCCATCCACAGCCTTGTGGTCAGCTTTACAGTTGGAGATATGGATTTGTTCATATAGAGGAGACCTCAAATCCAATCAGAAAATGATTGATTATCCTCATTACCAATTTGCCATGATTGCACTAATAAGCATTGTCATGAAAAGTCTTATTCAGCTGTGGTCCTTGGATGCTACACTACTCACTGGCCATGAAGAAATGCTCAGTTACACTTGTACTACCTTGCTCAAAAGTGTTTCCTAACCTTGCCTCACAAAGATTTACTACAATGTTTTCCTGTACATTTAGCTCTTGCCTCTAAATATTTCATCCATTCATCACTCATATTTTGTGTAAGTGATACAAAAATGACCCAACATTTTTTACGTGTAGATATCCATTGCCATGAGCACCATTTATCCAACTAAATAATCTTGGCAAACATAGTTTACATTAATTGGCTATAAATATATACTATTTTAGGAATCTCAATTGTAGAATAGTAATATTTACCTTATATCCATAAAATGTTCTGGATTACTCTAGGTTTATAAGTTTTTTTTTCTTTTAAATATATATTTTTATTTATATTATTCTGATTTTACATTCATAGTATTGGTTCCATTGTCCTCCTCCCTGTCCTCCCTCTTTCAAAGGGACCCTCATCAATGGGGAATGTGGGTCATGCATTGTGAGGTTAGTCAAGAGTTCTGGGGGCTAGGCCCCAGTTTCTGTGCATAATGCCCCAACTTATGACTCTAAAAATCTTTCTTCCCCCTCTTCCGTGAGTTTCCCTGAGCCACATTGGGGTCATTTTAGTTCTGCTTTAATGATGAGGTTTTGGGAGCCTCTGTGTCTCTGGACATCTGGCTTAGTTGGAGTTGGATGTTCTCTGTGTTTATCTCCTTCAGCCTTTTTCTGGTGTCGTGATCGCCATGAACGCTGTATTCTTGCCCTTCCCCTGCATTGTTCTGTGGTTTCAGCTGGGGCCCTGGTGAGGTGTGGTTAGCTGATCCTCCTTTCAGGTTTGTTGTCCATCTAAAAAAAGATAAGCAAATTCTCCAACGGAGAGAGAAGTTAGTACTAGATAGAAGGGATGACCATCTATGTTTTGGAGGGAATTTTATATGCGTTGGCTCTCTTCTAGCCCACATTTGGTGGTATCTTGATCTCGGAGACTGAGCTCATTTTTTGTACATGGTTTTGACTTATTTCCCAGTTCCAGCAATGAGTTGCATTCCACTGAGTGGATCTATTAGCCAAATCAAGAGCAGTTGGTAACTCACCATGGCTGTTTGCCACTACTGCACTTGTATGAGCATTATGTCAAGTTGTTTCCTGCTGGGTATCTTAGAATGCAAGTTGTTTGGACCAATGTCGGACATTTTGCCCCAGTGGCTCGTGTAGCACCCTCTGGTACTACACTAGCTAACTGTCTGGGGACTGACCCTCTTCCAGATTCTGGCCAGGTCTCTCTGTGTTTGGTCTCACACACGTATGCTGTCTTCAACAGTAGGGTCTTGCCATTATCTAGGTTTATAAGTTTTTATATGAATAAGTCAGCCAAAAGCCATGTATTCTGAGCACCTTGAATTATGATATGAATTTTAGGGATGATTTCAGCAAATAGTTTTTTGGAATTTTAACAGAAAGTAATCACATTGAATCTGTAGATAATTTAGACAGTATCATCATCAAGAATAAGTAAGTCTTCTAATCTATGAAACAAGTAGCTTTTACATTAATTAGTATTTTATTTCATTCATTAATGTTTTGCCATGCCAAGTATAAAATTGTACTTCTTTTCCAAATGAAAATTTCCTCCTTAATGCTATTGTTCATATAATTGCATTAATTTTATTTTGAGTTGTTCATTGCCAATGTAAAGAAATGTAACAGATATTTTTCTTATATTCTGCATTTAAAAAATATTTTAGTTATTTATCTGACAGAGAGATAGAGAGAGCAAGAGACAGATACAAAGAGGGCATGAGTATGCCAGGGCCTCTATCCACTGCAAACAAACTCCAGATGCATAAACCACCTTGTGCATCTGGCTGAAATGGGTACTAGGGAACTGAACCTCGGTCCTTAGGCTTCACAAACAAGCACCCAAACTTCTAAGCCATCTCTCTAGCCCATATTCTGCAATCTTAAGAAAGTCATTTTTCTGGGGGCTGTTTTAGACAATATGAAGAATATTCTAAAGACAAAATATCTATAAAATAGAAGCAGTTTTGTTGATTTTGGATGTTAATCAACTTTTCATTTTGTTATTTTCTCTTAATTTGTTTTAATCCTCTAATATATTTATTTATTTATTTCTACTCTAATCTATATAGCTCACATTATATATAGTTTTCTTTTTTTCTTTTCTCTTAAGGTTTAAAGGTTAGATTATTGATTGATTTGAACTTTTTAATATAGCATTTAAAATAGCTTTGCCTTATGCTTTTCCATCTAAAATCCCCTTAGCTGCATCAAACATATTGTGCTATAGTGTTTCTATTTTCATTCATCACAAAGTATTTGAAAATTTCCATTTTGATATTTTTACTTGTTTTGAGAAGTGTGATGTTTAAGCTTTCTTGTTTTTTTTGTTACAGATTTTCAATTTTATTTCATTGTGGTGAAAATTATAAATTATACTATATAATTATCTGTACATAATGAGGCTTGCATTATGGCCCATAAAATGATTAATATGGAAATTTTTCTATGCACACTCCAGAATACATATTCTGTTGTTAGGTATAGGGTTATGTCTGATGTTTGGTATTTCTTTTACATTTTAAAATTTAAGGTTTTATTCAAATATGCTGCATACTTCTTACTCTTCTGTCTACTTTTTCTATTCATTAGTGAATAATTGGCATTTTCTACGATCACTGAAACATTGTCTTTTTCCACCTCAATCTCTTACTGTTACTCCTTGTATTTTTTTTTTTTTTTTCCCCACAACAAGGTTTCATGTAGCTCAGACTGGCTTCAGATCCACTATGAAGCTCAGGATGACCTTAAATCTCTCATCCTTCTACCTCTACTTCCCAAGCGCTGGGATTACAGGCCTAACCCCTAAAGCCAGTTTAAATGGTGCTAGCAATTGAAGGCAGGATTTCTCTTATGCTAGGCAAGAACTCCATCAACTGAGCTACATTCCCAGTCACTAAGAGTTTGATTAGCTGCCTATGCATTTACAGTAGGGCTCTGTTTGTCTCATGCCTTTCTCACTATGGTAAACTGCCTGCTGCTTCTTTGTGTATGACATATAGTTAGATTCTTTTAACTACCAGAGTATTGTCATATTGTTTTAATAGTGACTTAAAAGTTTAGAGTATATATTTTCAGATCCAAAGAAAATACAAACTCTTTTGCAATTTTTGTTTTGTTTTGTTTTGTTTTGTTTTGTTTGTTTGTTTTTTCAAGGTAGGTTTGTACTCTAGCCCAGGATGACTGGAATTCACTGTGTAGTCCCAGAGTGGTCTCAAACTCACTGTGATCCTCCTACCTCTGTCTCCCAAGTGATGGGATTAAAGGCATGCATCACCATGCCTGGCTGCAATTTTTTTTAAAGATTTATTTATGAGAGAGAGAGAAAGAATGGGTGCACCAGGACCTCTAGCCACTGACTCCAGCTGCATGTGCCACCTTGTGTTTCTGGTTTACATGGGACCTGAAGAATTGAAAATGGATCCTTAGGCTTTGCAAGGAAGTTCCTTAACTGCCAAACCATCTCTCCAGCCCCTCTGGCTGCAATGTATTTTTTGATGTCAATCAGGTTTATTATGATTCCACAATGACATTTGTTAGCGGTTTCCTCCCTATATTCTGTTCAACTAGCTCTCCTGCATTTTAGGCTATTGCTCATAATTGTTTACCATGGAAGTCTCATTCATTTGCAGGATCTAACTCGGACTTGCACTTTTTCACACTTTTTTGAATCACCTTTACAGTGGGTAGCATTTTAAACCTTCTGTTTCCATGGTCTGATTTTCTTCTGGAGCAAAATCCTTAGCTGCTGATTTAGAACTGGAGAGATGAGAATGGCTCATCTTGGCTAGAGTACCTCCCTACTTCAAGAGAAGGATTCTGGGAGAGGTCAGCAGTCTTTGCTCTGTAGTCTGCTAGATATAAACTTAAACAGGCCAGACACACTATTGTTGGTCTGGCACCATGCGGTAGAGCTTGGATGAATGGTCTCATGTACCTGTCTGGAATTAGCTTCTGCAACACAGCACTAATGAGAAAGAAATGGTAGTGCATTGACCTGTCTGGAGACAAACTATAGTCACTGGGTAGAGATGGGGACAAGTAGAATCCCACCTTCTTGGATACATGTGCCCAGAGAGGATTTACCATTGTGACAAACTAAAGCTTCAAGAATACATGAAACTTTTTCTTAGATTTTGTCATATAGTTCCTTTCCTTTTCATCTTGCTTAGAATGAGTAGATTACAGACAGACCACTTATTTTTGTGGCCATTGAATGGCCAGAATAAATAAACCAAAAAAATAATAATGAAAAAGCTGTTAATTCTTACGTCATTGGATGTTGGTACAACACCAACAGCTTCCATCTCTGTATTGCTGTTATATAAGAAAATTAGCACCCTGTGGTTGAGCCACAGATTGTGGGTTTTCTGCTTAAGACAAACAGGATATCAAATGTTATAAACTTACAGTTTTAATTTCCTGCAGAATATAACACACATGCATTAGATGCATCACAAACCTAATAGAAGCAAGCTCAACTCTCGTCTCTCTTCAATCACTTTCATTCTATTTTTCTGGTTACTAGTACCAACTTCCAAAGTCTCCCTAGTTCAAAGCCTCCATATTTCTCATAGTCTTCTGTCTCCTCTATATAATGAATCAATGTGTTTTGCTTTTATTTTGAGTAAGGCAAAGGAGATTTACTGAGAAAAAGGTGGAAGAGGACCACAGTGTCAGTACAAGCATGCTTAGTACTTCAGTTAGCATTGCAATAAGAGAAGCGAAGGATTGAAGAAAAGTTACACTTTCTGCGTTAGAGCTCAGCTCATGAGCAGTGTTAGCAATGATTGAGGAGCCTCTGTCAGTATAAGTACATTATCTCATTAAGGGGACTACCATTCCAACCCATCTTGAACATGCCTTTGCATCTCTTTGGATGAAGGATGGTCTTTTGGCCAAGTGATGCACAAAGCTCAGTTGAATTAACCCTTAAGGAAAGGGGCCATGATTTTATGCTTGGGGTAGTTTAGAATGTTATGTTCTGGAGATGGGAGAGATGGCTTAGTGGTTAAGTCATTATGTACAGAGACATTTGTTTCTCCTGCATAACTGATGGCAGCCCCCATAAGGCAAGACCCACACTACCCATGGGGGAAGACAGGGAAAAGGCTACTGATGGTACCAGTGGCTGTATATACACTATATACATAAATAATAAAAAAAATTAAGTGCTTTCTTACAAAGCCTGACTGTCTGACTGTCTTTAATTCCACAGTATTCACATAGAGCCATATGCACAAAATGGAGCCTGCATATGGAGTTCATTTGCAGTGGCAAGACCCTGGTATGTCTATTCCCTCTCATTCATTTCATTATTTTTCTCTCTCTCTCTCTCTCTCTCTCTCTCTCTCTCTCTCTCACCCTTTCAGATGAGTCACAAACAAATATATGTTTTAAAATAATGTAATGTTCCCACCCCAGGTTAGATGTCAAGTCAAATCTCAAATTAGCTTTCCGTCAACCATGCCCCAGATGTTTCCAATCCCCTTACTTTGATATTGTATTTCAAATATTATGTAGGATGGATCATTATGTTTCTAATGTTTCCAGGAGCGGAAGTGGGGTATAAAGGGACTTTTAGGGTCTCCACTCTTGTTGAACTTTAGAACTTGGAGGCCTATCAATGGGGTACAATTAGTGGACTTAGGTTGTTG
Organism: Orientallactaga sibirica; assembly: GCA_036365145.1. Classification (NCBI taxonomy): domain Eukaryota; kingdom Metazoa; phylum Chordata; class Mammalia; order Rodentia; family Dipodidae; genus Orientallactaga; species Orientallactaga sibirica. Next base: position 9,022,880 of record JAEOAD010000023.1, on the reverse strand, counting down.
TAGGACTGAGGGTCTATTGACCAGATTCTGAATGTTCAACTCACTGGGATTATTGTAGCAGTTTCATATGTTTCCATACTATTCAATACTTATAAACACTTTGATAGGTACCAATTTTTAATTTAGTGATTTTTTTTTTTAATAAAAAGGTTTCACACATAGACCACCTCTCCCCCTACCCCAGTTCTGCTGAGAGTCTTCAGTGGGGTTATTGGTGTTTATTGTGGGGACCAAGAAGCCTCAGACAATCTCTGTAGGGATGGGGATTTCAGGCTATTCCCATCTAACCTGAAGCTCTTGCAATCTTATCACCTATTCTTCCATAATGTTCCCTGAGCAGTGATGAGAAACATGGAGATCTGTTTTAATGTTGCTTTCTCTGTAGTCTCTGGATCTCTTGTTAATTTTTTTCTTAACCTTTTATTGACAGCTTCCATAATTATAGACAATAAACTATGATGATTCCATCCCCTCTCCCTTTCCCCCCTCACAAATCCACCCTGCATCATATCTCCTCCCCTTCCTATTAGTCTCTTGTTATTTTGATTGTGGTAGTTTGAATAGATGGCCCCCAATATATTCAGTGTTTTATTAGTTTGTTTTTTGCATCTGCAGCCACCTGGCTGGAGGCAATGTCACTGGGCAGATCTTAAAGTGTGGTGGTGGGTTTGAGATTCCATTGCAAAGATATGCAAAGTGTGCCTAATAGGAGTTCCTGAAGTGTGCTGTGCTGTGTGGCTGGTGGCTATTTTCTCTCTTGCCTGGTCCTGTAAGAGCAGGCCGCTTCTCCTTCTATTATGGAACTTCCCCTGGATCTGTAAGCTTCAATAAATAATATCCCTTCCTCCATAACTGTGCCTGGTCTGGAAGTTCAGCTCAGCAAACCTGAAGCAGTCTGCTACATTGATGTTATCCTCTTCTCCTCTTATTATGAAGATCTTGTGTAGGTAGTGCCAGACTTGAGTGATCACCGCGTCTGTCACCATTTCCCTGGAACTGGATTTCAGGCTAGCTGTGAGAACAGTATTCGTGTCACCACTTCCTCTATAAGGAGTTCCAGGCTCAGGCAGATGAGGTGGAGGTAACACATCTCCTGATTGACTGTTGATTCTCTCTTCTTGATGTGTCGATGTATCCTTCCCCCTGCTACACACACACATATATTCTCCTCCATCTGTAAAATGGAAGATTCCCCAACCAAAAGAGAGAAGAGTTTGAAAAATGGGATAAGCCTAGTCATAGAACAACACATTAATGTAATATTCATTCTTCTTCTTTAAAGATCAGTGGAGGTTCTCCCTGGAGCTTATTGGCTTCCTGTTCTAGGGAATCTGGCTTGATTTGTAGAGCCAGATATGGATCCCCATCCTGATTTAGCAGGTCTCATGCCCAATCTGTGAGCAGTTGGTTACCTACATCAGCTGTGTGCCAGCACTGCACAAGTATGTATATACTGTATCTGTTTCCTAACAATATGTTTTCGATGATTCTTTTCTGTAAAGCGTATAAGCCTCTAATATTCCCTGGGATAGCAGGAAGGTCTTCCTAAACTCTCCTCTGATCGGTCTCTCTGACTCAATATTCTGTCCTTCCTAGTACAAACAGTACCTTGGATAAAACGAAGATAGCATTATCTTCCACATAAATGATTGTATGTATACTTTTCTATTCTAGAAACATCTTATTACTTTTGTCAGCTTTGTGAATTACAATTCTTCAATTTCACAATAATGGCACTTCAAAACAAATTTCACTATCATCTTTTGATATTATAATGGTTAAGCAGCATAATATATTTTTAATTTTTTTTTCTTCCCTCAGCTCCAATTTTCTATGTGGTATGTGATATGTATGTGAATGTTTAGCAAATTCTCAATATAGTCAGCGAGAGCATCTTTGCCTAATAAATGTTACAGAAAATATACAAAATATTATGATTTCAGTATATAGCAATGTAATTAGAAATCTTAACTATTTGAAAGGCTGAAGCAGGGGGATCACAAGTTCAAGGCTTGATTCAGACAAGAAGAAAAATAAGAGGCAACATGGGAAACTTAGTGAGAATTTGTACCAAAATAAATAAAGAGAGGCTGGAGAGATGGCTCAGCAATTCAGGTACTTGCCTGCAAAGCCTAATGATCCAGGTTTGGTTCCTCAGCACACACATAAAGCCAAGTACAATAAGTGGTACAAGCATCTGGAATTTGTTTGCAGTGTCTAGAGGCCCTGGCATGCCCATTCATCCCCCCCCCTCTTTGCAAATAAATAAATAAATAAAATATTAAAAAATTAAAGGGGGCTGGAGAAGATGGCTTAGTGGTTGAGGTGCTTGCCTGCAAAGCCAAATGACCCCCATTCAATTCCCCAGAACTCTCATAAGCCAGATGCACAAGGAGGCACATACATCTGGAGTTTGTTTGCAGTGGCTAGAGGCCCTGATGTACCCATTATTTTTCTCACACTCTATCTCTACCTCTTTCTCTTAAATAAATAAATAAATAAATAAATAAATAAATAAAAAATAAAATATATTTAACTAAAAAAATTAAAGGGGTGAGAGCAGAGGACATACTTTTTTTGAAGAGAGGCTGCACATTCATGAGAACATTACTCAATACAGAATATGAAAAATAAATTAGGAGTCATTTTACCTGGATTTGAGGTTTTCATTTATCAAGTCATCTATCATGACCCATCCCACTTTCAATACTATATTTGCAAGGATAACATACAGTCTGGGGTTGGCTTAGTGGATAAGGTGCTTGCCTGCAAATCCTAAGTACCCATGTTTGACTCTCCATGTCCCACATTAGCCAGATGCACAAAGTGATGCAAGTGTACCAGGGGCGCATAAGTGCACAAGGTGGCACACACATCTAGAGTTTGATTGCAGTGACTGGAGGCCCTGTCATGTCAATTCTCTCTCTCTTTCTCCCTCTTCCTCTCTCTCTCTCTCTCTCTCTCTGTCTCTCCCTTTCTCTCTCACTCTCTGTCTCATAAAAGAGGCCAGTCTATTGGACTTGCTACAAAAAAAAAAAAATAAATAAATAAAATAAAAAATAAATTAAAAAATTAAAGTCTGGCCTAAACAAGAAAAAAAAAGGTTAACATAAAATAATTGTTTACATGAGAAAAATAAAGGACAATTGAGTAGCTTGCATGAAGAATTTTAAATAAGAGTGTATGAAAAGTTAATTTCACTACAAAACTCTCACCCATGCAATGTTTTGAAATACCTTGTAGCAACTAGAAAGAGGGGACTTTCTTCTGGGCTGGGGAAATGGGTGAGTGGGTCAAGTCTTTGCTGGACTAGCATGAGAATTAGAGTTCAGGCCCCTAAACCCAGATAAATAAGTAGGGTGGTGACACATGCCTGTAATTCCAGCACTGGAGAAGTGGAGACAGTTGAATCCCATGAGACTACCTGGCTAGGTGGTTTAGCTGAATTGGTGAGCCCTGAGTTTAGACACATAACTTCTACTTCTGGCCTATGTTCACACATCAACACCCACTTGTACCCACATAGATATTACCATGTATACATACATGTGCACATGCAAAAAAGCAAAATATAATATAATATAATGAACTTACTATATTCATACCTAGACCAAGAGCTTTAAAAGTTTTCACAAGGAATCAATCTTGTTAACAACCTGTTTTTGGACAATCCTAAATTTATCACAAATTTTATAAGTCCAGATCATTGCCAGTATGGCTGAAATATGTTCTCATTGTGTCCCTCAAAGCTTCATGTGCTAGGAACTCTGTGCCTACTGTAGCAAAACTGAGAACATTGTAACTGGTAAGATGTAGGAGGAGCACAAGTTCATTAAGTTATTGGTGGCACAGTCCTTGAGAGACATTAGCTAGACCACAGTCACGAGTGAGTTATAAAAAGATCAAGGCTCACTATTAATCCCACTGTCCTGCCAGCCATGTGTGCTCCTCTACATGTACCCCTGCAACTATGGTATCTGCCACTGTGTTACTCTCAGCAGAAGCCCAACAGATGGGGCTGTGATCATTGACTTCCAACTTCCTGAACTGAGAAGCAGATCATGAAAAATGGCATAAGTGCAGGCAAGAAATGAAGCTCTGCATCAATTCTCTCTGGAGGCTGAGAATTCATAGGAAACTGCAGATGAGGGTAGCACCAGCAGGCCACTGTGCTTTATTGTCCTTGGCATAAGGAATGACTTTCAGGATCTTGAGTCAGATGACTGGGTATCTAGTCTGAGCCTAAAGGTTGACTTGCGTGGACCATTTAATTCAGACTTTTATTTGTTTTTTAGTTAATAAAAGAATACAGATGTTAAGTGACTTGCCCAAGACCTGGCAGATGTTTGTTTAATCCCTAAAAGGAAGAGAACAAACTCTCCCCACTTCTATTTCAGCCTGCTTTTCAAAATATATTCAGTGATTTTTTTTCCATCCCATGACATGTAAGATGACATCATGAGAAAAAGTGGAGTTCCAACTTCATAATTATTCTACTGGAGAACGGGGGATGGGGAATTGCTATGTACCAGACAGTGACAGATCTGCCATTTAAGGATATAATTGAAAATGCATGAGACAATCGGTATAACCTAACCATTTTATTTTTAGAAACAAAAGTTCAAGTTTCATCCAATTACAAAAGTAAGAAATCTGTGACACTTTCCTTCGGTTATATATATCACTCATCATCAGATAAAAAGAAGTAATGGCTTTATGTTTAACAATGAGGCAGCTCTCCTTATATGAGGTCAGAAGATAATTTAGATGTCAAATTGGTTTCAGTTAATTGCCTTAGAAACTTTACATATATCCAAATGAACATGGCTCACATCTGCAATATAAAAAGAAGTGTTTAGAGTAGGCATTTTGCAAATATGAAGATGAATTGTGTGTGTGTGAGACTGTGTGTGTGTGTGTGTGTGTGTTGTGTTCTTATCTACTTTTCTCTGGGCTGAGAAAGTAGAGACCATAAACTAATAATAATAAAATTTATGGCACAGCTATTTCAGAATCAGTAACAAAATATGATAACATTCATCAAAATAATGCAATCCACATGAAGTCTTGATTATTCTCCATAGCTATCCTATTTGATGGAACTTAAGTTTGTGAATACTAAAATGCTTCACAAGGTCTGCTGAAGAAGCAGAAAGGAGCCATTAGAAAGGGAATTTTTCTATAGTTCTAGACATAAAAGTCAAACCCACCATTGTAGCAGAAACTTTATTAAAAGTGCTTATTCTATTTCATAAGACTGCCACAAATAATTCCTTCTCCTACTTCTTGAGCAAACCTGCTTGGTCTTCTTTCTTCCTAAGCTTCCAACAGTGATGTGTTCATTCATCAGAACATAACCGCAGGCCTTGCTTGCTCTCTGACAATATTTGTCTTTATAGCGACTTTTCCTTGCCCCAAACAAGTAGCTCCTTTTAAGTCTGTCTCTTTCCACAAGCTTCTCTCAGCAAACATATCTTAAAGGCTTGAAGTTAGTTCTGTTTTCTTTCTTTCTTTCTTTCTTTCTTTCTTTCTTTCTTTCTTTCTTTCTTTCTTTCTTTTTTTTTATTAACCACTCTACAGACACCAGCTAACTGTAAAACACTCAGAGTTGCCCTGTTTATCATGACTTCTCTGTCCTATAACACAGGTATTCAGTAAACTGAATAATCACAGACCTTAATATCAAATGATTCAAAATTTCCTTCCAACATAAATGAATTCTCTTCATTTTGTTTCCCAGTTCCATTTAATTCCTTAGGCACCCATGCCCTGTCTTTCTAACCTTGGCATTTTGTAAGCAGTGGAGATCAGTAACAAAAGTTATTAGAGTTAGACCCTGCAGGCCACAAAGATCCAGGCTATTTCTGGTAACAGTCCTACCCTTTCTTTGCAAATGAGACTTATTTGCTGAAACTTTGTCTCTTCACTTGGCTATAAAGACTACAGAGAAATAACTCACAATACAATTAAACAAGATAAATAAATACCATAATTTGACTATTGATGAAATTCCACTCCCTTCCAAGAGCCCCTTTGAGACAATTTAGCATACATAGAGCCAGATGTTTCTGAAATGCCCGATCACTGCTGAGATTAACTGCCCTGGGAGATTTTTAAACCTTTAGCAGATTACATTAGAATGTACTCCACTTCTCCTAACCACCACACAGATACCAAACAAATGCCATTATAAATCCTTTCACACAAAGAACAACTAGAAATTATTATTCTATTAACTCACTTCACAAATGTGGACCATATGATTCATGGAAAGCTCATGAAGAATAATTTTCAGGAGGTTTTGCAGATTCAACGAAAAGAAAACTCAAAGTTAAACAATTGGCCCAAAGTCTCACATAGTTAAACACATGGTCAAATCATACCAAGTCCATGTGTTTTTCATTCCATTCCAGTGACCTCAAGAGCTCCCAATTGAGAGCAGGAAGTGTACAACAAAATAATTTTAAATATAATACATTATGGGGCCCCTTGGAATGCACTCTTCTTCCAAGGCCCTCATAAATCCATAAATACATCACTTAATAAAATAATTTTTATGATTTTTAATCACTGGAAAGTTTCTTAAGGTAGATGGAGTCTAACCAGTTCATGAAACTCTATGTAATATTATTGTTTGATCTTGACTCCTTTGTTCCCAAAGTCAGATATACATATACTTGACCTTAATTATGGTTTCTGTGAAAGTTTGTGTTTATATTGCCAGAATCATGACATGTAAATCTGAATACCCTCTGGCCCTGCCCTTGAAAGCAGCAAGCAGCCTTGCCTCTGTCTACAACCCTGAGGGTCAGACAAGATGAGAGAAAATTAAACTGGCTAAGGCCTCCTTCCATCTTATTCTAATACTGTAGGTCTCATGCTTGACTCATGCTGCTGCTCTTATGCATTCTGTGCTTGGCTGTTTCAACTGTTCATCTTTATCTGGCTTTGTGAAATGACCTTGTCTGTCTGTAGAACAATCACTGTGGGGACAGCACAGCCCACATTTATTAGCTGACATGGTGCCCTCCACCCCCACCTTGCTGTCTGTGCATAGAGTGGCAGGAATGTAAATCCTCTGTGGCTGGATTATATAGATAAATAGATAGATAGATAGATAGATAGATAGATAGATAGATAGATAGATAGATGATAGAGTGTGTGTGTGCGTATGTGTGTGTGTGTAAGAGAGAGAATTAGGATTTGTTTTTACTTCATACTACACATATCTCTGGTTCTGTATAAGTTTTTCATAGAGAAGAGCAAAAGCCTGCACAAATGTTATTTCTTAAACTGAAACCATGTTTTCACCAGATAGACCCAAGGACTATAACATACATGAACATACAAGGAAAGGAAGCGTAAAGAAGCATGAAGCAGGGGAATGAGTCATGGTTCAGAGTAGAAGACTCTTGAAGCTGTCATAGAGAAATTGACAGCGTGGCAAGGATCAGAAGAAAGAGAACAGGAGTTTTCAGGCAAAGAAGGGCAAGAAAAGGAATTCCAAGCCAAAACAATAAAAGTGTGTTGTCTGCATCTGGTGTTCTCAAAGTTTATGTTGGATTTGTTCTCTGGAACATCTAGCAGGAGAAGGGGATGGAGTTCAAGGTCAGGTTACAACTGCTGTCCTAAAATGACTAAAACTTTTCAACAAGGCTGATTTTCCTAGGTTTTCTTCCTTGATTAGTCAGGAAGAAAACATGAATGAATTAAATTCTGCTTTATAACTAACAGCATTCATCTTTATTAATTCAAACAAACCTTTGCTTGCCTCTCAAATATTTGCTTCTCAAAGAAAAATATTTAAATTATTCACAAGATTGATAGCTATTTCAAAGGCATTCTGGTGTATAGACTCACTCTGTCACATCTCTTTATGCTTTCATGCAATTTTCTCATAAATTTTGAGGCATGCTGTAGACACAGTGAAACACCCCAAACAGAAAACGGGAAATTCTTCTTAACCCAATGTATCATTAACTCACAAAATTTGCTACTGCCTGGGAACACTGAAGTGAGATAGAATATTTTAAATGCAGTTTTAAGTTCATATGAAAGAAAACTAAAATTTAAGGTAGAATGATGTGACTACTTAAACAAAATGTAAACATGAAGGCAAAAATATCCAAAGTGAAAAACAAATATATCACAGATTGAAATATCTTCCAGAATGAAGCTACAATTTTAGTAGTTACATAAAATTTGGGGGACAAAAATGGGCCAGGGAGCTGGCTCAGTTGTAAAAGCTTATTTGTTTCTAAGGGATATTTGTTTCTAAGCATTTAAAATCAGAAGTTATGTTTGGGAAATAAGTGTTCAATATGTTATACCAAGTTACTTTAAATAAAATCAACAGGTAAATTTTGATTAAAATTCATACCGTAGTTAATATATTAAGATTTTATTACTATTTTATAAATGTAAACTAATACAGGTTCTAGGGTGATTGCTGGGGAAACAAAGGGCTTGCTATGCTAGAGTGAGGAATAGCTTCCAATGCTCAGAACACATATAAATGAAACTTGGGTATGTCAGCCCAAGTACAGTCCCGGAGGCCATGAGTTGAGGCTCACTAGCTAAGCTAGCTGAATTAGCAAGCTCTATTCGAGTGAGAATCCCTACCTCTAAGGGGGAACAACTCCTGAGATCAATTTCACACACACACACACACACACACACACACACACACACACACACACACACACACACAAATTGGGGCACTCACTGAATAAACTGTGGAGCACACATAAAAAAGATACTGTTGGCTGGAGGGATCATTTACCTGGTAAGGCACATACCTGGAAAGCCAAGGGACCCAGGTTTAATTCTTCAGTATCCACCTAAGCCAGATGCACAAGGTGGCACATGTGTCTGGAGTTCATTTGCAGCATCTGGAGACCCTGGGGTGCCCATTCTCTCTCTCTCTCTCTCTCTTTTTCTTTCTCTCAAATAAAGAGATAAAAATAAGACATTTTTAAAAAGAAAATAAACTCTAGCTAGGCATGGTGACACACATCTTTAATCCCAGCACTTAGGAGGCAGAGTAGGAGGACCACTGCCAGCCTGAGACTACATAGTGAATTCCAGGTCTAACCTGGGCTAGATCGAGACCCTAATATCTGTAGAACTGACAGTACCTTACATATGTACATGTAAAATAATTTCTAGATTACTTATCGTACCCAATACAATGTAAATATTATATAGATCATTTTTTAAATGTATGGTTTACCAAATAATGACAAAAGATGACTGACAAAAATGACTACAGACACAGTAGGTAGATGACTGAATTCATTGCTATCTATGGCTAATTATACATGAATTAGCTTCTTGACATAATATTATTATTAAGAGAAATAAGATGCATGAAAGAAGGATATATCTTAAAATATTCTGTTTTTAAAAATAAATTGAATTTTATTTGTGCATATATGAGGTTTATTTACATCTGTTTATTATGGATATTTTTCTATATCTTTTTGTGTAGCATTCAAAATATTAGATTTAATGGTGCCATTATTAAACAAAATGGACATTTGTTTATTTATTGTCATTTCCCCAAATCATTGTTCCTTTTGACTGCACATAACCTCTTTGCTTCTTCCATGTCACATTTATCTTATGGCCCTCCCCTCTTCTCATGGTCATTCTTCTACTTTCATAGCCTATACTCAAACTCATATACATATATAAGTATATATTATACTATAGTATATATACTCTCTATATATATTAGATATACTATATATTAGATATACTATATTATATTATATATAATAATATGTTATGTATATTAAAAGCTAGGATCTGAGGTAGAGAGATGGCTTAGCAGTTAAAGAACTTGCCTGTGAAAACTAAGGACCCATGTTCTGTTCCCCACTAACCATATAAGCCAGATGCACAAGGTGACACATGCACCTGGAGTACATTTTCAGAGGCTAGAGGGCCTGGCATGCACATTCTCTCTCTACTCTATCTGCCTCTTTCTCTCTCTCTCTCTCTCTCAAATAAATAAAATACATTTTACAAAGCTAGGATCCTCATATGAGAGAGGGCATACAATTTTATCTTTCTGAATATTTTTATTTAAAGTCAAGCAATTAGTAATCTACAACTTGAATATATTAATAGCATTTAAAAATATTTCATTCATTTCTTTGCAATGACAGAAAGAGAGAGAGAGAGAGAGAGAGAATGAGTGCACATAGACTGCTTGCCACTGCAAATAAACTGCAGATGCATGCACCACCCTGTGCATTTGGCTTTATATGGATGCTAGGGAATTGAACCATCAGGTGTTGCAAACAAAGCTTTTATATACTATTTGCAAGCAAATGTTTTTAACCACTAAACCATCTCTCCAGCCCCTCTTTTTCAATCTTTGTCACCTTGCTTAATATTACTTTCTTGGGCATCATTTTGTTAAAATTTTATAATTTTATTTTCTTTTTTAATTTTTTGTAATTTTATTTATTTTTGGAGAGAAACACAGAGAGAGACAGACAGAGGGTGAAGGAGACAGAGAATGGGCGCGCCAGCAGTCTCAGCTGCTGCAAACGAAATCCAGATGTGTTCGCCCCCTTGTGGGTAAGTGCGGTATTGCGCCCTTGCGTCACTGCATCTGGCTAAACGTGGGACCTGGAGATTGGAACTGGGTTCTTAAGCTTAGCAGGCAGGTGCCTTAACTGCTAAGCCATCTCTCCAGCCCAATTTTATTTTCTTTTTCTAACCACTTAATAAAATTATATTGTGTATATAACCCAAAATTTGTTTATCTATTCTCCTATTGATAAATGTCTAGGAATATGCTAGTTCTATTTCTAGCTATGTTGAATAAGACAGCAACAAACATGGAGGTACAAGTGTCTCTGTGGTATTATATACATTCATCTGGACATATGTTTTTGAATGGTATAGCTGGATCATATGATATTTCTGTTTTTAATGTTTTGATAAACCTCCATGATGTTACTAATTTGCACTCCCACCAGCAATGAATAAGGGTTCCTCTTTCTCCACATTGTCACTGGCATTTATTGTTATCAGTTTTCTTGATGATAACCATTCTGTCTGGAATAGAATGGTATATTATTTTATGAAAATTAAATAATATCTGATCATATATTGATGAAAATGGTGATGTGGTTTTTGGAGAGGAAGAAATTATTTAGATTTAAAGCTAGTGTGGAAGGTTCAGGTAAGGGCAGGAGAATATAAAATACATTATGGATACAGTATGTTGTATGAATTTTTATTATGAATGTAAAATTAGAATAATATAAATAAAAAATAAATTATAAAAATAAAACAAAATTACAAATAAATTGATCTGATGGTGTAATTTCTAACTCAACCACTACTTCAATCAAGATTTAACATTTAACATGTTACACATGATAAAATTGGCAAACCTGGTTTTGCTCAAACTGAAGATTTTATCTGCTTGTTTGGACTGGATGACCAGAATTATAAAAATAGGGGTTGGATAGGCATCTGCTCATAAAGCCTAATGGCCTGGGTTCAATTTCCCAGTTCCCACATACAGCTAGACATACAAGGTGGAACATATCTCTGGAGTTCACTTACAGTGGCAGGAAACTTTGGCATGCCCATTCATTTTTCTCTCACTCTCTCTTGTTCTCTCTATCATAAATGATATTTTAAAAAATATTTAAATAAAATATAAAACTTTAGCTCAAATTTTATTTTATGAATAACATTTATATTTTTTAATCTTATTTCTATAAAATTTGAATACTATTTATAGTTTTATAAATCAATTCCTACCTTCAGTTTCACGAAATTTTGTTATCTTTAAATTTATCTGAATAAAATCTTAGTTCCATTTGTATAAGTAAAGACTTAACTTCTTTTACATTCTGTCCAGACAATTGGATCTTATCTTGACTCTGTCTAATGAGAGAAGAAAACACTGCTCCTGGGTTTTCCATACACTTTAGGTTTTTGCCTCACCCTTATACTTCCTTGTGGCAGGAACTTCCTGCTAGGTCACTAGGTGATCCATTTCATCCATTTTCAAAGTTTTACCTTTCTTTCCCCTGGCACAACTACACTTACTCCAAAGAAATCTTCCATCTTAGATAAAAATGTCATTTTTGCAAGATTGAAATCAGAAAGTGTGCCTGATTTTCTCCCTTGTAAATCTTCCTCCTATTCCACAACCTCCTCATCCCTTTTAAATAATAATATGTGTGTATGCATATGTCTGTCTGGTGTGTGTGTGTGTGTGCATGAAAGTCACAGAAAAATGCTGGGTGATATCTTCAGAAACATAGACAACCTCCTTTGACACAGGGTGTGTCATATCTCTGGAGCTCTCCAATTAGACTAGACTAGGTGACCAGAGAAGACCCAAGGGATCTTTCTGTTTCTGTTTCTCCCATGCTGAGATTATAGGTGCACCACCACAGCAGCAGTTCACATGGGTACTGGATATCCAATGTAGGTCCTCATGCTTGCAAATACACCAGGCTATCTCCTCAGCCCTTCTCTTTAATATATATATATATATATTTCAAGAAACTTTTTAGTAATTGGGTGATGTAATTAATTTGATTTTGTTTTAAAAAGAAGAGGCTTATTAGGATTTGTGTCAAAAGTTTCAAATTTTAAAGAATCCAGTAGCACTTCCTACATGGATACCCTTACTCTTCAACAAAATCACTAAAATGACACACAGAAATTAAAAAACAAAACCTAAAAAAAAAAAAAAAAACCCCTTTAAAATACCTAAAAATAAAATGAGTGTTTCATCCCAATTGGAGCAAATGATATGTATTACTAGCAAATGTATGCTTATTTCAGTGTAAGGTAATAGAATAGATTTACTATAGGAAGATCTTACACACTCCACAGTCTATTGCATCTGTAGTTCAGATTATCAACTAATAAGATACTAATGTGAGTTTTCGTTCTTTTCTTACTTATACTTCATAAAGTTTTTAATATAATTAGTATGTAAGTAAAAATGAAGAAAATATAGAAGAGTAGGTCTAATTCTGTATTTCACACCAGTTACAATAATGATCCTAGAATGAGCTTTCACTAAATATTCTAGAACCAGAACTATATGATTCATTCATATTATTGTTTGAAAAATCTACATATTCCAGTTATTGCTATCTTAGCAGTAACACAGAGGTTTTTCTTTCACACTGTTCAAGTACAGAATAACAGACTGACATATATGACCTTTTGAATTTCACACTGGGGCTATTAAGAATGGCTTTTACATAGTTTAATACTTAACTGTGTTGTTGTGTTGGTCAATTATGTTACAGAAAAAGTGTAAATATTTTGGTAAGATTCTTATTGAGCATCAATTTCTTCCAACTCCATTCCAAAAATAACATCAGATGAGAGAGGCAGTGCTATTCTTTTCCTTTTTTCAAAGCCTTACAAAAATCCTGTCATGCATAGGAAGGATAGGTCTAACAAATACTATCTCCATATATGTGACAGCAGGAACAAAATAGACATTCAGCAATTGCAATGAATTGTCCCTTCATCCACACTGTCAATACTAGTTTCCTTTACTTCCTGTTACTCAAAGGCACCACAATGATGACTCAGGCTGGACTTTTTATTTTTGTCACTTAAGATCCTCTTTGCTGAAGGATCCACGTGGGAAGTTATGCAAATGAGTTAATTTCTACCAGTGCACAATCTAGGCCTGGTCTAAGATAGAAATTCCTATTTGATATTCATATTTGATTGACATATGGGTGGACTTACTCTACACATGACAGTAGCAAGTTCTGCTCACAAAGCACATTGAAGATTTTGAAGTCATATACTTACAGTTGAGAAAATAAATTTTAATCTCAAAAATATGGGTATTTTGGAGAGGGCAAAATGTTCTAGAAATGGAAATGAGATTCTCATCATGAGATTCTCAAACTTCAAAGTGTCTCCTAATGTATATACAAATAATGAGTAAAGTCTATCATGAATTTAAATATATCTGTTAAATTGACTTAAGGGAATAAAGTTGCTACACTGGCAAACTTCACAAAATAAATTAGTGGAACACTCATGCAGAAGAAGTTTGAAGTCTCTAGATACATGGTCAAATTGAATAACACTCAAATTAATTTGTTTACTGTACTGAAATGTTTGCATGAGTCTTAATATGGGAAAACAAAAGTGACCAACAGGTTCATTACAATATTTGAGTTTATGATTAATGTTTATAATGAGAAGAATAATTTATATCATAGTAATTGCTTTTCATTTCCATTCCTCCTCCTTATAAAATATGCAAATATATTCTGTCTTGTTTAATGCTATATAATGAATCTATGAGAACCACAGCAGAATAGGAAAAGCTATCACCTTAATTCCTGGAGAATAGTGATGTCTAATAAACATTTAAGTATCATTAATCTTAGAATGCCTGGACATAAAAACAAATGGTTTTCTTACTTACCAAGTGCTTCTTTTATAAAAAAATATTAACATGACTTTCTTTATAATTGTGCATGTATAAGAAAAGAATGCAAGTGAGAGAGATGTATTGAAATATTCCATTTGCTTATTTTCTAGTGTTCTGACAAAAGCAATGGATAAAACTATGAAATAAAAATTAGGCAAATCATGGGCACACTCATGTGTTTGGGTTCCCTGCTTCTGCTTTCACATGATCTTCATGCCTGTCTCAGTTTTTCACAGTGTCCAGGGAGTAACAGTTGCTGGTATTGAAAGTACTTTTTATTGCCCATGGCACAGACAGAAATCCAGACAGGAGTGAACACCTCATAGGGTGTTGTATGGTTTCTCAAAATTATCCCTTCCTCCATCACCAACTGGACCTGAGACCTAATAGTGTTGTGAACTTCTTTCTCATGACAAATGCAAGGTGCCATATGTTCAGAGGCTCAAGTGATCACATTAGCATGCATAGAGCTGATTTTTCCTAATATATAATGTGCTAGAAGAGTTTCTATTTCCTTCATTGTAACAGTAATCCTTTAAGAAGAAAAACATGTCCTACATAGCATTTTTATGTATTCTAAAAGTCATAGTCACTGCAGTTTTTGGAATTGTAAAAATATAAATCTGTTTCATTTGCTTAAATGTGTTTTCCTGCACAGATCCTTAATCTACTCATAGTTACTAGCATCCTTTAAATAACATACTATTTTAGGCCATGAACTGCATGATAATACAGAAATGGGTTCTAAATAACATTGTATGAAGCTAAAAATAACTCATGCTTTTTTAAAGTGGAGGTGTTGATTTTGTAAATAAAACAAATCTGCCACTATAGAATCAAAACAGTTTAGGTACCACAGGCCATTTCACTGTTAACAACACAACATGACAACAGCAGAAAACCATCCGGAAACACTGTAGAATCTGACATCTGTACTAAACTGTCTCCTAAACATAGAAATGCTTCCAACTCAGTTATCAGGGAGGCAGCAGGTGAGCTCATCTTTAGCGTTCACACACATCCTAGGGCCTATGTGAAGTAAAGTTGTAACTAGAATCTGGCTGAAGAGAAACAAACAATTATCACAGCATTCACTAGAGAGCACAATGTTGAGGGAAATCAGAGCTACCTCTCCACTCACTTTTTGATCAGATTGCATAGACAGATTTACATACATGCTTAGTTTGTAATTTATACTTCAGACTGTAAAGACAAGAAAGAAGAATTAACTGATAAATATTAGAGGTATTTCCTTTTCAGAGAGATGCAATAAAAACAATAAAGATGTTCTCTATGCAGTCATCTAAAGACAACACAGTGCAAATGACTGGCATATTCTTGACTTTTGTGAAGAACTGCCTGATAACATTCTTATTTTTCAGCATTATATATCACTGTACTATTCATAGAATTCTGATACATTAAACCTTAGGTAAGTTAGGATGACCTTATTATAATATATATTGATAGCATATGTTTCAAGTTAGGTGGAAATGGGATTGATAAATTCTTAAAGAAATAAAGTATATACTAAATAAGATCCTTGACCATTAGATAACATGAGTCCATTAAAATGAAAAATAATATCATTTGAATAATGACAGTAGATATTTCATAATTTATAAACAAATCCATTAAATTAAAAACAATCAGTTAACCATTTCCACTGTTCAATTTCCCATGTGTGTTTATTTTCATAATTAATTTGATTCACTCATGTGTTCATACACTGTGACTTGTTGGCAATTAGAGCTACACATTTTGTTTGTGACAAAGTGTAAGTCTTGGGAAATAACTTTATTATCATGATATCAAAGACAATTTTGGAAGGAATGTCTTGGGAAAATACTCAGTGAGAGCAATAAAAGGCCAAGGATGCTGCAAGTTTTCTTGTGAATTTAGATAAAAATCAAAACATGTTGCAGAAAAAACATTTAATAGAGTACTTTTTTAAAACAAATATATACTAAATAGGCTTTGGTAGGTCAAGAACTGCAGATAATAGCCTTGAGATTTCTGTCTTAGATCAGTTATAGATTATGCATTGTTAGAAATTAATTCATTTTCACAACTTCCTATATGTATCCTTCAGCAAAGAGGATCTTAAGCTACCAAAATTTGTAAAATCTCTAAAATAGCCTTTGTGGAGGTGGAATTTGTAAATGAAAAATAATTATAAAAGGTTGGATTGCAATTTAATCATAATAAAAATATTTCATTCCTGATTACAATATGGGTCACTTCCTTTTGGGGGGGGGGCACACACAGAAGTTCATGCAAACATGACTGTGTTTATGTGTTTTAGTGTGAGCTTGTGTCAGAGGACACCTTCAGGTGTTGGTCCTCACCTTCCATATTTCTGAAAGCAGGTCCTCTCATTCTTCAGCACTGTGTTCTCCAGGCTAGCTATTCTGAGCTTTCCAGGAATGATCCTGCTTTTACTAGTTGTGCTGGAATGATCCTGTCTACCAGCTCTGGCCTATTTACTATCCAAACAGAAATTGTGTTCTGGCCATCTCCTCCTATAATATATACAAAGAAAGGATTTACAGTGCTGAGAGGTGCCATGCCTTAAAGATGGCGCTGGCTTCCGCCTTCCGCCTTCCCGACCACTCCCTGATGGCACATCTGGTGTGACCCTTATGGTGAAGAATTTCTGCAACTTCTTTATACATGTGAAACCACCAAACAGAAATTCTCAATATGTTTGGAGACAGTCTGAACTTCTTTAAAATATTTGTCAACATGTTGCCATCTCCTCCCAATGTTTTAAAACCCAATGCCAATATATAAACCTCTTTTCAAAGAAAGTCCAAAACCGGTCCCGCCACCGCACAGAACCCAAGATATCATTGGCTAGAAAAAACTGCAGGATTAGTTTCTTCAAAACAGCAAGATTGACCACAATTTCATGGGGCAGGCTGGGATAGCTTTTATACAATTCAAAAGACAGTCTCATTAACACTATCAACTGATACAAATTTGCTTCAGTGAAAATCCGTTTTCCCGTCAAAATAAATAATTGTCTTGTTAGCAACTTTAAAAGGGCAAAGCAGTTCAAACTTTGAAGAGTCAACAGAATTTCTAGTCATGCCAAAGCCTGCATATTCCACCGGGGTCCAGAGGGATCAAAAGTCAATGGTTTAAGGAAGGCTCTTCTTTCAATGGTGGGACTGACCGATAATTTGAACAATATTCCACGTAATGCATTCAAGAAAAGCAAGCTCTAGATCACGCCCAAGCCAAATCAGGACTTGTTTATCCAGGAGAGCACTTCCTGGCCATCGGAAGGAGGCAGAAGCCAGCGCCAATAGCACCTGCAGCTTACATGTGTTCACTTTAATTCAAAGCAGTTCATTTGAAGAGGATTGAAGTCATGCCATGGGCAGCTCAAGAATGGTTAGGGCTCTAATGGTGGGGTATAATGAAAGATATTCATATATTCAAGAAAAGTTTATTCTGGTTAAGGTGGAATAATAGCTTTACATGTGCCTATATAGAGATTGCGGACTGGCAATATCCTTAGGTAGAGATGAGTGGGCAGCTTCTAGAAGGTAAGGCTCAAGATGATTCTTTCTTCACAAAATGTTCTAGTTTACATTAAGTTGTGTTTTAGTTTGTTCTCAGTGGGTCCTAGGACACTGGAGGTACCTGGAGTCCATGAACAACGTTCGAATCTATTGAGTTGATAAGGATTGAAGCCAGATATTCAGGCATGCTAGGAAATTTCTATCCCTGAGCTATACACCAATCCTTCAATTGTTTTTATTTTTAAACAATACCTTACCAGAATTATTTCTTTGTTTATTTCTTTGTTTATACATATTAGAAACTAATGGCAGTATACCAGTCTCCATATATTGGCCTTTTCAATAATATTGCTCTTATGAGATATATTTCATGCTATGTGTATTTTGTATCCCTCTATATTCTTTTTTTGCAAAATTCTTCCTCCTAACTTTGGACTATTGTGAAATAATAAAATTCACAACTGAGATGTTTTGAAGACCTGTATGACCCCTTTGACATTTCCATTTCAAAGTTTAAAGCTTACTTCTTTGCACCTGAATGTGATAATAAATTTTAACAAAAATCAGTTGTATACCAACTTTGTTGACTTATTCATAATTTTAATGTGTAAACCAAGTAAGTTATTTTAATGGAGATAATGGGATGTTGTATAATAAAGAACTTCTCTGGCATTTGTCTCTGAATCCTGAAAAGGACTTCTAGTCATAGGATTTTTGTTGTTATTCATAAGCTTTGGGTCATGGATTTAATGCTAACGGGGATACTTGGTAAGCATGTACTTAAGGTTAGGATGTTACTGGTCACCAGAAAGACCAATCTGATAATTAAAATGTTGGGTTTGATACAGTCCAAGCATTGGAAAAGGGTCGTGGACATAGAGATTGATATTGATACAAAGAGGTAATTTAATCCTCTTGCTTATGTGATGAAATCCCAGTTAAAACTGCACACTGGGTTGGAGAGATGGCTTAGCATGGTTGGTTGCCTATGAAGCCTAAGGACTCACATTCTATTCTCCATATTCCATGTTAGCCAGACACACGAAGGAGAAGCAAGCGCAAGTTCGCACATGACCACTAGGTGGGGCAAGCATCTGGAGTTCAATTGCAGTGGCTGAGGCCCTGGTGTGCCAATTCACTCTCTCTACACCTCCCCCACTCTCTCTCTTTCTCTCTCTCTCTCGTGTGCACTTCCAGTCTCTCTAGATAAATGACAAGGGCCTGAAGAGATGGCATAGTGGTTAAGTGCTTGCCTGTGAAGCCTAAGGACCCTGGTTCCAGGCTTGATTCCCCAGGACTCACATAAGCCAGGTGCACAAGGTGGCACATGCATCTGTAGTTGGTTTGCAGTGACTGGAGGCCCTGGTGCACCTATTCTCTCTCTATCTATCTGCCTCTTTCCCTCTCTGTCTGTCACTCTCAAATAAATAAACAAAAAATAAAGATATAAATAAATAAATTAATTAATAATAATTTAAAAATCTGGACACCCAAATTTCAGGGCATGTTCTGGTTTGGTAGAAATTGGGAGGTAACATTCTGAAGAAGAACCTATGCATATTCCAAACATCCCATAAGGTTGAGGGAATGATAGAATTCCTATGATTGTGGAGAGAAGGAATGTTGCCCATTCAGAGCCAAATTACCTTGGGCTACCATTAGCTCTTTAGTAGCCATTCATTGTCCAGCTCTGTGTTTGACCTATCATCCTTGTGGCTACCAGGGGATCAGGTGAAACTTTTTTTGTAATGTGTTAATTGACCAACAGATTTCACCCACCAAAAGAAGTAGAATGTCATCAGATAGAGTCTGAAGCCTTTAGCAGAGATTTCCCTGCTTTGCTGTAGCCTGCCTACCTGATGTTTCCACAATTCATTTGAAAATGACCTTGCTTTATGAACTTATATTATGTGGCAAATATAAAAATATTAAGAACTTGTCAAATGTTGAAACATGTAATTTTGGATAAAATGAATCTGGCCCAAGGACCCAGGTTCAGTTCCCTGGGACCCATGTAAGCCAGATGCACAAGGTGGCACATGTGTCTGGAGTATGTTTGCAGTGGCTGGAGGCCTTGGTGTGTCCATTATCTCTCTTTCTCTCTCTCCCATAAATAAATATATGAAAAAAATTTTTAAATGATTAAAAAATTAATTGAGAATATAAGCCCCCTAAATATAGTCATTAGCGGAAGAATCATATATGCAAATTAATTGATCTTTGTTAAAATTAGAGACATCTGCTGTTGGAATGAAAATAGCAAGAGAATAAACAGCCAAGCCATAGACTTGTAGAAATACTTTCCTATGAGACAGATTAAAGTCTTGCAAATAGAATATAGATATAAATTGATATGAATATAGACATTAAATATATAGATATTTGAAAATTCAATACAAAAACCACCTGCAACTATCACAGATTGGGAATACAATGCAAAATCATAACCACTGGAAAAACTTGTTAGTGCTTTCTCATAAACTTAAACAAATGTTTACCATACAACTCAACAATCTGCCTCTTAGAAAAGCCAGTACACAGAGAAAGACATTCAATTGTTCAGAGTAGTTTTACTTATAATTATCAAAGCTGGAAATAACCCAAATATTACTCAAATGGTAAAAGAATAAACCATGCATCTCAAGAAATTAGTGCTGAAATATCAGTCAATAATTTCAAAAGAATAAGCAAGTGATTCACACACAAAATGAATGAAACACAAATGTATCACTTCAAGTGACAACCTCAGAAAAATCCATACTCTATCATTGCATTTCTATATTTTTTGTGAAATGGAAAAATGTAAATATACAACTATCTAACTATAGTTCTAGGTATGTGGTACTTATGAGGCAAATCAAAATAATAATGAAAATTGGTCTTCATCTTACTGATAATACCACCTTAGACTTGTATATTACTGTATGGCTTTCAAAAACATTTTGTTTTCTCATTTATTTCTCACAACTCTGAGAATTTGTATAAATACAAACTATCTGTCCTTTCCCAGATTCTATAGTCATCTATGAAGTTGCATCCATAACTAAATTTCTATTGCATATCTCAGTAGCAATTATTTATAGTGATATCAATAAAAGTGGAACTAATTACTATTCTCAATGTATCTTTTTCTTTCAAACATTCTTCATAAAAACAAGGAAATACTAGCTGGAGGGATGGCTTAGCAGTTAAGGCACTTCCCTGTGAAGCCTAAAGACCCATGTTCAATTTCCCAGGACCCAATTAAGCCAGATGCACAAGGTGGCACATGCATCCAGAATATATTTGCAGTGGCTAGAGGCCATGGCACCCCTCTCTCTCTCTCTCTCTCTCTCTCTCTCTCTCTCAAATAAATAAATAAATAAATAAATAAATAAATAAATATTTTTTAAAAATACAGGAATAATTCCTAGGCACTAAAAACAAAAATTGTCTTTTCACTTTGAATGAAATTATGGCATAAAAATAATCACCATATAAAACACCAAATTAGTAATGAAACCTCAGGCAAGTAATAAACCATGGGGAGTAATAAAGTTACCAAATCTAGGTAGGTTATAAAGAAAAAAATACATATATATGATTTTTAAGAACCATATTTTTAAAGTCTGTACATATGAGCTAACCTCTGACTGACCCATTCCCTTAAGCCATTTGCATTGAAATAAATTTTCCCAACACTGGCTTTTCAATAGCATATGGTTATTAGAATTTGTATCCACAGCAACCCAAATGTTTAAAACCATAGTGAAAGGAATAAGTCAAAGAAGAATAAAGACAGGTCTTTTTCATTATGAATACAATCAGTCTTGTTTTAAGTTAATGTCAGTATTGTTGCTTGTAAAAATTTAAATTTGTCTTTGATATTTTTTAAAAAAATATCTTTATATTTGGGATATAGTTCCGACATAAATTCTAGAGATATTTATATGCATTAGTCTTGCATTTTTCAAATAGATTTCACAAATGGATTTCTAGCAAGAGCTTGAAAGATGCATGAATATATCCATATGTATGAATACAAATAAAACTGACACGCAGTACATTTATGTTGAATGTGTTTACATCAATTTTTCCCCATCAGTGTCTATGGGATTTCCATGATGATGTTGTTTTAAAGATAATAGGAAGTAAACACACTCTGGTAATGCAAGTAAATCACCAGGCACGAAGATATCCAAACTTATCCACTGGCAACTGAGCATCACTTGGAGCTAAACGTTCCAACATCTGTGCCTACAAAGTTAATCATGAATTGGGCAAGAGCATCCTCCCCGTATGCTGCACAAGAGAAGCACTAATTAATCATTAAGTGGCCTTACATCACACAGGGCTGCAGCTTCTGTTTGCTGGAGTGCTGCAAAGCAGCCTCGGCAGTAACAGCAGCAGGAGCTCCAATCATAAAACATGATGGGGGAAGGGTGGATTCCTGACACCTATAGTTCTGCCCCTGGAACTGATGCTTCAATTGCTCAGTAAACAAGCGAACACCCACGCTCACTTTTCAGACTGATTGGCCAGGAGGGTTTCCTAATTCACACTAACAGGAGCTAAATTTTTCTCGATTAGAGAAGTGTGGGCTTGATGTTTTCCACTTTGTATCCTAGTGGAAGGTGATATTCTGGATGCATACTTTCTACCCACCTGGCTTCTATAATTGATGGCTCAGTCCATTAGATGCAGACGTACATTTGATCCTTTTACACAGTATCTACCCTCAGAAATATTTAACGAGGTTAGTCAGACAATCATGAAAATAATGCATTCACCTAACTACTCGATCACTCAAGAACTCACAAACCAAAACAAGGATTTGCCAACAGCCACTAATCAAAGAAAACAAGGGTTAAATATTGATGTGTACCCAAACGTACTAATGGCTTCTCATGCACCAAGCACTTTTCATGAACTATCTTCCTCACAACAACCTTACAACTGTGGTGCTTTCTTAATTTATTTTTTGTTGTTATTAATTAACCTAGGCATTATACCAAGAAAAGACTTTAAAAATATTTTGTTATTTATTTGTTTGAGAGAGAGAGAAAGAGAGAGAGAGAGAGAGAAAGAGAAAGAAAGAAAGAGGTAGACAGACACACACACACACACACACACAGAGAGAGAGAGATAGAGAGAGAGAGAGAAATGGACACACCAGTGTCTCCAGTCACTGCAAACGAACTCCAGATGTGTGCGCCACCTTGTGCATTTGGCTTATGTGGGTCCTGGGGAATCAAACCTGGGTTCTTTGGATTTGCAGGCAAGCTCCTTCATGGCTAAGCCATCCCTTTAACCCTAGAGAAGAGACTTTTATTGAGCTTACAGTTTAGGTGAGATCCTCTGGTACCAAGACATAATATGGCACAGGTATCATGGCAAAAGCATATGTGTAGGAGGAAGAAATAATACAAGAAGACAGAAAGCTAGAGAGTAATTGTGGGGCTAGGGTTGCTGTCCTTAAGCTGGTGGCTCTCAGAGGAATTAACAGATCCCCAAAATGCTATATTAATCTCTTCAAAAAGTGGTATCTCCAGTGACCTAATGACCTCACAGTAGGCCCTCATTTCGTGAATCCTCTGCCACTTCTCAAATCCATCACATCAGGAACCACAGAAGGCACTGGGGCTATTTTTATTTTCTCCGTGGGGAAAATTGGGTGCATAAAAATTTGTTGTTATCTATGCTGTAATCTCTATGTATATAAGATTATTACATGTAAACTTGGATTTTGAGTTTCATGGGTACATATTACTGTGGAAATCTTCATAAAAAAGATACGTATCTATGTGCAACTGATTGAACTATATCTGTGCAACAGGTAGGCACGTGTGCAAGAAATGGAGCTTGGATAGGGCTCTCCTGTCCAAGTGCTTTCATGATGCCGGCAACTTCTTGTAGACATGCATTATTCCACTTCTCCCTGAAGCTTGATGCTCCTGTTCAGTGGGTTAGAAGCACATGAATTCTGGTTTATTGTCCAACCACCATACCCATTATCCAGATCTTCCTATTTCACCTGGTTTCTCGCAACAGCCTTAGTCATCTTTTAAATAAGACATCCATTCTTTCATTCTTGGAAATTCTGGGATCAGCCATGATAACAAAAAGAAGACATACACTCTTTATATGTCCCAAATGATACATCTATGTAACCAGACAAAGATATCATAGATACTTTATGTTTCCATTTGTATCAAAATCCTAGATGGTCCAAATCCATCTCCAGTGAAATAATGAAGATGTGTGGTTTCCTAGAGAGAGTGATAGAAAGGGAAAGAAAAAGAAATTGTAGTTTGGTAGGAACTGTCTTCTGGGGAGAATATCTGCCTTCTCCATCTTGAGTCTAGTGACAGTTTTATACACCACCATAGTGTCCATTAGAATATGTGCAGTTTCTGATATTTAAATTGCACTTAAACTGTTTTTTTCTTTACATTTTAAAATATAATTCAGACTGGAGGGATGGCTTAGTGGTTAAGGTGTTTGCCTGCAAAGCCCAAGGACCCAGGTTCGATTCCTTAGGACCCACGTTAGCCAGCTGCACAAGGAGGCGCATGCATCTGCAGTTAATTTGCAGTGGCTGGAAGCCCTGGCATGCCCATTCTCTCTCTCTCTCTTCTTTCTCTCTCTCTCTATCTGTCAAATAAATAAATAAATAAATAAAAACTTAAAATATAATACAATGGCTTCATGGCTTTTCTTTTTACTTTGGCTCTATCATCCACATTAACCAGGATGGTTTTACATTTTCATTATTTGTCTCTGCTAATACATTTTGAATGTTTGCTTTGAAGTTTATTAAAATAAGTTTCTTTTCACAGAACTATACATAATTTCATAGTAATTTTACTCATTAACATGTATGATATCATATAAGTTCCAGAGCCCCAAATCTTAAACTGTCTCCCGGGTAAACTGCTATGCAGGTATTATGAAATAAAACATTAAGTTTAGGAAGTATTAGCAGTGCTCAATTTTGTAAAACAATACCACATTCATTTCCAAGTAGTCTTATTTCATTCTTTCCCAGTGTGTCTTCTTTCCTGGTTTAGTTCTGCTCAATTTCTTATCTTCCACTGTCTATTCAGGAGACAAGAGACAACTGTAATGAAAACATTACCCAAATGTACACTAATACTTCTTCATGGTTTTGTTAGTTAAAGTATGTCTTCAAAAGTATATATATTTATTTGCCTGTGTTTGGCATATCTTTAAATAGTTCAGACATGAATTAGGTAGTCAGTCTACAAAAGAAGATTAATTCTATTTGGTATTTTGAAAGGAGTGCTTTATTTTCAAGTACCTGCATAGCTTGATTACCTCTCAGAAACTGAATATATTTGTGTAACAAGATAAGCAAATGAAATGCTCCCTGAACCTTACAAAACCCTGAATATTCTTTGTGTCCCTACCCCAAGGTAACCATCGCCCTTTTAATACCATACACTGGTTTTGTCTGTTTTTGAAATTTTTAGCTCAGGGCAAAATATGATTAAGAGAATACCTGATACTCTCAAGGTATTTCTTTACACCAAGAAAGACAGATACAAAGGCAGAAAGCAAAAGAGAATACATCTGAGAGTTATGGCTAGGAAAGTACTAGGAGGTTGTTAGTAGCTTATAAAATGGACTGGAATTGTAAGTGTAACACATTTATTATATTTTTGAGAAAAATAATCCACCAGTTCCCCCATAAATGTTAACTAAAGTAATCCTATAAATGTCCATACTGTAGCCCTCCCACCTGAAAGAATGAGTGAGTTAGTAAAGCTACCCAATTCCCAATTAGTGAATTTCTCCTCAATGTTGATTTTAGACAAAGTGAAATAAGATTATGGATTGAAGAAACAGTGGACAGATGAGAAAAAGATTACATTTCCTAGGGGTTGGGGAGATGGCTCAATGGGTAAGAGCACTTGTTGTACAAGCACAAGGACCTGAGTTCCATCCCCAGTAAACTGGGCATGGCCATGTGGCCTGGTACACCCGGCCTGTGGGAGACAGTGATAGGAAAATTGCTGTTACTAACTGGTTAGCCAGTGTGACCACTCAGCAACTGAGCTCCAGTTCAGTGAGAGACAACCTTTCAAGGAAACAAGCAGATGGGTGATTCGAGAGACACCCTAAGTTATTCACTGAGCTCTAATCAGAATGGTGCCTCTTGCAATGTTGTTGAGAAAGCAGCGCACATTATCCTGAAATCCTGGGCACTGAACTGAGGATGTCAACTAGATCAACTTGTAGTTGAACAGATTGTGTTGGCCTAAAAAAAAAAAAAAAATCTAGAGGCTACTTTGCTGACAGAAAAATGAACTGGAGGTGGAGCTTAGTGAGAAGTACTTAACAAAATCACAACCTAACATTCCTGGTACGAGAACCCCTCTGATGGGTCTATACAACAAGAATTTGGCCAGTGGAAGAATAAAAGAGGTAGAAATCTCACTTACTAAGGGTGCCAGTCAGCTCTGTGACCCATATGGTGTAGTTATGGAATGGTGGTATATCTGTCAGCATGTATCTCCAAGGTAATCTATGAAATCCAACTCATCATTTCTTTTATTTTTTTTCTCTCCTCTCCTTTTCTTTTTCCCTTCCTTCCTTCCTTTTATTTCATTTCCCATACTAAGCATGACACTCTATCAACAGCTCTATTTATATTTAAGAAATATTTTTTTTTTTTTTTTTTTTTTTAACAAAGGCTTGTTGGGTTGCTAACTGGTCTTGAACTCACTTTACAACTCAGACAGCTCTGGACCTTGCAATCTTACTACCTAAGCCTATCAAAGTATCTAGTTTAACGGGATTAAACCAAGTCCCAGCTTTGTTTCTCTAGAAATATGTGGATATTATGTCACTTAAACACTTATGTGATCTTTTGAATCAGGTGGTCCCCGTAAACTCATATGTTTCAACGCTTGGTCCTCAGTTGGTGGCAACGTGGAGGGTAGAGCCTTGCTATAGGAGGTGTGTCACTGGGGCTCAGCTAAAGTCAGCTCCCTCTTGAGAGAGCCCTGATTCACTCTCTTGTGTCGGTTTTCCACCTGCTATGGAAAGTAGTGGTACCCAACCTCTGCTCATGCCATGTTTTCCCCTGCCATCATGAAGCTTCCCCTTAAGAATGTAAGGCAAGTTAAACCTTTTCTTGCTGTCGGCTACTTTGGGTTGGGTATTTGTTCAGCAATGTGAAGGTAACTGCAACCACTTAGCTAACTTTATATATGAGAGAGACAGAGAGAATTATTTTGAATCTTATTTCAATGAAATCCTATTGATAAATTATTTATAGCACAATTGTGCAATTTCTATATACTTATATATTATATTATAAATTTATATATACAAATATGCATATTTATTCCTATATACATACATATATATCATGACTTTGAAACATAGCAGTTTTTAAATATTTCTAAGAATGCATTTTTATTTATTTTATTTATTTGAGAGACAGAAAGAAAAGGAGATAGATGGAGAGAGAATGGGCATGCCAGAGTCTTCAGCCACTGAAAACGAACTCCAGACACATGTGCCACCTTGTGCATCTGCCTTATGTGGGTCCTGGGGAATCAAACCTGGGTCCTTTGGCTTTGCTGGCAAGTGCCTTAAATGCTAAGCCATCTCTCCAGTCCTAAAAATGCATTTTTAACAGTATTTTTTTACTATTTTAATTAATTAATTTATTTATTTACTTATTTATTTGACAGAGAAAAAGGGAGAGAGACACAGAGAGAGAATGGGAGTGCCAGGGCCTCCAGCCACTGCAAACAAATTCCAGATGCATGTGCCCCCTTGTGCATCTGGCTAATGTGGGTCCTGGGGAATCGAACCTGAGTCCTCTGGCTTTGCAGGCAAACACCTTAACCACTAAGCCATCCCTCCAGCCCCTAAAATATGTTAGTTGCAACCCAGTCCTCTCTCTCATCTTAGAGGTACCAGTGTGTTAGTTACTTTCTCATTGCTGGGACAAAATACCTGATCACAATCAGTTTACAGGAGGAAAGGTTCGTCATGCTTACAGTTTCAGGTCATGGTCCATCCTGGTGGGAAAGGAGCTGCAGTTCCCCGGTCAGGTGGGAGACACTGGAAGCACTGGTAAAATGACTATTACTCTTACTGAGTAATAGTTCAAGTTATTACTGTAAGAACTCCTGATTTTTCTTTTCCTTCAGATAAGCAAAGACACAAAGAAGAGGTCATTTGACTCCTTATTCAGTAGCTGCTACATTCTAGCTTGTTACCCTGGTTGCCTTATTTGGACAAAAAGGCTATCAAATCACCAGTCAGGCTATTCTGGGGCCAATATCAGCCACCTGAAAAACTTTCCAGTCCCTTGAGAAGATCGTGATAATCACAATTGATTATGCCAACCCTTAAAGCTACAACCTCATCTGGATATAGTTTGTACTAAACATTATGTTTTCACAGTCTGTGGTGAACTCTAAATGACCCTGCACTCTTTCCCAGGTAGGCGAGAAAGAGACACTTTTCATGGTAGCCTAGGAGAGGAAATGCTATGACTAGATCTGAGACAAGGCTGTGATTGATCCACAGCCCAAGCCTCAATGGTCATGATTTCTATAAAGAAGCAAGGCTGGGACTAGTGAGATGGCTCAGCAATTAACGAGCTTGCCTACAAGGCCTAAAAACCAGAATTCAATTCCCCAGGACCCACATAAACCATATGCACAAGGTGGCACATGTATCTGGAGTTTGTTTGCAGTGGCTTGGGGCCCTGGCATGTCCCGTCTTTCTTTCTCTATCTGTCCCCCCTCTCATAAATAAATAAGAACAAAATTTAAAAAGAAGCAATGCTGCTACTGCTCTAAAACAAATTGCAATGAGTGGTCTGAACATCCCTTTGTAGCTATACAGTTTCACTTAACATGTCTGGAATACCCGCCTATGTTGTGTTTTCTGATCTTGTACAAGAGACCCCGTAACAGAAAACAAATTTGAAGTTGTCTTTTCTCACATGCTTTTAGAAGTGCAGACTGAGCTGGAAACTGAAGGAAAGAAGTAGCAGAGACAACTCACCTTGTGCCAGAATTGGCAGAGGCAGCAGAGTCCAGGCAGCAGCAAGGCTGAGCTGTGAAAACAGCAAGGCAGCTGACTACATGACTGCTAAAGAAGAAACAGCTGAGCAGTCTGTGATTGGCTGGAGCAGAAAGAGGCAAGGAGGTGGAGGAGTACAATGGCAGGAGAGAGAGGAAAGCTGGGACTGAAGAAGGATGAAGGCCATAGGTAACCAGTGAACACAAACTACAGACCCTGGCCACCTGATGAGTTTAGAGGGCTGTCAAGTTCTCACAGTAAAGATCCTTAGATCATGGACCAAGAACTGGTCAGTGATTGTGGCTAAGGAATATGAAACCCTTAGACACAACCAAGAATTCTTATATTTTTCCATCCAAGTTTATGGACAAGAGCAAAAGAAAGTCAACTTCTGAGTAGTGTTGATGGTTCCTGAAGCCTGAATGAATAGTTTAACTCTCAAGGGGTCACTTGCTGCTGTTTTCTCCTACCTATTTCTACCACTGCTGCCAAGTAAAAGGAGACTAAGGCTTGAAGAGCTTCTTGACTATCCTTGATTTCAACCTGTGTATAGCAAAAGGACATTGCAGCCAGCTGATTGGTGATAAGATTCTGTCATATAATATGCTGCTTAAGCTATTTTTTTTCTTCTCAAATCAACATTGATTTTCCTAGTTCTAATTAACTACAAAGTTAGAAACATTCTAAAAGATCAGACTCTGGGTCTGTTCCCCTAAAACATCTGTGTAAGTTCCCTGCTTATTTCCTTTTGTCTGTCATTCTTAGCGCAGTGGAATGTGTTTCTTTCTGGGTACACTGAGAGACCACATGGGGTGATAAAGAGTGGTCACTCTAGTCACTTTCTCCAGATTGAATGCAGGTTTCATCTCTCCTGGGCACCAGCTGACAAGCTTAGCAGCATCTGTTATAAACAAAGACAAATATTAATACCAACATCACAATACTGTGAGGAAGGTGACTAATATCAATTCTCTAACAATGGAGCTCCTTATTTTGAGCTCAGATCCAGTCAATGTTGCTCACTTAGTTTCTCTCCCGTAACCCATATATGGCCTTATGCCTAGCCTCAGAAAAAAGTTCAGAGAGTAAAATAACTCACTGTATTTATTACTCTGAGCATAGACGTCCTTTAAAAACTCCACAATGATTTCTGATAAGCGTGGAGAGTCTTGCTCTTTACAATAACTGCTTCAGTAGCCTTTAATAACATATTATAAATCAGCTATTTCAAGATAATTTCCCTTGTTCATATTTGCAAGAATATCCCACTATTAAGACTGAAAAAATCAATTTAATACAACACCTATTGCCACTTGATGTAAATAGCTTTGTGACAATATTTGTTTGGAAAGCTATTGTGGAAGATGGAAGGCAACTGATCCTGGTGAGTAATGACAGATAATGATTCTCACCACCTGTTAAGAGACTGAAATGTCAAAGCCCTGTTTTGCTAAGCCACTTGGACCTAAGTATAGAATGGTCACCACCCTGTTGTCATGTATGCTCTTTTGCTCTGACCAGAAAATACTGAAAGCCAAGTGTTTCCCCCACCCAAATGAATATAAAGATGTCACTGTTTTTGATCATGGACTATACCACAGTATAAGGGGAAAAAGAAATTCAGAAGCCAGGCATGGTGGCGCACGCCTTTAATCCCAGCACTCGGGAGGCAGAGGTAGGAGGATCATCATGAGTTCAAGGACAGCCTGAATTCCAGGTCAGCTGGGGGTGGAGTGAGACCCTACCTCAAAAAAAAAAAAAAAAAAAAAAAAAAAAAAAAAAAAAAAAAAAAGAAAAGAAATTCAGGCTGGTATAAATTAAATAAGGATATTTCTATTACCCAGAATCTTATGAGACAACTACTATACCCTTTTTTTTTCAAATTTTGTTCTCTCCCCCCAAAAAAATTGTTACTACCCTCTATTTAAAATAAGATGATGAGCCGGGCGTGGTGGCGCACGCCTTTAATCCCAGCACTTGGGAGGCAGAGGTAGGAGGATTGCCGAGAGTTCGAGGCCACCCTGAGACTACATAGTTAATTCCAGGTCAGCCTGGACCAGAGTGAGACCCTACCTCAAAAAAAAAAAAAAAAATAATAATAATAAAATAAAATAAAATAAAATAAAATAAAATAAGATGATGAAAGGAAAAGAGAGTATAGAATCATCTGAATTCCACTGAAGATGTTAAACTGTGAAACTAGCCTGAAGAAAGAGAATTAGGGGGGTTAATTTAGATGCAAAGAGAAATAGCAAGCTTTTCTTGGCTTCAATTCATACAATACAAACCACCATTGGCATAGACAATGGAGAGTTGCCAAATTGAGGTTTCTCTTTAGTGTAGCAGTTAAGAATTCCTTGTCTTTACATTTTCAGATCTAAATGGGTTGCTCAGAGAGGGAGAGAATGAAGTCTATTCTGTGGTAACAATTTTGAACTTCACTAGAAGATATATTCAAAATAAAAGGATGCTTTTCTCATTTTTGCCAATGAATAGAAGGAAAAGTGTAATCACAAGAAAGTGGCCAAATGTATGGACAGAAGTATGGACACCCTGCTGAGATAATTATATTAGAATATTCACATCTTTAATGGAGAAAAATATTAATTCAAATGTTCCCTAAACACTAATGTGCATTATGATTACAGATTTTCACACACCTTCTCCAGTAAAACCTACAAGTTTTGGTAGATCATTCACAATCACACAAGGAAACAAGAGATATAACTAGATACCTTTTTCTTAATCAAGTATTGAGAAGTTGAAAGACGTAAGTTATAATTAGCCCAAGGCAAGACTTTGTCTTAAAAGGCTTCTGTGTCTTAGTTTCATCCTGATTCTAAAAATAAATAAATAAATAAAAAAAACTAAAATAGAGAGGGCTTGATATATATTGAAGTGGAATGTATTGTTCAATAAGATAACACCTTATTGTTTAAAATCAGAAGAATTAGAGGAAAAATTTTTCCATTCAAGCCAGAGCCATTAAATGCCAAAAAAATTTCCACTTTATGGTAGAACCTCACTCCATGTATGCATCCTTTCTATTAAATTGTAAGACAAAGGAATAGTCAAAAAGGTACTCAGATATCAGGTACAAAATATAAATAGATAATACTAACCCTGAGGCAGCATTTGTTATCCTTAATCATAGACAATGTAAATGAATGCAGTGCAAGTTCAGTGAATAATAATCAAAGATTGAGCAATCCTTCCCCCAAGGGAAAAAATTGGAATGCAAAGATATTTAATAAAATAAAATTTATAAGAAGTGCCTCACAAAAAATTAAGTAGAAATTGAGCTTAAATTTATTTCAAAAGTTTTGTGCTAACACTTTAAAATCCTGTTTTGATTAATGAAACTAAATTTTAAAGTTCAGATTTGCAGATTTGTTTCTGGTGCATTCAATAAATAATGATAATGCCCCAACTGGTCTACTATTCTGTAAGAAAATGTGGACCATATTGCTATTTAGTTTTTACTGTGATTGAAACTTTCATATATTTTTAAAGTATAATGAATATTGTGATTAAAAACAACTGAATTTAAATAACAGACAATATGTTTCCATTTTTATGAAAAAAATCATTTTTCAGATGCATTCTGAAGAAAATTACATTCCTGGTGATATAGTTCAGTGGTAGAATAATTGCCTAGCATACACAAATAATGGGTGTTATCACCAACCCTGCAAAATGGCCAATATATGGTTCTACCAAAATTTTAGCATGTTAAAAATGAAGACATTTTCTCAACCCATTCATAATAATGTGATAATACTCATAATTCTTTAATATTATTGAATCCAAATATCCATACTTATTTTTTCCCAAAACTAATCAAAATACTCCTGCAATTTGTTTTCTAATTTAGGATTAAATAAAATCATAAGCAGTGTTCACTGGTAAATGCCAGTTCTATATCTACAGTAAGACTTAGATTCTTTGAATATATTTCTAGGACTGGTAGATTAAGATCACATGGAAGTCCTGCTTTTAATTTTTTGAGGACTACCCATAGTGATTTCCATAGGGATATATACTCATTAATATTCACAGTAATAGTAGATGTGAGTTTATTTCCCCCACACTCATATTCCTCATCAACATTAGTTTTCTGTTTGTTTTCTTTTCTTTTCTTTTTTATTATTATTTGAGCTAGCCGCTGTAACTTGGATGATAAGGAATCACAATGTACTTTTATTCACTTTTCCACATAAAGCTATTGGATTTTTTCAACATTTTTCCTTAGGTTTATTAGATATTTGTACTTCATTTGATAAATGTTTATTTGTTAAGGCCTAATTATTCATAGGATTATTTTCTCTTTTGGTAGTTTTTTGTACTTCTTTTATATTCTGGATGTTAATCCCTTATCAGATGAGTAATGAAACAGATTTTTCCCATCCTGCAGATTGTCTCTTTTCTCTGATATTATTTGTGGTGCGGAATATTTGGAGTTTGATGCAACCATTTGTAAATTATGATTATGCCCTGAATATTGGAGTACTATTCAGAAAGCCCTTAACTGTGGCTCTATCTTGAAGTGTTTTCCCATGGCTTTCTTCAGTAGTTTCAATATGAGGTCTTACATTAAGTTTTCTGACAAATGCTGAGTTATTTTTGTTGAGAAATATGAATGTAGCTTTCAAATATCTTCATGTGAATATCCAGGTTTCCTAGCACCACTTACATAAGAAGCTTTCTTTTTCTAATGTATGTTTTTGGCACCTGTGTCATAAATGGAAAGATGTGTCAATTTATTTCTAGATTCTCTATGCTGTTCCATTGGGCTATGTGTCTATTTTCATTACTAAGGTTCTGTACTATAGTGCGAAGTGAGAAATTGTCATACCTCCAGTATTACTCATTATTGTGATATCTCCAGAATTACTCATTACTGTGATACCAACAGCGTTATTCATGTTCGTTAGAATTGCCTTGCCTAATTTGGGTCTTATGTGACAGCACATGAATTTTAGGTTATTGGTTTCCTATGAACACAGGTATTTAACTGAATTGCTCATGTCATGAAACAGATTAGCACTCCCAAATTGAGATAGTCCTTTCTGCCCCCTTTCAACCAATATTCTAACCCTCCTCACTTAATTTAACTATTATTCTTTCTTTTAAATTGTTTTTATTTATTACTCATTTACAAGCAGAGAGAGATAAAGAGAAGAGAGACAGGCAGAGATAATGAGCACTCTGCAAACCAACTCTAGATGCAGGTGCCACTTTGTGAATATGGCTTTTCGTGGGTACTGGGGACTAGAAACCAGGTTATTAGACATCCCAGACAAGAATCTTAACCACTGTGCAATATCGCCAACCCTAGTCTGTCTTTCTACATGTTGATAACTTGAGGCTTGTTTTTCAAAAAGTATCCTGGCTTTCCTCGATTCTTTGAATAAGAATATATAAATTAGAAATATTTCCCATTTCATACTATTCACACACAAAAACAAACACATGGAAGCTTTTGATCAAATTCAAAAGGAGTGCTACTTTTTGAAAAATGTTGAATATTACTCAATGACCATATATTCAAGTCAATTAAAAATAAAGGCATAAAGATTTTAGTAGACAGTATTATTTATTTTGATTATATTTATCCTTAGAAAATCATGCTTATGTTAATGGAGGTATTATTGATGTTACATTTTCTAGTTATGTTTTCCTAGTGTATAAGAATTCAATCTTGCATAATTACCTGAAATTTAGTAGCTTTTTCATATTCATGTCTTGATTGCAGTCACATATTTATTGATTCCTTTGAGTTTATAAATTATTTCCTATTAAATAAGGTTTTTAGTTCCTTCTCCAATTCTTAGAACATTTATCTTTTTGTCATTCTTCAAAGGATTCAGCATCAGAACAATCTTAAAGTACTATAGTGGCAGTATGCATCTAGAATTTATTCTAATTCTAATGAGTTTTTCAAAATACAGGATTAATTATATTATCTGTATGAATTCCAAAACTATTCATTAAATTAAATATGTATTCTTATTTTGCTAAATGATTTTATAGATGTTGAAATATTTTCTACAATTATTGAAGTGACTTAGTTTTCTCTTTTTTATCAAACTATATGTATGATGAATTACCACTTTTGATATTTTCAAATGTCAAAATAACTTATACACCAGAATGTCTACACTTTTTGTGGTCTTTTCTCTGTTATTCTCACCTCTTATTTCAATTTACTCATATTCCACTTAAGACTATTACTCTTATGTTCATGAGTAGATTGGCCTTTGTTACTTTTCCTTTGAATTTCATACTTTTTTTTGTTTGTAATCATGGATGCATCAAGTTTATGAACTAAGGTGGAAAGTGTTCTTTCTCCTTTCTATTTGTTGTTGTTGTTGTTGTTGTTGTTGTTGTTTTTTCGTTTCTCAT
The DNA here is from genome assembly GCA_036365145.1 of Orientallactaga sibirica. Classification (NCBI taxonomy): domain Eukaryota; kingdom Metazoa; phylum Chordata; class Mammalia; order Rodentia; family Dipodidae; genus Orientallactaga; species Orientallactaga sibirica. Next base: position 8,987,435 of record JAEOAD010000023.1, on the reverse strand, counting down.
GATAGGGTTTCACTCTAGGCCAGGCTGACCTGGAATTTTCACTCTGTACTCTCAGGCTGGCCTTGAACTCAAGGCAATCCTCTTCCCTCTGACTCCTGAATGTGCCACCACACCTAGTTTCTACTTTCTATTTTTATTTTATTTTATTTTTATTTTATTTGAAGCAGAGACAGACAGAGAGAAAGAGAGAGAGAGAGAGAGAGAGAGACAGAGAGAGACAGACAGAGAGAGAGGTGAGAATGGGCTTGCCAGGCCCTCTAGCCAATGCAAACGAATTCCAGAGGTATGCATCACTTTGTGTGTCTGGCTTTCCCTGAGTCTAAAACAGATCATTTGGGTTTAACAGCAGAGCCATCACCCCCTTTCTACTTTCTGAATAGCTTCTTGGAAGTTTGAAAATATTGATTCCCACTGAGTAAACATGCAGAAAATAATTTTCCTTTTTATTTATTAAATAGAAACTTTGAATTTACACATCATATGTTGCACCATCATTTTACTCCTCCCTGTCCCCATTTCACTGAGAGCCCTTTTCAGTGGGATTACTTGTATTCACAATGAGCTTGTGGGTTATAAATTGTGAGAGCAGCAGTCAGTCATTGTGGTGGTGGGGGTGAGAGGAATGCCTCTGGATATTCCTTCCTACACTATGGCTCTTATAATCTTTCTGCTCCCTCCTCCACAAAATGTCCTGACAACATACACTGGAGAAAAGACAGCATCTTCAACAAATGGTGCTGGACAATTTGTAAAACCACATATAGGATAATTAAACTAGACACATTCCTCTCACCATGCACAAAAACCAACTCCAAATGGATTAAAGACCTCAATATAAGACCTGAAACTTCCTGAAACTCTTAAACAACTGGAAGAAAAAATAGGGGAAACTCTCCATGAAATAGGAGTGGGGAAAGACTTCCTGAACAATATACCAGTAGCCCAAGAAATTAAACAATCACTTAACCGTTGGTATCTCATGAAGCTTTTGTACACACAAATATATCATAATCAGAACCAACAGACTATCTATATACTGGGAAGAAATCTTCACCAGCTACACCAATGACAGAGGCATAATGTCTACAAAGAACTCACAAACCTAAAGAATAATTTTAAAAATCCATTCAAAAATGGAGCAGAGATCTGGAGAGCTGCCTTAGTAGTTAAGTCAAAGCCAAAGGACCTAGGTTTAAATCCCCAGGAACAAGTATGACAGATGCACAAGGTGGCACATACATCTGGAGTTTGCTTGCAGTAGCTATAGGCCCTGGCTTGCCTATTCTCTCTATATATCTGACTCTCTCTCTCTCTCTCTCTCTCTCTCTTTTTCAAATAAATAAAGAATAATAAAAAATTATTTAAAAAATGGCAGAGAACTGGATAGGGCATTGTCAAAGTAGGAAACCCAAAAGGCTAATACTCACTTGAGAAAATGTTTAGCATTCTTAAGAACGAGGGAGAAAATCATTTTCTTATGTCTTTTGTGTCCAGTGTATCTGTGAAGCAGTCAGCTCTCAGCGTTACTGCTGACAGTCACGTAGTTTTTATTCTCTAGCTAGTATCCATGTCTTCTTCTTGACTTTGGTCTTTGTCATTAATTTGCAAATTAACTACAAGAGTGTCTGCATTCAATAGCCCTCCCAGAAAGCGAAGAATGTGAAGCACTTTTCCATGGGAGGATTTCATAGGAAATAGTAGACAATTACCTGAGAAATAGAAATCCACACTTCTCACAGGCCATTGGACTGAAATAAGCCAGGGTTGTGTCTAACAAGAGAAGATGAGTTTGGGGATATGATATCAGCATTTCAGAAGAACTGAAATGTAAGAAAATGACAATCATGGGAAGAGGTGAGCCATGTAGAACTTTTGGAGGAAGGACTTTCTATAATTGAAAATATCACCAATTCTAGCAATACATAAATCTGTGTGCTCTTTTAGAAACAGTAAGATGACAAGCGGGGACAGAAGCAAAGTAAGCAAGGAAAGAGCCTGTGTTAAAGTCAGAGATATTAACTGATTCTACAATATAATCTGATCACATTTGCTTTTTTATATGATCCATGGTAAGTGCCTCATATTTTTTTCTTACTATAATAGAAATTCAGTGTAGATTTTTAAGGATGTAGGTTTTCAAGAGCTCTCCTGCTGCTGTCATAAGAATGTGATTCAGAATTTAAAGCAGAGCCCTCAGATGGAAGCACTGCAAGGGTTCCTGGGAGGAGACTTATTCCGTGTTCCAGTCCAAGGTAGCTGGAGACACTGAGAGACAGGTTTAGAATTCTTTCACTCTGATCTTCCCCTCACACTCCATATGTTCTCTGTCAGTAAATCCGCCTTAAAAACGATCTTGAATCTTTCCAATTTTCACCACTTTAAACCCTGCTATCCTGCCCTATCCTGATGTTTCCTTTAGGGCCATGGTAGCCCTCCACAGCTCTCCCTGCACCCCTCCTCCACTTCACATGGAACAGAGACTAGAAGCAGCCTATCAAATTCAGTTACATTATGTCATTCTTCTTCTCCAAAGCCGCTCCTGGTTGACATTTCATTCAGAGCAAACTGCACAATGAGGACAGTGATTGACAAGACTCTCCACAAGCTGACTCCACTGACCTCCACGCTTCTGCTCTCTCTTCAGTTCTTGCTTCTCTCCAGGTCCTTCTTGCTTCCTTGCTACTCTTCTAACAGACCACCTACACTCCCAAGTTAGAGTTTGTGCTACCTTCTGCTTAGAATGTGTCTCTCACCAGTTCTGTTTCCCTGCTTTTTGCCTGTGTTTTCCACAGCATCACATTCTCACTGAGTCCTCTGTAAGCCATGCCATTGAATTTAGTGACCAGTGCAACCTCACCACTAGCCCTCATCCACACCCTGGCTGTATCAATCATATATATATATTATCAATATATATAGATTACTGTCTGAAATTCTCTATTTTATTTAGTTATAAATTTCTCTGACCTTCACATCTCCTCTATAAGTTTATAAGTTCTGGTGTCTTTGTTTTGTTCACTGGTGTTCTCATGCAGGTAGAATAGAGTCCTGGATATGGAAGATAGTCAATAAATGAAAGTAACTAATTTAATGAATGAATGAAAATGGGGAGCTGGGAAACCATGTGAGGTTATCTAATTTTATATTGGGAAATGGGCACTTCGATTACATGTAAAGAAAGGCCTGTAAGTGTAGAGAAAGAACCTATCAGATAACATGGGCCAAGGATCTTATCATTCTATATGTATTCATAAAACTTAAGAGACCAGGTTTTAGTGTCAAGATGAGAAATGTATTTGAAACTCCTGTCGTAGTGGAAAAAGAAAGCAGGGTAGGCAAGATTAACGTGTGTGGCAGAGATCCACACTGAAGTTGTGCTATAGATAATTCATGTTCTGGCTTTTCTGTTGTTATTGTTATTATTTTTCCCAAGATGCCCAGTTTAGTCTAGTGGGAGTTCAGATTCTTAGTAAGCACATGTCATATGAACTAAGAGCAATACTGAATGCAAAGAAAGTGAATAGAATCTTTCATTTCTTGGAATCCTAAGCATGTACTATTAATTGGTGGTTATGTTTCTGAAGTTGTGATGAAGGTGAGAAGCATTCCCACTTGAATAGAAAGCAATGATGATTAGACCAATTATTACTGCCTAGTGTTTTCAACATTATCATTAAAGATTGTCTTGAAAGATTTTATAAAAATGACTGGACCACACAGTATCTAAGAACAAAGAGGAAGGGCTCATAATAGGTATCATCACTGGTGAAACAGGCTTGTTTGGTAGCTGTAGTCTTTTCAGAATCAAGCCACCATCTATTATTTTTTATTATATTATGTCCATCCCCCCCTTGCCTCCCTCTTTTTATCAGTAATCTAGTCCAAGCACAAAAAAATTCATGAATTCTTACACTGAGTACAATGGGTTATCCATCCTGCAAGTACTCACTTGGGGACTCTACTTTTGAACAGAAAAAGCCTTAAGTTTGAAACCTTTACTATCTCTTTTTAAAAAACCTGCAAGACATTTCAGTCAACAAAAAGAAGTCTTTTCTTTCTACCTCATATTGTGATGAATCACAATGGGAAAAAAATGACAATGGTCCCTGGGACCAAGTTCACTACTTTATTTGAGATTTGGAAAATCAAAAGTCACTAAAGGCTTTGCCACGTAACAGTGTATAAAAGAGTCAGAACTTATTCTGAAACTGTTCATTCCTTAATATGAATCACTGTCTAATCAATGTAATCAATAGAAATATACCATTAAGAATCCTGTGTGGGGGCTGGAGAAATGGCTTAATGGTTAAGCACTTGCTTGTGAAGCCGAAGGACCCTGGTTTGAGGCTCAATTCCCCAGGAGCCACATAAGCCAGATGCTCAAGGTGGCACATGCATCTGGAGTTTGTTTGCAGTGGCTGGAGGGCCTGGTATACCCATTCTCTCTCTCTCTCTCTCTCTCTCTCTCTCTCTCTCTCTCTCTCTCTCTCTATGTCTGTTGCTCTCAAATAAATAAAAATAAAAAAAAATTAAAAAGTAAAAAGAATCATGTGTATGTGCATCTTCAGTGTCCTAAAATATGCCTATGCTAAAATTTCAGTGAATTCATCTGTCATCCACATATTAATATCAAGAATACTTCCTTACTGAGAATAATTTTTCTATCAAGGAAGAATTTTTACATAGTAGAATGGTCAGTCTCATGAAATGTTGACCAACCATGTGTTAGAATTTTCTTTCCATGTCAATTCACAAAATATTACCCAAGAGTTTAGTACTGTAGGTTAAATTGCTTTGTACACTTCCAATCCATGCATAAATTTGATTGCCATTGTGGTGAATTGGCGATGTGGAGGCTTTAAGTGGTAATTCCATTCTTAGATAGAAATGGTATGTTTCTCTTGGAAATGGGTTAATTCTTGTGGTAATGCATTAGTTTCAACTCTTTAGGTACTAGAGGACTTACCACCAAACTAGGTTGTTTACTTATGAACTACATTTATCCCTTCTGCATGTGACTGCTTGGTCCTGAATGTTTTCACTCTGGGTGAAGTCCAGACCACATATTATCCCCATGTTCCTGGATGTTCCAACCTCCAGAATCATTAGATCAATGAATTTTTATTCTTTCCAAATCATTGAGACTAAAGTATTCTCTAAAGATATAAAAATACTAGGTAAATATATATATATAAGGCATATTATCAGTCTTTAAAAGGCTTAATACTTGTAACAGTTTAATATAATTGCTTCTCTAAAAAGTTTGATGAGGATAGGAAATTTAGAACAATGGCCTTTAGTATTGCCTTAGCAGCACAGTGACCAAGAGTCCTATTTAAGCAATAACTAAGCAAAGAGCAGACTGTTTTATAAACAGATTTTTGATTGTACCTTGGTGTCAGCTTGATGACAGGAAGAGTGATAAAGCAAAGTGAATCCAAGACCCCAGGTCATAACTACTCCCAATTCTCACACATGAACATGGATGCCCTGCCTTTTCAACATGAACATGCCCTATCTGCAAATATAAACATAGACAGAAGTTAAGTCTTCCAGCCCTTGTAGACTCAGCCAGCACCTCGTGGTCCATGGACTTGCTCTTGAACCTCTACCCTTGTGGCAAAAATAATATACAAATTCCACTGTCTGGAGAGTATGCAGTGCCATCATTTCTCTAAAAATTCCACATTAACTTTAATAATCCTGAAAGTCTCAGTAATTTAACCTTTTAAATATTTTAATCTCTATTTGTATTAAAACATAATCATCTAACAAGAATAAAGACTGAAAACATGGGAATAGCCTGACTATATATTCACAACCTGCCTAATAAAAATGGAGTGGTTGGGCTGGAGAGATGGCTTAGCGGTCAAGTCACCTGCCCACTAAGCCTAAGAACACCAGTTCCAATCTCCAGGTCCACGTTTAGCTAGATGTAAAGTGATGCAAGGGCACAATGCTGCCCACAAGGGAGCACACACATCTGGAGTTCATTCACAGCGGCTGAGAGGCTGCTGGCATGCCCATTCTCTCTCTCTCTCTCTCTCTCTCTCTCTCTCTCTCTCTCTCTCTCTCTCCCTCTCCCTCTCTCTGTCTTAAAAAAAAAAAAAAAAATGGAGTGGTAGATGTTTTTGAGGTCATTTAAAGTATAAACCCATTGACAAGAAAAAGTCATGAAATCCACTTTCCTAAGATATATAAAAATGTAGGGCTCGAGAGATGGCTTAGTGTTTAATGCACTTGCCTGCATAGCCTAAGAACCCATCTTCAGTCTCTCTCCAGATCCTATGTAAGCCAGACACACAAAGTTGAAGCAAGCACCAGGTTGCACATGCCCACTACGTAACAAAAGAGTCTGGAGTTCTATTGAAGTGGCTGAAGCCCTGGAGTGCCAATTCTTTGTCTCTCAAATAAAAAAAAAGAAAAATTAAGTGTATATATGAATGCATATAATGTCTTCTCATGGACTTATTGTGGCTATAAGCTAAAAGAAATACAAGAAATCTATTACAATGTTATGTACCAGAAATAAGTAGTAACTGTCACTGTTCCATAAAGTTTAAGAGCCTGTTATTGCTAGATTTTGAAATTATTTTGTATCTGAGCTCTAGGACTGTCATCTACAATCTATGCAGCAGCCAGCCAGGAGGCCACATCCAAGTCTCAGCAGGAACTAACTTAGGGTGATCAGAACTTGGACAGGAAGGGCCAGCTTCCCTAATGTTTCCACAATTCTTAACCTTAAAATAGCCAAATCTATTCTGAAAGCGATCACATAGTATGCTCACTTGCAGCTTCTCGGTGCCAACAAGATGTAGCCATGTGCATCTCCTTTCCTGTTTCATTCTGTCACCATTAAGTGTCTGTACCTATGTCTGTCTTCATGTCTTTGCCAATCACAGGTGTTGTTGGGTGGTTCTCGTGAAAAAGCAAGGGATGAGTAAGAGGTCCTGGTGTTTTTTCAATTGGGAAAGTATTCTTCATTTATTTCCATGCGGTAATATCTTTAAGAAATAAAGGCCTTGAAAGTTTACAATTTAAAAGATACAATTTAAAAGAATAATTTTATTAAGCAAGTCCTGCCCTACTTCCATGGTCTGATACAATCAAAACTTTAAAAGGCGAAGTTTCCTAGCCATAATTTGAGGAAGGCATCTTGTTAAATGTTCTTGTTCTACTGTCTTCTCTGAATGTACCTTGGGATGAATTGGCTTCCACAGACTGAGGTCAGACCAATAAAAAAGAAAAGAAAGGAAAAGAAAAAGAATGAGAAAAAAAGAGCCCTTGAGAATCAAAAAGGATTTTTACCAGTACCTAAATTACAGAAAAGACAACAGGAATGAAAGTGACCAGGAATGCCTTTAAGCATGAGCAAGGGCCAGTAGGAAAAATACATCAGCTGTTGAGGAAATCAAGCTATCTATCCCTGATGGAGCAGACGTTGGTGAAATATTCAATCCATGGGGCCATACAAAGCAAAGGAGGAATCATTTTTAGATAAGAGGACAAAAACTAATGGATATTCTCAGCAAGCCTAAAAGCTGTGTTACCACAATCGTGCAGAGATAATGGTTTCTACCTCTACAATTCTTTTCGATGATTGTTTTGCCAATATACAGTGTAAAGGAAACAAAGACTTATAATTACTTGTCAGTGTTGACGAAGCATGACTGGCATCGAGAAGCAGAAGAGCCCAGGGAAGGTAGAAGCCACTTCCCACTACAGAGGATGCTGACAAGCTGTGCTCTGTGGACCCTGAAGGGATGAGAAAGGAAGGACATTTGAAGGTCAAGCCAGATGAGCTGTTTCCATCTCTCCAGGTAACAAAACACATTTCAAAGGCCACAGTCTGACTCATTGGGAAAAAAAAAAAAAAAACCTAAAAGGTACAAAATGATGCAAGCTATGATAGTGTATGTCAGGTGCGGTGACAAGGGCTTGAAAGATAGCTGGACTATACACTCATAAGCAAACCTGTCAGACATTAAATGTCTCACTGTTCTAGAGTAGCACTGCATGGTTCTGAAATCCATTTTCCTCGATGGTATAGAATGCAGGACTCAAACAGATTTGTGGAACTGACTTTCTCTCAGATCATTAAAAAATTAAATTATATAAAATGGATACATTTTACCTTCAAATAAAGTAGCATCAAAGACCTTATCCCAACACCTCACACACCTTTAAACATATATGGGATTCTTGCTATATGCCTAAAAGATATGCATCCAGTGGAGAACGTGAGAAATTCATTGCGTAGGTAAAGTAAAATTAGCCCGTGGTAGAGGTTAGACAGGATGTTATAATCATTTAGTGTATCTGCACAAAGTAACAAGAATAGCATTCTGCCCAACATGCTCTCACAACACAGATGAAGAGCTAGAACAAAATGGATGGCCAGGAATAGAAAATGCATAAAAATAGTAGTTGGATGTCCACATGTTTAAAGGATTTCCCTAAGGATTGCAAACCAAATTTATCTCTATCTCCTCCACTGGTAAACAGTACAAGAATGTAAGCAGCAGTTTTGAGCCAAAAGCTCTGTAGTTCACTCAGGAGGGTTTATCCAGGCAGGTGCTTATGTTGACAACAATACTTAAATGTCTTGACAATGAAAAATAATTAATGGCATTTAATTATGCTATGGGCCAAGCATGTCAGAAATTAGCATTGCCATTTTTAGCAGTGAAAATCATCTCACTGTTATTTTTCTCCTGGCTCAGCACTGACTTATTGAGGGAATAAGCATTGTAGAAAACCCTGCTTAAGTAAATAACTTTGATGCTATGTAAAGTCATTATATTGTTCCCGTGTATAAACATGCTTCCTGTTCAAACCATCATGATTCAGAGGAGGTGGAAGTCAGCTGCTGTAGACTTGTATGCTGACATGGAATTCACTGGTAAAGCATAAACAAGTTTGCATACTCTTGGAAGTTCTTGTCCTAGATGGACTAGAGAATTCTTGCTGCTAAAGCTTGAAATATGAAGACTTATCTTATTTGATGAATTCAAACAACCTCAAAGTATAGCCTAAACAATGGCATAATATATCTCATGCTCAAACTATACATCAACCAGGTCGTTAAACACAATTAAAATGCAGCTGTAGCCGGGCTTGGTGGCACACGCCTGTAACCCCAGTGCTCAGGAGGCAGAGGTAGGAGGATTGCTGTGAGTTTGAGGCTGCCCTTAGACTACAGAGTGAATTCCAGATCAGCCTGAACCTCATATGTATGTGCCCATTCTATAACAAGTTGATATCTTTATGAAACAAGGAGCCAAACACATAAACCATCTTCTGTTTACTTTTCCCCATTTTTCTTTTTATTATCATCCATTTTCTTCAATATTTATCTGTATTTGTTTGTTTATATACTTATTTACTTATTTTAAAGAACACACAGAGAGAGAATTGTCAGGGCTTGTAGCCACTGCAAACCAACTCCATATACATGTGCCACTTTGTACATCTGGCTTTAAGTGGGTATTTTGGAAATGAACTCAGATTTTCAGTTATGGACCTTAACTTCTGAGCCACATCTCCAGCCCTATTTATCAGTATTTGGTAAGCTGTTTCAAACCACATACAGAATCAAGATCTATAGTCCTTAACTTCAGCTGGAAATGTTTTTTGTAATTATTACGTAAAATACCCTCTTGTTCACAAACCCTTCTCTCACCTCTTCCCACCCAGGATTAAATTGAGGTCTTCATTGTACCTTTCATGGAATTTTGCTGTTGAGTTTAACAATGTCCTTTGGGCTAGTGCTTCAATCTCCTGTACAGCTCAACACTGTATGCCTTATGTTCTTAAAACCAACATGTTCATGCTACGTTGGACACCTTGGAATGACAAACAGAATAGAATCAGAATTTTGTGATTTCACTAAAAATACTGTCAAGTCACCATTTTGGTCATTCTACTTCCTCCGTTACACAGAGAGTAAATTTCAGCAAATATAGTTCTTCACTAGTCAATCATTGGGCACAGTACAAGCAGGAAATAGCTTGGTACTATGTGTATCCTGATTGAAATATCTCTTCTTTCAATTTCTCTTGGCAACACTACACTTACTTGGAGGGGAGCTCAGATTTCTACTTTAGCAATCCTGGAATTCCAAAGAAGAAATTTTAATTTCCTCTTCAGAAAGTACTCTGCCTATACAGTTACTACAATGTTGCTGAAACTTTAATTTATCCATGTGTGACTTTATTTATTTATTTATTTATTTTTCTGGTTTTCACTCTAGTCCAGGCTGACCTGGAATTCACTCTTCAGTCTCAGGGTGACCTTGAACTCACAGAGATCCTCCTACCTCTACCTCCCGAAAGCTGGGATTAAAGGCATGTGCTACCACACCTGGCTCCATGTGTGACTATTTAAAGAAAATGTTATCCATTATTTATGTTGTTTGGTCTTTATGATTGAATCCAACTTTTAAGAGCCAGTGCCCATAATGTTTACTGAATTGCTGAAGTGAGTGAGTACTTGAATCAATTTTTCAATGACTGCATACTTTGTAATCATCTTTTCATCAATTTTAAACAAGACTGAAAAAGTTTATGCCACTGGAATGGTCTGAATGTAAGGACAGAAAAACTGAAGCAGAAAATTGAATATTTATGAGGATCAAAAATAGAACTTTCAGGTCATCCTTCAATAAAGAATAACATCAAGGGCTCGAGAGAAGGCTTACGAGTTAAGGCGCTTGCCTGAGAAACCTAATGACCCATGTTCAACTTGCCAAATGCCACTTAAACCAGTCACACAAGGTAACGCAAGCATATAAACTCGCAGATGCGCACAAGGTGGTGCACTTGTCTGGAGTACAACACAGTAGCTGGAGGCCCTGGTGTGCCAATTCTCTCTCTCTCTTTTTCTGGCTCTTGTTCTTGCTCTCTGTAGCAGACAGCTTCAGGTTTGCTGAGATGAACTTCCAGACCAGGCACAGTTATGGAGGAAGGAATATTATTTATTGAAGCTTACAGATCGAGGGGAAGTTCCATAAAGGCAGGAGAAGCAACCAAGCAGAGAGAGAAAAGCCAACCAGCCACCACAGCACACAGAGCAAAAGTACTGCCAAAAAGTCACACAGCACACTTCAGGAACTCCTGTGGGGCACATTTGCATATCTTTACAATGGAATTTCAAACCCACACCTTAAGACTGGTCCCCAGTGACATTGCCTCTAGCAAGGTGATTGCAGATGCAAACTATAACTAATAAAACACTGAATGTATTGGGGGACATATATTCAAACTACCATACTTTCCCGTAAAAAAAAAAAAAAAGGATAGCATCATCATGCACAATGCACAAACATCTATTTAAGGGCCTCATTCTTACATGTAACTAGCCAATATTATATTCTCTGTCTCTAAAAGAGTTACTCCTTGTCTCCATTAAAAAACATGTATAGAAAGTGGTTCCCATTCAAAAAACTGGAAAAATTCTTAACTTGCTATTATAATGTGAAAATATTTCATAAGCACATTTACTTAAAACTCAGAGAGATTTAATGTAATTAGATGAAGGCAATGTTTCTAACTATGGGATTTGACTTGATTTTTAGTTCAGAGATGATTGTTCCCATATCAAATAGCGCTTTATGTTATTTGACTTCCTATCTCCTGTAATTCATTTATTATTGTTCCAAATGAGTTATAATTCATGAAGCCAGAAAAAAATTAAAATAAAGAACTATTATAAATATTCTATTAAGCATTTTTTTACTAGTCAGTGTTTTTTTATAAAGATATTTACTAAAGAATATTTATTCTCAGGCTGGAGAGATGGCTTAGTGGTTAACGTGCATGCCTGCGAAGCCTAAGGACCCCGGTTTGATTCTCCAGGTCCTACATAAGCCACATGCACATGATGGTACATGCATCTGGAGTTTATTTGCAGTGGCTAGAAGCTCTGGTGCACCCATTCTCACTGTCTCTCTCTCTCCCTCTCTCTGTCTCAAATAAATAAATAATAAAATCTTTTAAAAAGATCATTTATTTATTCTCCTCAAAAGGAGAAAACAAAATTAATTATCAAAATACATATGATTTCACAAATTCTTTTAGATATGCATGAAGAAATGGAATATAAAGAAAATTTGAGTGTCATATCAAAGGAAAACTTAGCAAAGGGAGTGTTTGCCACTTACTGTCTGGGGTATAGAAGGAGAAGGAAAAAATAAAAAATCAAAATGCAGTAATATCCAACAGTTTAAACTCAAACTGAGAACTTTCCTTCAGGATTCTGGTTGATCCCTATGGAGAGAGTGCATGTATGCTTTTCTATATCTGGAACACAAAATCTGACCAAGGTTGTTTGCTAAGCTTAACAAGAACTTGGCTTCAATTTTATTTGCTGAGAGTTTAAATTTGTCATTTCTCCTTTTATGATCCTTTATTTTTCTTCCTATTCCACATTCCTCTTTCTCCAATTTCAACATCATTATGTAAACATTAACAATATTAAATACTTTTGTAGTCCCTTAGAATATATTTTTTCACTAATAATGGGCATACTTAGTATGTAAACATCACATGTTGGTACCATCCTTTCCCTCATCCCTGTCCTGTTTTTGAAGGGGCCCTCCTCATTCCACTTATCCCTGTGGGGATTGTGGGTTATGTGTTGTGGGAGCAGCAGCCAGTTACTGGGGAGAGACAATGCTTCTTGGCATGATGTCCCAACTTGTGGTCCCAATCCCCTCTTCCACAAAATTCCCTGAGCCATGTTGAGTGTGATTTAAGTTGGACTTCAGTGATGGGCTCTTAGAAGCCTCTGGGTCTCTGTTTTGGTAGGTGTTTAGTGTCCTCAGTTTCTGTTTCCTTCACCCTGCGCTGATTATCAGGTTCACCATGGAAGCAGCACTCTTGCTCATCTCCCCAATTCCTCCATGCTTTCAACTGGGGCCTGGCTGAAGTTCAACAGGTAGTTTTTCTTCTCAGGTCTCCCTCCAGTCTGAAAAAGAGAAGCAGATTCTCCAACAGAGAGTGAAGTCAGCACAAGTTAAATGGGGTAAGCATTATTAATTTAGAGGTAATTTGATGGATGTAGTCCCTCCTTTAGCACAAGATTAGAGAGAGCTTGACACTGGAGAGCAAAATCATTGTCTGAATATTACTTTGACCAGTTTTGCAGTTCCGGATATGGGTTCCTTTCCACTAAATGGATCTCTTAGCCAATCAGAAAGCTATTGATCCTATACATAAGTGACCCAAAATACCATCTCAAAACTTCTAAAGGTGATTATTTCCTTCAGTAAAGTGGCAGAGTACAAAATTAACACACAAAAATCAGCAGCCTTTCTAGCCGGGTGTGGTGGCGCATGCCTTTAATCCCAGCACTGGGAGGCAGAGGTAGGAGGATCGCCGAGAGTTCGAGGCCACCCTGAGACTACATAGTTAATTCCAGGTCAGCCTGGACCAGAGTGAGACCCTACCTAGAAAAAACCAAAAAAAAAAAAAAAAAAAAAAAAAAAAAAGCAGCCTTTCTATATGCTAAGGAAAAATATACAGAGAAGGAAATTAACAAGGCTGTCCTATTTTCAATAGCAACCCCAAAATAAGTAAATACCTTGGAATAACATTAACCAAGGATGTGAAAGACCTATATAATGAAAACCTAAAACCACTCCAGAAAGAAATTGAGGGGACCTTGAGAAGATGGAAATACCTCCCATTCTCTTGGATAGGTAGAGTTAGCATTGTGAAAATGTCAGTTTTGCCGGGCGTGGTGGCACACACCTTTAATCCCAGCACCCGGGAGGCAGATGTAGGAGGACTGCCGTGAGTTCAAGACCACCCTGAGAATACATAGTGAATTCCTGGTCAGCCTGAGCTAGAGCGAGACCCTACCTGGGGGAAAAAAAAAAGAAAGAAAATGTCAGTTTTACCAAAAGCACTTGTGATGGTTAAGTTTGTGTCAACTTGATTTGTTTAGGAATCCACAAACATTCCTCATAAGTGTGTCTCTGAGGCTGCCTCTAGGAAGGATTAACTAAACAAAGAATCCTTCCCCCAGGGGTAAGCCCTTCCCCCAGAGTGGGTGGCCCAGAGTGGGCGGCCCCTCTTGGAGGAGGGGGCTGGTTGATAAAAAGAAGCTCTGGGAAGAAAGGCTCTCTCTCCCACCTGACTGCTGGTGCTGCTCGCTGCTTGCCACTGGGTGCTTGCTGCTTGGTGTTTTCCACTTGGTACTTGCTGCTTGGTGTTGCTGCTCTCCAGTGTGGACTGAAGAGCAGCGTCTCTCCAGGAAGCCTCCAGGCCTTCAGTGCCGGATTGGTACTGCTGAGGCCTCCAACCTCATGGACTGAGCAGCTACCAGGTTTCTTGACTCTCGGACCTACAACCTGCTATTGCTGGACTGTGTAAGCTAATCCAATAAATTCCCTTTTAATACAATTCATTCTATCCATTCTGTTCCTCTAGAGAACCCTGACTAATACAGCATTATACAGACTTAGTGCAATAGCAATAAAAATCCCATCATCATTCTTCACAAAGATAGAAAAAATATCTCAACATTCATATGGAATGGAAGCAGACCTCAGATATCCAAGCATATCCTCAGCAAAAAAAAAAAAAAAAAAAAAAAAAAAAAAACTCTGCAATATCACTATGCCTGAACTAAGGCAATATTACAAAGCCATAGTAACAAAAATAGCATGGTATTGGCATAAGAACAGAAATATAGACCAATGGGACAGAATTGAAGACCCAGACTTTAGGTCAAGTAGCTACAGCTACTTGATCTTTGACAAAGGCTCCAGTTATGTAGACTGGAGAAAGGACAGAACCTTCAACAAATGGTGCTGGACAAACTGGATAATCATATGCAGAAAAATTAAACTAGACCCACACAGCCCACCATATGCAAAAATCAAGTCCAAATGGATTAAAGACTTCACTATAAGACCCAAAATGCTTCAACTACTAGAAGAAAAAATAGAAGGAACTCACCACCCTATAGCAGTGCAGAAAGACTTCCTGAACAAAACACCAGTAGCCAGGAACTTAAACAATCACTCAACCAATGGGATCTCATGAAGCTAAAAAGCTTTTGTGAAGACAAATATACCATAAGCAAAGCCAATATATTATCTACAAAATGGGAGAAAAACTTTGCCAGCTATACTACTGACAGAGGCCTAATATCTAGAATCTACAAAGAACTCAAAAATCTAAACAATGAAAAGTCAAACAACCTGAGAATATTTTTAAAGAAATTTGACTTGCCTTGTTTTACAAACTTGTTCCTCATGATGAGTTAATGCAAGATTCTCTATTCACTAGAAGAGAGATTATTTGCAATATAAATCTAAAGATTCAAATTTATCTGCTCTTCACAACTCTGTAATATAGTTTGTAATTCTAATTAACATCATAGTGCTATTATCTTGGTATTGTCTCTAAAAGGACTTGAGAAATTGGATCCATAAACAATTTTGTGATTATAAGTAAGATTTATTCTTCACTGTCAATGTGGAAGGCACAATGCAAGGAAGACATCTTAATGACAAAATATTGATATGCTAATGATAATAAGAATCATAAACATGTTCAGTAACCTTAGAATTAAACACACCAACTGAAAAAAATGGGCTAAGAAAAGCTTGAGACATTTCCTCATAGATATGGAGAAATTTACCTATCCCCCAAAACTTTCATCTAAATATGTCTTAAAAACATTGAAGGGGGGGACACGATGAGATTTTATGAATTCATTCATTCTTAAGTCATCAGCCCTAGTTTTGGTCATCATGAAGATGATAGTTAGAACATCTGTACAATGTGTGGTGTCATGAAGCATAGATGTACTGAGAAATCTAAAAGAAAATACCTGAATAAATGTAAAAATCAATGCTACAAAACGTCATTCCTCTCAAACTACTGTATTGCCATAATATAATTCCAGTTATAATCTTAGTGATGAAAATGTGAAAAAGTATGTATTCATATGGAAGTCAATAGAAATAAAATTAAACATATTTTTTAGAGGTTCCTTTAGACATATAAGTATGGTGACATATGTAGAAACTCACAGAATAAAGTACTCATGGTGATTGTCACTAAATGGGAAGACCATTGGTTCATAAGTCCACTTAGCTGAATTTTTACTGTGAAGCTTAAATTAAATATAGATGGAATGGGTTATCAAACATGAAACACTGCACAAATATTAAAAATAAGAATTGTATAATACTCATAAACAATCTGACCTTTCAATATTATTAATTTTAGTCATCTTAATCATATAGAATACTGCATTGCTATTATTTTTTTTTCTTGTAATTTATGGAGCACTTGGAAAGTATCCTAGAACTTAGGGAATATTGCAATATGGTTCTCCTCAATTAGGCTTGCCTACTTCCCTACAGAGGTAAAGTCCCTCTAGGCAAAGGAACAGCTCCATCCCATACAGCATGTCTTTTGGGCCAAATCTATGGGCTTCCATTGACTCTTCTATTCTCAGTCCACTATGGAACATCTGATGTTCTTCCACCATAGAGCTATCTTTCCCATTTTTAGGAGACTTTTTTTTCACCTGCTTGACCAATCATGAGAAGCTTAAATAGCTGGTCTTAGTAGCCAGGGCTGGAAGCTACTTCCTGGGAGTGGGAAACAGGAGAATAGCAAGTTCAAGGCTTGTCTGAGGAAACCAGTGAGACTTTCTAAAAATAAAAAAAAAATAAAAAAATTAAAAACAGGCTAGACAGATAGCTCCATAGGAAGACACTCTGCAGTAAAGCATGTAAAAGAGGCTAGCTTCAGTCTCTAGCAGCGCAAATCATAGGTGACCTGCATGTTCCTCCTCTCATCCCCCTCTGTGAATGCAATTAGCTTTAAAAATATCCAATTATTTTTCATAAAGCTGTATGCCACAGTGTCCTCCTGTTCATAGTTTAAATTCATGGCATATTTTTTGGAAAATATTTGCATTTCTTAACTTTCATTTTTTATCCCATTCCCCTCCAGCTCTTATCCACATACCTCTCACCTGTGGCTTCCAAAGTCCCTAACACCAATGAGCCAGTTTCTCCTTGTTACATTAAACTCTGCTGTTGACATAAACTTCCCTGAACTCCTGTGATTATCACAGTGGGCTTCTGAGCTCATCCCAATGCCAGGTATTTCCAAATATCCTGTTTGGATTATAGAACCATGTGGTGAATTACATGCTCCCTACAGATACCCAAAAATGTGTCAGAGAATCCTAATATCAAAATTACTATCTCCACCCCAATCTGTTACCATGTGTATTTTTAAAAATGTTTCAGGTTGTTTATGTGCACAAACACACATAGAACAGGATGGATTTTAAGGGCATAGGCTATGAGACAAATATCAGTTATTCTTATTGAAAACATCCAAACCTTATGCAATCTAGTTACTATCTGCCTTCATGCTTTGCATAAAAAAAAAAAAAAAATTCAAATTTGTTTTGAGACTCAATTGGCTAAAATAAAGTTAAGGACAAAGTAAGTATTTCTTGAATAGTACTTATTATTCAATGTCTTATTCTGTCTCAGCTCTTAACTAATTAAATGAAATATTAATTTTATGTCATGCCTGAACAGCATGGCTTCTTTACTTCCATACCAATTTTAACTAAAGTCCCCAGTATGTAAGCTTATAAGAAAAAGTGTGCATCGAACTCTTAGCTCATCATTGCCCCTACTATAGTAGAAACTACCATCCCAAACCACCATATTTTCATCTTACCACTATCAAACCATAAGTGCTCATTCTATTTGGATTGGTTTTTATAGGAAATGGAATATTTATAGTCTCAATTGCATTATTAATCTAACTACAGGATTAAATTTCAAAACTGTACATGTTTTAAAAATATTTTGTTTAATTTATTTATTTGAGATAGAGAGAAAGAGAAAGGAAGGATAGGAGAGAGAGAATGGGGCATTCCAGAGCCTGCAGCCACTGCAAATGAACTCCACGTACATGTACCACCTTGTGCATCTGGCTTATGTGGGTCCTAGGGAATTGAACCTAGGTCCTTTGACTTAGCAGGCAAGTGCCTTAACTGCTAAGTCATCTTTCCAGCCCAAAACTGTATATGTTTTTAATTTGCTTGTGATATATCATTGTGACATTCTGTGTGTGTGTGTGTGTGTGTGTGTGTGTGTGTGTCTGTCTGTCTGTCTGTCTGTCTCTCTCTCTCTCTCTCACACACACACACAAACAATATGTGATATGTGGATCCTTAAAAAGAGTGATGCCCCGTAGATAGTATTAATATGTCATTTCCAGGCCAACTATTTAACAGGACAACAACTTCCAATTCTGTCTTCTTGTTGTAGCTTCTGAGAAAACTTCTGTTTCAAGATGATGCAATCTCAACCAGCCTGAACCTGAGTGATACTGAAGAACAGAATGCCTCCACACACCCTTGTGCAGCATGTAGAATTAGAAATAAACACAATTTTTGTTTTTGATGATTGGGAGGGAAGGCAGGGAAAGGGTGGGTGGGGAGACAAAAAACTGGATCCAAATGGAAATCCTATATCCTGAAGGATAACTAAAAGGTCTAACCTGCATCAGGTGCTTGGAGAGAACACCTGAATCACCCAGGGCCAGGAAAGGGTAGGATGAAGATTAACCAGTTGTTACAGACAGCTTCAGGTTCAAACTACCACATTCCGCCCCTGGCCCCCAATATATTTAACTCCTGGCCCCCAATAGATTTATAACTATCACACATTGTAAATTGTACTCAGTCCAATTTCAAAGGTTCTCACAGTCTTTATCAACTTAAGATAGTGAGTCCTGTAAAATCAAACAAGTTAAATACTTTCAACATGTAAAGGCACAGAGTAAACATTTTTAACTGGTAAAAGGCATAGCAAGGAGAAACTAAAACAATGCAAACCACCATCAACAGTCATCAAACTTCTGCAGTTCAAGTTCAATATAACCAGAGACTAACAGTCTCCAGGTTTTCCAATTCCGCCCCTCCAGCTGGGCAGAGTCGCCAGGGAAAACTTTCATCCTATGCCAACACTGCACTCCATGGTAGCCCTTTTGCACAGTCCTGGTATATCCAAAACATCTTCAGGTCTCCATGAAAACCACAGTCCATCTTCCAAAGGCTCTTCCAGCCTATTCCTGAGGGTCTTCATGCCCTGCCTCATGCCGCATCTCAGCAGCGGCTCCTGGAACCGTGTACAACTCATGACCACTCCATGCATTTTTCATATTTTCAAAACTAATACCAGGTGTGCAGGACACAGCCATATTCTAAATCCAGGGACAAAATAAACCATAGCCTTGAAAAGCAGGTTCCTTCTCCAGTCAACTCTTTCCAAAGAGTTTGCATTTCTAACAGTCTTTCCTCAGGCATCCTCTCCATTGTTTTAATGTAAATCAAGTCAGGCCACCTTCCTTCCACCTTCCTTAAGATTGCTAATGTGTCAACAATAGCAGTTTAACCAGTCTCAGTGCCTCTACTTTTAGCTTGCTTCAGGTTTTCCAACTCAAAATCTTAAAATCTCAGTCCGATATCTTTAGCCAAGCACATCAGTCCATTACAAATTTAACCTTGATCAAACTTTCTGGGCCTGGACAGCAGAACGTAGCCATGCCTTCTGCCAGTAGCCCAGTTCCAACAAAGTCCTCTGCAGTCTTCCCCTTCCCCTTAGAAAGCTCATAAGCCAAGCCTTGAAGTTCAATACAGTCTGCACTTAGCATTCTCAAACTCTCATCAGAATAGTCCATAAAACTTGGCTTACCACTCCAGAAGGCACCTTCAGTTGCAAGCACCAAGTCCATGCCCATTCCTCCGAAACAAAGGTTCCAAAAGACGAATATCCACACGGTCAGGTTCATCTCACCCCACACTCCTCGGTACCACTTTACTGTTGCAGACAGCTTCAGGTTCGCTGAGATGAACTTGCAGACCAGGCACAGTTATGGAGGAAGGGATATTATTTATTGAAGCTTACAGATCCAGGGGAAGTTCCATAAAGGCAGGAGAAACAGCCTGCTCTCAACAGGGCCAAGCAGAGAGAGAAAAAAACCAACCAGCCACCACAGCACACAGAGCAAAACCACAGCCAAAAGGTCACACAGCACACTTCAGGAACTCCTGCTAGGCACATTTGCATATCTTTACAATGGAATCTCAAACCCACACCATTACCACCTTAAGACTGGCCCCCAGTGACATTGCCTCTAGCAAGGTGATTGCAGATGCACACTATAAAGTAATAAAACATTGAATATATTGGGGGACATATATTCAAACTACCACACCAGTCTTCTCCTGTTTCTCTCTCTATCACTCCCTCTTCTCTCTTTCTCTTACATATTACCTATATTTTTTTGTTCCTTCTTTTCCCTTGGCACTGATCTGTAACTCCCAATATCAGCATGCGGTTAACATCCACAAGGAGCTGTTGATCAGTAAGACCTACAAGGTTTCCCAAAAGAAAACAGATTTCTGTCAGAGTACTTGATGACCCATCAAAGGTTATTGGTAAAACCCTACTGCTGAAGACACCATAAGCTGTTTGGATGGAACATGGAGAGACCTGGCTGGAAGAGAGTCAGTCCCCAGACAGTTAGCCTGTCTAGTGCCAGAAGGCTCTAAATAAGTGACTGGGGGAAAACAACCAACATCTGTGTAAGCAACTCATGGTCTAAGCTACTCAGTAGCAAACAACCTGACATGATGCTCACACAAGTGCAGTAGTGGCACACAGACATGGTGTGTTAGCAACTGCTCTAGATTTGGCTAATGGATCCATTCAGTGGAATGGAACCCATACCTGGAAGTGGGAAACAAGTCAGAACCATATCCAAAAATGAGCCTGCTCCCCAATATCAAGCTCCCTCCAACAGTGGGATACAAGAGAGCCTACACACATTAAATTTTCTCTAAAATAATAATGGTTATCCATGTATCTTGCACTGACCTCATTCTCCATTGGAGAATCTGCTTCTCTCTTTCAGATGACTCAGATCCTGAGCAGAGAATCAGCCCATCACACCACATCAGGGCACCAGCTGAAGCCACTGAGTTATAGGGGAAATGAGCAAGAGTGCTGCTTTATCAGTGAACCTGGTACCAGCACAAGGGCAAAGGAGATAGACACAAAGAACACTCAACTCCTACCAAATCAGAGACACCGAGACTCACAAAACCTTGTCACTAAAATAGACCTAAAATGAACCCAACATGGCTCAGGGAAACTCACAGAAGAGGGGGCAGGAAGATTGTTAGAGCCATGAGTTGGGTTATTATACACAGAGTCACTGCCTCTCCCACATAACTGATGGTTACCCCCATAAGGCAAGACCCACATTACCCATGGGGGGAGGACAGGGAGAAGGCTAATGATGGTACCATCATGGTTGTATATATAGTATATACATAACTAATAAAAATATTTTAAAAAAAGAAGTGAGTGTGATTTGTTACCTTAATGTAGCATAGCCTATCTCAATGAGCAAAATAATTAATGCAAATCTAACCTTTGAATTTTTCTAGAAAAGGTGTCTTAGAATCATTTGCATCCTCTTCTAGGCTTAGGTAAAGGGAAATAAGATATTTTAACTCAGAAGAGAAAATACAATACAGTGGATGTTACTTAAAGAATCCTATAGTTTTCCTGGGGAGAACACTAAGTAAAGGTCAAGGTTCTATTGCAAGAGTAGACAAAGATGTTAGCTTTTCTTTTTGTCTTTTTTTTTTTTTTTTTTTTTTTCTTTTGTAATTGTACTATGTGGGTGAGAAATGACATCAGTGTGAAGATATTGGTCTTCTAAGTGACCAATGCAGTCATTTCACTTAAGAAAAAGGAGTGAGCATGCAGAATGAAAATTGTTGACAGGAAGAATGTTCGCAGAGGACATGTCAAAAAAAAAAAAAAATCAAAGAGACAAAGGAGGAAAGAAGTATCCTCTATGCTTACAGGAATAAACCTTACACATTCTTTTCTAGCTTTGAACTATTTAATCTCAGTATTTTATTGTTATCAAGGACAGAAGTCTTGATTATTTTCCTCTGGTAAGTTTGATAGTGTGTTTTCTGACATAAAAAAAAAAAAAGACTTTTTTTCCCCCTTTTATTTGAATCTACCCTCTTAGGAATTGTCTTTGTATTTAGCTATTTGAAGCATTTGGAGGCAGAGTGAGTTCCAAAACTTTACCAATTGCTGTACCATCCCTCTGTTCTCCTCCTGGCAGTTCTGTAGAGAAGGTGGTTGCATGCGTAGGGAATCAACCTCTACTCATCTTTTGAAGGGAATTTGCTACTGTTTCATTAGAAATATATTATTTTCCAGTTGCATGGATACTATAATAGTAAGCCCAGCTGGGTCATGTATTGGATGGAATAGGAACCTCTAAGTCTCTCTATGGCTTCAGGATGCTGAAAATAGGGAAAGTAGCTCGGCAGGAGTTCCATAGAGGCAGGTGAGGCAGGGAATTTTTCTCCTGTCTGCCACAGCAATTCCCACTTTCTCTTCCATAACACAGCCCTAATGCTGTGCAGAATTTTACAGTGTCTCTCCCCTTAATCAATCAGGGAAAATTGGTTGACTTGTTGCAAAAGATAAATTGTATTCATGTATGGATGTTGAGAGAAAATTGGATCATTTTCTAAATTTCATTTTTCCTTTAATAGCCTTAGGTTAAAAATGAAAATTTAAAATACAGCTTTGGTTTGACCTTTCCTTTCTTAGTTCAGGTGGCCATTGTAAATGGTTTTAAATAAAATATGATCATAGGAATTGAAGGTTTTTTTTTTTTTTTTTTTTTAATGTCAACTTGTCTATCTGAATATATTTGCTATCTTAAAAGACAGTGCTGTTTTCATTTGGGGCCCATTCATGGCAAACAGGATCCATTATTTCAAAATCCCATTGTGTTGTTGGAAATATAAAACATCAGCTGGTTTCATATAATGTTAGATATATCCCTTGATTTTTTTAGGGACGAGACTGGCTGATGAGGATATACTTGCTTTCTTGGGAAACAAGAGCACAAAGGAAATTTGATGAAAACATAAAACATAACCATGTCTACTTCTTGATTTCCCCTTTCCCAGGAATAACTCTCACCACATAGCAGCATTTCCTTGTGTTTTCTTACCTGTAAGAAAGTTAAGATTCAACTCTGAAGGAACAGCTGAACCAAAGTGACATAAAAATCCACTCCATATTAAAGGAGCTTGGACTGAGATTGGTGCTGGAAAACATTGACTTTAAGATATTTGTTTTGTAACTATTGGCTAGAAATATTTATTCAGTGTCCTCAAGAGCATGAAGCTGTGGTAAATTAAACACTGTCTGTGAAAGAAGTAGGGAACAATATATTTGGTATGGTTTTCTGAAGAATTTCCTTGAAAAGAGGAACATCTTATAATTTTGCTTTTAACTAGAATAATGTCATACTGACTTGAGGAAAATATTAACTGTTTGGATGCATATGTTTATATTCTATTTATAACCTGTGCATCAGTCCCAGTGTTAAACACAAAGAACCAGATAATAGATGGCCTCTGCCCCCAGGAATCTTAACTATCAACAGCATCCACCACTCTAGGAATAAAGAATTATTATTTTGGGTTCATGAGCCTATTATTCACATGGAAATGATATGAATCTTGACATAAGTTTTATGAATCTTGACATATATTTTATTTTTAACAATAGAATAGGCCAAGCATTCTAAGCTTATCTTTATTGCTAAATAAGAGCCTGATATAGAAATAAAGGAGAACTGTGATTTTATAGTCTGTCTACATTCTTCCCGTGACTACAAGAGTGCCCTGTATGAGTATTTATCATCAATTCCCAAATAGGGTTATAGAACATTGCTTTTTAGTTCATGCAATATTCTAAGTCACATACAAAAAATATATTGCAAACCAACTTTAAATACTTAAATTAAATATTTAATATTTAAATTTTCTCTCCCCATCTATATTTGTCTGACATACAGTTTTCGCTCTAATTGAATTCTACTCCATTTCAGTTCAGATATTATTTAATGATGTGCGAAAGTATATGTAATTAAAGAATATAGATATTTTTAAAATAAAACTAATATATTTTTGTCATGGTCTTGTTACATCTAAAGAATGATTTCCTTGTAAATTTGCACAGTTTAGGAAAAGTGCTTTTGATATTTTCTTTTCTCTTATAATGGTAAAATATAAGTGTTTATTTCAGTTTTATTTCCATTGTATTTTCATGTTTCATGTTTGTATTGTACCTGATACACATTCATAACATTGTTCAATAGGAGTGAATCTATAGTAGACAGCTATTCTGAGAAATAGTGCAGTTAATCTGTTCAGGAAAGGTCATGGTTTATTTGCTTGTTCTATAAATCAAGCACACATTTCTTCTAAGTGGCTTCAAGATGTACAAGGTCTCAATTTCACCAAGCAAAGTATCTATTTTTGAATGAAAATATTTAAGAGCTGTAATGGGACAAGGGACACTCAGCCCAGATGCTATATATATGCAGCTCTTAGTAACTTGATGGGCAAAAATCAGCCTGTGCAAATGAAATCCAAATGACTGGAAACAGACTGCACACAGTCATTGATTGATTTAGTTGGGAGGGCCCAGTAACAAGCTGACATTGATTTATCTTTTAATCTAACAGAATAACAACAAATCTTAAAGCAATCAGTTTTAATGGTCTTAATAACTCCAATCAAATTATTCACCTTCCATATTAATATAGGAGGTTGGCTTCATATTTATTCATCTGATTTGTCAAATAAATATCACTCTTTGCCAAAGTGAACCCTAGCCCTTCAGTTTTAATAGATCCAGTTAGCATTTCATTTCTAATTGCCCTCTCCTCATAATTTAGGGTGACCACAGGTCCCAGTTTTCCAGACAAGAGTCCTAGGCATGCTTTTCTCAATGACATAATTTCTAAGAGCACAGTCCATTTTCTGACGTGTCTTGGTTTAAAATATAAGGCCTATGGCCAGAATGCTTACAAGTTTGCTCTTATTGTTATTTTCCATTAGAATTATTAAAAGCTCAAAATCTTCTGTAAGATCACTGGGAACAAAATTATTTGAAAAAAATAAATGAAAATATAACTTAAGAAATATACTTGATATCTCCTCACACACACACAGAGAGAGAGAGAGAGAGAGAGAGAGAGAGAGGGGGGGGGGGACTTCTCAGCTCATTAGCTGTCTGAGCCTCTAAAATTTGCAGCCTCATGCGATAACACTTGGTTGGCAGGCTTCTCTATGCGCTTTTCAATGACTCTATCTGAAGGACAAGTCACAATAGCCGAACCTAAGATGACCCTTATGAGTGATTTTCAAAACAGAAAACTCCTTGTCTTTTCTGTGACCTGAACCTTCCATGCACAAACTTGAAATGTCCACCATAGTGTTGGTGATAACATCTGTGCTTCGTGTTTTCACACCATCCTTACTTTCCATTATTTTTGGTTCCATAAATGAAGGGGTTATATCACCGGTAAAAATGGTGAGCACAAAAGAACCTTACAGACCTGTCACAATGAGTTTGTCATCATTAAAGTGATGTCTCTACAAAGAGATTTGCTACAGCCAACCCCCTGGGGCTCTCCATGAGGGCTCATGGGTGAGGAAAGGAGGAACTAACAGGAGGGTATGTTCCATGGATACCAGACAAAGTTGATACTGGCAAAGAGAAATCAATGACTGCAGCAATACAGCTTCAGCTGAGTTTCTCACCCAATAGATTTCTCATTTAGCTAGATGGTAAATTTGATCCGGAGCTGCATTTGCTTGCTTTATTTAGATTGGGATTAAAATGAAAGCCCTGGACAGGCCACATAGGATAAAGAGGCCGTGAGATGCCTTCAAAGGAAGGAGCATTTCCTCGTGGATATAAATAGATGGTTTGTTTAGATCTGTGTAAAAGGTCGTCAGTCAACTTTTCCTCTCTCGTTTCCTTTCCTCCCTCTGTCTCTCTCAAGTACAGGGATCTATGTGAGAAAAAGATAATGAATCAAACAGCAAACCATTCCTAACTCTAACAGTAAAACACAGATTTTGACCTCAGGTTTTAGAGGCTTGAAGATGCAAACACCTCTTTCTTTTAGCCCTTCTTCATCCTCTATGGCAAAGTATGGTTGGGCTTCACAGCGTGCAGGTCTTTGGGGGTTAACTCCCTCAACTGTGGGATTATCAGTGCACTAGGCATTTCATACCTGGGGGACACTGCCCAAAAGTACCACTTCCCACCCTGTGTCTCTTATTCTTCAAGTTCCATATGGTCAGATAAATTTAAATTATTTACTTAAGAATGCACTTAAGTAATTGCAAACTTGATGAAATGATGAATTCAAGGAGTTTCAAAGAAGTTTCTTGCAACTGCATGAATTGGAACAAGGGAAATGAAAATCTTGGTCTCTAAAAAAAGTCAAAACCAGGTGAGTCTGTTAAGTTGAAGTGTGCTGTACCTCTATTGAAGTTTTAATAAAGGTTCTAACAAATCGCTAATTGCTGATAGTCATCTGGTTTACAAAGCCAATTTTGAGGTGCTAATAGGCCCTAATGAGAAAATCAGTCCTCAGTTAAATAAACAAATCATTTGTTTGAGGTAGAAAAGTCAATGTGGGCACAGATTGCCAAAATGCTAATGTTCAGTAGCCTAAATATTGCTCAAATGAATGCTAGGAACATTGTCAGAACACTATGGCAGGAAGAATGGCCAGCCACAAAACAGGAAAAGCTATAGCGGTCTGCATTGAGTTTTGTTTACCTGGCAAGAGACCCATAAGGTTATAAGAAAATAATGCAGAGACCCCTAGCAAAGCATTCCACTAACATTTGATTTTTAAAGCTCCTTGCTTGTATGACTGATGTCCTAAACAGTGTTTAACATACAACAGGTATTTACTGAATATCAATTCTGGGGTTTTTGTGCCCATGGGGGAAAGAAATAATCCTGACTGATGATTAAACCTCATCCAAGGAGACATGAGGGAGAATGAGAGAGTACTCATTGTGGAAGTGACATCCTCCTTAGTAAGGCTTAAGCTGAGGAAGAGATGTCCAGACAGTAAAAGTGCTTTCACAGCAGGACGAGAGGACAATGCACCAGAAGTAATATAAACCATGGTGCATTTTGAAGCTACGACAAGTTTGTCACATATTGAAATAAGAGTTCCATGGACTAGCTCAGATTGTGGAATGTGACATAAGGTAGGCCCTTGATGAAAATTGATAGAATGAAATTGTGAATATATTCATATGCATGCGTGTGTTTTATATACAGACTTTTTGAAAAGATCATCATTAGGGCTGAAGAGATGGCTTAGCAGTTAAAGTGCTTACCTGTGAAGCCAAAGGACCCAGGTTCGATTCCCCAGGACCCACATACGCCAGAAGCACAATGCGGTGCATGCATCTAGAGTTCATTTCCAGTGGCTAGAGACCCTAGAGACCCATTCTCTCTGTCTCCTCCCCCACCTCTCCCTCTACTTGCAAATAAATAAATAAATAAATAAATAAATAAATAATCATCATTATATTTTCTATTGGCCAGTGACATTCTCAAATGTTTATACCTCCACAAACAGCATAAAATCTGTTAAAACACACAGATGTCCTAAACGTGGGCAATGTACAGCGATTAGGCTTATCAGATATTAATCAGCACATGTCCTCACCTGTGCATGCCACAACAATGAAAATTGCCTGAACTCTCCCTCCCACATACGAACCATGACCAGGTCACATACTTGGCAGCACAAAACCATCTCAATTCTACCTCCATGAACAGCACCAACTCCATTGGTCTAATGTGATTGCCCATCTAACATTTCAGTTTGAAAATTATGTTTAATATTGTCCAACCAGACTGATTCCTGGGAAGTGCCAACCTGGGTAAGTTATCCACTGCCTGAAATGCTTAAAGGCCACAGGAGGCCATTCACCCTCCATGGTTCAATGCCCTAGAACCAAACTGATACTTCATTGAAACCCAGACTCCCTTGGCCTAAAACATACCACTGAATGTATATATGTGTCTCTGCAGCTATATATACATACATATATATATATATATATCACACACATATATAGTATACACATGTAGGTGTGAATGTATATATGTATATATGGGCACATGTTGGCAACAGCACACATGTGGAATTCAGAGGACAACTTCAGGGTTTTGAGCCTCTCCTTCCACCATGTTTGAAACAGGATACCTCTTTTTCTTTTCTTTCTATCACTGGAAAGACTAGTTTAGCTGGCCCACAAACTTCAGAATCCTTCTGGCTCCACTTATCGTTGCTATAGATGCACCAAGATTTCAAATCCTTGTGATCCTTTGTGCCAGACTGACTTGGGTGCTAGGGGTCAAACTTAAGTCAGCAGGCATGCAGAGCAAGCAATTTTAATTCAGAGCCATTTCCCTAGCCTGCCATATAAATTGTGAGATAATTTTAAAATATAAAGGGGACTGGAGAGATGGCTTAGTGCTTAAGGCATTTGCATGTAAAGACTCAGGTTCAATTCACCAGTACCCACGTAAGCCAGATGCACAAAGTAACACATGCTTCTGGAATTAATTTGCTGGAATTAGTGGCTGGTGGCCCTGGCATGCCCATTTTCTGTCTATTGTTCTCCTATGTATCACTCTTTCTCTCTGCTTACAAATAAATAAATATTTTTAAAATTTTTTCAAAATGTAAAGAAAACCAAAGAAAAGGGAAAGTTATAATACAAATGGAATTCAGACCATTTATATGGTGTATTACATTTATGGATTTGCGTATGTTGAACCATCCCTGCATCTCTGGGATAAAGCCTACTTGGTCAGGGTGAATAATCTTTCTGATATATTCTTGTATTCTGTTTGCCAGTATTTTGTTGAGAATTTTTGCATCTATGTTCATGAGGGAGATTGGTCTATAGTTTTCTTTTTTTGATCTGTCTTTGTCCGGTTTGGGTATCAGGGTGATGCTGGCTTCATAGAAGGATTTTGGTAGAATTCCTTCCTCTTCTATTTTATGGAAAAGTTTGAGAAGCATTGGTGTTAGATCTTCCAGGAATGTCTGGTAAAATTCAGTAGTGAATCCATCTGGGCCTGGGCTTTTTTTAATTGGGAGACTTTTTATGACTGCTTGGATCTCTGTGGTTGTTATAGGTCTATTTAAATGGTTTATCTCATCTTGATTTAATTTTGGTAGGTCATATAAATCAAGGAAATCATCCATTTCTTTCAGGTTTTCAAACTTAGAGGCATATATATTCTTAAAGTATGTCCGTATGATTTTCTGAATTTCTTTGGTATCTGTTGTGATGTTGCCTTTTTCATCTCTAATTTTATCAATTTTTGTCTCTTCTCTCTTTCTTTTGGTCAGATTTGCTAAGGGTTTGTCAATATTGTTAATCCTTTCAAAGAACCAACTCTTTGTGGAATTCAATACCAGACCATCAATATTTGGTTATATTTTTCATTTAGTGGTTTTATTTTAACTATATGAAATATATGGTAGTTTTAGGCCATTTGAGTCCCTCACTTCTACTATTGAAGAAATACAGTGAACATTCTGAAATTGACATGAACTTCTGTCTACACATGCAATGTTATAATTGATAATTATCTCCAGGTAAAACAGATGTCTCCTTTTTGCTTTATGTAGAACCATGCCAAGCATGTTTTACAGAATCTTTTATTTAAGAATTAATGCTGGAACATAAATTTATTTGTTTAATGTATCACAATATTATATTAATTGATAGATTTATTCAGGGAGTAAGGTGTACCTAGTGTATGTCAGGCACATATGCATTATGCAAACAAAGAAAATTTACAAATATGTTTCAGGCATCATCTGCTTCTAGATTTTCACTCTAAAATCTTTGCTGCAGCATGCATTCTTTACATCTCTCCTACACAATACTTAATATTTATAAATAATATCTAATTGTTCTCTAAAGAAGGAAGTACTTCACATTTCCATCAGGGTTATATGAGTTCCATGTTTATTGATATTTTTGTGCAACACTTGTTGTTATAAGATGTTTTGTTTGTTCGCAAAGCCAAAGGTGAAAAAGTCCCATTGTTTCAATCTGCTTGACCATCATTTACTGTTGGCTATATAACAGACTCTCAAAACGTGATGTCATAATGCATAATCATTTTATCTTATATTTACTCTTTTCCTAGATAAAAAATTCAAGCTGGGCATGATGGCACATGCCTTTAATCCCAGCACTTGGGAGGCAGAGGTAGGAGGATCGCTGTGAGTTCAAGGCCACCCTGAGACTACAGAGTGAATTGCAGGTCAGCCCTAATTCAAAAAACAAAAGCCAAAAACCAAAAAGAAGAAGGAGGAGGAGGAGGAGAAGAAGAAGAATTCAGGCAGAGGCATATGCTCATAATAACACATACTTGGGAAGTAGGAGCAGGAAAATTACGGTTCAAGATCAACTACTGATCTTTTAAGTTTAAGTTTAAGGCCAGCTGAGGCCAAAGGAGACCCTGTATCCAAAATGAATTATGAATGAATGGATAAACAAACGAAGGAAGGGATTAAAACATACACCAATAATTTTAACCAAAAACAAATTAAAAAATAAGACAGAGCCCAGAAGGAATGAACTACGCTTCAACAATATAACATCCATGACGTCAGATAGGAACATGTCTCAGCGAGGGTCTGAACAACTAGTGGTAATCGCTAACAGTCTTGATGACCAAGCAGCGCCCCAAGGCCTTACATCTTCTAAGCAATGCAGTCCTTTCCGACAGGGCAGGCTTGTTCAGGAGCATTGGTTTGAGTGTACAAGAGGATATATGATGACATCTCATAACCTGAGCTTGGAACATATTGTCTGACTTATTTATTTATTTATTTATTTTGACAGAGAAAGAGGGAGAGAGAGAGCGTGAATGGGTGCATTGGGGCCTCCAGCCACTGCAAACGAACTCCAGACACATGCACCCTCTTGTGAATCTGGCTAATGTGGGTCCTGGGGAATCTAACCTGGGTCCTTTGGCTTTGCAGGCAAATGCCTTAACCACTAAACCATCCCTCCAGCCCTTGTCTGACTTTTGACTGTTTGAAGGGATCACAATCCCACCCAGATGCAATAGGAGGACAAAATGGATGGAAAAAAAACTTGAACACAAATTCACATATTTCTAATTATCATGCTATACTCTATGCTTGTACTCATTTCCCATTTATGTAGTTACTACCTATCTTTATATTATTATCACTCTTTGATGGAACTTCATATATTTTATTCAACATCCTTTGAGGATGACTTATAGTACAAGCACCTTTTACTTATATACTTGTGGTATCTTTTGTATTATTAAATCTTAAAAAGCAGTAAAGTATATAAACCTGTCTTCCAAAACTTTCCATGTTCAAAATTCATAGAGTTAGTTTTCTGGATTTTGGTTTAATAATTTAAGTATTACACTGTCAATTTATATTTTGATCTTTTACCTTTTTATTCTCTTGTTCTCTCTCCTTTCTCACTGTATGTATCTTCATATATTTACTCATATAAATATTTCTATATATATAGTCATGTATATATTGGTATATGATCTGCATACATATATGTATACTGTATTATGATATATACACACACACGTGCATGCACAAACACATATATAATGCTAATATTTTTCTTTAACATAAATTTTGCTATCTTGTAGTTAAACTATTTTAGTCTTCAAAATCCAAAATTATATTTACTGTTATGATTTATTATTCACATAAATTAAAATGAACTTATTACCATCTATTGAGAAAAACATCTTTTAGGAATAATTATGGCATTAAATATCTTCATTGATTATGGAGAACTGGAATCTAAGTACACTTTTTTTTTTCTTTTAAAGGAATAGTTCAGGGCAGCAGAGATGCCCCAGCAGTTAAATGCACTTACTTGCAAAGCCTGATAGTCTGGATTCTAACCCCCAGTACCTCAGTACCTACATAAAGCC
The DNA here is from genome assembly GCA_036365145.1 of Orientallactaga sibirica. NCBI lineage: Eukaryota > Metazoa > Chordata > Mammalia > Rodentia > Dipodidae > Orientallactaga > Orientallactaga sibirica. The sequence goes on along the minus strand of JAEOAD010000023.1, from coordinate 8,955,466 downwards.
ACCCAACAAAGTGGTGCATGAGTCTAACTTGCCCATACAATCTGTCTCTCCCTCTCTCAAATAAAATAAATATTCAAAAAAGAACAGTTCAATTAAGTTTTATAGTTTTTGTTTCTTCCATATTATTCTGAGTCTTTGGCAAAATATCCAGAAGCAGCTAATCTTGAGTAATGCTGTCATATTATTATCATTATCATTTTAACTTTATTTCTATTATTGCTAATACCAATGCTATTCATTTCTGTATATTGATTTAACCAAGGTCTATTATTTCTAAGCATTTCTGTAACTAGCTTGGGCTGTTATATAGGCAATCATTTATCTGTGAATGATGGTAATTTTACCTATCTTAAAATAGAGTCTCTGTTATGGTATGACTCATTAAGAGATACTGTTCCCATTGCATATGGTCTTCTCCTTATAGACATCATGCCCGTACTAAAGACACCTCTTTTCTTAGATTTGTGCATTATTTTTCTTGCCCTCTGTTTTTTTTTTTTTTTTTGTAATGGCAGTTTAGAATCAATGATACTAAATGAATTTATTTCAGTTTTATATTATATTTCTTCTGAACTTTATCTGTGAAGCCTTGCTTAAAAGCCTTCATTTGGTTAAGGGAACTTTTTCCTTTTTCTGGTTTTCCAAAGGTCTTTTTGCATAACTGAATGTTGAACTACTTCAAATTAGCTTGTTTAATCAGTTAACATAATCTTATGCTCTTTCCTCTTTCACTCTACATAAATAGATAAGTTTTATTAATAATGCCTAACTATCTTAGTATTAATGAGGCAAGTACTCCTTAGTAAGATTATAAAGTATATGAAATTTATACATTGGTATATTTTTATGCCAAAATCATTATATTTTTGTTCATTAACATTTTTACATCTTTATAAGTCAAACCAGCCTAAATTTTTCCTTTTTTCTACATTTTAGTCTGTGCTGGTATCACATGGATATTTTAATAACAGCTGTGGAGTTATTTTTATATCAATTTTTTTGGAAAAATACAGTATTAAACTAACATTAAAAGTAATAGGCACCCTTACAGATTTTTATGTGTCAGTAATTATCCTAATTCTTTTTCATATATTGATTAATGGATTCCTTATGAAACTCCTACATAGATTCTATTATAATTCCTAACTTGCAGATTTTGAGACTCATGTAATGACTATTTAGGAAAGCCATTCAGTAAGGTCAAAGAACATAACAGAAAAGGGATGAACAGATGTAAAAGCAGAAGAATAGTGAGGAGAGCTATGGAATACTATCTTCTGGATGCAACATGGCCTTTACACTCAGACATTCACAGAAACTATGGTTATCTGCACAAGACGGAGCCCTTCAATACTTCACCATGGATGACATGAGAGCCCTCACACCTTCCAGATTAGCTAATGCCAACTAATGGTTGCTGGGAAAAGGAAATCTGGTCATCAGTGGTGTAAGCACTGTTAACTTATCCATTGCACACTAAATGCTCTTTCACCCAGGATAACATAAACAACCTTGTTTTAACACAATGACAAAAGACAAAAAAAAAAAAAAAAAATGAAAGTAAGGTGAGGTTTAGTGGGGAAGAAAAGTGGTAATGGGAAAATCCATCAAAGCAGAAATATGATTAAAATTTATTCTATACATGTATTAAATTTTAAATAAAAAATTTTAAAGTAGATATGAGTTCAGTACTCCAAATCCAAGCAGTCTTCCTACAGAATTTATGAATGAATAAAAGCATAGCCAGTGACTCCAGACTTTGGTGTTCTATTGTTTGTAGAGATTTAGAATCCATGTGAACTCTGGATGTCCATTCCACTGCCCCCCACCCCAAAAAAACAAAACAAAAAAAAAAAAACTACTGCTATCCAGAATAATGGTCTTTCCTTTGATTTAAGGCTTAGAAAACATTTGTGTAGATTGTCTATGTTGGCCAGTCAATGGGTTTTCTACTTTCAGTACCTTGTGTTGTTGTTGTTGTTGTAATTAAGTACATCCATTTAAAATCCCAAGACAGAGTGTCCAAGCACTTAACCCATCTTACATATTGATGCTATACATGATTACAATGAACAGAACAAGCAAATAATTTTGCAAAAGGTGAAATACTTCCAGATGAGAACTTCTGTTGCATTTATCTAATGAATAATACTGCTGAGGACTGATTTTTTTAAAAATTTTTTATTATTATTTTATTTTTTTGGAGAGAGACACACAGAGAGACAGACAGAGAGAGAGGGAGACAGATAGAGAATGGGCGCGCCAGCAGTCTCTCAGCTGCTGTGAACGAAATCCAGATGTGTGCCCCCCTTGTGGACAAGTGCAGCATTGTACCCTTGCATCACTTTGCATCTGGCTAAACGTGGGACCTAGAGATTGGAATCCGGTTCTCAGGCTTAGCAGGCAGATGCCTTAACCACTAAGCCATCTCTCCAGCCCCTTTGAGGACTGATTTAAAAAATATTTTTTGTTGAGTATTTGTTTGAAAGTAGAGAGAGAATAGGCACGCCAGGGCATCCTGCCACTACAAACAAACTCCAGACACATGTGTCACTTGTCCATCTTGCTTTATATAGGTACTGGGGAAACAAATCTAGGCCATCAGGTTTTACAAGCAAATGCCTGTAAACGCTGAGCTTTCCCTGTAGCCCACTGAATATTTTTATATATCACTTAGTAGATTATTTTCAATACAGCAAAAACACAGGCTCATGGAAAAACAATTAGTGCTAAGCAACAATGAAAAAACAGAAAGAGAAATGCTGCATCAAAAAAGAAGTGAAATAATTTCATTTACCCTTACCTTTCTAAGTCTACCCAATCAATATCCCTGAAATGTTCTGAGTGTCAGTATTGATAATTTAGAATTCACAATATGACATTGGTTATAGTGAATCATGAAAATTCTATGTCCATTCTTTAACATAATTTGGCAACACAGAGCTAAAGTCTCCACATCTATCCAAATCAAAACAAAACCTATTTTGATGTAGCTGAATTGAAATGCAGTTTCAAACTGCTTCTCTCTAAATATATCATCAAGCACAGGGAGGTATATGTTTTTCATTTAGATTGACACACTTAAAGTATTCTAACCTATAACTGTCTCCAGTTTTAGCCTCAAGGGCCATCCAAACAAACCTCCACAGCCTATTTTTCTTACTTTTTTTTTCAGTGATAGGGTTTAAATCCAAGGACTGATACATGTTGACAAATGTTCCACCACTAAGCCACATATGAATACTTCGAAAAAAAACTAATGACCATGTTGTTTCTTTCTATTTATTTCCAACTTCCCAAAGTAATTTTATTGTCTCTCTTAGGAGTCAAAATGTATCATTCTTTCTAGGGCCAGATGCTTCAGTATCCCTAAAGTTATTCTTTATATGAATAACACATGGGAGAAAAGCTTTTGTATTTATTACAAGTCAATACTATCATTTTATTTTATTTTTCTCAACCCAGAAATGGACTTTTACTAAATATGTAAAAAAATAAAGTTATGCATGTAATGAACACTCACTAAGGGTCACATTGAGAAGGGGAGAATGGTTACTGCCAATAGCAATAACAATTTCCCCATTACTTCACATCTTTTCCTCTTATTCTGACACTGACCCTCTTGAGCTTCTCTCCTTGGTTTCCATCAAACAAGGACTCAACATATCACTGTCTCACTGAACTGTATATACATCCACCCCACATCCTCTCCTCTCCAGTACCTCCCCAGACCAGGGCTCTGTTCCTTTCTTCCTATAGAACAACTTTTGTTCTCTCTGATTCTGGGATGTAATGGACAGAAAATCCTCCTTTAGGAGAGATTATACCTGACACAAGTATTATTCTTCTGAGATCTTGTTAAATGGCAACAATGTTTGCCTACCTACAACTTGTAAAGTTTTACTAATAGGGAATATAATTTAATGAATAAGCATGTAGTTCAATGTGTATTGTGGACATTTAACTTCTCATCATGCAGAAACAGTCTCTTTTCTTCAAATAACAAGGAAGCCAAATTAGATTTATGTTTTATAAAAATTATCCTTCAAAGTAACCCACAAGGCAGGTTTCATTTCAGTTTATTTCTGCTTTCTCCTTCAAGTGTGACAAGTTTTACAATTGAAGCTGTTTGAAAATTCATCAATACTCCTCCACACAGTAAAAGCACAGAATTCCACGGCAAGATGGCTCTCCCTTTAAATACTCTCAAAGCCAGCAGCAGTTACATAGCAGGGAAGTTCTGGTCTCCATGGAGACAACTGTGGAATTTAGAAAAGCCAATGAAACCTTCAGTTTTTCTTTCACACAACACATAATCATTATCTTATTTGGTATTATAACAGCCCTTTGATATGAAGAACAGGTTAAAGAAATTCAGAAATAAAGTGTATTTCCCAAGTTTATATAATTAGTAGGTCACGAAGCAGAATTTCAATCCAGGTTTTCCATTTGTGATGTTTATTTTTATAGTGCTAACTGCACTAATGTTCATTTTTAGGTAAACTCTTTTATTGTTTTGTACATATTTTTACATTTCAGTCATATTGTCTAAGGAAAAATGTAGCTGCTAATAATATATAAGTTGTTATCTGATATTGGCTAAAACATTTTAGGTAAAAATATTGTTGATGTCAAAACTATAATTATTTTGCTAAAGCAGCATTTCCTCTGACCAGAAAATATACCAAAATTATGAAAAATAATTTTCTTTTCTTTTTTTGGGGAGTTAGGTAGGGTATCACTCTAGTTCAGGCTGACCTGGAATTCACTCTGTAGTCTCAGGGTGGCCTTGAACTCATGGTGATCCTCTTACTTCTGCCTCCCAGGTGCTGGGATTAAAGGCATATACCACCATGCCCAACATGGAAAATGATTTTCTAAAACCACTATTTCTCTTGTAATTCAAGAAAGTGAATAACTTAATGTTTATAAATCATTCAAATGAATAGTTTAATGTCAATTTATTATAATTCCTTATTATGAATATTAATGAAAACTTACCATTATGAAACATAGAAACTCATAAGTTAACAAAAGGTAACCAAAAATGCAAAAGAATTCTACACACCAGATACAAAATAGGACCTGACTTTTTATGGGATACTTTTACACATAGTAAAGAATTACAGAAGCCTTTATACAAATTTACAATGTCAAAGTGCTTTGAAGCATTAGAAGATAACTGATTAAACAAGCATATCAAAAAGGCATTAATATTTAATAAAGAGGAAAATTTTTGCTGTTTATATCTTTTTATTATAATATCATTGAGTTATAACTTATAGAAAGTGGAGCAAAATTAGATTTATTAGCAAGTTATAAGGATCATAGACTGAATAGTATAACTGATGTCACATAAAATCAGTTTTCTAAGATTATCAGCTAACAAATGGAAATTTAACAAACACTCTTTCCATAGTGCTGACAAAATTTCAGATAAAAGAGGGAAAACAGAAAAAAAAAAAGCAGGATACATTTAAACACGTAGATAGGCAGTGACATATCTGTAGAATACAGGAAGTGGCTGGAGAGAGGGCTTGGCGGTTAAGGCGCCTGCCTGTCAAGCCTAAGAATGCTGGTTCCAATCTCTGGGTCCCACATTTAGCCAGATGCAAAAAGTGACACAAGGGTGCAATGCTGCACTTGCCAACAAGGGGGCGTATGCGTCTGGAATTCATTTACAGTGGCTGAGAGGCTGCTGGTGTGCCCATTCTCTCTCTCTCTCTCTAGCTCTCTCAAACAAAAGAAGAAGAAGAAGGAAGAGGAGGAGGAGGAGAAAAGAAAGAAAGAAAGAAACACAGGAAATATTACCTAATCAAAAATAAGTCCTCCACAGGTTTGTCATAGACTCTGCAAAAGCACTAGTAAAAATGCTCCTGGGTTATAATTTCCTATAGATTTCTCAGCTTAAATACAAATATCTTTGAATATAACTATTTAGTAGTTATTAATCAGTTTTACTTAGGCCTTGGTTTATTTCATTAGACACCATCCAAGTAAGCACATGCAAATGATAGCAATGAGAAAGGGAGCTATGTTGAGGAACAAGACATTGATCATCATGTGATGGTATTACTGATGTTTATAGAATGCATATTTCATCAAAGTAAAAGTACCAATACCCAGGTAAATCAAGGTAAACAAGAAAGTCATGTGTTCCCAAGAAGTTAACTTTTGTTTTGGAAAATTTAAACTTGTAACTTTGAAAAAAAAAATAATTTGGAGATTCTATGTAATAATTGCAAGTTACATGAGTTGTGCACAGATAGAAGTATGTTATAAAAATTTAATGGCTGTGAGGCCAAGGGTGAGGCTTAAAAGTAAGGCATCGACCTCACATACCTAAGGCCTTTCATTCAATATCTAATACTGACAAGAATAATATTGAGGAAAATATTTATATCTATCTAGAGTACACTACTGAAAAATAAGGAGGTTATCTACTGTGTTTTCTCTTGATTTAATGATGTTATTTATTATATTATGAAAATATATATAAATCAAGAAAAAAATGGAAATTATTTTTACATATTTATAAACATCAAATAAAGAGAAAAAAGTAGGGATTCTTTATTCTAAAAGCATCAAAGGACACTTACTCCAATAATACCTATTTATTAAATATTCCCTGCTCTCCTCTGATTCCTAATGTTATTCTTATTTTTAAATATTTTCATGCAACCCAAGTGCTATCTACAGTTTAAGTCTGAAGCTAGTGATATGTCATTTCTACATAGACTATTCCTAAATGTTTTTTTTTTTTTTTTTTTCTGATAGGCAAAATCTCCCCTTTTATACTCACTTACCACTATTTAAATACTATTTTTTCAATATTTTATTTTTATTTATTTCTTTATTTGAGAGATTCATAGAGAGAGAGAGAGAGTGAATGGGCACACCAGGGCCTCCAGCCTCTAAAACGAACTCCAGATGCATGTGCCACCTTGTTCATCTGGCTTAAGTGGGTACTGGGAAATGGAACTGGGATTCTTAGGCTTCACAGGCAAGCACCTTAACCAGTAAGCCATCTCTCCAGCCCTTTAAATACTATTTTAAGAATAAAACAAATAAAAATTCTCTTGTTGGCTTTCTAATTTTACCAAATCATGAAAGAATTAATTGAAAAGCATGAAAAATAATCATGATCTCTTGTGGTGTTCTGAATTTAAATTTCTTAGGAAAACATCTGAATGGACCTATCTGTGTTGGTTCTGGCCATGTGTATATTAACAAGTATATTAACAAGTAGTGGGAAACATAGGTCCATACCTACAAATTCACATCACTCCCCAGTCAAAAGGTTCTTACTAAAACAATGAATCTATGAATTAACTGGTAAATGACAAAAATATAGATAGACAAAAATACATTGTGATTATAATATTTAATTTATACACAACTGGAACCATCTATCATGAAATGGGAAGCAAAAGGGATAATGTGTGCATTCAATGAATTTAAATTATAAGAAACTGTTTTGCATGCTCTGAAAAACTCTATACCTACATAAATCTATAAATGCAGTTATTAAGATATACACATAGAATTAACACAAGTATTTAGATAGAGCAAAAGAGAGTAGGCAAGAGACTGCCATTTTTCTGCTTTGGAGTCAGAATGAAATTAGTGCCAATACCCTCTTGCCCAGAGGATTGTAAGTTTTGATGGAACAGGTAAATTCTGTGTTTTTCACAATCCTTTCAACACAAACCTTTATTGTGGATGCTACTTCAATCCAGCTTCTGAATGAGATACATTTATAGGTCCTCATTAGGAATTGTGTTACTCCTGTAATCTGTATATGTCTGGGTCTGGTGAGCTTTGGAAACTAAGAAAAAGGTTGATTATATATCAAACAGTGAATCCTTGCTGGTAACATATAGAAGCAGTACATTGTGGTGATGCCTTCTTTCCTGCTATGCCATGTTTTAATAGGGAGAAATTACTATCATCTAATTTAATCAAATCCTATTCAAATTCCCATGGGTAGCTTAAGAAATGTAACAAAATTCAAACAGTTTAGATCTAATTTGATCACTCCATGTAGAAAACCAATAATCTCAAAAGTAAGGTAAATATAAACTGTGGCCAATAGGATCTGGTATAAGTATGGACAGAATGTTTTCAAAAGAACTAATTTCCAAGGCCAAATTCATCTAAAAGGCCAATAAGCTACAACTCTAACATCCTTACTGAAAATATTGAGTTTAATACAATCAAAACTCTAACAAGAGTTTTATGATTGAACTATTATTATAATTATGAACCCTGAGGCCAAAAGAGAGGGCAGAAATTGATGCCTGGCAAAAATGGGTCATGGAGTGAGAAGTGAGGATCTAGCATTTTCACTCTATGAATAAAGTCCCAACATGTTCTTTATATATTTAATTTTTTTTATTTATCTGAGACATACACACACACACACACACACACACACACACACACACACACACACAGATAGACTGAGTGAGCCAGGGCCTCCAGCCACTGCAAATAAACTCCAGATGCACGTGCTACCACCTTGTGCATCTGGCTTGTGTGGGTCCTAGTGAAATGAACCTGGGTCCTTTGTCTTTGAAGGCAAGCACCTTAACCACTAAGCCATCCCTCCAGCCTACATTACCAACACTTTCTGAGTGGTGACATGAAATACTAACATCCAGAAAACTCAGAATGACACTTCATTCTACAGAGAAAAGAGGTTATTGGACTCAAATTGTATAAATCTGAAAATGCTAGGTGGTATAAAAAAGTTACTATACAAAGAATTCCTTCCACTTAAAAAAGAGCCAGCATGTCTCAGTGAAATGATTACAAGCCTGGGAGATGGCCAATGCTTAAAAGCACTTGCTAACCATCCCAAGTTCAAATCCCCAATGCTCATCTAAAGCCAGATACACAAAGTAACTCTGGAGTTGGTTGCTCTCTTCTCTCTCTCTCTCTCTCTTTCTTTATTTTATATTTTTCTTACTTTGTTGCAAGTCCCATACCAGAAATTAACAAAAGACCACCCAAATAAAAATTAAAAAGGAGAGTCTTTATTAAGACAGCCAGCAACTGTCCTCTCACAGCAGGAAAGCAGCCCCATCCTACTTTTACAGTGAGTTTTAAAAAGCAAAAACCACATTCCTTTACAATGATCTACCCCTAGTGATCCCCCACCCCAATTATCTTTTGCAAGAGCAAGCAAGCACAATTTACAAAAACAGAACTTGGGCAGAGTGAGCTTCAGATAAGGAAGGGCAAGACCAAACACCAGATGAAGTTCATATGCAGTACCAGGCCACCTTGACCTCAGGGCAAAACTAACCTCAGATGTCTTTACTGGAATCATGCCCTCAGGCTTGTAAATCATTATTATGAAATATATTTAAGGTTTAACAAAATTCACTCACTAGAGATATTAAAAAGAGTCATGTCATGAAAAGTGACAGACAATATAGTAAATAAGAGGTGTGTTTAAGTTTCTGAATTTCCATGTGTTGTTACCATGCCAACAAGTTAGAAACTGGGATGAAGTTTTAAGTAAAGTAGATAAATAGAAAGAGTCTGAGAGAGAGAAAGAAAGCGTCTCAGCTAACTTTACTTGGCTGAGATGAACTTCCAAACCAGGCACAGTTGTGGAGAAAGAAAGAAAGAAAGAAAGAAAGAAAGAAAGAAAGAAAGAAAGAAAGAAAGAAAGAAAGAAAGAAAGAAAGAAGAAGGAAGGAAGGAAGGAAGGAAGGAAGGAAGGAAGGAGGGAGGTAGGAAGGAAGGAAGGAAGGAAGGAAGGAAGGAAGGAAGGAAGGAAGGAAGGAAGGGGAAAGAAAGAAGAAAGGAGGAAGAAAGAAAGAAGAAAGAAAGAAGAAGGAAGGAAGGAAAGAAAGAAAGAAAAGAAGAGAAGAGAAAAGAAAAGAAAAGAAAAGAAAAGAAAAGAAAAGAAAAGAAAAGAAAAGAAAAGAAAAGAAAAGAAAAGAAAAGAAAAGAAAAGAAAAGGAGAGATGCTGGAAGAAAAAGGAAGTTATACCAAAATGTGGGTTTGGGTTTCAAAGGGAACATTGCAATTAACTGGCTTAGCATTGGTCATCTATTGAATTTCGATGGCTCTCACATACATCTCAAAATACTACTAAGATTTTTTTTTTTGATAACTTTTTCATTTTGTTGTTGCTGTTGTTGTTTTGAGTTAGTGTTTCACTCTATCACAGGCCGACCAGGAATTCACTATGCCTTCTCAGGCTGGCCTCAAACTTAACTGTGATCTTCCTACCTTTGCCTCCCTAGTGCTGAGATTAAAGGTGTGTGCCACCACGCCGGGCTCTGATAACTTTGTCACAACTGAGATGACAGCGTTGTTCCACAGGGACAGGGGATGTGGTTATCTTTCTGATAAGGTAAAACCCGAGGCCACTATGGTTGTACAAGGGATAGAGGACATGTCTTTTTCTATGAAAATTTTGTAGTCAGATTCTGAGAGAATTGCAGGGTTGCAGCTGAGAACAGAGAAAGGCCGTAACAAAATGTTAATTGTGTTGGAACTCTGGATTGGCAACTGCTGGGAGGCTTTCACCACACTCTGAGCTAAGGGGACATTTTCTCTGCCCAGTCTTCATACGTTTTCCTAGCATGCCTCACTTCTCCCTCCAAGACTTTGTTCCCTGAATTCTAAGGCTGGTAACGCCGAGGACCCCCTTCTGTACCTTCTTCCATGCTCAGCAGGGATGCAGACGCTGTTTACCCTGAGACAAACATCTCAACTTCTCTGGTTTAAGGAGCTGGAAGATTAGAGGATCCTCTTTTGCTGGGAATCTGCAGGCAAGATGATCTTACTCAGTACATCAACACACAGAGACAAATGTATCACTGAGCAATTTGGACTTTTGATAGTGTACTGGTCTCAGGATTTCAGACTTTTGAGCAAGTTTTTTTTTTTTTTTTTTTTTTTTTTAAACTACATGTCCTCAAATTCTTAATCTGTAAATTGAATAAGAATACCCAAAATATAAGGTCATGGTATAGAATGCTACAGCATGTGTTAGTATCTCAGAAAAACTGCCAAAATTCTTCTAGGTTCTATCTCAGATTATAGCTTATTTTATACCTCTGTAATCTCTTTCCTGTTTGAAAAGTTTGTTTAAACTACGTGCAAATAAATTAGGAAAAGTTTCTCATACTGTCTTATAAGTGATAATACTGATGCTGTAGAATACCAAAATCATACCCTCAATATTAATAATCTCTATGATTTATTTAAAAAAATAACATGAAAATGTGTGTCTATGAAACAATTTATGAGAAGCATTGACCAGAGAGAACTATGTCAGGAGAACAAAAAGGCTTTGAAAAATTATTTTTGAATAAATCCTAGAAAATTCTGATACAGAGGTGGGGGAGAGAATCCTCAGAGACATAGATGCTAAGTCTAATATAGGAGATTTAAACATGGGAGATAAGGACACTAGAAAGTCCTTCAAAGTTCAGTTGTGCTGTTTTGTAAAAATCTTATCCATGCTAACAACTTGAAAATATATAAGGAACATTTTAGTAAATAAATAAGGTACAAAGTATCAGGATATAAAGCTTGAAAAGAAATAATCCAGGGTAAAGAAATAATGTAATTATATTTGAAATATAAACATTTTAAAAAGATGAGCTGGGAATATGTTTAAGTCATTAAAGGCACTGGCTTGCAAAGTCAGCTGGAGTAGGTTTGATTCTCCAGTACCCACAGAAAACAAGACATGAAGTAGCACACATGTCTGAAATACATCTGCAGTAGCAAGAGACCCCAAGATGTACACACATACATAGAAAACAAACAAAAAAAGCACTAAAATTAAAAAAAAAAAGTGCTTAACTTTAAAGTAGATCTCACAGGAAAACACTGAGAAGTCATTACTCACCCAAGGAGGAGGAGCTGTTATACCAAGCAAAGTGCCAAGAACAGCAACACACCAGGAGGGTTCTGCCTGCTTGATGCGTGTGGGGTGGAGCTCATGTTTAAACCCAGTGGCACCTAAAGGATGGAAAAGCAAATCTCACCGGGATTGAACTTCGAAAGGGGCTGAGAGGGCAAAGATGGAGAATGAGCCGAACATTGGAGATATGCTCAATTTTAGAGGAGTGGTTTACTAGCACTAATCCAGCACATACTGAGAACTTAGTAACTCTATTTTGATGAGTGCATCAGGATTTGGAGTAACTATTGATGTCATGGCTTTCTCCCTGACAGTGAACCCATGAGACAACTACTCACAGAAATAACATCCATTGACTATTCCTGATAACTTGTCTGTGTAGTAAACTGGAGAAGTTTGAGAATATAGAACTAGCTTTAAAAGTTAACCTACCCAGGGCTGGAGAGACTGCTTAGTGGTTAAGGCGCCTGCCTGCTAAGCCTAAGAACCCGGTTCCAATCTCCAGGTCCCACGTTTAGCCAGATGCAAAGTGACGCAAGGGCGCAATTCAGCACTTGCCCACAAGGGGGCGCACACATCTGGATTCCGTTCACAGCAGCTGAGAGACTGCTGGCGCGCCCATCTCTATCTGTCTCCCTCTCCCTCTCTGTCTGTCTCTCCCTGTGTCTCTCTCCAAAAAATAAATAAATAAAATAAAATAATAAAAATTAACCTACCCAGAGCTATATCATGACACACCTCTTAGACTGATTTAAAGCTGACAAAATCAATTACTGACAAGGTATATGGTTTTTTGTAATTGTACAATAACACAACCACACTTTTGACAATTCTTATAAAAGCCATACCCACAGGACCCAGGCATTGTTTTTCTCTGCATTTGTCTAAGAAATAACTCTCCAATAATGAGTTATCAATGATGAATGAATGAATAGGTTAGCTAAGCTTCATACAATCACTTATGCATATAGATCCTTTTTGGCTTTATTGGCAAGTGTCCAAACTGGAAACTACCAAAATTCCCCTCAACTGGAAAATAAACCAGACACCTCCACACAATGTCCTGTGGCTCACCAATGGAAAGGAACAAGTTCCCAATTCAGCCCACAGCATGGAGGAAATTCTAGGGCATGATAATAAGTGAAAGAAAGCCAAACCACTGGACTACACTGATTCCGTCTGCAAGATTATCTTGAAGAGACAGAAAACATGGTTTCTGGTGCAGAGAGGATACTTGATTACAGAGCAGAAAACAGGAATATTTTGTTTTTATTTTTATTTTCTTTGTTTATTTATTATTATTATTATTTTGGTTTTTCAAGGTAGGGTCTCACTCTGGTTCAGGTTGACCTGGAATTCCCTATGTAGTCTCAGGGTGGCCTCGAACTCACGGTGATCCTCCTACCTCTGCCTCCCGAGTACTGGGATTAAAGGTGTGTGCTACCATGCCTGACTCAACAGGAATATTTTGTTTGTCTGTCAGAAGTAGATGGCAAGACCCTACTGAAGCAGACACCACATTCCATAGTCACAGGACACTGACACATTAAGCTGGAATGAGGATCGCTGCTGACTAGCTGTCATAGTACTGCAACTGGCCAGCCAGGAAAGTGTGTCTGCTGGTACCACAGTGGGCAGTAGTGGGGTGTCAGTTATGGGATTAAGCAGCTGCTCTCTGATTAAAGGTGAAGTCCACTATATGTGATTCATTCCTCATACTGAAAACCTAGTGCAAAGCCTATGGCTTGGAAAGTCCATAGACCCCAGTACAGAATTTAGTACTACTTTTTTTTTTTTAATTTTTGACGAAAGTTATATGTCATTCCCGTCAACCTGCCTTCTAAATATGTATGTTTATGCTCATAAATTAGTACTGCTCTCACTTTTGGTCAGAGAAGCTTGTTTTTTGAAGAAGGCAATGACTACTGTGGAGATGCAAGACTTGTCAAGATAGTGACAAGTTGAGAGCTCGGTACTAGGTGAGACGTCTCCATCACATACACACCTTAGGGAACAATGTAGAGGAGATAGCCAAAGGAGTATCAGCATGTCTCTCACCATTGGCCAGAGAATCATTTTGTTGGGGAGGGCTGGTTAACTCAAAACTCATCCAAATGCTGAGAATAACAGGCAGTTGAGAGAGCTAAGTACTAAATGGGACAGCTGTATCTTATGCTCTAAAACTCAAGAAACATTGCCAAAAATAAATAAATAAATAAAATAAAGAGGATGAAAATAATGTAAGAGTCAGAGCTTGGGGAGGAGTACATTGGGACACCATCCTCTGGACATGGAGTGACCCATGCAATCATGACCTTTTAGTGGTTGTCATTTGTAATTACCTCCCCAAACCCTGCACAATATTGAGTCCATTAACATTTTGACCTGGATGATGGAGGAAGGCTAAAAGAAAGTGACATCAAAATAGAAGAAGCCTAGTTGGAAAAAGGAGGGGGTTGATGGAATGGGAGCAAGGGAGTGGGGACAAAGATGGTAACAGGAGGGGATTATGAGTCAATTCCTTTATGTTTGTATATGAACATGCTCCATAAATAAAAATTATCTATCTCAATCGTGTGACTGAAATGGTGAAGCCCCACTCAGTGCTGTAAAAATGAGAGAGACCACACACATTTAAAAAATTATTTAAATCAGATTAAACTAGAAGCAGGTGGCAATGATTTTTATTGAAACATAGGTGAATGGTAGCTGAGACCACATCTTCCTGTAGATTCTTCCACAGTGGGTAAGACACCGCTACATTAAAGAACTAAAGCTGTCATATCTAAAGCAGAGGTTTAGTTTCTCCTTAAATCTGTTGAAGGAAATAATGTGGATGGAAAAGTGTAATCCATGCATAGAAATTAGTTCCTTTTATATACAAAAGTCCACGGGTTCTAGAAAATAATTTCTGATTGCTTATAAAATTCCACAGGCACGAACTTTTGCTGAAATAAACACTTTAATTATGATGCTTCTGTTTCCTCCTAGTGAGATAATCATATCAATATTTCTTAGAAAATTCCTCTATAGAGTCAACATACCCTTTTGTTTACTTTACATCTCAACATGAGACATGCACCTGCATATCTTTAAGAGATAACTCATACCTCAGTTCATGAGGATACAAGGAAGATGTTTACTATGGAAGAGGAGTCCAGGAAGGCAGGTTTCAATGATCCACTTTGGGCAGGGGTGGGGAATCACATATGGCAAATCAAGAAGGAAATAGTAACGCAGTTAGTAGTAGCTCAATGCTAGTCTTCCTGTGTATCTTCCAGAATTTGCTGTGGCTTTAATGTCACACCTAACCAAAATATTTCCTAGCAAAGACATATATTACAAAATATCTGTATTCGTAGGGCTTCAGGCATGTTAGACCAGCATTCTCTCCATGAGTTACATTCTAGCTTATGTTCCTGACTCCTTCCCATTCTCTCTCTTCGCTGCGCTCTCCCTCTTCTTCTTCATCTCTGACTCCATTTCTGATGCCTTCGTCTCTGCATATAAGGTATAAGTCTACCCTTGAATTAAAGATCCCCTACACTAAGCACCTCAGTGCTAGATATTTGCCTGTTTCTTAACTCATACATAAAGGTTATGGGTTTTTATAAGCTTCCCTAGAATTTAAATTTAAATGTATTTTTGTGGGGCTAGAGAGTTAGGTCAGTTGGTATAGTACTTGTCTCACAAGCATGAGGACATGAGTTAGATCCCAAATAGCCCAGAAAAATGCCAAGGCTGGTGGCATGTGACTGTAATCACAGCACTAGGAAGGTAGAGACATGAGGATCCCTGGGGCTTGCTTGTCAGCTGGTCCATCCTAATTGGTGAACCCCAGGCCATTGAGAAACTATCAAGGGAGATGGATAAGAATTTCTAAGGATGGCATCCATAGTTGTCCTCTGACATCGACACGCACATACACACACACACAAACACATGTGAACAAACTTGTACCCAAAATGTATGAGCATACATACACACATGCATGCATACCACACATAAATTAAAAAAATAATTTTTTCTTGCTCTGTGTATGCTTATGAAGTTTCTGTTTTTTTTCTTCTAAAAAGATTATTATACACTGTTCTCAAAGTTCATAATCCTTACTTTAGAAAACATCTCAAGATGTTCACATTGTAACATTCCAAAAGGTTAGCATTGCTTTAGCAGACACTCAAGATGGAGGGTTGACAGGTGACCGCAGGAGAGCAAGCGGCACCTCATTCTTGAAATGAATCCTTCAGAAGCAGACAAAATATTGCACACCTGGAGAGAGAAGAATGCATTGATGGGAGGCTTATGTTATGGTTACTCTCATAGGTCTCTCTCTCTCTCTCTCTCTCTCTCTCTCACACACACACACACACACACACAGAGAGAGAGAGAGAGAGAGAGAGAGAGAGAGAGAGACTCATTTCAATTTTGTTTCTATTCAACACTCTTAATTATTAAATTCAGTTATAATATGTGTAGAGTGACAATTTGATGCCCAGTTCTTACTTCATATATTTCTGAGCCTCAATATCTTGTGGTTACTGTTACTTTGGGGAAAAATCAATTGAAATTACAATAACAGGATCCTTTATATCTTCAACCACCTAGGATATAGTGAGATTAACCTAGGGTAGTGCTTCATGCATTGTAGAAGCATAAGAAAGAGTTTGTTAAAGTTTCCCAGAATTTCCTTTTCATTATAAGAACTAAATACCCTAATAAAAAGAATCCCCTGTGTTTACAATCTGAACTCAAAGAGTTTGTAAAAATAATAAATGGTTGTAGTCGATAAAGGGAAATAGCATAATATATAGACATGAAACCTGTATGGCTGGGCATAGCCAAAGCCTTTCCAAATAGCAAATGGAATGACAGGATGGGATGGATATTTTCTTAGTTATCCTCTCAGCACAGGAAGTGTTGTGAAGAAGGCCTTTCCCAATCCACTTTATGAAACAAAGATTCAGACCCAACACAGCCACATGGAAGCTGTGACATTTGAAATGAAGGGTAGGAGAGACAGAGTGAGGTATCTGTGGGCTGTTTATCTCCCAAACTCACTAATGAAGTAACTCCTCATTCTTGATCAGCAGAAACAGGGGGTGTTACAGAAATACACTCCTCTATAGGTCAGGAATTATCACATGTGACATATAAGAGCACCCTCTTTAAGGGTACAGTCTTAGGAGCTCCAAGGGTATGAGCACGAGGGTGCTCGTGCAGCTGTCATCCTGCTATGTCCTCTCAACATATTACTTAACAAATATTTGTAGACTCAGAAGCAGCAGGAAGCAACTCTAACCCCAGAGCAGCTGAGTTAACGACAGTCACCAAGTACAACCAGATCTCCTGGGATTGGCCAGATTTGAGAAAGCAGCTGCTGTGTTATTCCGATACTGGTGGAAGAGCATGGGTTCAAGGGGAAATGAAGGTTTCCCTCTTATTTTGCTTTCCTGGGAGAACTCAAAGCTATAGCATCTTCCAAAGATAGAAGGTGAAGGAGGATTGTGTTGTTTAACCTGAATTAAAAACTAGATTTGTGATCTTCCTACAAACACTTTTCTAATATTTGAAAGATCTGACATTTCCATTCCTAATATTGTACCTGATCATTGCTTCTTACTTTGGAACCCACTATTCTTACCATTCTTTTTTTGGTAACTACAGGGTACAAATTTTCATTTTCCTTATAGCCTCACAAAATATGATTTACAGGCTTGTAGATTGTGTTCATGATCCCTGGGGATAGATTTTTCCTATGTTTATGTCATTACTGTGTTGTACTTTCTGTTATCTTAAGAGGTCACATAAACACTATTAAATGCATTTGGTGAAATACTATATTTAGAAATGCTGAGTTTATTTGTCCCAGCTCCCATGGCTTTTTGATCACAGTTTTTGTCTAAGTTCAGGATCATACTAAGTGGAGTTTCTTTTCATCCAGCAGAGTTGACACACAGAGTGAACAGAATGATAGCAACTACCATCAGTCCATTTTTGTTTCTGTTTTCTCGGGCTAGTAGTTTATGCCAAATAGATATCATTTCACACTACTTTAAGCAATATTTTTTTAAAAAAAGGCAAAAGGCATACACAAGATGTATGGAAGATTACAGTAATGATCTTAGTCAACATTTTTTTTTTTAAAGAAAGGAGCAAACATCTCAATAAAAACTAAGTCAGACATTTATGTAAGAATTTTCTTCAACTACACAACCCAATGTACAATTACTATCTCTTCCATGTCCACTCATATTGCCTTCATTCTGTCTCATATCATCTCAGAAATTAAGCCAAGATCTTTGAACTCCTTAGTCTGAAATTAAAAAAAAAAAATGGTTCTGTTTCAAAGGATTCAAATCCTGAAAATATATAAAACTAAAATAATAGAAACCAGTTATATTTCAGCAAAAAAATAGGAATTTGGATATAACATATTTTATCCTGATAGATAACTATAGCATGCATGATAATTCCAACTTTTTATTTTGATCCCTTTGGGCCCTTATGCTATACATTTAAATTACCTTGTAAGAACATATCTCCTATGCAATTATTTTATGGGCAAAAATTTAATAAAAAGATAATATAAGGAACTCATTAATGGATTTGGGGAATGAAACCCAATACAATAGTAGCTTATAATTAACCTACGTGATCAATTTTGTTAGAATAGTTAAAAAGCAGAGAAGTGGGCAAACAGAATACCTAGTAGGAATATCATGTGATCTTGTTCTCAGAAAAACCAGCTTTCCACTTGGAAATATGGGCAGTCTTATCTTCCCAACATTCACAGTTCATTGAGAGGCAGGGGCACTCTATACTGCTTTGTAGCAAGCTTATGGGTGAAAAGTGTCAGATGTCCAGAACTGGATCAGACTAGTTACTCTTTGGTAGTTTTGAATAGACCAGGATGAGAATACACTTACCTTGAAAAACATTAATGCTACCAATGAAAAACTTGTTCATTCCTTTTAGAAGAATGGTTATTAAGTATTTATTGACTCATACAAAAATGAGAATGCCCTAATCTAAAGCAGTTAATTGTTAGATAAATTAGGAGATGTCATCCCTATAACATAAAACATTAATTAACATTTATTTTTATGTCCTAAGAAAAGGAATATTTGGTTTTATTCTTAATATGTAAAATTATCACCATTCAAACAAAGAATGACAGTGTGTTATATATGAATAGAATTATAAAACGGTGGAGATGTGTCCAAATATAATAGACCAGAGTTGGTACAGGAAGAATACTACCCCATGGGAATACACATATCACAGCATGGAAATTTTGCAAGACTCGACTTATGTTCCTTCCTTAGGAGTAAGAGAAGTGAGAAAAACAAGTACATCTGCAGAAGGAACATTTCAACTTCACTGTTGTCAGAAATTAACAATGAAACCAATGGTGACTTTATTGGATTTTATCTTATATAGAAACAAAAGATGTTTTGTTAAGTAAATATACTGCAATTCCATTCAATTGCAAGAACAGAGGTGTAAAACAAGTGTGACAATATTACCTCTTAGAACAGTCACTTTCTCATGATAGGTCATACGAATTGAGCAAAATTATGATATCCTGAAAGA
Source organism: Orientallactaga sibirica (assembly GCA_036365145.1). NCBI lineage: Eukaryota > Metazoa > Chordata > Mammalia > Rodentia > Dipodidae > Orientallactaga > Orientallactaga sibirica. The sequence goes on along the minus strand of JAEOAD010000023.1, from coordinate 8,935,973 downwards.
AACCAAGAAAATAATAGAAGACCTTGTAACCTAAGCAGATTACACACATCATTAAATAATGACTACAAAAGTAAAATGCCATTTTTTTTAAGCAAATGAACTGCTGCATGATCTGGAAATGAAGATTATTAAGGGACATAGCAAGCGTATCAATCAAAATTAAAATCATTAGGAAAGAATAGCTCTTGATTCCCTTTTTATGCATGATCTTTGGAACACATTCATCTACAAATAAAATGAAACAGGTCCACAATGAAAAAATGTTACAGGAGCAACTTAAACTTTGAATTAATTCATAACTTATTCATTGCTAACTGTATCAGAAGAAGCTATATACATTATTATTTGAGTCATTCCCGTGCCTAAGATATTTTATTACAGACAATTAAATTACCATACAATTTAACATTTATTTTAATATAACCATCTATTGTTATACTAACAGTGGAAAGAGAGTTAAGCAAGTGTAAGCATATAAGAAAAAATATAAAAATAATTCCAAATCTCCCCATTTGGAAGTGAGAAGATCCATGTTTGCATATCTTAAATATATATGTACTTATATATAAATTTTATATTTTAATTTGTTCATGTAGGAACTTAATTTCATATAGTTTAAAAAATTAAATGAAGTTCATAGTTCACATGGAGGCTCCTTTTTGTCTATATAGTCTGCGAGGTCAAAAGCCATAAGTAACCATTGAACCTTTAAATGTCTCTGTAATTTTGCTATATAATTGGAATTGTACAGTGGGCTTGCTCCTTTCACTCAGAAATATACATTAAATGTTCTCCCATGTGGTTCATGCCTTTGGAACTCATTTCAATTTGCCATTTAATACTATTTTATTTGTACTTCTGTGCTAGTCTTGTAAATCTATTCACATAATGAAGGGACATCATATGGCTTCTGACTTTTGGCAATTATAAACACAGTTTCTATGGATATCCAGGTCCTAGTTTTCGTGTAGTCATGCCTTTTTGAATCATTGGGATCAAAACCTGTGCATTCATAGAAGCTGCAGCTTCTATGGCAAGGCTATGTGTAACTGGAAGAAACTGCTTTCCAGAGTGACTGCGCCGTTTGCATGCCAATCAGCAAAGACCAAGAGCGCCTTCTGCTCTGCCCTTTGGCTGAGTGGGTAGCCACTCTCAGGGGGTTAAGTAGGTATTTCATTCTTATTTCAATTAGAAATTATTTAATAAGCTATGAGTTTGAGTCTCTTAAGCTGCTTAATTGCCAACTTTAATTCTTCTCTGGAAAGATGGCAGTGGTTTTTTTTTTTTTTTTTTTTTTTTTTTTTTGCCTATTTTAAAATTCCATTGCTTGTTTCTTACTGTTGAGTTGTAGATAGTCTTTGTATATATTGCACACATGTATAATACCAGATGTGCCTTTAAAAATATGTTCTTCTGGTCTGTGATCCCTGTTTTTATTCTGTTAATATTATATATCTTGGAAGATTTTAAGTTTAGTGAAATCCAATTTTCAATTTTCTCATTTATCAATAATGCCTTTGGTGTATAATATCTAAAAGTCGCCACCAAACCTAGTCACTTAAATTTTGTCCTGTATTATCTTTTACTGATATTTTTTTTCTCCTGTGTTATCTTCTGCACAGTGATGTATTAGTGTTATTTTTTTGTTGGTGGTATATTTTACTTATGTTTATATATGAATGTCTTCAGCATGGAAATACAATATAAGTAGGCATCTTCAGAAGTATTAAGACACAGGATGTTACCAGTAGATTGAAAGGTTTCTCTGAGCTCTCCCCAGTCATATACCCTCTGCATGATCATATTCAACTTGAAGCTGGGCACTCCTTACTGCTTTATCTCTGAAGTGGTAAATTTCTTATAAAACAAAATAAAAGTTTGTGTCTTTTTCTCTTTTGTCCACCCCACCACAGGACTTTACAAATTTATTGAATTGTATTTTCTCCTTTTGTCCAAAAGAATTGGCTGTATTTGTGTGAGTTTCTTTCTAAGCTGTCTATTCCTAATAATTTGTTTCTCTATACTTTCACCCAGTTTCTATCTTCATTAATGTATCTGTCTGATATGTCCTGAAGTATGGTGATGTCTGTCTCTTGACTTTCTTCTTTATTATCTAGTGTTGACAATTATGGAATGTTGCCTCTCCATATAAATTTAAAGCCAGCTTATTGATAGGACCAAAACAAAGATTTCATTTGTATTGTGTTGAAATTTTAGATGTCGTTAGGACGTACTGGTATTTTAATAGTAATAAGCCTATTTCCAGATTGTGTCACATTTGCTTAGGAAATATTTATACTCTATTATGCTTAACATATCAATATTTTGTTGAGTCTTCTTGCATCAGTATTGAGGAGACATGGTCTGTACTGTTCCTTTGTCAAACAACTTTATCCTGTTTGTGTTTGAAGTAATAATTATTTTATACACTATGGAAATATTCTTTCTTTTTAGTGGAAGAAAAAGTAGAAACTAGGTATAATTTATCCCCTACATTTTTGGCAGAATTACCCAGTCAAATCACCTGAGCCAGGCGCCTTTTTTGCGGAGGCTTTTTTATTCAATGCTCCCTTTCTTTGTTAGATATGACACTGTATAGATTATCTATTTCTCCTTGTGCAAATTTTAGCATGTGTCTAAGTTCAGCATCATACTAAGTGGATTTTTCTCATAGATTATCAAATTTGTATTTCTTCTTTGGAGAGAAGCCAGTCCATTTCACATAGATTATCAAATTTGTGACCACAGAGCTGTTTAGAATTTCCTTCATCCTTCCAAAGCCCCTGATTTCAGTACTAATGGCCCTGTTGGTTCTCACACCTCACGCTTTTAATCTCCTGTCACTGTTTTCTAAGTTAGCCTGCCTAGAAGCTATCAGTTTAAACTTTACAATGACCAGATTTTGGTTTTGCTTTTTTAAAAAGATTTATTTATTTCATTTATTTATTTATTAGAGACACACAGAGAGAGAGAGAGAGAGAGAGAGAGAGAGAGAGAGAGAGAGCAGGAGGAGGAGGAGGAAGGAATGGCCCTGCAGGGCCTCCTAGCCACTGCAAACGAGCTCCAGATGCATGTACCACCTTATGCATCTTGCTTACATGGGACCTGGAGAATAGAACCTGGATCCTTAGGTTTTGCAGGCAAGCACCTCAACTGCTAAGCCATTTCTCCAGCCCTGGTTTTTCGCTTTATTTATTTATTTATGAGAGAGAGAGAGAGACAGGGACATGGGCATGCCAGTTGCCTCTCTGCTGCTGTGAACAAACTCCATTCATCTGCGCCCCCTTTTGGGTAAGTGTGGCATTGTGCACTTGCATCACTTTTTGCGTATGTCTAAATGTGGGATCTGGAGAATCAAACTGCTTTCTTGGGCTTCTCAGGCAGGCGCCTTAATCACTAAGCCATTTCTCCAGCCCGGTTTTGCTTTTTTTTAATGTCTTTTTTTTTTTTTCAATTTTATTGATGTCTCTGATATTTATCATTCTTTTTTCTTTCTTGTTTGATTCTTGATCCAGCTTTCTAAATTAGAGTCTTACATTATTGACTTTAAATGTTCCTTCTTTTCTAAAACAAACATTTATTCTACAAATTTTATTCTAAGAGCTACTTTTAAAATCACACAAATTTATTGTCTAATTTTTATCTTAATTTTAGTCAAATATACCTTTTTTCTCTTACAAATTCTCAGAATCATGTGTTATTTAAAGATAAAGCAATCAACATTGACCTCCAAAAGGACGTTGAGCAAATATTTCAAGGACATCACATAGAATACCGAACCCTAATGAAACCATCAGTGATTTCTCTCAGACAATAAGAAACACATAAACACACAGTTACAATTTTGTATCCAAAACATTTATTTTTAAAACTCTGACAAATTCCATGTATGGGACAAGTAGCATTAATATTCCGAGGGGAAAAGCATAAAACGCAAGATTAATGCAATTTAAAGACTCACCCTGTAACAAATGTCAACTATAATATGGGAGTGGAATATTAAACAGCAAAAGGCTATCACTGTGATTGTTTCCTGCTGAGGTCTTTCAGGATTAGAATGTCTATATTGAAACTCGTATTTAATAGGGAAAAGGGATAAAATGACATTGTCAGCATTATGAATTTTCAAAAGTCATTTGCAAAAGTCTCACGCAGTCATCATTGGCACACCTCTTAAGAAAGAAGAAATGAGCTTCTAAACATTATCAAGAGCACATATTCATTTTATACCAAAAGCTAACATCTTACTTAACAGCTTCACCATATAAGGCTATGCTCAGGTAAGGCTCCCAAGGCAACAGCATCAGGTACACTTGGGAACTTGACCAAAATGTAAGTTCATGTGTCTCACCTTGCATCTCTAGAGGTAAGACTGGGTGTGGAGACCAGAGCTCTGTGTTTTAACAAGTCCTCCCTCTGAATCATTGCATGAAAATGTCTGAAGTCTTTTGTGTGACAAAAAGGAATTACAGTGAAAAACAATATGAGTCTTTAGGATTACTCTGGTTTTAATATCATAATGAAATATTATATAAGTTAGATGAAGAGTACAATGAAATTGAAGTTAAGAATTGGAAAACAAGAGAAATACTGACAATGTTGACAATTATAGGATTAGATCTCTTTTGTGGCCGAGACAGCTGTCCCCACTGTCCCTTTGTAAAGGCGTGTGCCCTAGGATGATGAGGTCAGGAGCTGATACAGACCTTGGTGAAGCCTACTGGGAAGTCCTTGGGTCAATGGGGGTGAATACTCGAAGAGATTATAGAACTCCCTCCCTCCCTCTCTCTTTTCCTTTTCCCTTTCCCTCTCCTTTTCCCTCTCCCTTCTTGCTTTCACATGGTTCCAAACTTCCATCAATGAAACCTTTTGAACTCAGAATTGAACTTTCAACACTCCTCAGCCAAAATAAACTTTTGTTTATACATACCCTGTCACATTATTTTATTATATTGACATGAAGCTAAAACAACATCAAAGACATTGTTACAGTCAATTTAACAACCCTTAGAAATCTCAGTAGGCCTCCTATAATGCTCATTTTGAAATTACTCCATATAAGTAGCTTCTCTATGTAGAAAATAAATGTTGTTATATTTCATTATATATTTAATATATTGGAATGAGTAATTCTACTAAAATATATTTTCATAAAATCCAAATAAGGGCTGGAGAGATGGCTCAGTGGTTAAGATGCTTGCTCACAAAGCCTAACAACCTGGACTTGATTCCCCTTCCCCTATGCCCACATAGATACACAAAGTAGCTCATGCATCTGGAGTTCATTTGCAGAGGTTAGAGGCCCAGGTGCACTCATTCATGTTCTCTCTCTCTCTCATTACAAATAAATAAATTAAAATGTGTAAAAAGATCCACCAATATTGTTTGAAAAGATGACAGAAACTGATATAAAGTGTATATGAGCAATTATGCAAAATGAAAAGTTATGAACAGGACAACTCATTTGTATTATAACAGAAAGAGCCTATAAAATTGTACTGGAAATTGTATAAAATTGTACTGGAATAAGAATAGACAGACCACTTGAAGAGAATAGAGATGGTCACAAATATTTGTATATTTATTGCATGATATAAATAACCTTTTAAAGCAGCATGCTAGTATAGCTGTTTAATAAACCATTTATTGTCCACAGATATTTGTTTTAAGCAAGTAAAAGTCTGATTCTTGGCATTTACACTGAAATCATTTAGTATGAATAAGAGATTTAAATATAAAACATGATAATTAAAAAGAAGAAATGAAAGAATAGAGATTACCAAGAATTGCCTGTCACAGAACCAGAAGTCTGGTTAGCCTGGACTAGAGTGAAACATTATCTCGAACCTCCCCCCCACCAAAAAAAAAAAAGAAAAAATATTGAGGCAAAATGGTCTTCTTAAATATTCATATTTTAAGTAAAATAATACTAATAATAATAAATACTAATAATACTAAATAATGCTAAGAAAGTATTAAAGTGTGCCTCTTTATTAATATAGAAATTAAATTATTATGGTTATGAACATGGGGTCAAACACAATCATTTTATATTGGTGCAACTAACATGGCTACTAAATTAACAATATCAACAAACTCCTTGAGCTAGACAGTGAAATTGTAAGTCTGGTTAAAGTAGTTTCTCAGCAAAATACTTGCTAACATATTATTCAAAGACACATTGCACATACCATGTGTATGAATAGCTGGTGTACATACTGGAGTATATATGCTTTCATAAGGTGGACATATGCTTTAGAATAATATACATGAAACATATAATTATGTAGTATAATGTGGGTCCTCACTGTTCCTGGGGGTGGGGGGGGTTGTTGGCCACCAATGTCCTTGGCACAGGAGGAGTTGGGGAGAAGCAGGATCCTGGAGCGGGTGAGTGTGATGGGCAATGAATCACCTGGGAGGCCATCTGTTGGATATCATGCTCTTATTTAGTCAAAAGGGGAGTGGGGGGCTGGAAAGATGGCTTAGTGGTTAAGGCGCTTGCTTGTGAACTCTAAGGACCCCAGTTTGGTTCTCCAGGTCCAGTAAGCCAGATGCACATGGTGGTGCATGGGTCTGCAGTGGCATTCCCTCTCTCTGTCTCTAATAAATAAACAAATAAAAATAAAATCTTTAAAAAAGGTTTAAAAAAAGGGGAGTGGGTTTATAAACACTTGAGAAAGGTTGAGAAGGCACATACAGACTGTATGGCAACTGGATACATAGTTTATGGGTTGCTATCTAATTGGTTGGTGTTGGAAGTTAGAAGTCGGAAGGGAGAAGCTGCAAGGGAGATAGTGGTGGGATAAGCTAAGTGACTTCAGAGTTGTGAGGGAGAAGCTGCAAGGGAGGTAACAAAACTGGCGGAAAAAGCTAAGTGACTTCAGCCATATATTGGATGTCTAAAGCTGAAGGGAGACTGTTTATAAGGGTCTCTTGGGCAGCTAGCCACAAGGTTAGGAACTGTGGGAGTCAAAGCCTGACTATGGAATGGTCAGGTGCTTTTTGGGATCAAGGGGGGAGAACCCGCCAATGCTGCCCACTCTGGGCGAAGACAGGGCACACTACATTCTTGCCTGAGGGCAAGGAGGGCCAGTCTACTTCCAGAGTGGGTTCCTGGCAATAAGGCCAGTTGCAACTGTCACAGCCCAAGGCCATCAGCCCAGGCCAGCTTCCTCACAGTCCCAGCCCATGTTTATCAATGCCCCACAGTATAAAGTCATACTACATAATCTGTCAGCATTGATTGTGGTTTTCAGACTGGCAAAAGATAAGAACCCATGGATGAGACTGGAAATACTACACAAGGCTGCCATCACAAAGAATGAACTGCAGTCAGTGCAGCCTTAACACTATGAAGACCCAGTACATAAAATGAGTGACACACAGCCACTCTGTTAGTGTGCTCTACTGTAGGTTAACTGGAAATTCATACATATACATGCATTACGAAATAAGTTACACCATGCCCAAAAAAACTATGGAAGGCCATGATCTCTAGAAGTTTAGGACTGTGGGGTGAGCCTTTCTTTGTATCACATTCATTTTAATATTATACTTTGATAATGTGAAAGACATACTTTTTAAAATAACATAAATAGTGGCTGTAAAAGATGGTTCAGTGGTCAAAGACATTTGCTTGCAAAGCTGAACAGCCCTAGGTTTGATTCCCCGGTACCCATGTAAAGCCAGATGCACAAAGTGGCTCATGCATTTGGAGTTTATTTACAGTAGCAAAGGTCCTGACACCCTCATTTTCTCTTTCTCTCTTTCTCCTTCTGGTGTCTCTCCTCTCCTTGCTCCCTCCCTCTCTCCTTACAAATAGATATGAAATTAAAATAAAAATAACACAAATCACACAACAATATAAATACTAAAATACTACTGTGAGTTCCAGTTAGAATGGAATACTCATGGCTAGTGTTTACTACTAGAGTTTTCTGTGATTGACACTGTTCTAATGGTTTGACAATATCAATTCATTTAATTATGAAAACAATCAAAAAGTGGTTATTTGCAACAAGTAGTTATACATTTTATGTATTTGAGAGAAACAAAGAACAGAAAGTTCAGTCATTGATCAGTCAAAATCAAACAGCTAGTGAGTGGCAATAAATAAATAAATAAATAAATAAATAAATAAATAAATTCTGACAAGAAAATACAGCATGAAGCCATTAGCTGCTAAACTAATCATATGACAAGCCCGTGGCATATGTTAGATTGTCAATGAACGTTTGTTTGTTTTTATGTCTTTATTTCATAATGGAATTGACTCAGGGATCAATGTCAATCTAGGAAAAATCTTTCAGCAATCACAGTTCTACCCAATTTAACACTTGTATTAACTACTTGCTCAAGAGCACACACAGGGCAGTGTAATGAATTTTAGTAAAATAATAATAAAAAAAAACTCTAAAGACATGAGAGAACTTTATAACTTTATTCAAGTGCCAAAAGACAAAATATGTTATGACTGGAAATAGACAATTTGGAAATGAAATAATTTTGGGGACTGGTGACATTGATCATTGGTTAAGGCACTTGCCTGCAAAGCCTAATGGCCCAGGTTCAAGTCCCAAATACCAATGTAAATCCAAGTGTACAAAATGGCACATACAGACTGGAGAAACAGCTTAGTGGTTAAGGCAATTGTCTGAAAAGCCTAAGGACCAAGGTGTGATTCCCCAGCACCCATGTAAGAGAGATGCACAAATTGGCACATGTACCTGGAGCTCATTTGCAATGACTACAGGCCCTGGTGTGCCCATTTTCTCTCTCTCTCTGTATTTCCGTCTCTTTTTCTGTGTCTCTAACTACTTGCAAATAAATAAAAATATTTTTAAAGTGTTATTTAAACTTGAACACATTTCAATTCCCAAGTTTTCTAAAACGGATTTCAATTTTATTATATACTCTAGGCAGAAGATTTATGTGCAACCACAAAGGAGAATTTAAATATCAAATCTATGATAATTACTCTAGATACTACCAATGATATTGCTAGTGATATCTTGTAAAAGATACATTTTCCACCTTTTGAAGACTTCATGTGATTCAGAATATAACATATAATGATATAGAATAAATTCCTTTTTCTCAATAGCTATTTAGAGAATTTAAATTGAATTTATGTTATTCAAATATTTATAACCAAAATTTTATTTAAAAAGCTCAGCAAATGGCATGTAAAAAAATATTGAAATAATTGTACAAAGCACAAATAATTAGGAAATACTTTTAAAGAATAAGATATTCTTCAAGTTATTCTAACATTTGATTGGATTTTGCCAAGTCATCCATAGGGATCAGATAACAGTGTGGAAAAGCAGCTGTACCTCAAATATCCCTAAATTTTAGTGGATAGATAGATTGTTTAATATCTTAACATTATATTGAACAGAAGCTTAAATTAATGACCATGCCAACCCTCTATGAAAGGCATATGTAAATAATAAATATTTGCAGGTTAATAAACCAGTATAAAGAAGGTCAAATGTCAGAAACTTTCTATTGCACCATCTAAAGACAGCTATATATTACATCAAAACAGAGTCAATGAACTCAGCCCATAAATTTGCAAGGTGCCTAGGTTCAACAGACCTAAAATCGATAAAGCCATTGAAATCAATACACCCTTCTCATGAATACAGTCTTTTAACTAATCAGGGTTTAAATGATCCTGCATGCTGGAATTGAAATGCCTTGCTATTTGAATGTGATATTTGGATCAAGCCATTATTCACTTTCAAGCCAGATTCATTAGAAGAGCCTATTAACTCCACACTCAATGAAATAGAGTCACAAATGCCTGAAGGGCTTATTTATTAAAATCCTTTATGGCAGGAATATTCAGTGATTTTGAACTGTTTGGGTAATGGGCAAATGAAAGATTTTCATCTGTAAAGTATCCATAGGAGGGAGATATAAAATTAGGTACAAGACTTTATATGTCTTCACAGTAACTCTTACTGGCCCTAAATTTAATGATTTTGTCTATAGCATTATTTAAAATATGGAAAACTATGAAAAAGTTCAAATTTATAAACAGTCCCACCATATCCAAATAAATATGTAAACATATTCTTATGCAAACATTTAGATGTGTGTATAAATAAGGATAGATACAACAAAATTAATCCAAACCATGTTTGTGTTTTGTCTCAAAATTAATAAAATAAACCTACAATCCCAACTCTACTTTTTTCTAAGCAGACTTTATCATTTTTTTAATATTTTATTTTTATTTATTTATTTATTAGAGAGAGAGATACAGAAATAGGCAGGTAGAAAAAGACAGAAAGAATGGGCATGCTAAGGCCCCCAGCCACTGCAAATGAACTCCAGATGTGTGTGCCCCCTTGTGCATCTGGCTTACATGGGTCCTAGGGAGTCAAACCTGGGTCCTTTGGCTTTGCAGGAAAGCGCCTTAATCGCTAAGCCATCTCTTCAGCCTAAGATATTTTCTAATTTAACTTTTTTTCAAGCAAGCATCTTTAGGCACTGTCTCAATACTAAATTTAACATTTTATCTTTATACATCTATTTTTCAGTTTCAAAATTAAAAATGTTGTGAAGAGATTCCTTGTCATCATTCATATTCGGCAGCTTTTCCATTTTTCCAGTATTGACTTCTTTGCTCTTTTCATTTCTATTCCTTGAAATACATCTTAAAGCAAAGTGTAGATACAAGGACCGTTTTCATAAGCATTTACATTTATGATTCATATATTTCATTCCTCCTGCTATTGTCAAGAATTCTGTTTGTTTTTATTTTTAACCATTTTAAACTCAATTTCTTTTGGCATACCCATCATTAGGCTTTTGTAGAAATTCATTATAATTTCCTTACTGTAAGTTCCTAAAAGTTGAATTTCTGGTCAAAAGCATGCTAATTTCTTCTAAATACATGTGTTTATGTGTGTAAATCTTTGTGTATATGCATGTGTATGCATATATGTGTGTTCATGAATGTGCAGCTGTGTATGTATGTACATGTTGTGTTTCATCTTAGATTCTCTTTTAAGTGAAAAGTTAATATTAATGTATTAAATGTTGAATGCTGAAATATTTGTGAAAGAAAAAACTGAAGAAATTTTCAGATTCAATATCATCTCCTAATCTACCCAGCATGAGCTAGTGGCTAGTAGGAATGTTTACATTTCTTTACAATGTGTGCATTTCTATGGAAAATAATCAGACTATTTAAATCTCCCTTGTTACCATTAACTACTTAGTTTTCTCAATAAATCTATTAGATAAGAAATATTATGATGCTCTCATACATGAAATTGTGTTCATGAAATAGTAAGGTTTATGCCCTGAGGCCATATCCTATTGAAGTTTAATGCAAATGATCAAAGTGCAGAGATTGGCCTCTTATAACTAAGACTTCAGACTTGATTTTTAGATAGGTTTCAACAAAGGAGAATAACGAAAAGAACAGCCAGGAAAGGAGTTGAATTATGGGAGAGTTATCAGATCCTGATGAATCAATAACTAATGAATGCCTCAAGTGTCTAGGATCCTATCAATCAACAGACCATGAAAAACCATCTAGATGTCTTAGTCATCTTAAAATATAGGTAAAGGGCTGGAGATATGGCCTAGCATTTAAGACACTTGCCTGCAAAGCCTAAGGACCTGGGTTTGATTTCACAGTACCCACGTAAAGCAGGATTCATAGGGTGGCACATGCATCTGGAGTTCATGGACTAGAGGTCCTGATGCACCCATGCTCTCTATCTCTCTTGAGTTAATAAAACATTTTTTTAAAAAATATATGTAAGTAAAAAATTTAAAAAGGAAACCAAGATCAGTACTGATAACATTGGCTTTAACATGCTTACCCAATTGTCAAATAAAATAAGTTTTCTTGAAAAAGCCATGTGTTTTAATCAACATTTTTATATATACATAAATCTAAAATATAATTGGTAAATAAATTTCTTCCAGAATTTGACAAATTTTCAATAAAACATTTTTTCACCTTAAAGTTTGTCTTTTTTTCTTTTGGCATTTATTAGTCAGTATTTGATGAAACGTTTCAGAACAATAACAGAATGAATAGTTTGTTCTACCCTCTGTTCTTTGCAAAACATCTCTTTGGATTTCTTGCAGTACTGCAAATACATCTCCCTAAAAAGTGATTTAAAACAAAACAAAACAGTACTGAGACAGAATGTTCTTTGCAAATTTAGTGTACTAGTCATGGGAGCAGGTGGTTGACTCAAAGAGCCTTATACTTGAGTAATAAACTGTAGTACTGACATAGGAAATAAACTGAAGGAACAGAGAAGAGGGGCTTTAGAAACCCAAAGACCAGACCTTACTACAGGTGGGCAAAAAGCCCTGTTAGGCAAATGAAATTATGAGCATCGACTGCTGCCTTTTCCTGGCCGCTAGAGAACAGGAAGAAGCACTCACTTATAAATAGAGAATAACATCACCCTGAAACTCTCAACATGGAGAACTGAAAGCTAGAGACTGATCCTTTTTCCACAGTCTTTCCTAGAACAACGTGACCAGAGAGGAAAATCTAGCCAGTATGAGACAAATGAGCCAGTGCATGGACATAGCTGTGTGAATAAACAAGAAATTAAGGACAACTTCTCACATAAGTATAATCCATACTTTCAGAAATGAATCAATGAAAGCATATTAACATAGTAATTTATTCACATTATTTTCTTCTGTCTTATTGATACTCAGTGTGACTGTACATGATAAAAATATTTGTTAAGAATTCTTGAGCTGGGCGTGGTGGTGAATGCCTTTAATCCCAGCACTTGGGAGACAGAGGTAGGAGGAGCACCATGAGTTCAAGGCTACCCTTAAAATACATAGTGAATTCTATGTTAGCCTGGGCTAGAGTGAAACCCTGCCTTGAAAAACCAAATTAAAAAAAAAAAAAAAAAAAAAAAAAAAAAAAAACCTATTCATATCGCGCTAAACAGAGATAGTCATCACCAGAGAAGTCTTTTAAATCCTTCAGAAGAGTTATTAGGAATACAGTTCTGCCCTTTGGATGGACAATTAGGTTCTTAACTTCATTTGAGTTTTGTGGAATAAATCCAAGTAAATCAAGAAGGAACAGAAAGATGTGAAATTGTAAATAACAAATGGAATAGGATTACATAGAAGCATTTAGTTTTCTGAATTCTCTGTATTATAACACATGTCACAAATACTTATTTTTAAGCAATGAATAAAGAGAAGTCTATCAGAGTATTAATCATAAGCCTAGCCCTATGGAAGTTTCCATTATATTCTGAAAGGACTAGACCTGTAGTTAGCCATCACTAATTCTACTCCATACATGGTAGTTAGAGGCAGCTCTTCAAAATGGGCATATGGGGCTGAAGAGATGGATCAGTGATTAAGACTCTTTCCTGAAGAGCTTAAGGACCTGGGTTCCATTCCCTAATGCCCTTATAAAGCCAAAGCACAAGGTAACACAGGCATCTAGAGTTCATTTACAATGGATAGAGGGCCTGGAATGTCCATTGTCTCTCCCTTTCTCTTTCTCTCTCTCTTTCAAATAAATAAACTATTTTAAAAATTGATTTGTGATTAATCAATTGATTTTATTTCATATTAGCCTCTTCCTGGGACTGTGAATATGATCAATTGAGTGAATATGTGAAGAGAGACTAGTGTATAAAAATGTCACGGTCACCATGCTGACAATCCTCAACACCAGCATCATCCTCCTACCATGGACTAGATCTTGACCATTTTACGCTGAATGTGGGTATTCTAGTACCAAGCAACGTCTTACCCTACAAGTCAGCTGACAACATAACCTCTTAAATGTTTCAGGAAGATAAGGAGAAGATATGAAATTCTTGGACAAAAGACTCTGGTCTAATAAATAACAAAAGCACCAGTCAGACTTTCATTTTCATTCCCCATGTATCGTCTGTTACAAATCACAAGAGGAACACAAAGAGCCTGTATTCAATAGATGAACGTGCTGCAGCAAAAAAAAAAAAAAAAAAAAAAAAAAAAAAAAACCCATGGGATGAAGGACTTTAAGTGTGGAAATTCAGCTTGCACATCTGGGAAGGTTCAGTCTGAAATCAAGGCATGATCAGGGTTGGTGGCTGGTAAGAGATTTCCCTCTCTCTCAAAAACGTCTGCCTTTTCAGGACATACCTTTGTATGGATAAAATGAAATAGGCAGAGACAGAGAGAAAGATAGCCACCCTTGTCACCTAATTTACCTTCAATCCTTTGTCACTATGTCCAAACATAGTCCACTGGGTACCCCATAGGAATTTTAGGAGCTGCATTTCAGTATCTAACGGAACACAGGGATATTCCTACGCAAGTAGAAAATTGCATTGTTGGAGAGACCCACTCATTAAGGAGCTTTGTGGGTTTTACAGTAAGTGGAAGGAAGTCTACCCCTGCCAGAGACAGACATCCCACTATTACAAGGAGGCCGGGCACAAGGCCAGGGGCAGGGTGGACAAGGTTCCACACATTTGCCAGATCCATTAAAAAAAAAAAAAAAGGAAGAACAAAGCTCAAAACACCAGGCAGAATATTGCTTCACATTTAAGTTTCCTTCACATTTAAGTTATAGCTGAGTCTCTGTTCCTGTGTACCCAGGATTATCTGTGGTGACCTGGCTTCACCTGAACACCATTCAGTGAAACAAGGCATATCTTCATTGTTTTATGGGGGAAGGAGGAGCAGCAGCCTTCCCAGGGAAAGAAGCTGATATACTCTGGTGCCAAGTGTTGCCATGGTGTTAACAGTGACTCACTGAAGAAAGGATGATTCAGACAGAAGAAGGAACACCAGAAAGACATGAACTCTAGCCTGTCAGCTTGCCATTAAACAGAAGACTTCTCTTCAAAGTAGAACTGTTAAAAAGAAAGAGAAAAGATATCCAGCCTCCAATGGCAATTTTTTCTTGGTTAGATTATTACTGTGCTTGGGTGTTTTATGTGAGCGTAACGTTCTGTTCTCAGAAACACAAGTGGTCATTCTAATCAGAATCTGACATGATTGTGAAAGTAACATTACACTCATACCTAGACTAAGCAGACTGAAAGAAGGAACCTTTTTTTTTTTTTTTTTTTTTTAAGATATTACAGGTTTATTCTTAGCAACACATTAAAGAACTGTGAGCTGCATTGCAGTTATAGCACTGGCCTGAATGTATTAGAAGTTATTTTATAATCTGAAATTCTTTTTGACTTTCAAACTTTAAAAACCATTTTCTAAGACTGTGGAGTTGGCTCAGTGGGTAAGAACAGTTGCGAAAAACAAAAGGGCCAGAGAGAGCCTGAGACCACGTGAGTTCAATTCTCCAGGACCCATGTATACAGCTGGGCCTGACCAGCATGGCTGTAATCCTGGGCCGGTAAAAGTACAGACCAGATAATCAGTGGGGTTCATGAATACCCCAGCTCCACACTCAGAAAGAGATTCCATCGCAGAGGAATATGCAGATGAGTGACAGAGGAAGGACCCATGATATCCCTCTCGGGCCTACACATGCCTCCAAGAACATCTTGACAAACATTTGCATGTAGCACACACATCCTGTCACACATACTACACATATACACACCACATACACTACACACACACACACACACACACACACATTTTTTCTATAATGAGAGCTCATTGATGTTTACTTAATAACCATAAACCATTATTTACATTAATTATCACACACAGGAGGATGGATTATTAAAGAAAACAACTAAAAGGAACAGTGAAGTTTCATACCTGATCTTTCTAGGGACCTAACTTTTTTTGTCATTTAAACATGTTTACATGTTAATAATGCTTTGATTTATTTTTTAGACAATTTAATGAAAAGTATAAAACTCACTCAATTATTATTATTTATCATACCATTATGTTAGAAAAATAGCATTATGTATACAAAATTGATAGACTAATTATGCTTGGATAATTTTCTACCCCTTTCTGTTATGATTTAACCATTTGAAACTGTATAACAGTGATAGAATCACTGGGCTTAGTAATCAGTGTTTGGCTTAGGTGCTTATTTGTATATCCATGGATTACTAATGATGCAGTGTCTCTTAGATTGAAAGCTCCTTGACCCTGGTATTTCAAGTTAACAGTATAATATATAGAAGATATATGTTAGTTACATATACCATAATATAGTTTTGATTTTGTAATCAAAATTTATAGTTCTAACATTATTTTCTTTGTATTATTTCTACAGGCATTTTTTTTTCTGTTTCTAGAATGACTTCTGTTTGACACAAAATTGGTGTTAATATTTCTCAATAATTTAATCAATTTTTCTAATCACTAAGCATGGAAATAATGCTAATCAAATACACACCATATTTATGGTTCTTGAATAAGCATGTTATACAAACTCGTTCGTCTGCATAATTTAATAGAATTTCAGGAGTTTTCAAAATCTTAAATAAATGTGATAAATGAATTGTGTAAACATGAATGTTAATTGAATTTAAAGTGTACATATTATTATGCATACATTATATATAATGTTATATTAGGTGCATAAGATCAAATTTATAGTATCTTTAAAACAATTCTCATAAATATCACCAATAAGACATTAAATGTTTTGTATTAAATGTAAGTTGACATAAGAATTGTGATCGACCTGGTATCAACACAAGGGTGAAATTGATAGACACAGAGAACACTCAACTTCTACCAAACCAGATATCCAGAGACACAGAGGCTCCCAAGACCTCATCACTGAAGTAGACCTGAAATGAACCCAACATGGCTCAGGGAAATTTGCAGAAGAGGGGGTGGAAAGATTGTTAGAGCCACAAGTTGGGACATTATGCACAGAGATGTTGCCTCTTCCCCATAACTGATGGCTACCCTATAATGCATGACCCACATTCCCCAATAAGGAGGGTCCCTTTGGAGTGAGGAGGACAAGGAGGATGCTAACGATGGTACCAACATGACTGTATTCACATTATGTACATAACTAATAAAAAAAGAATTGTGTTCCAAATATATTTCTTTATCCACTCTAGGAGAAGAAGAAATTTCCAAGTAATTGATAAGAATAATTAGAAAGCATTTAACACAAAAACTTATTTATTTCTCTCCCAAAAGTGTACATTGAAAAGCTTGTTAAGTTCATACATACATACATACTCAGAAACTAGTCAAAATATCAGTAAATCATTTTGAATTCTAAAAATATTCATACAATTTAAAAGATGAAAGGAAAAATTTTATGTATGAATGGGCAACAACAGGACAAATAAAAATCTAATAATAAAATGGTAGACATAAATCCAACCAAATAATTTCATTTAATATAAATGTTCTAAAAGCACACCAAGTAACAGAAACCTAGTTCATATTAGCTTTCTATAATATGTCAAATCCAATAATATGTTCTCCATGAAATTCATGGGGAATATAATCATGACCATAGGGTTAAAATAAAGAGGTAATCACACCTGCACCAGGCAGAGGTAGGAAGATTGCCGAGAGTTAAAATGAAACATAGTTAATTCCAGGTCAGCCTGGACCAGAGTGAGACCCTGCAAAACCAAAAAAAAAAAAAAAAAAAAAAAAAAAAGTTTGAAGCCCTAGTTTGATTCTCAAATACCCCAAATAAATAATAAACAAGAAAAATAAACATGAAAAGGATATATAATGCAGACATTATTTCTGAAGGTGAAGACAAAACAGAAATTAGAAAAGAATTAAATCACTGAGATAAATATATCACATGAGAATGAATGTTTTTACATTTCAATAAAATATAACAATCCCAAGAGTGCTTACACCTAATAATGACAGAGCCTTGAAATATGCAAAAGAAATTAGATCAAAAACAATGAATGAAATGGAGCTGAGATTATTCTTGAAATATTTAGCATAATTATGTCAGTGACCAATGAGTGAAGAGAGTCATAAAGATATTGAACATTTGGGTGGAATCTGAGATGCTTTATACTGACAACTTCACTGGACCTGTAATCACCTGTGAGAGATTATCAAATCACATTAGTCTCTGAACACACATGTGAGTATCATTTTTATTAGGTTAATTGTGGTGGAAAGACCTACCCTGAATGTGGGCAGCACCATTTCCATGGACCAGGCTTTTTTTTTTTTTTTTTGGAACAAAAGTAGAGAGGGTTCTAAGCACAGGTCTTCATTGTTCTCTTCTTTGCACTGTTGGCGGAGTGTGATCACATTCGCTCCAAGATCTTACTGCTCTTTTTCCTCACCATGACAGACTAACCTGGAACTGTAGTTCCTACAATTTTTTTTTCCTGGAATTTTATTCTAGCCACAAGAAGATAACTAATACCATACTATGCAGAGCATTCCATTTAATAACACAACACTTATTTTTTTCAAGTACACATAAATCATTAACCAAGTTGGAGTACGTTTGTGAGTTATAAAGTAACGCCTATAAAATGAAAAGTCATTAAATTATTCAAAATATACATTGACTATAAAAAATAAACTGCAAGGTCCTGAATGCACTCATGCTTTCATGTCCAGAGGACAGTGTCCCAAAGCACGCCTTTCCTCCACCTGATTCTTAATGCTTTCTGTTCCCTTTCCTGAAATGTTTCCTGAGTCTTGAAGGGTATGACAGAGATATCACATGTAGTGCTGAATTTTAAAACTCTCTTGTTTGGAAGGGAAGGGGGAGGGTCTCACTGTACACCAGGCTGACCTGGAACTCACTCTGTCATCCTGGGCTGGCTTCAGACTCAAACAAATCAGCACTTTGATGAGTTTTGAGTCCACCCCCCACAGTAGCCACAGCCATCACCAAAGTAGAGTTAACTACCTCCAAAAGACCTGCACAATCCTGGCCATCAATATTCTCACAGAGATGAGGAAAGAAGACTAAAATATCAAAAAAAAAAAAAAAAAAAAAAAAAAAAAAAAAAAAAGAATTAGACATCAAAGAGAAGAGGGATGACATGAAAAAAGAAGTGAATTCACTGGAATTGAGATGGGGGTGCATGAGGATGATAGAATGTGATTATGATCAAATAACACTATGTTCATGTATTTAAAAAAAAATCTTAATTTAAAAAAACTGAAAAAGAAACTAACCTAATAACATAACTAAATAGGAAATAAATTACCAAAACTTTGGAACTTTAATTCCATACTAAAAAATAATGTATAAATAAAGATGTCTCAAGAGAAATTGTGAAATATTTTGTAGTAAATATAAAACATATATATCAAAACATAAAGGATATAATAACACTGCAAGAAGTTACCACAAAATGTATATTCTTCAGTGCTTATAATGAAAAAGAGAAACAGTTCCAAATCAATAATTAAGTTACCACATTGTAAAGAATAAACTACAAATGGAAGAGCAAACTTATCCTAAAGAACATAACAAAGAAAATTAGACCACAAGTAGATACAGAAATAGTAAAAGGCCGGGCGTGGTGGCTCACACCTTTAATCCCAGCACTTGGGAGGCAGAGGTAGGAGGATCGCCATGAGTTCAAGGCTACCATGAGTATACAGAGTGAATTCCAGATCAGCCTGGGCTAGAGTGAGACTCTACCTCGAAAAACAAAAAAATAAATAAATAAATAAAATGAAAATAAAAATAGTAAAAGAATACACACCTATTCATAACAATTGTAGACTAGTGACTAACAAAAAGTTAAAGAATATATGATTTGTTTGCCAGAAAATAGAGAGGATAAGAGTATTGACACTAAAGACATTCAAATTGTAGTACAATAATATAGGCAATTCTATCCAAAAACTCAGTCACACTGATGACAGTACTTCCAGCACTGAAAGGGAGAGTCAGGTGCAACCCACCAGCTGCCTGGTTAGTTTGTCTAACTGGATTGGTGAGCTCTGGGTCCAGTAAAAGATTCTGTCTCAAAATAATATTGAGTGAAATAAAGGAAGATAACTTACTCACACACACACACACACACACACACACACACACACTCACTCAAATGTACAAATTTATATGTACATACACACATATACATACATGCACCATATCCACACACTCAAAAATAATATCTTAGTATAGGAAGAAAGGCAAATTGTTAGAGTGCAAATGAAAGAATAGAGCACTTAGGAAAGAGTCTCCCTGGGTCTGTCAGAAGTCCACAGAATAGCAAAGGCATGGACTATGATGCAGATAGAAGAGACAGTGAGGGCTTATATGCTGGTGTGCACCCCATTGGTGGTTTTGTGCTGAATTCTTCACATGACTTTTCTTTTTCTCAATCCTCAAAGAAATCACTTATAAAAGCATGGCCTTAGAAAGACATTATATAACTTTCTTTCTTTCTTTCTTTCTTTCTTTCTTTCTTTCTTTCTTTCTTTCTTTCTTTCTTTCTCTCTTTCTTTCTTTCTTTTTTTCATGGTAGGGTTTCACTCTAGTCCAGGCTGACCTGGAATTCACTTTGTAGTATCAGGGTGGCCTCGAACTCATGGCATTCCTCCTACCTCTGCCTCCCGAGTGCTGGAATTAAAGGTGTGCGCCACCACGCCTGCCTATATCACTTTCTTTACAACATACATCTAGGAAGTGGTTGAGCAGAGTTTATAATTGAAATTTGACTACAAAATTGTTCCTCCTAGAATGATGATGCAGAAATTTAAATGAGTAGTCATTATGGAAAAATAAAATCAGGAATTCTTAATGACCAGACAAACTGCAAAGGATTGAAAACCTTGAATCTCTACATTAAGAAATAAGGAAAAGGAAAATGAATCAGATGAATGTAAAATTTTCTAATTGTTATTTGAGAAGGATTTTTGTTAAAAATGCACACATTGAGAGGAGACATTGTTAGTGTTTTCAGAGAGAGAGAGAGAGAGAGAGAGAGAGTAAGTAGGTTGGATATTGAAATTTAAATAAATATACATTGCATTGGTGAAACTATCTGACATACAGTTGCACACAGTCAGAGCTATAGCCTAGAATTTATGGAATATCTATAGCACATGGTGTGATTGATCTAAATCTCCATTAATGGGAAATATCATTCAATTTCCTTAACTTTGTCACTACATTGGCTGATTCTTGCTAGATTTTCAGTGAATATCTCTTGAGATAAATTAATTTTCCTACTTACCTTCTGCACAATTTTATTGTTGTAAATATTAATGAATATTTGCTTTGTGAATGAAATTTAACTGGAAAAAATTAGCTGAAATACCTCACACCTTCAAGAATAAAATTAAAAGAAGCACTCACAGTTTCTTAAAAAAAAAAAAAAATCTCACTGGGCATGGTGACCCACACCTTTAATTCCAGCACTTGGGAGACAGAGGTAGGAGGATCGCCATGATTTTAAGGCCACCCTGAGACTACATAATGAATTCCAAGTCAACCAGGCCTAGAATGAGACCCTACCTTGAAACACGATGCCCCACCCCCAAATCTCTAAATTACTGTAAAGAAAAGATTTGCTACAGAGGACTATCACCCTGTTACCCCACTGTGACTTTTAAAATTTAGGAATATGAAGGATCTTTTCCAAACAAAACACATTCATTTCCTAAAATTCCTATGAAACATGCTTCCTTTGTTTATTTTTAAAACCTCTGAGTAATTCTTTATAACACCTGTTTGGCAAAAATAGTATTAATTAAAGATTTTGCTTTTAACTTTTTATTGACACACAAAATTTTTAATGTACCATATTAACACTGAATGGTTTCCTTAAGTTATAATACAGAAGAAGTATAAACTATGTTGTGTAAATGCTCTTAGAGTTTTACTTTTAAAGATGTTGCAATAAAGCAATGTTTTGTGAATTTGGCTCTCTTTCCTGAGGATATTCATTGGTTTGAGCATTGTACTGCAGTAGAGAGAAAAATCACTTGTTTCTTCAGGTGTAAACTTTATGCTATGTCATCATGTGGACATTAGAAGAATCCAGATCATTCTATGAAGTTTAATAACACCCTAAGGGATGAATTGGTATATTCCCATCATGCCATGTTTCTAAAGAGTTTTCAGGAACATCAGGAAGCCAGGCTTCCTTCCTCCATTTCTTGTCACACATTCCCACAAGAGATCCAATTAGCATAGCTGTCACCTGGAATGATTCCAATATTCTTCCAAATGACTTTAGGCCTGGCTGTGGTTTGTACAGTGAGGTTATGCTAACTAAAGGTCTCATGTTCTGGGAACACATATGACGACACTTAAAGTATGTTTATGTCCATTTAATTGGATTTTTTTTTCTTTGTGGGAAATTAACATATTTTTATGTGAACCAAATTAGTCCTCCACCTACTCATCCTTGCCCTCCTAAGAAAACATGCCAGAATTGACATTTCCCACTGGTTGTCCAATGAAAAAAATATTATTAAAGATACCTGCATCTGAACATAACTTATAGTTTTGTATTTGGAGGCATGCTGGTGGTTTTGATCTAAGCTACAAATTTTTCTTTCCTATTTAAATTGACCTTCTCAAGATGACATTCCATGATGATATATTACATTACATAGAAATATTTCTCATGACCTTAACTTGATGAAAAATAAACATGGTGATGTTTTTCTTCTGGCTTAAATATTATGTATCTGTCAAACAAGTTCCATTATTGGCACATCTCTCCTTTGCATGACATTGGACCACATCAAATCAAATTTCTTCTTTTTAGACTGGTAGATGAAAATAATAAATCACATTTGAGATGAATGCAGGGGTGAAGTGGCCAAGGCAGTTTTCTTTTGATTTTGTTTTATGGTTTTGTTGGTGGTAGTGGTGGATTTTGGTGTTGTTAGTTTTATGACTTTGTTTTTATGACATGGGGTCTATTGTATAGCTCAGGCTGCATTTGAATCCACAGTTCTTCTGCCTCTGCCTAAAAAAAAGGTTGTGTTTTTTTTTTTTTGTTGCTGCTGTTGTTGTTTCTGTTTTTTGTTTTAAGGTTAGTAATTTGGATGCACTGAAAAATCAGGTTTACTTTTTGTTTATAAAATCATTGTCTCTTACCGCTTTCTGATTTTATTTGTTTTCTTCTGTGCATACTGTCAGTTAAAATAATTGATGACATCTAGACTGATTCATGAATCTTTTTAAACAATTTTAATGTGGCATCTGGAAGCTGGTCTAAAGTCAAATAGTCTTGGAACACAGAAATTGATTATTGACTACTCAACATGGGCATTTTCATCACAATTTCAACAACAGGCATATGAGAAAGTTAGAATGTTATTGTTCATACATGCAAAACAAGCTCAAGATAATAAACACAGTTCTTATTTCCATAGGACAATTTAAATGAGTTCAAAATCCATGGGCATGGGAAGAAAAAGATAGTAATCTAGTGGTAGAAAACTTAGTATAACACACACACACACACACACACACACACACACAAACTGCAACTATTAGCCAGTTCAAATTCTGGGTTGCAGATATGTTGAAAAACCAAATGTAAACACAAAGGCTAAACTATGAAAGAGATATGTGTGGAAGGAAAGAGGGGGAGGAAGAAAGAAAAAAATAAGGTAGGGAAAGAATACATGTAACACCCTCATCTAAAAAAAAATGGTCACCATATATCCTACTCAAATTTTTAAAAAATATGTTTATTAATTAATTTTTATTTATTTAATCATTTGAGAGAGATTGACAAAGAGAGAGAGAGGAGAGAGAGAGAGAGAGAGAGAGAGAGAGGAGAGATAGAGAGAAGACATGCTAGGGCCTCCAGCCACTGCAAATGAACTCCAGACACATGCTTTACCTTGTGCATCTGGCTTATGAAGGTACTGGGGAATAGAATCTGGATCCTTAGGCTTGGCAGGCAAGTGTTTTAACCACTAAGAAATCTCTCCTGCCCCTACCCAATTTTTTAAAAAAGAATTACAACTAGCCCTAATATCCCTCTTTGCATGCAGCTTATTAAGTTCCATCTCCACAGCCTAACACTTCCCTTATTGAAAGGCATCTATAACTGCCCTTCGACCTTGCCCAACCTACCTTGGTGTATAGGCACATAATCTATTCTAAGTACTCCTGAGACAGGTCTTCTCTAATCTCTTATATGTTAAGACAAGCTCTATGCTGTCACCAGAGCTACCGCCAGAAACGTGGAATTGATCCTGGCATTTCTCAGAGTAAACCATTCAGACCAATTATCACCACCCTGCTTACTGTTTCCATCAGAATTTCTTCCTTTGCTTTCTTTCATCTGTTTGGAGCACATTGCAGCAGAATTTCAACCTTAATGCACTTTCTTAACATCTTACTCCCCCTGTCCATATTCTTCTCTACTAGAAAATGCCCAGGTTGTCTTTCCAAACTTAGTTTCCCTCTCTGCCTTTAAATGAGACTGTTTGACTCATCCAGGAAAAAAAAAAAAAAATTCTTCCTTTGTGCCTCAAATCGCTTTGGTTATTCCAGTGCTGTATGTGTCACTATCATTAGTCAAATTTAACTATATTGGTGAATAGTATGGACATGGAAGGGTGGGAAACTCGCTTTCTCTATTGGCTTTCAGTCACTCTGTGTCACATCTTCCATCCCAGTTACTGCATACCAGTGCAGACATGTGCCATATTTTATCCAGCCATGCTTGGTATCAATTTCTGTTTATTTAGTTTCATTCTTGAAACTCATATGGTTTAAGAGCCATCTGTAACCCTGCTTCAAATGCTAACCAAGGACAATCAGCTGGACTATGAACTCTCACCTCTGTCCTCCAGACCCTTGTCTTCCTTCACTTCTATTTCCACTGGGATTCAGATGTGGTCTAAGGGAGTAGAAGAACAGGCCACATCTTTATTTATTTAACCTGGAATACAATTGCACTTATAGGTGGTTTTTAACTCAGCTTCTTTGCTCTCAGAATCAAGGACCTTTCGAATGTGGACTTTTCCAGACTTGACTTGATTTCTCAGGCCCTTCTTGCTGATTCAGCACTGAGTCACTTCAGAAGACTCCTGTCAGCCCAACACAAGGCAGGGTGGTGTTTATGATCTCTCCTGCCAAGTGATGGCACAGAGCGGAGGAAAAGGTGACTCAGTTCTACTCCTAATTCTTTCTCTCTCTTTCCAATTGTCATAGAATACTTCCATGTAGTTGTCTTAATATTATCAACTCCTAGTCTCACCTTGGTGCATGAGTGCTCAAATTCACAGTTAGTATCTTGCTTTTATTTTGCTTTTCTAATTTTCTTTCAAAAGGCAAGTGTCCAGTGCTGCTCTTCACAGTCCTGCCCCTTCTTCCATTTGAGTTGCTCCGTAGCTCAGAACCATCAGGACAACTTCTACTCATGAGACTCTGCCTTAGTATTCGGGTTTCTCTAGAAAGGGACAGAGTAATCAAAGAGTAGATAATGGAAAACTAAAGGGTTGGAAAGCTGAAATAATTCTAGTAAGAATACCTTCCTGCTTTAGAAAGCAGAGTGCCCTCTGATTTCCGTATCTCCCAGTTTAACATTATTTTCCAGTTCTGGGAAAAGAGGAAAGTTTCCACAGAGCAACATCACTACAGGTAACACATATTTGTCTTATGCATCAGGGAATGAACCATCAGTCATGGTTTCAGCTTCAGTCTTGAGAATGTAGATTAGCAAAGTGGAATATATTACAGAAAACTAGGTAACTCAGAATTTCTAGAATGGCCCTGGAAGGAGGCTTGGAGTCTACATATCAGGAAGAACTAAATAAACACAACTGTGTTCCTGGAATTGTTTTGCTAGAAAACCCTCTGCCAATCTGCAGTACTGAACCCAGAGCTAATTTCTGACTACTCAACTCCCAAATACACTCATTTTCCCCCATATTCCAAAGAAATACATTTCTAGAAATATCGTAGGACCTTGCCTAATACCTTTTTAAAAAAATCTTAATTTATACACATACTTAGTTTTGGTTAACCTGCCCTCCCCTTTTTCAGATTGCCTGATACATTGTAACTACTCATCATACAAATGAAGTGTGCTCACTTCTCCAACACAAAATCCTTTATTCTCACCCAAATGCCATACGCATCACTAAGTGAGTGTATTTACTCTCATCAGAGAAGCCACGATCTTGGACTGAGGTAGCCTAGCCTACGTACTAAATTATATTTAATCACTATGGCCATAAGTGACACCAAATAATTAGAAAACAGATTTGAAAAATATACCTACATCTAAGTATATACAGAAATGATGAAGAGGGGATGCTTCTTCTACTATAGATTTCCTGATTGGAATTCTTGCCAAAGATAAGGATGATTGTGTTTAAATTTTCTTTCTTTTACTATGACATCCATCCCCTAGGCCATCTCTGCCTAAGCAGCATCTTCACCCACTATTGTTTGACCACTGCTTAGAAAATGAAAATAATTCATATTTTAGACATCTATGTAACTCTGTCTGTGTAGGATGGATATAGTATTTAGCTACTGTTTACCACTGACAGTGCAGCAGCATGCTTCCACCTGCCAGTGTCATGGAACAACATATGAACATCAAACATTGACTTAACCAAGATAATTTGCCTGTCCACAATTATACCATGGTGGAAAAGTCAAGTACTAATAATGATGATAATAGTAACAATAATGGTGATTAATTGTGGTAACTTCTTCAATGACATATCCATTGTTAGAAATATTAATTCTTTGTATTCTAAGACGTCCAAGTCAGCATTGTTTAAAAGGAGAAAATCAGTTCTTTCTTTTCTACTTCCTACCCACTTCTTAGAGATATGCATTCTGGCACTGAATAAAATAGCACTGAGTATTATTGTGCGCTGGTTAAAAAACTGATCTGCACTCTGTTAGAAAGAAAAGGCTAAAACTTTTTAATTTGTATCCAATCTGACTTGTCACTTAGTCTTAAATGAACATTTTACTTTTGAAAAGGCAAGTGGTTACTTCGTGAGAGAATTCATAATCTATTCTTTAAGTGTTTACAAAGTGAATCCAATGAGCACACAAGTACTTCCTTATGTCTGTGGTAAAATGAATGTCTTGGTCTGCAGTCATGTTTCATTCTATTTGTTTTACTTTTGATGATAGAGAGTAGGGAGACCTCTATTTATGAATAATACTGGTAGGAATAAGAAGAAAGGACAACACCCATATCTAGAATAAGAATCTATTCCAATAAGGATGAACCACTGACTCTGCAATGAAATGGTCCAGAGTAACTGACCTCATCCCAAGTTCTTAATTGGCACAGCCAGTTAATGGTACCAAATTAGAAGTTTTATGGTAAGTTTCTACTCTTTTTAGGAGAGATAATTAAAAAAAAAAAAAGTACATACCAAGAATACACTTGAGGATGGGAGCCTAATGTCCATGAAGCTGTATACTTAATCCTGGTCAAAACCAGGCTTTGCTCACAATGGCACACACAAAAAAAGAAGAGCTGAAATGAGTGTAAGAAAAGATTGCCTGACACAAGCAGAGACTCTTTCAGATGATTACTGAGAGATTCCTCTACAGAGAGAACCATCTGCTGATCATTCACATGGGACACAGGAACTTCAAATGTGAGACCCATTTACATAATTTTCCCTCAAATCTTGTCATTAATCTTCCAAACTTATCCTTACAAATCCCTGATCATCTGGCCCAAAGCTTGCTACAGCTGATAAATTTAAATGAAGACACACCCTTGCTCATCACTCCTTCCAATCAAAGTGGGGGGAAAAAACCAAAAAACTTTACTACTCAAAGTTTTACTTGATGAGAGAATTTCTTTATTGCACTGTCATTTGAGGACAGCCAAATTGTATTTTTGCAATGCTCTGTTCCCAAATTGTGCTGTCCTCATCCAGAGCTATGTACAGGTAAGGTTCAAGTTTATCATTACCTATCATTACATGTTAAGAAACCCCTAAAAACACAAGCATAAGATGAAGAGAAGGTGGCAATGCATAGTAACAAACACATGGACAAGTGACCACCTCATTGACTCTGCTCATATATTCATTATCTTGGTTGAAAATTTTTTGTTGCTTATTTTTTATTTATTTATTTGAGAGCAACCGACAGAGAGAGCAAGAGGCGGACAGATAAAGAGAGCATAGGCATGCCAGGGCCTCCAGGTACTGCGAATTAACTCCCGATGCATGCGCCAACTTGTGCATCTGGCTTACGTGGATCCTGGGGAACTGAGCCTTGAGCCAGGGTCCTTAGGCTTCACAGGCAGGTGCTGAACCACTAAGCTATCTCTCCAGGCCCTATATTCACTTTCTTAATGAATTTATTCCATTCCAAATAAGCCCAAAATTATATCTTTCTGTGAATTAAATAACAGTCCAGAATGGCACTTTGGTTGAATATTGCCCTGGTATCTAATAAAGCCTTAGAGTGCCTAATAGGGAATGCTACTTCATTATAATATATTATTAATTAAAGGAAAATGATTTGCTTAAAAAAAAAAACTGTGGGTAGTATGACAATTCTTTTGTTGTTCTTTCAATGAGTTCATTTCAACATCCCAATCAGTCAGACATCAGAGTCTGCTGAACCCTAAGCACTCTGGCAGAGCAGCTCTAGAAGAGCTGAGAAACATCCATGGGTTTTCTTTGGTTTGGGGGCAGGGGCAATTGAAAGCTGATAGCTTGATTACCAGAAAATAGGTTGAAATTATACATATACCAGATTTCATATATATGTTGTCCTCAAAACTCAGTTCATTTTCCTACTACTGGTCACAGTTTAATACAGGATGTTTTTACTTTGATAACATCCCAGTATGTTCCTGACTCCTGTATTTTTAGAAAACTTGTCCTTTGGGAACCATGAATTCCCAAAGAGTCTATTTCCTTTCCTGCAGCATGTACATGTCTTATCAAGGCATCTAAGTGCAACTATTTCTTGTTCGCTAGGTCTTATCCACGTGTCATCAGTGAAAAGGACTGGTGTGATGCTCAGGCAGAAGTTGAAATGATGTTCTCCTCAGATGAAATTATTGCCTACAGGCAGAGAAATGACACAAATCTAAAGTTGGACACTGAATATAGTATTTGCCCAGCCAAGTGAAATAAATTCCATCTAGTGTTCTCAATTTACTGAAACAGAATGGTGTCCAAATCACTAACTCTATATCAACCACCATAGTACTATGGCCGTGCTTATTTGTTTTGCCAACAAAATCATATAACATCTACTATATTAAAAGCATTAGTAGTACAATATCACCATTCTCTAAGACAAATATATCTTCTAAACTGACAAGACACTGATTTGAATTGAGAGGGACAGAAGAAATTTTTTATACCTCTGTAAGTCACTCCTCACAGCTTAAACTTGTTAGCTTTCTCTGAGTGATGGAAAAATAGCTTTTATACTCCCAAATGATTAACAATGATTCCATGTCTTTTACTCAATAATGTACAACCAATCAGATTAGATCTTTGTCTTACTACACAGTTACGTTGGTAAGGGGTCGTAAGTTGTTTGGAAGAAAAGTGGGAAGAAATCTTATATTTGACTTTTGAGATGTTTGAAACATTCCTCTAGTATACTTGGATGTGAGATTTTTATTTTTATTTTATTTATTTATTTATTTATTTATTTATTTATTTATTTATTTATTTATGGTTTTCTGAGGTAGGGTCTCACTCTAGCTCAGGTGACCTGGAATTCGCTATGTAGTCTCAGGGTGGCCTCAAACTCTGGCGATCCTCCTACCTCTGCCTCCCGAGTGCTGGGATTAAAGGAGTGTGCCACCACGCCCAGTTACTTGGATGTGTGATTTGTAAACAGTGCTGATCTATAAACTTATTCAAGTCTGGCAGATGAGTAAGTAATAAAATGTCAATTTTTTCAATTTAATTTAAGCTTCTGCTAGACTTAAAGTTTACTTATAGGAATCAAAAGTACCCTACTTAGAGACTTCCAATTCATGTTTGACACCAGCCAAATTCTCCATTAAGCAACATTTCCTGATTATCATTTCACTGCTACCCATTAATAACCATATCATTTTTTCAGAGATTAGAGTGTTGAAATAGATGACTGATTATGAAACAAAAACCCTATTTCAGTGGCAATCAACCTCATCTTCATAGCATGTTCTAATAGTACCCCAAGAGATATGCTGAAAATTCCATCAAACAATAAGTTAATGATATGTAATATGTTCGGCCCAGCATTGCTATCATTCCAGGTAATTGTATTATCTGCATTCATCTACAGGATTTTGTTATTTAATTTTAATTCATGATAAGTTTCTTCTGAGAAGTACATATAAGCTAATAGAACATTTTTTTTTTCCCTAGTATGCTTTAGAACCTTTGGAAGCTTCAAGAAATTAAGTCATTAATAATTACATTTCTTCTTCATTTGGTTCATAAATAATTCAGGCACTTCTCCAAGAGATGTTGCCTAATCTTCGCCATCTTAACCTTCTAATTTTCACAAGTCTGTGTAAGACCATGCAACCCACCATTAAAATATAATAGCACTTAAACTCTGTCTTTCTGGTGATTTGCATGCTGAGATTTGGAAACATGAGATAATTCTATCTTTTTTTTGTTTACTTTAGTCAATGATGCAAAAATATATGATAGCAGTTATTTGAGCCAAAGGCATAAAACCTTCATTCTATCACTTTTCCCATCAAATCTCTATTACAGTCAAAACATTTAAAAATTCACATTCATGTGGCATGGAGAGGAGCAAAATACATCATCCTGTAACCTCACCCAGCACGGCTACACATATGTCATTCTCTAAGGTACACCAAGTCCTCACAATTTCAAACTCAATTTAGGAAAGAAAGTCAAATTTAGGTTCTATAACAGTGATATTATATGCTACCTGAAAGTACTACTCTGTGAGTCAGAGGCTTTAGTTGCATACCATAATATCAATTCAAGACCTGGTTTCAGTTAAAAAGAGTTATTAAGAAGTTTAAATCTTCTAGTAAACTTATAAAATAAACCATATTATTTGAAAAATAAAAGAAACACTAGTGGCTATCTATACCCCTATGTAATAAAAGTAAAAATCCTAACAAAAATACCCATAAGTGGACTTCTCAATTGTGGTCCTTAACTCATGTCATCTTTACATTCAGTGTTCAGTAGTTTGATTTCACACTAGTCTAGATGTATCTGTGAGTGCACATTGTCTAATATGATTAACACTTAAAATCAGCTGGATTTAGATAAGCAGATTACACTCTATAATGTGTCTGAGCCTCTTTGAAAGGTCTCATGAGCAAAGCCTGAGGTTTCCAAAAGGAAAAACAATCCAGCCTTATTTTTGCTATAAAGAACTTCTGCATCAGTGTACAGACTGGAGATCCTGTTTTCTAGATTCTGGGTTCTATTCTGAAACTCTTTCCTAAATTTAAACCTTATTAATGTTCTAAATTGCCAGCCACCATGTTTGTGTGAGCCAATTGCTAGTGTTCGCTCTGTGTGTGTATGTGTGGGTGTATGTACACAAAGAGAAGAGAGAGAGCTTTGCCCACCATCTAAAATTATTTACATCTCATGTGTCTTTATATACTTAAGACATCCTAGGTTATATGCAAAAATTTAGGTGAAAAGGGCTCCAGAATAGATACTTTTAGTTTTCTGTGCTCTGAAGGAAAAAAAAAAAAAAAATACCATAGAAAATGGGAATGAGAATCATATTTAATTTGTTAATCTGAATACTCTGGGATGCACTTGTATGAATACCTATTTACATGTTAGCCTTCCTAAGTTATTAGTCAAACTTTTCCAACAGTAGATACAAACTCATACCAGCCCCCAAGCCTAGCTATTCATTTTAATATATAAATATATAATGATCAAGCTTGTTCCCAACCTATATCATCTTTGAGAACCTAAACTTACTTTGATTCTGTCTGTTTCCTTTGGGTTACTAACACGAAGGAGAATCTGACTCTCCATTATGAGGGCACATAGTTTATTTTTTAACTTTATATTATAAACTCTATCCATATATACATTATCACTATCCCCTCCCATCACCCTCCATTGTCCTCTCCTCCCCAACCCCACCCATGGAATCCCCTTCTTTCCAGCTAGTACTTGAAGTATTTTGGTTTCATCATTTTTCCCTATTATGCAGGTCTTGTGTAGTTACCATCAGTCACTGTGAGGTCATGAATGCCATGGCTATTTTGTGTCTAGATGAAAATATTGCAAAGCACTCTTCCCCTACCTTTGGCTCTTACATTTTCCTACCCCCCTTCCGCAATCGTTCCTGAGCCTAGGAGGGTATATTAGATGTCTCACATCCTGATGAACACTTCACTCTTCCTTAGAATTTTGAGTCTCCCCAGTGGTCACTCCCATCTGAAAAGAAGAGCTTCTCTAACCAAAACTGAGAATAGAATTAATATATTGTCATGAAAATAAGCATGGAGAGTGCAGTTTGTTATATATATTTATATATATAATCCATTTAGCCAAACAATAATAATAGCTGCCTCCTTAAGCACATATGACTACCCAACCCATATGCTTATTATTGGGTTTTCAGTATCAGATATGAATTTCTTCCCAAGCCTCAAATCCAATCAGAGAGTATTTGGTGTCTCCCCTAACAGACACGTCACCATTGCATCAGCTGACACATTATGGCCAGGCATGAAACTTGTAGGATCAAACGCTATTTAAGATCATTGATGAGCTTTTCTCCCAAAAGGATGGATGATGAATAATTTCACCTAAATCAATGTAATCTAAGGAAGAAACAGAAGCCAGTCTACAATACAAGTCTTATGGGTTCCTGATGAGAACAGTTTGATAACAACCATGCACAAGTAAACATTTTGATTTATAAGGAAATGTTCGCTTAGATACAGCTTGACTTGTCAATGTGCAATTAACCAGAGCACAAGGGAAAATTTGGAGTCAGAAGATTCAGGCATCACCTCAAACTCCATCATTTTACATAGACATGAAATGCATGCAGTATATTCTTGCTTTGAACATTTAATTTGCTATCCATTTGTATATAGAAATTAGAAAAAATTCCATACTCCAGCAGCAAATGCCCCTAAACCAAATTCACATTTTCCACTTTTATTGAACATTTTACTAAGCTTAGGTAAATCAGAGAGATTATCCCAATGCATTCAGCTCATCGTAAAAAAACACCATAGAGACCTTTAAAAGGATTGTAAAGACTCTCAATCAAACCAGTTCTCACAGAACATGTGTAAAAAGACACAGGACGGAGTAAAGAATCTGAAAGCTGGATTCATTTCCACAACTGCATTTAAACCAAGACCTTTGTTTCTTCCATCCAGACCTTTAATAGACATCTAAACAGGCTCGCTAATCTTTTTTTTTTTTTTTTTTTTTTTTTTTGCAACTCTGATGAAAAACACTGCTTCCAGATTTGTCTTCATGAAATTATTGAGCCATCATATTTTTCAGGCAAAAAGAAGAACTAAAAGCCAAGCATCTTAGCTTGAGATTAGGTCCTGACACTAAAAAAATGTCCATTCTAGCCTAAATGTGTTTCTCTCTCTCCCATTCTCTTCAAAAAAAAAAAAAAAAAACTATTAAACTGTCTTTTCCACAATACATGATTGTTATAAGAATCACATGAAAAGTTTAATTTGAGAAAAAGTACTTTAAATTACAAGATAAAATTAGCAAAATACCTTGAGATATTAACCCAATCATCTAAGATGGAAATCCACAAACCTGATATATCTTTTTATTTTATCATTTATTTTTATTACTAGTCATTTGAGGTTTTAAATCAGTCATAATTTATTAATTCAAAGGCCTCACCATGCCTAAATAAGTCTTATCTGAGGGACTGCTCAGGCATAATTTAGCACTGTCATTTTTCTTGTTTATATACTCATCTCCCAAATATGCACACATAATTGTGTACACAAACTCACACACAGACACTCTCTTTGCTGATCATAGAGCATTTTGTTCAATACACACTGAAACAATCAAGTGATTTATATGGATGAAATTAAGAGCTATTCATAAATGTCATATTTAAAATGGGACTGTTAGAAAACATAATATTTAATCAATCTCAAGACTTTTCAAAGGCTGGAAATGATCGCATTGATCTAGAGTAATACCAATCATCAGATTACTTTACCATGGAAATATGGTTATTTTTAATGTCATTATTACTAATAGCTTTCCAATTTTGTTTCTCTCCTCAGAGGAGTTCAGCCACAGTGACACATTAGACAAATAGAAACACTTAGACACGGAGTTATCAGTACCAAGCTCTAACCAATGGAGGTATTCTGCCAGATTAAGAAGTTATCTATTGTTATCTACATTAAGGACAGCAGCATCCTTCCTTATTGTCCATCCCACTGCCACATAGGATAAACATAGCTTGAGAAAAACACGAAGTTCTCATCAGCATCTCAAGGGGTTATATCAGATTGAGTTACAATAATGAACTCATCCTACTGACCAAAATGAATTATCTGCTTCAGAAATATGCACTTTCATTTATAACACACCACTGCAAGCTTTTCACATTTTCTTAAACAAGCATTATATTTTAAAATGAAAACCTAGCATATAGGAGATAGAAAGATCAGAAGTCAAGGTCATCCTTAACGACTAGTAAGTTAAAAGTGAGCTGGAGCTACATAATTTACTGCATCAAAAGAAAGGTAAATCAATGTTGGTAATGAATATGAAATGTACAGATGGCTGAATAAGTATCCATGTGAAAAATACATATACAGATATAATTTAAGTTATAATGATAATATGATAGAAACCCAGTCTTTCAAAACACAGGTTAAGATATCAAACTATAGTTCCTCTACAATCCCCTCCACAACATTGCACTCCTTCCTGTATGTAACCATTTTATATTAAAAAAAAATTAGGGGCTGGAGAGATGGCTTAGTGGTTAAGTGTTTGCCTGTGAAGCCTAAGGACCCCTGTTCGAAGCTCACTCCCCCAGTACCCACATAAGCCAGATGCACAAGGAGGAATATGCATCTGGAGTTCGTCTGCAGTGGCTGGAAGCCCTGGTGCATCCATTCTTCTCTCTATCTGCCTCTTTCTCTATATATACCTCTCTCTTAAATAAATGAATAAGTAAAATATTTAAAAATATTAAACACACTTACTGAATATTATTTTCTACACTTGAACAGCATTTCTTTACATGTACTTGCTACAATTTTCTAGCAATCTCTATAAGTAGATATTTGAAGTATTTCATTTTGTTCTTTGTGTACTTGCTGCATGGATATATTTGCTTAAGCTTTCTGGTACGAATATACAAAACATTCCCTATGGTAAACATCTAGGCATAGAATTATTGGGACATGATGTATGGACCTGCTTAGTTTTTAGATTGCCAGTTACATAGATCGCCCTTTACATGTTAGATTAATCTCCATTCCTATGATCTATATGATCTATTTTAGAGAAAGTTCCATGTGCTGCTGAGAAGAATGTGTACTCTGTGGAATTTGGGTAGAATGTTCTATATATGTCCATTAGGTCTAATTGATCTATGTGTTGTTGAGCTCTCTTACGTCCCTGTTAATTTTTTGTTTGGATGATCTGTCTGTTGTCGATAGTGGAGTATTGAAGTCCCCAACTATGATGGTGTTGGTGGTTATTTCTGTTTTATTGTCAAGTAGTTTTTGCTTTATGAATTGTGGTGAATCTGTGTTTGGTGCATAAAGATTCATGATAGTGATATCCTCTTGTTGGATTGTCCCCTTGATAAATAAGAAGTGGCCTTTTTTGTCTTTTAAAATTACTTTTGGTTTGAAATCTATTTTATCCGATATAAGTATAGCTATGCCTGCTTGTTTCTTATTTGTGTTTGCTTGGAATATCATTTACCAGCAATATTAACTAGCACAGGATTAATTCAAACAAAGTAAGATGAAAATAAAAAGAGAAATATTAAACTTGAGTTAAGTAAGAAATAAGATTTTAGGAGTAAACCCCCTATCAATAAATTAAATGTCCACAATATAATATATAATCAGTAAATACTTATGTTAAGAACATATGGAATATGAATGAAGACATCTTGTACCTTTTCGAGCCATTCAAAATCAGTTTGAATATAGTTGGATGTGTCAATATCTTTGGCCTCTGGGTAATACAGCTCAATAAACACTCAACAGGGATCATGGATTGTGTTCCCCAAACATGAATGCAACACACCCATGTATATATGTCTGATGTTTTGTTACTTCTGTTGTTTCATTATTGATAATATTGGGCAATGTCTAGAAAGACAGTCAAAAAAATCTTAAAATCTCAAGCAACATTTTAAATGTATTGATAATACAGTTTTCACTATATGATTTAACTATTTATAATTCACAATTTGAATAGAAAATATTTTTACTACATACTCCCTGTGTAGTAAACCATTCCTTCATCTCTCAAGTTTAAATTAACACAATAACCACTTAGCAAAAGACACTAAACTTCCATTTTGTCTTTCATACCACATTTAGATTCCTAAAATTTCAACTGTTTTCCTTAAGTAATTAAATAACATTAAATAGTATCAAAGTGTATTATGCTTACATCTTTTGAGAAAGAAAAATTCTCAGGTACCAAATATTTTAAGCTTTTGACAGAATTTGGTCTGAAGCTTTGCATATATTACTCTTTCTTAACATAGACATTAGTACTGTAGAACAGGGTGAAAACAGTTTTCTTACAAATGGGAAGGAGGTAACAGAACTAACGTCGGGTCTGGAGCTTACACGTATTCCAAACCGAAGTGGGATTTCCTCTCTATAAATCTTTACTGATAGGTTTATATATGAGTTTATTAGGTTTATCAATCTTCTTTAACATAATTACACACCACAAAAACATCTGCTGAGGAAAAAACAGAACATATGATTTGGCTTAATGCATATATATATATATATATATATATATATATATATATATATATATATATGTAACATATAAAATATATATTTATATACTAGTAACAGACACAATTCTACAATATAATGAGTAAAAATATTTGCTCTTAAAAGCAAAGTACTTCTTTCTTGGAAATGAATTATTCTTTCTAAGGCCATCATATAGATTCCTGAGAATAGGCAATTCATTTCAAATGAATGAACCCTCAGCTGAAAGGAAAGGGCTTCAATGGGCAAACACTAAATTTCCACAATATTTGCCTCAGTTTCCTTATTTAAAATGTGGAAAATAAATAACTCATTAAAAAATCTAAAACAAGTATCATTTTTTTAAATGGTAATTCCCATATAAATGCCAAATAATGAATGCTCCAGCTTTAGATTTATGCCTTGTCTATTTTTATTTAATCTACTCTCTCAACATTGTCTGAAATGTACCTATACACTGCACAACAATCCCCTAGTGTCTCACCACTATAGCAACAGCATCATATGAGTATCGTAAGTTAAATATGAAATGTCCAGGTGTCAATGGGGGTTTCTCAACTATAAAATTATACCATCATCCAGGTCTCTAGATTAGAGTAAACAGATATTGTGGTCTTTTAAATTGTGCCATATTTATAAAACTGAACATTTTCTATTCATTGAGTACATTGCTTATTCACTTTTTTATTTTTATTAATTCATTTGAAAGAGACAAAGAGAAAAAGAACTGGTGCTGCACCAGGACCACCAGCCACTGCAAATGAATTCCAGACACATGGACCACCTTGTGCATCTGGCTTATGTGGGTACTGAGGAATCCAACCTGGGTCCTTGGGCTTCACAGGCAAGCACCTTAACCATTAAGCCATCTCTCCAGCCCTGCTTATTTAATTTTAAGTACTTTATTTGTTTAGTTAATTCATTCACTAGTAAGTACACACATGCTATGGCACATATGGCTCATATTGCAGAGGTCAGGGGACAACTTTTGGATCAGTACACATCTCTCCCTTGTGAGCAGCCCCCTTCCTCTTTTTTCTAAAAATATTTCATTTATTTATTTATTTGAGAGAGAGTGAGTGAGAGGAAGATGCAGAGAGAAAGAGAGAATGGGCTCACCAGAGCCTCTAGCCACTGCAAACAAACACCAGATGCATGTACTGCCTTGTGTATCTGGTTATGTGGGTCCTGGGGAATCGCATTAGG
This sequence comes from Orientallactaga sibirica, assembly GCA_036365145.1. Lineage (NCBI taxonomy): Eukaryota > Metazoa > Chordata > Mammalia > Rodentia > Dipodidae > Orientallactaga > Orientallactaga sibirica. Next base: position 8,897,949 of record JAEOAD010000023.1, on the reverse strand, counting down.
GTCCTTAGGCTTTGCAGGCAAATGCCTGAACTGATAAGCCATTTCCCCAGACCTCCCCTTCTTCTTGTAGTGCCCTGAGATTACTGTGGTCTTTTACATGAGGCCTCATAGGCATACTTGGGCACTCAGAGTTACTACCTGAGCTCTTGACTCCTTGGAGCCACCCCTTGCCTGCTTTACTTCAGTAAAAAGATGTTCATGTACATGGGCATACAGTGTATGAAAACTAAACACTCACTGATACAATTATTGGAAACTGTGTGACTTATTAGGTGTCATTTTATATATTTTTACCTTGAATGGTGAGGAGTTCAGAGCTTTAAAAGGGAAGTCATGATACTGGCTAGTATACAGTGTCTGCAGGAAGGGAGGCATCTCCCTCCTGTACTGCCTAGGCCCTCAGGTCCAGCCTCACCTCTCTGCTTTCCTTCACTTCTGTTGGAAAGAACAAAGTCATATGGTCATATCTGAACATATTTGAATATGTGGAAATTAATGATATCTTTGATCTGTTTCCTTTATCCCTTTGTACCATTTCTCCTGTATTAGCAGGTTATCTTTCTTCTCTGAACTATTGTAAATACATACTATTCAGACTTTTTTTGAGTATTTTATGAGGTCCATAACTTTTCTACAAAAGTTTCTTCAGCAAAAAATGGATCTTCCTAAGTCTTTCTTCAGGACCTCTCTTCTTTTCTTTTATCCTTCATGTTAGCCTTTTGGCTGTACTCTTTTCTCTTCTCTCTCTCATTCTGACTTGCATACTGATAGATCATCTGTGTAAAAAGGAAATGGAGGTAGAAGCTATCAATGGCTGAGGCATTCAATCATTTAACCAAACAGCTGAACATTAATAGGAAAGGAATCAGTACATTGAAGCATGTAGACCAAGAATAGAGTGAAACTCAGTTGTTTCCCAGTTTATTAAGTGTGTGAAGAGTAATCTTTATTGTCAAATTAATTAAATTGAGAATTGCCTAGGAGATTAGTTAATGTGATGGCATTTGCAGAGATATATTATGAGGACTCTGACCTAAGCAGTGAATAAAACTAGCAATGGAATCATAATATGATAACATTACATGGAGTGATAATATGATGAGGTTTAGATGGGGTAAGTAACTTAAAAGTGTTTGGGTTATCTTTTACATTGTTATGGTCTTTCAATGCCTCTCAAAATTTGTCTAGTGTGTCTGTCTCTACTCTCAGGACTTGAGTCCAAGAAGTACCTGTTTGTGCCTCCTTAAGACAACTGATTGTTTTTGGAAAAAGAATAGCTGATTGCTGCAGAAAACAGGCAAAATATATTTTAAGTTGTAAAGCTGACTGGATTATATGTTTGATATAAATCTTCTAGGTCTTACTCTGAGAATTAGACATTTATTACCACATCACACGCATGAGATTGGCATTGATGTTACCATTATTCTCATCTTACAACTAATAAATCTAGAAATACAGAAGGCACTGATTTGACTCCATAGTTCATATTCCTAAAAGCATACTGCACTACTATCCAATAGCTTTTCTTTAATCTTCAGAAAAAAATTAAGAACATTTATACTTTCACAATCTGCTTTTTATATCTTGTCCCATATTTTGTCATGTATATGAGCTACATTTCACAACATTTCAAGATTCCATGCCTACCTTTTGAGAAATAGTACAAACCAATTGAGAAATATAGTCATTTTTTAAATTTCATTTATGTATTTATTTATTTGACAGAGAGAGAGAGAGAGAGAGAGAGAGAGAGAGAGAGAATGGGTGCACCAGGGCCTCTAGCCACTGCAAACAAACTCCAGATATATGTGCTATTTTGTGCAACTGTCTTTATGTGCACACTAAGGAATCGAACCTTGGTCATCAGGCTTTGTAGTCAAGTGCCTTAACCACTGAGCTATTTCTCCAGCTCCTACAGTCATTTTTAAAACTACTAATTATAAGCTTATACTTAATGGAATGACATTTAAAACAAAGGTAATAATTACTCAAAACTCCATTACTTTTAAACCTTATATTCTTGAGTTATTCATATCTTCTCTGCACAGTGACAGAAATATACCGTAATGGTGAATTACTGCTGTGCTCTCTACAATTCTGGGCTCAGTGATGGCATGTTGATAACAGGAAATTGCTCATGATTGAAGTAATAACTCCATTAAATTCATAAAACGCCACAAATCAGGATTTGATTTCTCACTCTCATTCTTTAGACTTAAGAAAATGATAGAGAAAAATGTTTAACACAGAATAAACTTAATAGTGATTATTAGCATTATATTGTAACTACGACAATAAATTTACAAAAATGTACTTCTCGGTATTGAAAATGTGTTAACAGGGCTAGGGATATAGCTCAGTGGTGGAATGCTTGCCTTGCACATAGAAGTTATTGGGCTCAATACTTAACACCACAAAAAAAGGGGAAAATATCTTATCTGATTCAATAACTGTCATGCCACTGATGAATGAGTGAAGTTCGAAAGTTTCTACCTCTACACAGTCACATACTCTTTAATGTTAATTAAAATCCATTCTAACTCTACCCTTTAAGTATTTATATTTAAGCTGATGTATTAATGATAATTTCACTTTTGGTTTTCATATGGCCGTGTCTGCTGAGAGACTGAATATTCATCAAATTGCTGATAAGAAGAGTGGAGTGTTTAGCATTAAGAGACATACCTATCACATCTTCTATTGCTCATGGATTATTGCAGAAGTGCCAGAAGAATGGATGAACCAATGGATGGGGTTGAGTACTTTGAAATGCTGTCTTCCAGACATAAAGTGACCATTGCAATCAAGACTTCACAGTGGCTGATGCTATGTACACAAAGCCAGCGTGTGAAAAGAAAATGATGTCATCAAAATATAAAAGGGACCAGTTCAAAAGAAGGGGCTTGATGGAGCTCAGATACAGGGATGAAGACAAAGAAGGATAATCAAAGGAGATTATGTTATGGTCAGGGTACATTGTGTACATGTATGAAGGCTCTAAATAAAACATTAGAAAAGAATCCACATAACTATAATGTTGCTTTTGTATCCCTTCATGTACTGTAACCTCATAATGCTTATAGGTATAGAAGACTGGCCAAAACTAAATACAAGGGTTCTATGGTTCTATGAGATTTAATGAAATTGATGATACACACACACACACACACACACACACACAGAGAGAGAGAGAGAGAGAGATAAGTTCTGTTATTATATCTGTATAATGCATAAAATATTTAATTCTTATCTAATTCCAAAATATTGATCAAGTAAATAATTTAATAAACAAAATATTTTCTTATAAATAAATTTGAAAAAAATATTGGTAAAATCTTGCTACACACTATTTTTAAAGGCGGAAATTATGTATTTTGGAAATAATGGAGAATATTCTCTTCCTTTTTTCTGTGCACTTTTATATATAGCTCCAAGTTTTCTGACAATTCATAGGATTGAAAATTAAATTTACATGTTCCAAGATGTTCTATAATCGTCCTGTGAAACTTGTTTTCCCCTGGCAAGACACAAACACCCATCTATTCACCCCAAATAGATTACAGACTACAAACCAAAACATGGTTGACCCAAACCAGTTTGGGTGAACCAATGAGTTTACTGGGGTTACTTGAAAAGAAAGGGGAGGGGTACTTGTAGGAACATGGCTCATTCAAAGGCAGCTGCATCACTGAAACCCCACCCCAGCATAGGTGACATCTCACAGAGGCTGTGTCTCTTAGCATACTGTACAGCTTGCATACAGCTCACCTCATTGGACAGTCTCTTCCCAAACAGTTGTTTAACCTTTATGTAACCTCAGGGAGAGGTCTTACAAGCATTTTTCACAAACTTTTGACGGACTGAGACTATTGAGCCTCTCTCCTTCCGTTAGAAGCTAATGTTACATTTCAGAGAAAAATGATACACTACACTAGTCCGAGTCTGCCCTTCACAGTTGTTTACTCTCCTACAACCTTGGAGAAGGGTCCTGTGACCTTTTCAGCTTCAGCCTTCCTAGTCTTGTTGCCCTCCCCCTTTTCCCTGCAGAAGGGAATATTCCGATTGGGAGAGAGGCATTTGCTATCCAATAGTAATATTGATCTGAGCTTGCTTATCATTGATCCCAGGCAAGAAACCAGAAAGACAACTTAAAAAGGTTATTGATGGGTAAAGAAAACATTGAATGACAGTCACCAGAAAACAGAAGTTCATTTAAGTAATGGCTGACAGCCATATTTATTTTCTGAAAAAGTAACTGACTAGATTATTAAGTTTCTGAAATTCAATAGATATACAATATAGTTTTGTTTTAATAAGGTATTTGACAGAAAAGGTACTATGTAAAAAATTTTGAAATATGGATTATTGGTGATAACAATGGTGTGAGAAAGACATTCAATAAGTTAGACTTTGTAAGAAACAGTAGCATAGAGAGTGATCTATCTCCTTTATTTGAAGTGTAGGTAGTATCCACTTCCAGCTTCATAGTAAGCAAACAAATGAGTGAACAGTAGGCATGCTGTAGAGTTGCAGGGTCCAGGAGATCAGATTTGATTTTCCTAGAATCTATTTCCCTACACTTGATATATTCTTGAGTAGGTTTCAAATGTGTGTACACCTTTAATACCTTCATTTCTAAAATAAGTCGTTTTAAATCTTTCTGCGAAATAGGCAGTAGTAATTCAAAAAGAAAAGAAAAGAAAAAAAGGAAAATAGGCAGTAGCTAAAGTTGCATAAGCCAGTTGTAGCAGTTGTTAATTGGTACTTATTGTTTTAAATGTTATACAAAACACTTGGAATCTCAAAAGTATCCCAGATGGCTAGTGTATTACTCTCAAAAGATTAGAAAGGAAGCAGATCAAATATTATTATCCACATATAAAATAGCCTTATTTCTAACATCTAGGAAGGATTTTAGATGTTTTCATTAAACTCTGCTTCTATTTTCTTTGAAGTGCTTTCAAAACCTCGATTTGATAATCCAAGAGTGTGGGGTTCTTGATATAGTTTGCTCTTAGACATATCAAGTAAATGATTTGGGATTGCTGACCATTTGTCATTATCTGTCCACTGTGAGAGAGATAAATGTGCAGGGAACTGACAATTAATACCAAATCATACCAGGGAGAGTTTGCCAACAGAAAATGATTCTCTTAAGATCTAAGTGCAGAAATTTATCCAGTATAGCTACTAATTTTCACTGAGTGGAAAAAGTAATAAAAATAAGTGGATGAAACTGAGGCATATGGCATAAACATTACATCAATCACATTTCAAAAGGCTGAAATCACAATATGACTCAGTGTCAATTATGAAATTGACTTCATAGTTCTGAAACTTGATCTGATACTTAAGCATGGATAACTCTAAACTGATTAGCTGGAGCATAGTCAGTTTCAAGAAATAGGATACCTGAGCAATTCTGCTTGCTTGTAGAGATAGCTTTCCATTGTGCAACATCCAGGACAGTAGCTACTTCTGCTTCTGCTACTAATTTTCTCAGCATTGTATCAGAAACTCTGTCTCTGCTTTGCATCCTCAGGGTACGTCATTCTCATTGAGTGGTATCATCATATGCACATCAGCCACAAACCTATTATCAGGCCTTGTGCTGGGGGGGGGAGTGAGGGAGAGAGAGAGAAATGGGTTATCATAATTCTAGGGAAAGCAAAAACTTAGAATTTCATTTAAGTGATGATGTGAATAATTTTTGAGTATCTAAAAAAGTGTGATATATAGAAAATGGAAGACTAAGTAATTAGTATTTTCAATTTTATTGTAGTTTTTTTTAAACTGCAGAGTATTTTAGATGAATAACTATTCTCAGCTCCAAAATCAACATGGTTTAGTTTTGGCATAGATCTTATGGGTCATAACCTAGCCTTATTACTTTACAAATAAATAAAGTGGGATCCAGACACCTTAAATTATTTTCTCAGGATAATATGTGCAACAGATTTGTGGGTATCCAGCAGACACAGATTCGTAGCAAGAGCATATTTTTGGTACCCATAGAGATCTGTACACAGACATAAAAAGACTCACAGTCTAATGGCTGGGTTGGAAAGCATTCAACTCATTGTGATGGTGCTGAGGTCTGTGTGGGAAGCATATTTAGAATTTCTTTTCATCCTCATCCAGATTCTAATATTAGATTTCACTGTTCTACATTAAATAATTGATTTTCACTCTTTGCAGGTGGAATTAAGTACAGTAACACAAGATAATCGGGACATATTTAGCATTTAATAGCATCATCAGTATTTGCCTTTCAGATATTTTTCATTTGGGCTGATCAGGACTTTTAAATTTTATCTTTGGAAAAGCTGTCTACAGAGAACCAGAAAAACAGGCAACTATATTTAAAATGGCATATATTTTCCAGGAATCTACATTTAATTGTGCTGCACAAGCATAGAGTATTTAGAGTAACATCTACAGATGATATTTAAAAATAGACACTGAATCTATAAGACATGTAAAAGTATATAGACATGTTGGCAGTAACTTGCCTTAGGTTCTAGGAGATGATTGGTGTAGATCAGAGAGATCAATTCTGCTTGGAAAGTACATTCTCTATGTAACTCAACCCTAAAGAAAAGCAACAAAACAGATGTATGCGTAAACAGTCAATGGTATTTTCAAATAAGTCAGTTATCATACAGAGATTGTAGCACCCTCACAGTATTATTTTAGACAGCTTGTTGTAAAACCAGAGAGACAAATACTTGGAGGATGGATGATCTGAGAATTTACCTCCCTGTGTTGAGTTTACAAGGATGCAAAGTAAAGGCGCCTAACCCGGCCATGGTAAACTGTAAATACTCAGTAGCTCTTAAAGTTTACTCCTTTACAAGCCACATCCTACTCATTTCCAGTAAATCACCCACAGAACCTTGAAGGGAAAGCTGCTGTCAAAGCACAGGTAAAATGAAAGAATGCATTGACTCCCAGTACCTTCACTTCCAAAAAGACTTCTCTACTTAAAACAACTACACATTGTTACCAAAGCACTTTTAAGGGCAGTGATATTTAAATGCCACCAACTGTGATATTTCCATTGTTTGATAAACTGTCTTAAGACCAAAAAGATTTATACAGGAGAATAGTGAAATATCTTCCCTTGTTATCTAAACTATCCCATCATGTTTAAGTCACACTTTTAAATAAATATTGAGCATCAAATAGTACTGATAATTCTTTATTCACATTTTATTCCAGGGAAAAAGGTTTCCCATTTGATCATGTATCCCAAACACTTATAGCAATCAGTTTAACAATCATTGTGATAATAACTAGTTATTGTCCAAATGTAGCCATGCAATAATTTTGTTAACTACCATAGTAACTAAACAAGCATTTGTGCCACTGGATCTGGAGGGGGAGAGAGAAACAGGAGATGAGAATATGTGCATTCATAATATGATTACTCTTATCATACTAAATGATTAAGCTTTTGTTATAGTGATATATGTTAAGTACCAATCAAAGTCAAAACCATCATTGCCAAATAGAACAAACCCCTTAGAAGAGCAGGTGCAGATGCTTTTGTGTGACAATGTTACCACTGATGTATGATTATTATATCTCTTTGCCTCCCTTTCTTGTTCCATCTCTCAGCTATTTAGCACTTTTGCTCAAAGTCAGCATACTTAGTCTGACTATATATGTGTTAGGAAATAGCAACTTGCATCAAGTGCCCATTCATAGCCCTGGAATGAGTTTCATGAGTTCTAATAAATCACCCTATCTGCACATGGTGTAATGGTGCTAGTGGTTCATAATAGACACTATAGAGACTAATTGGTAACCACTGAATTCAATTGAAACATACACTTAAAATTGTCTTTAGGTAACTGTTTTTGTAACTACCCCCTCTGGCTTTTACAATTAAATTCAGATAATTTGTAGTAAGGTTTCAATTGTAGATGCTGGCATTTCTGTTTTTAATTACCAGTGACCTGCTTCTCTCTGTTGATGACAAACGTAGACTTTTAATGTCAAGCTTGACAATGATGTAGAAATCAAATGTATTCTCTTCAGGTTGAGTAGGAGACCAGAATATACTGTTTTAGATTGCACTAGCACACATGAACACTACACATATTCTTCACAATGACAAAATGTCACATCTTGCCTAAACATTTCTATCATAGGATATAAATATCACCCTGGGTGAGAATACCTATATATTTTTCAGTGTCATTTAAAAATTCATGTATGTTTTTCCCAAAGGTCTCTATTCAGAAGAAGAACTGTGGAAATGTTTGGGTAATTTCCATTGAATATTTTTCTATCTTATGGTGAAATTTATACTTGAATTCATTAGATTTACTATTCATGTTTCATGATAATTATAATAGTAGCTACCATTTTGAAATAGCTACAAAGGGACAGTATACTATATCATTCAAGGGGATTATAACTGTTTAAGTCAGATAGGTTGCACTCAGTTCACAAAATAAAAAAAAAAAAATGCTAATGCATAGAGAGGCTGAGTTGAAAAGTGGAGTAGTAGAACCAACACTCAGGGGCTGGAGAGATAGCTTAGTGGTGAAGTCACTTGCTTGCAAAGCCAAAGGACCCAGGTTCAGTTCTCCAGGACCCACATAAAGCCAGATGTACAAAGTGGTGCATGCATCTGGAATTTGCTTGCAATGGCTGGAGACCCTTGCACACCCATTTGCTCTCTCTCTCTTTCTCTCTCTCTGTCTGTCTCTTTGGCTCTCAAATAAATAATTAAATAAATAATATTTTTTAAACTTCAGGTTTAGTTAAAAAAAAAAAAAAAACTATCTCCAACACCCCAAATAAATACATAACTCTTGCTTTTATTTTCCAACTTATCATTCTTTTTCTAGATGTCAATTTAGATCATCTTGAAGATACCACAACAGGTTAAGAGATGTATTTTGGGACATGTATGTGTAAGATAATGTGAAGGGATCCAGTGTGGCACAAAGAGTCCCTGGGATGGCAGTTCAGGTCTAATGTATTTAGACTAAAAGAAGAACATGTCAGAAAGAAGAAATTCAGACCATGATGTAAGTCTGAGCAATTCTGGAGCCCAAAGTGAAGTTTCAAAGTCACGATTGCTGATAAAGGAGCCCTCCCCTTGACCAATCACTGCCTGATTGGGTATTCCTGCACTCAGCTGAGCTGCTATGTGCCCGTAAGTCACTGTAGCTGCTGTTAATGCTGTGGACTGCTTTGTTCACAAGGAGGTCACTCTTTTTATGACCATCATGTGTCTGCACATGTTATTCCCCAGCTCTGTTCCTTATTCCTCTTGACTAAGAAAGACTGGGAGCACTATACCTACATTATGGTGCTAGAAGCAGTATTTTATGCATTATTTTCTGTAAGCATTAAGATGTTTTCCTGATACATGACATTATTTCTGTGAAAATAAATGTTGTGTTTTAAAAAAATCAGTTGAAAAATCTGAAATTCTCTATTTTACAAAACTATTTTGAAATAGTTTCAGAATGTATGGTTTTATGTTTCACAGCCTCATTCCTGGATTAACCTTTGTGAGTGTGGGGGATAACCTTACCCCAGATGCATCAACCAAGAAACATCCATGTACACACTGGGTCAGTCAGTAGGACTGTGGAAGAAATATTACTCTCAAGAGTAATATTCCTTTTACTATTTCACATTATAGCAGTCAATTAAAAAATGCTAAACTAAAGTTTATTGCAAAAGGATTGCTCAACTCCCAAGTGAATTTGAGACTGCTAACTGGTAGGTCTTTATTTTCCAATCCTTATCTGGATAATTCAGGCAGAAAATAAAAGCAATGAAGAGAGGCTCAAAGATGACTTATTTTAGATCTGAATAAACTATGAAATGATTAAATTAAAAACTATCTGTGTACACAGGAAGAGATGCTTCAAAATGATTGTAACCATATTTTCTCAATGTTGATTAACAACTGAACAAATAAAAATTAACACTTATAATAAATAATTTACAGTATAAAATTAACATATATTCAGGATTTTCATACACATAATAACTCATGAGGAAGTCAGAAATTCTCTGTGAATCCTGACTTGTTGATTGATTCATTCAAGCATGCAGCCCAGAATTTTGTTAAATATTTAGCACATATGAAATTCTGCAGTTTGTGATAGGAAACTATCAAAGTATGAAATAAAAATTTCAGACTATAAAAACTGCCTACTCTCACCACACAATAAAGTGAGTATTAAAAAGTACGTTACAGTGGAGTCAGAAAATAGGGTGGAGTAGTGAATTCCCAATTTCTGCTATGTACTAAAGCAAGAATTAAACCATTAAACCTGTCAGAATTATAATTTTTGGATTTTTGCATCTAAACCAAACACAAAAGATGGGGGGAAATTTCTTAAAGTAAAAGCCTGTATTTAGACAAGCTCTGTATGTTCGAGGTGGCATGGCCATAGACAATGCTTGCATTTAGATAACCGTGTGGAGGGTATGTTGAATTACACAGTTCCTATTTCCCAAAGTTAAATTCAATCATAGTTTTGAAATGAACATGACAGTCATTCATATGATACTAAACAATGGAAACTTTATTCACTTTAATTACTTTAACATTTTAATATTTGTGTGAGAGAGACAGTATATCAATGCACCAGAGCCTCATGTCATTATAAACAAACACCAGACATTTGTGCCATATATATATGTGTGTGTGTGTGTGTGTGTGTGTGTGTGTGTTTACATACAGCATATATGGGTATCTTGGCAATTGAACCAAGCATCTTTAAGTGCTGAGCCATATTCCCAGCCCTGAAAACCTTACTCTTAAAGAAAAGCTGCTACTATGGATTTGGACTTGTTGGATGGGTTTCTGAAGGGTCACCTCAAGGGCCGATGTATTCTCTGTGCCTCAGAGCATGCATGAGCTTGAAACAGCTTCCCTTGTGGTATCTGATGAAGCCAATTAAAGCCAAGAGAAGTAGCCATGACTACCAAGATTAATGTTTAATGTTTGTTTCAAATAGAACAAGGAGCTCATGAATGAGTAGGGAACTCGGGAGGGAGAAATTTAAGGATGCTATTTTGAAAAGAAAAATCTCATGTTGTCTGGGGATATACAGAAGATAATGCAGCTACTCAGGTCTGGTTGTATGATCAGAAAATGCCTGAGAAGACTTCCAACTCCCACTTTGAGGTAGACTTTTAGGTGGTTGCAAGCAGGAAATGAATGTGAGGGCCAAGTTATAAATTGCTTATAACTGAAAGGGAGTCCAAGGAGACAAGATAGAAAGATTCAAAATTTGTCAAGGAGAAAAGCATTGTAAGAAGGAAGCTTGGGCTGGTTGTGGTGGCACACATCTTTAATCCAAGCACTCAGGAGGTAGAGATAGAAGGATTGGATCACTGTGAGTTTGAAGTGAATTCCAGGTCAGCCTAGGCTAGAGTAAGACCCTACCTCAAAACAGCCAAAAATAAAATAAATAAATAAATAAATAAATAAATAAATAAATAAATAAAAATAAAAATAAATGAAACTAAAATAAAAAGAAGGAAGCTTGGTTAAGCATTTTTAATCTTATTAATTTCATAGGTTATTCCTTGATATATGGGTTACTTTATAGGTTTTCTTTATATTTTGTTTGTATTTGAATAATTTGAACTATATGAAACATCAGTTGTCATATACCCTCCCATGTGTAATGCCCCCAAGTATGGAGCCATGAGCCAAGCAGTCCCTTTTCAAATTACTGGACTCCTGCCCCAAAAAAGCCCATCTGCATTAAAATCCCTGTAACCACTCTGTAAAATACTTCACCTGACATTTCAGTGTTGAAAACATGATCCCTGCTTCTGGAGGAGCTATTCCATTCATAGCCTCCATGATTACAAAAAAAAGCATTCACTCTAGGAAAGACATGTCTCAATGAACTTGCCACAACCTTAGCCACAGCTCCTGTAGAAAACCCAACTCTAGACAAGGGGGATATCCAAATTGGGACCCAAAAGGAAAAGATACTATAAACCCTTTACTCTGAACAACAGGCTAAAACATTGATCCTTCAGCAGGCCCGCAGAGGGAACACCCGAACCACAGGAACCTGGAGAGAACATCATGAAGGCCAACCTTAATCTTGTCCTGCTTCTCTTTCTCTTCTCTCTCTCTTCTCTATACTCACTTTCTCTTTTATATTATCTATCTTTTTCCTCCCTCACCTTCCTAGGTGCAGATTTATAAATCCTAGTGCCAGCACGGGGTTAACTTCCACTATGAGCTGTTGATCTGAAACACCTACAAGGTTTCCCAAAAAAGACAGATTTCTGTCAGAGTTCTTGGTGATCCACCAAAGGTTAATGGTAAGACCCTACTGTCGAAGACAGCATACGTGTGTGAGACCAAACACGGAGAGACCTGGCCAGAATCTGGAAGAAGGTCAGTCCCCAGACAGTTAGCTAGTCTAGTACCAGAGGGTGGTACACAAGCAACTGAGTGAAAATGTCTGACATTGGTCCAAACAACTTGCAGTCTAAGATACCCAGCAGGAAACAACTTGACATAATGCTCATACAAGTGCAGTAGTGGCAAACAGCCATGGTGGGTTACCAACTGCTCTTGATTTGGCTAATAGATCCACTCAGTGGAATGGAACTCATTGCTGGAACTGGGAAATAAGTCAAAACCAGGCACAAAAAATGAGCTCAGTCTCCAAGATCAAGATACCACCAAATGTGGGCTAGAAGAGAGCCAACACATATAAAATTCCCTCCAAAACATCTATGGTCATCCCTTCTATCTAGTACTAACTTCTCTCTCCATTGGAGAATTTGCTTATCGTTTTTCAGATGGACAACGAACCTGAAGGGAGGATCAGCTAACCACACCTCACCAGGGCCCCAGCTGAAACCATAGAACAATGCAGGGGAAGGGCAAGAGTTCAGCGTTCATGGCGATCACAACACCAGAAAAAGGCTGAAGGAGATAAACACAGAGAACATCCAACTCCAACTAAGCCAGATATCCAGAGACACAGAGGCTCCAAAACCTCATCACTGTAGCAGAACTAGAAGGACCCCAGTGTGGCTCAGGGAAACTCGCGGAAGAGGGGGCAGAAAGATTGTTAGAGTCACAAGTTGGGGCATTAAGCACAGAGACTGGGGCATACCCCCCAGAACTCTTGACTAACCTCACAATGCACGACCCACATTCCCCATTGATGAGGGTCCCTTTGGAAGAGGGAGGACAGGGAAGAGGACAATGGAACCAGTACTATGAATGTAAAATCAGAATAATATAAATTAAAAAATAAAATAAAAAATCCCAAGTGGGATTTTCTACAGAAATGGAAAAATATCACCCTTAAGGCCTTAAAAGAAAACTACAGTTGGAATATGCATTATTCTAAGTTTAAACCCTACCACGGTGATATGGTAACGAAAAGGTCATGGCATAGCCGGGTGTGGTAGCACACAGCCTTTAATCCCAGCATTCAAGAAACAGAGATAGAAGGAGTACTGTGTGTTCCAGGTCAGCCTGGGCTAGAGTGAGACCCTTTCTCAAAAATACCAAAAAGAGGGCTGGAGAGATGGCTTAGTGGTTAAGCGCTTGCCTGTGACACATAAGGACGCCCATTTGAGGCTCGAATTCCCCAGTACCCATGTAAGCCAGATGCATAAGGTGGCACATGCATCTGGAGTTCATTTGCAGTGGCTCGAGGCCCTGGTGAGCCCATTCTCTCCCTTTCTCTCTGCCTCTTTCTCTCTCTGTCACTCTCAAATAAATAAATAAAAATAAACAAAAATTAAAAAAAAAAAAAAAGTCCGAACAGTGGTACTGTAAAAAAAAAAATACCAAAAAGAGAAAAAAAGTACCTGGCATCAGTATAAGGACAATGACAGTAGGAAATGCTGTTCCAGCATATGGCACGTTAAGCCAAAGTAAACTTAGTAAACCATAGAAGGAAGGTCTCTTGGACCTTTTCCCACCCTGCACCTTTTGAGCACTACAGAAGCTAAAATTCCCTTCCCTGTTTCCCTGTCTGCGCCCTAAAGTAGACCATATAACCTAGGTCACTCACAAACCTGCTTCAGTCCTTTCTTCTCCCCTGAAGAATCATGTGACAAGTGTTTTGTCCTACAGTGGAGGGAAGGAGTGTTATCATTGGAACCAAGAAGAACTGGCAGAAACAGGCTGTGCTCAGATCTCTTCAGCTTATCAGCATTAGATCATGCTTTAGGACTTCTCATCACACTTCAGTGTGACTCTCCACAGAAAGTCTTCACTTGTAAATGCTCCAGGTTAGATAAACTTACATTAAGTAAATGTGTAAATTTTTCTCTTGTTAATCTGTCTTCTGCTACAAGGGTTTTAACTCTAAAATTGTTACACATTGAAGAAAAATAATCCTCTTGTTTTCCACCTACACAGACATCTGGATCAGTAGACAAAAAATTAAGAATGCAGATATAAACTCAAATATGTGAATGGTCTGTTCCTTTCAATTGTAATATTTTGTCATTCTACAGGAAAAGAATATTCTGTTTAACAAAGGATGCTGGGACAAGTAAATATTTACATGTGAAAGAATTACCTTTAAATCTTGTCCTCTACCCCATTCAGATCTTATCTCAAAATTAATCAATGGCCTAAATGTAAGGGACAAAGTACAGAATTCTTAGAAGAAAACAAAGATAAATCGTTATATATGGATCTGGCATTTTTAAGAACCTCAGAGCATAAGCATCAAAAAAATAATAATAATGTAAATTAGGGTGCATCAAAATGAAACCATTCTGAGTACCAGAGAACACAGACAACAAGCACAAAGATGGGTAAGCAGGAAATTAACATGCGAAAGGCTTGGGGTTCAAACATCAGTACTAGACATGAGGGGAGGGAAAGTAAATAAAATAGAAGAAAGGTAAAGACAAGAAAAACGCAAAGAAGAAAGTAAAACAACAATCATTACAATGGGTAAATTATTTTCAGATCTTTTATGATAAGAGTCTACACAGAATTCACAAACAAAATGTTCAAATGAACAACAAAAGATTAAACATAAGTAGAAAGTAGAAAAAAAGATTCAAGCACATATTTCTCCTGGAAGAATGTACAAATGACTGATAAACAAGTGAGAAGATAGTCACGGAATCATTATTCATCAGAAAAATGTGAAATAAAACCACAGTGAGATATCGTTTCACCAAGGTGGCGATCACATAAAATCAAAACAAAATAAGAAGTATTTGTTCATCAAGTTAAACTTGACTAAAATTATGGCTTTTGTCTGCTGTCTGTCCTATCTGGGAAGAAGAAAGTTTTGTTCACATTTTCACAGGAAAAGTCACACAGCAAAACCAAGTATCCATCAGCTGATGAATGGATTAACAAAATGCAGTATACCCATACAGTGGGCTATTTGTCATGCATATTAATAAATGAAGCAATGAATATGGATGGATCAAGTCATTATACTAAGCTGGCTAAAGGAAAGTAAATTCAAAAGGCAGCATGCTGTATGATTTAATTCATATGAGTACATAGACCCATGGAAACAGCAAGCACATTAGTAGTTGCCAGGTCTTGGGTACTGAGGATGAAGGAGTACATGGTTAATGATCTTCAGGAGCTAAAGGAAGTTATCAATGGGTAATGAGTAAAGGGTTTCCATCTGCGATCTGGAAATAGTGATATTTTATAACACTCTAAAAGTACTGAGATTTACTGATTACTATAAGAGATGGTGGATTTCATGTGAGGTGAATTTTGATTTGCTTTCAAAAGGTGGAAGTGTGGATTTGGGAAACATGGAATGATTCTATAGTGTATGTCTGGAAGAGCTGCAAAATTTTTACCAAGTACGTGGGACACAAAGTCATTTAAAAGGAATGCAGAGAAAAGAGGAAGGGAAGAATACTCAAAGCATGATAACTTCCCCTGAGCTGTCCAAACAGCAGGGCTGTGAGTCCAGAGGAAACTGAGTGGGCCTCAAGGATGGGGACAGACATTCCTCCTAGGAACACATGACAGTCCTCAGCAGTATTCATTCTCAACCACCCCACTGAGGAAGAGACCATCCATTTCCTAGCAAATGGTCTCTGCTACTTCATAAAGTAGAATCACTACATGAAACATTGATGGCATAGCCAATAACTGAATTAAAGGCCAAATGTGTTTGGAGGTCAATGTAAAGTGCTCACCTACTATTTTCAAGGCTACAGTTTAATTCAGCAACTGCCCCATCCCACCAACCAAAAAAAAAAAAAAAAAAAAAAAAAACCTAAATGTATGCCAACAGATGAAAACTGCTTAGTTTGTTGGTACTCTAGTTCTTTAAAAATAAAAATAACGGACTGGAGAAATGGTTTAGCAGTTAAGGCACCTGCCTCCTAAGCCAAAGAATGCCGGTTCCAATCTCCAGCGGTTCCAATCTCCAGGTCCCACGTTTAGCCAGATGCAAAGTGATGCAAGGCGCAATGCTGCACTTGACCACAAGGGGGCGCGTGCATCTGAATTTCGTTCATAGCGGCTGAAAGGCTGCTGGCGCCCTTCTCTATCTGTCTTCCTCTCCCTCTCTCTGTCTCTCTCTGTCTCCAATAAAACAAAATGAAATAATAAAAAATTAAAAAATTAAAAATAAACTAAAAATAAAAAGAAAGCACCCCAATTTTGGATTTCAAACTTCTCCTGAAAACAAAATGTATCTCATGACGATTGGTCCCTGTTTTTACTACGAGTTGACTAGGGATAAGAAACAATTAGCCCTGTGGCAATGCCCTAGAGAATGTCCAGTTTCATCACCTGTCTATGGAGTACGGTCACTTGAAACATAGAAATCACATTTCTTAACTGTCCCTTAGCTTATAGAACACCAACATCTTAAAACAAATTCTGCAACAATGACCTTCCCATGAATTTGCAAGACATAGATCATAATTTGAAAATGTGGAGTCATATGGTGCATTCCATAGACCATAAAGTCCCCTGGGCTATAACCACTCAGTTTTATTTTACTGTCAAGTCATGTGTCCCTTATGAAATGACACATTTATTCTTTCATAATCCCATTTTAGGGGGTGATGGTCCAAATGGGACACATGTCCCAGGAAACGTTAATGCACAAAAGACGTACTCAGAAGTAAGATATTTTTTTTCTTTAAAAAGCAAAACTTAACAAGCTTAACAAAGTACATCTTTTTTTCCCAATTTGTTTTATAATAGAAGCTTAGCATATTTTCCTACCTTCAAAACATGGAAATTCCATATATTTGTAGCTCAATATATTTTTGTTCTGACACAGCTGGAAAAAACCCTTAATTTAGCAATTTAGATTTAGCAAACAATTTGTGCATAATATGGCCCATTTGCTTTTGGTGTTATTTCATCATGATTTTAGAGACAAAAATACTGCAATAAAAAAAAATCTGCAATTGGATATAAGCACTGACTGATGAATTGGATTTTTCAATGCTGTTTTGTTTAAAATATTATCAACTTGCTTAGAATGTATATTTCAAGAATGTCATATGGCTTAAAAGGTAAGTTACCCCTTACTGAGTCTAATTTCCATTCCAAATCAAGAGAACACAAGCTGTGAGATCACGCATAGCCTGTGTGAGGAGATCTTAACCCTCTGACCCAACTCACTCTGCTCCGTTCTTTAGAACACCAAATCAAAACTATGCCTGCTACATTTATAACTTAATTTGCTTTGCAATTTGACATCTAGGTCTTTCCAAGTGTCTGAAATGGGAAGCAAATTAGACGCTGCTTTTCAAGACTCTTGCATGCTGAAGGGAGAAAAAGCAAAAATCAATTGCACTAGACTGATTGGTGCCTTCATGACCCCACAGTGGTTACCAGTAACCC
Organism: Orientallactaga sibirica; assembly: GCA_036365145.1. Classification (NCBI taxonomy): domain Eukaryota; kingdom Metazoa; phylum Chordata; class Mammalia; order Rodentia; family Dipodidae; genus Orientallactaga; species Orientallactaga sibirica. The sequence continues at coordinate 8,880,110 of JAEOAD010000023.1, read as the reverse complement.
CACTAGGTTGCGCCCTCAGTGGAATGGGGCCAGGGAAGAAGGGATATGAGTATAACATGGTGGGGGGAGAATATGACCAATAGCAGATATTTTTATATAGTAAAGTTCATAATTAATAAAAATAAAATGATAACATATTCCTAGGCACTGTAGCTTATGCTTGTAATCTTAGCATTTGAGAGGCTGAGGCAGGAGGATTTCTGTGAGTTTGAGGCCAGCCTGGACTACAAAGTCTCAAAATATATTTCAACATTTGAATCATCTATAAATGTATAGTATATGTTAAAATTAAAATGATTAATTTAAAAAAAAACATAATCAATATGGCGTTTTTCTAGACCTTCTAAAAGTGGCCAGAGGGCTACCTGAAAGCCTCCTCTTCAGGTTTGGTGAGGCCAGTGAATGTGTGGAGGCTTGAATTTGTGACACTGTTTTCTCACTCTGAGGCAAAGTGTCTTCTTATAGCCTCCCAGAATGCTGATCTGGCTTTATTGGCTAAAGAAGCTACTTTAGCTTGAACCAGATTCCCACTGTTTAGAGGAAAATTGTTCCTCTCATCCATCTACCTGTCCATCCATTTACTCACTCTTGTGTACGTGTATCTACTATGTGATAGTCAAGGTTGCTGGACATACAATGCTAAAGAAATCCCTGACAAACAAGTGGCTTAAAAAGATTTATAGCCAGATGTTAAGGAGATGGAAGCAAAACACTGGCCATGCAAGGATGAAGATTTGAATTTGTTTTCCAAGCTCCATGTAAAGCCTGACAGGATACTGTGCATCTGTCAGCCCAGAGCTCCTGCAGAGAGATTCAAGGTGGTAGAAAAGAATCTGGAAACTTCCAGTACAATTATCCTCGCATATGCAGTGGGAAATAGCAAGAGACTCTGCCTCAAGGTAGAATCTAAGAACTGACAGCTGAGGTTGTCCCCTGACCTCTATACATGCACACGACTGGAATCACATAGACAAGCATGCACATAGACATCACACAAAGATTAATAAAGAAAAAAATATACCTAAGTGAGGAGACAGGGTCTCTCAAAATCATGTTTTCTCAATGAATGTTTTTGTTGTATAAAATATTTAACTGAAATTCAATCACCCTGAAAACATATAATGTTTATGTTGAAAAGTCTGTGCAGTCCCATATTGGCATATGGCATATGAAAGTGGATTCATTGAATGGCATCAAATTAGATTAATGTTATTATTCAACATAATACCAATATAATACATTATTTTACTAAGTGGGAAAAATGGATTCCATAGTTTTAAATGGAGATTTCAAAATGAGTCCTTATTGCAAATATGATTTTTAAAAGCCCTAATATATTATATATAGTATGATATATATTTATTATATATACATATATAATAACATTTGCCACTATCTGATTGGCTCCTCACTATTAAAATAGCTACTTAAATGTGTGTGAAAGTAACAGTCTGCATAGATTAAGACAGCTAGGCACACATAATAGTTTGGAAGTGTCCAGCACTTTCTTGAAGTTTAAGTGTGGAATAGCAATGCATGGAGAGACTGGGAAGAAAGACACTAGGGACAAGAAGGTAGATGAAAAAGTTGTAATGAATAGAATTAATTAGATAACATAAGTGATGATAAGGACTTGAAATGAGGTGCAGAAGAAAAGTATTATTATCACCAAAGCTGCAGGAAAAAGACTTGGGGATGAAACACGTATACTAGGTGTATGGACTAAAAGCATCCACGTGACAATGGATTCAAAAGTATCAGCCGGAGATCTTGAGAACTCAAAATGGTATTTGACATCCTTAAATCCCAATCTATACTCCTAGGCCCTAGTGTTCTGGGGGTGATGGTCAACTTTATGCAATAGAAACTTCTCAGGTAAATGTGACTCCCCTCATTAAGCATTCTCAACAGGTCGCTGTCTTCCCAGACTTGAGTTAGCAGACCAAAAGGTAGGTGATCTGTGGGCAGAGAGCTGAGCTCAGAGTCTGATCCTCTGATCACATTTCTAGGTCTATATCCAGAGGAATTTATATTTGTATTACAAAGAGATTCTTACCTGCAATATTTATTGTTCCATTATTAACAATAACTGAGATGCAATGTTTTTAAATGGCAGCTGGATTTATTTTCACTGGAGCAATGATATCCCTAAAAAATAAAATAGGAGGCTGAGGAGATGGCTCTATCAATTAAGTGCTTGTTCCATAAGTATAAGGACATGAGTTTACCTCCCAAGGTCCATGTAAAAGCCAGGCACTGTTGTGCAAGCTTGTGATTCCAGAACTGGTAAGACATAGACAGGAGTATCCCTATGGCTTGAAGGCTAGTTAGTCTAGACAAATGTATAATCTCCAGGTTCAGAGAAAGACCTTATCTCAAAAGATAAAGTGGAGAGCAACTGAGAATGATACCCAACATTGTCCTGTAATCTACATAGGCACATACACACACATGTCTACACACACGCACCATACCACACACCACAAACACTCACACACAAAAAAGAAAACATGAAAATTTTTTTTCAATATATTTGATGTATAAACATTATATAAGTTGGGAATATTTTTTGCCAAGTTTGATTAGAAATGTCAATCATCCACTAATTAAGTTACTAACGTTAAAATGTGAAATAAACATGTTAATTATAGACAATCATTATCAAACAAGAATTCAGGTGCAGGCTCAGAAAGGGTGCTGCATACTGGGGTTATATTATGACCCAAAAGAAACTCAGTACATAAAAGTACAACTCCTACATCCACTCTTACACCTTTCTTACAATGAACTTACCCTTGACATAAATTTCCATACTTTATCAATAAAAGGTAGCCATTGGAATTTTGTGTTGTTTTCCTGGCTTTAATGTATGTTCTCTGTTCCCTCTGAGAGACACTCAGTATTGTCTGATAGATGCACAGGAATATGTGTGTGTGTGTGTGTGTGTGTGTGTGTGTGTGTGTGTGTGTGAGAGAGAGAGAGAGAGAGAGAGAGAGAGAGAGAGAGAAACAGAGAGACAGAGACAGAGAGAAAGATAGGATCTAAATGATTCTTATGATCAACCTGCTTGGAAATTGATAGCTTAGCAGATTTTCCTTAATAATTTTAACATAAATAGAATGCATCAAAATTAAGTTGGGCATGGTAGTGCATTCCTATAAACCCAGTACTTGGAAGGCAGAGGCAGGAAGAACTCTATAAGTTCCAGGCCACCCTGAGAATACATAGTGAATTCCATGTCAGCCTGGGCTAGAGTGAGACCCTATCTCTAAAAACCAAAAATAAAAAACAAAGAAACAAACAAAAAATAAGCAGATTAATCCCAGTACTCTGGAGGCTGAAAAAGGAAGATTTTGGGTTGTAGGCTATCCTAGGCAATATAGCAATACCTTGTCTTAAAAATAACTAAATAAATAAATGTTTTGAGATTATTGCATATATAGGAGAGAAAATATTATAATAAAATCATTCTAGTGTGATTACAATATAGTAAATGCCTGTGTAAATAAGCCATCTCACATTTATATCAAACCATGTTATAGCCTTGAATGAACTCTTAGTTAAAGATAAAATGCTGCTAACTTGAATTGTTTTATCTTTTCTTTGTGAAAGAATTGAATGAAAATAAAAAGAAATTGTAATTTTACAATTTTATAAATTCAAAGATTAATTTTACATCTGAAATAATTTATGTGATGGTGAAATTTTGTCAACTTTAATTTTGACTTTGGGCTTGTATTCAGTTATAGCATATATAGTCACATTTTTCTTTATACTTTACTAGGAATTCTTAAAATAGGTGACATTTTAATCCAGAGGTGATGGAGAAAAAATATGTGCCATATAAGCTGTGTGATACAACTTGTATAGCTCCCAGAGTACCTAGCAATTCATCTATGTGACAGCTGTTAGTGAGGCTTAAGATCATTAGCACAGGAAGCTTGGCAAGGACAGAGCACTGAGTTATAAATATTGGCTTCAGATGTCATTTCAGGACAGAGTTAAATTCTCTCAGGATGTAGTAGCATGGATTATATGAGAAATCCCAGTTGGATCCAAAGTTACTTTTGAGATTAATGAATCAGATGAAAGAAAAATCGTAAAATAAAATTTGAATTTACATTGTTTTTAATTTTTAAAACATTTTGTAACAGAATTTAAAGGCTTTGAATTTTGTAACTTTCTTGTTTAACATGAAATAAATCACTCCATGAGTCACCCCCCCCCCCATTAGATTTTTGTTGTTGCTCAGTACCTGGCATCCACTAACTACTTTTCCTTTTTCTTCTTCACTGTTCATTACTGTGGTTTGACGGGAAAAATGTTCCTGATAAACTCATGTGATTGAATGCTTAATCCCAAGCTGATGATGCTGTTTGGGAAGGCTGTGGAGACTTTGGGAGGGTGAGTCTTCCAAAGTGTGTCCTTGTGAGCTGGCATAGGGAAGGTCATGGTCATTAGTCCAGGCCCTGATCTGATGTAGAAATGTGATGTCCCTCTGTCTTCTCCTGTCCTGATTTCCCACCATAATGAAATGTCCTCTGTAAACTGTAGGGAAATAAATAATTTCCTTCCATAAGTTCCTTCTGATTGGGTGTTTTGTAGGTAGGTAGGTAGACAATAGATAAATAGACAATAGGTAGATAATGATACATAGATGATTGATAGATGGATGATAGATTGATAGATAGATAAGTGATAGATGACAGTCAGACCTATTGAGGAGAAAAACAGTACTTGTTTAGGAATACGTCATCATTTTTTGTATACCTTATCAAAATAATTCTCCACAATTTGTGAAGAATCACTTATGCTGCTCTGAATGTTTCTTACCATCAACTTCTGAGGTGCTGTCAGAATGCTTTCAGAAGTGAGAGAGACCAAGGACAGTTTTTAATAAAATGGTTTTGTTACTTACAAAAAGAATACCTGCATAGCAACTACCAGCTGTGAGCCCCAATTTGTCTCCACAAAGACATAATTCTGTCACATTTCAGCCTCCTCATATGTAAAATTGAGAGATGGTTCAAAACATTTTCTTAATCCTCCAGGACAATAATATTGTAGGATTTTGCTAAAATAACTAGATACAAAATAGGATAGAGAAACTAATGAAGGAAAACCTAGTGAAAAATTTTCTGACTACAGTAAGATATTTTAGAGTGAAAGTGACTCCTTTCCAGGAAACACATTTCCAAAAAGCGATAATAGTCCCAGTGTGAGAAAGAAAGATTTAGTACCTGTCAAACTCTTTCTTGCCTAAAAACCAGCATAATATATTTCCCACAAGTTTTTATAAAATAATAAGTATTTGCAATTAAATACATGTACTCCAATCTTTTAAAATTATAGTTTAAGTCAGAGTTAATGTCATGATACTATTTCAAGTGAAGGACATGGAAAAAATGAACTACTCTGTATATCAAATTATTTTTATTATGAGTATATCAGTCTAAATCCTCAACAATGCTAACCTTTTTCTTAAAATGTCCAAAACTGCCAGAATCTAAATGCATCTCCATAATTAGATGAACATAGTTGTTTCAAAATATTACATTATTGTCATTAGGTAGTATTAACAGTGATTTTCATTTTTTTAATCCCTATAAATGCAGGAGCATACAAGACAACTAATACCTTAGAGAAATCTTCAGTCAAGAGGTTGCAAGAAACCTGAAAACATATCATTTTCATTGGATTCTGAACATCTGTACTTGAAAATAAGTTATGGTTAAAATTGAAGGATAAAAGAGTAAAAGTCAATTAAAAAACGTCAAGAACCCTTAAATATTTCCATCAAAGGTGTTGCCAGTAGTAATGGGCCACAACCAACCAAGATAATTCAGGGTTTTAAAATAGGACTCATGGTGGAAACTGTTCAGGGTGTTACCAATTATCCCTAACTCGAATGTAAAACGCACAATCAGAATGACTTGTTTTGGACAGACATGCTCATTTCTGTGATTCGAATCTCAAAATATTCAGAATGACAAACTTATGGAATGTTCACATAATGAAAAAAGAATCGGACTGTTGAGATATTTGCATCACAACCATTTCATTCAGCTTGTAACTAGGGTCGGGAATAGAAGACGAAATTTTAAACTGGACAACCAGACGTCACTGCTAACCACAGGCTTGCATTCTTTTGCTATTTATACCCGTTTGTTTACTTTTTGCATTTCCTAAGCTTGGACAGGGACTTTCTGCTTCTAGTCAATTTCACTCTTATTTTTGGCACAAAAGTAAATTTTCCAGTACTTCTGGAAAACGTTACATCTAACAAAGAAATGATGGAAACATTCCGATTGGGATTTTATAAATTGAGCATTGATGGTTGTCACTATTGACCTAAGACCTGTCCATGATTAGAAAATATGTCTCAATTGGTGGTAGGATGACAATAGTAATAAATGCTGCTTCCTTTGCTTTACCCCTGCCCAATACTACCATGTAATCTTACAACCGTGTGCTATCAAACATAAGTGATCTTTGTGATGAGCCTAGCAAGAGCATCCATGTACTCCAGGCCCTCCTAAGTTTTCTGAATGGTTCATTAAGAGTTTCCCTCAACATTCACTAACCTGAAGAACTTCACTTTGGACCCAGGTGACTACAGGGAACTCTTGTCTCCTGTCAGTTACCCAATTCGCTTGTGTTTAATGACAACCATTTCATAAAACACTAAATCCTGGAGTGTTCTAAACCTACATTTTTTTTTCAAAAACTGCTAAAAGATGGTATTTTGTTTGTAACAAGTTGTAGAGTTTATGATTAAACACACTCAACTAAAAGAGAGCCACAGTATGAATTCCCATATCAATATTCCTCCAACATCTTCATTAATTAATTATGCTTGCAAAAATTGTCTTATGCAAATCCAAGTGCATATGGCTATGATCTAAGTGACATCTACTAGCCAAGTAAATATCTATGTACTATAGGTTTTAGTCAGAAGAAAATTTCCACATACCAAGTTTGCCAAACCCAAACTGAATAGGAAGTTGCAAACACAGTTTTAAAAGGAAGGAAAAGCCATTTCCTTTCAGAAACTCTCAATTTGGCCCAGAATATATTCTAACAGATCATTCTGCCTCAAACTATACCAAAAGTTCCTAGGGAAAAATTTAAAAATATACGTTAAAAAAAAAAAAAAAGCCAGCACCTTCTCAAAGTAGCAGTGAAAACAAGGCCCACCAGTAACTTCAAAACACCTCTAACCTTAAAGAATGGTTTTGTATCATGGTATTGCTAATCAAAGTCACCATCTTTTGTTGAAATGTTTAATGGTCCCTTTTAGCACAAATATTATGATCATACATATTTTATGCCATTATGGTAAAAATGCCTAAGACATCGTGGTGGCTCAGTGTTAAGCCCCTTTCACAATAAGCTATTCCTAAATTTCATAAAAAGCATCAGGAAGTGGACAACTAAAGACTGCAATTTACCTTATAAAAGAAATAGAAGGTAATAATTCTCAAGTATTCCTTGTGTCTATGTGATTTACATGGTGATAATGCATACAGGTTGACTATGTCTTATCTGAAAAGCTTTCTTTCTTTCATTTTCTGTATCTCTTTTAATTTCTTTCATATATATATATATGGAAGTAGTTTATAGATGGGACCCAAGTCTAACCACAAAATTCATTTGTATTACTTCTACACACATAGGCTAATGATAATTTTAAGCAATATTTTTGTTGTACATGAATCTTGACATCAATTTATTCCATAATATCAGCTGTGTAATTTTTCATATAGTATCATGTTGTAGTTCAAAAAAACTTTAAATTATAAAATATTTCAGATTTAAAACTTTTGGCTTAGGGTTATGCAACATGATTTTTATGACATATCAGTTATATCAAATGAAATAAATTGAAGAAGTAACAAAGACAATTTTCTAAAAATTATCTTCCTTGTTATGAACACATTTTGAGTTAATTTTGTTATCAGGTTTGAGACTATGTGAAGGACTACTGCCTAATGAATATATTTGTGATTTGACACCAAAAGTATGACCCGTAAAAGAAGAAAATGAAATGTATTTCATGAAAATTAAGAACATTTGCCCTCAAAAAATAACAATTTGGTCTTCATTAAAAATTCAAAAATTTAGCCTGGCGCGGTGGCTCACACCTTTAATCCCAGCACTTGGGAGGCAGAGGTAGGAGGATCACCGTGAGTTCGAGGCCACCCTGAGACTACAGAGTGAATTCCAGATCAGCCTGAGCTAGAGTGAGACCTTATCTCGGAAAAAAAAAACATTCAAAAATTTATCCTCTGAAAGACTCTATGAAGAAGATGAAAGACAAACCACAAAGAGGAAATATTTATAGGCCTGAAAAATAACTCATATGCAACATTAAGATAGCAATATAATTAGAAGATGGGCAAAATATACTTCAGCCTTAATCGTACATAAAAGGATGAGTACATGGGAAAATACATTCAACATCACTAGTAAATACTCATCATAGTATCACATACACATATTGACAAAACATTTACTAGAATGGCTAAATTTTCAAAAATTCCTAACACCAAGTTCTGTTCAGGATGTAGATACAACTGGATCTCTTATTCATTGCTGATGGTAACATAAAATGGTACAGTTACTCTAGAAAATAGTTTAACAAAAAGAAAAAAAAATAGTACAATACAACCCACCATTGGCATCCTGGACATATATCCCAGATATATTAAAACTCATTTCATTAAAAAGATGAATACAGATTGAATTATGCTTGTTAAAACAGAGATCAAAAATATTTATCAATAGAAGAATAGTTAAACAAAATGTTATGCATGCCTACTACGAAATACCACTCAGCAATAAAAAAAAAAAAATTCAATGAGCTTTTGACACAGTCAACATTTTGCATAGATGTCAGTGCATTACTCCAAATGCAAAAATACAGTTATAAAAATCACATACTATATGTTCCATTACTATAATGTCTCAGAATGGCAAAGCTCCACAAATGGAGCTCAGATCAATGGCTGCCAGATGCTGAGGTTGATAGAACGGAAGGGGTAAATGTGACTATCAAGGGAAGACATGCGAGAGATTTTTGTAGACAGGAAATAGCTGTGAGCCATGATTGAGGTAGTGGTTGCACAAAACTACAAATGTAATAATTGTACATAGAATCATATATGAGTCATGTGATGCCAAATTTCTGGACTCTATATTGTACTGTAATTAAGAAAAATAAAGCCACAGGGGAAAACTGGGTTGCGGTCTCCCATTACTGTCTTTCAAAATTCCTATAAATCCATCACTACTTTCAAAATTAGTTTAAAAGCTTATGAGAAAATCATGGTGCTGCATAAGCTATTTAGCAGACATAGTAATTTATATTTGGTTTAACTGTATCCCTATCAAAATTATCACATGGATATTTTTATATAATACTTGGTACACTTTATCCATAAATTACATTACTAAAAATCTCAGTGGGATGCTGTGCCTCTCTTGTTTATGGCGGCCTGCCTTTACTCCCATGTCTAACAATCAGAAGCTCTACTGGGGTAGGGTTAAGTTCCACTTCATTACATCCCCCAATAGATACACCTTTTAATATGTTCTACATAGGGATTTGCTTCCCATAGGCCATGATTATCACTAGAATGTGGATAGGCAATCAAATAACTTTGCCCTCTGACTACAGTAATTGACTAAAGCATGAGAAATTTGACCCATACCAATCATCATAATATGTCTTCATATTTGAGGTTCTGTTCACATGAGTAGGGGTGGCCTGATAATTTCCACTTCAGCAAGAGTATTTTAGTTACCAAATCTATATGTGTGCATGCACTCACAAACATGTGTACCTGAGCAAACACAGACATTAAAAGTATACTGCTTCTAGTTTTATTCATAAGATAACATGTGGGTGCATGTGTACATATATGTGCGCATGCGTGTGAATGCCAAAGGACAGCCTTGGGTGTCATTCCTAAGGAACGTTAGCCACCTTTATTTTATTTTATATTTATTTATTTTTGGAGAGAGACACAGAGAGAGAGACAGATAGAAAGGGAGAGGAAGACAGATAAAGATGGGCGCGCCAGCAATCTCTCAGCTGCTGTGAATGAAATCCAGATGTGTGCACCCCCTTGTGGGCAAGTGTGGCATTGCGCCCTTGCATCACTTTGCATCTGGCTAAACGTGGGACCTGGAGATTGGAACCGCTGGAGATTGGAACCGCTGGAGATTGGAACCAGCGTTCTTAGGCTTAGCAGGCAGGCCCCTTAATCGCTAAGCCATCTCTCCAGCCCGAGCCACCTCTTTTTAGACAGGGTGTCTACCTGGCCTAGAGCTTACCAGTTAGGCTGCATTGCTGGCCAGTGAACAGTGAGGATCCTCCTGTTTCTGACTGTTCAGTGTTGGGTCTGAAGATGCCTGCCATGATGTTTGGCATTTATATGTGGGTCCTGGGACTCAAATTCTGGTCCTCTGCTTGCAAGGCAAGAACGTTATCAACTGAGCTACTCTCCAACCCCTGAAATGGTATCATTTTTAACTTAATATTTTGCATGTGGAAATGTACAGATTCAAAAGAAGATAAAAGTATAAAATTGATACCATATTTACTGGACTTCTTTTACTTTGCATTGCCAAAAAAAAAAAAAAAAAAATCCTAACTGTAAGCATATTTACTTTTTTTGCCTTTTACATTCTTATTAACTGCTTTCTTTCCATATGTCCTGATCCTCTTCCTCTCTGTCTACAAATATGAAATATCACCTGCTCAATTCCGTCCTTTTGCAACTTCAGATCCCTTCAAACTGTTTCTCTGCTGCATAGTTAGAAAGAATTTAAATGGAAAAGGGATTTGTTCTTGAGAGGAAGATCCCCAAAATCTCCAAGATAAATATTTGCTTTTTTCTCTCTCTTCTCCTCCTCAAATAGTAAAGCATTTCACTATTTGAATGGCTGAATAAAATTCTATTGTATGTGTACGTCCCATTTTGTCTCTTTTTCTCTATTCAAAAGACTTTTAAGTTGTTCATACCTCCTCCTTCTCTATTTCTAACTCTCTCTTTTTAGCTTCTAAGGATCAAGATCTGAACTTCACGCATAATAAAACTTCTGTATGTCCATCATAACATGTCTCAATTTTTATCAAAATACAGGGTATATATGCTCAGCACAATTTATTATCCAAAGTGAAATTTAAAACTATAATTAATATAAAAAAGAAATTGCCCAGGAAATGATACATTTTAGTATTGTATTTTATGAAGTTAAAAAATAAATAGATAAATAAATAAATGTGTTTCATTCTTTTGTTGAAATGAAACCTATATGGCATAGAATTAATCATTTTAAAACATACAATGAAGTGGTTTTTAGCACATCTACAAAGTTCTCAACCACTGTGTATGGCAAATTCCAGAGTATGTTCATCAGCTCAAGTGAAATGTTTTACCTGAAAACTGTCATAGTTCATTTCCCCCAACCTAGTCCCTGACAAATTGCTAACCTGATCTGTCTGTATGGATTTAATTCTGGATATTTCACATGAATGCAATCAAATAATATATGATCTCTTGAGTCTAGTATCTTTCATTAATGTGTTCAAGTTTCATTCACAAGGTAGCATGCATCAGTACTTCACTATTTGAATGGCTGAATAAAATTCTATGGTTTGTGTGTGTGTGTCATATTTTGTCTCTCTCTTTCTCTATTAAAAGACCATTGAGTTGTTTCTACTTCATATCCACTGTGACTAGTGCTAGTCTAAGCATATGTGGTCAAGTGCACATACTGTTCTACCTACAATGGAGTCAGGCTCCAATAAGCCCGTCACGAGTAAGGTAAGTCAAAGTGGTATATTTAATTAATTCAGCCGAACAAACATCATAGCTTAGCCACAACACAGTAGAGTATCCATCACTGTTTACCTTTTAAAAAATATATATTTGTGCATTTTCCTAATACTTATTTGCGCGTGCATGCGCGTGCGCGCACACACACACACACACACACACACACACAAGGGGTGGGGAAGAGAGAGAGAGAATGGGCACCCCAGGGCCTCCAGCCACTGCAAACAAACTCCAGAAGCATGCAACACTTTCTACATCTGTCTTTAAGGAGGTACTGGGGAAATCAAACCTGGATTGTTAGGCTTTGCAGGCAAGGTTCTTAACAGCTGAACTATCTCTACAGCATGATTGTTTATCATTTTAGCTACAAGGCTGTCTAGAATTTCTGACTGGTTACCACTGTCAAGCAGAGAAAGAAATGGATAAGGGAAGAGAGAGAATCAGATGGTATTTTGCTAACCCATAGAGAAGAGTACAATTCAAAATTTAAATATAATTTCTAAACTGGTGACTTGGGGACCACTGAAAAGTTTTCAAAAAGCTTAAGTCAAATTATATAAAGTAAAGGACCATCTGTATTTCAATACCTACAAGTCACAGTGTGTGTTTCTTAATTCCTTGGGGTAAATACCAAGGAGAAGAATCTTGGGGTCACACAGTAATTCTATTATGTAGATTTTGAAGAGCTGCCAAACTGTTTTCCACAGTGGCTCCACCACTTATCATTCCTCCCAACAATGTGTGAAGTCCTCATTTCTCCATTTCATTGCTAACACTGCTATTTTTCAATTATGATGATGATGATAATTATAGCTATCTTGGTAGGTATGAAATGGTATCACATTGTGGTTTTGATATTCAGTATAGATTAACTAGATTAAGAAGGTTTTCATATGCCTGTTAGCTATTTGAAATCCTTTTTCCTTTTTAGTTGTTTTTTTTATTTTCTACTTTGTTGCAGAGTTATAGAGAAAGTCTGTAGAAATTCTGAATGTTACAGCTTTGTGAGATATATAGCTTGAAAATATTTTCTATTATTCTATAGGCATTCTTTTTGCTTTTTCATATTATCCTTTGATACCCAAATGGTTTTGATTTTTGGTAATGTCTAATTGACATTTTAAAATTTTATTTATGTATTTGAGACAGAAAGATTCAGAGAGAGTGAGTTTGGCATGCCAGGGACTCCTGCCCATCTACATGAACTCCAGATGCATGTGCCACTTTGTGTATCTGGCTTTACTTGAGTACTGGTGAGTCAAACCTGGGCTGTCAGGCTTTGCATACAAGTGCCTTTAACCACTGAGCCATATCCCCAGCCCAATTATTATTATTTGTTTTTTCTCTTTGTACTTTTGTCTGTACTATCTATGAATCCCTCATGAAATCCAAACTGGCAAAGATTTACCATTTTTCTAAGTGTTAATAACATTTCAATAGGTTTTTAGTTAACCTTATAAACAGTATAAATTTGGGAGTTTTGTAATCTATGAAGGTATATCTAATGCATATTTAAACTTTTGGGATAAACAATCTGACAAAATAGTTATTATTTACAGAGAGTTGAAGTCCTTATTCTCAAAATGTTACTCAGGTAGATTTCAAATGCATGTTTATCACATATGAAACTTATCATTAGCAGATACTATTCTGGAATTACCATATGCAAGAACCTCTAGGCATTCACACTGCTATACATTCTTTATTTGTTTCTACAGAACCCTAGCATGGGCCCACCTGATCCACTAGTAACTAGACAGTGTCTAAACTATAAAAATATGGATATGTTCACTTGTGTCAGGCAGACCTAAACAGGAGAGTTCTAAACCATGCTTGTAATAAGATATAGTCTCTTGTGCTTTCATAGCACCTTTCATTTTGCTGAGCACTTTTCATCACATAATTTTATTTGATCCTATTTATCGCCCTTTGAGGCAGGTAGAATATGTATCTATTCATCATTTCTCACATAAGAAAACTGAATATTTGTAAATCTAAACACTTTTCAAAGCCATACAGCAAAACAAAATGGCATATTATACTCAAAGCCCACTCCTTGGTCCCTGGGATAATGGTCTTTCCTTTCCCTCATCCCTCCTCCACATTGTAATTCTGAAGACAATTCATAAAAGCAGTTTTCCTAAGAAAGTTGTTTTAACTCATTACTGAAAATCATGTCTAAGAAGTGATAAAAAGTCATAAAACACCACTTTCCCTCTAAATGAGATGTGCAGCACATATTTATAAGCTTTTAGTATAATAATTTTATAACCAAACAGCTGCTGGAACAATGAATTTTTATGACCAATGTCTCAGTTGGCATTTTCTCCTAAATATGATAAAATAAAGTTTTTGTGATGCTATTCATCAAGCTCAGATGCATTTAATAGAATCATCAGCAACAAAGGGAGAATCCATGAAACAGAACTTACACTGCCACGAGAATGAAATCCAAATGCATGTTGATTAATCTGTTTTTACTCATATGTGTGTTTGGTGATAATATATATTTATATAATTTACATTCTTTTAAAAATAATTACAAGTACTTTTTAAAATAAAAGAATGGAGAGATGACAAAATTGGTAAAGTGATTGCCATGTAAGGATATGGAGCTGAGTTCAGATCCCCAAAACCCATCCAAAACCAGGGTGTGATTATAGGTGTATACACCTGTTCCCACTGCCCAGAACTTGCTGGCTAGTAGTCAAATTAGTGAGGTCCTGATCCCCCATAGGAACCCTGTCTCAAGAAGTGAGGTGATGAGTCATTGAGGAAGAAATTGACCTCTGTGTTGGGGTCCCCCCCAAAGCCAGCTCAGGAGGGACGATAGGGTCTCTGCCGAATTGGGGTGAGCAGCGCGGAGTCACGACACAGACTCCGGGAGTTGGGTGAAAGTGGAAGCGAGAATCCACAAACTCTTTTATTCAGGAAGTGCACATGGGTTTTAAGGGGCTGTTAATCCTTGTATGGGGTGGTCCCCTTTTGGTGACCAATGACAGCTTGTCTCTGGACAGAACATCTCATAGTAGGCTTCTCACGAGCATGGGGCTGTAACTGTTGTCACATCACGCCTGCGCAAAATGCCATTTTTACAGAAGCCACTTCCTGTTGTCTTCTGCCATGCGGTCTGGCTAGGACCAGGCCTGTATTGTGCCATACACCTCTAACTTTCCTAAACATATGCACACGCATGCATGTGCAACCAAGCACTTTCATGTGATGACACAGATATGAATATGCACATACACATTCATGCAAAAATAATGCACAGGCATATGAAAAAAGCAACTTGGATTAATAGCCATTCCTCAATCTTTTCGAATCAGCATAATTGTGTACATTCCATGTTGTTTACCCTGTGATATGATACAACAAGGTACAAACATGAATGAGAATTAGTCTTTAGTTTATAACCAAAGAAAGGGAGTGGACATATATGCAGCTGGATAGACTGAAATAATATGGCTAAAATAATGAGCTGCCCTGTGAAGTAATGCATTTCCTCTCCTTGGAGGTGTTCCTGCTCTGGCACAAGCTAGCCTTGACTGGCAATTATAACAGTGACCAATCCATATCTAGAAAGTTGTGATGAATCAGTTCGGAGAGCTGTTCCAGTTTTAACATAAGTTCTAAAACAATGCAGTTTACAGTTAAAGCTATACAATAAGCCCCTTCTCAAATCATTTACTTGTTGTCATATTTGTGCTTTCCTCTGATTTTGATTTTTTCTTTATTCATTCTTCATTTGGTCTTGTTTAACATTTTTATTCCTTCTTAAATGAAACATTTTCTCCTAGAGAAATAACCTGCCATGTGTTTCATAATGGAGATTTCAACCAAGAGATATCTTTTAGTATTATTCTTAGTGAATGTCCTTTCGTTTTTCATTAAACATCCCTCTAGCATTTTTGTAGAAATAATTCCACCTCTAGAATGCCCTGTGCTCAAATCACATTATTATTATATTCTGATCAAAGAATTATATAAAAACTGAACTATGGTGTAATTAGTAGTGGACAGCCTAGCTAACAAATCTAAAATAAAATTTAGGGAAACGTAAAGTGTTACTTGGCATTGATGTGAACCATGTACAGTATGTCAAATTAAATAGCATCACAATATGCTAACAATGTGATTTCTAGAAGGTGAAGAGGTTAATTGCGTTGTAAAAGGAATTACCAAAAGAATGCATTGTGTATTTCACATTGAAACCTCACTACCCTATGGCAGGAGGCCATATTACTGAACTTTGTAGATTAGCAAGTAATTGACCAAACATTCAAAGAGAGCTTTCCCTAACTGTTGGTTGTTAGAGCAGTATATAATATTGAGAATTTCTAATTAAACTTGATACTTTAAGATGATATTTATAAACTAAAAACTTATTATAAAATTTTAAATCAATAAATTTATTCACATGAAATTTTCTGAAAAGGTCCTTGTGATTAAATTTTATATAAAAGTGATAACCATTTGGATGAATTTGAAAAAATAGCAAATTATCAGTGGTTATTCATTTTAGCACCATTCAGTTCTCAAATTCAGAACTCAGCTCATTACTTCTTATCAGTTACATGTAGAGCGTTTTATCACCTTCTATAAGTGAGCTGATTTCTTTTTCTCATAAATCCTACAGGTTTTGTTTCCACTGAAAGATCATATTTTTAATACGTGCTTCTTTCAAAGGAATATAATGTGGTGAACACTGGTGGGGTCCATGTAGCAATGCACAACAATACATTCTTACTTCCAATGTCCCTGTCTTTCCAAACAATGTTTCACTCCTTAGCAAAAGTAAAACAAGCAAACCAACAAAAAATCCAAACACTAAAGTTGTTTTTAACATTTAGCAAATTGACAATTTAGACTACATTACAAAATGTTTCTTAAGAAATTAAGATGTCATAATCTGCTCAAACTTCCATGACAAAAACATCATGGGCTGACCCACTTATATTACAGAAATTTAGTTTTGCACAGTTCTGCTACCTGGGAAGTCCAAACTACATGTTCTGACTCAATTCTGTTCCTGAAGTCTGTGTTCCAGGCTTAGAAAGAATGAGAACAAGATTATTCTCTGGTGCCTTTTTTTGTTTTGTTTTGTTTTGTTTTTGTTTTTTGAGGTAGGGTCTCACTCAGGCCCAGGCTGACCTGGAAATCACTATGTAGTCTCAGGGTGGCCTCAAACTCATGGCAATCCTCCTACCTCTGCCTCCCAAGTGCTGGGATTAAAGGCATGCGCCACCACTCCCAGCTTCTGGTGCCATTTATCAGGAAACAAATACTTTACATTAACTTATTACCAATTTTTCTATGGTATATATTAAAACAGTGGAAGATAAGAATGAATGCCAAAAAAGTCATCTATCAATTTTATTGACTAAGTAGACATTTCGCAGGTGTGTTTTCATTTAGTTAAAGTTCATGTGTCCTCAGAATTCATGTGTTGAAGCTTTACTCCAATGTTGTGATATGTGTTGATAAGAAGTGATTTGAGTTAGATAAGGCCTCACTTAATGTGATCTACTCACATTAAGTATGTTTGACATCCCATGAAATAGGTATAACTAATTTTTACCTATAAATATCTGAGCTAAATGAAATATTAGTATATCTGGTTAATTTTAATATTATTTATCTATTTAAAATGTGATATATCACAATATTTTAAATGGCCATGTGATTAATTAGTTCACAGGAGTAAACAGACCATCAACATGCAGCAGACCAAAGAGGAGTAAGAAAGGAAATGTGAAGTTCCTCTTGTATTTCCATTCTATTTCTTCAGCATGGAATCTTTGGGTTGTTACCAAAGAAATACCAAGTCAAAAATCACCCCAACTATAAAGGAAAGATATTGGTTTCTGTCACTGAAGTGTTTTCAAATAGCCTTTCTACATTCAAAGAAAGCTCCCCTGGTCAGGTCAAATGTTACTGCCACAGAGCACATGTCTATGTGGTTCGCAGTTCTGATTCCTTCATTGTCATTTGATTTCAGCAGCTTTGTAAGTTTGGGGTAGGCATTGGTTCACATTGTCTCCCTGGTATCTAGTCTCTCTCACATTTGTTACATGGAAAATCACACATCATTTTTTTCCCATGGAATAGTGAGGTGTCTTTTCCAGATTTCAGGAAACCTTACCTCTCAATTCCTTACTTATGTCTGAAATCTAGATCCTGAATAAATAACTCTATCCAGAGGAAGGGATATAGTAGATAATCTTGAGCCAGTGTTTTTTTTTTTTTTTTTTTTTTTTTTTTTTTTTACATCCATGGCTGAGCTGGAATTCAGCTTCTACTGAGACATATTGACTGATGGAGAATGGCAAAATCCCAACAAATTCAGGGGCATGGCCTTATCAAAAGAAAAGGAATGGTGATTAGCTGTACAACAGAATATGTAGGTGAAATTTGTGTCCCAAAGCTCTTTCCACTAATCTTTTACTTCCCTTTCTAGTAACTAATAGAAAAATGCTGTGCACACATATCTCAGTCAACAAATTTTATCCTTCTTATCTAGCACCCCATCATCAAATATGTTTACCACAACTAGCCACCTCTCACCTCATATAGTATTTCAACATCCCTGAGAAATTACCCAACAGTTCCTGACTACGATCTGTTTTATTGTAGCTTGCTGGCATATTCTTAAATAGCAGTCTTAAATTTAGTGACCTTCTCTACAAACACAAAACTCAGTAAAGATGCACACAGCCCTTCCATTAATTAAATTATATATCATGGTTCTCTTACCTTTCTGAACAACCTCCGGGGCTCAGCTCATAGTTACAGGTTCTGTGGGCCCCAGTCTGTGAGCATGATTGTAAATGTTAGTTTGCAATGAAAACGTGTAAGTCGATGAAAAGATAAAATTATTAATCTTGCATTAGGATTTTTGTGACTTCAGGTTGTCTCTATGGCTGGGGGTCTGCTCAGTGGTAAACTGGCCACTGTATATGCTGGGACTTTGTCAGATGCTTTCTACTTATTCTTCTAGATCCTCTCTCTCCTTTTCTTCAGTCTAACCTGTGCTCCTGTATGGGACAAATCATTTTTCTAATGTTTACAATTCCTTTCTTAAAACAACAACAAAAAAAAAACAACCAAACAAACAAACAAAACACTTTTTTTTTTTTTTTTTTTTGAGGTAGGGTTTCACTCTAGCCCAGGCTGACCTGGAATTCACTATGTAGTCTCAGGGTGGCCTCAAACTCATAGCAATCCTCCTACCTCTGCCTCCTGAGTGGTGGGATTAAAGGCGTGCGCCACCATGCCCAGCCAAGCAAGCATCTTTAGCCACTGACACATCTTCCCAGCCCTGATGCTTTCTCTTTCTTTTCTTTTCTTTTCTTTTCTTTTCTTTTCTTTTCTTTTCTTTTCTTTTCTTTTCTTTTCTTTTCTTTTTTCTTTCTTTCTTTCTTTCTTTCTTTCTTTCTTTCTTTCTTTTTTTTTTTTGGGGGGTGGGAGGGTAAGGGAATTTCATGGGACTTCATTCACCTATAATAATTTCCCACATTGTCTGTGTTCATACTTTTATGTAATCAATAGCTTTTAGCCATCTGTTGCAGTTACATGCTTGTTGGTGGGGCAAAGCACACAACCAGAAGAAGCTTATGGGGGAAAAGGATGTGTTATTTTTTGTTGCTGTTGTTGTTTTGGATTAGTTTCTGCAGGGCAGGAAGTGGGGAGAAAATCCTCTGAATGAGCCATGTGTCAATACCCAGTAGGGTGAGATTAATAAACCTCAAATCCTGCACAGCAACAGCCACATACTCCAGGTCCCACCTCCCAAAGGCTCCACCAGCTGGGTACTAAGCAGGAAGTTAAATCACAAACATTTGAGACAATGGGGGACATTTTATATTCAAACCACCCGGAGGCCTTTCCCTCAAGAGCTGTTCCCTCCAGCAATTCCTGTTCCTCCTCTATGCTCTCAGACCCGGGGATGTTAAGAGATCCCTACTCTTAGGGTGGGGTTGCTGAGATCCTTAAACCATGTATATATTTCGTAATCACTTCTATCTCACTGGAAAATGGGCCATCTTTTGTCCTATGGATCTCCAAGGTCCGTGTAGATATGGGAAAAATATAAGAACAAGTTATGTTCAATGCAAGTGAGAATGTACTAAGTACACAACAGATAAATATTTAAGTAAGCTACAATGAAGTTAAATCACTGACAGGGAGCCAGCCAACTGATATAGCTCTGAGACCTATAGGGTTTTATAGTTTGGTTCATAAAGAAAAAGAACAGCTGTAGAATGTTTCTGAGAACAATGGTGAAACTATCATTAATATATTTTTAAATATTTATTTATGTACATAAATAGTTTATTTATTGCATGTATTTATATGTGTATGGGACGACTGTGCACATGTGGGAGTCAGAAGACTTTGAACTGTCAGTGCTCTACTTTGAATGAAGTAGAACGAAGGTCTCTTGCTGCTGCAAAAACATCTGGCCCACCAGTTTGGGATTCTCTTGGTTTGTCTCTCATTGTTATAGACATGTTGGGATCAAAGATGCATGTACCGATTTCTGTCCAGCTTCATGTTGAAAAAAACAAGTCTAGATTAGTAGGCTTTACAAGCAACTACTTGTTGAGTCATTTCCCCAATTCTGATACTTCTTTTTGCTGTTGTTTAGAGTGAATTAGTGATGAAATAACTGAAAAAGTGAAAAGAAAATAATTATTGCTAAAGACATCTGGGCAAAGACTGAAATAATCTTAAATGGAGAGATTGGCAAAAGAGAAAGGAGAAAAACAAAAGCACATGAGATTGTTTAACTGGAGAGAGCAAGGTACATGACAGGATTGTGTATGTAAGGTAATCATATAATCTTTCAAAGCAAGACACTTTTAGCAGTAATAAAAGTTCCATAAATTGGGCTGGAGAGATGGCTTAGTATTTAAGGAGCCTGCCTGCTAAGCCTAAGAACCAGGTTCCAACTCCAGGTCCCACGTTTAGCCAGATGCAAAGTGACTCAAGGGCGCAATGCCGCACTTGACCACAAGGGGGAGAACACATCTGGATTTCATTCACAGCAGCTGAGAGACTGCTGGCATGCCCATCTCTATCTGTCTCACTCTCCCTCTCTGTCTGTCTCTCTCTGTGTGTCTCTCTGCAAAAATAAATAAAATAATAAAATTTTTTTAAAGTTCCATAAATTTTGAAAGCAAATCAGTGGGATTATACCAAAGTTTCCCTCATCAAACAAGGTTGTACAGTCTGTCTACAGACAAGAAAACCATTTCAAGACTTTAATCCCGAGTTCTGTAAGAACAGGTTGTATTTGAGTGGGCATAATGAAGCAAGGCAGTTTCATAGCCAATCTCAGTTGCCAACTTGATGGGATTTCGAATCTCCATGGACACAAAGCATTAGTTAGTCACATCGATGAGGGAGTGTCTAGATTATGCTTCGGAGGTGGGAAGACCAAGCCTAAATGTGGATGTCGATATTCCATGAGCTGATGTACCAGACTGAATAATTAGGAGAGTGCAGGCTGAGCTCCAGGGCCCAGCCCTCTCTGCTTCGTGACTGTGGGTGCAATGGAACTAGACACCTGCCCCACTGCTCTTGCCTCCAGGACTTCCTTCCAGAACTGTATTCTTGATGTGTGAGCCAAAACATTTTTATTTTTCCTTAACAGGCTTCTGGTCAGGTATTTGATCGCAGAAATGAGAAAAGTAATTAATACAGGCAAGAAATCAAAATATATGCAAGGAGGTAGGCACACAGTAAAGGTATGTTTTAACAGAAAGTTGGAAATGGCCAACACATAAACCATGGGCAGCATGGGACCAGTTTAGTGGTCACTTGAGCAAACAAGGTGAGAAATATAACTTGGAACTTCATCAACATATAGAATGAATGTGTGCTACCAAGGCAATGATTTTCCCAGCACACATAATCTCCCTGTTAACTAAGCATGTCTGTGAGTTACTGTCTGTACTGCAGTTAAAATTTTTATGGGGTGACAGCTTCTGGATGACCCATTGTACCCCACTGCCTGCAGAACCGTGGTGAGTATCCAACAGATGCTAATAAATATCTGTGGGGTTAAGGGTATTTTTACTTGGACCACCTCACCTGCACACGTGTTTCTAGGCCTCCATCCTGCCATTGCATTGTCATGCCTCAGCCTTCACTTAAATCAATCTTTCTCCTACCACTAGATACAACTCAGCCTGTATAAATGAAGACAAATCTAATAGCCAGTGTCTGGACAAGGACTGAGCCACAGAAAGATTTTGATGTTACTACAACTTTAGGTAGAACATAAATTAACTTCATTGCATAAAGAAGTCACATGTTTTCTCTGGGCAACTGGCCTGGACAATTAATTAAATGAGAAATAGTCTTACTGTGGGGCTGGCTAAATAGTGTCATGTCTAACTGCTGTTGTTTTTATAAAAAGAAAAAGTTATTATTTTAATATTTATTTGTATTTACTAATATTATTTATTTATTTATTTGCAAAGCGAGAGAGAGAGAGAGAGAATTGGCATACCAGGGCCTCCTGCCACTGCAAACAAGCTCTAAGTGGCAGTCTACATCTGGTTTTCTATGAGTACTGGGCAATCAAAGCTTGGGCCATCAAGTTTTGCAAGCAAGCTCCTTTAAACACAGCAATCTCTCTAGCCCCGATTTTTATTTTATTATTATTATTATTTGAGACAAAGGCTCTTGCAGCCCAGGCTAACCACAAGCTCAGTATGTGGCTAAGGATAGCCTTGAACACCTGATCCTCATGCCTCTACCTCTCACTGAGTACTGGGAATGCAATTGTACATTACCACAGCTGGCTGCTTATTTATTTATTCAACTACTCATTGGTGTTTTTCAGCTTTGGGGATTGAACCTAAGCAAGCACTATCCCACTGAGCTATATCCCCAGCTATTTTTGCTTGTTTGTTTGTCTGTCTGTTTTTTCGAGGTAGGGGCTCACTCTAACCCAGGCGGACCTGGAATTTACTATGTCATCTCAGGGTGGCCTCGAACTCACAACAGTCCTACTTCTGCCTCCTGAGTGCTGGCATTAAAGGCATGCCCCACCACGCCCAGCTTCCCCAGCCATTTTTGACCAGGCTAGTTTTGAATTTTAAATCCTCCTATTCCCACACTCCCAACAGCTGGGATTATTGGTCTGCACCACCTGACCTGGATAATTTTTCTCTTTGAAGAGAGTTGCATAGCAGTGTTTAGAAAACATTTTTTTTCTTTTTTCCATTTTTTAATAAAACAAAGAGAGGAAATGTTTGTGTGCATTTATAATACTAATATATCATATCAATTCTTGACCCCTAGCTAAGCCACCATATAATAGTCCTTTTACTCTAATGTTTGTAACCATCAGCTTCATGAATATAAGTAATATCTTCCCCATCCATGTCACTTTTTTTTTTTCTTGGTTTTTGGAGGTAGGGTCTCACTCTAGCTCAGGCTGACCTGAATTCACTATGTAGTCTCAGGGTGGCCTTGAACTCACGGCGATCCTCCTACCTCTGCCTCCCGAGTACTGGGATGAAAGGCGTGTGCCACCACGCCTGGCTTCCATGTCACATTTTTATAGCAGAGCATAGTCTTTCATTTGTCACAAAGCCTGCTATATCCAGCACTATACCCAAAAAGTATAAAGAGGGCTGGAGAGATGGCTTAGCACTGAAGGCACTTGCCTGCAAAGCCAAAGGACCCAGGTCCGATTCCCCAAGACCCATGTAAGCATGTTGCACAAGGTGGCACATGCATCTGGAGTGCATTTGCAGTGGCTGAAGGCCCTGCCATGCCCTTTCTCTTTCTCTATCTACCTCTCTCTCTCTCTCTCTCTCTCTCAAATAAATAAAGTAAATAAAAAAATTTAGAAAAGCTTTCAAAAATGTAAAGAAATTCCTGATAGTTTCTTTCATCCATCATGTGGTAAAATTTTACCAAGTGTTTCACAGAGTGCCAGGTGAAAAGATTACAAGGTAGAGCATGAGGACCAAGGAACACAAATAAATGCACTAAACACTACCCCCGGCTTCCCAGTTATGAATTTTAATGCTAACTTACTTAAGTGATTCTTTTGTCCCAACCCCATATGACAAAATTAAAATGTCTCAAAGCTATGAAATCTCTACTTCTCTCCTGCTCTCCTTTCTTTCTCATATTTAAGACATCTATTTTCAGAGCATGTCAATACTGAATATTCATTAATTTTCAAAGTCCTGGGTTTTTGCCAGTTTAGATTTAGTTGATGTGCCATTACACTGTTGAGTAGATGTCATGGCTCTCTAATCAAATTAACTCAATTCTAAAAACAAACATTTTTATAAGACTCTTGCCCAAAGCAATTGTGACTTAGTTCTCGTCTTATTTTTTAAATTAAAAAAAAAAATAAAAAAAAAATAAAAGAACAGTGGGTTATTACGTTCAGTGTATCACCTGCTGTGCAAAGAGTCTGGCACACAAGAGTCACAGGCAATCTTCCAGTGGTACTTCTCACACACATCAGAGATCAGAGAGTCGTTACACTACTAATATTCAAAGCCCCCTGGATTTCAATTACCCTTTATTTATTATCTTAGCTGCGGCACTTGTCTGCAGTGCATAGTAATCTGCATATTCACTGTGTCTACATAAATGGTTGTGAAGAATCTGCTATGATGCTTTTTGTCATTTAATATCAGGTTTACTCTGCAAAAACATTGCTAAATCTTGACACTCTCCATAAAAACTCATCCTAAATGAGCCATTACATTGTATACTGTCAAGGCAGACCAAAGGGTGTGGGGGGAGAATACAGTGTCCATCCACAGATCTTGCAGAGACAGCAGAAAATAGTCAGTGATGTAACTTACAAAAAGAAGCCTATAACTGTATGATAGGTGTTCAACAGGATTTACAGTTATTATAAACAACCAGGGTATGGAGTGAGGATAACGGGGGGAACAGCAACAATTAAAACATCAGTCCACAAAGTCATTTTTGAACGCTTAAAAGGGATTAAACTGGGCTGGAGAGATGGTTTAGGGGTTAAGGTGCCTGACCCTAAGCCTAAGAACCCGGTTCCAATCTCCAGGTCCCACGTTTAGCCAGACGCAAAGTGACACAAGGGAGCAATGCCGCACTTGACCACAAGGGGGTGCACACATCTGGATATCGTTCGCAGCAGCTGAGACACTGCTGGCACGCCCATCTCTGTCTTCCTCTCCCCCTCTCTTTCTGTCTCTCTCTGTGTCTCTCTCCAAAAAAAAAAAAAAAAAAAAAAAAAAAAAAAAAAAAAAAAAAGTTTTTTTAAAAAGGGATTAAACTGTTAACGTTACCTGGATTCTTGCCATCAACAAGTTTAGCAAATGGAGAAAGCAAAAAGGTGTGTGTTTGACTGTAAACAAAGCCGATTGTACCTCAAAATATGACAGAACCCTCAGCCTACAGCAGTGCCACACAGTAGTGGTTAACTAGACCCAGAGGATCTTGATAAGCCATATGCTCAGAAGTCTCAGGACCTACACTCCTTTCCAGGTGTTCCAAAATACAGGTCAATATGGGTATCCTGTGGAGTAATATCTTCTGAGGGCTTTGCAGCCAACAAGGAAATGAAGGGGTGGGATGTTTCCCTATTTAACTTTGTGTCCCAATTGCAATGAAAGAAATTAATGGATTTTTGCTGCCCTGTGTAAGAGCTGCTGGCATCCCCCAAAACCGTGTAGACACACAATCAGATTCATACACAGGCATTGAATCAACCCAGTGCTAGAGTGCCTACAGATGTTATGTACCCCACTACCTAATGGCTGTTGCCTTGATATGTTCTCTGTTCCTTAAAAATCTTGGTTCCAGCCGGGTGTGGTGGCTCACGCCTTTAATCCCAGCACTCGGGAGGCAGAGGTAGGAGGATCGCCAAGAGTTCGAGGCCACCCTGAGGACTACATAGTGAATTCCAGGTCAGCCTGAGCCAGAGTGAGACCCTACCTCGAAAAACCAAAAAAAAAAAAAAAAAAAAAAAAAAAAAATCTTGGTTCCAATAAAAAGCACCCACATGTCTTCTACCTCTCAATAGCCCCTCTTTGGGCAACTAGAGTATCAAAGCTCCATTCCTTCTTAGGCTCTCTCCAAAGCAGGATCCTGATCTCTCCCAATAATCCATCATTCTTTTAAAAAGAGGGACACCATATTGGTACATTAAAGAAATCAATAGTTTTTTTGTTTGTTTGTTTATTACTAAGTCTACCAAGATGGCTTAGAGGATAAGGTGTTTGCTTGCAAAGCCCAAGGACCCAGATTTGATTCCCCAGTACCCACGTAAGCCAGATGCACAAGGTGGCACATGCATCTGAAGTTTGTTTGTACTGGCTAGATGCCCTGGCATGTCCATTCTCTTTTTCTGTCTCTCAAATAGACCAATAAATAAATAAGTAAATAAAATAAGAAATTAGTTATTTTTTTAAATATGGAGATAAAGCATAGCATTGTGATCTTGATTGAATTCTTTTCCCATAGAAGGACATAGTATAAAGCGATCACTATGTAAGATATAGCATCTATATGATACATAATTAAAGACTCAAATATAATGGAAATGTGCATCCTGTTTGCCCTCAAATGCAAAGTTGCTAAATTATGTGAGTCTAACAACAACCTCTTATGAGGAATGACGTAATTTTCACAACACATATAAACATTTGGACATCATGATAAATTATTTCTACTGCAAGTACTAAGGTCTGTTCAGGTCAGGTGAGGGAGATAAGGGACTTTAAAGTGTGGTTGTTTTTCAGTGACTTGAATGTTTCTTCTTCGTTTCAATTTTTATTATTTTTACAATCTCAAACATGTATAGAATGTATTTTATCACATGCATTCCTGTGACACCCTCTCCTATGACTTCATTTGTACAGAGTTAACCTATGGTCACATATCAAAGTATATCTTATGCTCATCCCAAAGTTAAAGGGTAACACTTTTTAAAAATATTTTTATTTATTTACTTGAGGGAAAGAGAGGGAGCGGAAGATGGAGAAAGAGAGAGAGATAAAGACAGAGAGAAAGAGAAAATATGGGTGCACTAGAGTCTCTAGCCATTGCAATCAAACTCCAGATACATGTGTCATTTGTTCATCTGGCTTTATGTGAGTAATAGAGAAGGATCCCAGGGAATCAAACCTGGGCCATTAAGCTTTAAAAAATAATTTAATCTTTAATCTCTGAGCCATCTCCCTAACCCCAGCTCATGATTTTTAATGCATATGTTTATAATTGAAAAACCATACCAACTTATTTCCCATTCCCAATTTTATTGAGGGATTCATACTAAAATCTTCCTTATACAAAATGCCTAGAAATTCTTAGTATAATCAAAGTAAATATACTATATTAAATACATAGAAGAAAGCCAGTAGTTATTTTTGTAAATTAAAAGATTTGGCAAAGTCAATTGGAAAAGCTGGAATGAAGTTTCCACTGTCTTAGAACACTTTTGATTCTTATTAATACAAATTCTTGGCTTTTTAAAAAGAAATAATTTTATGTATTTGAGAGAGAGAAGGGGAGAATGGTCACAGCAGGGTCTCTAACCACTGGAAATGAACTCCAGATACATGTGCAATTGTGCACATCTGGTTGGTTACTGGGGAATCGAACTTGGGTTCTAAGGCTTAGCAGGCAAGCACCTTAACCACTAAGCAGTATCTGCAGCCCACCTTCTTGGTTTTTAAAAGCAATTCCAGAGAAGAAAGATACAACACCAGAATTGAAATAAGAGTGGTAATTGATCACCTGAACAAAGCAAGAGACCCTGAAATGATTTCAACTTTGGTGCAAAGATGGACCAGGGAAAATCACTTTCAAGAAAACACCAAGAAAATTATCTACCTTAGAGAGGAGTTTTGATAGAAAAATAAATATTTTTAAGGCTACCCTAAGGATTGTATCTCATTGATCCATACATTTCACAACTCTAACAATTTATAATGATTCTTCATAGTACATGAGAATTAGCCCAGATGGATATAAACTCATAATACAGAAAAACCTCTGACAATTTGAGGAATAAAAATAAAAAAGATAGAGCTGAATTAGCTAACTGCCAAAAAAAAAAAAATATTTGGTAGGCCGGGCATGGTGGTGCATGATTTAATCCCAGCACTCGGGAGGCAGAGATAGGAGGATCACCATGAGTTCAAAGCCACCCTTAGAATACAGAGTGAATTCCAGGTCAGCTTGGGCCAGAGTGAGACCCTACCTCAAAACAACAGCAACAACAACAAAAAATATTTGGGAGTAAGCATGTATAATATTTTTATAAATGTCTCCCAGGGGTTCATGTGAGAAAGTCTTGGACTCCAGCCTATGGAATCACTGAGATGGTGGCTCTTTAAAAGACGAGGCCTCGCTGGAGGTTTTTACATCATTGAGAACATGTCCCAAATGAGTGATGGGATTGAAGGCTTTCAAATTCCTTCACTTGGTCGCCAGTCCTGAGTCTACTAGCTTTGTTCTGCTTCAGGCTCTCATCATGATGCTCCTCCTCATCCAAAGCAATGAGGCAACCGATCCTGACAGACACATCTACCAAAATTATGTAGGGGAACACAGCTTTTCCTCTGTACACACTTATTATGCCAGGTCTTTGTTAGACTAACAGAAACTGACTAACATTGGAAGTTGGTACCAGAAGTGGGGCTATTGACATAATTACATACTTGATGACATGCTGCCTTTGGAGCTAGTTTGTAGAAGTTAGAGAAAATCTCCAGGAAATGACTAAAGAAAGCCTAGAATGCTCTAAGGGAAGCTTAATGGGAATATCTGGTAGAGGTACAGAGAAAGGTAGATAGTAACGTCTACACTGAGGAAGTATTAGGTGGAAATGAAAGTTCTACTGGCAATTGGCATTGTGACATAATGGTAAGTATTTTGGATGTATTTTTTATTGTCCAATTTAGTTGCAAGCAGAGAGATAGATAGATAGAGAGAGAGAATGATGGGCATGCCAGGGTCTCTTGCCTCAGCACACTAACTACAGACACATGTACCACTTTGTACATCTGGCTTTACATGGGCACTGGGTTATCAAACGTGTAGCAGCAGGCTTGAAAGCAAGAGCCTTTAATCACTGAGCCATTTCTCTAGCCCCTGGGACATAGTTTATCCATACTTAGGACATTCTGAGAACCAAGCTGAAAGATGATGGACTAATTTATCTGGTGGAGGAAATTTAAAGTCAGCATAGCATTCATGCTGTAGCATGAATATTCCTGGCTGCATTTACAAAATTTACATAGAAAATAAGGGACAAAGCAGGATAGAGCAGAAAATTGTAGAAAGCATACAAATTAGTCAGAAAATTTAGCATGTATAATATTCTGGCTTAAGAAGGTGCTGTTGTGTTGACGAGCACCAATAAAAAGCCAAGAGCCCTGTGGTAGGATAATATGAGGGATGGCTTAATACCCTTGTGCCTGAGAGGCTTCAAAACCCAAACTATCCAAGGAATTGTTGCTTCATATTCATCTGTTAGGGCTCTCAAAGGTCTCTGTAGTCAAGGTTCAAGCAGTCTCAGGTATACTGTTTGATATTCCCACATTTTCGAATGTGGCAGTATTTCAGAATGCAAGACTGATGGGTCCATGATAATTCCACATAGCTTTTAGATGTAAGTTGTTATATACAGGACCTAGATTCAAAAGAAGAAAAACATGAAAGGAAAGGGGAGACTATTTGAGAAGTGGACCAGTGGGAAGTAGAAAGAGGAAAAAAAAAGAGGGTCAATGAAGAAGGAGTGAATATGATGTGAGTACATTAAAAACAACTATGAAAATGTCATAATGTCATAATGAAACCACTATTTTGTATAGTTGCTACATACCAGTAAGAAACACTAAAAAAAAAAAAAAAAAAAAAAATGTAGCACCAATCCTAAATTCTTCTGCTGTGGAAAAAAAAAAAAAATGAGAAGAAGAAGAAGCCTTAATCAAGATTAATTAAATATCTCCTCTAAGTCATCTTTCACATGGCATCCCAAATCCAGCTTTATAAATAGATGAGTTTTAAGTTTTTATAAAGTTTCTCATTCTCGTTAGACTTAACTGTAATCTGAGGTATTCATTGGTGTATTTAACCATATGTCTTCAACATACTGCACAGCCCAGCCTCTACCCAATCAATGTGAGCCATTTATTTTACCAAATCTGATATGGGAACCATTTTTTCAACAAGTCCTTTTCTTTATCCCCTGGGTTTTGTAACTCTCCGAGCCATATTTGTTGCTGAGGCTGGTAGCATCCCTGTCAGTTCTGTGCAAGGGACCATGATCCAATGGGCACGGGTGCATGGAGCAATAAGAACGCATACTACTTGAGTTGTCACATGCTCATTTTACTGAGGCTTGGAGTTTACTTATCCTCCAAGAGGTAATTTAAATAAGAATGGGACTGGAACTGGTTCAGTGGGCAAAGTTCTTATCACCCAAGCATGAGAACTTGACTTTAGACCCTCTAATCCCACAAAAAAGCCAGGGGTGGTGGCATATGTAATAATCTCAGTGCTGTGGAGGTGGAGTGAGCAGGAGCCCAGACCTTGCTGGCTAGATGATCCAGACAAATCAGCAATAAGCTTGGGGTTCAGAGAAGACACAGTCTTAAAGATAAAAGTAGAGAAGGATCAAGTAAGACATCTGACATCGATTTCTGGCCTCCAGATGAACATGGGAACATGTACCCAAAACACACACACACACACACACACACACAATTATGAATATACACATGCATACTATGTACACATATACCCAAAACTCTTTCTTAGTCTATAAAAAAAAAAGACCCTGCCTAACACCATTAAACATACATCTTAGACTAAATTCAGAACCTGTACATTTTGATGATATTTTGACACTTTAATGAATCATGTCATCTTTCCCACTATGCTGTATCAATGAGAGAGAAGCCTTTCTTCTCCCTCCTCCTATCTATTTCCTCTCCCCATCCTATTTTCCCCTTCAAATCCCCTTTCCCTTCCTTTCCTTCACAAAGGGAATAAATCTCAGTATTCCTATACAACACTCAATAATATTCTGCAAGATCAATTTGAGGAAATAAATATGACCACAATTCCCACTCAGATTCGATATTACCTTATAGCTCATAAAAATTTATATAAATGTCTGTAAAGAACAACTTGTTACAATATGTAGCTATGTTTATCAATCATTTATATCTGAATTTAGGAGCATATATTGACTACAAAATAAAATCTTTGATCAGCTCCAAATATACATATTCCTCAACAACTAATACCAACTTAAAATTA
Source organism: Orientallactaga sibirica (assembly GCA_036365145.1). Classification (NCBI taxonomy): domain Eukaryota; kingdom Metazoa; phylum Chordata; class Mammalia; order Rodentia; family Dipodidae; genus Orientallactaga; species Orientallactaga sibirica. The sequence continues at coordinate 8,848,965 of JAEOAD010000023.1, read as the reverse complement.
TATAAAAATTCTCATAAATGAGTTATTAACCACAATATTGTCCATATACTAGTTTTATTTACTCCGCAAAGAGATTTTATGACATAGGTCTCCTCAGACTACATTCATTTTACAGAAACAGCAACAGAAGCCCAGAATGACTATGGAATTTTCAAATCATATATAAAAAGGATACAAAGATTTGAACTTCCAAAGTCTTCCTTAAAGCTTTTTTTTTTTTAATTTTAAGTTCAATGAACATCCTAAAAAGTCAACATAAAATATAAACATTAGTGAGCTGCCTAAGGTATTCAAAGATTTCTGAGATGCATCTATAGTAATATGACCCACATTCTTCTAACCACTTCATCCATTATAGTATTTTTCTGGTAAGCCACACAATATCTAACTTAACAGAGAACATCTTGATATTAAGAATCTATTTTTTCAGTTAATAGTCACCATTATGTAAACCACTATATTTTATTGATTCCTCTAACAATATTCTGAGTAGTGTGTGAATAAAGCCATGATTTTTCAAATGAGACCTTTTCAGTTCAAACCTGGATCTATTTGCTCTAGTATACTTGGGGATTAATAGCCTCTGTAGTAAGCATCTCTGAAAAATAGTGATATAAAATAGTACTGACTCCATAATTTTGTGAATAACTTAGGTAACATGTAGAAAGAAGCTTAAATAAACATCACATGACTCATTAAATGCCACCACATTAAAAACTGAACATGTCAGGGATGCCATTGCTGAATGGTGTGCAAAGACTGCATGATGACAGAGATTTCAGAGAATAATTCACATTAATATGATATACTGCTTAAATTTATTTTAGGATATCTAAAATAAATTTTTCTACTTTTCTAGGGAACATTTATATAAAGAGTTAGTATGATTTTCCCATTTGTTACGTTTCAGATAGCATAGTTCGGTGTTTTATACATCTTAATACATTCAGAAAAGCCCATGAGAAATTGGTGATAGTTCAAAGAAAGCAAATGCAATAAAAGAAAGTGATTCTTATAAAGCACTCAGGAAAGCGAGGCTATTGATTCAGCCTCACCCCAGCTGGGCCCTGTGATTCTGCTGCAACATCCGTAAAAACAAAACAGTATACCCTACAGAAGTTACGAATGCCTGAGAGAGGACCAGAACCAGGCAGCCTCACATATCCTCTGTGGATGCTTGTATTTACACAATCTGCAAAACAAATAGACTTGTGAATCTAAGCTGAATGTATCGAGTACTTTATTCATCCCCACAATACACACACAAGTTAAGTCAGGAGTAAATCTGGGATTCAAGAAAATTGCAGGCTTTTATGTGTTTTGAAAGAGATATGATAGCTTGGAGGCGCTCCTATTAATACATATTTTAACTGATCATCTAATGGCTAACTGATGTTGATTTGAAGTTTTATAGTGGGGATAAAACAGAAACAACAATTTGTTAGTACTTTCAAAGCTTTGATGTTTCTTGGAGCATTGCAGTAAGTACTTATGGTTTGAAACCATCCTGAAAAGTAATTCTTTTTACCAAGAGTCTGGAAGAGTAAGTTATTTAAGAATATGTTATTTTCCTATTAAATTTATATTTTTATTATACCTAAGTTCCATATATACTTGTTATGAACAATATTGACTTATCAATTGCACTTGACATTTTGGGAGATTTTTCTTATATTCAGAGGGGTTAAAGTTTACATTCTTGCTCTGTGATATGAAGGATATCTACATAGGAGTTGTTTTTTTATACAGAGTATCAGGTTTCAGTGAAATGAAGCTAAACTTTAGATATAATTCTAAAATGTAGTTAAATTAAATTCTGTTTGATATGTGATTAAAAGATTCAAATAAGGGAAATCCTATGGCTCCATCATGCAAACTAGGTTACCACTTAACCATATTAGCATTTAGATAGCTAAGAGCAGATACAGACAGGTAAGACTCATAACGGATAATGTCCTTCTAGTATTTTAGCTCTATGCTATATAATATTAATAGTGAAAATATGATCTGCTTATTTGGAAATGCCCAATTACATTTATACATAAATGATCAACGTTCATGACCATTTCAATTATGAAAATAAATATTTTCTATATACAACTAATTGAATTTTAGCATATGAAATTTTAGCACTGGATATTTTCAGTGTAAGCTACAGATTATCATTATTATTATTATTATTATTATTATTATTATTATTTTGGTTTTTTGAGGTAGGGTCTCACTCTAGCCCAGGCTGACCTGGAATTCACTCTGTAGCCTCAGGGTGGCTTTGAACTCATGGTGATCCTCCTACCTCTGGCCTCCTGAATGCTGGGATTAAAGGCATGTGCCACCATGCCCAGCCAGATTAAATTTTTAAACAAACTGTATTTAAACAAAAGTCAATATAAGTCCAGGTGGCCTAGTCCAATTATTAGTAGGTTTTTGCTTATCTGTCATAATTATTTGATCTTTGATCACAAACAAGTCCAGGGATATCAAAATTAAAGTTTAGTATGTATTTGGTCTTCATCTTTCCAAATGAGGAATCTGGGAATAAAACACCTGAACTAATATTTGTCAGGGCCCAGGTCCAAATCCCAATCTCTGTATATTTGTCAGTGGCAGGTAAAACTGACATTCAAAATGATCTGTATTAGTATTTTAAAAACTCTTATCTCAGCTTTCTTTTCCTCTTCCACTCTCCCAGATTCTTTTATATCATACCCCTCTCTCTTTGCTTCACTTCCAAAACAATCCCATCCTTAAGCAGTCATGTGGAAATAAGTAGCTCTTGAATTTGGAAGGTGAGTTGAGGGAAAGTAGCTGCCCTGGCCAGAATCAGGCTGTCAGAGTTCAGGCAAGGTGAGAAAGCTGAGCTTATATGCAAAATGACCTGGCATACAGAGTCAGAGTCCAGCAGAGAAGGAGAATGTTCCCATATGAGTACTGCCTGCATGGCGCAACAATGAATATGAGTAAATCACTGGTGCAGAAAAGAACTAAGCATGCGGGCCTCCAACCATAGGCCTGAACACTCACATGAAAAGAAAATGACACAATATATACAGAAATAGACAAGAGACTTTACTTACAGTTTGGCCAAATCCAGGAAGAGGGATATTTTCAAGCTACCTCTGCCTTGCTCACCACAGTATCAGCAGTTACAGGAAAGATAAAGCATAGACCAGGAGACATGCAATCTTTTTCCTGGTCCCAAGAGATGTCAGACCATCTTCATTACCTGCAGGGATTCTTTTTCTTGAGGCATCCTAACTCCTAACCCCACTATCCATCTAAGAGGGTGCAGCAGATGCCCAGTAAAGGGTAACCTAGTGTAGGGTTTTACAGACCAAGTAGGTTGAAGACAGATCTATTTCAAGAGCCAAAGGGGACCTCATAGGAGGAGGACTCAGAACACAAGATGGGTGAGAAAAGCACCCACAGAGCAGGTGAAAGGAGATTGGAAGAGAAGCACATTGAGAGCTTCTCTCTCACAGGGAGGTTCTAATTTCCTTGACTAATGTGTGCATGATAGATTATTTTCTATCCTTTTACTTTTCAATCCTTTTATAAAAACAGTTTGCTTATTTTTTAATGATTCAAACTTCTTCAAGGATTTTCCTATAAAGAACAATTTATGAATTAGATAATTCAAAGAGGAATCAAAAAATGAAAGTTGACCCTATTGAAGTTTATCCACTGGATTATTCTAGAACACTAACTGAAATCAATCGTTATGCTTCCTCACTTGTACAACTAAAATGAATAGTTTATTTTACTTTCCAGTCAAGAGCCTTGGAGATATCCAACCACCCCATGTGTACTCCACAGGAATGTCCACCCTCAGAGATATTGTGGCCACTGTGCAGAATGATGTGTGTGACTGTTGACTCTGTATCAATGAGACATTTATATTAAAATCCTGAACATGCCAATCCTTAAGTCCTCATATGCATCCCTGGTCCACATCCATAGTTTCCACAGGTTTATTTAACAAGCAGATGAAGATGTGGCACAATTATACTATGGAATTCTACTCAACAGTAAGGAAAAAATGATATAATGAAATTTGTAGGAAAATGGACAGACTTGGAACAGTTCATACTATGTGAACTCACACAAACACGGAAAGACAAACACCACATGTTCTCCCTCATCTGTGGTTCCTAACTTGGAACAGCTTGGGTTGCAGGAATAACTGTCTGGCAATTCAAGGGACAGATAAAAGGGATGGAAGGGTTTGGGGAAAAACGGAATGGGAGGGTGATAGGAGATACACACAAAACACAGTCCAAAATGAAATAGTACCACAGAAACCTTCTTCCTGGATAGTAGACTAGAAGATTTAACTTCAATAGGAGTATGTGGGAGGTGGTCTGGTAAGAAAAGTCCTAACGATGATAGGATGAAGCATAACCCTAAAACATTTGGCTCTGGCTTGTAACTCCCAGTACCAGAAATTGGTTACAACCCACGATGAGCTGTTGATGGGAGAGACATAAAGGTCCCCAAAATAAGATAGGTTTCTGTCAAGGTACTTGATTACCAGCCTAAGATAAAAGGTAAGACCCTAGTGCTGAAGATACTACATGTTGCTGGTGCAGATCACTAAGAGATTTGGTTGGAATCTGGAAAGAAGCCAGTTCCCTCATAACCCATATAATTCTGGAAAGTGCCACGGGAGCTGTTGGGGGGAAATGGCCAACAGCATTGTGAGCAAGCAGGATCCAAGGCTATACAAAAGCAACCAGCCTGACAAGACATACACACCTGTGCAATGGTGGCACCCAGCTTATGTGGGTGACCAATGGCTCTCCAATTGGCTAAGAGAGCCAATCAGTGGAAAGGAACCCATAGATGGAACTGAGAACCAAGTCAGAATCCTATGGAGACCAAGATTCTGGACTACAAGGACAAGATTCCACTTTTTTTTTTTTTTTTTTTTTTTTTTTTTTTTACCAAAAAGAAGCAGCTACACTCATCAAAATCTCTCTGAATTACCAGTGCCTATCCCCTTTAACCTATGTTGATCTCACTCTCTGTTGGAGAATCTGTTTTACTTTTTTAGAAGGCAGCAACAACCAAAATCTATCAACAAGACAAGAAAAGATAGCTGACTCAGGCAGGAGATGACCCACCCCTCGTACATCAGCCAGGGCTCAGGTGAAACCACAGAGGAATTGGTGAGATGAGCAAGAGTGCTGTTTCCAAGCAAGCCTGACAACCTGAGCCAGGGTGATGGAGACAGACAATGAGGATACTGAAAACATAGCAAATCAGAAATACAAAAGCTGCTGAGAGCAAAACACTAAAGTAGACTTAAAACACACCCACCATGGCTCATGGAATTTTGAGGACGAGAGGGCAAAAAGATTGTAAAAGCCACATAGTGGGAGGGAATATCCAGAAGCATTGCCCCCTGCGACACATGCAATGACTGACTGCTGCTCTCACAACTCATAGTCCATATCTGCATTGTAAATATAAAAAACCCCACTAAGGAGGGCTCTCAGTGGAGTGGTGACAGGGAGGAGGGAAATGATGGCACCAATACATGATGTGTCCATACAAAGTTTCTACTCAATAAAAAAATAAAAATAAAAATAAACTAAAAAGAAGCAGGAAACAATTTTGGTCCATAGATTTGGTAACAAAATATAATTTTCACATTCATTTCTTGGACTATTTTTTTCTTTCCTTTTTTAGGCCATCTCCTAGGATGGCCTTAAACTCATGGTGATCCTTCTACTTCAGCCTCCTGAGGACTGAGACTATAATATGAGCCACCAACCCTAGCTCAGCACTATTTTTCTTTAATCCTCATTCTGATGTCAAGTCCAATTCTTATGGATTATGCAAAATGAATGAGATTTTAATCTAAAGCACTTGGGAAACAATTGATCTTTTTCTATATTAATGACTTTTCTATATTAATAATGCAGATTTTATCTCCAATTTAAATTTAAAATTTATTTCTATTTATGCTTAAATTTTTCAGGTCCTAGAATAACAAAAAAACATGAATTGTATTTAGGGTCTGCAAATTCACTTCTTGTAGGATTTACCAGCTGGTCATTCAGAGGCAAGGTCCAGTTCTCTTACACATGTGTTTTGCCAGGCTGACAAAGGCTTAAAGGGAAATTCAATTGGATTTCTGACGGGTAGGGTATTATCTCTTCACATCAGCCTAGATTTTTCACTACCTGTGCCCTTAACAATGCTAAGTTCACACATGTATGTACTGGCCTGACACTGTGAGGTACAAGAATTTGTTCATGATATAATATAACTGCAAAAGTGACAAAACATAAACAATAGGAAATTAGGCATGCTGCTAAAATGACTTGGGTAATTTGAAACTATTTATTATCAAGCAGATCTGTAAGTAGGTGACAATTATGTTCACTGATTATTGAATCACAAAGGACCAAGTATATGTGAAAATAACATGATAGTGTGTTTCTCTTGTCATAGCTCTCATGACAATATTATTAATTTTCAACCAATAGGCTCATTTAAAAGTGCAAGGTTAATCTTCCTGCCCCAAGTCCGTCAGAGACAGATGCTAAGCCACTCATTTCCAAGAATATCTGTTAAAAGAAATAGAACTGCCACCATATAGTTTGATTCATAGAATCTTAATTACAGGATATAAAATGTTCTGTAAATGAGTCATTATGCATTTTCCATCTTGTTAGTTATTCCAGTGAATAAAGACTTGAAAATTGAGCAGATTTTCAAAGACACCAAGTTATACTTGCTGAAGAATAGTTATTATCTAAAGCATAATATGTTCATTTGTGAGCTACCAATTCTGAATCCTTTTATTTCTGCAAACACCCTGCATGTCCACTACACACACCTGTTCTCAGCACATGGTTCTTCACAGCTTGGAAAATTAAGACTAGAGTCTGCTTCAGATTAATAAACTAACACTGGAGATTCAAAAATATGGCTTGCCAGAGATACAGAGCTTTTAGAAATTAATGAAAAGCAAAAACAAGAATATGTTTTTTTTCGCTATTGCAATAAATTCTTTCATTATTTTGGCCAGTTCTATTCTTAGCTACAAATCTATACAAGAGGTTATTTGGCAGGGATGGGAATATATCCATGCTAAAATTCTATTCTTTTATTAAGTTAGCCACTCAATGACACTTGGCTTTTTAAAATTTGTGCACTCTTTGAGTTATGTTGAATTGCTGAAGAGGACAATGTCCCCTTTTTATGCTGAAGGATGTTATTATATATTCCACTCCACATTCTACCTTTCATGTGGGAAAAAGAGAGGAAAAGAATAAAAGTGCAATATATTCTAAATGAGATTACCTTGAATATAAACATCCTTAGTGATACTTTTCTTTTTCATTTACTATGTGAAATTGTAGAGTATATAACCCAATATATTCTGATTCTAAATAAGTGAAAGTAGAAGATAATATTTTCCCAGAAAAAAATAAGTAAAAGCTTTTAAATCTAATTTATCCAGACCAAAAAATAAATAAATAAAATTGAATACAAAATCCCTGAAGATCTCCCTGCAACAAACACCCCACACCTAAACTCATCATCAAGAGTCATCATGAATAATTGAAAATACAAGGCTTGGAAGCTTACTCTATTCTGGGAGTAAATTACCTTTTGTAAAACCATTTTTCCCATTTTATTGTTTTATCACAGTGAAGGAAAATTAATATAACCTGTCATAAAAGTTCTGAACAACCAATTCTAGAGAATAAGCATTAACAAGTTCAAGGCATATACTACATTATAAAATGACTAGAAGAATGAGAAACCATAATTCTTAACCATAAATTTCTATATTTAGTAATGGTAATAGAGAAAAGTGATTTCATTGTTGGAAATTCCTGTGTATTTCACACTATCATTTGTTGTGTACATGGGAATAAACATTTAAAAGGAAATAAGGAAGAGTAGGTAATTTGATGCAATAGACGATAATAATCTATTCAGCAAGTGGATCAAGCTGAGTCAAAATGAGAGTTACATAATTATTTCTTTTGTGCCTTCATTCTTTATTCTTTACTTTATATTTGTGGGTCATCTCATCAAAGCCACAATGAGATAATATAATCAGGATAATTCTAATATCTGATAATAACATCTGCCAGGAAGTGTGTTCATTTTCCACCATCCTGACTCATGGAATGATTCTCCACATGTCATTTCTAAGTACTGTCATTGTCACATACTTTAAGGACACCAGCCCATACATTCTTCTACATGGTCATATTTTCTCCTATCTTTTGCTGGAACAAATTGGACAAGGCTGTGACCTTCAACATTCATAGGTTGAAGACATTACTCATCATATATCAGAATACAACTGTATTTGTCAATACAAATCCTTAAAGAGGTGATTGAAGGGGGTAACCCTAATTCAATATGACTAGTGTCTTTATGCAAAGAAATTCTGATACTCCCAGAAAGAGACACCAAAAACTCACAAACTAACTGTGAGATGAACATACCACCTACAAGAAGAGTAGAGAGTTCTCAAAATAAATAAGTGATTAAATAAATAAATAAATAAATAAATAAAAATAAATAAATAAAACCTGTGATTATTTTCATCTTAGTCTTGTAGCCTCCAGAATTGTGATAAGATTGATCTCTATTATATAAAACTCAATTCTTCAGTGTATTATTACAACAGTCCTGAAAAAGCCATATAAAATCTTATAGCTAACTGTAGGTGTATGCAAGTGGGGATGCATTCATCACAAAGGATGTCATTAGTCTAATGACATGTTTATGTAAGTCAAGAGACAATTTGAAAGAAGTCATTAGAGATTATATTATACCATGTGGTATCTAAATATGAAAGAAAAAGCAAGGGAGAATGAACTTCCAACCACTGACCCTTCCCAAATAGAGATTGATGATTCCAGAAGAAATCACTTCCAGCACTTTTAGCTTTTTTCAAAAAATGCTTCTTCCTGTAGTTGATATATGAAGTCACTTGTGAGCATGTGAATTGGTTTCTAGGCTTCTGGCTAGGAAGAGACAACATTTGAATTCTTTTATTTAGATGAATGACATATATCAATGATGGCTCAATGGTAGGGAATACCAAGTCACCTGTAGAAATAAATAATCCCGGAATAAGAATAACATTGGTTGATTCAACAAAATTACCTTATTGCCTAAGAAGTGAGAAGGTAGGATTAAAAACAGGGGCTGATTCTGTAATAATAATAATAATAATAATAATATAATATAGTCAAAAGGCTTCAGAATATAAGACAGACAAATAATTAACTTTCATGAAGAATATTTATCATCTAATGCTTACACTAAGAGAGTACTTACAAGTCATTGAAATTTAATGACTCCTAGTTCCCTAATTAATTCTTAATTCAAGTTGTTTTTGTTGTTGTTGTTGTTAAATCCCTACTATGAGATAGTAGGTTCTCTATGCAAGATAAAGTAATGAACAAAACAGACAATATTCCTCTTCAGAAATCTTACATTTGGGTTGTAGAAAAAAAAAATTCATCTGAAAATTTGTGTCTAAAAGTCAAGATAATTAGATGGGACCCATAGGATACTTACAAGCATTTGATAATAATTCATGAATAAAATAGTTAAATTAGTGTCCATAGCAAGCAATTTATTAATGATAGCCTAACTTACATACTCATTAACAAAGAAAACGTGATAACACTTGTGCTTTACATAAGAATACCTTCTTTTCCTGAAGTGGTGTCCTTAAGTCACTACTAATGATGAGAACATTACACACTGAGAATATTAGCATTGATGCAGAGCTCTAGGCTTCATTGGAACTGAGTATTTATTCATGTGTCCCAAAACTTCAAACATTAAAGCAAAATTGTGGATGTGGTAGTTTTTGGAGGTGGGCCCTTTGAAAGGTGCTTTCGTTAATTTCTCATTAGGGTAACAAACTGACAAGAGCAACTCAGAGAAGGATTTATTTTGGCTCACAGTTTAAGGGTAGGGTCCATCACAGCAGGACAAGTGTGGTAGTCAGACCATGCAGCACTTGTTCACATTTCAAGAAGCAGAGAGTGGTAAATGCTTGTGATTCTATTGCATTGTCATTTCTATCCAGTCCAGGACATTGAACCCACACAGTGTCATCCATTATCAAGGTGGGTCTTCTCACCTCAGTTAAATCTCTCTGGAAATACCCACACAGGCCCAGCCACACCTGTCTTCCATCAAATTAACAACCAAGATTAACCATCCCAGGTAATTATATCATGAGTGTTGATTTTCTGAGTGTTACTAGACATAAAAAGAAACAAGAAATATAGCTTCTTTTCTGTCTTCTCTCTGCCATGTGAGATTTTAATGAAGAGGTCACTTCTACAAACCAAAAGGTAGATCTTCACTAGATCTTGATTGTGGACTTTCTAACCAGGAGAACTATGTTAAGTAAATCGTCAGAGAAGGAATTTAAAAACATATTTGTTCTCAATCCTGATTTGAAATCATACTGCACTGAAGGAATTCTCAAAGAATCAAGTAGTTCCAAAATTACCCAAAGACAACAAAGGGATGAAGCCCTCTTGATGAGACAAGTACAGTGCTCAGATAAATAAAGTAAAAAAAAAAAAAAAAAAATTAAAAAAGAGTATCATTGATTTCTCAGTGCTTTAACAGCCAATATATTATAATATGATAGTGAATTATTAAGTATAACTTTTAAGAATATGGTAACAGTTTTATGAAAGCCATCATACATTAATTCTATCAAACACATTTAATATGATAACTAGATATGACATTTACATAAGCATATTAATGATCAATTCTTAAAAGGGTAAAAGTATTTCTTAAAAACCTTTCATAATTTTAAGTAAAACATATGCAGAATAGTGTCAACTTCTCACTAGATTTCTGATCTTGAAGATCAGAATGAGTAATGAGTAACATTCAATGCTATTTCCCTATCCTTTTCAACTCTCAAGGTGGAAAAAGAAGACTATATTTTAATTTTAATATAGAGATTAGGGCTATTTCAGACTGGATTTGACAAAGGACATGATTGTAGCTTACCTGGACTTCTTGAACTTCAGACACTGACCGTCCTCGTCAGTTCCTTATGTATTAAATGTATACCTCTTAATAACTCTGTAGGAGAACATGCATTCTAGTTAAATCAAAATGGATCTGTCCTGCAGCTGGTAACACTAACTAAACATTAAACATTTCAGTAGGATGGGCTGGAGAGATGACTCAGCAGTTAAAATGCTTACCTGCAAGGCCTAATGACCCGTGTTTGTCTTCCCAGTCAGTACTCATGTAAAGCCAGATGCAAAAAGTGGTGCATACATCTGGAGTTGGTTTGCAGTGGCTGAAGGCCCTGGTGTGCCCAAACTCACTCTCTCTCTGTTTCTTTCATTGCAAATAAATAAATAATTAAAACATAACCTGACATGGTAGCGCATGCTTTTAAAAAATTTCACATAGAAAAGGTTCTATAGTATAACCAGTAATAGAAAAGCCAAACGATATCATATGCCTCCCCCCCAAATACAAAACACTAATATAACTAAGAAAATTTATATAATTTCTTTTCATAAACTCACTCAGAAAATAAAGCAAACAACAGTCACCAAAGATGTACATGGAGGGAGAAGGAACACAATCCTACGCAGGCATAGTGAATTGAGGCTCACCTTAGTCGGTTTTGCATTTCTGTGACCACAATTCCTGACATTACAATAAAAGAAGGAAAAGTCTATGGCAGGGGAGGTCATGAGCCTTAGGGGTATAAAGCCTGCTCTTGTCTGGATAAATGTATATATTATTCCCACTAAACTGCCCTGAACGCTCTACACTTAATGTTCATATTCACATATTAATGCTATTCTCACTTCTGGTTAGAGAAGCTTCTCTTTTCAGAAGGCGATGACCACTGGGATGACCCAAAAGGCAACATAGTGCTGAGAAGGGGGACGGGAGGAGTGTCCAGCACTGAAACATCTCTGTCACACCCTCCAAGGCTCAGGGTCCATTGGGGAAGAGGTGGCAGAAAGAATATAAGAGCCAAAGGAAGGGTACCACTCCTTACAATGCAACTGTCCAGACAGAAATTGGCCTTGATATCCATGACCTCACAGTGCCTAGCAATACCTTCATAAGACCCTCCTAAAAGGAGAAAAAGATCATGGTATCAAATTAAAAGAGACACTAATGGAGAGAGGGAGGGGATATGACAGAGAATGGTGTTCTGAAAGGGAATAGGTGGAGGGTAGGGAAATATCATGGTTTATTGTCTGTAAGTATGGAAGTTGTCAATAAAAAGTAAAAATAAAAAAAAAAAAAAGAAGAAGGAAAGGTTTATTTTGGCTCAGATTACAGAGATACTCAGTCCATCATGGTGAGGAAAGCATGGTGGAGAAGCTTTGTTAATGGTAGCAGGGGCGTTGAACAGATGTTTACATCATGGCTAAACAGGAAGAGAAAGTGAGACAGGGAAAGGGTTTGGATCCGCCTTCAAAATCCTGCCTCTTGTGACTGACTGACTTTTGTCAGCTAAGCTCCACTCTCCAAAGTTTCCACACTATCCTAAAATAGCATGAATGATGGGAGTTAAGCATTTAAAACATGAGCTAGTGGGAGAACTTTCAGATGAAATAAGTCTATATAAAGAAATCCCTTCTGACAAAAACAATGTTGCTTCACGCCTCTGACATCTGAACTTTCCATCCTTACCTTTTTTTTCTGTAAAAAATCACTGATTTCATTTTTTTTTTTGTTTGTGTGTTTGTTTTTTTTGTTTTGCAAGGTAGGGTCTCACTCTGGTCCAGGCTGACCTGGAATTAACTATGTAGTCTCAGGGTGGCCTCGAACTCTCGGCAATCCTCCTACCTCTGCCTCCCGAGTGCTGGGATTAAAGGCGTGCGCCACCACGCTCGGCTCCTTGATTTCATTTTTTAAATTTTTTTCTGATATTTATTTATTTATTTATTTATTTATTTATTTATTTATTTTATTTATTGGGGGAGAATGGGCACACCAGGGCCTCTAGCCACTGCAAATGAACTCCAGATGCATGTGCCACCTTGTGCATCTGGCTTACATGGGTCCTGGAGAATTGAACCTGGGTCTTTAGGCTTCAGAGGCAAGTGCCTTAACTGCTAAGCCATCTGTCCAGCCCTGTTTCATTTTTAATCACAAAGATTATTTACTATTTATTTTAACTTCTGATACAGATATGAACTATATATCATACATTCATTATGTGTATCTGTACTAAGTGTGACTATTTTGAAACATCCTTGTAGTGAGTATGAACCACTTCTTCCTTTGAATAGAGCATAGTTTTCCACTTTATGAACACAGGATATTCTATTTATATTTTAACCTGTTGAAGGAAACCTGTTGGGAGTGTTTCCAGGTTTTGTATATAATAAATAAGAATATATCAACATTCACAGGCAAGCTTTTCTATGGACACTTGAATCTGTTTCTGTTTTAAACACGATTATGAGAATGGCTAGCTCACATGGTAGGTTCATGCTTAACATTTCAAGAAACTTTCTGTTTTGCAAAAAGAATATAGTATTTCCTATTCCCACAATATCAGAGAATTCCAGCCTCTCCACATCCTTGCCAAAATTTTATATGGAGAATCTTTCTTAATTTTCACCAATCTAATAATGTAGTGCTGTCACATTATAGCCTAATTTGCAGTTCCAATGACACTGAGTGTCTTTCCATATACATGTTTTCTACCAACATGTTTTCTATAATAAACACCAGTTGAAATAGCACCCTAGGTGTACTGTTTATAATAAGAAATATATGTATGTATGTATAATTTTCTGGGTGCAATTCTTTATTAGAATTGACTTTGAGGGTTGGAGAGATGCCTCAGCAGTTCAAGTGCATAAGGTGGCACATTCATCTGGAGTTTGTTTACAGTGGCTAGAGACCCTGACACACCCATTCTCTCCCTCCCTCCCTCCCTCCCCCCTCTCTCTCACTCTCTCATAAATGAAATTTTAAAAAGAAATGGCTTTGAAATTGTTTTCTCTAAATCTTTATTTCTTTTTAGTTTTATGACAATATCTCCCAGAGAGCAGAAGTTTTTCATATTGACAGATATCTAGACTAGCCATTTATTTCTTCTGGGGATCATGTTTATCACACTTTCCCCAGAAAAAATAAGGCTTCACATTCACAAATATTTTTCTTGTATGTTTCTCCTATAATTTGCACTTCAGGTATTATATAAAATTCATGATACAATTTAAAGTTTAAATGAGTGTTAGTATGTTACATTAACTAGGTAAGGAGAATGATTATTTTAATTTTTGCTTAGTCAGTTTGAAAATGAAAATATTATTGTTCTACTTCCATTTGCTGAGAAGAGTACCATTTCCCCAGTGAATTACATCTGCACTCTTTTTGAAAGTCTGTCATCTATTTTTGTGACTCTGGGTTTGAATTTTTATTGTAAAAGGTAATTCTTTGTCAGTTTAATTGTGTATAGGTCTGAAAATCAAATGTTATTAGCCATTGAGTTTTGTTTTTTACTTTAATTATGAGAGAGAGAGAGAGAGAGAGAGACCCCAGAGAATTGGCTCACCAGGACTTCTAGCTACTGGAATTGAACTCCAGATGGTGTGCCACCTTGTGAACAAGTGTGACCTTGTACGTATACAGCACCTTGTATGTCTGGCCTATGTGAGTTCTGGAGAGTTGATTTTGGGTCCTTAGGCTTCATGGGCAAGCACCTTAACTGCTAAACCACAATTGCTAAACCGTCTCCCCAGCCCAAACTTTGGGTAGTTTAAAATCTACTCCATACCTTCTCTATTTTATGTAACTTAGAATATCTATCTCTATATGTAAAATAGTACACTGTGATTTTTACTGAGCTTCAGTTAATTCCTTGTCTTTCCACATCAATGATGAGTGTAGCTATTGGCCATTGGTAGATATTTGAATCAGGTTAAGAAAATTTCCCTCTTTTCCTCATTTGCTAAGTGTTTATAATTTGTTGAAACAGATACACAATAAATGTTTTTTTTTTGCATCAACTATAGTGATTATATGCTTCCCATTTTCATCTGCTGCCATGGTTAATTATATTGATTGATTATCATAAAATGAATGTTCACCTAGCATGACAATTCATATGGTTGCACTGACATTTTATATATTATTGTGTTTAATGCTTGTGGTTCATGAGGAATCACTGAATCTATATTCATTGAAGGATATTAGTTTATCATTTTCCTGCTTTGTGATGAGTGCTTTATTAGAATTGAGGTAATCCTGACTTCATAGATTTTTTTTTTTTTTTTTTTTTTTTTTTTTTTGAGGTAGGATCTCTTTCTAGCCTAGACTGATTTGGAATCCACTATACAGTCTCAGGCTGGCCTCAAACTCTGAATGATCCTCCTACCTCTGCATACCAAATGCTGGAATTAAAAGCACACCACAATTTGCCCAGCAAAATTTTTTAAATATTTTATTTATTTATTTATTTAGAGAGGAAGAGAGAGAAAATGGACTTGCCAGGACTTCTACCAGGTGCAAATGAACTCCAGATGCATGGGCCACTTTGTGCACCTAGCTGTCCATGGGTAACTGAGGAAGAGAACCCAGGTCCTTAGGTTGCAGGAAAGCACTGTAACTGCTAGGCCATTTCCCCAGTCCCCACAGAATTTTTTTGATAGGAACTCATAGCTAACATTGTCTGGAAGCATCAGTATCACATATCATTCCTTTCCGAAGTATTTAGAGGAATGCTACCATAAAGTGATCTGGGGTTTGAAGCTTCCTTTTGAGAAAATTTGCAATGGCAAACTCAAAGACAGAACCATCTTCAGTTGATCTATTAATAAGCAGAAAAATGTTCTATATTAATGAAATATTGGGACTTTTTTTCCTTTCAGGGTATGTACACTTCAATGATGATGTTAAATTTATCACCACAAAGATCTTCAAAATATTCTTTTATTATTCTTTGTTTTGTAGCTCTCAATGCATCAGTAGCACTTTTTTTCATTTCTCATAATGACAACTTGTCTTCTTTATTTCCTTCATCTTCTTTTCATTTTTTTTTTTTTTTTTTTTTCTGTTTGGCCTGGCTGAAAATTTGTCAGTCTTATTCATGGTTAAATAGAAATGTTTTTGGTTCCATTGATTTTTTTCAGTATTGTTTTACTGTTTTTCTAACTCATTGATCCCTGTCCTTATTTAGTTTCTCTAATTACTCTGAGCTCAATTTTTCTTCTAGTTTTATTTAAAGTCAGGAAGAATGACTTAAATATTCCTAATTATGCTTTAGTGTTAATATTTCACTCTAATTACAACATTAAAGCCAATATGTCAAATTTTATGACATCTTGTATTTGTATTTAATCCAGTGAAAAATTATTTTCTTTTCCTTTGAAATATCTCCTTGGTGAAGTTTATTTTGTTTATAAATATCTCTGTATTTCCTAGGTATTTTTCCTGATATTGATTTATAATGTAGTACATTGCAGTCATCAAAGGAAATAATGGGTATGATTAGATTTGTTTCAAATTTATGACACTCACTTTCTAGCCTAGAATATAATTTTCAGATAAATTCTTCATTTGCAAAGACCATATGAATGCATCTATATTCACAGATAAAATCATGAAGATAAAGTAATAGAAAGCTTTTGATTCTAAAGCCCTCAAAATGACTTTGACAGCAATATAATCACATGACTAATAGATATAAAATATATGTAAAATAATAAATATCAATCAGATAAAAATGGACAAAGAGATGCTTTTAATAAATCAGTTATCATAAGGATAAGCCACAATACATTTTTTTCTTTAAAAAGATAGTTTTGAATGGATTAATAAGGTGATATAACATAGCCTACAGAAATACAACACAGTATATTCCACTTAATCATTTATTTTTTTAAATTTTTGATGCCTAGGTGGTATGTATTATATGTGGTATGCGGTGTGTTTTGTGTATGTGGAGTTCATGTATAAGTGTGTGCAGATGAACATGAGCCCTGTATGTTTGTGTACACCGGCCAGAGGAAAAATGTGCATGACCTACTCTATTGTACTTCCATGTGGTTTCCTAACAAACAGTGTCTGTCTGAACCTGTAGATTCTGTTTTAGAAGAGGCTGGCTGACCAGTGAGCCCCAGTGATTCTCCTATCTCCACTTTGCAAAATTGGGGTTCCAGGTATGAATAGCTGAACTTGTTTTTTTTCATGTGGGTGCTGGGGATCAAACTCCGGATCTCTTGAATCCTCTCATACACTCATGCTAATGTGCTTGGTAAGCTCTCTGATTTGCTGAGTCATTTTCCCAGCCCAAATTATAATATTTAAATTTTTCATTTAAAACTAAGAAATGACAAATAGTATATAATCATTAATAAAATGCATTAGTGATAGAAGTTAAAATAAGGCTTTTCTCTCTGAATCTTAGGTTGAGTATATGTGTATAAGTGAATACAGGTGAAATTTTAGAGTGATCTTATACAATTATTTTTCAGATGATTTATCTGCCAAAACCATATATTGCATAATATTCACAAAGTAAAATTCAAATTAAAATGTATTCTCATAGTAAAAGTGATTTATAATGTTATTCAAATACAAAATTATAATTTTTACTCAGTCTGGTATAAGAATTTTTGTTTTATTTTTTTCTTTTACATTTTTATTTATTTGTTTGAAAGAGAAAAAGCAAAAGAGGCAAAAAGAGGGAGAGAGAGAGAATGTGTGTTCCAGGGCCTCCAGGCATTGCAAACAAACTCCAGACACATGCACCACCTATGTGGGTCCTAGTGAATATAACCTGGATCCTTTGGCTTTTCAGGCAAGTTCCTTAGCCGCTAAGCCATCTCTCCAGCCCATGCAGAGGCTTTATGTAAGTATGTTTGTTTCTTGAGGATCAAATTTATCTTAGACATTATATGCCTTCTGAATTTTATGACTTTCATGTCATATGACATAAACTATTTTTAATGGGCAAAATATTTATTGTCATAGTAACTTTAGGTATTTTACAACAAAATCTTATTAGTTTCCACTCAAATAAAAAATTAATACATCTAGCTGGGCGTGGTGGCGCATGCCTTTAATCCCAGCATTCGGGAGGCAGAGGTTGGAGGATCGCCAAGAGTTCAAGGCCACCCTGAGACTACATAGAGAATTCCAGGTCAGCCTGAGCTAGAGTGAGACACTACCTCGAAAAATCAAAAAAAAAAAAAAAATTAATACATCTATTACCAAAAAATATTACATACAGATCTGAGGAGGAAGAAAACTGCCTATGTAGATTTATTATAAAAATGCAAAAATCAGACAATTAACAGAAAATTTCAACAACCTTATGTGTCAATGATAAATCTCAAAACAATACCTCAAAAATAAGTTTGAGTTCTATCCTCCCTCCTTTTTAAGTTACATTTGACTTATTAAATAGTATCCCTTTAAATAAAAAGAAAATAAATTTTAGTAGCAGAATAATAATTTGACAAATAAGTTTAATAGCATGTGACTTGGGGAAGATTAGAAATTATTTTTGGAAGCTTTATTACTTAGTTATTTTAAGCTATGGAAATGGTAAAAGCTCACATAATAAGTCTCCAAGACTCAAGTAATAAGAGAATTTTATATATTAATTTTCTCCTCTTTATAAACAGTGATCAAAATTTTATTCTAAAATGACAGCTGAAAGCTCCCTGGAGATTGCATATTAAGGCATAAAGTTACCATTAAGTAAAATTTTCTTGAATGCAGAAGGATTTTGAGAATAGAATAAGAGTTGCCATGGGTACAATATTCACAAAAAGCATATGATAGCTCTCTGGAGGTTGCATACAAGGAAATAAACATTGTTATTAGGCAACATTTTGCAGAATGTTTAGGAATTTTTGAGAATAGAATAAGAATTGCCACGGGTATTTGATATGTATAACAACAGAATTTAAAACAGAACCTAATAATCATGAAAATGCATTTAACTATTAGGAGGTTGGTTTTCAATTCTGATATGACAAGAGCCTAGAAGTTGTCGCTCCTCTGTTTATAAGAATGAAACTAAACAAAATGAAAAACTTTCACATCACCTGGAACAATCAGAAAGGTGAGGTAACAAAGTGAATTGACAAAATAAAATCCATTGTCATTGGATTAGAGAAAATACCAGTGTTGATCAGTTTCTCCAGAATACAAGAAGATGGAGACATAATCAGAAGAATGCTTAATAGTTTTGACAAATTACTGAACACAGGGATAAAACAGTCGTAGAGTGCGGAACTTGAGAATTCAGTCACACTGCCATTGGTTCATTTATATTCCAAGAACTCCACATCATGGTGAACATGATTTTGGAGAAAAAAAATCACCATTTTCAAATATGTTTAGCAACTACTACTAGGCATGCACAGGCCTACCTTTCACTGTCACGTAAAGAATGAACACTTCCCTGACCTCAATAACTCCTATCCTTCTCAAGTTACTTAATGCAGAATAGAGGCAAAACAAAGCCAGAGGAAGCAAGCAAAACACATGTGTCAACCAACCAAGGACCAGTGACATGGGCTCACTAACTGAACAAGATTTATTCACAAAACTATGTTTTCCCCCCATACTCTCACTAATCACTATGACTCCAAGAAATAATAGTGAATTACATCAGTAAATAAATGAAAAAGAAAACTAGAAAAAAATCATTCCTTGAGGCAATGAGGTAATTTTTTAAATTTTTCTTTAAAAATATTTAAACTTTTTTTTCTCTTGGGTATCTTTTTTTTAATTTAATTTTTATTGACAATTTATATATTTACAGGCAATAAACCATATTTTCCTCCCCTCCACCTATTCCCCTTCAGAACTCCACTCTCCATCATATCCCTCCCTCTCTCCATTAGTCTCTTTTTAAATTTGATGATATCATCTTTTTCTCCTGTTAGGAGGGTCTTATGTGAGGTCATGGATATCAAGGCCAATTTCTGTCTGGGCAGTTGCATTGTAAGAAGTCATACCCTTCCTTTGGCTCTTACATTCTTTCCGCCACCTCTTCCCCAATGGACCCTGAGCCTTGGAGGGTGTGATGGAGGTGTTGCAGTGCTAGACACTCCTCCATCCCTTCTTCTCAGCACTATGTTGCCTTTTGGGTCATCCCAGTAATCATTGCCATCTGAAAAAAGAAGCTTTTCTAATCAGAAGTGAGAGTAGCATTATTAACATATGAATAGGAATATTACGTGTAGTGCTTTCAGGACAGTTTGGTGGGAATCATATTACATTTAACCAGACAGGAGCAGCCTTTATACCCCTAAGGCTCATGATCTCCTCTGCCATAGACTTTTGATTAGGTTTTTCAGTACCAGGCATGTATTCCCTCCCGTAGAGCAGGCCTTCAGTCCAATTAGAGAGCAGTTGGTTTCCCCCAGAGCAGACATGCCACTATTGCACCCATTTGGTCATTTGGCCTGTGGCAAACTTGAGGTTTGCAGTGTCCACTGTTTTCACTGCTGATGATTTCTGTCTCCCATACAGCTGTGTGCAGTACAGCTTTTTCCAGCCTTCAGTTGGCTCTTTTCTGCTCAGCACCAGCTTGATTTCTCAGTGACCATGCCACTCAGGCAAGTGAAGTCTTCAGCAATAGGGTCTTACCATCTGTTTCTCAGGGAAAACCAAGGGTCTTGGCAATAGCCTTTTAATGTTTTGGAGGCCACAGGGACCTCCTTGGTCAACAACTCACTGGAAGGTATACCATTCCTGGCAACAATCTATAGTAACAATCTATAGCTTCTGGATGTGCCATTATTCAAAAAAGTAGATTTACATAAGTCTTATTCAGAATGTCTTGAATTTTGATTGACCATCCCCCACCTTTTTAATGCATTCTCTTCCCCTGACCTCACTTAGGGCTTTCCTCTGCCTGTAATCTGTTCTTCTATTTCATATATACAGTACCATGCCCTTAAGTCCTTCCCTCTCCTCCCTCCCTTATAAGCTTTTTCTTGCTTACTGGCCTCTGCCACTAATTTTTGGTTCTAGCTCACCCACAAATCTATACATTTGTAGCTAGGATCCACATATGAGAAGAAAATGTGACTTTTGAGTTTCTGAGCCTGATACCTCACTTAGTATAATCCTTTCTAGATCCCTCCATTTCCCAGAAAATTTCATAATTTCATTTTTCTTTACCTCTGCATAGAACTCCATTGTATAAATGTACCACATCTTTATTATCCATTCATATGTGGAGGGATATCTGGGCTGGTTCCATTTCCTAGCTATTGTGAATATAGCAGCAATAAACATGGTTGTGCAAGTATCTCTAAGGTAGTGACAAGGGTCATTTTGATACATGCCTAGGAGTGCTATAGCTGGATCATATGGTAAATCTATCTTTAGCTGTCTCAAGAACCTCCACACTGATTTCTAAAATGGCTGAACAATATTACATTCCTACCAACAGTGTAGAAGTGTTCCTCTTTGAAATTTGAATGGCATTCTTCACAGCAATAGAAAAAACAATCCTAAAATTCATCTGGAAGCACAAAAAAACCTCAAATAGCCAACACAAATTTGAGCAACAAAAATAAGGCTGGTGGTATCACCATTCCTGATTATAAGTTATATTACAAAGCCATAGTATCAAAAACAGCATGGTACTGGCACAAAGACAGACATGTAGATCAATGGAACAGAATAGAAGACCCAGATATTAATCCAGGCAGCTACAGCCATATGATTTTTGACAAAAATGCCAAAAATATTCATTGGAGAAAAGATAGCCTCTTCAACATGTGGTGCTGGGAAAACTGGATATGTATATGTAGAAGGATAAAAATAGATCCTTGTCTTTCTTCATATACAAGAATCAAGTCCAAGTGGATCAGGGACCTTAATATGAGACCTGAAACTCTGAAACTGCTAGAGGAAAATGTGGGTGAAACCCTTCAACATATTGGCATAGGCAATGACTTTCTGAATATAACCCCAATTGCTCAGGAAATAAAACCACTAATCAACCATTGGGATTTCATGAAATCACAAAGCCTTATATAGCAAAAGACACTGTGAATAGAGCAAAGAAACAACCTGCAGAATGGGAGAAAATCTGTGCCAGCTATACATCTAACAGAGGATTAATATCCAGAATATACAAAGAACTCAAAAATAGAACAATAAGAAATAAAACAACAAAAAATGGGCTATGGAACTAAACAGAGAGTTCTCAGAAGAAGAAATACAGATGGCAGATAAACCTCTAAAAAAGTGTTCTACATCCTTAACCATCAGTAAAATGCAAATTAAAGCTACTTTGAAATTCCATCTCACTCCTATCAGAATGGCTACCACCAAGAAAACAAATGACAATAAGTGTTGGTGAGGATATGTAATTATTTTATTAGTTACAGATTGGTACAATCCTTTCCTTCATCCCCCTCCTCCAAAGGGACTCTCCTCATTGGACATGACAGTCATCCCCATGGGGATTTTGGGTCATGCATTGTGAAGGCAGCCATCAGTTATGGTGAAGGGGCAATATCTCTGGAGGCCCAAAGGTAATTTTTATAAAGTCAAAAGAAGAAACAGAGAAAAAAAAATAGAGGAATATAGAACACTACATCTTTGAATGAACTACAATTAATTAAAGAATTCTGAAGAAATATTTAAAAATGAAAATTGAGGCAAACTAATATCTATGATATTACATCAAAATATTAAAAGATAAGTTTGTGTTAAAAAATAAAATTTACCTTAAAGAAATATTTAAAATAAACATCCTAACAGTAAATCTCAAGGTCCTTGGAAAGCAAGAACAACTCAATTTTAAAATTATTAGAAAGAAAAGAAAAAGCCAAACTAAGAATTACAATAATAAGTACTATAAAATACAAAATCTCTGTGAAATGCAAAGGTTATTTGAAAATATAAACAATATTGAAAAACCTTTAGCTAGGCTGACAGAGAACAAGAAAGCAAAAATCCAAATAAACAAAATGAAAGATAAAAGATGAGCCATTGCAACCAATGTCAGATAAATGCAAAAGATTATTAATGTCTATTTTGAACAAATATGTATCACATCTTGAGAAACCTAGAAGAAATGTGTATACATGTGACCTATAGAAGTTGAGACATGGTGACATTAAAGGCCTAAATAGACAAATAGCAAGTTAATAATTGGTGATTTTAAGAGCTTTCTCAATAATAAAAAATCCCAAGACTAGGTGAAATCACTGATGAATTTTACCAGTCCTTTAAAGAAGAAATGACTAGAAAAGGGTGAAATCTTTCCAAACACATTCTATGGGCCAGTATAAACCTAATGACAAAAAAAGAAATAGAAAAAAAGACAAGAAAATTATTGACCAAAACCTCCAACTGACCATACATGAAAAATTTTAAAGCAAAATGCTAACAAGTTGAATTTATTAACATATCATAAAGATTATTCAACCTGATGAAGCTGCATTTATCCCAGGAATGCAAGGATGGTTCAACATATACAAATCAATAATCAATATATCATATCAGCAGAATAAAAGATAAAAATTACATGACCTTTCAATGATACAGAAAAATATTAATAAAAATAATCAGTCATTATTGGTAGAAAAAATATTATATATCAATGTAATAAAGATTATATACAGTAAACTCAAATTCAACATCATACCAAATGAAAAAATACTTGAAATGTTTGCATTATGACCTTGAACATGACAAAGTTGACCACTCTCACTGCTTTTATTCAATATAGCACTAGAAATTTCATTCAGAGAAATTGGACAATTAAAAGAAATAAGCCATATTTAAATGAATAGTAGGAAGTTAATTCAATCAATCCATTTGATAATATATCTATGCAATATATAGAGAGAAAACTCCTAGACTCCACCTAAACTCTATGAGACCTGAAAATTAAAGTCAGTGAAGTTACAGGATGCCAAATAATCATGTGGAAATTTAGCATTTTTGAGAAAGAATTCATAAGTTCTATCCCACTCAAATAACAGCAAAAAATATGGAATAAACTTGACTAATTTTGATCTCTACAATAGAAAATACTGATGAAAAATTCAAGAGGACACAAAATGGAAATATCTCATGTATTTTGAATTAGATTAATAAAATACTCTTCTAAATGAAGTGTTCTTTAGATTAAATTCAATACTCACCAAAAACATTCTTCACAGAATTGGGACAAAAATCAATTTTGTTGTGAATTTAGAAATGACCCAAGCCATCTTCAATAAAAAGAACTGGAGCAGGGCATGGTGGTGCATGCCTTTAATCCCAGCACTTGGGAGGCAGAGGTAGGAGGATCACAGTGAATTCACTGAGACTACATAGTTAATTCCAGGCCAGCCTGGACCAGAGTGAGACCCTACCTCGAAAAACCGAAAAAAAAAAAAAAAAAAAGAATTGGGCCGGGTGGCATCATAATATCTAATTTCATGGTACTACAAATATATATTAGCCAAAACAACATAGTTGTGGCATAAAACAGACACATAGACTAACAGAATAGAATAGGTCCCAGAAATGAACATATATGTCTATAAACAACTTACACTTAAAAATGTGTCAAAACATATGGTGTTGAAATGACAGACTCTTCAATATGTAATGTTGGGTAAACCAGATAGTCTCTCATGCACAAGACTGAAACGTGGTTCTTATATTATCAGTTATAAGACTCAACTCAGAATGGGTCAAAGACTCTAAACGTTACTATAAAACTCCAAAATTACTAAAAGGAAATAGGGGAAACCTGTCCATTCATCAGTATAGACTGTGGTGTTCTAGTTATGACCACAAAAAGGAAACAAAAGCAAGCATATACAAATGAGGCTTTCTCTCATTACAAAAGCTTCCACACAGCAAATGAAGTTATCAACAAAGAAAATAGATGACCTACAGGGTGGAATGAAATACTGGGAAGTATACACATCCCTAGCTCACCACTCATGCTTGTACCCTGAGCAGTCTGTATTCTTAACATAAGAATTCATTAGTATATTCTACAGCACAGTATCGTTGGTCACATGCATATTGTTACATATGCAAATCAACAGGTTCATTCTCCTCTATAGGTGAATGAGATGACTTTGTGTATTTGCACTACATACACAGCCTTTGATGGACCCCTGGATGATCACTACCTTTTGTAATAAATAGCTACTTAGATCATTTGCTCACTTTCATGTAGCTTAGTTTTGTTAGAGTTAAGTTTTCTGAGTCATTATGCATGTGTGTGTGTGTATACATATAGTTAATTAGTACATACTTATGTCCAAAAAACTTTACTCATTATTAGAAGCATAAGAAAAATATGTGGCTCACACCTTTAATCACAGCACTTGGGATGCAGATATAGGAGGATCTCTGTGAGTTTGAGGCCAGCCTGAGACTACACAGTGAAATCCAGGTCAGCTTGGGGTAAAGCAAGACCCTACCTCAAAAAATACATTCAGCAAAGAAAAATATATTTTAGAATATATTAAATAATTCTATGTAAAGAATACAGACTATTGAGGGTAAAAGTGTACTAGTGTGTAGCTGGGGAGATGTCTCAGTAAGAATTCTGAATTCTTGTATGTCTGAATTCAATCCCCAGTAAACACTTTAAAAGCTTGGCATAGCTTCACATGTTTCTTCCATGTTGAGGGGGACAGAACTGGAGGATCCTTAGCAGGCAGTCTAATCTTGTACATAAAAATCCGGTTAAGTGAAGTGCTTTGTCTCAGGAAATAAGGTAGAACAGTGATAGGCAAGCGACAACTTTCTCTGGCCTCTGCATGTGCAAAGTGTATACACATCTGCACCACACTACACACACACACATATACAAAGAGAGAGAGAGAGAGAGAGAGAGTAACAAAAATAGAAAGAATGAATTAAAAAGACTGTCATCTCCATAAATATTTTGCCAATGTAGTAAGATTTGAACAAGAATTCCTTCATTACACTGATACCATCATTTGGTAAGCAAATACTTCATTCAGAATATTTTGGTTGTTTTCCCTCTCCTACAGAATTTCTGACAACTTCAGCACTACTACCATTTGGAATCAGATAAGCCTTTGTTATGAGAGGAGGTCCTGCCCACTGTAGGGAGTTGAAATTGGCCTCTACCCACAAGATCCCAATAGTCCCCACCCTAGTTATGACAAAGTATCTCCAATTTCCAAATGTCCTCTTGGGGATAAATGCACCCAGGCTAAGAAACTTCTGCTCTATTAAAAATTGTTTCATCATTTTTCTAGAATGATGAATATTTGTTGAAACAATTAACAATACAAAAATAATTAAAATAAAAATTATCACTATTTTATTTATCCAATTTCTTCAAGTATATGATTATATCTCAGCTAATTTTAATTTGTATGATATTAAATTTAAATTGCACACTAAAATATAAAATAGTAATTTTTTTCCAGTATACTATATAAGTACTTACCTCATTATTAAATTTTCATTTTAAATGTGACTTTACATTGCCTATGGTTTCCAACCAGGGGACAAGGGTGTTTTTTGTTTGTTTCATTTTTTCTCTCTCTCTCTGCCTCTTCTTTTCCTTCTCCCTCTCTCCTTTCTCTGTCTCTCTCTCTCATGATTCAAAGTCAGACTTCAGAGGAAGGGTATAATGAGCTCTTTGTCTAATAAGATAACGATTCTGAACAAAGGTCTTTTATCATTTCCTTGTTAAGAAAATATAGAGTCAACCTATTGGTCCTGTAGTGATTCAATAAACCCTCAGTTCTTCTATCTTTCAATACTGACATTATTCTGTCAGGGAAATTTCATGCAAAAATAAGTCAGAATCTAAAGACATTTAAGGTTTTATTTTAACTAGTAGCAAAAGCTGTACTAGCTAAAAGTAATGAGGAGTAACTGTCATAAAAGTATAATACTGTACTCTATGATAGTTACAGTTTTATCACACTACTTATCCCAATCCTTAACTTTAAGAAGAAAAACGACATGTGTATAGGTAACTACAGTGAACAATGAACACAATGTGACAGGTCTTGAGAAAATTTAAAAGTCAAAAATTCAGTGAGCCAGATTACAATAGGACTGGTGGAGAAAATGGTATGTATAGTTCTCCTCCAAGAAAGAACAGAATTTAGATATGCCATGCAAAGTAGGGGCAGGGAGGACGCTCCTAGCAGAGCATTGACTGGGACGTGGAGGCAAAAACGCAAGTGAGAAGAATAGTGGATGGTGAAAAGGCCTAGAATTCTAGAATGAAGTGTGTGGGGATGAAGAAGGAGAGAGCTGGGAGGCAGAGGAAGAAAGAGAAAAGCAACACTTGGGTACTTTGCCTTAAGCTTTTTGATTTTTTTTTTAAATATTTATTTATTTGAGAGAGAGAGAGTCAAAGAAAGTGAGGCAGAAAATGGGCTCACCAGAGCTTCCATCCACTACAAACCTTGTGAATGTGGCTTACGTGGGTCCTGGGGAATTGAACCTGGGTCTTTTGGCTTTGTGGGCAAACTCCTTAGCTACTGAGTCATCCCTTCAGCCCTGCCCTAAACTTTGATTGTTCCTATCTTGATGTTAACAAGTATGAGACAAGAACACATGCTCACCCCACTGTTAATGTCAGAGATAGCTGCAAAGCTAACAGAGAGCAGGGGGAGGGCTCACACCAAGGCATTATGCAAACTCCTTCAGATTACAGTGTGCCACCTTTCTATTGCCATATTTTCTGTTACTTACATTACATCCAAATACATTTCAAAGTCTGTGTCTCTCCCATGATCTGTCAGAGTACCTTGAATCCCCACTTAGTATAGCACTCCTGTCATGACACCCTGTCTTTATTAATAATGCACAGCTACCTCCCTTCCTCAGCTCTCATTTACAATGGGATGAGTTTCTTAAAAACAGAGGATCTTCATCCTGCAATGTCTGGGAAATGCCGCAAACACTCATTGATTTCATATGACTAAGCCCAAACAAGAACACTGAGACTCGGTTTTACTTTCCTGCAAAATATTGTCACTGTTGATGTTTATCTCACTCCTGTTGTTTCACTGAAATAAAAATTGAGGAAATGAGCAGGATATATAACTCAGCAGTTAAAGACATGTGCTTGCAAAGCCTACCAGACCGAATTCAGTTCTCCTGCACATAAAGGCAGACAACAAAAAGTACTTATGTGTTTGCCATTCTTTGCAGTGGAAGGGCACACTGGCATTCCCTTACACACACACACACACACACACACACCACCACCACCACCACCACCACCACCACCACCATATATATATATTTAGATATACCTATTTAGAAAATATATATTTTAAATTGAGGCAATTCCTCTGTTTAGCTCTTGGCACTATCTATATAGGATCCTGATGTATTCCAGATTGTTAGATAGAGTTCCTGAAATACACAGAAAACTTGCTAACAGCATGTTACATGTGGGAGTGAGGCTGTTAAGTTAGCTTTAAATGCTGGGCTTAAAATTGGATCGATTTTTTTTTTTTTTTTGTATACTAATGGTGTAATTTCCAGGTATTTGTTTTAATAACAAATTGTACTTGAAATGGCTGCCATTCAGCAATAATTTTACAGATAATTAGAGGAGCTCTTGCTGATGCACGCTAATGAGAGGAGCGCTATTACCAATCCAAGTGTGAAAGTTTCAAGAACAACATCATAAATGCAGTTTGCTCAGTTCTGTAAATATATGTTATTTACTTTGTTTACAACAGTGCATAGATTACTCAAGTGCAAAATACACTGGTATATTAGGTGAAATAAAATCTCACTACATGAGCCCTCACTGGAGTCCTCTATCTGCTATTAAATTTTATTAAGGAGTGAGATAAAACAATTCTCTTTGGAGTAGGAATTACAGTGCCAGCTGAAGACCATTGAAGTGAATGAGGATGAGACAATAAGAAAGACGGCGGCGCGTTTTTAAGGGAAGCCTGACTGATCCGTGGCCATTGTGCTCTGACCTTGCCCTTCCCATTCCCAGAGGTACTTCAGGTCACTTCACATAAATGGATAACAGAACAGCTAAATGTCCTGGAGTGAGTGCCTCAGTGTGTGAGATACAAAGGCCACTCTTGCCATGGCTGAGTGAATGTAGGTTTTGTTATTGGGACGGAAAGCAGTCTCGGAGCCAAGGATAGCATTCCACAGAGAGATGTAAGTTTAAAAGAGGAGCCGCCAGCAGGTCCTGTGGGGTTGACAATGGGGAGGAGAGTTAGAAAAAAGGAAAGGAAAGGCCAAGCGGACTGGGCCGAGGCTTCAACTAGACTCTACTTCAGGAGTAACTGAGAAATAGAAAAGGGACAAGGAAAAAGTTTTATAACCAAATCTGTGGGCATGGCATGTTCTAAAAGAAAAAGAGGAACTTCCCGTGGAGTTAATGTTTTTATTCTGGTGTTCATTTGCTTCTTTTTAAAGTTGGGAGTGATCTGACTGAATCAATTAGGTACTCCCTCTTACACACACACACACACACAATGAAGATATGTTCACATTTCTCAGTGAAACATTTGGAGTAAAATTTTAAGTAGTCTGGTGAACACCTTTAATCCCAGCACTTGGGAGGTAAAGGTAGGAGGGTCTCTGTGAGTTTGAGGCCACCCTGAGACTATGTAATGCACATAGTGAATTCCAGGTCAGTCTGCATTAGAGTAAGACCCTACCTAGAAAAACCAAAAAAGGAAGAAAAAAGAACTTTAAGTAGAGATACAATTAAGACATTGCTTTTGACATGTTCACATTGACCTATTTTTTTCCATATCATAGGTGAAAATGGCACAGTCGTTGAACTTAATCCACTTGAGAACAACCTAATCCACTTGAGAATTCAGCAGCCACTCGCTCTGCCTCATTCTAATATCCTATAGCACAAAAGATACCTGATTGACAGCAATTAATTTATATTTCAAAATAGCTGCGTAAGAGGACGCTGAAAGCTCCCAACAAAAGAAAAAACTGATTTATGGTGTGCACCATAAATATAAGTGTTTCATGCCAATTATAAAACATAGATGTATATATATATATATATATATATATGTACACAACATGCTTGAAAATATATATATATAATACATACATATATGACTTTGTCACCTACTGACTATATTATTAGAAAAGTAGTAAAAACCTATGAATTTCCACATTACATAGTTGGGACAATAATATAAACAGCTATTTATTATTCTGAGGATTAAATGAGATAGTAATAGGAAGAAAACTATCTTGTATATGAAAGTGTCAAATAAATCATTCCCATTTAATTATATTACTAGGAAAGCATTAAGTAAAATTTATTTTGAAACATATTATTAATACAATAATGTCTTCTGAATTTAATATACAACAACCCATGAAAAGTAGTAAACTTTGTAAACAAATATTGTAAACAAATAGTGGTACTTAATAAATCTGTAATACTAATTGGGAGGACAGAATAATTAAATTAGTTTTTAGACATCAGCACACATAACAGATACGTGCTTACTTATGTTCCTATGGACATTCAATAGCCAAGCTCATGATGCTCACCAACAGATGACTGGATAAACTGTGCATGTGTGTGAGTGTGTATGTGTGTGTGTGTGTGTGTGTGTGTGTGTGTGTGCGCACCATGGAGTATCATTCAGTAATAAAGAATAGTCATCCCATTTTCAGAGTAACATATGAAGCAAAAGGACATCATGTTATAAAAAACAGGCTGAATATACAAAGGAAAACATTGTGTGTTTTCTCTCTTATGTTTAAGCTAGAATTAAACAAAAATAATGTCCCAAAGGTCACAGAGGGTACAAAAGGACAAAGGGATTGGGGATAAAATGGAGACTTATAGATGGATGTTTGGAGGGTGGTTATAACAACAGCATGAGATATGCACGTATGAACAAACAGCAGTGAGAACCATGGATTTGTACAATTAATATGCCAGAATAATACAGCAACAAAACATAAAGAAAAGAAAAGGTTTCTACTTGTTTCTACATAGACTGTCTTTCATTTGTTTAAGGATCAAAAACACTGATGGAGCTGTTTTCAGAAAGACATGATTGAACAATCCACTCAGGACTTTCACTTCTCTCTCCCCACTGTTGAAGCCCACTGACACGGGGTTTTCTCACATAGATTCCATGTGTAATTGTCGAGCACTCTTTCAGCTACAACCATCATTGACAACCTCATGAAGTTTATTGACTGGTGCTAAAAGAAAGAAAAAGATAATAAGAAAGTGAATGAGTAGTTAAACATAAAATTAATTACAAATATTAGAAATTGTTTTGACATTAAAAGGAATATACTAAGTTAGAACAGACCCAGTCAATATTGAAAATTCAGAAGAGGAACTGAAAATAAAAGAAAGTTGGAAAAATATTCAGGTAACCAAGAAGTTTGTAGGGCAAAGTGATAATTACTGATCTTCAATAGCAGTTATCAACAAGTTTTTCAACTGGAAAAAAAAAAAAAGAAATTTGAGTGAGAACACTACTAATGATCATCCTGCCTACTGAGAGGAGAGCAAATGAGGGGATAGGAAGGGGTTGGATAGAGAGTGGAGCCTCTGCAATGAGAGGGTTCAAACACAGGCCAGGAGATGTGTACAGTCCCAGAGGTCATGCTTTACACGGAAGGGTTGGCGAGGCATGGCATCTGATGGGGAAGGGGGGCAGCGCGAGAATCAAGACTGGCAGCCTGGGATCTTCTCTGTGTGACATCAGAATAGGTGTTTTCTTCCTAAACCAGTGGCTTGGTTTCCTCATTATCCCTAGTCATATTCTCAATGTTTTTCTAACTTTTCTACTTATTTTAGCAAATAGGATCTGTTACCTTTCCTCAGTAACCCACACATATGTATAACACACACACACACACACACACACACACACACACACACTCAGTATGAATGCTTAGTCAATTTGGGAAATAGAGCTTGGCTGGAGAGGTTTGTCACTGGGTCAGCCTTGGAGATGTAATAGCCATCGTCCCCTTGCCAGACATCAACTCACTCTCCTGCCGTAGTTTTCCACCTGCTATGGCAGAGGTGATGTCCAGCTTCTGCTCATACCATACTTTCCCCTGCCATCATGAAGCTTCCCCTGGAGACTGTGAGTCAAAATAAAAATGCCCACCCCATCAGCTGTTTTGGGTTGGGTGGTTTCCTCCCAGCAATGAAAAGGTAACTACAACAGAAAATTCCAAGAATTAAACAAAAGCAGTATGAAGACCTGGTGAATAGATATTTTAAACATGAAAGTGTATGGACTTGGCTCATATCATAGTGTTCTGGAAACTGAAGATGGCTGGACACCATTTTGCTCTCTATCTCTTGTTTTCTGTGCTCTGTCTTTTCTTTTCTAATAGTTGCATATGTCACATTACCATTCTCTCTAAAATTCACTGAAGCCTACAAATTTTAAAACATTTTCATTTATTCCATTTAAAGTGTCATTTTTGTTTGCTTGTTTCTCTGGAAACTTCTTCAACCTGTTTGTTATTCAGGAATGAGTAACTTAGATTGTGATTTTAGAGAATTTCCAGCTACCTTTCTTGGTAGATTTCAAGTTTAATTTCATTATGGTGAGATCCTGTATAATTTGTATCCTTTTAAATATGTTAAATGTCTTTTCTTGCCCAGAGAGTGGTCTATCTTTCTGATTGGGTTGTATGAATTAAAACAAAAGGACTATGATGTTGTTATTGCATTAAAAAAAGTGACATCTGGATGATTGACTGTAATAGTCATGTCAATGGCATTATGACTAGTACTTTTGCCTGCTGGATCTCTCAGTTACTCAAAAGGGGTGGTTGTTTTAGTATCGGTAAGTTTCTCACAAAAGCCAACATGTAAAAGCCATAGTTACCACACAAAGTGAGGTAGTGGGACTGTCAAAAAGTAGGACTACTATTGGGCTGGAGAGATGGCTTAGCAGTTAAGGCCCTTTCCTCCCAAGCTGAAAGACCCAGGTTCAATTTCTCAGGACCCATGTAAGCCAGATGCACAAGGTGGTGCATGCATCTGGAGTTCATTTGCAGTGACTAGAGGCCCTCGAATGCTTATTCTCTCCCCCATCTCCTCTCTATATCTGCTTCTTTCTCTCTGTCTCAGATTAAAAAAAAAAAAGGTCTGCATTAGAATAACCTGAGCACACCCTTGAAGGGAGCATTAGTTCCCTGACCACTTCATGTCTCTTTGCTTGCTGGCCACCATGAGGGGACTGGGTCCTTCGTTAGGTGCTCTTCTAACAAGGTGTCACTTTCCCATAGGCCCCCAAATCACAGTCCAGACAATGAGCTGAAACTTCCAAAACTGTGAGCCAAAATAAAACTTTCTTCCTAATAAATTGTTAATCTCATGTATTTTATCACAGTGACATAAAGCTGACTAATACAGCAATATAATCTCAACTATAGCCATGGGCTTATTTCCACAGTGGGAGGACTTCTGTTCATTCATTATTGCCACAGTTGGAACACCTCCATTTCTGCCTCTTGTACTTATTCACTCTGAGAGTTGCTTTTTGGCCCTTTTTCTAATTATACAATATTTATTTTATTAATTATATGTTTCTTCTACTGAAATCTGCTTTGATTAAAATGAGCATAGAGAGTTTAGCTTTCTTCTGAATAGTATTTACATAATCTTTCTTCTCGTAATCTATCGGAGTCCATATATTTAAAGAAAAAACATAAGGACAACAGAAAGTTGGGTCTTTTCATTAGTATATTTAGACTGTTCACATTTAATGCAGCTATTGTTGAAGTGACACATACCTACTGGATATATAACTATGTTCTGATCATCATACATTCTTTTGTTTTCCTCTTATACTTTTTCCACCCGCTCTTGTTTTATCTATGCATTTTCATAGCAATTATACACCTTCTTAAAATGGTTTTCTCCAGGGTTTTGAATGTGCACACAATATGTATCAAACTGCAATGTAAAATACATTAAATCACTTCACACCTAGTGCAGTTTTTTCCATGAGAGCGTTTCCCATCACTATCATCTTTTATAGCCCTGCTCATATTCACTTAGTAACCGTCTTCACCTAACACATGGTTACTATTATTACTCTCCAAGAAAATTAGATCAATTAAGAGTTAAAATTATTTTGTTTACTTCCATGTCTTCCTTTTTTATGTATATAAAATTTTCTAGTGATATAATTTTTATCTTGTTTACACACTCATTTGACTTACAGATTTTCTTGTTTCTATAAGACTTTTTAACATATAATGTCATAGTTACCTTAAATCATGTCTGGTAATTCTAAAAAAATAAAAGGCAAAAAGCATTTTTGTCCAATTCTCATGGTGGCTGTCTCTTTAGAGTATGGATTTTGTTTTTGGCTTTATTATCTGCCTGTTAGGCTGTCTTTTAATTTTTGTTAAAACCCATTCACTGCATTTAGTTACAGGAAATCAGAGAAACCCAGTGTTGTATGTTAAGGTTGCTAGGACTTCTGTAGCATTTAGTGCTTGCTATAACTGTAGAGGCCAGAATTTTCAAATTCCTCCAGTATCTTTGGTTTCATCTTCTTTGTCTTTGAGAATCCATTTTGGATAAGTACTCAGAGTCATATTCTTGCATCTATTTCACTTATAATGAGTTTATCAATGATGTCTATAGTAAACAAAGGATTTCCTATATTCACTTTTATATATCCTTCTTGTGTTGTACTCCCTCTGACTTCCATAATCTTTCTTTTAAACTTTTATTGACAAGCTCAGGACACAAAGAAAATATATCATGATCAGAATCTCCACAAGCATCCTCCCTTTGTCCAACACCTCCTCCTCTGAATCCCTTCTTTCCAAATAGTCTCTCTTCTATTTTGATGCCATCAGTTTTTCCCTCTTACTATGCAGGTCATGAGATCATTATTACCATGGTCTTTTATACCTGGAAAACAAGACACTCTTCTTCCTTTGGCTCTTACATTCTTTGTGTCGCCTCCTTTGCAACCCTCCCTGAGCTATGGAGGGTGTGATAGAGATAAGTCACTTAGTACTGAACACTCCACTGAAACTTCTCAGCACTTTGTTGAATTTTGAGTCACCCCAATGGTCAACACCATCTAAAAATCTCTAAGAAAAATTGAGGGCAGCCTTAATATATAGTCGTACATTTAAGTATTTGGAGTGCAGTTAAGTGCCCATGCTACATCAATTTAGCCAGACAACAGTAGTAGTTTCCCTGCTAAGGCTTATGACTTCCCAAGCCACAGGCTTATCATTAGGTTTCCAGTACCAGGTATGAATCCCTCTCATGGATAGCAGCTTGATTTCCCTTATAACAGACATGCCACCATTGTACCAGTTGTTACATTTGGCCTGTCAAGCAAAACATAAAACTTTCATTGTCCACTACTGTTTAAGACTATTGATAATGTTTCTCATTCAACATAGCTCTCCCCCTTCCCCCTCACACCCAGATAAGCTCTTTCTAGCATAATGACTGCTAGTCAACATGGAGGAAGTTTCCAGCTCAGCTCCAACTTGATTTCTCAGTGCCCTACAGTCAAAGCATGTGATGTTTTCAGGAATAGGGTCTTACCATCTAGTTCTGCTGGCAACCAAAAGCCTTGGGAATAATCTTTCCTCCTATCTCCTTGGTCATCAGGTTACTCCTCTTTCTCTACCAGTTTATGTTCAGTAGTCTTTTTTTACCTTGCTCTTCAGTTTTCTGTGATAGAATTCCACGTTGGTCTTAAAATTCCTGTTTTACTATCATGTCTATTTCAATGAGATTTAGCACCAGCATAATACATATGATGCAATTAATAACCAATGGAGAACATCTCAGATACATATCCTGTATCATTTAAAAAAAATATTTATTTATTTATTTATTTATTTATTTATTTATTTATTTATTTATGAGAAAGAATGGGCCTCTAGCCACTGCAAATGAACGCCAGATGCATGTGCCACCTTGTGCATCTGGCTTACATGTGTACCGAGGAATCAAACCTGGGTCCTTAGGCTTCATAGGAAAGCACCTTAACAGCTAGCCATCTCTCCAGCCTATCCTATATTATTCATAACTGCCTAATAGGCTCTTGCTAATGATTGTAACAAGGAACCTTCATTACAAAATATTTCACATAAAGCACTTGTTATCTTTCTTAAATTTTTAAAATATTATTTTATTTTTACTTAGTTATTATAGGAAGAGAGAGGTAGAGAGAAAGAGAGAGAGAGAGAATTGGCATGCCATGGTCTCCAGCTACTGCAAATGAACTCAAGATGCATGTGCCACCTTGTGCATCTGGCTTACATGGGTACTGGAGAATTTAACTTTGGTCCTTTTGCTGTGCCAGCAATCACCTTAACTACTCACTGTGTACTACTTATTTGCATGGGATTTGCCCAAAGTGGGGAAACAAACTTTGCTAAATATTTGTGGAACAAATCTGAATGAAAGTATAGATTTTTACAATTTCCTCTCATAACATGACAGAAAGAAAAATCTCTGCCAATTGGTTTACTTCCGAGATGAGAATTCACTATAACATCAGCATTGCCTGCTCTCTTACTGAACTCTTCAGCACCTCAGACCTTGAAAGAAACTGCATGT
Source organism: Orientallactaga sibirica (assembly GCA_036365145.1). Lineage (NCBI taxonomy): Eukaryota > Metazoa > Chordata > Mammalia > Rodentia > Dipodidae > Orientallactaga > Orientallactaga sibirica. The sequence goes on along the minus strand of JAEOAD010000023.1, from coordinate 8,812,403 downwards.
CATCTATCACCCTAGAATTCATGCCCTCTATTTATTCTACTGCACAAAAAGACATCCAAACCCTGGAAATATATTTTACAGCAAACATTTCTTTCAAAAGTCAAAACTCTCATTTTATTGAATTTCTGGGTTTGTGCTCAATCCTAATTCAAGTTTGATCCCAGATACAGATTATATTTTTTTAAACATAGGATAGGCTTCAAGGTTAAAATGGATATGTCATAGTTGTGAAGTGCTAAACAGTCAATATTAATTCATTGAAAAACATTAGATTTTAAGTTAAAAATATACTTAAATAATATATAACTTGAATATAAAATTATCCAACTCAGGACACATAAAAATTATTTTTAAAGCTATTATTCAACAAAATTACCAGCATCATAATTTATGAAGTATATATTATATTTATTGTCAAAATACCCACATAAATACAGTTTCTCCTAGGGAAAGTTTCTGTGGCACTTGTAAATGTGTGAGCAAACACACAAGTCAGACTTGAGGTCCCTATCAGATGCCCCCATCCATGGCTCCGTTATGCCCCATCAATTATTATTCAATTATTATTTCAATTCCATGTTTACTAATTTGTCTTCTCTGCTAGATTTTAAACTCCAAGATCAGATAATTATGTTTACATAATTCTTCACTATATTTTTTTCTTTTAAACACAATGAAAATTACCTAATTCAACACATGGATAAATTTTTACTAAACAATCGTTTAAATGTTGGTGTAGTACTCAGCGTCACACTGCTGGGTTGAATTTGCAGATCAGACACAATTATGGAAGGGATGGGATTTAATTCTGCTTACAGATCCAGATGAAGTTCCATAATGATGGAAGAAGCTGTCTTCTTTACACAGACCCATGAAGACAGAAAAGTCAACCACCAGCAGCACCACCAAAACCAAGCACATTCCAGGAAGCCTAGGCAGATCTCAAGCAGTCTGCATTCCTTAGGCTGGAAATCAGTTTCACCCCCAAACGCACCTCAGGACTCAAGGATGGGACCATGGTGACACGTTGTCCAACCAGGCTGCTAGATACCCATTAAGCTTTAAAAAACTGAATTATTGGGGGACATATACACTCAAACTACCCCAGTAGGAAAAAGTGAATATTTATCCCTTAATACATATTGTTACAGAGTTAAGATAAACTTGATTTTATAAAAGTGTGTCTGAATTTTTCTTCCTCATATATGAAATGATCTTAAATATAAGCATAACCAAATGCAGTCAATAATTTACCATTACAACCTCCCCATGGCAATTTATCTTAAATATTTGGTCCTGATTGCAGGAAAGTATTTGACCTAGATCTTTTCTTCCAAAGAGGCAATTCTACAAAGGGGTAAGATAAAGACAAAAAGATGTTATCTTTTGAAAAATTGCCTTGACAAGGCTCACAAAAATACTATATCCTCATTTAATCCCATTTAGTAAATCCAAATTTGTTTCCAATATGTTTCCAAATCCAATATGTTTCCAAAACATACTTTTTATCTATGAGTATAGAAACTATTTCTTTAAAAGTCTTTATAAAATAAAGTCCTTTAAAACAAAAACAACTTGCAAAATCCTCCCAATAAGCAACACTATGTTAATATGTAGTATTTTGTATCACAATTACTGTAACTAAGACAGACTAACAAATTATTCTTCAATAAATATATAGAGTAAACCTGATGATATATCATATCTACCATACTTATTGAATAACAATAGTATAATGTCATTAATTCAAATGTAACCTATAATGTACCATATCTATATGATCAATGACTTTCCATATTCAATTTTTACAGAGCCCTTATTCTGAATAACATACTCATCATGGGTTCTCATTCTCCTGGTTTAGACAATCGGGCATAGTAAATCAGGAAGAGATCACTGAATAAAATAAACCCAATGCTCTTTGGTAAGATTTATATTAAAAATAAAACTCATGATAAAATAAAAAAATTCCCAAAAGAATAACATTTTTGTTATTCATCAGAGGAAAATAAATAAAAACACTAAACCACTCAAGACTGAACAATTATTTTCTTATAATTTTGAACAAATATTTCTGTACACAATAGAATTAGAACTTAAACCTTACTTTTTTTGCCTCTTTCCTTATGGGCATGTTTTACAGCAGTCCCTTTTTATCAGCACAAAGAAGCAAATGAATCCATTTTCACTAAATGTATTTGAAATGAACTAATGGCAAAATGATGATCCTTGCCTTCTTAGAAGTAAAATTCTAGTGAAGAGAAATAGATGAAAAAAGTAGCCATAATAGTTTAGATCTGCAGTAAGCATGAGGTGGAGGTGGAGAGTATTTAATTTGGGGAAAAAAAAACCTATAAGAGAAAAAAATTGAAACCCTAGGCCCTTGTCTTATGACTCTGATCCTCTTACCTGCCTTTCTTAAGGAATTCTGTTTTAAGATTACTTGAACTCCCCAAGGAAAGTAATAATGCACAAGAATAGATAAGGATGGGAGGAGAGATGAATAAAATGCAATGAGTAATCAGGTACAAAGATGCTGATTTTTAAACACCAGGTTCACTGAAAGCGAGTTAGGGCTTTAAGAAAAACAAGGCAATGGCTGGTCAATAGGTGAGACAAGCAAAAATAGAAAATGGGCCCAATATTGAACCAGAAATTAAAGATTTTTTTTAAAGTATAATAAGGATACAGAAAAAGTGAAAAAAAATCTAATGAAAAAGAGTAGGCCTAAGTGATAAAATATTAGAAATTTTAAGCATAAAACATTATTGACAAGATGTGAATATAATGATGAAAAATATGACAAAATAAGAGCATACCATGAATCTGTATTAGGTTAAGTAAACATGTTAACCAATTGAAGTATTTATGAAGGATGGATATTTGATTATTTCTTTAAAAAATTTGCCAGTTCAAAGATAGCATTGACTTTTCAGTGAAGGAGTCTGTGGAACAACTTAAGTAATGAACATGAATGTCACCAAGGAGACAAAACACAGTTATGTACACATGACAGAACACAGTAAGAATAGGGTGACTACTGTCACATTACTTCCAAAAACCAAAGCCATAACAAATACCAGACAACTCAGTTTGAAGTACATTCAAGTGAAGGAATGTCACACAGTCTTCTAAAGTGTCAAGATCTTGAGAATAAAGGAAGGATGATTATGATGGTAGTGATGATGATTATGTTGATGGGAGGAACTGATATTACACATTACAAACACACCATATATATATAATAGAAAATGACACTGGTAAGTAAATGGACCAGGTAACCTTGAACTGAATAATTTTGCTTTCAAGGTCATTATAAGGATAATGGAGAAAAATGAGGTAAAAGGATGACATGCTAGGAATGTAATGTTGTCCTAGTTTTGATCTTTAAGTTTTGACTATGCATAAGAACATATTCTCTATGAAATACATATTAAATATTAAAGTGCTTGAAGATAATGCAGCATGCTATCAGCAGCTCGAGTAATTCATGGAAACAGTGTTGTTCTCATTCTTCTTGCAACTACCCATGTGTTCCAGCTATTATTCAAAACATAATTGTTTAACTATCTCAAAAACACAAATGAGGTATGAGTGCAAAAACTTAGAAAGTGAAATCACACAGATATTTAAATAAAATGCTACCACAGCTTCACCCTTAACTATCTAATATATCTCTGTAACAGTTTTTCCTATGTACTGCACCTTCCTACTATCTAATTCCCTTCTCCATGTCATGATCATGTTCTCTGAGAAGATAAAAAGCTCAGTTGATCTTCTCATAATAATGATCTGTTTTAAAGGAGAAAAGTTTCTTACAATTTGAAAAGTTGTTATGTCTAATTACTATGTATTGAATACTTTTTAATGATATTTTGAAGATACAACATGAACTAGAGGGATGGCTGAGCAGATAAGGAGCTTGCCTGTAAAGTCTAAGGATCCAGGTTCAATTCCCCAGTACCCAGATAAGCCAGATGCACAAGGTGGCACATGCATCTGGACATCATTTGCAGTGGCTAGAGGCCCCGGTGTGCCCATTCTCTTTATATATATATATCTGCCTCTCTCTCTCTAATAAATAAATAAATAAATAAATAAATAAATAAATATTTTCTAAAAAGATACAACAAATTTGTATTTGGGAGACGAATTTCTGACTGTTATGTATGAATTTTCTTGCGATCAGTTAATCAATACAAATTTCACCTTCAATTAGACATAGGACAATTTGAATGCATTTTGAAATACCATTACATTGCATTGACCTACAGATTGTATAATAAAATTACTTTTTTTCCTCTACTAATAGATACACATGAGATTTTTTTCACTATATATCATTTATCATCATATCCATTAATTCTGTTAGTGGAGACTTTATTTGAATTCACCACAGTACAACTAGACAAGATGATCTCCATGCATGCTAACATACAATCTAATATTTAGAGCACATTAAACAGTCATATTCTCATACAAAGATACTGTTTTGTGGTCTTACTACTTACTCATTAGCTTAAATATAACACAGAGATTAATAAATTCTATTCTACATTATTTACTAAAAAGTATGATGAGTTTATACTTCTTAATTAAGTATGCTTCCAGGAGAATAAGACTAGGTCTTTCTAGGTATTCATAAGAAATCTTTACAATTAAAAATTTTGCCCATCTAGTGATTATGTGAGAATGAGATGGATTTCCAGCAGAACAACTTCTTGTTTTTTACTATTAAACATCATTTTTCTTTCACTGCCAACATGTCACTGATGCCAGTTGATAAAGGACATTCATGTTAGAATGAAATGTGAGCTTGTACCTGTGGAATACAATGACAAGCCGATTGGCACAAGCCATAAGAGCAGTATACCCAGAGGCTACCAGGACATCAAGGTGGCTATTATGAATACCAATGCAGATTTCAAATGCATCAACATTCTATCCATTCCACATTAAATATACCCAGCTCAACTTCCTTCCTTTCCCCCAAATCTAATAACCATTCCAGGCCACCTGAAATGATAATTGTTGGAAGTGAAATTCTTAAGAAGTGATTTTCAGGTCCTTATAGTTTTATAAATTCAGCATCAACTCATCATGAAGTACCTAAGGAGGAGTCAAATGGAGAGGAAATTATACAGACAGTAATAGATAAATAGACATGATAAAACATGATGATAAATGTTCATGTAATCAAAGGAACTAAGGATTGGGAAACAATGGTGATATCTTTCATGGTAGTTGTTAGTTCCAGACCCATACTACTTATACCATCTCAGTAAAAATGAATGAATTAAGTAACAGAGTTAAGAATATAAGCAGAAGAGTACTTATTGGAAATATTCCACTAAAACTTCCCATACAGAAACTCTTTGAGATAAAATAAAATAAGCCTCATCGTGTGACATATCCTTGAGGATATGAACAAATGTCTGTTTGCTCCAGATTGGTCAGCAATGACTGTTGGGGAAATTTTGAGAGGACTAGTTTATATAAACTTGGGGGAGAGCCTTGTAAATCATGTGACTTTCTGAGCTTCCTGAATCTTATAAGTCTTCTCCCTCCAGAAGGAAATATTCCAACCCAGAGGAAATAACATACATAGCAAGCACTTTTTATGAAATTATGCAGCTATAATAATTACATTATAACAATGTGTCATATAAAGTACTAGAGAATAAAATTGTGTCTCACCACTTTACCCATGAAGGCAAAATAAAAAATTTAAACTAATAACTGGAAAACTGTCAATTTATTTTTAAAAGGAATCATGCCCAAATAGTTATGCAGTGAAATATAAGATACTTTAGATATAGGTATGTCATTATGGTACCACTCATTAGCAGATGGAGGGAGAAAAGTAACAACAGGTATATTAAAATAAGTTATATAAAAACACCTACTCGTGGGCTGGAGAAATCCCTTATCAGTTAAGGTACTTGCCTGCAAAGCCTAATGACCTAAATTCAGTTCCCCACAATCCATGTAATGCCAGATGCACAAGCTGGCACATGAATCTGGGGTTCATTTGCAGTGGTTGGAAACCCTGGTGGACTCTCTCTCTCTCTCTCTCTCTCTCTCTCTCTCCTTGAAAATAAATAAATAAAAACAAAGAAATACCTACTCTTTGGAAACTGGAATTAGAAGCAATAGTGAATCTGATAAATCAAAAATTAATGGTTAAAACAGACATAAGGAAAATTTCTCAAGAGCATTACATTCAAAGTCAAAATCCAGACTTTATTACTACCTATCCATCATGGTCAAGGAATAATGCTGATAGATTTGGGCAAAGTAAGGGCATAATTGAATTAACGAGAATTTAGGAAAGAAATAATCAAACCACCATTAGTTGAGGATGCCTACAACAAATAACAAGAACTAGTAATAATTTTTAAAAATTACTAGGTAGAGATTCAATTTAGAAATTTTTACTGCAAAGGAATAAATGTTAGCAAAGGTGATATTTGAAGGATATTATTTATAATTGAACAAAAAAGAGCACAATGAATAAATCTAACTGAATATAGAGAAAACTACAAAATTTTACTGAAATACTTAAAACTTATATGTAGGAAAGTAGACTAGACTCATTGTTAAGACCATTTAATTTTTTTTAAGAAGAAAGAAAGAAAAGCAAGTATAGTTTTCCCTAAATAGATTTATGCTTTTTTTTTGGTGGGTGGGGGGCGGTGGAAAGGTGCTATCATTCCTCATTCACCACAGGAGTCAGGGCTGAAGCCCCATAACGAAAGACAATTTAGAAAGAAATACTCATAACAGATTTTTTTAACCAAAGCTTCACATGGCAAGAGTCTTTGAAAATGACACCTCAAAGAACCAGAGAAAACTATTTTTATACTTTGATTCAAAAAATTTAACAGGCACACTGAAATGTGACTGGTAAAAATGAGGTTGACCTAATGGAAATAAATGAGAGGAGAAAGCACACAAGGTTTAGCTGCTGGACTTTTTCTTGGCCTTTCTGTATAGCTTTCCTTTCTCCTGGATAAATGTTAATATACCTTCTAAATTGAGGGCTCCATGAAGTACTATCAAACAAGGTAGGGCAGAGAAAACCTTTCGGGCAGATCTTACACAGAAACGTAGGGATGTGTTCAAGTAATATGTCCAGGTTTTATAGTCAGTTTGGGAAGTGGTGCTCTTGTTTCTGTAACCTCCCTTAAGAAAGAGGAACTGCAGTTTCTATAGCTTGTCCTGGGGATGACCAAGAAAGGCAGAAAGAGCCCTTACAATGCCATTGAAGACCAATTACTTAGCATACCAAGGTTTCATACTATGCAGTTTCTGATTTTGAGCTCCAACACATTCAATGAAATACTGATGAAACTTTAAATGAAATAAAACTAGAAATAAACAAGTCAATTTTAAAATTTATGTGAAAAAAATTTAATTTGTTCAAGACTTAATTTAAACTTACAGACATTATTAAGTGTGCAAAGGTGATGCAAGAGTAAACAGAGACAACTATTATAAAGTTCACTCTTTAAAAGAGACTCTCACGCAAAAGGAAACAATTTATAGCAGAGATGATATTACAGATTACTATGAATTACTTAATAAGCGGTAGCATAGCAAATTCATAGTAGAAAACTATCACACAGTCCTTCCTCACATTACGTATGATAATAAACCTTAGACAAAATAATTCGTATCAATTAACCTTTACAGCTTTAGAAAATAATGAAATATATTCATGACATTGATCACTCCCTCAAAGAAAAATCTACAAAGAAATAATAAAAACATTTAAATTTGCCTAAAATAAAAATTATTATAGTAAAAATGATAGGGTTTATAAAATATTAAATGCAAAACAAAAGCCAAAATGAGTTGGCATCCAGTACAGAAATGGACATGAATATGAAAGCAAGTCATTGAAACTAGAATAAATGATGCATAGAGCAATTCATCACGGATGAATACTGCAAACCAATCACTGCTGAGCAGATGCTTAACTGTTGTGGTAATCAGGAAGATACAAATTAAAATAGCAAGATGAATTTCTGGCAACATGGCTGAATAGAGGTGCCCAGTTGTAGAAGAATCAGAACAAATAAACAAGTGCAGTTTTGAAGTGAGGTACATGAGAACCTAGCCAGGGAGTGACAGAAACCTGAAAGAGTAGCAAAATGTGATGGGGTGATCAGACTTGGTAACCCTAGCTTCTCCGGTAAGCAGATTCTACCTCCACTGCAAAAGAAATTGTGAATGATAGAATCCCTGGGGGTCTAATCATGTCAGTGTCAAAAAACCCAGTGCCAGGAGAGTTTCACACACCTCAGAGGGGCTGGGTAACCAGGTATGGGAGGCATCACAAGTTTACACCATTGTTTTACTTCAGAGAATGAACTAGCATTGCCTCCTTCCACACCTCTGGGTGTCCAAGCTGCCAGAGCAAGGCAGCATATTGGGGAGCAGAACCAAGCCACTACACCCATTAGCCCAGATGCCCTTGGGCCTGAAAATATTCCTTCTATGCCTCATACTTCCACCCATTCTGTTGCTGCCCATAGTCAGTCCACTCACAGCCCATGTCGCTGCTCTACCCAAAGATGCAGACATGATATGCCCTGACAATGAAGCTGTTGGGAAACTTCCATTATGTTCTATGTTTTTAAATCATAATTCTATGCTGGAATGGACAAAAATGAGTAGCCCAACCACAGTGATGTGTGTACCATATTCCCCTGAGTCACTAGAGTATTTCCACTCCAGACAGGTGGAATATCTGTTCCTGCTAACACACACACACACACACACACACACACACACACACACACACCCCACACCTCACCATGCACAAAAAAAAAAACAAAAACAAATAATTACAGCTAAAGAAGCCTCACTATGTCACCATCAAGAACTAAGACAAGTTTCACCTATACAAGTAAAGTCAGAAACCAAACACATGAGAAGGAAATTTATAATAAATGCTACTCTCTAGAAGTATGAAGGAACAAATAAATCATCAGCTGAATATAAATAAATCAAAGGAATTATTATGAGGACACACAATGAGTTTCCAAAGAATACAACATACAAAGAATTGTCATCATTCTTTTTGTCATAAAACTTTAAAAAAATATAGGTTGTTCATGACAGGAATGAGAAGTTCAGCAGAGAGAAAGATAGCTTGAACATAAAAGAACCAAACAGATCTTGAGTATGGTGAACTTAATTAGTCAAATAAATACATAGTTGAAAGTCTCAAACAGACTCAATCAAGCAGAGCAATGAATATCAAACTTTAAAACAAAAGACATATACAGAAAAGTTAAAAGAATGAAGACAGCTTCCAATACTGATTGGACATCAAAATGAAGAGAAGAAAAAAAGAAAGAATTTATTCACTGACCTAGTAATTGAAAACTTACCCAAATTTGAGAAAGGCAATGGCACCCTGGTAGAAAAAGCCCTTGGGACCCCAATCAGAGAGCCCAGGAAAGAGTCTCACTGGAATCCAGTTGTGAAAGTACAAGACAAAGGCTATGTTGTAAAGAGAGGAAGAAAACGAGCCACATATAAGGAAACTCCCATTAGACCAACAACAGACTTCTCTGATAAAATACTGCATGCGAGAAGAGAATAGAATGTCCTACTGGAAGCTCTCAAAGAAAACGTTTCCAAAACTACTTCCAGAGAAGCTGTGTACTTAAAGCTGAACTACAATGACAAGAGCTGGAAGAACTCAACAGTTACAAAAAAGTACTGAGATAGTATTTCATGTGAAATCATATTTCAGCATTTTTAATGTTTTCATGATTATTCTCATATATGAGTATGCTGGTGTATGTGTGAGTATGCATGCATGCATGTATGTATGTATGTATGTATGTATGTATGTATGTATGTGGAGGCCAGGAGTCAACTTTGAGATAGAGTCTCTCATTGGCTTAGAATTCTCCTAATTAGGGCTGGAGAGATGGCTTAGCAGTTAAGGCGCCTGCCTGCTAAGCCTAAGAAACCGGCTCCAATCTCCAGGTCCCACGTTTAGCCAGATGCATAGTGACGCAAGGGCACAATGCCACACTTGCCCACAAGGGGCACACACATCTGGATTTCGTTCACAGCATCTGAGAGGCTGCTGGTGTGCCCATTCTCTGTCTCCCTTTCCCTCTCTCTCTGTCTCCCTCTCCCTCTCTCTGTGTTTCTCTCCAAAAATAAAATAAAATAAAAAGAATTCTCCCAATTAGGCTAGACTAGCTGGCCAGTTAGCCTCAGGGTTCTGGTTACCTTCACCATCCCCCAACACTGACATTTATATGTGCTCATCACTTTGGGGATCAAACACAGGTCCTCATATTTGCAAAACAAGTACTTTACCAAATGAGCAATGAGCCCATTTTACAATGTCAGGTGATGGTAAGTGCATACATGAATTTGTATAGCAGATGATTGTATTCTGTGTTAATCATCTCAGGCAACATCACAAAACACATGGCCTGAGTGGCTTCGACAGCAGTCATTCCTGACCATTATTCCTAATACCTACAATTAATACAAACTGGAAACAAGATAGCTTTTGTTTTCTGATAGGTGTTTAGGTAGGGACTGAGCAGTGGAAGCATGGACACCACCTTGCCTGTTCTGACAAGACTAGAACCCGCATCCGAGCCAGTCCCATTCAAGAGCTGTTCAGCAATCAAGTTTCTCCTTTACACATCTGAGTCTCATGATGAGTCTCATTCTTCCTGGATGTTTCCTTCACAGAAATGGGACTGAAGCATGTGTGTAAGCATCTTGACTCTTGGTTCTTGGCCCCTTTTGTAAGATCTTGGCTCTTAAGCCTCTTGACACTTCTGATTTCTCTTTGCTCCCCTGACCTCTCCTTCTGCTCTGTCAGCCCCTAGGCCAAGGAGGGTGGCCTTCTTAGTCTCCCTTCCCTGGGTGCTTTCCTACTTTGCTTTCCTAGAGCCTTCTTTTCTGAAGAGATACTTTTGTCTCTCCTCCTGCCTTCCCAAGCCTGCATCAGAATGTCTAGGATAAAGCTGCCTGCCACTTGAGTTCCTAGTAAAAGTCCTCTTCCTGGCTTGCAAAAGAGCACCTTGTTACTGGGTCCTTACAAAGCACAAGAGAAGTTAAATTTCCCTTCTTCTTTTTTATATGAGAATACTCACACTATCATGAGTTTCTACAGGTGAATTGGGGGAAACATTTACATACATGCACACTCATTATTCATTGCTAATGAGTCAAGAAAGACTTAGCATATCCAAAAACAAGCATGCAATGCCAAGGAGATCAAAAGTGATCAGTTCAAGTATCTCAGGGGTAGGGATGGGGGGGGGATCATTTTGCCTTCATCTAGTTTCCCTGTATCTCCAACTGACATATCACCCTTGCAATACCAAGAAAACAGGGATCATTTGGGAGAGGGTAGATGTCTTATTTTACATGTAATGGAAAGGTAATTTTACATCAACACTAAGAGTGGATTAAGTAGTTATAGACAATTGTTAACCTACTGAAATAATCATGAAGAAGAATGGCTAGAAGAAAAGATCCTTACAGGAAGCTCATGCTAATTACCCTTGCAGCTGGGAGACAATTTGCATAGAGAATCTTTGAAATGTGTCAGGTATGAATTGAGCCACTGAACTGCTACATTTGATAATGCAGCCACCGAACTATTTTTTCCCCCTCTGAAGATGTTATTTCAACCTAACAGACAGACTTTTTTATGTACAAGTACTCATTTCTAATTAATTTTCACCTGTTTTTAACACACATACACATTTGTGATTTTTCAAAGAAATTAACAAAACAACAAAAACAATGCTTACTAATATCTGCATGAAGAAACTTGTTGAATATGCTTATGTTTTAGGTTTAGTTCTTAAAATTTAAGGGAATAAAGGTCCAGGGACACTTCTTGTAGGTAGCAGTTAGCTAATGGTATGAGGCAATGCTGTAACGGCCTTTCCTTATATTAACTTCTTTATACTTACAGTATCTATTTTGTATGAATAGAGACAACACAACTTTCCTTTCCATTTTAAGTAGAGGAAAACAGGGACAGAGGACTGCAAAAGTTAATGAAGTCACTCATTAAAGACATTGCATGATGCCGGAGAAGGCTTAGTGGTTAATGCACTTGCCTGCAAAGCCCAATTACCCAGGTTTGATCGCCCAAAACCCATGTAAGCCAGATGCACATGGTGCTGCTTGCATCTGGAGTTTGCTTGCAGTGGTTAGAGGCCCTGGTGCATCCATTATCTCCCTCTCTCTCTCTCTCTCTCTCTCTCACACACACACACACAAACATACATGCATACATAAATAAGTAATAAATAAATAAATTGCATGGTTAGTATTTAATTCTAAGTAAGCTGAATCTCATCAGATTTCCTTATTCCCTCTATCTTGCTTCTGCTTACCCAGTCTGCCCAATATCACATCTCCTAAGAAGTAAAATTCTTACTGGTTAATCATATTTACTTAAAACACGAGTTATGGAGTAAGTGGCACTTTATTTTTATCATTGAAATAATTTGTCTATGTCTAGTCCTTTTAGTGGAAAAGGTCAATAGAGACATGATAAGAAATAAAGAATACAGAAACTATATGGGACAAAAGAAGAAACTGAATGGAACATTATTAAGGTTAATGATGTTCCTAAGAAATGTAGACGTAGCAAAAAGAGAATTTGGAAGGAATTATTCAATCCTTTTTTTTTTTTTTTTTTTTTTTTTTTTTGCAGAAATAGGGTCTCACTCTAGCCCAGGCTGATATGGAATTCACTATGTAGTCTCATACTGACCTTGAACTCAATGTGATCCTCCTACCTCTGGATCAAAGGCATGAGCCACCACACCCAGCTTTCAATCAATTTTTAAAATTTTATAATTTAGAGCCATAGAAAAACACAAGTATATTCTTTAACTGAGAACACTTAAACCATCATTATTTCAAAAATATTTTGATTGTAAAATATTTCCTTTTTGCTTTTTAAAATATATTTTATTTATTTATTTATTTGAGAGAGAAAAAGAGGCAGAGAGAGAGGGAGAAAGAGAGAGAGAAAAGGATGGGCACACCAGGGTATCCAGCCACTGCAAATGAACTCCAGATGCATGTGTCCCCTTGTGCATCTGGCTTACATGGATCTTAGAGAATCAAACCAGGATCCTTTGGCTTTTCTGGCAAATGCCTTAACTGCTGAGCCATCTCTCCAGCCCAGATATTTCCTTTTCTATGAGAATGGATTTTCTGATTGGGATTCTAGTCACTTAGTTGCATAACCTAACACATCATACACATTTTTTTATGTAAATACAAACACTTCTAGAATCTCGCAGAATTACCCACTTGTTTACAGTGTTTTCAATCCCACCAAATTCAATTTGCCCTTATTAAACTTTTACAAAGCAGCCAATTTAGCTTTCATCAAAACAAATATTTTCACATTTATGTTTCTGCAATATGATAATTTGATGAATATTCACTTAAAATTTATAATTGGAAGTATAAGAATATTAGCATGTGTATAGGAAAAAATGAAACAAACTAAGAGCAGATCACTTGTCAGAAGTACTCATTATGCTACATATATTAGCTATATGTGCTAGTTATATAGGTTAGCTATGTGCTTTCATGACATGTTCTCACTACATGCATTAGTTACATGTGTTACTTACATGCATTAGTTACATGTGCTGCAAGAATGGAGACTCCCTGTTAATCAAGTATGTGAGCAAAGCTGTTTGTTTTGCATATACAAAATCTGAGAGCAAAGAATGATAATTTATTCATTGAATATTTTGTGTTGACAATGACATAATTGCAGTCCTCAAGCATTCATGCACTCCCTAGTGCCATGAGTTTTCCTAACTATGTCACTTTGTCAAGTTTTTCTATGTCATGTCACAGGCACCTAACAAAAACAAGTTCTAAAATATTCATTAATGGCAAAAACCCAATGGGTAAGGCTAGAGTTTTCCACAAAATAAGTTCAATTCCACCAAAAAATAGTGCAACCATAACTCCAGCCCAGAAAGGCAGACCATGACATAACTCAATCTGCATAATCAGGAAGTATGACAAATTTAGAATAAGAGGAAATGACCGAGTACAAGTTCTGTTTTTACTTCATGACACTAAATATTATAATGTGACTAATATTCCATTAAATTTCATAAGTGCAAATTCATTTGTTGGCGTCTTGGAGATGGAAGGGAATCCAGCCATGGTAATCATAAAGTTATCTGCTTAAAGTCTCCACACAGTTAACTAGATCATGAGCCTAGAGTAGCCTAAGTGCAACTGTGATCATGTTTCAAGGGCTTTCCATATATGCAGATGATTAAAGCTCCAGTGGTTCACATGCATATATAATCTTGTAGTTCGAGCCATCATTAATTCCAAGAATTCTAGGAAAAGAAATATAATCACTCAGTCTTGCATTGAATATCCACGTGGTAAACCAATCATCCAAGTCTTAGAAACGGGGTTCTAATTAATTAGATGCAGCAGGATATTCACAAATATCTCTAACAGATGTACAATTGTATGTAAGGGGTAGCCTGCTAACAGAGAAGTCCTCCAGGAAAAATGTCAAACTTTGCCCACAACTTAAGTTCAAATACAAACATATGTAACACATTTAGGAAGATTCTAAAAAGTTAAATTAATGGGATGCTCAAGTCATATAAGCCTAAGAAAAGGATCTCACCACAGGAAGGATTTGTTCCTAAAGGGCAGCATGTAAAGCTGTGCTCAAAGCCACATAATTCTAGCTTCAGTTAACTATACAGTCTAGGCTAGCAAGACCTCTGTGATAACATGCAAAGACATCTATAACAGTAACAAAGACTCGAACTTGCCAGACATGCCCATGGTGCAAAATGTGTTTTATTTCTTTCAAGATGAAGAATCTTGACTTGCTATTATAAATCATTCTGTGACATGAAGTCTGAGAAGGTATTAATTCTCACAACTCAGGTGAATAGAGAGAAAATTCAAGGATTTCAGACCAATATATTGTAGAATACTTCAGAAACAGAGTACAAGTGCTAGCATTTAAATATGAGAAGTCAGAAAAATGCTGTGGGAGCAAGGAGGTAATGCAATGCTCAATGGGCAGAGGAGATATCGTAGATCAAATAATTTTCTAAAACATTAATTAGTTTTAAACTACTAAAATTCAATAAAATGCAGCCGCCATGAAACAAGATATGATTGATGAAATGTTAAGACTATGAACTGAGATTAAAAAGGAGATGTCTGAACAAGCAATAGCAATTAATATGAGAAATAAACATGATAAGATAGCCAAAAGAAAAGAAAAAAATTATCTGAGTAGTTAATAAGCATTTTCACAGATTTTTTTTTTTTATTAATCCCCATTTTCTAAGAAAGAATGTTCTCTTAAAGCAGCCTTTGGAATATTTATAAAACTATTCCCATAGTAATAGCCTTTGGAACCAAACATGCAGAAAACATTGCGCCAATACTCATCTTTGTCCAATAGACAATATAATAGCATAACAAGGTCAATAATGGCAAGATTCAAGATAAACAGCAACATGGCAGGATTTCTTTTTAACTTTCATATATAATCTGAGTGTAAAAGAGAAAATTAAAACTGTTAAAGCACTGGGGAAATGGCTCAGTGGAAAAGGGTATTTGTCACAAGCATGAAGGCCTAGGAGGGCCTGAAACTGTCTGACTTCAATTCTCTAGAGCCACACCTAAGCAACTGGGTGTGGTCATGCATGTCTATAAACCTTGTCCTGAAGGGAATGGAGACCAGAGACTCACTGGGGCTTGAGAAAACCACAGCTCCACAATCAAAGTTTCTATCTCAAGGAAAAATGGACAAAGCTAGAAAGTTGAATAAAATAAAATAAAAATCTATATACAGAGATAAGGTACAAAGGTGATAACAAACACATAGAGCACGCAGAAAATATGAAAGTATTTCCCCATGTAAAGTTATTCTAGACAGTAAAAATTTCTATCAAAATAGATAACTGCAAGGTCAATAAAGTAACCAGCTATATTTTCCAGAAGTTAGTACACAAATAGGTAAATTACCATGTAATGAAAAGAAAGATATATTAAATAATACTTCAAAAATAATCCAAGTGAACTTCCAATTTCACTTCTGGAGTGCAAGGAGTGTAAAAGCTAGCATCCCTCCAAACAAGTTAAAAGCTAAACAGATTGAATAAACCCCAATGGGCTGGAGAGATAGCTTAGTGGTTAAGGCACTTGCCTGCAAAAGCCAAAGGACCTCTGTTTAATTCCCCAGGACCCATATAAGCCAGATGCACAAGGTGGTGCATGTGTCTGGAGTTCGTTTGTAGGGTGGGAAACCCTGATGCCCATTCTCCCACTCTCTCTCTCTCTCTCTCTCTCTAATAAATAAATAAAAATTTAAAACAATTTAAAAAAAAAAAAAAAAACACCAACCACTTTTCTGGGATCCATAAAATTTGTGAGGGCACAAGGCAAACCACTGGCCTCATGGTGGCAGAGACAGCACCCACACATTTATGTGGATAACTTCAGGAGAATCAATAGATTCTCATGGTAATCTCCAAGGAAGACTGGGGCATTGACACATGCCCATAATCTTACCACTAGACCAGATGACTTTGAGTTTAAAGCTGGTCTGGGCAACAAAGCAAGAACACTTGTACTTTTAAACAATGGGGGATAAAATATAAAAACAAACCACTTTTAAATACAAGTGCAATCTGTTCTTCTTCAAAAGATCTGTCCTCAAGAGGAAGTGTATAACCAGACCTACCTTGCTGGGCTATCATGAGAACCTAAGTGAATGGAAGGAAAGGAAACAGCTCCTCACAGCAATAGAATGAAAGTGCTCAACTTCAACCCACCCCACTTCAACCCACCCCATCCTTCCTCTCCCACCTAAGGAAGGATGAGAAAAGAGAAATATACTTGTGAAATTAACAAATGAAATTAATTTATTGATCTAATAATTTATACTTAAGGGCATTCAAAGAATATTCATCTGATCTGACTGATAAGGGTGTCTTCTCAAAGCATAAGCAATTATGATATTTATATGCTTGAAAATGTAATCCTTTTCTAAGTCAAAACATTACCAAGAAAATTTAATGTTTTAGTTTAAAAATTGTAAAACACATATAAGACACATATAAGAATCTTAGGAAAGCTTAATATCACTCTATAAATAACTCCGAGGAACTGATGTAACATCAGAAAACGTGAGGTGAGAATAAAAAGAGAAATAAGAACAAACTCATATAAGAACAAACTCAGAGTAGGAAATGATGTTCAGTTTCATAAATTAAAAAATACAGATTTAACCAATTAAGAGGATAGCAAACTACAGCATTAGTTTAAAACTATAACACCCACTGAAAACAAAGTTTTAGTGAAATGAAAATGTATACGCTGCTGATAAGTGTCAATTTATATGGAAGTTAAGAAAGACAATTAATAAGTAATGAGAGATAGTATCACTACTGATTTATTTACT
Organism: Orientallactaga sibirica; assembly: GCA_036365145.1. Lineage (NCBI taxonomy): Eukaryota > Metazoa > Chordata > Mammalia > Rodentia > Dipodidae > Orientallactaga > Orientallactaga sibirica. The sequence goes on along the minus strand of JAEOAD010000023.1, from coordinate 8,794,903 downwards.
CACAGGTATCTATTGTCAAAACCATCTGAAATGTTTTGAATATTATCTGTTACCATTATTTTATTATTTATGATATTTATTTTATGTTATTTTAATATATTGCTTGTTTTGATTATCTATAATATCAAAAAAGGATCAAGAAACTGATAATTCTCTATAAAGTAGATTGGTTAGATAAAGCATGAAGAGGCAGAGTAATGAGTTTAAAGTTGTCTTTATAAGTCGCATTGTATGACAAAGTATAACGTTTTTTTATGAGAAGTGCTGTCTCTTTAGTTACACGTCAGTGTTTGGCTCTGAAATGGCAATACCTGCTGATAGGAGCAGAGACCCCGTAACCCCTCCCAACCCACAGTCACAGCCCCTTCCCTGCTGCTCTGTCACACTCCCACATCTGGAGGCAGCTGCTTTAGAACAATATTTAGTGGGAAACCAAAATTTATAGATTAAATATTAAGTGAAAAATAAACAGCTTGTGAAATAATATGCATAATCTTAATGTACATATATGTGTTTAAAATTGCATCTGAAATATTACATAGATGATGGTTTTTTTATTTTTATTTTTTATTGACAACTTCCATACTTAATGGCAATAAACCATGATTTTCCCTCCCCTCCCCTTCATGATGTGATCTTTTTTTCAATATTTTCTTTTTTGGGTGTTTTTCTTCATCATTTTCTATGTGGGAGGAGGGTGTTTCATGTTCTAGTGAGGCAAAGTAATAACTCCTCATGAAGAGCCTGATTGCACAGACCATGAACATAGATGTGGGAATCTGGGATGTGAGAAACTGGAGAATGAATTATAATTATTATTTGCTTAGTGACCTTTATTTGAATCTGGTAATAGCAACAATTTATATCAAACCCCACCAACATTTAATGTAACTTAAAAATTAAATTTTCTTCTCTGACAAAAACTCACTTTTCTGTGTCTCTCTGATCCTCTGTAGACCACTCACTATTCTCTTCCTGACAAGCTCTTTCTAAAGAGTAACATGGTCTAACAAAATGAGTTGTCTATGTAATTATATATGTTAGCAGCTACATTAAAATGTCAGGTGATTTTGATAAAAATATATGTTAAATATATTCAAAATGTTAGCATTTCAACAAGTAATGAATTTTAAAACATAATTAAATACCACATATATTAGTTCCTTCACTTGTTGCAGTGCCCAAACACTTGACAAGAAGCAGTGTAAGGAAAGGGAAGGTCTATTTCTGCTTACAGTTCCAGTGAGTAAAACCTACCATGATTGGGAAGGCAGGACAACAGGAACAGGTAGCTGGCTGGTCATATTGCACCCTCAGTCTCAGTCAGGTAGAGATGACGAACAGGAAGTAGGGCCAGGCTATAAGACTTCAAGGCCTGCAGCCTGTGACCCACTTCTTCCTGCAAGGCTCAACCTTCTAGAAGCTCTACAACCTTCCCAAACAGGCACCCCCAGCCAGGGACCAAATGTTCAAACACATGAGCTTATGGGAGAGATTTTGTATTCACACTACACCACCATGTATACAGTAATTCTTAAAATTGCCTGTATTATTACACTTAGGTCTTAAGTGAGAACAGACCTAGCTCAAGTTCCTAGCAACTGCATACATATATATGTGTAGACATACATACATACGTATACACATACATATATTTGTATGTATATAGATAGATGAGAGAGATATATATGATGTAGATAGATGATACATAGATAGATAGATAGATAGATAGATAGATAGATAGATAGATAGATAGATAGATAAATAGATAGATAGATAGATAGAGCTATTGTAGGCTTCCGTACAGGCCAGCACTGTTCTTGAATCCCTTTTTATATTTTGGCTTTTATTTTTTTCTAATTCTATTTGAAACATTCCACTATATATTGACAACTACTTTTATTTCAGATATTCCACACAGAGCTGGACACTTGTACCCAAATGGCTTGAATAAACTTGATGGAAACAAGAGATATTATGTAAAATAGTAGTTCATGCACAGCATTACAAAAATAATTCCACAAGGAGCCCCACCCTTACCATGGGATCATCTTACTCCCACTTTGAACCCCAACTCTTAGGACTACAATTTTTTTTTCTTTTCTCCTTTGCCTGCACCTCATCAACATCTTCCTCCTTTTTATACTTTATTCATTTGACTATCAGTATTTTGGCTTTTTAGTGACAAGGTCTCTACAACCCAGGCTGACGTCACACTCAGGTTCTACCTGCCACAGCATCTTGAGCTCTGGGATTTGGGAAATGCACCACCGCACCCAGCTTCATGTCCGTCTTCCACCTCAGAACTCTCTGCTTGTCGTCTAGGAAATGCTATTATTTATCCACAGAGGCTCTTCCTTCTCTGCTGTAGTATTCATTTGTCAAGGAGGATGTTGCTTCAGGTCTGAGATGATCATAGGATATGCAAATCTCAACTGATAAAGAAGTGTGTCCCACAGAATAATCTCAGTTAAAAGGAAGTTATGTAAGGTAGGGCTATTTTGAGTGTCACCTAATCAGTGAGATGTTTTTCATAGTTTTGCACCTGAAATCAACTAGGAGGAATAGAGTATTGTTGACACGTATCTAACAATGATTGACAGCCTCAACAGCTGAGCAAAACGCAGCCTTAAGCTATGGAGAGTTTGAATATTGCTCTATGTGCTATAGGAAGATTAATTTATTTCTCTCCGTGTCTGTTAGGTACAAGTTACTCTTACAACACCAGCTAACTCTGAGAATAAAAGAAAGTGTTGTAGGAAGCCTTGCAGTGAGCCCGTCCTACAGCTGTTTATTAAATCACAGCTATGAAATCTGATTAAAGGGAAGATGATGAGGATGCTATAGTCATTGTTTAATCAGTTTTTAATCAAAGCTACTGTGTTAGCCAGCATTGCATTGTATGACAAAATACCTGAGATAATCACTTTATAAAAGAAAAGTTGCAGCTGGGGCGATGGCTCAGAGATTAACAGTGCTTACTCCATAAGCCTCTTGACTCAAGTTCAATCCTCAGCATTCACACAGAAGCCAGGTGCAAAGTGTGCGTGAATCTACAATCCCAGTATGCCTATGGCGATAAGTTGTGGAGTAAGGACAATCTCAACGCTTTAGGTCCAGCCACACTGGTCTTCCCAGCAAACTGTGGATAGAGAGAACTAAGCCCCACAGGCTATTCTCTGACCTCCTTATGTGTGCCCTGACACACGTACACCTACACACAGAGACAGAAAGAGAGAAAGAGACAGATTATTTGGCTCTCAGATTGGGAGGTTTGTATTGCTCATGGTTGAGTGGAACCATTAATTTGGGGCTTCTAAATGGCAGCACCTCACGATGGAGGTGTATGGTAGAATCAGCTGCACCTTTCGTTACAGGCAGAAAAGGAAAAGGAGAAAGAGAATGGTTTAGGGTTCCAATTACCCCTTCAAGAACACTCCTATTAAACTAGGAGACATTCAACTAAGCCCCAACTTTTAAAGGTTTTACTACTTCCAAAGAATACCATGGATGACAACCAAGCCTTTAGGGACCTCTACAACATAAAAAGAAGAAGAAAAAAATACAGGCTTTTGTATTGTCTCATCATGAAGGACTTCCTGGCAGTGAAAATGTTAGTTTAAAATATTAAATATTTAATCATCAGGTTTATTTTTTTATACATTCCTATATTTTATCACAACTTGGAAAGTCACAAAATACCATTTTATTGTTTTTAGTGGAACAAATAAACATAAGAAAAGTTTATTTGATAATTTGGTATTCCAAGAAAATTGTGTACTTACATTCATGGCCAATAAACCAGACCAATCTAATTTCAGGTTCAGCTACTTGTAAAAACAAATCAAATCTAGTGAAATAAGGTTATTCTCAGTTTATTTAACTTTTTATGATTGGGTGGGATTTTGTATTCATTGAACTGATGAAATAAAAAGGAAATACATTCAAAAGCATTTTTGTGTGTGCGAGAAGACAGTTTCTATAAAACAACTTTTCTTAATATAGAGAATGCAAAAGGAAGTCATCAATGTTAATTATAATTTAAATATTTTAATTATTTATTTATTTGAGAGAGATAGAGAGAAAAAGAGGCAGATAGAGAGAAAGAAAGAATGGGCGTGCCAGGGTCTCTAGCCACTGCAAATAAACTCCAGACATGGGCACCCCCTTGCTCATCTGGTTTACGTGGGTCCTGGGGATTCCAACTGGGGTTCTTAGGCCTTAACCACTAAGCCATTTCCCAAGCCCTAAATTATAATTTAAATGCAAAGAATTTAAATGTAGGTTAGGCAAAGAAGGAAATTGAACATAATTTTGACAATAATAAACCCCTCTCGCTTTTTCCAGACCTTCTTTCCTCTTGTGCTCTTATTCATAGAGTAAGAAAGTAAATAAACAAAGGTCCTACTGACTTACTTTTGTCTCTGTTACCATCCACTGCTGTCTTTTTGTTCATAGTCTTACTTTCCAACTCACTCTTAATCTATGGCAGCTCCCATATTTATCCCAGAAAATACACTATGCTTTTAATAATCTATACAGTGAAATTAAATGAAATCCTTTGTACATTTTAGGTGTTATTGTACTCATGGTCTATATGACAACTTGCAGTTGAAAGTTACTGACTCTGGAAATTTCTGTGCCTTATACACCATCCACTGTTTCACTCTCACTCTTTTTTTTTTTATTAATTTTATTTTATTTTTTATTTATTTTTGGAAAGAGACACAGAGAGAGAGAGAGGGAGAGGGAGAGGGAGACAGATAGAGCGTGCCAGCAGTCTCTCAGCTGCTGTGAATGAAATCCAGATGCATGCACCCCCTTGTGGGCAAGTGTGGCATTGCACCCTTGCGCCACTTTGCATCTGGCTAAACGTGGGACCTGGAGATTGCAACTGGGTTCTTAGGCTTAGCAGGCAGGCACCTTAACCGCTAAGCCATCTCTCCAGCCCCACTCTCACTCTCTTGATGCTGCCATTAGTATTACTTGGATATTTCTCCTTTTCACCTGTCATCAATCTTTAATGATCTTCAGAGATCTACTTTCAGTCAATATTTTCTAGGATATAGTTTGCTATTTTTTCAAGATTTTTACTAGCACATGTGGGATATTGAGTCCCATCTCCTAATCCTCTCTCCTGAGCTTCATGTGTGCATTTGCATAATCTCTACCTCTGACAGATGGATTTAAGTTAAGGAATCTGAGAAGTAATTGATCATCCTCACTCCACTTGCCGGCCTCACATCCTAGATTCCCTAACTCAGGATAGGTAGTAACATTTCCTAGTTTAGAAATCACAGAATTACATGGAGTGTCTCTCCTTCAGCCATCTAGAAACTGAAATTTGAAAATTATTTAGTTATGAGAGAGAGCGAGAGAGAGAGAGAGAGAGAATGGGTGTGCCAGGGCCTCCATCCACTGCAACCAAACTCCAGATGCATATGTCCCCTTGTTTATCTGGCTTGAGTGAGTCCTGGAGAATCAAACAGGGATAATTTGGTTTTGCAGGCAAATGCCTTAACCACTAAGCCATCTCTCCAGCCCCTAAAATGAAATGTTTTTTAAAAGGCCTCACCTTCCAAATTTCTACCACCTTCCAATACTTCATTCAGATTCTGAATCTGTTATTGGATTAAACCCTTCATTATATCAGAGCCTTTAGGATCTAATTGTCTCTTAAGCAACTCACAAAGACACCCTGAGGTGTGGTTTTCTAATCTCCTAAGCACTTCTCAGTCCAATCAAATTGATTCAAAATTCAGCATAATAAAAGGGGTGTTAATGATGATCCAGGCTTCTAGGGAGGCACAGATAAGGAATTACAGTGAAAGAAACTTGGGAAAATATTCCTGGAGGACATAGGACTCAGATTAGGGAGGGATGAATAGGAAATAACTGAAAGATAGAAGGAAAGGGAGGAGAAATGGATGTTTCTGCTTCAGAAAGCAGCACCCTCAACAAACACACAGAAGGGATTGTTGCTGATAGGATGGTAGGAATACCTCCTGACAGGAAGGCAGAAAGCATGGCATAAAGTGACAAAAACAGTATCTGATAGGTGGACATCAGAAAACAGGGACCCTTAAAACACACATGCATCATTGTTGAAACCATTAAACCCTTAAACTCTTCCAATTAAAGAAAACAAAGCATTCACTAGCTGATGGGGGGACAGTACATGTGTAAATGAAATGCAAACAATCATGGAGAGATGAACTCAATTAGTCCTTGAAGCTGTGAGGATCTGTGCCCTCTTGTTGGAGAACATAGAAGCAAATTAGATTATGGGAAGCATAAGGGATAAGGAAGAATGGGAATAAAAGGGAAGAAGTATGTGCAAAGTACCCTGTTTTGTTTACCTATAATGCTAAATAAAAAGCTTTCCTGCATTACTTACAACAACAGCCATCTCATTATTCCACATAACTTTATGGCTTTATTGGTGTTCAGTTCTACCACTTTTCCACTAGTTGTGCTGATATCAATAATGGAGCCATTGTCACATAGCAGAATCACTCATCTACATGGGACCTTGATGGAAATGGATGGAAGACCACACCATGTATATGTTAATGTGATGTTTACTTGTCAGAAAGGCTTGGTCTTTTTCCCTCTCCACTATTCCAAGGACCTCTTTTGTGATTCCACTAGCCGTGTCTACTGATGATGTCCCTATCAGGGTAGGAATATTTCTTATATGGCAAGCTAGGGCTCCTAAAAGAGGAAAGGACAATGCTTCTAGAGCTTAATATTTTGGCCAGTGCCAGGTGCAGAGTTACTTCTGTTGCATCCATATATCACATCTTATTTCTTTCATTTTAAGCCGCCTGTCCTGTTACTTAGTTTTTGTATTGTCCCCAGAGTATGCACAAAATAATCCTGTGGCACCTGGGTATGGTCTTAAAACACTCTCTTTATTTCTACCCACTTTGTTAAGTTCATCATAGAAACCATTCGTATAGGCTAGGGCTACTCAGGGTGTCAATTTTAACAGATATTATTCACAGGTTGCCAGCTTTGGAATCTATCACACATGATCTCAAAAGAAAATCTCTATAAATAACTAGCACATTAATGCTTCACAAAAGCACATGAGAAATGAATTATTGTCCCATTTGACAGTGTGAACTAAAGTTCCCAGAAAAGACTACATCTGTTACACCTACTTCCAGCAAGGCTGAATGGACTGTTAGAACTCCTGTGAGCACAAAGAGATGGAACGTTGCAGGACCAAAGCGTAATCACCTAGGTCTTTCTATTGAGCCCCTCAATAGCCATTATTGCCCACCTCCATGTCTGACGTAACATCCACGTGACTATTAGTTGATCAGGTGCAAACTTTTTGGAACGTATTGATACCAGCTTCCACCAATCCAAGGGCAGATAACATCTCAAAACCTATGGTGATTTCCCCACTTTGCTATAACCCGCCTACTTGATGGCCAGCCAATGTACTTGAAAAGTGCCTTGGTTTATGACTTTCTTTTGTTCTGTAACTATAAAACCTTCATGAAATTATTAATTCATTGAAACGTGGAATTTGGGGTAACCTAAATCTGTGTTCCCAGGCTATGGTCACTCATATTTGGTTCCAGAAAATAAACTACTTCTTATTCCCTTTGAAGTGAGAACTGTGTCTTTTGTGTGGATAACAGATAATGAAACTGGGGTTTAAAAATGTTAAAAATACAAAAAAAAAAAAAAAAAAAAAAAAAAAAAAAAAAGCACACGACTAGGAAATAGCAACATAGGGCTTATTAAACTCCAAAAAGTCAACTTGTGAACTCCATTATGTAGGGCCAATATTGATAAGGACACATTAAAAGCTAGAACTGGGCTGGAAAGATGGCTTAGGGGTTAAGGCGCCTGCCTCCTAAGCCTAAGAACGCTGGTCCCAATCTCCAGGTCCCACATTTAGCCAGATGCAAAGTGATGCAAGGGTGCAATGCCGCACTTGACCTCAAGGGGGCATGCATCTGGATTTCATTTGCAGTAGCTGAGAGACTACTGGCGTGCCCATCTATGTCTTCCTCTCCCTCCCTCTCTCTCTCTCTCTCTCTCCAAAAAAAAAAAAAAAAAAAAAAAAAAAAAAAACAAGCTAGAACTTGTGAATATGACACATTTCCAGACTCTTGGTTTGGTTTAAAGAACAGCAATGACAAGAATAGTAGTATAGGAGAAAATCATGCTAAGATGCTGTGAGCTTTTTCAAAATTAAGACATCCCTTCAAAGATACCATTTTCAGCTGAGCCTTCAGGCAGCAAACTTAGTTTTCACTTTACAAATGATAGTCACAGACCATGAACACCTTCTTAAATGCTATTTTTTCAAGGCTGAGAGCAAGCACTCCAATTATAAACGAATTGATCTTGTTAAACTTATTCTTAAATTTTTTATTTCCCTCCATGGTTAATTCAATTTCCCCTCAAATGCATGAATCATCACGACATAATGTGAACATTCAGCCACAATAGAAAAGTATGTTCCATTATCGGGATATACCTGACAGAATTCAGACAGAACATATCTAGTAAGCTCTAATGACACTTACTGCCTTTACTGCCTTTACAGCAGCTATCATGGTTATTGTTTTCTTGTCTTTATAGAACTTTATAAAATATTTGTAATGATAAGAGGGAACATATATCTTTCTTTGGTTATTTGATCCAAAATGGTAGCACGTTTCACAACAGAAGCAAAACTGACATGTATCTATGTATGCTGTAGCCAGGAATCACACTAGGATGCTTCACTTCATCTCAAGTGATTTCTGTGACAATTATTCTAGAATGTAAACGGTTCTGTTTTACAGATGCGGGGGCTCAGAGTGCAGTGACTTCCCAAGTTTACACAGCTGATTGGCAGCAGGAATTTACCAAGGAGAATGCAGAACGATCTGACTTCAAGTTCCATGCATATTTGTCAGTTCTGAAGCTTTTAGCTTTGTAACCACAGCCAAGAAACTGGATAAACAAAAACTAGCCTAATAATATCCTAAAACAGAATCATACCAAGAATCAGAAAGGTTAGAACGTGGAGGTTTGTGAGATTGAGAGGGGAGCAGAGGGTAGGAGTCATTTGTATTCCTTTCCTGAAGAAGGAAATCAGAGAAGCCAGACTCCTGAGACCCCCTTTTTATCAGGATTTCACTCATGAAATATTGGGGAATTGTCCTTTCCCTTACCCCCTGCTACTTTAACCCAGAAATTTCTGACTGCACATTTGCCAAGGGGGTTTTACTATGGTAACCTTCAGGCATACACAAAGAACACAGTCAAAACAAATAGCTCTCTTTAAATGTCATTATGGGGAGTAAAATTCTATGTGGTGTATTAATGGGCCTCCCACAGTTAAATCCTCGCATACCACTTTGAAAAATGTCCCCTGTGGGTATTACTTAAACCAACAAAAGTGAGGGAATTTGAGAGTTAAGAGAAAACCCCTGATCTCACTCTGGTGAAAATTAATAGAAGACAGAAGAGTATGAATAAAGAAGTGAGAAATCAAGGAAACAAATCAAATCTGCTTTGTTTTCATCTGTTTTAATGCTATTTTAATGGGAAAGGCCTAAAGAGAATGTTAACTGTATTTTTTTTCTTACGTGCAATTTCCTTAGTTTTGAATTTAATAAATCTTTAAGGGAAATAGAAACCCTGCCTTTGGGCAAAAATGAAAAGAAATATGTATTTATTTCCCAACTATTGGGCAGTATTCATAAAAGATCAGAGCACTGCCCTAAGTCAATAGTATACACGTGCAGTGTTTACCCAGCATGCACTGCTCACCTGATATAAATGTTGGTTACCCACTTTCTAAGAACATATTAAGGAATAAGCTAATTTCTGAAGACTATTAAGGAATTAGATGCATACCTAATAGATCTCTAGAGGAAGTTTAACTCATGATATAAGTATATCTTGAGGGTAAGACTGATATATGATTAGAAATTTTCATAAAACCATTTTAAAGTTTTCACTACTTTTTTTTTATTAAATCTACTACTTATTTACTTCTTGCATATTTTTTTTTCAAAGCAAAGTAATGAGTCCTTGTTTTTCTTACCCTTGCCTGCAGCCAGAGGTAGCTTGCTTCCATCAATGTTTTAACTCCCTAGAATATCTGAGTTTCTTCACTATGTCCTACAGGAAGGAAAACCAACACAGTCCATGAGTAGCACCATCTGTAACCAGGATGCTTATGGAAATGTTGTCTTTAGCGACCTCTTCTTTATTCCCACTCTTGTCTCCTTTTTCTACACATCTTGTCAACTCGATGTCTAAATGGCTTCTGCAAAGCCAAGTCGAAGAGTAATGCAATTTAACTCTGTATTCCCTAGCTTAGTCTGTTTTGCATTGTTATTGCAGAATATTGTAGACCACATTGAGTTTTAAGCAATAAAAGGTAATTGCATCACAGGTCTAGAATCTAGAAATTCCAAGACCACTGCACCAGCATCTGGTGAAGGTTTACCTTCTGTATCCCTTATGGTGGAAAGCAGAATGGCAAGAGAGTGAGAGAAGTGAAGGGGCAAGAGCACACCATACTCACTTCTGTAATTGCATCTTCTTGTGATGATGAACTCACTCCCACAATAACACGGATCCATTCGTCAAGTCAGATTCCTCATGACCAAAATATATCTCATGAGGTCGCATCTCCAAACATATTGGGATTAAGGTTTCATTTGAAGTTTAGAGCACTTCTTTACACAGTAAGGAAATCTGGAAATTCTATTAATGTTGAATGCTGAGTTTGTACTTATTTCAAAGTTGTTACCTTACACAGCTTTCTGCCGTCTTCCTAACAGCTAGCATGTGATTTCTGTAATTGAACACAAAAATCATTATCCATAACTCCTTATCCACTTCTAAGAAACCGCTGTCTAAAAAATTATCTACCACATTTGACATTTCCTCATGGAGCACCTTTAGAGAAATAACAATTATCTCTATATAGAATTTATGTTTAAATGCTCTGCACCAATTGTTAAAGACCATACACCTTCCATCAAGATATGGTCAGTACCCACTAATTTTAAAACAGTAGATCAAAAACACATTCTGAAATAAACCCAACTTTCATGTATTCATGGTATGTCTCTATAACACAAGAATATGCAATAAGTTCATCTGTCTTTGAAGTAAGTGTTGACATTGCTTTGGCATTTTGCTTTGGGTTTTGTAGAAGAGCACTGGAACAATGTCTAATTATTTTAGTCATTTTATCTCTTAGAAGTTTTTCTCTCAAATAAAAGGATACATATATATATATATATATATATATATAAAATGTATATTACATGTGTGAGTTCATATGTATATATACATACATATGGATATATATATATATAGTTACAATATAATTATATAGTAACCACTTATTAGGAAATTCTTATTGTGTCCTTCCCTTCTTCCTGTGCAGTAAACAAGTCCTAGGTTATAAACTAATGAAGGAAAAATTCCATTCTTCAATGTCTTACACTAGAGAGGGGAGATATCTCAGTGGTTAAAGGTGTTTGCTTGTAAAGACTGCCAAGATCAGTTCAATTACCCAGTACCCATGTAAAACCAGATGCTCAAAGTAGTGCATATGTCTGGGATTTGTTTACAGGGGCAAAAGGCCCTGGCATGCCTATACTCTTGCTCTCTCTCTCTCTTCTCTGATTTTATTGCAAATAAATTAATAAAAATGTTTTTTAAAAAGATATTATACTCCAATAACATCATAAAAAAACTTAATGAAATAGAGGGGGAGAGAGTAAGAGGAAGTTGAGGACAATACTGTACTGAATTTTTAAGCCACCCTTCCAGATGTCCATGTTCCTTGGCACTGTGACTCTAGAGCCCTGCTCATCTGGAAGCAGAAGCTATATAATCATCATTTGATCTCAGGTTTTGGATGGCTTTCATGAGCTGAATATGGCAGAGGTGACATTTTAACCCATCCATGAAGAAGGTGCATCTATTCCTGGAATGCAGCTCCCACATAAAGTGGTCCAGACTAGTCTGAAGAGATGGACATTGATATATATATACATATATATATATATATGGAGAGAGAGAGAGAGAGAGAGCCACAATGAATAGACTTCCATAATGTCAGCAAAGCCACACTGAAGCTACCTAAAGTGCCCCATTTGACAGTAATGGCAAAACCCCAGATACTTAGACTGAGACTACCTTTGGTCTTTGAGTCCTAGTCAAGCCATCCCAGCTAACCCTATAGAGTAAGACAAGCCATCCTCACAAAGCCTCAGATACCCCAAAATGCAACTGCTAGTAATGAAAGGTCTACTGTTAGAATCCACTCTGTGGTCACATCATTTTATACAGCAGTGCAGAACTGGCATATAGGTAGTTACATTTGATGCCAGTAAGATTTACTCACGTGACTGGCAGTCACTATAATCTACGGTTGGGTTATCACTTCCTTTCTACATGCAGGAATGGGCTCCAGGAATACTTCTACTTCCCATTGTACTGACTGTTTCTTGGCACCATGTCCCCAGTATGGAGGGCCAGAGATGCTACCGCAAAATGAATGTGTCCTGTGATGTCTGGCACTCAAAGGATGTGAGCATTGGAAGTTAAACCATGCTAAAAATATACTGAACTAAAATAGGTATAAAGAATATTCTTCCAAGGATTACTTGTATAAAATTGTAAGTAGAGCATTAAGTTCTTGTATATAGATTATCCAAATGGAATTTTGAAAATACAGTATATAAATTACAAATGTGCTATGTATTTTTTGTAAGAATTGCACCTAATAACATCCATCAAAAATTCTCTTTTTGTAGAACACCAATCTATATTAAAATATTTTTAAAAATAGGGACATAGAGATTGTTCAGTGGTTAAGGCACTTTTTTTGCCTTAACCACTAGCCTAACTACCTAGGTTTGATTCTCCAGTACCCATGTAAAAGCCAGAAGCACAAAGTGGCACATATTTCTGGAGTTCATTTGTAGTGGCTGGAGGCCCTGGAGCACCAATCTCTGTCTATCTCTATCTATATCTATTCTCTTCTCTTCTCTCTGCTTAGAAAAAATTAAATATTTAAATATTATATACATATATATAATCTTGAGAAGGATCATATTTGTAAAATATCTCATATCTCTATCTATATGATGACAGTTTCTAAAATTGACCATAATTTTAAAAATTTTGTGAAATTATCAATGATGACTGACACTAGAATAAACTTTCCCAATATGTCAAGGTCTTAAATTAAATTGGTTTTTAGATAAACAGTTATATATTTATTTTTTTCAAAGAAGTAGTAACTACACTAGCTGCAACAGTTAATTAATTCTTGTGTCTATAAGAATAATTACAGAATCCTATCAAATATAGAATTTATCAGAACTATACAACCAAAAATGCAAGAAAAATACAGAGATGGGGCTGGAGAGATGGCTTAGTGGTTAAGGTATTTACCTGCAAGGCCAAAGGACCCTGGTTAGATTCTCCAGGATCCACATAAGCCAGATGCACAAAGGGGCACATGCATCTGGAGTTCGTTTTCAGTTTCTGGGTGCCCTGGCATGCCCATTCTCTCTCTCTCTCTCTCTCTCTCTCTCTGTCTCTCTCTCTGCCTCTTTCTCTCTCTCAAATAAATAAATAAATAAATAAATAAATAAAAAATAAATAAAATATATTCCTTCTTAAAAAATAAAGAAAAATACAGAAATGTTCAGAATGATTAATGATTTTCATGAAAATATTAGATCATTTTTCCTGGATTTTCTGATTTTTTTTTTTTGAGGTAGGGTCTCACTCTAGCTCAGGCTGACCTGGAATTCACTATGTAGTCTCAGGGTGGCCTTGAACTCAGAGCGATCCTCCTACCTCTGCCTCCCAAGTGCTGGGATTAAAGGTGTGCGCCAACACACCCGACTGGATTTTCTGATTTTTAAATTTTTTTTTTTACTTTTTAATTTGTTTAATTTATTTTCATAATATCCTTTTGTGGAGAAATAATGTATTATTAATTTTGAATTTGTGATTTTTTAATCTCATTTTCTTGAAGGAAAGATAGCTAAATTTATATATGTTTCAAGATTCAAAAATCAGGCTATAAGATTTAAGGTAGTACTGTTTACTGAAGTCTTCACATTGAAAATCAGAATATGACACATAAACACTTCTGCATTTCCATTCCATAGAGCAGTGATTAATTATATCCCTAATACATAACTATGTAAGGCAACTGAGTTGTCACTGTTTTCTAACCTGTTTCAGGTTAAATGTTCCTCTAGGCTGTCAAAACATTGGTGCCAAAGGCCACACGATGAGAAAGATAAGGTATGTACTGTGGTCAGGGTAGATACGGGGTAAACACTACAATCTGGATCATAGGATTACCCACAAGCAATAACCGGAAGTTCCTGTTCAACACCTCCTTTAACTGTAAGACAGATAGCAGATCCATAGCCTTTCCTTGGTAGATATCACATGGTTCTGGCCTTTCAAGAATACTGGGGGCTCTATCGTGAGTCACGGTTCACTTTTCACAGTTTCATGGGCTTTTAGGGTCTCTATGCACGGACTCCAACCCTGCCTTTCATTGCTTCAATTCAGCAGATATCTGGAACCATGGTGTAAAATCTATGGTCCCTTTAATTTTACATTTTTTCATGCTTGCAAAATCAGTACCACATGGACTATGCTTCCAAGATCTGCTGCCAGCTACGGATGAAGACTGGTGCCCATGTAACATAGATACATTAATCTCTGTATGCTGACTTTTGGGAGCATAGAACTTTAGATTTCTCCCTGAAGTATTCCTACTATGTTGAGCCTTCAAAGGTTTAGATCTTGCCCTTAGGGCATCTTCCCCCTGTCCCAGTAAAGAACAGGGGATTTCTCTTTAATGGTGTTGTGCTCTTTAACAGCATCAGCTGAAGAAGCTGCAGACTCCTTTCAGAGCACTGTAAACTTGCACTCACTTCATTCCTTTCCAGACTTTACATTTTTATACCTTTATGCTTTGTATTTTGCATGATTTCACTGTAGATTGGAACAAGTGCAGTCATGTTAAAGACATGCTCTTCTGCCTCGAAATTTCCTCCACCAAATACATTTGTGCATTAATTTTGCGTTCAACTTCACTCAAATATTTAGGACCTGAGAATAATGCAAATGGTTTCTTTGCAGAATATCATACAGAGTGCCTCTAACCCTGTTCCTGAAAGAGTCCTTATTCTCTTCTGAAACCTCATGAGTCAGGCTTCCACATCCACAGTCCACATTTTCCTTAGCATTATGTTTTTTTTTTTTAATTATTTACTTATTAGGTAGAGAGAGAGAGAGAGAGAGAGGGCACACCAGGGCCACTAGCCACTGCAAATGAACTCCAGATGCATGCATGTATATCTGGCTTACATGGGATCTGGGGAATCAAACCTGGGTCCTAAGGCTTCGGAGGCAAGCACTTTAACCTCTAAGCCATATCTCCAGCCCAGCATTATGGTTTGTTATACTCCCACAAGAATGGCTGATTAAGCTCTGCTTACAGAATTGTAAGGCCTAAAGTTGCAAGCATTTTGTGGTAGTTTGAATGTAAAATGTCCCCAAAAACTCATGTGTTGAAGCACTAAATTTCCATTTGATAGCACTGTTCTGGAAAGGTGTAGAACCTTAAGGAGGTGAATACTTGCTGGGAGACATGTCTCACTGGGGCCAGGTCTTCACATTGTATAATCTGGCCCTACTTCCTGTTTTCTCCTTCTACTTCCTTCCTGCTGATGTGATGACATGAGCGAACATCCGGCTCAGATATGCTGTCTCTGCCATAATGGACTCTGCTGTCTAGAACTGCAAGCTATAAGAAAGCTCTCTCCTGGGGCTGAAGAGATGGCTTAGTGGTTAAGGTGTTTGCTTGCAAAGCCAAAGGATCCCAGTATGACTGGGAAGTAAGCCAGATGCACATGCATGCATCTGGAGTTCTTATGCAGTGGCTGGAGGCCCTGGCATGCCCATTCTCTCTCTCTCTCTGTCTCTCTCTCTCTTTCTCTCCCTTAAATAAATGAATAATTTTAAAATATCTTTAAAAAGAGAAAAGAAAAGAAAAGAAAAGAAAAGAAAAGAAAAGAAAAGAAAAGAAAAGAAAAGAAAGCCCTCTCCTGTCTTAAGTTGCTTCTCATTGGGTAGTTTGTCCCAGAAGCCAGAAAGTAACTAATATGTACTTCCAAATACACACTAGTTACAAAAGACTAAGAACCAGAGTGTCAGATTTATTGTGGTACTACCCTCACTTTTCAGTACCAATTTTCTTTATTATTTTCTCGTTATTGAGACAAAATACCTAACCCAAATGATGATATGGAAGACAAAGAGATTACTTTGGTTTAAAGTTTTAAGGGTAAGTTTCATCAAGATGGGGCAGGCATGGGAGGCCACTGCTGGAAGCCTGAGTCACATTACAACACAAGAAAAGAAATGAGCCCATGGGTCCTGTGTGAAACACCTCAGGGCAAGCCCTCCCAGTGACTCCTTTCCATCATTTCCTCTAATGAGGCTCCACCTCCTGAAGTTTTCATAATTTTCCCAAACAGTCCCACCAATATTGATTACTAGTTAAACCAGAGAGGCTGGCGGAGAAGGATGTTTTACATCCAAACTGTCATAACATTCAAACACAGGAGGCATTAAGAACCCCAAACCCACATGTCCAGAAAAGAACTTCTCCACACCACATTGTGACAAGATGTCAAAAATACAAATTAAGGAAACAGTACTAAATTCTCTAAAGGAAAAACATAAACTCACATACAAAACCAAGAATACCATTTATCTTTTGATCTCCTTTGAGTAATCTCAAATCCCAGGACAGCATGAAATGATGCATTTGCAAGTCAATATGTGACAACCAAGAATACTATTCCTAGCAAGTTACCTTATAAAACTGGTAGTGAAATAAGGATATTGCAAGGTAAAATCAAATGAAGGGAATTCATGATTACAAAACAAAGACTACATAATAATTTAAGAAAATTCTTAAAGAGGAAACCCTTACTACCCATAAGAGTCCTTAGTAAGAATACCCATGCCTGGGTCATTAAGATTTTTAAAGGCTGATATCTGTAAGAGAGATATCAATAAAGTTACTAACCATTATTAATAAATACTATTACTAAAAATCTGAGGAGCTTTAGGAAGAAGGGTTTGTAGGTAAAAGTCTGTATTCAGATATCTAACACCATGTAAAATCTAGCCATGGTAGTGTACACCTGTAATCCCAGGAAAACCAAGAGGATCCTTAGGGTTCGTTGGCCAGGTAGTCTAGTCTAATCAGTGACCTTTAAGTCTCATGTGAGCCTGTGTCTCAAAAGTCAGGTGGATAGCAGATGAGGAAGAGGCGAAATATCAACCTCTGGCTTCCACATGCATGTGTCCATGTATAAGCACAGCCCACACATGGATGAGCATGCGTGATCTTTGGATTTTTGTCTCCATCACTGAATAATAAATTTGTGGAGAATTGAGCTATGATTAGGACAATTTTTATTTTATATTTTTAAAAATATATTTTCTTATTTATTTGAGAGAGTCAGAGAGAAAGAAAGGGGCACGCCAGGGCCTCCAGCCACTGCAAATGAACTCCATATGCATGCACCCTGCTTTAGCATCTGGCATACGTGGGTCCTGGAGAGTCAAACTGGGATCCTTTGGCTTTGCAGGCAAACGCCTTAACCACTAAGCCATCTCTCCAGCCCCATTTTATGTTTTTTTTTTTTTAATGTTTCAATCATATTTTAGAATATGGTCCCAGAAATTGTTAAATATAATGTACTTCTAAAACCATGAACATGTTTATCCTAACCTACTCAGGTCAGCTTCCTTGTTCTAAATATTTGTCTTAAAATGGGATTCCCTACTATTTGCAATTTTAACCTTGGCCTCCCTTCTGTAAAGATACAGAACACCTTAACTTCAAAACAAAGGTACCATATTTGTCCAGGGGTAGACAAACACTGAAGGTTTCAGGACACAAATTTTGCAGACATTTATGAGAACATTGTTCAAGAACACATAGAACACAAATAAAACTGTGGAGGGCCCATATTTTATGAACAAGTTCTTTTTTCTATTAAATGACTTTCTATTCAGGCTTGTGGAATTATAACTCAATTCAATATATCTAACTTCAGCAGGATTTCATAGCTTAACAGTGAATTCTTTTGGTGACCCACTGTGATGAAAGATCACATAGATCAGCCCACTGTTTCTCATTCTTTCAGTTAACGTTATAGGAAGCAGGCTTAGCTGAGCCTAAATAAACATGACATATACTTCTGTACCTACAGACAGTGCATGTAGGAAGGGAGTGTGTGAAGAATAGAAAATGCATTGGCCACTTGATGAATCATGCACAGTCTTCACATAGAACTTTTTTTTCCTTTCGACACATATAGATTTGCAAGGCCTAACTTGTATATAAAATAGGAGCCAAGGAGATGCTCAGTGGTTAAAAGCACTTGCTCACAAGTCTACTGACCTAAGTACAACTCCCCAGCACCCACATAAAGCCAAACACAAAGCAACACATGCATCTGTAATAGCAAAGTACATGTGGTCATGGAAGGCAGATCCAAGAGAATCAGGAAGCTCCAGGACCAGCTAGTCACAAAGCAATGTAGCAAAACAAAACATCAAGGGAGGCACTATCTCAAGTAAGGTGGAAGGAAAGTGCAAAGAGCTTGAGGTTGTCCTCAGACCTTCACATGGGTGTATACACACACACACACACACACACACACACACACCATATACATTCACAGATATACATATACATGTAATAAAAGAAAGTAAAATGTTTGCTTGTCAGATCTAGTTATAATCAGATGAGATCAGTATTCTTCCAATGTACCAAGAATTTAAATATCAGAACTAAAATAATTAATTTAGCAAAGAAGACTACTCCAAATCACTTTGTTAATTAAAAAAAAATTAAATGCACACCTTCGTCAGAGAACTCTACAGGGAAATATGCAACTCATTTAAATTAGTCTTAGTAAAAATCTGACTATCAACAGCTTATTTGAGAGTACAATCACCCAGTGCCCAGACTGGACATTTAGGATGACCTATGATACTTTGCCCAGTGCAGAAATGTCATTCACTGAGCTGAAACCAAATTCCATACTCTGTCTTTCCCCTAAGTCAAAATCTCTGCAGGACTTCCAAACAACTGTACAAATGAGAGAGGTCTTTCTACAAACTTACATTCACACATAAGTCAGAATATAATAATGTTTAGCAGAAATGTATTCCCTTCCCTACAAATGAGTGTGGAGGAAAAACATCCTTTTGTATGAGTGTGAGATTTCTCTTACATCTTGCACCAAAGGGTAGGGTAATAGATTGGTTCTAGTTATCCTGAGGCCCATTCATCAGAATTAAGATCTCAGTATTGTGGAGCTAGAAGCCTCCTAGAGAGGTCATGAAGCCCAACCTCCTCCCTATTAATCAAAAGGAAACTGAACATATGTCCCACCATGCACTATGATTTGTAATTTGATGTTGACAGAGTATAGATTTCTGAGACACTGAGAGTAAATTATCTTACCATTTTCTGCTTTGTACCACTATCTGTAAAATGAGGTTAAGAATAATTTTCAAAGAACCTCTGGAAATGATCTGACATTCACAGAAGAAAAGACACACCGAAAAATTAATGTAACCAATTAATTTGTAACTAATAACCTTTTGACAGAAAAAAATATGTGCTTAAAAAAGTAGTAACCATATTTAGCTCAGTATTTCAAGTAGGAAATACATTATAAAAATTAAAAATAATGTGCACTACAGAATACATGAAAATTATCTCCCTGGTGTTTTATATTTCCTGATTCATCTCAGAGTCACTTTCCATGTCATCTCAGTGTCTATTATCTCAGAATATTCAGCAGAATAACAAATCACCTGTTGGAGATCTAATGCTAAACATAGCACTGAGCATTGTACCGTTTTGGAGGGTGGCAGAGAGAATGCTGATGATCCAATACTCAGTGTGCCCCTAACAAGGATCACCATTGTGAATTCAGCAGAGTACCTTTTCATGCTGATCTCTCCATGCTTACCCAGGGTTTGTAGTTCCCTTCCTCCCCGCACAGTACTGTCTTGAAAGTAGCAGAACATTCTTGATGGCCAGCGTCACAGTTGCTAGAATGGACCAAGAGCAAACGCCGCTCCTGATTCTTTGCAGCCCCTTCCCATCTGGAGATGGTACTCTTTAAAGATTCAGACAGTTTCCGCAAAAAAACAAAGTTTCCTCAGTGAAATATTTGGGGAGTTTTAGGGCTCAGTTTTTAGCAAGGTTAGGAAAGAAAAGAATGGAATATTTTGGGGCCATATTCACAAATGCCAAGAGGGCTCAATGCCATAATCTCAGAGAGTATAGAAATATAAGGACATAGGCAGGTATTACTGTACTCCCACCCCAAAGCTCCAAAAAATCTGATTATGGTAATAACTAGTACAGTAAATTCTTCATTAAATATCAAAACACTCTGAATTCTAAATCTTTTTTTAAATTTTTTAAATTTTTTATTTATTTTTGGAGAGAGACACAGAGAGAGACAGACAGAGAGGGAGAAGGAGACAGAGATGGGCGCGCCAGCAGTCTCTCAGCTGCTGTGAACTAAATCCAGATGCATGGGCCCCCTGTGGGCAAGTGCAGCATTGCGCCCTTGCGTCACTTTGCATCTGACTAAACGTGGGACCTGGAGATTGGAACCAGCGTTTTTAGGCTTAGCAGGCAGGCACCTTAACCGCTAAGCCATCTCTCCAGCCCAAATTCTAAATCTTGAAAAATGCAGATATCAATTGTTTAAGTAGCCATGCTACCCCATAATAATCTTTATCATTTAGTTCAAAGAACTTATCTGCTAGAAGTAAATAACTATAAGATGCCTCCCACTGCCACACTCAAAAATGACAACAAATAACATATATATATATATGATTCTATTCATATGCCTCATAACTTTCATTTATATTTAAACTTCCTTATTTGGCCAAATAAAAAAGATGGAATTAAATAAAATCATTCTAATTCCAAAGTGTTGATATTAATGACCTACATGCCTATTGATTCATATGCAAAAGACATCGTGGATTAGAAGAAAAATAGCACATACATCAGGGTCAACCCTTAAAGCAAGGCAGGTGAGCATAGTCAATCACAAAATATGTATCACTGTAAAATTTTCTTCTTTTTCTCCCTCCTGTTCTCATCCAATACTCTGTTGACTTACTTGCCCAGTAAGTTATCGTTGGCAATCACTAGTTTACCTCTGCAGGTGGTTGGAAAGAGAAAATCTGATGTGAAACTACATTAAGCTCCTTTACCACTCAGGCCAAATAACATCTAAGAGGGTCTATGACCTTCAAAAGAATCCTAATGCTTCATGTGCTGTATAGATTGATTCTTACTACTGACCTTTGCACACAAAGGCTTACTTAATAGTTTTCTGGGGTTTCCATAATAAATTATCCCAGATAGATGATTTAGTCACAAAAACATTTATTTCCTCACAGTTCTGGAGGCCAGAACTCCAAAATGAATATATTAGTCGCATTAGTTCACTGTCCTTGGCTTGAATATGGCCATTCGCTTCCTGTTTCTTCCCATGCTTTCTCATAAACGCAGCTACCATATTGGATTAGAGCTCACTCCTACAACCTTGTTCTTTTTGTTACCTTTTAAAGACCCTGTCTCTAAATCCAGCAACTTTCTGAGGAACTGAAGAAGTTGGACACATCAGCATGTATCTTGGAAGGGAAATACAGATCGGCCAATGACACTCACTTTATATAAAACTGAATTTATCAAATGTAAGCCAAATTTCACAGAATTATGAAATATTTGTCTTCATATTCCAAATGATAATATATTTATAGATTTATGTGGATAAAACACTCAATGGTGTTCTTTCAAAAACTCTGCAGAAACATGGCATGGTTTCAACGATAGATTGAATATTTGAATATTTATAATATTCTTTCTTTCACCTTGTGACACTTAAAGTCACATTTTGCAATTCTTTTTTTATAAAAATATTTTATTTGTTTGCTAGCAGACAGACAGAGAAAGGGGGAGAAAGAAAGAGAGAATGGGCACACCAGGGCCTCCAGTCATTACAATGAACTCTAGATCTAACCAAGCCACCAACCTGGCAAGTTGAAATGAAGATGAGACCTGAGGCAAATTCCAGAATTAGATATTCAAAAATCAGACACAGAGCCAGGCATGGCCAGCACTCTGGAGGCAGGGCTAGGAGGATATCACTGTGACTTCAAGGCCACCCTGAAACTCCATAGTGAAGTCCAGGTCAGCCTGAGTATGGTGAAACCCTACCTCAGAAAACAAAAACAAAACAAAAACAAAAACAAACAAACAAACAAACAAAAAAAAAAAATCAGGCCCATAGCATCATGTGACCAACATTGCAATGTTGTTGCCTCTTAGAAACAATTCCTGGTGGTCCCAATCAACTGGATCAGCTTGGGATCAGATGCTGCCCAAATAAATATTATAGGTATTTAAACTTAGTGTAGCTAGTTTATTTTTTATTTTTATTTATTTATTTGACAGAGAAAGAAGGAGAGAGATAGAGAGAGACAGAGAGAGAGAGAGAATGGGTGCTTCAGGGCCTCCAGCCACTGCAAACAAACTCCAAATACGTGTGCCCCCTTGTGCATCTGGCTAACGTGGGTCCTGGGGAATTGAACCTGGGTCCTTTGGCCTTGCAGGCAAATGCCTAACTGCTAAGCAATCCCTCCAGCCCCAGTGTAGCTAGTTTTAATATTCATATGTTGGAAAGAAAAATAAATCAATTTGTTTGATAACTCCTGCTCTTGTTTTTTTTTTTTTTTTTACTTTTTACCAAAAAATTGTTCAAAGATCACTCTTTTCCATTTATAAAACAATTCATTTATAAAACAATTTTTATCCTTCCCTGCCAATAGCAATTCACATGCATGAATGTACAAGAACTTGTGATTATTTATCAGAAAATAAAATGCAATCTTCCCTGGATCACCTTGTACTTGTGCCGACATACTGACTCACAGTCAGACTTGATGGTGTACAGCTCAGTTGGCCAGACTTTCATCTGCAGGATTGTTGGGGATGCAAGATATCCTTGCCCTGGCCACTCTTCTCAGCACAGCTTTCCTTGTTCAGTGCCTTTTACTTAACCTTGAGACAAAAAATATCAATATTAGGCGGTTTTTGCTTTTTTTACGGAAGAAAACTGTATTAAATACATGCCACACATGTCTCCATGTGTGCCACTGGAATAGCCCAGGAGTACTGCCAAGAGGAAAAGTCACAACACGAGTTTGATCAGCGAGTGTGGGTGACTTATCGCTGTGATTATACTAATTGCTGAGCTACTTGGTGGGAGGCGGCAGGAAGCTGTTTTGAAGTAATCAAGCTGAGATGGGCCCTTCTATTTATAATAGTCTGGAAAATTCTTAGCCCTCCAAATGCTTTAATTGCATTTTTCCTCTATAAAAATTGGATTCACTCTCCCTTCTTGCCATTCCCATTGTTGCAATCCAATAATAAACATTTGATCGGTCTTAGTTAATATGAACAAGCATAAATTATCTCTCATATGGTAGGTATGAACACAAAGCACTCGACTTTCATTAACAAATCTGAAGTGTAATGTAATGCTTCTCATGACATCAATAATTCTTTAGGGACTCTCTAGTATGTAGTGACTTTTTAGTGCATATTATCCTTGTGAAAGCAGTACAGCATTACCAAAAAAAAAAAAAAAAAAAAAAAAAAAAAAAAAAAAGAGGCATTGATGGGCTGTTCCTAAGTCTTGGATATTTATTTAGTCAGCATTTTATTGTTATGGTTGGTATTAATATTTGGGAGAACAGTATAGAATGCACACATAGGCCGTCTCTAATACCTTACATGCTATGGAACCCTTTCGTATATACCTCTCCTTCCCCTTCCACTCTGAGAAAACAAAGACTGCATTATGATCTGGTAGGAACACGTGAACCACCACTGAAACTCAAAGACTTTAGTTGTGTTACTATCTAACTCTGGATAGCTCAGGTTTCTGTGGACTATATCTTAGCAGTCATTTTCAATTGGGTACTAATATTTATTTGAGAGTTGTATGAGAATTAACTAACTAGCATCCATAAGATCCACAGCGTACATCAGACACTAAAATTCATAGTGACCTACCTGTTCTTCAATTATCCCCAGAAAAGTGTATGGTATACTTCCTGCTGATGCTAAACAGATTTAATTGGTTTATTTTTTCTTTCTTTTCTTATGCTTTCTATCCACTCTCCTCTATCATTAATTCTTTTCTAAATGTCAAACAAGTCCTAACAGTACCAAGAATACTCTAAAGGCATTCTAAGGCATGCCTACATGAAAATATGTAGCTGAGTTCATAAATTAAGATCTGCTCTATATAGAATGAGTCACAGAACCATTAAGGACTGAATCTTCCAGTCCAAAGAGGAAATTCTAATCAGAAAAGTTAACTGACTTACTTAAGGGCACAGAGTTTCAGTGTTTCTTTGTATGTAAAGTATTCCCAAATACTTTAAATAATTAGACTTTTATATTTTCACTTTCATATTGCTCTTAGGGTAAATACAAATATACAATAATCTATTTTCAGGCATTACCTATAGAGTTGAAGATGATTGTTTCTATATAATTGGAGGTTTGTACAGGACAGCATGGTTTTATCTTCATAAGCATTTCTCAGCTATACTTTACATTTGTAATATGACCAATATGCAAACACATACAGAAACAGGGTTTAACTCTCTTCTCTGGGGTTCTTGGAGGACTGCTCTACTTAGAGATCCTAGAATACACCTGCATATAAACTGGACCAAACATCTGAATTTGTATAACTTTAGAAATAACTCATCCTGACACTGTTAAAGAGTTACTAGAATAAACATCATAATGAACCTTGAGTGAAGCAAACCTGGTAGATGTGAAAATTGGTTAAACCTGTTTTGAAAAAGTGGAAAGATATTTAGGAATCTATCTCAACTAATCTGAATTCACAGAGAAATTAAGGAGAAAGGACATTTCTCAAGACCTCTTCCTAAGATTCTCCCAGTGCCCTCAAAATGAAACATTTTTCCCACAGTGATCCATGCAGCTACTTCCCAGTTTCTGTCTTTAAAACCATTTTCTGATGAGCTTAATGGAGAGTTGACAGGTTAATATCAGCTCCTTCAAAGAACTGTATATGGTGAAAAGGGAATGTTGGCACTGTCATTGAACAAAAATGTTTGTGGAATGGGCCTTAAGGCAAAAGAGTATAAAGATTTAAATATGGTGGTTAGTGCTAGGTAGCTATATCAATCATGCTGAACTGGGGCATCTTTGGCTAAAATACCATTATCTGTTCTCCTGACAGAGCAAGCAGCGTATTTTAGTACCATTTGTAAAAAGCAAGTAAACTATAAAAAGAAAACAGATATGAGTATCTGAGGTGTACAACTGATGTAAGTATATAGTTTGATCTACTTCCCAATGATCAGGTTTGATCATTTGTCTTCACTATTAATATGTATCTGGTTTCTCAAAAGGGTAGCTTGACAAAACATCTGATATTTCTTTAATGATCATTTTCTACGCAACCCATCAGAGCTTTGCCCCCATGGCACTCATGTAAGGTAAAAAAAAGCTCTGCTTTTGGAGAAAGAATGTGGAGGGCACAGAAGAATGAAAAATCACATGCAAGCCTTTTACAAATCATGTTTATCCTTTTTTTTTTTTTTCAACTTTACCCTTTCAGAACTGTTTTTATTTGATCTGCAAGTCCCATGACACCATAGATATAAATCCACACAAATATTCAGTATCTCTGACTTCAGTGATTGGCTGATCTACTTCAGCCTCTTTCCTTCTAATAATCATTCAATAAATTATACAGTAACTACTTTCATTGCTGTAATGAAGTAGCCAAGTGAGAAAGAAACCCTCTGTCCCTTGATGGTGTTTTCTACTAATACAACACACTTGTCAAAGCCCTTGAGTATTTCAGTAATAGGCATCAAATAAAGACATAAATGACTAGATAAAACAGTACATTATTTGTAGATAAAATGAAAGCACACCACAAATTGTAAGATGAAACTTTGGCATCTTTAAAAAAATATACTTTTAGACTAGGAAGGCCGTATTTGAGTATGGAACAGAATTTTATAAATTTTGAAAGGTCTTGTTGGATAGCATGTTCCAGCTGCTAAGTCAACAGTAATGATACAGCACAATTCAACTTTTTAAGAAGAGTGAATGATCAAATAATTATGACAAGCAAGAACAATTTCAGCATATGTTATGAAGGGTTTGGGTTTATTTCAAATAATCTCTGGAAATAATCCATACAACTGAGACAGCGAGCAACACCAGTGCAGAATGGCATCTGGAATGCTGACGATGATGATAACATCATGGAAATCCTAATGCCCACTTTTAACAAGATGGTTACCAATGCCCTAAACATGACACAAAGCAATGAGACAAGGGTCAAAAATCAAAACTGTGGACCCACGAATCATGAATGGGTGCTGATCATGTGTTTTATTTCAGGAAAACAATTCTGCATGTTGGTAGGTCAGACCTATCAGGCCATCAGCAGGCTGTCCTGCTGTGCTTGTCCTGAGTGTGATACACACCACGCGGAGATGATGAGGTAGGGAAGCCAGGGAAATTTCCACTATGTGTCACAATCATGAGAAAGGATGGATTGGGTAGCTGCCTCCAGTCAGTGATGGTGGTATTAGCTGGCCTTCTGCAGAAAACTCAAGTCAACATATTTTTAACCTTCAGAGCTGTTCAGGCACATTCTGATCTCATGGAATGGGCTGATAAGAGTGAAGTACAAACTTGGCATCATATTACTGTTTTTCCAAACAACCCACGGAAGGTGGAGCAAAGAAGAGCTTTTCCCCATTTTTAGCTAGTTAGTTCTTCCAAGGCTGTGGCTTTAACAATTTTTCCATTGCATAAAACACGATGAGCTATCTTTTAAAATGTGTCAGAACACAGCAGGACAAAGGAGAAAATCAAGAACTTCAGTTCTGAGAAGGGAAACCAACCACAACAGGTTCTCAGACCAAAGCACTGGTGTGAACATTAGATGATGTAGTTGATTGGGTTGTCATTCAAGTCACATCACTTACAACCATTGGTCCTTCTTCCCTGGTGGTTTGTCACGAAATCTGATCTGTTTGTAGGTTTAATGCATGTGGGGGGGGGGGGGAGGAAAGCCTGACCTAACCTAAGTATTACAGGAGATTGTGCTCCACGTGAGAGGGAGAGCAATAATTCTCTCGCTTCCTACTTGGACGGGGGCCCAGCTTCCAGAAATAAAAATAGAAGTGTCTGAATGTAACTCAGAAGCTTAGCCACATGGAATGTAAATGCCAATTCCCTTCAGCTTTCTTTTTTTTCCAGTCATCAGAATTCCAAAGCCAACAAATGGAAAAAAAAAATCCTATAGCCAAGTATCTTTTTTGGTAACCATCACTTAGAGATTCAGTGATCCAAAATGACTTCATAAACATTACCAGGTTTTAAATGTAGATCAATACATATGCCCACAAGGACTGAAACCCAGGGCAGTCCTTTCTCAGTTGATGAACACCCTTCTAATTTTGAAACACACATATGAGCTGCTTGCCCTTCGAAATAGACACAGCAATTTAAGCCAAAAGAAGAAAAACAACTTTCCTATTGTTTGACCAGCCTCTGTTTCTAATTTGCCCAAATGCCATATTTAGTATAGTCTCAGTATCCTATATTCCAAGTAAAACTGGAAACAAAAAACAGATTTAGGAAATGAAGATTTACCACTTGCATAACATCATAATTTGATGTAAATTGTGATGATTGGCTTTATTGTTTTATGAATGTTCTATATTTTACCTGTCTTCTAAACAACAGCTATATCTTTATGTTCACAATACATTTGAATTTTGATCACCTGCCACTTAGTCATCTTTTTGCCTGAGTGGAATCTCTGTGAAATTCAGAAGAGTTCTTTGCATAAAAGAGGTGCTTAGGGTACAATGAGAAATGAGAATCTGACCCAGGCCATTTTAGAGTCATGTTTACCCGGCATTCATCATTTGCTCCTCTAACATATGAATATAGTTTCCAAAACCACAAGCCTCACAAGTGTTTAGATCCTAGACTTGTAAACAGGTTTGATTTCCTTTTATTAAGCGTCTTCCTTCCTAGTCCGTTATTGCATTCAGCTGCCTCTAATTCCTTCCCATGTACTTAGAGAAATGAAATATTTTGTCTGAATTAAGAGCAATCATGTGTTTGAGGAGATCAATCCTGAAACAACAGAGGAGAGAATTGTTTTCAATGAATCTGTTTACAGTGGCTGAGCAACTAGGGATTAGATGAATAAATAAAAAGACCGGTAATTTTATTGAATTATATTGTTCAATTTCAATTGTGTCTCTTAATGTAAACAGCTCAGTGATTGATGTATTATTGAATATTTGTGGAGTGTGTCTGTAATGAATATGTTTATGAATGACCCTCTGAGAGTAAATCAATGTTAGAAAGATTTCTCTGTTGATTTGGAGTTTAGATGATTGCAAATCAAACTTTAAAATGTCTCAATTTTATCACTGAGTACTTTAAAATTTAAGAGAGAAAATAAAAATACCTGAAAAAAGAAACACAGACAGAGCTCTCTTGGAAAGAAAGAAGATTTTTTTTTTTTTGTGTGTGTGTGTGTGTGTGTATGTGTGTGTGTGTGTGTGTGTGTGTCTGTCTGTCTGTCTGTCTGTGTCTGTGTCTGTGTATGCTGGGGAGCATGCCACGGTGCATGTGTAGAGGTCTGAAGACAATCTCTCAGGTGTTTGATTTCTCCTTCCACCCTGCTTGAGATAGGGTCTGCCTTGTTTATTCTGCTGTAAATGCATCAGTGTAGCTGACCTGAAAACTTCTGTGTTCCTTCCTCCACATCCCATTGCCATAGATGGATTGGGAATACAGATGTGTGTAGCACATGTAGATGTCTGGCATTGCATGAGTACTGGAAAATTGAGCTTAGGCCAGAAGAATTGCAAGGAAGGACCATCCATGACTGAACTATTTACCCAGCCCTAAGAGGAAGAATTCTGTAATATTTTAATTTATTTACTTGCAAGCCAAGAGAGAATGGTCATGCTGGGGCATCTGCAAACAAACTCCAAATGCATGTGTCATTTTGTGCATCTGGCTTTACTTGGGTACTGGATATTCAAACCCAGGTAGTTAGGATTGGCAAGCAAGGGTCTTAACCACTGAGCCATTTCTCCAGCCCCAAAAGGAAGAATTTCAACAACTTGTTTTAGTATCTTAAGCATCATAAAATTTTAGCATACCAATATCGCTATGAAGCTAGATGAGGTGCATATACTTATAATCCCAGCATGCAGGAGACTGAGTCAGTTTCAGGCCAGCCTGGGTTTATGCATCAATAGCCTGTCTCTAAAATGCAAACAATACCTGAATGAGCATCATTATAACATAATCAAATATGCCAGTGTTTTAAACCAATCATGCTTTTCTTTAAAAAAAAAAAAATAGCTACCAAGAAAATCCACTTACTCTTCGACCCAATGGATCAATCATCCATGAAAATACTACTTCCCATAAGCTTCTAAACCCTGTTACCTGAGCTTCATTGATGTCCAAGTGACTGAACTGATTGACAAAGCATCACCATTTTTCAAGTGGATCCCCAGTTGCAGAATCTCTCACTCCATTGAGCCTAATTTATTAACTTCATGTTCTCTTTAATTGCTCTATATTCTGAATGCCTGTGACATGTTCCAAGACACTAATAAATCCTAGATATATATCTTCCACCATCCATGGAATGGCTGGTCAATGCCACAGAGAAACAGAATGCATCCATGATTTCTACCCAGGGGAAAGTGTATAAAGCTTAAGGTCTACTCAGCTTAAAACTCCAGTTGTTGTGAGCTGGAAAGATGACTTAGCAGTCAAGGTGTTTGCCTGCAAAGCCAAAGGATACTGGTTTGACTTTCCAGGCCCCATGTAAACCAGATGCACAAGGGGGCACATGTATCTGGAGTTCATTTGCAGTGTCTGGAGGCCCTGGTGTGCCCATTCTCTTCCTCCCTCCCTCTCTCTCTCTCTCTCTTTCTCTCTGTGTCTTTCTCTCAAATAAATAAAATATAAAAAAAAAAAACTCCAGTTGTCTTCTCTATTTCTTGTCTCTATCCATCTATTACTAACACCTTACATTCACACTTTGCACAGTGTTTATTTATACATATCACATATGTGACCCATGAGGCTATGATGGGCTAGGAATGTGCTCTGCTTCTTCTATCAGCATCGTGAGTGTCACCTTGTTAGAGAAATGCAGAATCTCATCCACTATCTGGGACTATGTACACCTTAACAAGATTCCTCAGTAAACAGTACATTAGAATATTCTATATATTTCCCAGAAAAATAGGATAGATGTGCTCACATCTCACAATGGGTTACTGAAAGAGCTAAAATTATAAACAAGTTATTCTACCTTCAGGTTCCAGAAGTACAAACGTGTTGCTATTAAAAATGTGGTCCTTGGGGTTGGAGAGATGGCTTAGTGGTTAAGATGCATGCCTGCAAAGGTAAGGACCAAGTTTGATTCCCCAGTAACCACAGACGCCATATGTACAAGGTATCTCATGCATCTGGAGTTTGTTTGCAGTGGTAAGTGGCCCTGGCAATCTCATTCATTCTCTCTCTCTCTCTCTCTCTCTCTCTCTCTCTCTCTCTCTCTCTCTCATAAATAAATATATTGTTTTTTCAAAAATATGGTCCTTGGGGCTGGAGAGATGGCTTAGCAGTTAAGGTGCCTGCCTCCTAAGCCTAAGAACACTGGTTTCAATTTCCAGGTCCCACATTTAGCCAGATGCAAAGTGACGCAAGAGCGCAATGCCGCACTTGACCACAAGGGGGCGCACACATCTGGATTTCGTTCGCAGCAGCTGAGAAACTGCTGGCGCGCCCATCTCTATCTGTCTTCCTCTCCCTCTCTCTCTGTCTCTCTCAAAAAAAAAAAAAAAAACAATGTGGTCCTTGGACCAAGAACAGTGTCTGGACAATTCCATGAGCCTTGCTTCAGATAACTAAATTAGAATCTCTGAAGGTGATGTCAAGGATTCACTGTTTATCTGACAATTCTCCAGGTAATTCTTAAGCTTAAGTTTAAGAAACATCACTCAAATTATATATATATATATATATATATATATATATATATATATATATATATATATATTATTCTCCTAAATTCAAGTCAGTGCCAATTCACCTCTCATCATTCCTTCCTTACTGTGTCCTTTATCACCTTCCACATCAAATTCATTTTCTTGCTCTATATAGGTACCAATGGCCATTTTGTCCTTCTTTAACCAACCAACCTACTTACTTCTCTGTAGGAATTATTTATTATACACTCATTGAGTCAGGCAACAAATATTTCACTGTCTCAGGTCCTCAATTCATTACCAAAATTGCAGTGGATTCCTGCTGCCTCCTAAAAAGGCAACTATTTACACATGTACTTAGCCGATCCCAGCATTTCCACAGCTCCCTATTGTCCATTACTGTTCTGTGCTCAACTTTGCTCCAGATAAACAGCAGAAAGAAAGAGTCAAGAAAACCCACCAAAATCAAACAGAATATATCTCTAGGTGAGTTTCTATCCCCAGCAGCAAGACTAAAGCTTGTGTTGTTTCATGATCTTTCCATGACAGACACTCCTTAGACTCTTTCTGACCAAAGCGAAAGTTTTCTTAAAAAGTGACTGGGATAGCTCTCCACTGGCAGAAAAAAAAAAAAAAAAAAAAACTGGAATAGATAGGTAGAGAGGAACATGGGTCGGGCAGTCTTGAGGGAAGTACTTTAAATAACCAACCAACATTTGGTACAATTATCACCATGTAACCTCATAGGTGAAGGCTCAGAGAGATAGCTTTGAATTGCTACAGCCTTTGAATTGCTAAATGTTAGAAATCTAATTTGCTTTTGAGACCTTCAAAAGATGCTCCATGTTCTTATAGATCATATAAATGGGCTCCACAGTGATCAAACATCCTATAGTCAATCCACTATCCTGTTTGCGTGTTGTGAGGCCCACCAAGGATTTCCTATTACTGCAGTGATTCTAATGCTGGTTACAACTTAAAATTACTAGTGGGGTATTTAGAAAAATCACTATTTGGAGTTCATATCTTTAGACTCACATTTAATAAATCCATAGTGAGGACTGGTATTTTATTATTTTGTTTTTTATTTATTCAAGAGATTTAACCATGAAAACAAGACTAAGAATCATTGTACCATACACTGATTCACATATTACAACACCTTGCAAGACAGCCCACTAAAGACATTAGTTCTAGAATGGGGCCCATGATTCCTGCATTTTTAGCAATTTCAAGGAGATGCTCTAACTGGTGATCCACAAACCACATCTTGGATACCAAAGCATCCCATGACTTCAGCTTTCATTATTGTTTTCTATGCCTCTATATACATAGCTCTTCTTAAAATCTGTCTGAAAATCAGGTGTGGTGACTCACACCTGTAATCCCAGCAATTAGGAGGTCAAGGTAGGAGTATTGACATGAGTGCAAAGCTAGACTGGGCTACAGAGTGAGTTACAGGTCAGCTAGAAAAAGGCACTCTAAAAAAAAATCTGTCCTTATAGTCGATATGCTGCATCTATTCACTCAACTAATTCAACAAATATCTGTTCTTACTACCATACACAGGTACAATTAGTATATGAACAGGCTCTAAGCTATCATAGTCAACTTCTTTAAAATTAAAGTTTGAATAAAATACAATTCAAAAGCAAGAAACTACAACTAGCATACTACCTGGACAATATATAGACACATGGTTGTCTTAAAAATGAAAAACTAGGGGCTAGAGAGATAGCTTAGCAGTTAATGCACCTGCCTGTTAAGCCTAAGAACGCCGGTTCCAATCTCCAGGTCCCATGTTTAGCCAGATGCAAAGTGATGCAAGGGCGCAATGCCACACTTGCCCACAAGGGGGCGCACGCACCTGGATTTCATTCACAGCAGCTGAGAGACTGCTGGTGTGCCCATTCTCTGTCTCCCTCTCCCTCTCTCTCTGTCTGTCTCTCTCCAAAAAATTTAAAAAAAAATGTTTAATTAAAAAAAAATGAAAAACTAGGCAGGGCTACAAAGATAGCTCAGTTGGTAAAATGCTTGCCTCCCACAAGGTATACAAAAAGGCAAGGTGTGGCAGTATACACTGTAGAGACATAAAAGAGAATGTCATGGCTCAAGAGATGGCTCAGCTGTTAAAGATGCTTGCTTGCAAAGCCCAATATTGACGATCCAATTCCCCATTACCCAGGTGAAGGCAGATGCACAAACTGGTACATGTGTGTCTGAAGTTCATTTATCATGGCAGGAGGCACCAATGTACCCATACTCTGTCTTTCTTTCTCTATCTCTCAAAAATATTTTTGCAAAAGGAAAGACAATGGAATATCCCTGGGCCTCACTGCCCAGCCAATCGAGCTTAATAGAAAGTTCCAGGGCAGTGAGAGATCCTGTCTCAAAAGGTGAAAAATAAATAGGTGGATGACATCTGAGGAATGATACCCAAAATGGTCATCTGATTTGTACATGTATGTGCACATATGTGTACATGTATATGCACACACATGCACGTAAACAAAAATGGACATACCTACAAACACACAAGAAACAAGGTGTGGGGGTTTGATCCAGATGTCCCCATGAACTCATGAGTTTTGAATGCTTTGTTCACAGTTGATGTCAATTTGCAAGGTGTAGCCTTGCTGAAGAAGGTATACTGCTGGGGGCAGGCTTAGGGATATTATAGCCATTTCCTCCTTGCCAGAACTTGGCTTAATCTTTGGCTGCTGTTTTCTACCTGCTACAGTAGAGGCGACATCCAGCCTCTGCTCATGACATGCTTTCCGCTGCCATCACAGAGCTTCCCCACAACAATATAAGCCAAAATACTTTGCTTGCATCAGCTGCTTTTGGACAGGTGCTTTATCCCAACAATTAGAAGGTAACTGCAACATGAAAGAAGGCAGCCTGAAAATTATGTGGTACAAGAGAAATAAGAGAAGCATATGTAATGTGTCTGAGTCTCCCTTACCTCATCTTTAAACAACGATGGATGAACACAGTAAGGATAAAACAGGATTTTTGCACATTACTGAAAATACTTATTTAACACTGGTTTGTAAACAGAAATGTCCTACATTATTCTCATAAATTGGCTCTTCACTTTAAAATTCTCAGAAAATTTTCCAAAAGATTAACTTCCCATTTATGTGTAATTCCTCACAAATAAGTTCTGCAAATATTTTTACCACTTAACAGCTTTATGAATTCAATTCATTTTTTTAAATAGTAAGGGAAAAAACCAATATGACAAAACTAATACATCTTTTCCTATAATAAAACTTTCATAATGAAATATTCAGATTAGATATGCAGATCTTTAAGTCTACGGGCTTCAAATGAATTCTTTATTCTTTTTAGAGATGCTATAATAAGTTCAAAGCAGTAAGGGGAGGTCATAAAATATGCAAAGCTCCACAACACAGACAGTTACTAAATGCATACTTAGGAAAAGATCATCTCTCCCAACTAGGGCACATGTATCCTATTAAGAAAAATCCTTTACAAGTGGTTTTGGTACATCTCGTTTTCATAAAAGGGGAACTGCCATCAGACCCGCCAAAAAAACAGGATGCTTCTTGTTTTATGAATCACACAGATTTTGTGTGATTATATAGTGTTCTGTAGTTGAAAAAAAAAAAAAAAAAAACAACATGGGAAATTTATCAGCACGGTAGCAAGTTGCAGTCATTTCCCTCTTTTTTAGGTTTAGAAATAGGTTTAAAAATAGAATAAGATTGAAAGGAAAGTTAGCTATAACTATTGGTACAAAATTTTAAATTTGTCTTGCTTTTCCTCATAGCTATTTGTACTTGGATTCCATTTGTCTTAACATTTTTTTTTCTAGAATAAACTTTGACTTTAGCTCGTCTGAAAAAAAAATGCCAAAAAGACATATTCTAGTGTCTATCAGGGTTTATAGTAAAACTCAGCCTGGTATTTCAGTTATTTTCCAAGTTAACTAGAGGGCATATAGGTTTGTTGTGTTTTTAAAAAATATATATATATCCAAGCTTAGTCTTACTGTATGATGAAGTCAGTAGTGTTCTATTGTGTGGTTTGTAAAAAACAAAAAAAAAAAACACTGACAAATAAATTTGTCATTCTTTCCCTTAAAACAGTCTCAAGATAAGCAAACAAATAATAATGGAAGGAGAAAAGAAAACAGAAACTAAGAGCTCTTGAAAAGACAGGTGGCAATCATTGTCATATCTAGCATGGGCCATGGTGAGCTGAAGAGACAATGTTTTTAAACGAGAAACATATTTTTGCTACTGACCAAATTCAAATATTCTAGAGACTTGGAATTACAAACATTTGCTTCTCTGCCTGCCAGGGGGCAAATCCAAGCAGCACATAGAGGATAATTAGTAGAAATATGACAATAGGGAGTAACATCAAATATTATTAGTTAAAACAACTGAAATGAAAAAATGTGAAAACTCAGTATATGGCCAGAAAGGGATAAGTAGAAAAGATTTTGAAAAGGGGAGGCTATGACCCAAGGCAGTTTAATCTAGACATACTATCTTTTTCTTTAAAAAAGTATCATTCTAATATATCATATCCACTGTATCTTTGCAGGTCAATATAAATCACCCCTGTCCTATGATTATAAATCATAATAGGTCTATAATGTGCTTTTACAATCCAGTTTGATAGCACATCATTTGAAATCATGAATTCTAGATTTCTATTATTATTGTTTTTTTTTTTTTTTTTTTTTTTTTTTTTTTTTTGCATCAGTCACCTTGAAGAAGGAATGTCAAAGAGTTGGTAGGTGCCCATGCCTTCCATAGCATCAATATTCAGACACAATGGGGGCCCAGAAGAATGAATCAGCAGGTTCTTTCCAGGCTTTCTAGCACTCTGTGATTTTTAAAACTAATGAAAAAAGCCAAGTCCCACAAAATCTTCACCCACCAATTTTCCATGAAATAGGTATTTCTTTTGTCATAATGTCAAGTCTTCTCTGAGGATCATTTTCAGTTTCTTATTCTCTCAGCCTGCAACTGATCAAACTGAGACTTTGAATGGAGATATCCTTCACCTTTTGCATCCCTAAGCCGGCTTGCTTTCACTACAAGTGGTGTGTGTGTGTGTGTGTGTGTGTGTGTGTGTGTGTGTGTGTGCGTGTGCAAAACCTCTCTATCTGCCTCAGATTACAGTTTTTTTTTTTTTTCTGTTAATAGTGCCATTTTTCTCATCTCTGTATCTCATCCCTGAAGACTACACTTTCTCTAACATACCCCAATTCTGTGAGTGGGGATTTTATTTAAGTCTCTGACCACAAGAGGGAAAACAAACAAACAATCAAACAATCAAACAAACAAACAAACAAACAGAGAAAACCAGTTGATTTCAGACTGTAGAAAGACCACCCTCATGGAACAGAAACTCCTCATTCCCTGATTGTTACCATCCGATATTGGAAAGCACTCACTCCGGTTGTCCTTGCCTGGTGTTTACTCTTTAATTACGTATGCTCATTATCATGTAATACAGAATGGCACTAATGAGACCAGAAAACACAGATGAATTTACACATAATGCTCGTATTTTAGTCTAATGAATGGCTAATTTTCCACATCTAAAGGTGAAAGTCAGAGCAGTGTCTGTTCCCCTAAGCTGGTGGATCCTTATTTACTGAGCGCAGATTAATAAAGAAGAGACAGTAATTTATAATTCCTGCCTCTCCCCCAGATGAGGTAGGCACTGAAATACCCCCAATGCAAGCTGATTATGGTCACCCTGAAATTAGCCTGAGTTGCCTGTACTTCACAGAAAGGGTTTCCCACTATAATTTGCTAAAAGAAATAAAGATGACTCTAAAATGACTATATGGCAAACTACCTCAAAGACTTTCTTAGAACTAAGGACTCTTCTACAAACACCATCCATCATCATTACAAATGTCTTTTGAGTTGTGATCAGTCCTGGATCACAAATGGGTTCACTGGGGGATATTCACTAATATCAAATAACTTACACCTTAATGGCAAGTACCAATTTTAATTCCTTTCCAGGAGTAATCTACAAGTATTCCCTTCTTATGAAGAAGGTGATAAATGTCTCTATCTCCCTCATGAGGAATCTCTTTCCAGATGTTAGATTGATACTTCCCCTGATGAGAACTCACACAATTTTTAGTCAGGCCTTTCTTACCCATTGTGTAGAATTACCGGATAAACCTGAAATCCCAGTGGAATTTCTCACTAGTCTAAGCAGATTTTCTGGTTTTAGAATTCAAGCTATGATTTGAGCCTCATAACATCATGATGTAACAACTGAATTAAACTGCCCAGAGCTCTAGATTCTGTTTGGTTAAGCCCTGTGCATACAAATATCTACCTTAAGCCAAGTTTAGGGCTCATACCAAATTGTTTACATGGGCATTTGATTGGGGCAAAAGCATTGCACCCAGTGTGCACTTCTATTCTTTTATTTATTAAGTAGCACAGAAGCTCTTTGTTTCTCAATAACTTACAGCTAGACTTGTTCTTTACTGAGGACCACAATAGAACCTCATGTATTTCTCTCTCTGGCTCAGGATGGCCCAATAATGCCTGTTAAATGAATACCTACTGCCAACAACTGCTTGTTAAATGAATGAGTCTATCAATCAATGAAGAGGCACTGAAGACATATATTCTTGACAGAAATCCTCTCATGGCAAGAGTGTGCAATTACAAAACCAAATTAGCAGCTAACAACTTGAACTCCTCTATAATACCAAGGAGCCTCTTTGAATGGAAGGGATTTCTGTCTCAAACAGCCATATAACAGTTCAACCCATTTCATCATGAAGTATTTAATTATCCATTCCTATCTTCTCATTTCGGGTGGTGCTAATCTGAATGTTTGTGTTACAATTATGAAAGAGTTCAGACGCTTGAAGGAACATGGGGAGAAGTTTGGGTTTTAAAAAATAACTAACATTTCATGCAAACCATACAAACCTCTGAGCCCTATTAAAATCACTGATAAGTAATCTTGGAAAAATATCTCCAGTAATGGCTAACTGGGCTCTTGCAGAAAAGCAAATTGTTTTTTCTTGGCAAATGTCCCACAAGCAATAGGCAGCAAGAAATTGTTTGTTCTTTGCACACAAGTTCTTGTGTGTATCTGTAATTTTAATGCCAAATTTGGTTCTGTCTCAGAAGCCATTTTAACTGCAAAGAAAATTGTGAATAACTTTACCAGGACTGTGAGATGATTCTTTGCAGTTTTGGTCTCATCAGAAGGAGTTCTCATGTGTTACTGTGGCCAGTAGAGAAAATCCCTCCATCTCTTTGGCTCAATATTCTTCTACATTTTATTCCCCTTTCCCCTGGCAAGAATTTTTGCTTGGTCATGGACATCGGTTTAGCATGCAGCAGAAAGAAGATATATGGTTTGCCTTTTAGTAATATAAATATAAAATAAATTAAACTAAGAAGACATTAATAGCAACAGGACAAACTGAAGAAATGTACATTGGAGCATGGTTGTGGATTGTTGGAGAGCTTGCAGTTGCCAATCCACCTGGGTTAAGCTAGAAAAAATGAAGATCCAAAGTGTGAAGTGAAGTTTTGAAAGAGAGAGAAGTATACACTTGAATCAGGAGAGCTCCAGCCAACATTTGGCAGGAAAAGGGGTTCTTTATGATAAATTTACCAGAGCGAGGAATACAAACACCTAAAGGGAAGGATTTATAGTGGTTACCTAGGAACAATGGGCAGGTTCCTGGGTCACACAAACAGTATTTGAAAGGAAGTATATAGTTTGCATCTTAAGAACCCAGTTATCACATAATATGACTTTGTTGTATATTAAGCAATGAAAAATGCCCACCCTGCATCGAGCAAGATAAAAATAATTGCCAGGAATTGTTACTTTTTCAGTTAAGATCTGTATTGTAAAGCCAATGCGTTGGTCTGCTTTACACATAGCAAACGTAGGGTAAGAGGGTGAATGAAGATTTGCGAGGGGTCAGACCACAAGGCAGGATGACCATGAGGTTGTGTAGAGAGGCTCAGTTCCAAGGTTTCACAGGAGATAACCCAGACCGGAAGTGTATGCAGAGTCAGACATCATGTGTCAAGCTGCCCTCTTTTTTTTTTTTTTTTTTTTTTTTTTGACATCCATCCAACTACCCCGTAACATCACTTACACATCCCTGTGCTGTTTCTATGTTCGAAATCATACTTAAAATTAAGTTTGGTCTTTTTCTTTTCTTTTTTTAATCATGCTTTTTAATTAGTTTCCAGAGTAATAAGTTTTTATATGGCTTTTCATACATCCTCAGTTTTGGTTAATTGTACTCTTTCTCATCCACATGTCTCATCCTTGCTTAAACCTTTCCAACCCCAGTATCCCCTATTTTCACAGCTTGATTTCTCTGCAGTTTGTAACATTTTGTGTGGTGTCTTCAGCAAGAAGATCTGATGGGTAACCAAAAGTAGTGGCAATAGCCTGCATTTATTGGGGAGCTTCAGAGGCCTTCCTCTCCCACAACAACTCATTGGGAGGTATCCTTGTTTATTGTATGTTGCAGACAGCTTCAGGTTGGCTGAGATGAACTTCCAGACCAGGCACAGTTATGGAGGAAGGGATATTATTTATTGAAGCTTACAGATCCAGGGGAAGTTCCATAACGGCAGAAGTAGCGGCCTGCTCTCACAAGGCCAGGCAGAGAGAACAAAAGCCAACCAGGCACACAGCACACAGAGCAAAACTACAGCCAAAAGGCCACACAGCACACTTCAGGAACTCCTGCTAGGCACATTTGCATATCTTTACAATGGAATCTCAAACCATCACCACACCTTAAGACCGGCCCCCAGTGACCTTGCCTCTAGCAAGGTGATTGCAGATGCAAACTATTAAGTAATAAAACATTGAATATATCGGGGGACATATATTCAAACTACCACATTGTATGTATATATATATATTTAAATTAGCTTACAAAGAAGTAGGTTTACATATGACTTTTTCATACATCCTTATTTTTGGTTATGCATCTCCCATCACCTCCTCATCTTCATCCTCTGCCTCTATCATCTCCATTATTACTTAAGATATTCCTCCCCTCTACTTTCATACCACGTAAGTTTTACTATCCACCACACCCATTTAATGCCAGTACTTCCCCACACCCTCTCATGGACCTAGGAAATTTCTTGGTCTCTACAGATATTCAAAATTAACTCCACAAATCTAAAATTTTGAAGCTATAGTCCCGGTAGGAATGAGAAAATGTGACATTAAGCTTTGTCTTTTATTGTTATGAAAGGAGTTATTCATTAATTTAGTCCATTAAGTGGAGGTTTATGTGGTGATAAAAAATGAGAATCAAATTTTCACTCCATTTTCAGTAATTCCTTCCAATGAAAATAGGAAAATTCTTTTAGATTTAAAGGACTATAAAAGTTCCTTTTAATGAGTCTTCATATTATTTTTACAATTTTGATATTTGTTCTGACAATATATTTAGTTTATCATGATGGTGAAAAATAAAAAAATGAGACAGAAAACAAAAATCAGAGAATAAAAATGAGAAACTAATATTGCTATAAGGTTATGTTGACATAAAAAGGGACTAAAATTTTCCTAACCACTTTTATATTTTATATTGTAGTATTTTCATTATGTTGGTGTTGTTAAATTATGCATTCAATATTCAGTATGATAGACATAGTCATTTTTGTATAAAGAGTAATACTCATAAATTTATGTTGATTTATAATAGATTTTATGACTTAATGTCTGGATTTAACTTGATCCCTTAATGAATTTCATCGTTAATTCACAGTATCTTTATATTGAGCACTTGGGAAAGCAATTCCTTTTTTAATGTCCCGAGTTTAATAGAATATTTGCTTATTACTGTACTATGTAGTATATTCCAGAACTAGTCACTGTTTCAACAGATGAATCAAATTCGGTATTGGAAGAAACTACAAATCTTTGGAATATGTCAGGAGTTAAGGGAGTGGAGAGGAGAAAAAGAAAACATTCCATGAGCTATATGTAGCAGTAAGGAATGCTTACATGTGGCAAAATTCCAAGGAATGAAATCAGAGTGGAAAAGAAGAAAAATGGTTCTAAAATATTGTCAAAAGTAAATGAAGCTTCTATGGGAGATAATAACGTCTAGCTTATTTTTCACAAACCCATGTCATACAAGTTATCACCCTCGACTATCCAGGGCTTTCCACAAAAGCCACACTAACGGATATGTTTACTGTCCTTTCTCTCCTTGTGAACACACTTTCCTGTCATAAGGTAAGAAATGCTAAAGTAGGGTGAAGTGCTAGACTCACCTTGCGCTAGGGCTGGACTCCAGAGTGGGTCTGCTGCAGAAGCATGTCTCACGATTGTTTTCCAGGAGTCAGACTGTCACAACACTATTACCCTGCTTTATGTTCTTGAGCACTTGAGCACTCCAGAATCGAAAGTTAAGGAGAAACAGATGATAAGTTTACCACTATATAAGTGCTGGCTCAGCAAGACCCTTGTCCAATTCCAATGCTGAGGAGCTTTGAGCTCTTTTAACTAAAACTACTTACACTTTGAGCGATGGAAACTTCTAATACACAAACCTGCCCCTGATACCTACAATAATGTGTAAGTATGTTCTCTCAACATGAAGTGGTTCCCAGAGAATCAGAAGCTAAAAAGAAGCAGGCAGAAGTCCAGTGTACTACGTCAGTCTATAAAATGTAGGAAAGTCTCTGGTATTATCTTAGGAACTATTCTCCATATACATGCACATGCATGCACACACAATGCTTTAGCAGAACCTGTTATTGTAGCTCTTAGACTTTATATATGTTTTTCTACTTTTCTATTTTCGTACATGTATATAAAGTATCTTGATCTTATTCTAATTCCTTTTGGGGGGAGCAGGGGATACTGAGATGTAAACGCAGCATTTTTTTTTGTATGCTAGGTAAGCACTCTAACAGTGAATTTCATCCCCCTTTTATGTATATTTTGAGACAGTCTCTCATGAAGTTGCACAGGGTGGTCTTGAACTTATGATCCTCCTGCTTCAGCTTCCTGAGTGTTTTTTGTTTTGCTTTGTTTTTAATATTTTATTTATTTACTTGAGAGGCAGAGAGAGAGAGAGGAAGAGGCAGAGAGAGAGAATGGGTGCACCAGGGCTTCCAGCCACTGCAAAGGAGCTCAGACACATGTGCCCCCTTGTGCATCTGGCTTACGTGGGTCCTGGGGAATTGAACCAGGTTCCTTAGACTTCGCCGACAAACACCTTAACCACTAAGCCATTTCCCTAGCCCCCTGAGTGTTTGATTACATGTATACATCATCATACCCACTCAGCTCTCTGTAGACTTTTGAAAGGTAGATTTGCCTACTGGTATAAAGCACTGTTGGTTCTGATCAAGTAGTTGCAATCTACTTACCAGTTGACTGACTTTCGGAAAATTGCATAAAGGCATTTCAATGTCTTCATCTATATAAGAGGATAAAAATCCCACTGTAATAGTATTATGAAGGGAATTTACTTAGTATTCATCAATCCCTTAGCACACTGTGACAAATTTGGCACATGCTTACTAAGTGCGCAATGTTGTGAGTTCCTGTGAGTTTGAACACCACAACTTCATCATTCTTTTTGGTTTTGGTTTTGGTTTTCTGCTTATGACCTTAATAGCCAGAACTGATCAACTTGAGCTTTAGTCACCTACAACTGTACTACACTGGGAACTTTCGTCCCCATAGATGGCGCACTTATAGTTCAGTGAAGATCTCCTCCAGCCTTGCTGTGGAATTACATAAAATTCTTTTTCACTTGTTTAGTTTCTCCAACTGTGAACAGATTTGAGATTTGCTAAAAGGCCCCTAGAGCAAAAACAGATATATTGGTATTTGTGCTTCCAAAGAATTCTTAATAATAGTTTTAAAAACAATTTCCAAGCAATGGACTTTAAACATAAGACTATCTCAGGTTTTACTGAATATCATTACATAATTTTGTATTTCTAAGTAGCTTTGTCTTCCTTTCCCAATTTATCAAGTGGATAAATCTTCCAACTGTCATATCCAAGCAAAAATAAAAGTATATAGATGAAGACATAGAAGCAGGTTCATGTTTAAAACATCTAACCTGACTTTGCTGTAGGAGGAAGGTTGCATATTAAGAATTGAGAGAATTTTTGCTGACAGCCAGGTTCCAGAGTTCTATTTCAGCATAGACTTTGCTCATGCTCAAAACAAAAGAGAAAAACTCTAAAGGTCATGTATAAGTTAACTAATACTCTAACCGGGTACAATTTTAACATGGTACTTAGATTTAAATCCTAATGACTCTTCTTGCTACTTTACAGATACTTGCACAACCATGTTTATTGCTACTCTACTCAAAATAGCTAGGAAATGGAACCAGCCTAGAT
This sequence comes from Orientallactaga sibirica, assembly GCA_036365145.1. Taxonomy (NCBI): domain Eukaryota; kingdom Metazoa; phylum Chordata; class Mammalia; order Rodentia; family Dipodidae; genus Orientallactaga; species Orientallactaga sibirica. The sequence continues at coordinate 8,751,248 of JAEOAD010000023.1, read as the reverse complement.
GTCCCTCCACAAACGAATCGATAATGAAGATGTGGTACATTTACACAAAACAGTTCTATTCAGCAGTAAAGAAAAGTAAAATTATGAAGTTTGCTGGGAAATGTATGTATCTGAAAAGGATTATATTAAGTGTGGTAACCCAGGCCCAGGAAGCCAAATGTCGTATGTTCTCTCTCATATGTGGATCCTAGCTACAATTGTTTAGACTTGTGTGTGTAGCAGAGGCCAGTAAGCTGGAAAAAAGGCTATAAGGGAGGGAGGAGAAGAAAGGACTTTAGGGGATGGTATTGTATATTTGTAAGTAGAATAGATCACAGGGAGTGGAATGCCCTAAGTGAGGCCAGGGGAAAAGATTGAGTAAGAGAAGGGTGGCGGGGGAGGGTCAATCAAAATCCAAGATATTCTGAATAAGACATAAGGAAGCCTATTTATTTGGCTAATGGCACATTCCAATGCCACAGATTGCTACTAGAAAATTTTCAGAGCCGGGCATGGTGGTGCACACCTTTAAACCCAGCACTCAGGAGGCAGAGGTAAGAGGATAACCGTGAGTTTGAGGCCACCCTGAGACTACATAGTGAATTCCAGGTCAGCCTGAGCTAGAGTGAGACCCTACCTCAAAAAAACAAGCAAAAAAAAAAAAAAGAAAGAATAAAGAAAATTTTCAGTGCCAGGGATGGGATACCGGGATACCTACCAGTGAATTGTTGGCCAGGGAGAGCTCTGATGCCTCCAAAACATTACAGGCAGTTGCCAAGACCCTTGGTTTCCGACAAGTAACAGATGGTAAGACCCTATTGCTGAAGACTTCACATGCGTGGGCAGCAAGATCACTGAAAATTCAAGCTGGTGCTGAGCTGAAAACCTTCTCCCTGTAGACCAGCCAACTCTAAGCTGGAAAAAGCTTCACTGCATGCAGCCCTATGGGAGACAGAAGTCATTGGCAGTGAAAACAGTGGTCACTGGAAGCCCCAAAATTGGCATGACAGGCCAAATAACTGAACAGGTGCAATAGTGGCATGTCTGCTCTGAGGGAAACCAACTGCTCTCTAATTGGACTGGAGGCCTGTTCTAAGGGAGGGAATACATGCCTGGTACTGAAAACCTAATCAAAAGGCTATATGGCAAGGGAGGTCATGAGCCTTATGGGTGTAAAGCCTGCTCTTGTCTAGATAAATGCATACATTTTTCTTATCAAACTATCCTGAAAGCACTACACTTAATGCTACTCTGACTTTTGGTTAGAGAAGTTTCTCTTTTCAGATGGCGATGACCACTGGGATGACCCAAAAGGCAACAAAGTGCTGAGAAGAAGGGACAGAGGAGTGCTCAGCACTTAAACATCTCTACCACACCCTCCAAGGGTCAGTGTCTATTGCAGAAGAGGTGGCAGAAAGAATGTAAAAGCCAAAGGAAGGGTCCAGACAGAAATTTTCCTCGATATCCATGACCTCACAGTGCCTAGCTATACCTTCACAAGACCCTCATAATAGGAGATAAACATGATGAGATCAAAATAAAAGACAGACTAACAGAGAGAGGAAGGGGATATGATGGAGAGGGAGTTGTGAAGGGGAAAATGGGAGAGGGGAGGGAAATATCATGGTTTATTATCTGTAAGTATGGAAGTTGTCAATAAAAAAATAAAATTAAAGAAAAAAACAAACAATCTTTGAAAATGTCCCAGGAATGTGATGGTGGTAGTTAATGGTTGGTGCCCTGGGTCTGCTAAAGATACTCTGGGGATAGAAGTAATTGCAACTGTGGTTGACTGTCCTCAGTCAGATGTTTTCCTGGGAGCTGCCTCCCAATTGCATATCAGCCTTTAATAAGTGGTAGAAATCAGGACTGGAGTGATGGCTTAGCATTTAAGGCACTTGCCTGCAAAGCCTAAGGACCAGACCCAAGTCCAATTTCCCAGTACCCACATAAGCCAGGTGCACTAGGTGGCACATGTGTCTGGAGTTCATTTGCAGTGGCTAGAGTCCCTGACACACCCATTCTCTCTATCTTCCTCCTCTCTCTCTATTTCTCTCTTTCTCAAATAAATAAATATTTTAAAGGAAGTAGGAATCAAAAGTTTAGATCACTTGAACATTTTTTGGATGCAGGTTATAAATCTTATAAGAAAAAATGTCATTAGTTAGTATTTGGTTTAGAGTGTCCCAACAGAGAGCATTAGCAAGAATCTAGTGCACATGGAAGAACAGGCTGGCATCTCCTGTGAGTGCTCATCAGTTTTGGGATTAATCAATGAAAGAAAAATGACTCTTCCATCTTGAAAGCTTTATCAGAAAATGATCATCCTCTGAGATCCCCAGTGACACATGCAAACCTGCCTCCCTTACTACCACTGAGCACCAATGGCACAAGTTTGAAAATGCAAGTGAATACAAACCTCAACACAGTGTATTCCTTGACCACACAACATTGGGTGATATTGCGTATCCTTTGGTACATTTGAGTCACTTAAAGTGGCCATTAAAATCTCCTCCACCCTTATACCCACTCTCCTTTCCCTCATTCTGATACTGTGTAGTGGTCTAAGGGTATTTGGGTCTATATTCTCTGCCAATTAAAGAATTAAGAGGCAGGAAAGTATTTTAAAAGAATAAAGTTTATCTTAGAGTAAGAGGGGAAGAAAGCAGACTTTTTTTTTTTTTTTTTTGAGAGACACAGAGAGAAACAGAGAGAGAAGGAGAGGAAGACAGATAGAGATGGGGGCGCCAGCAGCCTCTCAGCTGCTGAGAATGAAATCCAGATGTGTGCGCCCCCTTGTGGTCAAGTGCGGCATTGCGCCCTTGCATCACTTTGCATCTGGCTAAACGTACCTGGAGATTGGAACCGCTGGAGATTGGAACCAGAGTTCTTAGGCTTAGGAGGCAGGTGCCTTAACTGCTAAGCCATCTCTCCAGCCTGAAAGCAGACTTTTGTAAGGAGAAAGGAGGAGTCATCCACAGCTAGAAAAACCCACAGGTTGTACATGTGAGAACTGAACTTTTTTGTTTGTTTGGTCTTGGTTTTTTTGGTTTTTGGTTTTGTTTCTATAGGGTTTCATAGGTTTTTATTTATTATTTTATTTGTTTATTTTATTTTATTATTATTTTTTTTTTTTAGGTAGGGTCCCGCTTTAGCCCAGGATGACCTGGAATTTTCTATGCAGTCTTACGGTGGCCTTGAATTCACAGCAATCCCCCTACCTCCGCCTCTGCTGGGATTAAAACCATGTGATTTGTTGGCTTGAGTGAAGGTGAGAGGGGCTGATGGGTTTATGGTGTACCCATGACTAGTCAGGTCTCAGGAAGCTGACACCTACCCACCAAGGCAGTAATAGGAAAGATTGCTCCAGGACAGAAGAAGTGATTCCCCTCACCATCTTAATTTACCAAGGGCTCTTTCCTAATCTAGCTACCCACAAAGCTGTCTCCTGAAGTATTTCAAGTTCACCCTTCATTCCCTCTCTCCCTCCTTTCTTTCCTTCCTTCTTAACTCCCTTCCTTCCTCCCTTCCTCCCTTCCTCCCTTCCTCCCTTCCTCCCTTCCTCCCTTCCTCCCTTCCTCCCTTCCTCCCTTCCTCCCTTCCTCCCTTCCTCCCTTCCTCCCTTCCTCCCTTCCTCCCTTCCTTCCTTCCTTCCTTCCTTCCTTCCTTCCTTCCTTGTTTCCAATCTTTAATCCTACTTGGAATTATTTTTCAGAATGTTTAGACTATTTTCCTCACATTGTCACCAGCTCATTACCACAGAATTACACTTCACAAACAAGAGCTGGCTAGAGAGCCAACTTGGCTGAAGCTGTGCCATCTAAGGGAATTATTAAAAGGATGAGTTCTTTATTTCAGAAAGACAGGCCCAATCTGATCAGCAGGCAAGCAGGACAGCTGCCTTTTGGTCTTCTCAGTGCTGTTTGGTGGCCTTTTGCTCTCCAGAGTCACTCGCGGATGGAGTGAATAGCAGTGTGTTGTTTTGCTATTTGAAACCAAAATCTCCTGTGCTTTGTTGCAAGAATACATCCCTCACAGCTTCATTATAATTGGCTTTAGATTTTTGCTGTTACTATTTGTACCAACAACTGCAAGTCAGTATTTCACAATGATGGTAAGAACTAAGCTTTATGTGCACACACACACACACACACACACACACACACACACACACACACCCTACAGGGAAAAGCATTGGCCAATGTATCCTCTTTATCTTAGAAAAGTTAAAGTCAAATTTTGTCATAACAATTATATTAAGCACAGTTTCTAAAAATATGGTAACTGGGTGATGATTTTAGTTCAGAAACTATGGAATATGTGCTGGAGAGATGGCTCAATGTTTAAGGTGCTTTCCTGCAAAGCCTAATGACCCTGGTTAGATTCGCCAGTACCCATGCAAAGCCAGATTCACAAAGTGGTGCATGCATCTGGTGTTCATTTGCTGTGGCTGGAGACCCTGGTGCACCCATTCTCATTCTCTATCTCTCTCCTGGAAAATAGATAAAATATTTTGACCTTGGCTTGCTTTCCTGTTCGAATAACTTTGCTTAGGAAAATAAAAATTTTAAACTTGTCGAATAAGTACTAGCTTGGAGGTATGCAAACAATGTAAAGTTCATGAAAGTTAGAAGTATTCTATACTTAGAAAAATATGTAATAGACACATTTTTCTGCACTTATTTTAGGCAGCGCATATTTAGAGTTCAAAGGTTAAAAATATAATTCACCTACAAAGTTTATGAAGGGTTTCTGTTTCACTCTGCTCAGCAACCTGGAGTTTTTGTTTATTTGCTTGTTTTCTTTTCCCCCAGTGCTTGCAATCAAACACAGTGCTTTATGCAAGCTAGACAAGCCCTCTACCACTGAGCCACATCACCAGCTTAATAGCCTCTTTTCAATAATGCCTCCAGTGTACTTTTGGTAAAAGAGTACTCTATCGTCAGTGATTGATTAAAGTAAAAATAAATAAATAAATAAATAAAAGTGAAAGACTGTACCAAGCCTGTTTATCCTCCTCACAGAGCTTTGGTAGATTAAGAGTCCTTTTGTTTCAGAGAAAATATTTTAAATTTTTCTTCAGTAAAATATCTATGGTCATATTGCTTTGTTTTATATTCTGTTGGCCTTTTTTTGTTATTTGAGACCGTGGGGTGGGGGGGACAATGGGCACATCAGGGCCTCTAGCCACTGCAGACAAACTCCAGATGCATGTGCCACCATGTGTATCTGGTTTACGAGGGACCTGGAGAATCAAACCTAGGTCCCCAGGCTTCACATGCATGTGCCTTAACCACTATGCCATCTCTCCAGCCCTCTGTTGGCTTTATCAGACATGGCAAAAAGAATTTCTAGCTTTTCCTACCAAGGACTCTTGTGGAATAATTATTATGAAGAGCAAGAAAGACATAAACCATGTGAGCAAAAAGGGCACAAGATGGTGTGGCAATTGTCTGCCACAAAGAATTGTGGAGATATTGGGATAAATGCCAAAAGTTCGCCCTTTGTTCCCTCCCTCCCTCCCTTTCCTTCCCTCCCTCCCTCCCTCCCTCCCTCCCTCCCTCCCTCCCTCCCTCCGTCCCTCCCTTCCTTGCTTCCTTGTTTCCCCAGAGTGAGAACATGAAGAAGGATGACCTAACTCAGTACATTCACTGAAATGTGTTCATTAGAAACATGGTGTACAAAAACAGCCCTTCACTCTACCTATCTATGCCCCCCACTCAACATACGACCATATCTACAACCTGAGAAGTTGAACTTGCACTCCTAACCTCTCTCCAAATTAAGTCACTTTCCTACAAATGAGCAATATTTCCCCTGTTTACCTCTCCCCAATCCTCATTAGTAAGTGCTTCTCTTGGGTTTCATTTATTGTGAATTACATCAGTGTGACCAGACATCTGCTCTCTTAGGAATGTTAAACCTACCATGTCTAATGTTCCTTCCAGAAAAAGGCACGAGGATCTTCCATGCTCTTGACTGCCGTGATGAGAGTGCATGGGTAATTTAAAATACACGTTATCGCCAAAGCACTGTAGCATCGGTGAACTAAATGTGCCTTAAAGTCCTGAATCAAGTGAGTTGTGACAGATCCCAGCTTTTCTCCCCACATGCGTGATGTGGAGGGACCATTTCTGGCTTGATCACCAAGGGATAGAACATGCTATGCAACATAAAGGTCAATGTTCCCAAGGCTGGCATTGGGATGATGACAGGAATACTGCTGACGAACAAATGACTCTGTTTACCACAGGAATTGGCTCTTCCTATGCTAGAGGAAGCCAGTGCTGAAACATAGCCAAGGAAGCTTTTGTGTTGTTGTTCTGTTTTAGTTTTTCACTTTTTTTTTTTTTTCTTGAGGTCTCCAAAATGCCTAGTAAAGACAGAAGTCCAAATAAAAATCACCTTGCCTTGCTACTTTGCTCTTTTTTTTTATTCAATTCGCATGTGCCATGCCTTAATAAAGATACTGGTTACTTTTTGCAATAGGCTTTTGTCAGATTGCCAGTATCTTGGATTCTTAGAAACCGACTGCAAATGTGAGCCCAGACTTTGACTAACCTGGCAGTTGGCCAAGCACTAAAGATCTTTAAGGCAAGAGTAGTCAGCCATTCCATTTAATGTTTGGATTGTATTCATGAATTTAAAACGAAGTAGGCTGGACTAGATAACCTTTCAGTTTGAAGAATCCATGACTCTATTTTTCAAATATTCTCACCATCCAAGTATTCTATAAATGAATGTTCTACAAGAGAAATTCTAAAAACTATTGTGGTCTGCTGTTTTTCCCCTTCCCCTCCATCCTTCTCTCCCTCCCTCTCTTTTCTTACATAGTTTCCACTCATCCCACTTCCATATATGGTTCAGTAACACATTCCTTCGCTAAGGCTAAGGAGTCGTTAGTTATTACAATTCATGTTTTTAAATTCTCCACTCCCTGATGAAAACATGTGATATGCAATACTGAGGAAACCTCAGGGGCATTCCAAGCATTTATGGACAAAAAGTCAAGACTGGTGGTATTTTCCTTCCAAATCCATGTGAACTAAATCAAAGAGACAAAAGAATTTATACTTGAAACTTCCAAGACAAAAATGAAGGCCTTCTGCCATTGACAATCCCCGAACTTGATAACACTAAAGGAATATAAGTCTGTAACCATCTCTCCCGTTGTTCCTCTGTATAAAGCCTCACTATCTTATCTAGACCAACGCCTCCAAGGAGTCTTTTTGTAATCCTACTCCACAGGGCTTTTATTCAGGTACCAGGTCAAGCTTACAAGAGTCCTACTTTGATCTAACCACATCTTTACATTACACCTCCACTAGCCTCCTTCTTTCTGATTAGAAGCCTGTCATTAATATTTAAATATTTTTATAATTTTACATTGCCTAGTATCTAGGTTTTTTTAATGCTCCTTTATATTTCAATTGTCTAATATATTTCAATATCATCACTGAACATTTGGGACAAGTAATTCCTTGTTGAAATAGAGTGTTTTGCGTCTTGTAGAATGTTAGCACTTTTCATAGCCTTTACCCAATAGGTGCCAGCAGCACTCCAACAATTGTTTCCATCAAAACTGTCTCCAGACATTATGCAGTGTCCTTGTAGGCAAAACTCAACCCACCGGGCAGATAAGAACCACTGCTGGAAAAAAAAAAAAAAAAAACATGGGGCTGGAGAGATGGCTTAGCGGTTAAGGCGCCTGCCTCCTAAGCCTAAAAACCCCGGTTCCAATCTCCAGGTCCCACATTTAGCCAGATGCAAAGTGACGCAAGGGTGCAATACTGCACTTGACCATAAGGGGGCACACGCATCTCGATTTCATTCACAGCAGCTGAGAGACTGCTGGCGCACCCATCTCTGTCTCCCTCTCCCTCTCTGTCTCTCTCTGTACCTCTCTCTAAAAATAAATAAAATAACAAAAAATAAATTTAAAAAAACAGTCCTATACTTATTATTGCTAAAACTGCCTCTTATCCAATGATGTTTTTTAATTGGTAACAGTGACTCCTAAAATACTTCCCCTTATCTCCCATCTACACAATTAAGTATCCTCTGTTGGTAGTTCAGCACACCTGAAGTCTCTTCCAGGCAGCCTTCTGTGTTCAATCCATGCAGCCTGATAGGATCAGTCCTTAAACCCATCTTTCTCTCTATCTCAAACACCAATCATCCATCCTCTTTAAGTTTACAACAGGCTGAATATTCTAATGTTCTCATTCACTCAACCAGTTTGTAAGTTATATGTTTATAATAATTATACAGTGATAAGCTAGGAAACTTGCACTTGTGTCAGGCCTGATCTGGTACGTCAGAATCAGAGTTCCCAACAATGCAAGCACCCTACCTCCTTAGTCAAGCTCACACTCAAGGAAACGGCGAGTCATAAGTGAAGTACATGTGAAAGAGGACATAACAAATGACTAATTTTAATATATATATATATATATATATAAATGTATATATACATAATTGGATGAAACAAGTACTGCAATAGACTCTAATAATTAAAAATGATGCACAGAGAAGTCAGGAAGCCTTACTGATTTATGATATTTAAAAATGAAAAAGACCCATACAGGAGGAATGAGTTTAGTTTAAGAAATGAATAGAGAGAAGTAAACAAAAGCCAAACTGAACATTGCCTGCTAGTTTGTGGTAAGAATGTAGCGTATCATTAAAATCTTTTTTTAAATATTTTATTATTTATTTATTTATTTGAGAGAGAGAGATACAGAAATAGGCAGGTAGAGAGAGACAGAGAGAGAATGGGTGTGCCAGGGCCTCCAGCCACTGCAAATGAACTCCAGATGCATGCACCCCCTTGTGCATCTGGCTTACGTGGGTCCTGGAGAATCGAGCCTCGAACCGGGGTCCTTAGGCTTCATAGGCAAGCGTTTAACTGCTAAGCCATCTCTCCAGCCCCTCATTAAAATCTTTTAAGAAGCAAGCAAAGAGTTTTAAGGAGAAGAACATGATATAATTTATACTATTGATATATTGTTAATGTTTTCCTCCAGTAAAACTCCACAAGGAGGTCACCCGCCAATTCTAGAATACTCCATATGTATTATGAACGTTTCAGAGAGCAAATGGGCTATGGACCTTTCATCCCTAAAGACAGGGTATTTCTATTGTCACTGCAATGTCCCATCGAAATATTACTATTTCCTGAGTGTGTCATGCTATGAAAAAAATAAGGTAAGAAGTATTGCTGTAACATGAAATGGTATTCATTCTCATGACATTTAAACACTTTCAAAGGAATGGACACTCATGACCTCTAAACAGAGCCTTTCCAGATTTGGAAAACTGGAACAACTACACAATTCTGCTTTACGTGAGCTGGGTCAGAACTGTGTGGGAAGGATTGATTAAAACAGGAGGGGACATTTTGGCTTATAAGTTCTATTAGAAGAGGCCCGTCCAACTCAGTAAAGCTCCATTATCTATCAAATTGTGACGTATCCTCTGTCAAGAAATTGTTCTCCTTGAACCTGCTTCTCTCATGGATGTGAGCCCATCGCTGGACCTCTCTGAAGCCACCACCCACCCAATCATTCCAGCTGGCCCCACTGGCTGATAATGCTAACCTGACCCTACATTGCCACCCCCATCCTCAGAAAGTAAGTCCTACTCATCTCTTCCAAGCCTTTTCCATTAAACTATAAATGTTCTGAGAACACAGATGCAGTCTTAACCATGTTGATGTCTTGAAGGCACAGTAGGCTGTCTTTTAAACTGTGCTTGAGAAATGGAATTTTGTTAATATTTGTGACTATTGGGTGGGGGGCATTGGATTGAAATGTTCTCATCTACCAATCACTGATCATAAAACTTACTCATTACGATATGTATTCCACAAATACTACCAAATACCTCGACAAGGGTGGAGAGGTGGCTTAGTGGTTAAAGGTGCTTGCTTGCAATGCCTGTGTGCCTGGGCTCCAATTCCCCAGGACCCATGTAAAACCAGATGCACAGAGAGGCACATGTGTCTGGAGTTTATTTGCAACAGCAGGAGGCCCTGCTATGTATATTCTCTCCCTCTTCCTGTCTCTCTCTCTCTCTCTCTCTCTCATTCTCATAAATAAAAATATAAAGAAATACATGGGCAAATTCATGAAGTATATAGTCCATTGTCTATATGAAGAAGCTAATCAGATGACTCAATAAGGAATGGTTGTAAAATTACACAAGTTTTATTAAGGGAGACATAAGGTACTATGACAATATCTATCAGAGAAACCCAATTTTATCTGAATTTTCAGAAAAGTTTCCTTCATGTAGTAGGATTGGAGCTAATTCCTTAAGGCCTTAAGGAAAAGTAATTTTTTTTTCTTTATTTTTTTTTTTTTTTTTTGAGATAGGGTCTTGTTGTAGCTCAGGCTGACCTGGAATTCACTATGTAGTCTCAGGGTGGCCTTGAACTCATGGTGATCCTCCTACCTCTGCCTCCCAAGTGCTGGGATTAAAGGCATGCGCCACCGTGCTCAGCTAGGAAAAGTAAGTCTTTAGTTTAGAAGAATCACTGTGGATTGAGCCCAAAACCCTACACATGCTGGTTCTATGCCTGAGCGACATCTCTAGCCTAGGACAAGAAAATCACTAAGGAATGTATCTAATTCACTAAATCCCAGTCCCACAAATAATATGCTGCTAATTCCTTCTCTTTATCGTTCTTATCAGAATTCACTCGCTTGGAGATGTGAAGACCATGTCTCAGAGAAAGAACTCGTAACAAGAGGATCCATTTTCCAACAAGGGAAGAGGTATGGTGGCAGATTAAATCAGAAGAACCTTAAAAGAACTTTAAATGCCTCCTGTTGTGTGATGATTACTCTCTCCCCCCTCGAGAAAAAAAGTCATGTTGAAATATTCAAATCCTTGTTCATTGTAATTAGCCTGGTTTGGAACTAGGTTTTGTTATTGTTTAAATCTGAAATACTTCCATAGGCTAATGTTGTGAAGAGCCAATCCCTGTTTATGGTAATATTGTGATGGTTGTGGAGCCTTTGGGAGAAGTAGGTCACTGGAGGTGGGTCTTTGCAGGATTTACAGACCTACTCCTTTTCCCCATACCCTTTCTTCTTCCTGTCTGATGTCATGTGGACATCATGTTCACATTGTCATGAATGGAGCCAGTTTGCTTTGCCATGAATTCAGGATCACTGCTGATGTACTCAGGTAAGATAAAGTCCTACTGTAATAAAGCGGGCATTCAGTCCATTGTGCGGTATCCTTATTAGAAGACCTAGACGTAGAAACAAATGCAGGAGGCCAAAACAGTCTAGAGACAGCTTGAACTGTCCCGGCTGAGCCAGGCATGGTGGCTCACTCCAGCAACAGCAGTCCTCAGGAAGCTGAGGCAGGAGGACCACAATCTGGGCTTCAGAGTTGAGACCATGACTCAAATAAAAAATGAAAATGCAGCAGGGAAAAGACGGGCGTGGTGGCGCAGGCCTTTAATCACAGTACTTGGGATGCAGAGGTAGGAGGATCGCCATGAGTTCGAGGCCACCCTGAGACTACATAGCAATTTCCAGGTCAGCCTGAGCTAGAGTGAGACCCTACCTCGAAAAAATTTTTAAAAAATTAAAAAAGCAGCAGGGGGGTTGTGAAGATAGTTCAGAGTAAGTAAAGTGCCTGCCTTTCAAAGACCTGAATTCTTCTCCTCAGAACTCATCTAAAATACCTGACTTGGCCACACATGCTTATAATCCCACCACTGAGAAGGCAGACATAGGAGTATCCCTAAGGATTACTGGCTAACAAGTCTAGACATAATAGTGAGCTCTAAATTCAGTGAGAAGTTCTGTCTCAGAAACTAAGGTGAAAAGTGACCAATAAGGACATCTACCAGCCACCTCTGGCCTACACACACACACACACACACACACACACACACACACACACACACGTGAGGATACATACACTTTCCCCCATTCACATGTGAATATGTATACCCACAGATATGTACCCAACCCCACCCCATACACATGCTTAAAAAATGCTATAGCAGGAGCCAGGGGCTGCCAAAGTTGTCTACAAACCAAGGGAAGCTAGGAAGCAGTAAAGAATTGTCACTGTGCCCATGTTTCAGGAGTGTGCCACTGCCCGTGCCTTTGTTTTGAACTTCTGGCCTCAGATGCTGTGAGATAATAGTTTTATTGTCTTGAGCCAGCTCATTTGTGATAACTTTCTACCTCAGCCTGCAGAACTGAACACAGCTATCAGAAGATTCTGTTGGCCTATTTCAAGCAATGACTCAGTCTTTGAGGACAGGTGAAGGGGGAGCAAGCAAACATACCTTAAAAAGGCATCGTAGGAAGGTAAATCTGAAAACAGTGTCTGCCATGTTAATGTCCTCTCTACTCCTGAGCTCCTGGAAGGAAAGCATCCAAGCAGTCCATGCCAAGCTGAGCTCAACACACCCTGCTTTAGGGCTGGAGTGATGACTTAGTGGTCAAGGAGCATGCCTGTAAAGCCTTAAGGAACCAGGTTTCATTCCCCAGTACCCACATAAACCAGGTGCATACACAAGGTGACGCTTGCATCTTGAGTTCATTTGCAGTGGCTAAAGGTCCTGATGCACCCAGTCTCTCTCTCTCTTTTTTTTTGTTTTTTTCATTTTTCGGTTTTTCAAGGTAGGGTCTTACTCTAGCCCAGGCTGACCTGGAATTCACTATGTAATCTCAGGGTGGCCTCAAACTCATGGCGATCCTCCTACCTTTGCCTTCCGAATGCTGGGATTAAAGGCGTGTGCCACCACGCCTGGCTATCTCTCTCTTAAATAAGTAAATAAGATACAAAACACTCTGGTTTAAAAGAATTATTTCAAATAAACATTTGGGTATATAAGCTATTATGGAAAACTTAAAGGTAAACCATCTTAACACACTGAATGCTCACTCTTCGAAAGTTAAAATGTCTTCTCTATTTATTTAATTGAAGAGGCAAAGCATTCCATAAATTAAGTGCAATTTGCATGAAATTGTGCATGCAATGCAGATACTAGCTTTAACTGCAGAGCAAACTGTGTACAAACTCAAATACCCTCATGTTTGAAGTTAACATTAATTGTTTGCTTAAATTTTTCACTAGCTTTCCTCCCTTGCTTTCAAAGACACACATCATAGCATTTCCCTTCATAATTTAACATCCACAAAATCCATAACTGATAATAAGAATTTATCCCTCAGGGGATAATACATTTCCCTTAGAGTATAGTATTAATGGCTACAAGCTTCAGTAGCAAGCCTGCAATTCTATGAGGAAAAGCAATCTTTGTGGCTTTAATTCATATGTTTTTCCTCTATTTAATTATATTTATCATCCAGTAATATTCCACACTTATAAAAATAGTGACTGGTATATAGAGGAAGCAATGTACTGTAGCATATTTTATGAAACTTCATACTGGTTGGGTAAAACCTAGAGAAGATACTTTGTTTAAATTAAGCCTTTAAATTCAATTTCATACCAATTCCTTCAACTCATTATCTGTAATATATTTGTTTACATCCATGGAAATCTTACCTAGTTAAACTTCAAAATTTTATCTAATTCAGATGGATGGAAGGTTTTATCCTCTCAATTTCTGGGATTTCATGTTATAATCATTGAGTAATGAAAGAGGGACCTTAGCTTGATTAAATTAATATTGTTGTCCCTGAATATCAATTAAACCTTCAAGGAATAAGGAAGCCAAAATGACATAAAAGAGAATTCTGGGCATTTTTGAATAAGCTTCATTTTCCTCCTAACAGATGCCAGGAGAAGCAGTTGTTGGGGGTTTTCGTGTCCCTAACACTTGCATGTAATATTTTTGTATTAAAATAAAAAATATATTGAAAAATTTACATAATACATTCCCACCACCACCCTTTGCACTTCCTCCCACATCCCCCTCCATTTAAGTCCTCGTCTTTCCTTTTCTCTCTCTCTCTCTCTCTCTAGATATACATATCTAGAGAGAGAGAGAGAGGGAATATTTGGGCAAATGTACCCTGTGGAGATGTCAATGCTATGTCAGAAGTCATAGATCGTTACAGATAAATTTCAGTTCCAGAGAGGATATGTCCCAGTGAGGTGTCAGTCAGGGCAAGTCCCCAAAACAGTACAGTCTAAACCAAGGCTCTTGGTTTCCCGCCAGTACTACATAGTGGGACCCTATTGATAAAGACACCATTTGCTTCAGTTTCAGGACACTAAGAAACCAAGCTAGAAATAAGCTGTAAGCTGCCTTTCTGCTAGCTATTAGCCATAGTGCTGGTATGTACTACCCAGCCTGCTGGGAGAGAAAACTCATCCACAGCATTAACCAATAGAGGATCCTGCAAGCTACACAACTGGCTGCCTGGTCAACATGTGCTTCCTAGTGTGAGAGTAGCATGTCTGTTACGGGGGTAACAAACTACATTCTAATTGGATTTGAGGCCAACTCTATAGGACAGAATACATAAATGATACTGAAAACCTAGTCAAAAGCTGTGGTAGTTACCATCCCATTGCTGGGACAAAGCATCACACCAAACCCCACTGATAGAAGCAAAGGATTTATTTTGGCTTACAGTCTTGAGGGGAAACTTCATGATGGCCAGGGAAAACATGGTATGAGCAGAGGCTGGACATCACCTCCTTGTTGGTGGCAAATAGCAGCAAGAGAGTAAGCCAGATTCCAGCAAGGGGAAGCTGTCTATAACAACCATAATCCCACCCCCAGCAACATACCACCGCCAACAAAGGTCTACCTCCCAAACTGTCATCAGCTGGGGCCCAAATGTTCAGAAGACATAAGCATATGGGGGACATGTTACACCTATCTATGGAGTGTCGATCTTTAGAAATTCATCACACTCCTTCTAGGAATTACTTCTATCAATGGTTGAAAAATGTAAATAGTGGTGACAAAGGTTCTGAGACCCAAACAAAACCTACTGAAAATGCATTCTTACAGGAAGGCCCAAGAACTTATATTTTTCAAAGTAACCACTGGTGGTTACCATGGCAGCACACTTGACCTGGAGCTGCAAGGTCTCCCTCTTTACTGTTGTATATTGTGTCCGACATACCAGAATTTTCCCTTCTCTCACTGGGAAATTTGTTTAGCAATGTAATCTGAGAGACTATTTCAGGCTGGTGAGAGATTACTAAGTGGATTTCCCCTATTCACATAAATTTATCTGCAAAAAAAAATCTTGGTGGTGTGTCCGGCTCCACTGGGAAAATTATGGCCTTGACCATAGACGAATGGCATGAATATCAGGCAAGTGCTAAATAATGCCTTGTGCATATCTTGAGTGTGCACAATGGTAAAGAATTGTCGTGGTTCTCCCTGACATGGGCCTTGCCACCAGACAGGTCTCAGCTTGAAACCCAAATCTGCCACGTGCGCCTTAAGGTGCATAGCTCTAGTCATGTGATTTCACTGATTCTTGTATTTCTTAAAAGAGGTCATGTACACTTCCTAGATTTCTTTAGATTAGTAGTCATATCTGAAAAGTACCCAGAACATAGTCCCCAGCAGTCAATAAATAATCATTTTTAAAAATCCTGTAAACCTTTTATGAAATGACTGGCCCCCGTTCCTGAGTTATGTCAGGAGCTCACGCCAATGGAGATCATCATGATGGGATTTGTTCCAAATTCTTAGCTTTCACTTTAGGGCAAAAAGTGAGGGTTGAGATAAGAATATAAGTGAGAACATTTAAAATAACTGAAGTTCTTACGTTCTTTCACTGTGGGATATAGGGTTGGGATGGGGGCAGAAACAGTGCCATCATTATTAAAATGATCTTTCAATTGGCAAGCAGGTGCCAATTAATTAATTATTTTTGATAAATACAGACAATGAAACTCAGTGTGAGGAAAATTGTTAATTTCTTCTGTCCAAACCACCATAGTTTGGAACATGTCCATTGGTAGTTTTCCATCATCTCAGTTTTTGGGACTGAGAAAGAAGTTTTGGACAGCCAGTTTGCTTGTGTTTTATTCTTCTTCATATGTTTGTTTAACCATCCATTACAAACTGGGCATGAAATGCACACTCAAATTCATGCATTAAATATCCCTGACACAAAGGACATCTCCAATAAACTCAATCATTAATGAGCTCAGTCCTGAGTTTCAGTTGCAAGAGAGCAGTGGCAAGTTTCATTGTGGCCTAGAGCAAATGACAGAAGGTTCTCCCTCTCCTTGTAATGTGAAGAAAGCCCCAGCTGAGTCATCCTCTAGCTTGATGCTGACAGGGGAGTTTCTAGGTCTTAGAGACTGCTGCTTTTCTATGAAAGGATACAATGGCATAGCCCTAGAATAGGGTTTCAGCCTAAAATCCTAGGAAAACCTAACCCATGCTTTTATGAACAAGACCTTGCAGCATTAGATAGACATTTTAAATCTTTCTTTCCTAAGATCATATTTAATACTCAATATTAAGATACTTCAATGCTTGGGCACTAATTTTAATATAGATAAATGCATTTGTATGTATTTTTTCTTAAAACCTCATTTATATTCTTTTTTAAAAAATATTTATTGGGCTGGAGAGATGGCTTAGCAGTTAAGGCACATGCCAATGAAAGCCTAAGGACCCCTGTTCAATTCTCCAGGTCCCACATAAGCCAGGTGCACATGGTGGCACATGCGTCTGGAGTTCATTTGCAGTGGCTCAAGGCCCTGGAGCGCTCTCTCTAATAAATAAATAAAAATAAATCTAATATATATTTATTTACTTATTAGACAGATACAGAGAGAAATAGAGAGAAAGGTATGGGTGCACCAAGGCCTATTGCCACTGCAAATGTACACCTGGCTTTATGCAGGTATGCAGGTACTGGGGAATTGAGCCCAGGCTGTCCAGCTTTGCAAGCAAGCACCTATAATCCTAGAGGCTTTACCCCAAATTCTATCTGGCAGATGGATGTTATCCACATACCTTACATTGGTAACCTCAAATATGCCCATGTCATTGTGGACACTTACTCTAAGCTTACTTTTGCTATTGCTCTCTCAGGGGAAAAGGCTTCCCATGTCATTAAGGTGACAAAAAAACGCTATGTTGGTCATGGGTGTGCCCTGGTCAATTAAAACTGATAATGGCCCTGCATACACATCTGCCCAATTCACATCCTTCATGGAATCTTGGGGAATAAAACACTCCCTTGGGATCCCCTACAACCCACAAGGACAAGGCATTGTGGAGAAAACTAACCAGACCCTAAAGGAACTAATTATAAAACAAAAGTTTTAATGCAGGGCCGAGGGTATGCTTGTGTCTTTCCAGAAACTTCATAGAAACATCCGTCCAGCCATTGACTCAGGGATCAACCTTGATGAAGAGGATGATGCCAAACCCCTCAAGCCAGATAAGGGACTTTAAACTTATTCCCCATTTTTCTCCTTTTCTCCTACTGCCACTTCCCAGAAACCATTTTGGACAATTCTTAGGCCATACTTGTTTGGTGCAGTGGGCCTAGATTCCCACGCTTTTCCTAGGCTTTATTTTAGCCACTCTATTTTGCGGTATTCCTCCCCCTTCAAGCACGTACTTCTCCTTAGCCACACCTTTGCCTTTTTGCTTATTAATGCCTCTTATGATAATGCTACCCTCCAACCAGCCATAAATTCCTTTACAACTTCTTTGATTACATTGATCTGCTACCATTAAGGACACTCAATGCTACTAACTATGACACTAGGGTGAGCTCACGACAGTCACCCAGCCACCTGTCCTACCCTAGTCTTTTTCAGGTTCTATAGTTGATTCTCGCTTGCTGGGACTGTTTGCACACCACAGAGCCACCACCACTTGGCCCTCCCATGCCTCCTAGGC
Source organism: Orientallactaga sibirica (assembly GCA_036365145.1). Taxonomy (NCBI): domain Eukaryota; kingdom Metazoa; phylum Chordata; class Mammalia; order Rodentia; family Dipodidae; genus Orientallactaga; species Orientallactaga sibirica. The sequence continues at coordinate 8,733,430 of JAEOAD010000023.1, read as the reverse complement.
AACAGCCACACCCCTCGGGTTTTCTTACCAGATCGGCGGGTTAGTCAATGACTGGTAAGACCCCAGGAGATGGGGCAACCTAAGACAGGCACCGTCACATGTGATGATCCCGTGGGGCCTGGGGTCAACAATAGCTTGGCAAAGAACCATGCCTCCCAGGGTTGCCAATAATAAAAACAAAAAGGAGGATATATATGGCAAAATGCAGGCCTGGCCTTAGCCAGACAGCATGGCAGAAGAAACCAGGAAGTGGCTTCTGTGAACATTGCATTCTGTGCAGGCCTGGCGTGACAACAGCTACAGTCCTGCTCACAAGAAACCTGGTAGGAGATGATCTGTCTGGAGTCAGGCTGTCATTGGTCACAAAAAGGGGACCACCCCATACAATGATTGGCCAGTCAAGCCCTTTAAACTCGCTGTACTTCCTCAATAAATGAGTTTGTGGCAGCTCTCCCTCTGCTGCTTCCACCCAACTCCCCGCGTCTGTGTCTTGACTCCGCGCCTCTCACCCCCAACCAGGCAGAGACCCTGCCGTCCCTCCTGGGCTGGCCCTAGGGGGGACCTCAACATCTCCCCAACTCTCATTTTGATTATTGAATGAAAGGACACAATGTATAGCCATGTCTCATCTTGTACAGGCCAAAGCAATTTAGGTTGTTTTGTTTTTGTTGTTGTTATTGTTTATTTGTTTTTCCTTACAAAGCCACAAAATGAAAGAATAGTTTTTTTGTTTGTTTTGTTTTAATGTTGTGCACCAAATGAAGAAAACAACTGCGAGAAGAGTAGAGCAGGAGTGAGCAAACTAATGCATCATTCAAATCCCTTTTATCACCTGTTTCTGTAAATAGAGGTATTGATTAACATGGCCACATCCATTTGTTTTGATATTGTCTCTGGAAGCTTTTGCACTAAAATAGAAGAAGTGAATTGTAATACAGACATCTATGATCTACAAACAATAGTATGCTCTATATGTCTGAACAGATAGTGTGTGCCAACCCTTCAGGTTTTAGTACGGCCGAAGGCCAGTTATGAAAAGCAACATCTTTGCCCTTCTGCAAATTCTCATTGTCAACAGTCTTTGAACAGTGACTAGGGTCCAACCTGAACTAATCTGGAAATTTCATACTCTTCAGTATGAGATGGTCTTTTAGTTGTGTTATTTGTTGTTGTTGAGGACTTGTTGGAAACATACATAATTCTAAGCTACCTGATATCTTTCCAGATGACTTACTGACAGCAACTGCCCTGTTCCTTGCTATAACTCAGCATTCTTGGAATACATTTCCAAATGTAGGTAGAATGGAAAGTAGACATTCAAAGTAGCACTTTAACAGAAAATTTATGACTGGTTGTATACGTAAGTGAAAGTAAATAATGTAAAGGAATACAGATGTATTGTCTAGATTTTTGAGGTTATGTATGTATATTTAATATAAAAACATGTAACTCATGTAATATACATGAAATCTCATTGGTTCTGTTTTGATCTTCCAGATTCATAATTCAAAACAAATATTTCCAAACTTCATGTTTATTTATGGTTTCAGTTAAACAATTGTAGAACCTAACATCAAAGAGTAGTTCTGTCATGGATTTGCTTTATTTCTAATTTATGTTCCTTTTTTTTTCAAAAAAAAAAGACATGTTTATTCAGTGTCATAATCAGGCACTTCTCAAAGGGTCAAAGTAGTCTCAACAAGAAAAAAAAAAAAACACATTTTGCTCATACTTTTAACAAGCTACATCAACTAGTCACAATATAGAAAAACAAACAAAAACAGTAAAGTTAATTTTCAGATATTTCAGATGGCCATTGGGCATTGAACAAGTTTTTCTACAAATTGATTGAGGGCAATAAAGACAGGATAAAGACTGAGGCTACTCCATAGAAAACCCATAGGAAAGATTTTCAAAACATTTCTTATCCCATGTCTATGTTCTCTAAAAATACAAGCTTTGGGTCAGGCATGGTGGTGCATACCCTTAATCCCAGCACTCAGGAGGCAGAGGTAGAAGGATTGCTGTGAGTTTGAGGCCACCCTGAGACTATATGGTAAATTCCAAGTCAGCCTGGGCTAGAGGAGACCCTATCTCAAAAAATAAATAAATAAATATAAATAAATAAATAAATAAAAATATAAATATAAGCTTTTCTGCCCTTACAGTTTCTTAGAACAATGATTCAGGGACCCAATAAGTCAGAATAAAACTACACAACCACATGTAATAGAACATAATGGGCATGACACCATATACTGAGTGTTCAGAGTGACACGAGGCGGAGTCTCTCCCTTAGTGGAGCTTTTAGTTGGTGGTACAGGAAGAGAGACGACACCTAAGAATGTGGAGAATGGTGTACCCTATGGAGGTTCAACGCCGTGACTCCCAGTCACATGCAGAACAAACATATCCAACTCATTAACTGATGAAGAAGAAGTCATGACCAGATCAAAGACAATATCAGAAACTGGACAGATATGGACAACAATAAAATAATAGTGATGCACAGGTACAAAATAGGCTTACACCCAACAAAGTCATAAACCTTTGGGATTCCCTTTCCACTTGGCAAATATTTTCAGTTCCACCATACAAAAAGCTACCCACGGTTGTGTAATTTCACTGTCTGATATGTTTAATTAGTAGTAAGCTCTGTAGTGAACTAACTATGTACACTTAATTAATTCTTGATTGTTCATGGTTCCAAAAGGATGAGAGAATGCTATACACTTTTTTTTTTTTTTTACTTATTTCTTTAGCTCCAGATGTATGTTGGAAAGCATAGAATAAGGCACTATCAGCTGGGGTCAACATTGGGTGAACAAGCATGGGAATTCTTGAACTGAGATTTGGAAAGGAAGAGGAAAAAAAACTGGGAGAAGGATGAGAAGATGAACATTCCAGAAAAAAAAATAGAAAATATGTAAGGAGTTCATACTCATTCCTGTGCTGCCCTTTGTGACCCACCAGCAGGCTGATAAATCACAAAATCACTCTAGAAAAAAAGGTAGAAAATGCAGACATTCCTATCTTGAGAAGCAGGAATAAATCTGCCAGACAGGCATGGATTAAGAAACAAAATCCCAAGGTGGCATTACCCAGGAGCCAGGGAAGGAACAGAATGCCTCCTCAGATCCCAGCATATGCTTCACGGTGGACCTTAGGTTCAGTGAAAGCTAGAAAAAGAGGGAGAGGGAAGACATGATAAATTGCCCATTTGCCAGCCATGTGTGTTGCTGGTCTGAATCGCCTTGTGGTCTCTCACTTACTCTGCTTAGAATTCTGTACATCTGGGTGTATTTCTCTAGTGTTTCCTATCGTATCAGTGACAGCATTGCCAACACAGAGGTATAAACGAGACTGCAGCCTAGTAGTTCCAAGTGTCTGCAAAGCTTGGAACAAAAGACTCGAATGCAAATGTGAGCTGCTTAATTCAGTGAGTATTTCTGATGTTACCCAGGTGCCAATGACATCGTTCTGACCAGCGCAGAGGCACCAGGGACCAAGCCCAACATACATTTTTAATGTGCTCAGCTGTGACAGAATATACACACAGAAGACCTTAAGGCCTTAAAGTCATCCTCTTGGAAACCACTGCACTTTTAGGGACCCAGAAGAAACGGTTTAATTAATCTTCTTTTTCAGAGTAGCTTTTTTGATATAAATTATGTTCACTGAAAACCTGCCAATTACAGCAAATTAAGGGACTTGGCAAATGCATCCCGTAGAGGCAGATGGTAAATAATATCCAGATTCTGATTTGAAATAGGACCCGAGATTAGCTAGCGCTCAATGGAAAAGCCATCCAGATATGAGAAATAAACAGACAATTTGAGCACACTGTGAGGGTTTTGTTTCAGGATAGCTGTAGTGACGTGCTGAACATGGGTGACTCACGCTCTTTCCATACATCTCTGTAGGATGCACCTGCCTCTTCTTGAAGCTTTTATCTGTGATTCTTTGATGGATAATTATTTGTTGGGTCCATTTCTTTCCCAGGCACTTGTTTCTCCCACCTGTGCTATAAGTGAAGGATGATGATGGAGCAGTTTTTAAACAACATCCCTATATCATGCCTGTGGAAGACTCTACTTCCATAAGAACCTTAGTTGTCTTTGGTAGTGGTGCTATAATACACTCATGGCACACCTTCATCCTTACCTATTTGCCAACCGTGAGAGTCAATGCTCATGATCGCGTGCCAAGGACTGTCCCCATACACTTCGTTCTATAAACGGGGAAGGGAAGGTTTAAAAGTTTAAGTAAGGTGTCTTTCTTCCATAGGCAGCAACGTAGTGTGTCCTCGAGGAATACTTACCTTGACACTCTGCTGTCACTCAGACCGACAGCTGCTTAAAAGCTAAGGACATCCTAAAACATAAACACGCCAGGCCAGCGTATCCTAGGAAACATTAGAGGAGAACTCTATACATCAAATGTGGCATGATGTTCAAGAAGCATACAAGATGGGGTCAGCATCTCTGCTCACCTTCTCATAATTCCAAAAGTCCTTATGGAGTCTGAGGAGATGGGCCTGTAGTTAAAGGCTCTTACTTGCCTGCTGATCCAGCTTCACTTCAGAACCTACATAAAGCCAGACACAAAGTGTTGCATGTATCTGTGATCCCAACATGCCTACATTGGGACATGGAGACACAGGAAAACCCCAAGGTCCTCAACAAGCTAGACAGTTATTTATCTGCAATGGCAAGAGACCCTGTCTCAAAAGAAGATGGAGGAAGAATGCAGACATCTCGAGGTTGTCCTCTGATGCCACATACAGGCCATGGCTTGTGTGCGCCCATACACCCACAGGCACACAAAAGTTAATTCAGCAATTAATTATAGCATTTTTACAAGTCCTATTGTTGGTTTGAGTCACTGTAACAGCAAGGAGTACTATGAGCTCAGCTCATCTAATAATTAGATTTCTTTCTCCCTAGTTTACCACAGAAATTATTTAACTAGGAGGATGATAAGCACATCTTACCTAATAACTCGATTTCTCTCTTGCTAACTCGCCACAGACATCATTTACAAACAATTGCTAGGCTCAGCTTCAGACTCTACGCTTGCGAGTGGGGAGTGGGAGAGAGAGCTGCGAAGGCACCCACCAGACAAGAAAGAAAGCCATAGCACCAGTCAGAAGGGAGGTAAATGAGCAGAGGCGTGGGACAAGGCTCTCTGCATTGACTTCCATGGGACCATGTTTGGCTGTAAGCAGCTAATAGTCCAAAGTGCCAAACTTCAGAGTGAAGCAGTTTGCAGCCAGCATAGTTTCATTCACTGGCACCTCTCAAGAATTATCCTCAACCTCATGTAGTCTGAAGGCTGGCATCTTCCAGGAGTCCCAAATCACAGATTGGACAATGCTCCTCAAGTAATGCCTGCTCAGCCTGGGTAGCTAAAATTAGGGAGTGACTCAATCACCATACATCCTTCCAGCTATCTTCAGGGCTGTAAGTGATGCGGAGCGCCAGCGCCCAGGCACAAGCTTACTCCAATTAGCTCCTGCAAACGCTGTGCCTGCAACAGGGCTCGGTTTCCTAGGAGTCTTCAATCTAATTACAAGCCTTGATTCTCCCCACAGGGCCTGCCTGGCCGGATGATTTCATTTTACTTTTAGGCTAACCTTTGCAGCCAGTGACGTCAGGGAAGTGTTCCTTCCCTGGAGAGGCTCCTAGGAACACACTGAAAGGTTAATTTGTTTGATATTTGGTTCAAGAGACTTTTCTACTGGAGGGGCTCTGTTTGGCCGTAGGCTGGTAATGGTACAAAGCAAGAATCTCTAGATAAAGGTAATTTGCACCCAGCCAGCACCAACAGGAGCTTTATGCACTTGCTACCGGGGAGCCACTCAGATGGAAAACCCACAACTGAGAAAGGAGGTAGTGGGTCCTTTCTACAATTCATATTACTCGCTCAAGAGGACTGCGTATTTCCTCATGAGGTTTTTCCCTTCAAAAACAAGAGCTTTAAGACTCAATGGAAAATGTAACTAGTCATGCCACAGGAGGGAAATCAAAACAAAACGGAACAAAACAAAAATGTGGTCTGCTGCCTTAAAATCAGGAAAGGGAATGGAAAAGCACAGGTAGCGTACATGTCACAATTTTATCATTGTTATTGCCCAACCTCAGTTTGCATTCAATACCTACCTATGTGGATCCTCCCCTCGCCTCTCCTCCCTGCCTCTGGTATGCACAATCTTGCTGTGTGCAGGAGTGGGGATGTGGAAGGAATGTGAAGGTGGCCAAGGTGATAGGTGTAAGCACCTGAGATCATCGGATCCCTAGCATCCAGGAAAGTGCCAGGTGGGTGTAGCAATGAGTGCCTGTAATACCATTTCTGGGGAGGCAGAGACAGGGGACTTGGAGCAATACAAGTTGAATCTAAGAGCCCGGGGTCCTGTTGAAAAAAACCTGCCTCAGTAAATAAGGTGGAGAGCTATGGAGGAAGGTACCCAACATTAACCACTGGTCTCCACATGCTTGAGCACACATATGCATATGCCCCACAAGTGTGTGTCCCCAGACATGTGAACATGTGTACACACACTTCACACACATACATGCACCTGTAATGCATATGTCTACTACAGAAAGCCTCTGATGACCAACAAGGTGTGTAAGCCACCCACACAAAAACAGAGGAATTATATCATATCATGGCAACCTGGCTTCTTCTGAGCCACACAGTGAAAAAAAAACTGAATCTAATCATATCTATCATATTTTATTTACTAATATCATGAAAAACAGAAATTCTGCCTTTAGTTTTCGATACTTTTCCTTCTTGAATCAAGCTTTAGTATGCCTTTTATCTGTTAGGGATTTCCAAAACAGCCCTGCCCCTACCTTTGTCTTTCAATGTACTTTCTCCATCATTATTTTTGTTTAATTAAATCCAACCTCATATCCTGTCTCTATACAACATTTCAAGTGCTATTATTCTAGTGAAGAATGCAAAACATTTACAACATAATGAGAGCATGAAGCATGATATGAAATCAGCAAATAAAAAGTATAGAACAGGCTAGAGATGGTTTAGAGGTTAAGCATTTGCCTACAAAGCCAAATGACTAAGGATCAATTCCCCAGTACCCATGTGAAGCCAGATGCACAAAGTAGTGCATGAACCTGGAGGACATTTACAATGGCTAGAGGCCCTGTGTGCCCAGTCTCCCCACCCACTTTGTCCTTGAAAATAAATAAATAAATAAAAACATTTAAAAATGAATAAATTAAAAAGTAGAGAACTTTTCAAGCACAAATAAGACCAACTATGATCAAATTATCAAAACAACAAACTGTATGTGCATCTGGACCCAGACTTACACAATAAGTACTGACTATGGAAATGTATTTTACATTAAAAGTTAAAGCTGAAGAGTAACTAAAACAAACAAACAAAAATTCACTTCATTCCACAGGCAAGAGATTATGACTTGCTTAATAGTAGATTTAGCTTAATTTTTGGGTAAAGAAGGTAAATGTTCTACCACATGATTTCTGGCTTCATTTTTATTTTAAATGATAGAATGGGCATGCCAGGGCCTCTAGCCACTGCAAATGAACTCCAGACACATGTGATACCTTGTACATTTGGCTTACTTGGGTACTGGGGACTGGAACCTGGGTCCTTAGGCTTCGCAGGCAAACACTTTAACAATTAAGCCCTCTCTCCAGCCCCAGCTTCCCTTTTGTATCTATGTAGGACTAAACACAATTTCAAAAGAAAATGAGTCACTAATAGTATCAACCAAGGTGAGAAACATGAGAAGAATGGGTGATAATAACTATTAACAAGAAGCCAGGGTGAAGCAACAGAAGATTCTAGAATAAAGCAAAGAAGGCCCTACCTCTGGGTTGGTTTCTAAACCTTCATCAGTCTTCTAGAAGTGATAATTTTAACTCAATAATATACTAATGACTTTTTACTAACAAGATCATACTTTGGAGAAGCTAATTAAAATCACCCCCTTGTACATTTACTCTTCTAACAACTGGGAAAAAGTAGAAATAGTTACACAGAAGGAGGATGGGAAAAGGATTTAAAAAGAGGTAGTTAAGCATACAGAGGTCACCATGAATAGACAAGAAATTGAATGGGAATGATGCACAAACCCTGAGCATGGTTTAAAGTGTCTCTTTTTCATTTTACACACTTTCAATTGCAGCTAAAAGGAGAAGCAACAAAACAGATATTTACTATGGCAGAAAAGAAATCAAAGAATATTTCCTTGCATCTTATCAGCAAAGTTCACAAGTGAGGTTACTTCTAATAAGTAATTCACAATAAATACAAATGCTCTTCTACTTAAAATGAGATTACCTCCCAATAAGTCTAGCCTAAGTTGAAAATCTCCTGAGTTGAATAGGCATGTAATATAATCTAGCCTACCAAATGCCATAGCCTAGCAATAGTCTAATGTAGAAATTATGGGTTTACCCTTGTGATTAGCCAACTATGAGCTTCAGCTTGCTGCTAGTATCCAGCAACAAGATAGCAGATAATATGGCATATCACTAGCCTGAGAAAAGATCAAAATTCAAAGATTTGGGCTAGAGAGATGGCTTAGTGATGAAGGCACTTGCCTGCAAAGCCTAACTATCCAGGTTCAGTTCTCCAGTTCCCACATAAAGCCAGATTCACAAAATGACACATACATCTGGAGTTTGTTTGCAGTGGCTAGAGGCTCATTATCTATATATATATCTATATATCTCTTTCTCTGTTTCTCTGTCTCTGTGCAAATATATAAATAAATATGCTTTAAAAATATTCAAAGATTTATTTCTATAAATGTATCTTTCTCTTACAAAATCATAAAGTCAATATTCTAGGTTGGGAGCTGGGAGAGAGCTAATTGGTAAAGTGCTTGCCTCACAAGCATGAGGTCTGGAGTTTAATCACCAGGCCTCTACTGAGCATGGTTTATGTGCTGGTAATCACAGTGTTGGGGAGGCACAGACAAAAGATCCCTGGAATGTACTGGCCAGACAGTCTAACCTATTTGGTGAGCTCTAGGCCAATGAGAAACTACCTTACATGCAACTACACACAAATGTGCATACAAACACACACACTAAAAAAATTGATTTAAAAAAAGCTTTGAAAATGTGTTCTGAGTTTGAATCTTCTATATAAGCAATGTTAGAAGAATTTCTATGCAAATAATTCAATGACATTATAAGGGAAAATAATTAAAAGAAAAAATTATGAAGACACAAGTCAATAACAAATGTGTATGGGTGGCTGGTGAGATGGCTTAGTGGTTAAGGTACATGCCTGCAAAGACTAAGGACCCCAGTTTGAATCTCCAGGTCCCATGTAAGCCAGTTGCACATGGTGGCGCATGCATCTGGAGTTCATTTGCAGTGGCTAGAGCCCTGGTGCACACATTCTCCCTCTCCCTCTCTCTGTCCCTAATAAATGAATAAATAAATAAAAATAAATATTTTTTTTAAATGTGTATGGGAGGCTGGAGGGATGGTTAAGGCATTTGCATAGAAAGCTAAAGGACCCAGGTTCAATTCCCCATTACCCACATAAGCCAGATGCACAAGGTGAGGCATGCATCTGGAGCAGTGGCTGGATGCCCTGGTGTACCAAATTCTCCCTCTTTCTCTTTCTCTTTCTCTTTCTCTCTCTCTCTCTCTCTCTCTCTCTCTCTCTCAAATAAATAAGCAAATTTTTAAAAAGTGTACGAACAAAAGCAAAGAATTAAAAGATGTAAACATAGGTTGTCCAACATTAAGTTAAATTTTCATGTCTGAAGCAAAAATGATATAAACCACACACTAATAAATTATATACAAGTCTAAAAAGAAAATTGCTACTCTAAATCATTGCTTATAATCAACACAGGTATAGAGAGTGAAGAAAACTTGTCAAAACAAGGTGTGATGGAGAAAGGAAGAGAGAAGAAAGAAACAAAGGAAGGAGGAAGGGATGGAAGGAAGGAGGCACTCAATGTTGAGGAGAGATAAGGGGAAGCCTGCTGGATCCCCTGAAGAACAATGCCTAGCCACAAAGCCCCAAATATATGAAAGATTATAAAACAAGAACATTTCCTTGAGACGATGGAGAAAATAACTAAAAATAAAAGGAACATGCTCTAATCCAGAGAAAATTAATACATAACACACCAAACTGAAACCTAATATACTATAGACTTTCACAATTAAACTTTCTTTAAGCTATCTCCAGAAAACCTATGGTGCCTATCCTGCAACAAAATCAGAAACCCCTGAAAGTGCCAACTGCCCCAGCAAAATTTAGTACTAAAAGATCTACAACATTCTGGAGAAAGAAAAAAAAAAAATGTGTGTCCAAGAACACTTATTCAACCAAGTGCCATATAAGAGGTACGAAAAAGGATATGCTGAATGGTACAGACAAAAAATAATTTTTAAAAAAAATCCCATAGGATTTGAATGGCAACTTTGGTCATTGAGATCGTGTGTGTGTGTGTCTCTTTCATAGAGTATTTTAAGAGGTGGAGAATGAATTGAGTTTGAGTACAGAGAGAAGACTGTGGTGATAATGAAGGATGCATGAAATGATGGCATTTCCAGCTTGCAGCATACGAATGGAAGGGCAGTGATACATTCATGTGTGGAGCGGCACTGTTTGCAAACAATAGCAGCTGAGTTGGTATTTTCTTACCCAAATCTCTCAGTTTCACACAAGTCTTAACTGTCCTAGTATGTAAAATAAAACTTTATATTTTTGTTACATTCTGTGCCCATTTTGGTCAACATCTAAAGCTTGTTTTATTTGCTAGAAATATTTGTAAGTCAAATTATAACATGTTTTCTTCCAGAAATTTAAAAATGTATGCAACTTTTAGAATTGGTAATGTAATTTACACAAAATAATTGGAATATCCATTATAGCTTGTGAAAATTGATAAAAAGTTTGTATTATTCCATTTCTATTCATGCTTCAAGGATTAAAATGCCATATTTTGAAATGGAAATTTTTGTAACTTTATTGCCTTATTATTATATTTTTTGATGGAATTCAATACCAGACAGTCCACTGAGGGAAAACCTTGCTTCTGGGTAAGTTAGATAGGTACATTAACATTCTGTCTAGGAAAATTCACTCTTAGAGAAGTCTGTAAGGTCTTTGTTTACTTGTCAATAAGGATGTTGACTGATGCACCAGAACCATACTCAAGCAAATGTTACTCAAAGCAGCCTTTAGGAGTAAGGCTATTTCACATCCATGACTCCAAAATGCAGAAGAACTCAGCCCTTGTACTCAAGTTCATGAGAAATTTACCATAGAAAGTTGTTACTGGGCAGTGTTGACTTCTCGGATTTGAATGATGCTAGAATGGTCACATCTTGCAATCCAAATGCTGTTCTGCCTCCAACCCCCCAGCCCCCATCACAAAACCCTCTACTTTAGGTAGTATGACCCTCTGAACATTAGAAACCCTGCATTCCCTGAAATGTCTAACAAGTACTCTTACAAAATGAAAGGTGTTTTGATGAAGAAATTCCACATCACAGGAAAGAAATTCTCCTATAATGGGCTGAAGGTTAAGTGTGGAGAGCATCACTAGTGGGTGGGACTTTCCAGTGCATTCCTGTTGTTGGTCTCCTGCTCACTTGCCTTTGCTGTGGTTGTAAACTGTGTCACATAGGGACTGGTTTGAAAGAACACATGGGTACAGCTCTGCCTTTTCCTATATGTGTTTGTGCCCCCCTTACAAGGCCATAGATTCTGAAACTTCTTCATCCACATAGCAGGCTACTTAACTCAAGCCAAGTCTGAATTTCCAGAGGTAATGCTGAACAGGAGTGTCTCTCTTGTTTCAAGCATTGTGACGACATAAGGCAGTGATTTGGTAAAAATGTCTTTTTACAGAGTAGGTGTTGTCTCAGGTGGGCTATGTAAGTCTACCTTGTGGGAATGGCAGAAATCTGATACAATTGTGGGTTTCTAACACTTTTCATTTCTTTCTTGAGCATAATAACTTTCTGTCTGACTACTTTGTCCACTTTCAAAAACTTACTTCTGGGTTGGAGAGATGGCTTAGTAGTTAAGGTGATTGCCTGCCAAGCATAAGAACACCCATTCAATCTCCAGGTCCCACATTTAGCCAGACACAAAAAAAAAAAAAAAAAGTGACACAAGTGCTTAATGTTGCACTTGCCCACAAGGGACAGACGCATCTAGAGTTCATTCACAGGGGCTGAGAGGCTGCTGGCGCACCCATTCTCTCTCTCTGTCTCTGCCTCTCTGTCTTTCTTTCTCTGTCTCTCTCAAATGGAAAAAAAAATCTTCTTAAAACACAGGAAAGATTGATGTGATTATTATTCTCTAAAATCCCAATAAGTTTAAGAAAGAGAAAGGAGAGTTGGGAATATGGATAAGGACCAGCAGGGTAAGAAGACATGTTAAAAAGATGATAAAGACTTCTGGGTAAGATGGCCGCATAGAAGACACACCAAACCAGCCTAGGGAGGGATTTAAGCAAAACCACAACAAAATACACTCTTCTTCGGAAAAGTGCAGGAGTGTAGGTTTTTCTGAGACACATAAGAGAAGCAGGAGAGACCAAGATCCACAAAAAAGGAGGAATACATCCAGAATCCCACTGAGGTGCTTGCAGCCCCAATCGGCACCACCTACCAGGCATGCCAAGCAGCAGCAGAAGAGACCAAACAAGACCAACCTCGTCAGCCTCCTTGCAAAATCAAGAAATCTGAAGGAAAGATAGCTGAGATCAGCTACTGAAAGGGATATGGGTGGAACTGAGTGAGCAACCCCAGGCTTCCTGCACTCTCCCATCCTCCAACCATCAGAACCTCTAACCTCAGGCATTCAGCCCATGGCAATCAGCCCCTGGCATTCAGCCCCAGCATAGCTAAACAGAACTCTAGCTCCACGGCACAACATGGAGGGGGCATTCAGCACTGGTAAGAATGCAAGCCACACCAAAAGGTAATGAGTGTAACTGACAGACAAAAAAAAAAAAAAAAAAAGAGAGAGAGAGAGACAAAACCTGGAAATAATCTCTCTTCACCATGTTATAATTAAACTGCTAAACATGCACACCAAAGAAAATATATTGAAAGCAGTTAGAGAGAAAAGGCAAGTCACCTACAATGGCAAGCCCATCAGGATCACAGCAGATTACTCAACAAAAATTTTAAAAGCCAGAAAGGCTTGTAATGATGTATTCCAAGTTCTAAAAGATAACAACTATCAACCAAGATTACTTTATCCTGCGAAGCTATTCAAGTTTATGGAGAAATAAGAAAGCCCACAACAAAAACAGGCTAAAGGAATGTAAGACAACTAAACTAGTTCTACAAAAAAAAAAAAAAATACTTGAAGAAATCCTTCAAGCTGGAGAGAAAACAAAACACACACAGTAGGAAATAGGAAAAAATAAACTACACTCAAATACCAGTTAAAACAAGTAAATAAAGGCAAAAACAGGAAGCACTACAAAAACAAGAAGAATGGTGAGAATAAATACATACCTTTCAATAATAACTCTTAATATCAATGGCTTCAATGTCCCAACCAAAAGACATAGGCTTGAAGATAGCATTAAAAGGCAAGATTCTGCCATTTGTTACCTCCAGTAAACTCATCTTTCAATAAAAGATAAACACCGTCTTAGGGTGAAAGGATGGAAAATGGTATATCAAGCAAATGGGCCTAGGAAAAAAGCAGGGGATGCTATGCTATTATGTGACAGGATAGATGTCAAACCAACATTAGTGAGGAAAAGAAAAAGAAGGTCATTTTATACTGATTAAAGGAACACTCCAACAGGAGGACATTACAATCCTAAACATATATGCACCTAACATGGGCGCTCCCAATTTAATCAAACAAACACTATTAGACTTAAGGTCAGAGATTACACCAAACACAATTGTAGAGGGTGACTTTAATGCCCCACTCTTATCAATTGACAGGTCATCCTGGCAAAAAATAAAGAGAGAGACATCTGGATTAAATGATGTCATGGAACAAGCAGACCTAACAGATATATACACAATATTCCATCCAAATGTTGAAGAATATACATTTTTCTCAGCAGCACATGGAACATTCTCTAAAATAGAACATATAATAGGACACAAAAATAGAAATAATTCCATGTACTCTATCTGACCACATTGGGAGACTACATGGAGACTACACAGTACACTATTGAAATGAGGAATGGGTCATTGAAGAAATCAAAAAGGAAATCAATAAATTCATAAAATCAAATAGTAATGAGAATACAACATACCAAAAACTCTGGGACACAATGAAGATAGTCCTAAGAGGGAAATTTATAGGTGTAAGTGCCTATATTAAGAAATAAGATAGTTCACAAGTAAACAATTCAATGCTTCACTTTAAGGCCTTGGAAAAAGAAGAACAAGGCAAACCAAAAATCAGTAGACAGGAAGATATAATAAGGATTTTGGCAGAAATTAATGAAATAGAAACAAAACAAAAAAAACAAAAAAAAATCCAAAGAACCAGTAAAACAAAGAATTGATTCTTTGAAAGGATAAACAAGATTGATAAACCCTTATCAAATCTGACCAGAAGAAAGAGTGAAGACACAAAAATTAATAGAATTAGAGATGAAAAAGGCACCATTACACCAGATGCCAAAGAAATTCAGAAAATCATAAGGACATACTTTAAGAATATATATGCCTCTAAGTTTGAAAATCTGAAAGACATAGATGATTTTCTTGATTCATATGACCTACCAAAATTATATCAAGATGAAATAAACCATTTAAATAGACCTATGACAAGTACAGAGATCAAAGCAGTTATAAAAAGTCTCCCAACTAAAAAACATCCAGGCCCAGATGGAGTCATTGGTGAATTTTACCAGACATTCATGGAACAACTATAGCAATAAGGCAAGAGACACTCATAAAAGGGATACAAATTGGAATGGAAGAGATAAAATTATCATAATTATCAGATGATATGATTCTATATATAAAGGACCCTAAAGACTCCACCAGCAAACTGTTAGAGCTGATAAACACTTTTAGCAATGTAGCAGCATATAAAATAAACACACAGTAATCAGTGGCTTTCTTATATACTAACAACAAACATGCAAAGGATGAAATCAGGGAATCTCTCACATTCACAATTGCCTCAAAAAAGCAATAATCAATAAATAAAGTACCTTGGAATAAACTTAACCAAGGAAGTGAAGGATCTCTTTTTAAAACACTCAAGCAAGAAATTGGACAAGACACCAGGAAATGGAAAGACATCTCATGATCTTGGATTGGAAGAACCAATATTGTGAAAATATCAATCTTACTAAAAGCAATCTACACATTTAATGCAATCCTCATTAAAATTCCAATGGCATTCTTCACAGAAATAGAAAAAAAAACCCTAAAATTCATTTGGAAGCACAAAAAAACCTCAAATAGACAAAACAATTCTGAGCAACAAAAATTACTCTGGTGGTATCACCATACCAGATTTTAAGCTATATTACAAAGCCATAGTAACAAAAACAGCATGGTATTGGCACAATGACAGACATGTAGATCAATGGAACAGAATAGAGGTCCCAGATGTTAATCCAGGCAGTTAGAGACATCTGATTTTTGACAAAAGTGCCAAAAATATTCATTGGAGAAATGACAGCATCTTCAGCAAGTGGTGCTGGGAATACTGGATATCTATACGTAGAAGGATGAAAATAAATACTTTTCTCTCTCCATGCACAAGAATCAAGTCGAACTGGATCCAGGACCTTAATATCAGACCTGAAACTCTGGAATTGCTACAAGAAAAGATAGGGGAAACCCTTCAACATATTGGCATAGGCAATGACTTTCTGAATATAACCCTAATTGCTCAGGAAATAAAACCACTAATCAACCATTGGGATCTCATGAAATTACAAAGCCTTTGTACAGCAAAGGACACTGTGAATAAAGCAAAGAGACAATCTACAGAATGGGAGAAAATCTTTGCCAGCTATACATCTGACAGAGGATTAGTATGCAGTATATACAAAGAACTCAAAAACAGAACAATAAGAAACCAAACAACCCAATTAAAAAAATGGGCTATGGAACTAAATAGAGAGTTCTCATCAGAAGAAATTCAAATGGCATACAAACATCTAAAAAGGTATTCTACATCCTTAGCCATCAGGGAAATGCAAATGAAAACTACTTTGCATCTCACTCCTGTCAGAATGGCTACCATCAAGAAAACAGATGACAATAAATGTTGGCAAGGATGCAAAAAAAGAAGAACACTTCTACACTGTTTGTGGAAATGTAATCTGGTCCAGCCATTGTGGAAATCAGTGTGGAGGTTCTTGAGAGAGCTAAAAATAGATTTAGCATATGATCCAGTTATAGCACTCCTAGACCTATATCTAAATGACTCTTCTCCCTACCTTAGAGATACTTATTGCTTCTGTATTCACAATAGCTAGGAAATGAACCAGCCTAGATGTCCCTTCACCGGTAACTGGATAAACAAGATATGGTTCATTTACACAATGGAGTTCTATTCAGCGGTAAAGAAAAATGAAATTATGAAATTTGCAGGGAAATGGATGGAATTGGAAAGGATTTTACTAAGTAAGGTAACCCAGGCCCAGAAAGCCAAATGTCACATTTTCTCTCTCATATGTGGATCCTAGCTACAAATGTATAGACTGTGGGTGAGCTGTAACCAGAAATTGGTAGCAGAGGCCAGTAATCTAGAAAAAGGCCACAAGGGAGGGAGGAGAGGGAAGGACTTAAGTGGATGGTATTGTACATATGTAAGTAGAAGAATAGATTACAGGGAGGGGAAAGGCCAAGTGAGGCCATGGGAAGAGAATGCATAAAAGAAGGGCAGGGGAGGGCCAATCAAAATTCAAGATATTTTGAATAAGACTTATATAATTCTACTTTTCTCAATAATGGCACATCCAGAAGCCGCACATTGTTACTAGAAAATTTTCAGTGCCAGGGATTGGATACGTTCCAATGAGTTGTTGGCCAGGGAGGTCTCTGTTGCCTCCAAAACATTACAGGCTATTGCCAAGGCCCTTGGTTTCCCTTGAGAAACAGATGGTAAGACCCTATTGCTGAAGACTTCACTTGCCTGAGTGGCAAGGTCACTGAGAAATCAAGCTGGTGCTGAGCAGAAAGCCTTCTCCCTGTAGACCAGCCAACTGAAAGGTGGAAAAAGCTGCACTCTATGTAGCCCTATGGGTGACAGAAGTCATCAGTAGTGAAAACAGTGGACACTGGAAACCTCAAGTTTGGCCAGACAGGCCAAATGACCTAATAGGCGCAATAGTGGCATGTCTGCTCTTGGGGAAACCAATTGCTCTCTCACTGGACTGAAGCCCCACTGTATGGGAAGGAATACATGCCTGGTACTGAAAAACCTAATCAAAAGCCTATGACAGGGGAGGTCATGAGCTTTAGAGATATAAAGCCTAGTATTATCTGGCTAAATGTATATATTATTCCCACCAAACTTCCCTGAAAACATTACACTTAATGTTCATGTTCATATATTAATGCAACTCTCACTTCTGGTTAGAGAAGCTTCTCTTTTTAGATGGCAATGACCACTAGGATGACCCAAAAGGCAACATAGTGCTGAGAAGAAGGGACAGAGGAGTGTTAAGGACTGAAACATCTCTATGACACCCTCCAAGGCTGAGGGTCCATTGCATAAGAGATGGTGGAAAGAATGTAAGAATCAAAGGAAGAGTACCACTCCTTACAATGCAACTGTCCAGATAGAAATTGGCCTTCATATCCATGACCTTGCAGTGCCTAGCAATATCTTCGCAAGTCCCTCATAATAGGAGAAAAAGATGATGGCATCAATTTAAAAGAGAGACTAATGGAGAGAGGGAGGGGATATGATGGAGAGTGAAGTTCTGAAGGGGAAAGGGGGATGGGAGGGAAATATCATGGTTTATTGTCTGTAAGTATAGAAGTTGTCAATAAAAAATAAAAATTAAAATAAAGAAAGGGAAAGGAGGGATTGGGTATGTGGCTCAGTCATACAACATTTGCCTAGCATGTTTAGGGTCCTATTTTCAAGTCCCACCATCAAAACTAAAAAGAAAGATTTTCCTGAGTGATTTTGCATTATTTACATTTACACAAGAAAATAAGAATCCCAAGAAGTTGGCCAATAGTTCATAGGCATTGGGCTTCCCGAAAATGATTTTCAACATGTATCCATTTGCTTGCTTTGTAAAGGTGAATGCCCACCTTGCTGTAGTCTGTTCTAGAATGGAAGCTTATAAGTGGGCTGGCACCATGTATATTCCTTTTATCCTCTGTTCTTCTTTAATTCATTCTGTCTTCCCACCCATTCTCTTCTTCCCCTCCTTATTGCATTCTTTTCTTTATTTTTCTTTCTTTTTGTTTGTTTTTTCAAGGTAGACTCTCACTGCATTACAGGCTGACCTGTAATTCACTAGGTAGTCTCAGTATAGCCTCAAACTCATGGAGATCCTCTTACCTTTGCCTCCCCAGTGCTGGGCTCTCTTCTTTCTTTTAAGATTACATGGTAATGTATAAGAGGAATCCAGTCCTAACATACAGGACAGACCTTCCATCACTTCAGCCTGTCTCTGTGATTGCTCTCTCTTTAAAAAAATATAGAGAGAGAATTTTTATTTATTTATTTGACAGAGAGAATGAGGAGAGAGAGAGAGAATGAAAGAATATGCACACCAGGGCCTCCAGCCACTGCAAATGAACTCCAGATACATGTGCCACCTTGTATATCTGGCTGACATGGGGTTCTGGGGAATCGAACTGAGGTTCTTTGGCTTTGCAGGCAAGTGCCTTAACCACTAAGCCATCTCTCCAGCCCAATGATGGCTCTCTTCCAGTAGCCAGATAGTCACCTTTCACCTCTCTTTAACATCTGCTCAAATATGCCATATATTTAGTAAGAGCTGTAATTTTCCACACTTGAATTACTACCAAGACTATATTCCATGGTAAGAGACCTCTGAGTTGATTGATTTACTTTGTCTAACTGGCCAATGAGTTACCTTGTTGAGTTCAAGGGCAAATGATTCTTTTTCTATTGTGTTGGTATCTCAGATGCTTACCTGTTCTCACATTACATTCTGATTAACCATCAAAAAAGCTGCATCTGGTTGATAAACTGCAGTGGATTGAATCAGATATCCCCTATAAAGTCATGCATTTTGAATGCTTGGTTCCCAGATGATAGAAATTTTGGAAGGTGAAACCTTGATGGAGGAGATATGTTACTGGAGCAGGATCAAGAATGGTATGCCTGTTCCCCTGTGCTAGAGCTGGGCTCACTCTCCTGCTGCTGTTTTCCACCTGCTGTGGCAGAGATGATATGCAGCCTCTGGTCATGCCATGCTCTCCCCTGCCATCATAGAGCTTCCCAAGTTTGTAAGCCAAAATAAATGCATTCCTTTCATTAGCTGTTTTCGGTCAGGTGCTTTACCCCAGCAATGAGAAAGTAGCTACAACATAAACCATACTAAACAATGGTGACAGCCGGGTCATAAACTTCCATTCTAGAACAGATGATAACAGTGCAAGCACTCACCTTTAAAAAGCAGTCAAAAGAATGCATGTTGAAAATAATTTTCAAGAAGCCCCATGCCAAATTTCAGGCTCAGTTTCAGAAGCTATTTTTACCCTATAAATTCATTCTTAACCTAACATAGCCCATAATCACATTCAGGTGCCCTTGTCTGAACAGTCTTAGCATGTCTATATTTCTGTAAGCCTCCAATGATGTTGGAAAGGGGTTATAAATAACAAAGGCAGTTTACCCATAACAGAATATACTGAGTTAAAACTTAACAGTTGTATTTTTAAAATGTAATGGACAGAGTACAGCACCAAAGCAGGAAAAGGATAACAAATAAAGACGAAAAGTGGCTCTGTAGTTCAGATCTATTTTGGGGACACAGAGATGAGCAGCTTGATCATCTGAACTTAGAAAGGGCAGAACATCAAGGTTATCATCTTCACTTCTTGGGAAAATGATTGCATCGGCTTTAGTAAGGCGCCTGGAGCAGGATCCGTGTTCAATGACTCATCTGAAAGGTGGCCCTACCATTAGCTCCCCAACTATAATACTGTGACATCCATTTAATTCTGACTCACATTGTTAAATGCTGCACACTGAATCACCAGTCCTACTGCATAAAGCACCTGGCTAAAATGTCTCTATGAAATACTTGTCTGGGCTGGAAAATATCCTCTTGGGCCTGAGAAACAGTAGACACTCTAGTCACAGCCAGTTGCCTTGGAAGTCAATGGCTTTCTGGATGCAAGATAAAGGCCATATACTCAGAACACTTTATATCCATATGGTGCTTTATGATCCTACTTATACCTTTATTATGTGCAATAAAAATTCTCAATGATGCCATTTCTAATAATTTTTGCTTTTAAAGATATTTCTCTTTGGCTGCATATTATTTTGCTACTGATGCTGTTTTTGAAAGGGATGCTCTAAATACAAGGGAGGAAAACATGCTACAGAGGCCTTCAAATGAAATGCATTCTCTAACTGTCCAGATGTTCCCTTCAATGTATGCTCCATATAAATCTAAACTGATGAGAATGGTAATGACCCAACTCAGTCTGTCGTACATGGTGAACTCTGAAAAGAAGAAAAATAAAAGATGTCCTTTTTTTGAAGTTATGAATTTTAACAATTCAAGAAAAGAAAACACTTTCTGAATTTTATTACTTTGATTTTGTGCACAATAAAGTTGACTTGCCACAGTGGTGTTCTTACTGTGTATCAGAAAAAATATCATCTCTGTTTCAAAATCAGTTCCAAAAAAAAAAAGTCTTGCTCTATAATGAGAGTATGTTTGTTAAAAAAAAAAAAAAAAATTAAACCCCAAAGTAGTCCCAGAACAAATTCTAAAATGTGCCATTACTTTCTGTCTCTGTTCTTTCTGAACAATTGAATAGATATCCGGGATCCTTTCATTATCTCCCACACAAGTGTGGGAGATAGGAAAATCTTTACTTCTTCCACCTCTCAGATTTACATAAAATTAGACAAAGGCCACAAAATATAGCTTCCATCCCTCTCCGATGTCCTTTCACAGACTGGTAGAATGCTTTCAAACAGAACCGGCATCAGCAAGTCACAATGCCACTGTCACTGAGTTATCCACAAAGCCATTTCTTCTGGTGAATATGCATTGCTAGCAATTCTGAGTATGCTCTAGAGGGGAAACTGGTCTTGGTACTACGTAATATAGCTGGTCTTACTTCAGCTTCCACTATGGGAAGAGAAAACCAGCATAGACCATTCATCAATCCTTGCAGTAAAAGAGCCCTGAGCGCTGAACATAACCTTGGAGAAACCTTAGTTTCAGACCGTTGAAATAAATGTGTGCTGTCCACAGAGGTACCACTGGTACATTGCTGGTGTTGCACCCAGACCTTTTGCCTCAGCATTTCCTGTAGGCATACTTGCTTGAGGCCCTTAATTCTGCATATGTGATGCTTAGGTCATTCCCACATCAGGAAACAGAATCAACACCTACTCTTACCCACAATACCCCAGGGTTTTGATGCGCACATTGCATCCCAAGGGAAGAATAATGTCAGGTATCCAACCCTACATATCACCAGCAGTAAAGACTCAGTAGTTTCTACCTTGTGCCAGATACAAAGCTCAGTCCACATTTGCAGAACACCGGTGCATTCTGGTCTTAGGCCCTCCATCTGTCTGCTTCTGCTTCTATTTTTTTCCCTTTCAGAAGCGTCGCTATATATTTAGATATACAAAGGCATAGCCTCGATTGGAAAATTCCTCAAAGGTTACTTTGTTAGAGGTAAGGAAGGAGACAAAAAAAAGTGTTTGATGCTGAGACTGACCATTAACACTATCTTTACCTTTTATTCATGATCTGTGTGTGTGCCCTGGGCCGCACCACACTCAGTTTTCTTGATCTGCTCTAAAACCTTTCCTTTACAATTTTCCCACCTGAATTGACCAGATTACGACCTCTCGGAAATGCAAGGGCAGTTCAAGAATCTATTTCACTTATAATCTATCTATAGCTTTTAATACACAACTCTGGACACCTTCGGATACCAGTGAAGAACGGCTATCTCAAAACTGGAAACAAAAGAGGATTCTTCATAGCATGGATGAACAGCTTACAGCTTTTTATTTTATGTTATTTTTGCTTCAAGAAGAAGCATAACATTTAGCATTTATTTATAGTAAAGATTTGTTGTGCTTTGAAAGCAAAAAGTCCACCATAGGCTCATGTGTTTGAACACTGTCTCCAGATGGTGGCGCCATTTGGGGAGGTCATGGACCGTTTAGGAAGTGGAGCCTTGCGGGAAGAAGTGGGTCACTGGGGAAAGGTTTTGAGCTTTTCTAGTTCAGTTGAACTTGAGTACAATGTGACCGACCACCTGTGTCACAGCTAACTACCACCAGTTCTTCCCAGCCTTGGAACTTCTTGAAATTGAAACTGCAATTTGAAGTTAGTGTACCCTTTCCTTCCTTACTTCAGGAATATGTTCACAGCAACAAGAAAGTTTCTAATGCAGCATTATTTTCTGTTCAAGTGCTTTTGTTGTTTTGGCTTGGTAACTCAGCTTAATTTGGAATTATCCAAATGAAAAGGACATTTCATGGTTTCATGGTAGGCCAAATTAGCTCTATCATTTAAAATGTTTAATAAGAATCTTTGAAAGATTTCCTGGAACTACTGAAATAAACATTTTAAAGGCTGGAGTTTATAATTGATTTCGTGGCACTAAGATTAAGTATGTGGTTATGATCTGGCATGATAACATTCCCATGAATTAGTCTCTAAGTCTCTGGGATAATTTCAAAGGGAACTGTCCAAAGACAAGAAAATGGAGCATAAGTTCACAACTGTTTTTCTAGCCTGAGAATTATGTACTCATGAACGCACAGTGTGCTGTGGTCTTCACACTCATTCCAGAAGAACTACAGCACATTTTGTTACACAAGAATCTTCTCCCCAGATCTACCATCCAGTAAGCATCTTTTCCCTCTTAACTTAAGCACTTGTGCAGAAGTTGTCCACAGTTGAGGACATGAGGACTTTCTACTTGAGTGCACAAGCTCAGGCACCTCCCAGGCATGCTACCCCAAGCTGAGGAGAAGCTTGAGCAATTCTGGCATTTTGATTTCAACACCTTCCTCCACATGTCCAAAATCAATGATACTTTGGCAGTTGCCAAATCTCCAAATCTACTTGTTTTTCAAAAACCCATTGTGGTAGTTTAAATATATGTCCCCCAATATATTCAGTGTTTTATTAGTTATAGTTTGCATCTGCAATCACCTTGCCAGAGGCAATGTCACTGGGGGCTGGTCTTAAGGTGTGGGTTTGAGATTCCATTGTAAAGATACGCAAATGTGCCTAGCAGGAGTTCCTGAAGTGTGCTGTGTGACCTTTTGGCTGTAGTTTTTGCTCAGTGTGCTGTGTAGCTGGCGGCTTGGTTTTTCTCTCTCTTGCCTGGTCCTGTGAAGAAAGGCCAGCTTCTGCTGTTATGGAACTTCCCCTGGATCTGTAAGCTTCAATAAATAATATCCCTTCCTCCATAACTGTGCCTGGTCTGGAAGTTCATCACAGCGAACCTGAAGCTGTCTGCTACAGTAAAGTGGTACCTAGGAGTGTGGGGTGAGATGAACCATATCATGTGGATGTTCATCTTTTGGAACCTTTGTTTTGGAGGAATGGGCATGGACTTGGTGCTTGCAACTGAAAATGTCTTCTGGAGTGGTAAGCCAAGTTTTATGGACTATTCTGATGAGAGTTTGAGAATGCTAAGTTCAGACAGTATTGAACTTCGAGGCTTGGCTTAAGAGCTTTCTAAGGGGAAGGAAAGACTGCAGAGGACTTTGTTGGAACTGGGCTACTGGCATAAGGGATGGCTACATTCCACTATCCAGGCCCAGAAAGTTTGATCAAGGTTAAATTTGTAATGGACTGATTGTGCTTGGCTAAAGATATCAGACTGAGAAATTTAAGATTTTAAGTTGGAAAACCTCAAGCAAGTTAAAAGTAGAGGCACTGAGACTGGTTTTAGATTACTAGAGCTTCTATTGTCAAACACATTAGCAATCTTAAGGAAGGTGGAAGGAAGGTGGCCCGACTGCTTTACATTAAAACAATGGAGAGGATGCCTGAGGAAAGACTGTTAGAAATGCAAACTCTTGGAAAGAGTTAACTGGAGAAGGAACCTGCTTTTCAAGGCTATGATTTATTTTATCCCTGGATTAAGAATATGGCTGTGTCCTGCACACCTGGTATTAGTTTTGGAAGCATGAAAAATGCATGGAGTGGTCATGAATTGAACACAGTTCCAGGAGCCGCTGCTGAGATGCAGCATGAGGCAGGGCATGAAGTCCCTGAGGAATAGGCTGGAAGAGCCTTTGGAAGATGGACCGTGGTTTGCATGGAGACCTGAAGATGTTTTGGATATACCAGGACTGTGCAAAAGGGCTACCATGGAGTGCAGTGTTGGCATGGGATGAAAGTTTTCCCTGGCGACTCTGCCCAGCTGGAGGGGCGGAATTGGAAAACCTGGAGACTGTTAGTCTCTGGTTATATTGAACTTGAACTGCAGAAGTTTGATGACTGCTGATGGTGGTTGAGTTTGCATTATTCTAGTCTCTCCTTGCTATGCCTTATACCAGTTAAAATGTTTACTCTGTTCCTTTACATGTTGAAAGTATTTAACTTGTTTGATTTTACAGGACCATCTTAAGTTGGTCAAGACTGTGAGACCTTTTGAAATTGGACTGAGTACAATTTACAATGTGTGATAGTTATAAATCTATTGGGGGCCAGGAGCTAAATATATTAAATAGGGGTGGAATGTGGTAGTTTGAATATATGTCCCCCAATATATTCAGTGTTTTATTAGTTTTAGTTTGCATCTTCATTCACCTTGCTAGAGGCAATGTCACTGGGGGCCAGTCTTAAGGTGTGGGTTTGAGATTCCATTGTAAAGATATGCAAATGTGCCTAGCAGGAGTTCCTGAAGTATGCTGTGTGACCTTTTGGCTGTAGTTTTGCTCTGTGTGCTGTGTAGCTGGCGGCTTGGCTTTTGCTCTCTCTGCCTGGCCTTGGAGAGCAGGCCACTTCTCTTGCCATTATGGAACTTCCCCTGGATCTGTAAGCTTCAATAAATAATATCCCTTCCTCCATAACTGTGCCCAGTCTGGAAGTTCATCTCAGCGAACCTGAAGCTGTCTGCAACAGTAAAGTTGTGCCTGGTCTGGAAGTTCATCTCAGCGAACCTGAAGCTGTCTGCTACACCCATTAAAACTTTCTTTGGCCAATTCCTCAAATATAGGTAAGGATTACTAAAGCAAAGGTCACCACAATTCATTACATCCACATCTTCACATGGAGGGAAATCCTGGCCTCAGTTCTTCAGATTCACTCCTGCACTTGTCAGATATCTTTATCTTCTCACATTAAAACTTCCTGTTTTCAAGGTTACATTGTGATCACTATGTGGAACCGAGTGCTCATGAGCTAAGACAATGATTCAGGGGACTTCTGCAAGTTCTTGGAGAAAACATTTTCTCTCTTCTCTCTGAACTGGCTGATATGATCTTCTTTGGTCCAAAGATCTCCACACATACCTCGAGGGGCAAAGCGAGGTCCATTTGCAATCTGGCTCTATAAATATTTAATAAAGAGTTTGAGCTGAGACTGCCTAGAGATCCATCTGCTAAACTGCTGGAGACAAACCAGATATTGTGAATTAACTACAGAATAGGCCCATTATGTTGTCAGGGTTCGATAGAGGGCCAAAGCTATGCAGCTGATCCCACATTCTAAGGAGACTTATCGCTGTGATAGGAATGAAGCAGGCAAGAGCGGACCAATATACATTCTGTCACAAATGAGGCTAATTCCTTATGCCAATGAGTTAACAATGTGCTGGCCACTTTGAAACAGTACAACCAACTCTGATGTGTTTATAGCTAGCTGCATCTATCAATTAAGCCCATGATCTTAAAGTCTGATTTTTAACATTTTATTTATTTATATTTTAGAGACAGACAGAGAGAGAGGGAGAGGGAAAGAAAGAATGAGAGAGAAAGAGATATAAAGGGGCAGTTAGAAAGAGACAGAATGGACATGCCAGATCCTCTAGCCACTGCAAACGAAGTCCAGATGCATTCACCACCTTGTGCATCTGGCTAACATGGGTACTGGAGAATTGAACCTGGGTCCTTAGGTTTCACAGGTAAGCACCTTAACCACTAAGCAATCTCTCCAGCTAAAAGTCAGATTTAAATTGTCCTTCCTCAATCAACAAAAGTCAAGCCAGGGAATACAGCAAGTATAAATATACTTATGTATTCTTTGTCGTCATCAGTTCACACTTCATGAAAATTAATTTAAAAATATTATTAAAAGCCAAACATTGGGCTGGAGAGATAGCTTAGTGGTGAAGGCACTTGCCTGCAAAGCCAAAGGACATAGGTTTGAGTCCCTAGTACCTAGGTAAGCCAGAAGCACAAGGTGGTGCGTGCGTCTGGAGATCATTTGCAGCAGCTGGAGGTCTTGGCAGGCCCCTTCTCTCTGCCTCTCTCTCTCTCTCTCTCTCCCTCTCTCCTTCTCTCTGTCTCTCAAATAAATAAAGAAATAAAGTAAAATTTAAAAATATTTATATCCACAAATCAGACTTCCATACCACTTTCTGTCACACTTTTTTAAAGCATACAGGCCTCTATTAATATATGGTAGAGAAATAGAAAATATTGATACAAAATTATTTTTATTAGTTATGTAGATAGTGTGTATATAGTCGTTAGACTTCTCCCTGTCCTCCTTCCTCCCAAGGGACCCTCCTCGTTGGGGAATGTGGGTCGTGTATTGTGGGGCCTCAGTTATGAGGAAGAGGCAATGTCTCTGCACATAATGTCCCAGCTTGTGTCTGTAACAATCTTTCCACCCTCTCTCCATGAATTTCCCTGAGCCATTAGATCTACTTCAATGATGAGGTCAAGGGAGCCTACAAGTCTTCTTTCTTGTTTCTCTTTCCAGAGATAGTTTAAAGTTAAAATAAATGGACTGTGATGAAAAAAAAAAAGTGCAAGGTTTGATACAATGGAGTAAAGTCATTTTTTTCCCTATTGTCTCCTTCCTTTTTCTGTCCTTAACTAGCACAGGTGGGAAAGAACAGGACAGTTCTTCAACCAGAGGTATCAACTCACAGACTCCTACTTCTGGTCTTGTGTCCCCTATGCCTCTCCTGCTTTGTTTTCCTCTTCATTTTTTTTTGTTTGTTTGTTTTTGGTTGTTGTTCCTTCAGCAGTCTTGCCCTTTAGACATAAAAAGAAGTAGCATCTATTAGAAGAATCTCCTTAAGATAATTTTGTTGGAAGAAAGAAAAGAAACCAAAAAGTGTTCGACAGAAAATAAGAGAATGACTTAAACCACCGGATTCCATTCAAATTCACATATGAACAAGAAGAAACTGACTCCTCCCTTTAGGTCTTCTAGCCATGACTTCTCACACATGCCCAAATTCACCCTTGCAGACATGCAAATACCACACATAGAACAAATGCACATATCTGTGCCCATACTCACATGGGCATGAGCATGAGTCTCCTGCAGAGTTTCAGGGAAAGGTTAAGAACTCTATTTCCAATATCTGGTAGGTGTCTCTGACTTTATTTCAAATGAGTAGATTATATATTTCTAGAGCATTGTGCTTTGGCTGCCTTGCTGATACATGCCTAGACAAATAGTAAATCATCTATGAGTACTTTGTACCATGGAGTAAATCATGCATGGGTGACCAACCCTGTGGAAAAAAAGACCAAATCTTGACTTCTAAATGAGGTCATCTTTGGGGATGGTGGACCTCATGGAACATATAAATGTGACTATTTGAAAACTGAACCCTGTGTGCTGTAGATGCAAGCAGATTCTCACCATTAAAGAGTGGTTACAGCTTCAGTTTCCATTTGCTTCCCAAGGATAACATAAAACTCCTCTTTCCATTTCACCAGCTATACAACTGATAGAGGCCTGATTTCTAGAATCTACAAAGAACTCCAAAACCTAAACAATAAACCACCAAACAACCCACTCACAAAGTGGGGCAAAGAACTGCACAGGCAGTTCTCAGAGGAAGAAATACAAATAGCAAACACACATTCAAGAAAATGTTCAACATCCCTAATCATCAGGGAAATGAAAATTAAAACAACAATGAGATTCCACCTTACCCCAGTAAGGATGGCTAACATTAAAAAAAAAAAAAAAAAAATGAAAACAAATGCTGGTAAGGCTGTGGAGAAATAGGAACAAGTTTTCACTGCTGGTGGGAATGTAAAATTGTTCAACCATTATGGACAGCTATATGGAGACTCCTGAAAAGGATGACCATAGACCTACCAATGGATCCAGTTATTCCCTTGTTGGGCATTTACCCTAAAGGCTCCAAACCTCAGACCAGAGACATTTGCTCAACCATGTTTATAGCTGCTCAAATCATAACAGCACAAAGCTGGAATCAACCCAGGTGTCCATCACTAGATGAATGGATAACAAAGATGTGGTATATCTACACTATGGAATTCTATGTGGCAGTAAGGAAAGATGAAGTAAGGAAATTTGAAAAAAAAATGGTCAAACGTGGAACAGATCATCCTCAGTGAGCTCACCCAAGAACAAAAAGATAATCATTGCATTGTCTCATTTATCTGTCGCTTCTAACCTGAATCTACGTGACATGCAGCCAAACCTAATAAACACTCTGAGGACCAGACAAGAGGGAGGGTGGGATGGGGGGAAGGTAAGGGTGGGAGGGAATGAGAGGGTGTGGGGGGAGGCCAAGGGGCGGGGATACAAATTGGGACCCAAAAGGAAAAGATACTATAAAACCCTTTACTCTGAACAACCTTAGAAAGCAAACCTGGCAGATAAGAGCAGGCCACACTGATAGGAGGAATATCTATATTCAAAAGAATCGATTTGCTATAGAGCATGAGAACAAAGTACAACTTTAACACACTGCAATTTTAAGATTTTTTCACTGTTCTTAAAGAATAAATGAAAATATCATGATAATACTAAAATTTTTCAAATCCATACTTTATTAGGACCCAGATATAGGAAGTAAATAAATAAACACTTTAAAGTATTTTGTTTGATTGTTTTTGTGTGTTGTGTGTGTGTGTGTATATACATATTCACTTTTGTGTGAATATATGTGGAGGTCAGAGGTCAACATCAGTTACCCACTTCAATTACCCTCTAGATTGTTTTGTTGAGTCAGGTTCTGGAGTATACCAATTTGGCAATATAGTGGCTGGCCAGAAAGCCCCAAGGATCTTTAATTCTCATCCCTGAACTAGAATTACAGGCAAGTGCTTTTGTGTGAAAGCTAGGGATCCAAACTTGGGTCCTCATACTTGCATAGTCAGTACTTTATCAACTGATCCATCTCCCTAGCCTCATCTTACTTTATTATACAAGATTATTCTCCAGTCACATTAACCTACATGTTGTGTGAAGAAGGTAAGGGAGAGGCATCAGGAAATGATTTCATGTCACTAGACCTGTTGTATCTTTTACACTAGGAAGTAAGATACCTGGGGAAAACAGAAGATAAAGTTATTAGATTTTTCCTCTACATCTAAAGGGTTAAAATTAATTATTTTCCCTGAGGTATCAAGTTTCAGCAAGTAAGACTAGCTCAAAGGCCTCCCACACAACTACCAAAGGCCCATCTGGATTAAAAGCTCAGGAAACAACCAGCACCAGACAACACGCTGCATACAGTGGCCACACACTTTTACAAACCCCTAGGGGTGTGCCCTGCCACTACTTCTCTCCCCACATTGGCCTCCAACTCTAGGCCCTCTGGCCAGAAAGATTAACATCACAGAGTTACAAAACATTAGAGTTGGAAGGATCACAAAAGCCATTTAGTCCAATGTCCAATAGGCAAGGAAATGAATTGCACACATTCAATAACATTCTTAAGGTTTCACAGCAATTGCTTGTCAAAGCCCAGACTGAAACACATATTTCCTGAAAATCAATTATGTGTCATTATACTATGCAAAGAACAGCATTCAGAACAGCACCATCAGGAGCTGATTAGAAAGACCTTGCTTCAAAACTTACTCTAGTCCTTTTATATTTCTCAAGGTTTTCAAAAGGGACAGAATAATCAATGGAAGATATTTGTGATACATATGTATGTATGCATGGATAGAATCTATGTATGTATGAAGAAATTTATTTTAGGGTATTGAGTGACAAACTCGATGTCCATGGGAAAATCCAGCAGCTGGAAGCCCAGCGGGATTTCAGTATTGAGGCAGAATCCCTTCTAATCTAGCAGGCCTTATTTTTATGTCCTTGACACTTTCAACTGGCTAGGTGAGATCCACCCCACTACTGCTCATAAATATTTTGCTTAAAGCCAACTACTTATAGATTTGAATCCTCTACAAAATACCTCCAAAGCAACATCTAGACCAGTGATTAACCAAAGAGCTGGGAACCAAAGACCAGTCAAGCTGAATCCTTCACACACTGAGTACACACCTACATGTTAACATGAGCCTTATGTGACACTTATGTGCGTGGAAATTTGATTTACCTGTTTGTGACCTTGAGGGATATCTCAAAGTCATGGCTGTAATGGACACCCAACAAAACAGTACATTAACTATGATGTCATTTCTCTTCTGTGCCCCAAAATTTTGTGTGTGCAGATTCATGTATGCACATGTGCATACACATATGTGTGGGTACATGTGAAGGCCAGAGGACAATCTCAGGTTTTGTCTGTCAGCCACCATCTACCTTTGTTGACAAAGGGTCTCTCATTGGCTTGGAACTCACCAAATAGGTTAGAGTGGCTGGCCAGAGAACCCCAGGGACCTGTGTGTTCCCCTCCTCAGCACTGGGATTACAGTGCTTTCTTGCAAACATGCTCTCCTTCCTTCCTCCCTCCCTCCCTCCCTCCCTCCCTCCCTCCCTCCCTTCCTTCCTTCCTTCCTTCCTTCCTTCCTCCCTTTTTAATTAATTTATTTATTTGAGAACAACAGGCAGAAAAAGAAAGAGAGAGAATGGGCGCACCAGGGCCTCCAGCCACTGCAAACGAACTCCAGATGCATGCGCCACCTTGTGCAAGTGGCTTACGTGGGTACTGAGGAACTGAGCCTTGAACAGGGTCCATAGGCTTCACAGGCAAGTGTTTAAATGCTAAGCCATCTCTCTAGCCCCCAACCACTCTTTCTGTTAGCATGAGTTCTGGGGATCAAACTCATGTTCTCATGCTCTTTACTGACCGTCTAATCAGCTCTCTTTTATCCCAACATTAAGGAAAGAGGCTCTGCTTCATAGCCTCAAGGAACCCAGGAATCTTCTAGCTTCTCCGTTACCCTCAAGAAAGGACTTTGAGTACATGGACCATGCTAACTGTCTCAGCTCTGGCTCTAATGCTTCTGTTATCACAAGATGAAGTGAGAAAGCACAACCAAGACAAAAACTTTTCACTGAAAAACTGACTCAGAAGGCACATTCATCTTCTCTTCTCAAATCTTCTAGTCCAGAATTTTCTCATAGGGCTACATATAGCCACAGAGAGGCTGGAAAATATAATCTTCTTACAATAGAAACTCAGTAGTGTTCAGAATTAGTAATATTCAGAACTAGTTAGAAAAAGGAAATAACAATGATTATTGTAAGACAACTAGCTATTTCTACTACCTATCTTTTCTGACCATGTTCCCTGCAGGGCCTTCTATAGAAGAGAAGGTAGAAAAAAAATTCAAAAAGAAAGGCAGCAGTAATGATGTTTTCTTCCCTCATAGAGAGGATTCAACTCAGTGTGTCACTTGAGTGGAAGTAGAGACAGATGGCAGCCCATGCTCCAATGCATTGGCAGGCTACTTACTCCACACAGAGCTGCCTTTGGCTAGGACATTCAGAATATAAGTTTCCCTTGTCAAAAGGGAGGAGCAGTGGTGGAAGGGAATATGAAGAGAGTCAGACTCTATGTTTCATCACTTCTGTCTCCTCACTGTCACTCAGAGATGATTCATGTCTCCCTGTTTCTATGACCAAGAAGGAACATAAGAGGAAATACATCCAAAGTCTCTTCTCTTCTACTTCAGTCTTAGTAACTCTCATGTCCCACAGCTGGGGATAAAAGCATCAAGTTAACTCTCAAAGTTCATGCTAACCACAAAACTCCTAGTTATTTCCTTTCCCAAAGAACAAGGCTTGTATGCTTGGGGGTAACCAAGAAGCACACAGTGGTATGTGAAGGGATGATTTCATACAGAGGAGGGATGTTTGCATAAGCATATTTTAATTAATTGATGAAAACAGCTTCACACAAAAGCACTTAATAAGGGCACAGAACAATCTGTAAGAGCACATCAAATTCTCTGCACAACTCCTTCCCACAACCACACACATGCTACATAAATTCCCTTCAGAGAACAAGGCATATTTTACAGATTTTTCTGTAACCAAGGTAACAAAACAGAGCTCTTTCTATCAACTTTTAAGACCAAATAGTAGGCATTTTTATGCTGAGCACTTCTTCATAGAAAGTGCTTATGGCTTTTATATTGTTGCCATATTTTAAGACTTAGGGTTATATCATGAATTTATTTCTTTTAGACACCAATTATTATCTCAACAGGTAATTGGAAGCACCTGGATTATAAATCAAAGACATTTTTGAGGTAAACAAATAGGATTCTGCTTATGTTCACATTTCTATGAAAATTTAAATAACATAACTGAATATCAGTTGATGGATACCTATGTATAAATTACATGATCTGTAAATATGAATATATACAATTATATATACATAGCATAAATAATTTGCATATCTACTATTATAGCTATGTTAATAATTTCTATACATTTTTCTCAAATTTGATCCATTAATTTATCTCTCATTTAGTTTTTCAATGAAATCACATGAGGCCATCTATTCCACATCTTGTAAAACCTTATAAGAAAATCTTTTCTCCAAAATGTAGAGGCTCCCATCTTTTTCAATACAGACATTCTTTTCATGGATTTCATATAGATGAGAGCCGTACTTAGATGTACAACTTTGCAGTAAGAACAAGATGTTTTTGATGTGTATGACAGCAAGGCTCAATAGAAGTTGGGAGTTAAGAGGCATTATATCACTCACAATAAACTTTACACTCTTGATCTCCATTTGATATGAAACATTTATGTTCCTGTTTGCATAGCCTTCATTGATACAAGATTCGCTTTTAACTTTTAAAAATTTCACCATTGTTTTGTATAAACTTGCCTCAGAAAGGCACTGGGAGTGTTATTACTTTGGCTCCATATGAATAATTTCTTTTATTAATTTTTATTATGAACATACTTTGCATAGGACCATCATGTGTTGGCACCATCATTACCCTCCTCCCTGCCCCCATTCCACTGACAGCCCTCCTTAGTGAGGTTGCTGGTATTCCCTATGGGACTGGGAAGAGGGCAGTTAAAGGCAATTACTTGCTGATAATTTCTGATGCTGTGAATGCTAAGTTACTTAGAAATTTTACTTGTGTGTCCTTTGTGAATAAGTATATGCATATGTGTGTTGTGTAAAATTACTATAGTTACAAATTATCACATCATGTAATTACAGATGTATATTGTCCTATTACTAAGTAAGGATAGGGAGCTGGCTGTTGAATATATATATATATATATATATATATATATATATATATATACTTATTTGTTAGTTTTATATAGTGCTGGGGATTGAACCCAGAACTCTGTGCATACTAGCTGTTGTAGACATCTCCGTGCTGCTGGGAATGAATGCCCAAACCAGACACAGTTTATTGGAGAATGGAATTTATTTCAGACTTATAGATCCAGGGGGAAGTTCCATAATGGTGAAAGAAGACGGTCACCTTGCACCAAAAGCAAGCACACTGCAGCTACAAACAACATAGATCTCAAGCACACTGCATACCTTTGGGATAGAAATCAGATCCCCACACAGTGATACCTCCTCCAGCTAGGTGGCTAGAAACAAGCTTTTTAATAAAAACACCTAGGCCCGATGGATTGCTTAGTGGTTAAGGCACTTGCTTGAGAAGCCTAAGGACCCATGTTCAGCCCTCCAGGTCCCACATAAGCCAGGCACAAAAAGTGATGCTGCAAGGTCACACATGCACACAAGTTAGCTCACATGTCTGGAGTTCAATGGCAGTGGCTGGAGATCCTGGTGCACCAATTCTTTCTCATGATCTTGCTCTCTTGAGTTAAAAAAAAAAAAAAAAAAAAAAAAAAAAAAAAGCCAGTCTATTTGGCTTGCTTCAAAAGAAAAAAAGCCACCTGAGTCTATTGGGGGACATTCAAACTACCTCATTAGGCAAGTGCCCCTATGCTACATACCCAATGCATATTGCCAATAGCACTAATGTAATGTTTCAGTTTATAATTTCACTAAGTTAAAAAATATGCTCATTTTTTTGTAATATAGCTTAGTGATTTCTTAAAAGAATTTTTAACTACAAGCTAAAATTTGGAAAACCTCTATGTATAAGAGCATAAAGCATAGCATTCCCAATTGCTCTGGAAGTGTGTCTCACTTGCCTGTTTCTCTTATACTTTTCTTACCCTAGGACGAAAATGCTACTGCTGTAGGATCTATCTGGAATGTATTCCTAAGTTCTGAGGCCTCTGTATGAGAATAATTTCCACTCCCAGTCAGGAAATGAAAGCACATGGCAGCATAATGTGCATTTGATTGAACTGTTCCAGCATCAACATATTAGCTCTAAGAAATTGGAAATTTACATGAAATTTTTCCAACCTAATGATCTTTGCTTTGTAGCTCTTCAGTTTGATTTTTTTAATTTATTTTTATTTATTTGAGAAAGAGAAAGAGACACAGAGAAAAAGAGAGAAAGAGAGAGAGAATGGGCATGCCAGAGCCTCCAGCCACCACAAATGAACTCCAGATGCATGCACCCCCTTGTGCATCTGGCTTACATGGGTCCTGGATAATCAAACCGGGATCCTTTGGTTTATGCAGGCAAATGCATTAACCTCTAAGCCATCTCTCCATCTCTCAATTTGATTTTTTTTTTTTTTTTACCAAGCTTAAGGGATATCCTTTTGGTTTTGGACTTAGATATCTTCCAAATATGTAGCATGGGGCTACATTACATGTTCTTCATTCTATCTTTCTTTGGAATTGATTTTAAGATACGTTTCAGTCTCCATATGTCTTAATCTGTATTCACCACTATTTAGAAGAAAACAATGAGTAATAATATTAAAGAGGTATGTCTAGAATCAAGAATACATAGAGTACAGCTCAATGACCCCCTAAAATATCACTTTTCATCAATTCCATTTGGATTTCAACCATTATCCTAAGCAGTACTGTGTTAGCTTCTTTTCTTATTGCTGTGACAGTATACCTGACCAAAAAAAAAAAAAAAAAAAAAAAAAAAAAAAAAAAAAAAAAACTGAAAGGAGGGAGGATTGGTTTGGGTTTGAGAACACATAGCACTAAGAGCATGAAGCAGCTGGTCACATCCAATTTGCCATCAGGAAGCAGAGAGTGATGTTAGTGCGTGGTTCACCTTTTGCTTATTATTCAATCCAGGAAACCAGCCTATGTAATTCTGCTACCCACAGTCAGGGTGCACCTTACCACCCCAATAACTGAATCTCAAAAATCTCTCACAGAAATGCCCAAGGATTTATCTCCTATGCTATTCTAGATCCAATCAGGTTGACAGTTGAGGTTAACCATCATTAATCTATCCCTTGTCAACCTGACACTGTCCCCCGTAGGGACAAATTCTACGAAAGTTTTCCTACAACAAGTGATGTGCATCTTCAGTCCACTTGGACCACGTTGGTTAGGTACAAACTGTGACTGGAGTTCTCTTTTTTTTCTGAAGGAAAATAATGCCGTAATTCTTATTTCAGAAAGTACATTTAGAAGAATATAAGATATGTTTAAATCTCAGCTGGGGGATTTTGCAATATATGCATATCAAGACCTAAAATATAATGCCATCATAGTTAGCATGAGTAGATAGCAAAAAAGTTTATTTGCTATATTTTCATCTCTAAGTGTTCTGGACTTCTCCATGAGTGCCCATCTACTAGATAATGTGATGGAGAAAATGCCATGACCCTACATAGTTGTCAACTTCATCTATTCAATAGTTTAAACACCTTACCTTTGCCCAATTCATGGGCCTAATGATACAAATTCTCTTACTTCTGAAGTCTCCATTTTTGACCCTTCCCTAAAATGGGAGTCCAGGTATATGGGGAAAAGGCTTCCATGACCTCAGGAGGGAGAAACAGCTGGAATCTCTGGTTCTAATTATGCAGATTTTCCATTATATTCATAGCATGAGCACTCATCAAGTCTCTCTTTGCTGGGCCACCCATTCTTCTACTGAGGTATTGTCCTGATGGAGCCAGTGTGGACTCACAAGAAGCCTCTGATATCTCAGCATTAGGAGGCCATGCAGAAGAGGGGATGGGGAACACATGTGAATTAGATCTTGGTGTGCCTTCCAACACTGGTAATCACGCCCCAGTGCTAATAGTGAATTCTTCTAGCCTCTTCAGGCATCAAACTGAAGTGTGTGTGTGTGGGGGGGGGGGTTCCCATTCCCATGCTCATGGCTAGTTCCTTGTTACAAAGACAAACCGTGAGAGGGTGATTGTGACAAACCTCTAATTGTTGCCTCTCCTTCCTGTCTCTTATGTCCTTCCCCTGTGCTCCACAATTCTCTAAGTAGATGTCTCCATTCCTTGGTAGCATAACTACCTTCTCCTGATGATAACAAGCTTTACTTATACAGCTTGTTTTTTTAAGTTATAATTTTGCAATTCAATTTTCTCGCTATGAAAATCTTACTTCCTAGGTACATGATAAATGGATTTTATAATAACTGTTCTTAGATTTAATCCCCAACTCCCATTCCTCAAGAAGGCAGAAAATTAATGTTCCAGTTATTTATGGCTATGGGACAAACCACCCAGACACTTAGTGATTTGAAATAATAATCATCATTTATTTTGCTCACAAATTTACAATTTGGGTTTGGCTGGAAAGGCTCATCTCTGCTACAGATGGAATTAACTGTAATAGTTTAACTGGGCCCACAAGATAGACTCTCAAGATGGTTCGCTCACATGGCTGGCAAGCTTATGTCTCACTGAGGCAACTGTCCAGGGATCTGCCTGTCTTAAGGCCTCTCAAAGAGTCCTCTCCATAGTACTGCTTCTTTCCAAAATCTGAATTTCATGTAAAGAAGTGAAAGGAAGGAAAATTTGCCAATATCTTAAGACTCTTAGCTAAGTGGAATTATCTCAGTCATTTCTGCTACACTCTAAAAGACATAGTTTTCAGAGCCTCCTAAATTCAAAGTTTTGGGGGAATGAAAGCTGAGGAACATAGACTCTGCCTCTTGATATGGAAAGAAAAAAAGTGTGAAGAAAAATCATCTGTGACCATTTTGAATAAAAAAAAATACTTCATTTGGTAATGTCCAGATAAATTAGGCCCTCCTTTGGCTTTCATAGTTGAGTATATCAGGAGAATGAACACCAAGTAACAGTAATGAAAAAAAGCCAGTAAATATTCTCTCTCTCTCTCTCTCCCTCTCTCTCTTTCTATCTTTCTAAAATAAAAATAATAAAATTACAAAAGTTAGTCACATTTTTAAATGCAATCATCTAGGACTCCAAAATTAATCAATAGCAAACAAAAATTAAAAATTATTTATGTGTGCAGAAACTGTGACCTTCAGGTGAGAAGCATTCAAACCTGTAGCATACCTGACCCGGTTTGGCCCTTCTTTCTCCTGACATGGTACAATGGTGCAATCCAAACACAGTTTACAATAAAACCAAGCTACTAAGCACAGGGCAAGAAATCCACACCCAGTTGGACTGTTGTACAAGTAGAGAATTGATCAAAAAATGTATGGGAAGTTGTGATTCCACCTGTGATAGGTAGGTAGCAGACCCAGGAGCTATCCTGGAATTTCAAAGGAAGATGCTGGAAATGGCAGGACCTTGGAAAGGCTACATAATTTCTCCATGCCTCTTTGGCTAAGGAAACACATACATGCAGGGAAATCTAACAAAGCCCAATCCTGTCAATCATGCCTAGATGACTTTATGTCTATGGGAGTACACAGGGAAGACCTGAGAGAGACCAAGCTCTCCAGAGTTTAGTGGTAAGCAAAGAAGTTGTAAATATATGCAAAAAAACCCCAAAAATTCTGGAAGAGACCATGAAAAAGAAAGGTTAAACTAGAAGAATGTGAAGAAGGGACAGAGGAATGTTCAGCACTAAAACATTTCTAACACACCTTCCAAGGCTCAGGGTCCATTGCAGAAGATGGGACAGAAAGATTGTAAGAGCCAAAGGAAGAGTAGGACTCCTTACAACGTGCTCATCCAGACACAAAATGGCCTGGATATCCACGACCTCCCAGTACCTACACAAGACCATCATAAAGATGATGACATCAAAATTAAAAGAGAGACTGATTGACAGAGCGAGGGGATATGATGGAGAGTGGAGTTTCAAAGGGGAAAGTGGGTGGAGAGAGGGAAGTACCATGGGATAGTATCTACAATTAAGGAAGTTGTCAATGAAAAAAAAAAAAAGTGTTCAAATAGCAATCTAATAAACAATAAACTAAGGAAATATAGATCTTCAAAAAAAATTGCCAAGTTGATACAAAGAACAATAAACTTGCTAACAGCTGAACTTAAAAAAAAACATTTTGAAGAATACAAGGAAAAGAATGAATGGAATTTAACAGAGCCTTTAAACAGTAGGTCATAAGTCTCCTTTAGTGGTAAGCTCTCAGCAGCTTCTAATTTTCTGCTTTAATGAGATTTGAGTCTCCTCAGTGACTACCATCATCTCCCTGGAGGATGATCCCAGGCTAGCCGTGAGAGCAGCCCTCATATTGAATCTGCCTCTTGATCTATAATGTCTTCAGTCTCTGACAGATGAAGTAGAGGTGCTAGACAGTGGCTTTCTTTTCTCATAATTCTGACAGTTCTTGGGTCTCCCTGGTAATCACATCCATCTGTAAAAATAGACTCTGTAGCCAACATGCCTTCCAAGGCTCAAGGACCATTATGGATGAGGGGCCTAAAGAATGTAAGAATATAAGGATGGGAAGCTGTACTCTGAGGCACTGTTCCCCTCACAGGGACTGCTATGTATGACAGCACAGTGATTACTGGCAACCTCACTGAGGAAGGCCCTCATTGGAATGGTGGTGGCAGAGAAAAGGGGACACAAGATTATTACCCATTGGGAATATGATTAATTTGCAATATGTTCATATAATAAATTACTCAATAAATATTGAAATATGGGCCTGGAGAGATAAATTAGTAGTTAAGGCACTTGCATGCAAAGGCAAAGTACCTAGGTTCAATTCCCCAGGACCCACATAAGCAAGATGCACAAGTTTGCAGAGGCCAGAGGCCCTGGTGCACCCATTCTCTATCTGCCTTTCTTTCTTGCTGCTTCTCCTCTCTCTCTCTCTCTCTTTCTCTCTCTTTCTCTCTCTCTCTCATAAATAAAAATAAAATTAAAAACTCTGTGGATCTTACCAAACATAATTAAATATTACTAGAAGTCCCAGAAGGTGAGGAGATAGGGGGAGGAAAGGAAAGTTATTTGAAGAAATTATGAGTAAAAAGTTACAATTTTTTAAATTATGAATACATAGATCCAATTAGATCAGTGATGCCCAACTAGCATAATCACAAAATGATCCACAACGATGTACATTCTGGGTAAACTTGGATACTGGAGATGAAAAGGAGTGTTTGAGAACATCAGGTGTGTGCAAAAGGATGAACACACATCATACAGAACACAGCAATATGATTAGTAGATAAACTGCAAAACAATAGCTGCTAAAAAGCAGCAAAATGAAAATATACTACGTACTTGAAAGAAAAATAGTCAGCAAAAACTATACACAACAAATTCATTCTTCAAAAATGTGGACAAAATACATTTATATATGTGCATCAAAATGGCATTGTGTAACCCATTATAATATAATTTTTAAAGTATAATGACAAAAATAAAGAAAAATATAAACCCTCTGTTGGATTTAAAAAAAGAAGGAAAAATAAACACATTTACTATAAATCAGGTGGTAACTTAAATAAACAGGGAGAAATGAATACCTGCAAAGATAAAAATATAAGAGAATATGGGTAAATATAAAAGAATAAATTAAAATGTTTTATTGTCTCCTCATAATTTTGCTAACAAGCATAATATTGAATAAGCAATAATGATAATAGTTAAGACTCCGTTTTGAGTTTAAAGCACACTCACATGTAATATATTAAAAATAATCACATAAAGATGGTAAAGAAATAGTTACAACATTTAAGGAAATTTGTTATATTCACAGGATTTAGTTATTGTAGTTAAGTGAGGAGATGCTGACAAATTAAAATTCATGTTATAAGCCCAAGAACACTAAAAGGCAATTCAAAAATACATATTTTTAAGAAATAAACAGAGTTATTGAAATAAGACATTAAAATGTTTGTTAATAGAAAAGGTAGAACACCCAGGCATGGTGGTGCAGGCCTTTAATCCCAGCACTTGGGAGGGAGAGGTAAGAGGATTGCTGTGAGTTCAAGGCTACCCTGAGATTATGTAGTGAATTCCAGGGCAGCCTGGGCTAGAGCAAGATCCTACCTTGAAAACAAGGAAGGAAAGAAAGACAGAAAGAGAGAAAGAAAGAAAGGTAGAATAAAGAATTGAAAATGATATAAGATATATAGAAAACAAACAAATTGCAACTATGAACCCAAGTCCCAGAAGGTGAGGAGATAGGGGAGGAAAGGAAAGTTATTTGAAGAAATTATGAGTAAAAAGTTACAATTTTTTAAATTATGAATACATAGATCCAATTAGATCAGTGATGCCCAACTAGCATAATCACAAAATGATCCACAACGATGTACATTCTGGGTAAACTTGGATACTGGAGATGAAAAGGAGTGTTTGAGAACATCAGGTGTGTGCAAAAGGATGAACACACATCATACAGAACACAGCAATATGATTAGTAGATAAACTGCAAAAAAAAAAAAAAAAAAAAAAACAATAGCTGCTAAAAAGCAGCAAAATGAAAATATACTACGTACTTGAAAGAAAAATAGTCAGCAAAAACTATACACAACAAATTCATTCTTCAAAAATGTGGACAAAATACATTTATATATGTGCATCAAAATGGCATTGTGTAACCCATTATAATATAATTTTTAAAGTATAATGACAAAAATAAAGAAAAAATATAAACCCTCTGTTGGATTTAAAAAAAGAAGGAAAAATAAACACATTTACTATAAATCAGGTGGTAACTTAAATAAACAGGGAGAAATGAATACCTGCAAAGATAAAAATATAAGAGAATATGGGTAAATATAAAAGAATAAATTAAAATGTTTTATTGTCTCCTCATAATTTTGCTAACAAGCATAATATTGAATAAGCAATAATGATAATAGTTAAGACTCCGTTTTGAGTTTAAAGCATACTCATATGTAATATATTAAAAATAATCACATAAAGATGGTAAAGAAAAAGTTACAACATTTAAGGAAATTTGTTATATTCACAGGATTTAGTTATTGTAGTTAAGTGAGGAGATGCTGACAAATTAAAATTCATGTTATAAGCCCAAGAACACTAAAAGGCAATTCAAAAATACATATTTTAAAGAAATAAACAGAGTTATTGAAATAAGACATTAAAATGTTTGTTAATAGAAAAGGTAGAACACCCAGGCATGGTGGTGCAGGCCTTTAATCCCAGCACTTGGGAGGGAGAGGTAAGAGGATTGCTGTGAGTTCAAGGCTACCCTGAGATTATGTAGTGAATTCCAGGGCAGCCTGGGCTAGAGCAAGATCCTACCTTGAAAACAAGGAAGGAAAGAAAGACAGAAAGAGAGAAAGAAAGAAAGGTAGAATAAAGAATTGAAAATGATATAAGATATATAGAAAACAAACAAATTGCAACTATGAACCCAACCACATTAATAAAAGAATTAAATATGAGTGGGCTAAAAACTTCAATTAAACAACCAAAGATTGTCAGATTGTATTAAGAGTCCAACTACACATATATGCACATTTGTAAAAACTAGTTTTGTTTCAATGACACACATCAGAAATAAAGCAATTACAGTAGGGTCACTTATGTAAATCTTCCAGTTTAAATATTTGTATATTTGGGCTGGAGAGATGGCTTAGTGGTTAAGGTGCCTGCCTCCTAAGCCTAAGAACGCTGGTTCCAATCTCCGGCAGTTCCAATCTCCACTTCCCACGTTTAGCCAGATGCAAAGTGATGCTGAGACACTGCTGGCGCGCCCATCTCTGTGTTCCTCTCTCTCTCTCTCTCTTTCTGTGTCTCTCTCCAAAACAATAAAATAAAATAAAATAAAATCAATATTTGTATATTTAAGAGCTAGATGAACTGTCAAAAAGCAATTTAAGGAAATAACTTTCTTTCCTTAGAAATAAGAAAATGAACATTTTATAAAAAAAAATAATTAATAAACCTGGAAGATATAGTAACTATAAATGCATATGAACCTTTTAAAAAACTTGTAACACGTGAAGCAATACAAACAAACTTGAAAAGATAAATACACAGTTTAAAGTCACAGTTAGAAATGATTTCATTTCATTAACTGCTATAATGACATAGAAAATCATTATTGATAAATCGATTTGAATATTATCTTACCAATGTTCCCTAATTGATACATATGAATCATTCCACTCCAAAAAATCAGAACATTCATACATTTTTGTTTTAATTATTACCATTTTTATGGGGGCTGATATTTTAATAGATGTATATTTCATTTTTGTCATAGGTCACCCACATTATTCCCCCTTTATTTATCACCCTCAGTCTCACTGATCCCTTCTAATATCTCAATTAGTGGCTATGCTATAGGATAAAATAAATCCTCTGCTCTGGAATGCTCTTTCTTTTGAAGAACATATAAAACATCCTCTATATTTTAGAGATTAGACATAAGAAAAACCTGTGTTAGGACATAGCTCCCAATAAATTTTAAGGTATATTAAAATTCATTCAAATTATGTTTTTAATAAAAATTGAATAAAACTATGTCAACAATACTAAGTACCTTAGGAAAGTGGCAATTTTTAGTCATGTAGTTCATAGAAGAAATCACAAAACAGAAATGTTTTTAACTAAATGAAAACAAAAACAAGACCTCACAAAATATAAAAAGATATGAGACAGAAGTAAAGAATTGTTATAGAAAAGGAGAAACTTTTCAGTTATTGTTTGTACTTCTTAAAGAAACTTTAAAAATTAATAATGGCCTGGATATTCACGACCTTGCAGTACCTGCACAAGATCTTTATAATATGAGGAAAAGATGATGACAATAAAATAAAAGAGACATTGGAAGGAGGTTGTGATGGATGGTGGATTTATGAAGGGGAAATTGGGGCCAGTAGGGAATTATCATGGTCTATTGTCTATAACTATGGAAGCCTTCATTAAAGAGTTTAAAAATATATTAAAATAGTAATTACAGTAGAAAGAGAACAAGAAATAACAAAGTAGAATACAATGATACAGAAAAAAATAAACAATGATGGAAATTAATGAGTTAACAAGCTGGTTCTTTAAAGATATC
Organism: Orientallactaga sibirica; assembly: GCA_036365145.1. Classification (NCBI taxonomy): domain Eukaryota; kingdom Metazoa; phylum Chordata; class Mammalia; order Rodentia; family Dipodidae; genus Orientallactaga; species Orientallactaga sibirica. Next base: position 8,689,633 of record JAEOAD010000023.1, on the reverse strand, counting down.
ACAATGCTGAGAAACAGTTAAGCAGCCTAGGAAAGAGAGAAAGAGTGAGGAAAAGAGAGAATGTCAACAAAATCATAAACGAAAGAGGGACATAGTCACTTACCCTATACAATTGTAAGCATAAGGAAATATTAAGAATACAACAACCAACATGTTAAACAATTTGGATGAAATGAACAATTTCCTAGAAAGGAACTCATTCTTCAAATGACTACAGAGGAGCAAACAATCTGAATAGACCTATAACAAGGAAAATATAGAATAAATCATTAAGTTATTCCACAGGGTTTCAACCATGAATTCCATCAACTATGAAAAGATGAATTAATACTGATTTTACTCAAAAATCAGAAGGAATAACATTTCTCAATTCATTATCAAAGCAAGAAATACATTTTTAAGAGAAAAGACATGAGAAAATATGCCACCCATTTAGTTCATGAACCATGACAAAGAAAACAAATGGGGACTGGAAAGATGGTTTAGAGGTTAACGTGTTTATCTGCAAAGCCTAAGAACTCAGGTTCTATTCCCTAGAACCCACATAAGTCAGATGCACGTGGTGGACCATGAGTCTGCAATTCATTTGCAGTGGCTAGAGGCCTTGGCATGTCCATATTCTATCCCTCTCTCTCTCTCTCTCTCTCTCTTTCTCTTTTAATTAATTAATTAATTAATTAAAAAGAAAATAAAGGGGAAATTAGAACAAACTGAATTTTATATATTAATTGGGTTTGGCGAGATGGATCAGCAAGTAATTTTGTTTTTGAACAAGTATGAGGACCTGAGTTTGATCTTCTAGACTTCACTGGTGAGCTAGTCAGACCACAACCCTGCACGTAGCTCCAGGTTTAGTGAGGGATGTCTTGGGTAAATATGGCAGAAGAGCATTAGGGGAAGACACTGAAAACTTTCTCTTGTTTACACACACACACACACACACACACACACACACACACACACACACACATTTTTAGGATGCCTGCATCTGCATACATATCTAAAACACAAAAATAAAAATATATTAATGAAAGACCTAATAAATACAAGTAAAGGTAGTAAACATAATAAGTTTTTATGAAAATGTCAAATGATATCAAAATGAAATGCTACCATATAACTAACAGAACACATAAAAATAACTGTCCATGTCAAATGTGGGCAATTATAACAAGAAACTTGGAAGGCGCATCCTATTGTGGAGAACTGTGAAAAGGTGTAACCAAGTTGTAAAATGGTTTAGCACTCTCTGAGTTAATCACATAACTGCCATTCCCATCATCAATTGTGTGTGTGTGTGTGTGTGTGTGTGTGTGTGTGTGTGTACATATATCCACATAAATACTTCTGCATCGATGCTCATGTAGTACTGTTCACAAAGAGCCAGAACTTGGCCAAATGTCCATCATCTGGCAAGAGGATAATGAAATGTGGTACATCCACACAATGAATATTATTCAGCAATAAAAATGTATCAGCTTCCAGTGTATATATGATATGAATGAACCGATTATGCTAATTAGGAGATCCAGATGGAAAAGACTATATGTTGCATCATTCCATTTGAATAAAATTTTAAAAGAAAAATACGAATGTATAGTATTCATAAGGCAGTCTAGAGGTTACTTGGAGTGGGGGTTCAGGATAAGAATTGATAATAAACAGGTACCAAGAACATTTCTGGGATGAAGAAAATTTCCTACTACTGAGTTGTGGAGTTGATTTCAGAGCTCCTACTAAGTATGGCCTAATCACACATTGATAATGGGTGCATTTGGTGCTATGCAAATTATTCTTCAATGATTTTTTTTAATGAAGCAAGTCAATTTAGTATTTTACAAATTAATATTCTGAACCTCTCACTTTCTCCCAGGTTGGATTCTTCTCCCTCAATTAGCATTTGGAAGGGACTATAGAGGACAGACAGTAACAATCCTGTACTGGAGTTTATTAAAGTGTGTCCATATGCTACTGACATCCTCAACTGCCTTTCACTTTTCATCTGTTGCGATGCCTGTAGACCCAGAGGCCTTCATAGGGCTGGCACTGCAATGTGTGAAGAGCTATCCTTTCATCTACCCAGCTCTCACAGGTTCACTTTCCTGATAAACATCTCTTAGTAGGATACATCCAAATTCTTGTTTTACACTCTACTTCATAGACAACCCAGTCCTTGTCCCTGATACACCATGCAACATTCCCTGTGTTGGATCTATCTATAATTCCTCCATCCACACATATGCAGAACTCCAGAATGGACATGCCCTTGTGAATTTTCTACCTTGTGATTATTATGCTACAATTGTGTGAAAGAGCATTGCATAATGTTTCTGTCTTCCCAAGCATCACTCAAAGTAAGAAACAAAGACTCACTCTTTTCTTCATCCCAAAATCACAGCAGAAGAAATGTGGAGGATGGTGCCTTCTAATCTAAATGCAGGTAATCCAACTTCCAGTCCTTGATTTACCTCCAACATTACCAGGACTGGTGCACCAGGAATATTTTTCCAGTTCTTTCTGTCGTGGTGTGTGTGTGTGTGTGTGTGTGTGGAGCATGTGTGTTGTGATGTGTAATGTGTGTTCAGATGTAGATGCCCTACACTTGTGTGCATAAGCCACAGAACTCTGGGTATTCTTCTCTGTTGGTCATCTGCATAGTTACTTGAGGCAGGGTACCTCCTCAGCCTGGACTCTTCATTCTGGAGGCCCAGTGATTCTCTGCTCTTTGCCCTGAAGGGATTGAGGTTATAGGTATGTATAGCCATGCAAAGCTGTCTAAGTGCATTCTGGGGAATCAAACTCCAGTGGTCTTTCTCAGGCCCTCATGTTTAAGCAGCAAGCCCTCGGAGTCACTTAGCCATCTCCCCAGTCCCAGAACTTTCTGTCTTTGGAAGACCAAGGGCAGAATCTCTTCATTACTTTAGTTTGTCTGGATCCTTTTTCCAAAAGAACAGAACTTTGAACTAGTAGAAAAAGAAAACAATAACAAAGTATGGGATTTAAAAACCACCTAATTAATATCAAATGTACCCCTATTCTACATGCTTGTGTATAATACACATATTTACTGTGCATAATTTTAAAATCTATTAATGCATTACAATTAAAACTTTTAGTCTTACTTCTATCTCCTTCAATTCTGATAATTAAAATTTAATAAAATTTTGGCAGAACTCCCATGGGGCCTAGTGATCCTCAGAAGGAAACCTTTACTCATTATTTCAGTTGACAATATTTAAATATGGGAAAATGGCTTAGCAATGTGGAGAAATGGCTTAGCACTTAACACACTTGCCTGCAAAGCCAAAGGACCTAGCTTCTATTCCCCAAGACCTGTGTAAGCCAGCTGCACAAGGTGGCACATGCGTCTGGAGTTATTTGCAGTGTCTAGAGACCCTGGTGCACTTATTCCCTCTCTATCTGCCTCTCTCTCTCTCTCTCTCTCTCTTTCTTTTTTTTCCTCTCTCTCAAATAAATAAATATATTTAAATGCTATTATAAGTTCACTTCCTGGCAAAGTGAAATTCAATAAACTGTTATCATTCTTGTTCTCTTGGTACTTTAAAGTGTCACTGAGGCTACCATACGGGATAACTGATGGTTGGAACACTGCAGAGCTTTGAAGGAAGACTAAAAACCTGTGCCCTGAGGACCAAGAGGATGGCTCAGTGGGTAAGAGCACTTTCTATGCAAGCATGAAAACCTGAGTTTTATCCTTGGCAAACCATGTATAAGGAAGGACTTGGACTGTTACCTCAACGTGGTTGGTGGGGTGGGTGGTAATAGGAGGATATCTGGGGCTTGTCCATCAGCCAGTTTAACCAATAAAGGCAAGTTCATGTTCAGTGAGAAACTTTCTCAAAGAAATAAGGTGAAAAAGTTCTCTTCTGGCCTCCATGTATGTGTGCACAGACAATTACATTTGTACCCATATACTACAAAGACAAACACACACACACACACACACACACACAAAAATATGAGTCCCAATTCTAGCTCATCAGATTCTTGCTAAAGGGAAGATTTCTCTAAGAAGCATTCATTTATAAAAGAGGAGGGATTATATATATCTAACATACAAATATAATTTATATATTTCAATGTTATAAAATAACATAAAATATTCATCAAGTGCTGGTGAGATGGCTTGGCAGTTAAGGCACTTACCTGCGAAGTCTAAGGAACCATGTTCAACTCTCCAGGTCCCACGTAAGCCAGATGCACAAGGTAATGCAAGCGTGCAAGTTCACACTTGTGTACAAGGTGGCACATGCATCTGGAATTCAATTACAGTGGCTGGAGGCCTTGATGCACCAATTCTCTCTCTCTCTCTTTCTCTCTCTCTCATAAAAAATAAAAATAAAAAATTCATCAAAGCCCATAGGTATTGAGAAAAGTTTGATGAAACAGGACAGCAAATGCCTGTGAGAAAGGAGGGTGACAGAGACAAACAGGGCAGAGACAGACAGGGCAGCCGAGAAATACTTTTACCCTCCTAGTTTTGTTGAAAAAGAGCAAGAAACCAGGTGATGTCAAGAGAAAGTTTTTGCTATCCTTCCTCCTTGATTAAAGCTTTCACCTTCTCTAGTTGACAAAGAGATTGGGAGCTGAGACACAAAGGAGGAAAGGTAGACAGCATAGGTACAAATATAAAATAAAGGATCCAACAGACATGAGATGGGGCATGTTCCAAGTGGGCCATGTCGCATAGCAGAAAGTATTGATGTGACTGCGTTTGCCTCCATGTTCTTCTGGGAATGCTTGGTGAGAAGATATGACCTGGAGGCGACATTTTTGAAGACTAAAATGAAGAAGTCAACTGAGGCATGGGCACATCTATGAACTGATCTGAGCAGGGCTGGGAGAATGGGAGCTACAGTATTGAAAAGTGTAGCTTACAGTAGGTAATCAATGAACCCTGTCTGTGCTTTTCTCAATCTCCAAAAGAAAGCATTCCCTACAATGCCAGTGAAAACGCAGAAGATGAAATACATGGAAGACAATGGTGATTTTAACAAGTGCTTCTCAGTGGTCACATGCCACTTAAAATCATTCTTATACTTGCCTTGAGACTCTAATGTTCAAAAGTCCCTATGCTGAGAGAGTGTGCCAAGGAAGAGAAGAAAGCTGCATTAGGCTGTCCAAGACAATAGTGTATTCATTCCTTTCTTCTTGTGGTGACAAAATGCCTGACAAAAGTCACTTGGAGAAGGCAGAGTTTATTTTAGCTCACAATCTGAGGGTAAAGTCCATCGTGGCAGGCAAGAACGGCATAGCAGCAGATGGGCCTGGGGACACTTTGCATCCCCAGGCAAGGAGAAGAAAGAAGACATTAGTCTTTGGCTCACTTTCTCCTTTTATTTACTCCAAAAATTCAGCCCATCAGTGGTACAGCATACATTCAGGTGGATTGTCCTACCTCAGTTAAACTGTTCTGAAAATACCCTCACAGACGCACCCAGAGCTGTGTTTCTATGACGATTCTAAATCAAGTCACTTGACAATGAAAATTAATCTTCACAAATGGATAGCTTCAAGTGTGTGAGAAAAATTCCTGCCAAATTATAGGAGAAATTCTTTAAATAATAACCTGTATTTCCCCTTCCTGTAGAATTGGAACTATTTATTGTTGTCATTTTCTCAGCTATTATCATTATTGCTGTTTTTTGAAGCCCTTGACAGACCAATTCATACCTAAGGGGATCTAGCAGTGTGAGTTTCATGTCTGCACAATTCTACCTGGAAAATTCCTGAACTCTTTAAGCTTCATTCATGTCCAAACTGAGCTCATAGCGTTCCATACATGGCAGCTGCCTGGCTGTCCTATCTTGCTTAGCTGGGACAATATTCACTCAGTTTCTCAAGATGAAAATCTTAGATTCCTGGCATAGTTCCTCCCCCCCTACCCCTGCACACACACACACACACACACACACACACACACACACACACACACACACTTTCTCTCTCTACTCTCCCTCTTCCTCTGTGTTTCCCTCTCTCTTTCGTTAATGCAGTCACTGCTCTATTCTTGGCTATTACACCTGTGAAGAGTCTTCTAAATTTCTTCGTTTTCCTCCCTACAAGTTGTTACTGTCTTATTTCAAACTCTGAATAATGAAACCTTTCACAGTCTTCCCACTGTCAGAATTCAAGGTGAGGGTTTCAGGTTCATGATCCTTATTTAAAACCTGAAAAAAAAAAAAAAAAAGCCTACAATAATGAACACTCTGAGACACACAAATTCTTAAAAAAAAACTCCCTTGATATGTGAGGGTAATTTTAAGATAACCTCAATTACAAGTCACTTTCTCCTTTTACTTAGTTAGACCAGGAATGCATTACATTTCTCTTCCTTTTTTGTGCCACAGGTATGTGGTGTGTGTGTGTGTGTGTGTGTGTGTGTGTGTGTGTGTGTGTGTTAGCCTGTGTTCAGCATGTATGTAGGTGTGTTTTTATGCATGTGTATATACCATGAGTAAAGAGTCTACACGTCTACATCAGGTGTCCTCCTCAGTTGCTTTCCACCTTAGCATTTGAGACGTTTTCTCACTGAACCTACAGCTCACCAAATCAGCTAGACTAGCCCAGCAAGCAAGCCGTAGTCTCTCTTGCCCACCCCTCCAGAATTGGAATTATAGTTGCAGAAAATTATGATTAGCATTTTATTTTAAAATTTTTATTTATTTGTTTGAGAGACAGAAAAGCAGAGAGAGAGAGAGAGAGAGAGAGAGAGAGAAAGAATGGGCACACCAGGGCCTGTAGCCATAGCAAACAAACCCCAAACACATGTCCCACCTTGTGCATCTGACTTTATGTGGATCCAGGGGAATTGAACTTGGGTCCTTAGGCTTCAAAGGCGAGCCTCTTAACTGCTAAGCCATATCTCCAGCCATGACTAGCATTTTTTTATGTGAGTTCTAAAGATCTGATCTCAGGTCCTCAAACATGTGCAGCAAACTCTTTATCCACCAAGCCATTTTCCCAGATCCTACCTTTTTTTATTTTTCTTATAAGTAGTTGTTATTAGTCAATATTTTTACCAAGATTCCGATGTTACAGTCACCCTTAATTTATTTTTGGCCACACTGAAAAGATATCCTGAATTTTTGTACCTTCTAAACCCAGTTATCATATCTTATTCTTCTATGAGTCTACACAAATGCTTAATGTATACTATAACAAGTCTGGTACAAATTTCAGCTGAAAAGTTTGTCTACTACAAAGGAAATTGCAATGGGAAAAAAATGGCACTGTTAAACCTCTCATGTGCCACAGATCAAAGTTGGCGAATTGAAGGCACACTTTCACAGAGGACAACCCAAGTGGATATGCTTGCCAGACTCTATTAGAGGTCACTTAGTTAAAAAATGATATGGATGATGCCCTTCATTGTATATATTCCAAAATGCCAATGACAAAACGTAATAATTATGAAACATCTAGTGCTCTAGTTAAAAGACTCGTTTTAAAAGAGTAGATGATCGGGAAGATGTTTTTTTTTGTTCTTTCTTACCATTTCAATTAAGACTTAGGGGGGGCTGATGGGGCATCCTGTTCATGTTCAGCAGCTCTGGAACTCAGTCCACCCTGGCTGAACCAGCCAACTCCTAACACCTGCATTTCTTTGCCAAAAGGCTGTATCTAGCAAGCAGTGCCTTCGTTGCTTACCTGTGCTACATTAGGGCCACGGTTGGGTATAAACTTCCCCTTGGCTAGCCTTCAATGAATTAATGACAGATGTTGATACAGAAATATCCTACAGCCTTATCTCTGATGTCCACTGCCTTCAGAGAGATTATTTCATATTACCTTTCAGGGCTTTTCCAACAGGATTAATCTTGAATGAGCCACAGTGGTACATGCTTGATAACACATCATTGATGACAAGTTTGCATCATTGACTCATCTCCCCCAATCTCCCAACACAGATTTCTCCTTCTCCCAAATAATTGGCTTTATGTGAATATGTCTCAATTTTTTTTTTTTTTTCCTGAGGCAAACCAAGCCAAGGCTGTCACTCTGTTCCTTCATAAAAAAGATCACTGATGGATAAATGAAAAACAGTGAAAACCAACCTTTCAATTTGAAGCATCAAGTACGATCTGAGCACCTCTGGTGTCAGGAACTCTGCAAAGATGATTAGCATATGCAACCTGATCTCTAAAAAGAGCATTTATAAGCCAGGGCGTGGTGACACACGCCTTTAATCCCAGCACTCGGGAGGCAGAGGTAGGAGGATCACCTAGAGTTTGAGGCCACCCTGAGACTACATAGTTAATTCCAGGTCAGCCTGGACCAGAGTGAAAAAAAAAACCATTCACTTCAAAAATAGACAACCGTCTAAAAATTTCTGTCAGTGTAGTATTTGTTGTATGCAGAAATATGGATTAAGTACAGATAAAAAGCAAGAAAATCACACTGGATACAGTTTTTAAGGAAGAAGAAGAATAAAATGGAATTACAGAAGAAAAGGACCATTACACACACACACACAAAAAAGCATGGTGAATGTTCCCATATCTCAGGCTTTTGGAGACATCCTTAAAGAGACTAGATGGTGTAGTATTTAAGGGCTTGATCTTAAGTACAAGAATTCATACTTAAGAGTACAATTTCTAACCTTTCTACTTCTTATCTGCATGACCTTGGGCAAATTAATTCAGCTCCTAGGTCCCAATTTGTTCACCTATTAAATGAAGCGTCTTTTTCTTAGTCCCCACCTGTTTTTTCCACTGTGACAATTTAATACAAGTGAAACATCTAGAACTCTATCTGGCATATTGGATATGCTACAAATTATAATTGTGATTTATTTTCATGGTTGGTTAACTCACAGGGAAGGAAATGGGAGATAATACCAAGAAAACAGACAAAAGACATATCATGCAAGGTCATATATCTCCTACTAAAGAATTTTTATGGGCTGGAGAGATGGCTTAGTGGATAAGGTGTTTGCCTGCAAAGCCTAAGGACCCCGGTTCGATTCTCCAGGTCCCATGTAAGCCAGATGCACAAGGGGGCATACACATCTGGAGTTCATTTGCAAGGGCTAGAGGCCCTGACACTCCCATTCTCACTCTCCCTCTCTCAGATTAAGGGCCAGAAATTTATATATGATCCACAGGAAAGTCCACCTGTTTTTATAAATAAAGTTTTATTGGAACACATCTGCACTCATTTTTTTTGTATTTTCTCTGGCTGCTTTTATGCTACACTAACATAGTAACCCAAAAAGTCAAAATTATTCATTATCTGGGCATTAAAGAAAAAGTTTATCATCCCTTGCTGTTGATAGAAGATACCATGTACAGTGAAGAATGAGATGTATGGAGTAAAATAACTACAAAGTTAGAAAGCTGTTTTATGCACCGAAAGTAAGTTGATGTTAACAAAACCAGAATTCATGGTCTTCAAAAAGTAAACGGCGTTGGTGCATAGACAAAAGAGAAATACATAAACAGTAGTAAAGAAAGTATAGAACAAGGGCTGAAGAGATGGCTCACCCATTAAGGCACTTGTCTGCAGAACCTAATGCCATGAGTTCAATTCCCCAGTACCCATGTAAAGCCAATTGCACAAAGTGGCCCTTGTTTGTTTGCAGTGGCTATAAGCCCTAGTGTGCCCTTTCTCTCCCTCTCCCCTTACTCTCTCTTTCTCTCTCTGTTTCTCTCTGTCTTTTCTCTTGCTCTCTATCTTTTCTCTCTTTCATTGCATATATATGCATATATGTATGAATACATGTCTATATAGATAAACATATGAAGAAACTGTAGAAAGAGTGACATGGGATATAGCTCAGTGGAGAAAGCACTAGCTTCCAAGCTTTAGGACTAAAGTTCAAGTTCTTAGCACCCAAGGAGGTGCACATGCCAGCATTCCTGTAATCTCAGCTCTTGGGAGGCAGAGATAGGGGATCTTTGGGCAAGTGTGTTAGTTGGACTAGATTGTGAGTCCTGGATTCAAGTGAAATTCAGTTAAAAAAAAAAAAAAAAAAGCTTAAAGCAACTGAGGAAGGCCAGCAACCTCTGGCCTCCACCTGCATGCACACACACACACATGTCTGTGCACATGCATGCATACATATATGTCCACATGTATATGAACATGTGTACAAGTATATGCCACACACAGATACAAAGGAAACATAAAGGTATAATTACAATTTTGTAGGCTACTGTGCTTCATTTTATAGATGAACAAATTTGGACCAAGGAGCTGAATTTTTTTGCCCAAGGTCCACAGACAATCTATAAATAAATTTAATCTATTCCATAGTGTTCATATATTTTCAGTAGTTGTCAATATTTTAAAGTGAAGAGATCTCATTCATAATACTTCAATCTCTGGCCTTAACAGAAAAAAATATGAAATCTGAAAATCTGACAAAACTTTTGCTTATAGTCCTGAATGACAACATTGACTGTAGCTGCCAAGCTGCTATTTGTAAGATGTCATATCCCCACTACTCTTAGTGTATGACTGCTGTCCTAGCTCTACCCAGGGCATAGACACCCTGACACGTGTGAGTACAGGAGCATAGCCCCTGGGACAAGGGACAATTTTCTCTTAAAACATCTAGAACAGAGACAGTGGGCTTCAGAGGAAGCCAGATCTGAAAGACACGTGAGAACAGAGTTGTGAGATCAAGTGATTTAGGAAACAGACAGACACTCAAAAGGCAAAAAAGGAACATGTTAAAGAGTGGTGGCCTAGAGAGTAGAGAACATGGTAGAGTTCACTGGATGGTGTTCAGCCATGTTGCATTTGGCTAATGCATGAGGTTGGCTTGGGTGAGAGACATGCAGGGAACTGGTTAGCATCAAAGTCTCCACCTCATGGAATTGCTGTGGCATTAGAACCAGTTGTGGATAGGTGAGGGCAGGCGTGGTGTTAAGTGTTGTCTTCAGTGTTGCCTGCAAATCTATACATGTTTAATCCAAATAGCTGCAGCCTTCCTTGGGATCATGAGGTTGTCATTGCAGCATCTTTTGTGAAAAGTGCTTCAAGGGTGGGATAAAAAAGAATGCTTGCAGTTTCTTCAAAGTCTAAGGCTATGTATTCCTGAGATCTTTAGAATGGAAGAGGAAAGTGTTCTCTGAAGTACCCATGCCTTCAAAGAGAACTTGCAACCACAGGACTCTTCCCTTCTTTGCTGCTTTATGGAATAGATGCTTCTCCCCACTGGGCACTCGGATGGGCTTTGAGAACATAAAAGTATTTCCCCTAGGGATCAGAACGTGTAGGCATGCCTGCCCTGTTAGGGAAAGGCACCTTGGTCCATTAGGTCCCTTCAATGATTGTTCTATGAAATTTTCCCCAGTTTTCCTTTTTCCTCGGAAATCACTTATCTAAAGAGAGAGAGAGAGAGAGAGTATAAGGCTTATGGGAAATGGCTAAGTGAGTAAGCCACTTGTCATGCTAGCAATATAGACATGAGTCAGATACATAGATAGCATCTGTATAAAAGGCAGGTGTGATGGTGCAAACCTTTAATCCCTGCTCTGGAGGCAGAGGTAAGAGAATTACTGTGAGTTTGAGGCCAGGTTGAGACTACATACTGAATTCCATATCAGCCTAAAATAGAGTGACACCCTATCTCAAAATAAAAAAGAAGGAAAGAAAGAAAGAAAAAAATAAGGAAGGAAGGAAGAGAGAAAGAGAAAAAAAGAGAGAAATAAAGAAGGAAGGAAGAGATGGAAGGAGGGCTGGAGAGATGACTTAGTGATTAAGGTGCTTACCTGCAAAGCCAAAGGCCCTAGGTTTAAATCCTTAGGACCCATGTTAAACCAGATACACAACACAAGGGGGCACATGCATCTGGAATTTGTTTGTAGTGGCAGGAGACCCTGGGGTATCTATTCTATCTCTCTTTCTCTCTTTCCCTCTCTGCCTCTCTCTGTCTCAAATAAATATAAAATAAAATACTTTTTTAAAAAAAAAAAAAAAAAAAGTTTCAGCAGTGGGGAGATAGAGAAAAGAGACTCCCTCCAGCTCACTAGCTAGCTAGTCTAGCTGGGTCAATGAGCTTTACATTGACTGAGAGACACCTGATGTCCACTCTGTACTCCACACACATGTACACGGATGTGCCTACACACATATGAACACACACTCACACTCACACAACCAGAAAACTGTCAACATGAGGAAGAGGGAAATGTGAGTGAAACCCACAGCCATGTGAGTTGCCTCGTCTTACTTCGTCAGTGTCAGAGAGCAGCATTTCCTTGGACTTAAACAATGAAGCCTTCAGTCCCTCTCTTTAGTATTTGTCCTAGAAAATCCTATAAAGTCATTTTTTTTTTTTTTTTGTTCCAGAACTGTTAGGAATAACCATGAGGGAATGCTACCTCTCAACCCCAGCTGCCTAGACACTGCAATGAAGTAATTAACCTCCAAAATGAAAAGGCCGAGGGGGCAAACAACTTAACAGACAAAAATCATATACTATGTGACTATGTGGTTGAGATGAGAAGACATTTCAATGCTTGGATTCTTGGCTTAATAGGAGTTCTTATACAAAATTAAGCATTTTATTTTTAAAAAGTAGAAGAGGAGGAGGAAGAACTAATAGTAGGAGTATATGTAGAATATGTAGAATAATGAAGGAGGTTTGGTAAACAAATTCCCTAACATTTCTCCTTCAAGGATTTATTCATGAAGCCAGCACTAGGGAAAGAACAGATGTTATTCAATGAAATGGTTATAAATAAATAAGGACATTATAAATATAAGTAATCCTTATTCAATTAAAATTAATGTTTAAATGTATTATACAGTGTTGCATACTTCCCATTCTAAACCCCATTCTCATCTATATCCTGGAAAAATGGTCTATCTGAAATGGATAAGAATTATAGAGAATATTTCAGGAGCTAAGATACATGGCTCTCGAGTGTTTTATAAAGTTGATTTCCCACAAAGTTTTCAGAAAGTAGGAAGGAAAAGATGCGACAGGAAATTCAAGTCCCTGTTGGCTTCTCTTTTGACCCACACATATACACAAGGAGGATGAAAAAGAACAAAGAACTGTTCGCAGTTAAATCCTGATAGCTCAAGCTGTGCTACAATTAGAAGTTCTTTACTTAATGGAAGATACGAAAGCTACTGGTTTATATTTAGTCTTCTTAAATCCTAAGGAATGTGGGGTTTGTTTACTTTTTTCTGGTTTTTTTTTCACCTTTTATTTTTTTGAAGATGACTCAATGATATTTTAAAATATTCACCCTTTTGAAGGCATAGAAAACACACTTCCCTGGAATAATCTGGTATAATTCTTTCTTTGAAAAAAATTACAGAAGGAATTATTTATATTGTAAAAGTGGCCTCCTCTGTCATGTAAGTCAAATTTCAAAAATGTCTATATGCTATGTGGCTCTTAAATATGGGCATTTTAAGCGATCAACACAAGCGCTTATGTTATTCACTAGACACGGAGGTCAGGATTCAACAGGGTGTCACAATCTGCTGCAAGTAATTTGTTACTATTAATAGTTCAAAGTTTGCAAATGATTCACTTTGTGTTTGTAAGACAGAGAAAAGTCAAGGTTATGCAGAAATATCACCCTCAGCTGCATTGTGATATGCTTGCGTGAGTGGGAGAGAAAGGGAGGAATTCTAACTAGAATGCTGGCAAGCAAACATCACCTACCTGCCATTTGTTTTCAGGAGTCAAAAATTGAAACCTTTACATCAGACAGAGAGGACAGCAAAATACCTCAAGGATATTGAAAGGAATGTGATGTCAGAAAGAGCAAAATCAAGGCAGGTAGGCATGCAAAGCCATTCTTAAGTATGACAAGGTGTGGGTGGGTGCACTGAGAGTAATTTCCACAACTTCTGCTGTGGAGATGAGGGGAAATTTGTGCATTAGTCCTAAGAGCCATAAGCACTTGAATGACACCATGTTCTCTTCTCAGGAAGTGGCCTTCTGAGTCTGACTTGATTTCATGTGTTTAGAAAGTTGTTTTTTTGTTTTGTTTTGTTTTGTTTTTTGTTTTGTTTTGTTTTGTTTTTCCTTCAAAGATTTCAAGGGCTAGAGAGATGGCTCATCAGTTAAGTGTACTTCCTGGGCAAGCATTAGGGCCTGAGATTGACAGAGTTCAAATCCCCTGATCCCACATAAAACAGATTGGAATGGCCATATGAGCCTGTAGCCCCAAAATGGAGAAGCATCCGCCCCCCCCCACCCCACACAAGCTCTGAAATCAGTCAAAAGAGATGTTGGTTCAAAACAAGAAAGTGTGGAAAAGCAATGAACACCCTACGTTCCACTCTAGCCACCACAGGCAAGTGACTTCTGCCACAGGCAAGTATATGGGGTACTGCGAGGGGCACATACCTATTCATATGCTATGCACACTACACAGACACAACACATATGTCACACACATCATATTTCACATAGACATTCAGAAGCAATTATGTATGTATATATTTATGTATATGTATATGTATATATAAATTTTGGTTCAGCAGTTGTTTGCCTGCAACGCCTAACAACCCAGTTTTGATTCCCCAGTACCCATGTGAAGCCAGACGCACCTGGAGTTCATTTGCAGCAGCTATATGCACTAGGGGACCCCTTTTCTGTGTCTTGCTTCTCTCTCTCTCTCTGTACTTGCAAATAAATAAAATATTTTTATGAAAACATTTCAAAGTCCTAAAATATCAACATGTATATTATTAAGCATTAATGAACAACACTTATTTTACTAGGGATATCTAAGAAATAGTATGGGCTGGGAAGATAACTCAGTGATAGAATGCCTGCTGTGCATGTACGTATGAAACAATAGGTTCAATCTCTATTAGCCCCCTCCAAAACAGAATCTTTTCAAGGAACTTCCTCTATTAAATTAATTAATGTGAATTTGTTCTACAAAGGTTAATATACACACTCTGCCTACTCTGACAGTCATATTTATGAGCCTAGAGAATTAAGGAGCAGACTTGGGATTTTAATGAATCCATCAACTAAAATAATATTTTATGAACCCTTAATGAAGATCAAGCAACAGATCTCAACTAAAAATATTCCCCACACCATGGATCGCTTTAGCAGTAAGTTCTTCCTTGTGTAGCCTTTTGTTCTATGGAGGCTTCTATGGACAGGGTGAGGTCCACCCACCCTGGGGGTAGGGGACTTATTTTACCTAATGGAGCTAATCACATCTCATATAGAGACAGAAATGTTTAAGCAACTATCTGGGCACACTGTGTCCCCATCAGATTGGCACATCAAATTCACCATCACAAATATATTTTTATTTCCTCTTTATTTGCTTCTTAGCAGGCCTTATAAGTACAGCAACTAATTGCCTTTCTGTTCATTGTCTTGCCACTTTCAAACAGCACACTTAACGGTCCAACTGCCTTAAGACTAAAGTCTCTGTGCAGGCATGAGCAATGGGTAGAATGATCTGTTCTCCCTTAAAATTCCTCTGCAAATAGGAACAATGGCCCTCTATGTGAGAGAGAAAGAAAGAAAGAAAGAGGGAGAGAGAGATCAATATCCCACAAATTTTAGTCTTCAAAAACAATGAAGATTGCATTTTAAAGACAACAGATGCATATTGGACTGTGTACCTTTAATTCCAAGTCGCATGTTTGTATCATCAACCCCAGTGAGCCATACTTAAAGGAGGAGATTTGTTACAATATATGAGGTTTGTGGGTGGGCCTTGCCATTCTTGAAGCATTAGTGAATGGGCGCTTTTTTCCTAGAAGAAAAATTCAGGAGAAAGAGGGAACTGTTTTCTTATTTTATGAAGCCGAATTCCTGCCTAATTCTCTGAGCCTTTTTACTCTAACTGCTGTAGCATGTGTTTTAAATTAGACTGTATGCATGTGTTCCCTATAAAATTAGCCATCATGACCCATTGTTCCACAGTCCTTCCTTTCATCACATTTTAGAGGCCTGTGTTCCATATTAGCAAATAGCCCTTAGGGAAAATTATGCATTTTCCATACACCAGCTTTGTTACATATTTGATAACACTTATTGTATATTTACGGATATAGGTCAATATATAAAATTTTTTGAATAATAAAACAAGTGGCCAATTGTTTCCTCATGGCCAACAAACCAGGAAGTCAAAATGAATATATCTAGCATCAAAATCAAAACAGAATTAACAGCTGTACTTTTAACCCATACGTACAAGAATATATATAACTCCATCAATATGTTAACTAGGGTGAAGGCATACTGCCAAGTTTAGAACCCACTCAAATTCCTTGGATTCTGAGTTTAAATGAAATTTGAAACTTTCCAGGTCCAAGGTCCTTTTTAGTGCTGTAAAATGTGACTTCCTGATTGAAAAAAAAAAAAAAAAAAAAAAAAAAAAGCTAAATATTTTTGGACATCAACTTACTCACGCAAAATATGATAAGTGTGAATGAATCAATAACATATGGATTACATTTTCCTTTTAAAATCTTTTTTTAACTTTTTAAATAAAAAATTCATCATAAAAACATGCATTGGATTTATCTAACACTAAGTCATTTGAAAAATATTTGTAAGGCATTTTTCTCTCTATGTTTATGTGGCAGAATTTCTGGTCCAGTTCTTGTAATTGCACTTTCCCCCAGTCTTTGCCCCACACCCCTGAGCAAACCCTCGAGAAAGAGCAGTTAAACTGTGGCTTACTCTGCTCATTTTCAGTCCTACTTCCTTGAGTGTGTCCTGCAAGGTTTTATACATCAGTTCTGCTGCATTGGCACGGTTGTTTTTAAATTAAATTGTGCTCTGATCTATTCTAAATATAAAGCTCTAGGGAATGGAGGAACAGACACAGATTACGGATGAAAAAGGACCATGTTTGTTTGTTAATCAAAATGGACATCCTCAAAAGAACAGTTGTTTATGCTCTTCAATCCACAAACCATTAATCCACGAACCAAAATTATACAGTAACTAAACATGTTCTCAGAAACACTGCTGAGTACGTGATGGGTAAATAAACTACAAAGAAATAAAAATACTGTAATATTTCTGATCTCAATATGTTGGAGTATTTGTGTGTGTTTGTAAAATACTATTTTCACAATTTACATGACTTGATTTAAAATGTTTTCTCTCATTAAATATTTGAATTAGGCTTTGCCATAGAAAAATTTAGGCCACAGTCAACTGCACATTTAAATTCACTTAATAGTCTGAATTATTTCTAAAAATAAGATTATATAGCCGTGTGTTCTTATGACTACAGTTCTTTTCATTTTGCTAGAACTGCATATTTCTGTCCCTGAGTTGTACATGTTTTGAGAGATTAGTCAGGGCTCATTGCCAACTGCACACTTTGAGAGTTGAACTATCATATCTACTCAGTTTAAACATTGCAGAGGACAAAACTAAGTTTGGACATAAATCACAATTTATTACGTCGTGGCTTTCAAACTTTAGAGTACAGAAAACCATATTCTATTTCTTCTAAGCAAAACTTACTCTGATACATATATGTGATGTACCACCTATTTATATCAGAGTTCCATTCAAGTGATCTATAAGTATATAGGCATTTTGTCTGAAATATTGTACACCACAGTGGGTAATATCCTTTTAGGTTATTTATAGAGAGCAAAAATCAAGACTATTAATATAATAAACCAATGACTATAATTCTCATAGTTTATCACCTTATGAATTCTATAATATATTAACATTTATCTATATAAAACCTAATTCCAGAGACATGGATAGCTGCAATTCCCTGAACTGTGGCAGATGAATCCATGAAGATTGTCTCCCAACTCTCTAATTACAATTAATTAATCTAATTACTGTGATGGCTTGAATATTAAGCTTTCATTTTAAAATCTACTGTGTCTGCTTTCAGCTTCCCATGAGAAAGAATATCAACCTAAAATTTATAAGAATGGTGACTATTTTCCAGAGAATTTTCCATTCAACTATGATAGTGCTTGGTTTATTTATTCAAAACCCAAAAAAATAAGTCTATTAAGTAGCTAGAAAGTATCAAATACCATCCTACTTTCTGGGTATATTTTTTAGTAGCTGCAAAAATAATGCAAAATATATACATGTCATAATATGTGTGATATTCTCTTTTATCTAAAAATTAGTTTTCAACTCTGTCTCCTGTAGATTTCTTAATATTTACATTCAATATATTAGAAATAATGTTGACCTTCCCATTCTCCTAAATGAAATTTTGTTTAAGGAAAAAGGAAAACGTCTTAAATCAATATGCCTCTTTTATAGTCATTTGATGCATTTTAAGTAATTTTCTAAGCCAAAAGAAGTACCACGTTAATAGTTCCAGAAAGCATGTTTCTTATTGATCATTTCCTAATGAAAAATATAGTATTACTCTAATTCAAATGAAAAATGAATCATCACAATATTGTATACCATTACCAAGCACTTAACATTAAGAATTATTCCCATGCTGTATATAATCTGGCAACCTTTGATTCTATGTAGTTGTGACTGAAGGTGACTAAAATCATACAGTGTTTGTAAGTGATGAGTGCTTCACATTAACCGCTAACTTGCATATGCCCATATTCATGAATCAACAAATACAACTTGGTGTTACTTCCAACATGCAATGCCTTTTTTCCATTTGATCAGCATCTTCCCATCAAAAAACAAAGGTGGGGCTGGAGAGATGGCTTAGTGGTTAAGGCGCCTGCCTCCTAAGCCTAAGAACGCTGGTTCCAATCTCCAGCGGTTCCAATCTCCAGGTCCCACATTTAGCCAGATGCAAAGTGACGCAAAGGGGCAATGCCGTACTTGACCACAAGGGGGCGCACACATCTGGATTTCGTTTGCAGCAGCTGAGAGGCTGCTGACGCACCCATCTCTATCTGTCTTCCTCTCCCTTTCTCTCTGTCTCTCTTTGTGTCTCTCTCCAAATTTTTTTTTTTTTAAAGGCAGAATCATGAAGCCACTGCTGAAAGGGCTACTGCAATGTTTTCAAAATGAAGAGACAGCTTGATGGAGAAATGTATGCATGGGGTATAATGCTGGCCACTCAGTTTACTCATATCAATTAGTATTAAAAATGCACACCTGAAAGTTGGAGAGAGAGAGAGAGAGAGAGAGAGAAGCTAGAAATAGTTAAACTTCCAACAGGAATAAGAGAGAGAGACTATAAAAAAGATCCTGTGTCTAGACCAAAGGTTGCATGAAATTATAATAGCTCACTTGCAAGGTAAGTTGCTAACTTTCTTTCTTTGCTTATTTCCTTGTTTCTTTCTTTCTCTCTTCCTTTCTTCTTTTTTGAGGTAACGTTTCACTCTAGCTCAGGCTGACCTGGAACTCACTCTAGTCCCAGGCTGGCCTCAGACTCACAGCAGTCTTCATACAACTGCCTCCTGAGTGCTGTGATTAAAGGTGCTCACCATCATGCCCAACTATTTCTTTTTAGTGAGAATAAACGGTGTATTTCACACTTATAGATTCCAGGGGAGGTTTCATAATGACGGAAGAAACTAGCTCACTTCATCATACATTCAGCGTGAGCTGAGAGAGATAGACAACAGCCCACTAGCAAGCAAAAGCTGGCTGTGAACATGCAGGGCTGGACTCAAGATCCACCCCCAGTGAAACCCTCCTCTAGCAGGGCTCTATCATCTGGGGCCTAAGTAGTAAGCTTAATCAAAAATACCTGAGGCTATAAGGCCATTTACATTCAAACCTCCATAATGATCATAGCTAATCATGAGTCTTCAAAAACCATCTATGACATTATGTCAGATACCTGTGAATACCTGCACATCCCACAATAAAAATACTTTTGTTTTTTGAGACCAGATCTTGCTATGTAGCCACCCTAGCCTCAAACTCTTGATTCACATGCTTGTCTTCACTATGCTTGACAATTCACTTTAGAATTTCTAGGGTTTTATTTTTAAGTATTTTCTTTATTTATTTAAGAGAGAGACAAAGACAAACAGGGAGAGAGATAGAAAGAAAATGGGTATCCCAGGGCCTTTTCCCACTACAAATGAACTCCAAATACATGTGCCACCTTGTGAATCTGGCTTATGTGGGTCCTGGGGAATCAGACCTGGGCTTTCAGGTTGTGCAGGCAAGTGCCTTAACCACTAAGCCATCCCTCCAGCCCCCTAGATTTTCTTATTTTTAAATTAGTTGTCTATGAATAAGTCACTGATGTTCAAAAGTCTGCTCCATGAAACTCTCTACTGTGAAGTTTTTCGTAGGTGGCCATTTGCTTCAGCTTCTACCATTTTAGTGACCTGAATTCCACTGATTCACTGCTGTGGCTAGGTTCATGTTTTCAGGCTTTAGCAATGACAAACTCACGAGAGGTTCTAGTGCAATTACATAGAAATCTATTCTACACATCATCTCTTCCTGGACATAAATATAATCATGATGGGCAGTGTGATGGTTCACGCTTACAATCCCAGCACCTAGGAGGCACAAAGGAGAGAATCATCACAAGTTCTAGGCCAGCCTCATATACATAGTGAGTTCTAGGTCAGCCAGAACTACATCAAGAAACCACATCTCAAAGGAAACAAGCAAAAATTATTATGTTTCCTTTGCCTTCACCTCTTCTTTTCTTCTAAAGGAATGAACTCCCCTTGGTTTATCCAAATACCCTTCCAATGGCTTAGTCTTGAACATATAACCACCGTCTTGATGGCTCTTTCACCATTCCTTCCTGGAAAGAAATACTCAATCTGGGCTTTAGTAATAGTGAGTTTGATTTAAAAACTACGGTACAAATATGATGGCCTATGTGGGTTATTTTGATTAATTTGGCATTTCAAAATTGCTCACAGACAGCTATTGACTCAGAAAGCATAGATGAATAATCCCAACCTAACATCTTGAAGGGAACCTGCTTACAACACTAGTGGACCAAAGAAAATTTAACATTCCCAGGAAGAGGAATTACACCTAGACCACTACCCACTTCACATGAGAATGTAAGACTACGGCAGGTTATCATAGCAGAAGGAAATCTACAGACACAATGACGCTGGTTGATTCCATGAAATTTGGTGCTTCTTTCTGGTCCCACACTCTTCTACACAATATTGCAATAAAATAACCTTCACAATGCTGGACAAATAACCCACCAAAAGCAGCTTATGGGAGGAAAGGATTTATTTTAGGTTTACACAGTCCATGGGAAGTTCCATCATGGTGGAAGAACCTGGCTCACACCAGCATGCCTCACACAGGGAGAGAGAGAAGCCAACGGCAACAAACAGAAACATCTAGAGCTCAGAATGGCTCTTCACCTACCTGGTAGGGCTGGACTGAAAATCTGCCCACAGTGAGACACCCTTTAAACAGGAGTCTATCTGCTGGGGACTCAAGTTGCAAGCTAAATCTTAATTTTAAAAATGCCTGAGTAAATGGGGCTATACACATTCAAATCACCACAAACATATACACACAAATGCAAGAGGAAAACTTCATAAATTACTTATATACTAATATGCTCTTTTATAAACCAGTATACTAAAAACTTGAAATACAGTTTCATCACAGTCCAAAAAATCAAATATGTCTCCTGTAATAAAATGTTATTTCCTCTGTCTCAAGATGTGGAAGGTTAAAAGATACACAGGGTAAGGAAAAAAATATTAATGTCTTATCAAATACCAATATTTCTCTACTGGCTGTCAAAGAAGTCACTGTGTGTGTGTGTGTGTGTGTGTGTGTGTGTGTGTGTGTGTGTGTGTCTGTGTGTCTGTGTTCTCTAGAAACATAGATCCATGAGGTAGGACAATGGAGGTAGGTAGCTACTACTGATTGACCTTGATTAACTACAAAACTCTAGATGGCAGCACGTCACTGGAGTAGGGTACAGAGCTGGCTATTAAAAGGTGACTCACCTTGGACACCAAGAGGTAGTGATGGGTGGAAGACTCACAATTGCATACACAGAACTTTCCTTGCCTAACCTGGTAAAGATCCTGTGGTGATTGGAACAGCAAGCATTCACAGCTACATCCTATGGGTCCAAAGTGATAAGCACATGGCAGTCACCATGGAAATGCACAAATACCAGGGACCTAAGTGACTAGGAGGTGACTGAAGCATTTGGAGATGCCCATATAGAAAAATAACCACTTTCTGTGGCTGGGACTTGGACACCATCTCTCACTCTACTAGATACACACATGAACATATGACCAACTCATCTACCAAAGTTCTGTATCATCCTTAGGCAGGGACATAAGAGCATTCAACTCAAACACCCCCAGAAGGCAGTAATGAGAATCTGGCCATGGGACAGTTAGAGAGTACATCTGCTCAAAAACCCTATAAACCCTATAAACATTTGAGCACAAGGGAGAAAACACACCTGACTACTGTACAGACTCAGCTGGGGAATGTCAAATGTATACAAGTAGAAAAATAGTTTACAAAAAAAAAAAAAAAAAAAAAAACCTTTGCATAACCTCTCATTCAATATTCTCAATTTATTCCCAAGCCCTCTAACTCATGCTGTAATCAGTTTTCCAGTATCACTTTAGATTGTAATACTTAATTTTGGTCAACTAAGCCATAAAATTATAACTTATAGATTTCATATGAGTTATATTTTACAAACATGTATTCTCACTTACAGACTTAGTGGCATGAACCTAAACACAGGACTTGACTTTTATTCCTGTTGAATTGTATCTTATTAGCTTTGGTCCATTATTTGAGCTTATTGAAATAATTTTTCATCTTGATTTTCTCATCCATTATGCTATCTATCAGTCTCATCATTGTATAAATGAGTTGGTAAGTAGTATCTCTTATCTTTGAGGTCCAAATGGACCAATAACAAATAGATAATGTTCCTTTAAAGTGATTTTATCCAGTCTATTGAGTTTTGAGCACAATCCATTTGCCTAGTTCAAGTTTAATAAATGTACAGGTTATGAACTCAGTCTTCATCTATTGCTGATGACATATAGCTTTTGGAACAAAGCTTCATTAACCATGATTTGGAGAACGAACATCAATCAAATTATTCTCCTTATTTATTTGCAATTTATTAATATAAATTCCTTTTATTATTTTTTCTTCATTCTTCTATGAGCTACCTCATAGAAGTTTGACAATTGAATTTTAAAAAATGGTAAGAAAAGCAAGAAAAGAGAGATAAACCTTTAATTCTGTTATATAAGCAAGGCTCTTTGCCTGACATATTACATCATTGCTCCCTACAGTCCATTACATGATGCCTTACCCTTATATTTCTTATAGATGAAGAAATAGAAGTTCTAAAATTACCTATGTGCTTTATTCTTTACAGCAATTTAGTGAAAGCTACTAAAAATAAAACTGAGTTTCCAAAAGATATGTAACTTCTCCAGCTCATGTGGCTAGCAAGTTATATATACAGCAAGGTCAAGGTGAACATTCTCCAGATCCTGCCCTGAAAGCACTCATCCAGATTTGCCTGACTGGCCATGGTGGTTCATGCCTGTTTTCCCTACACTCACGAGGCTGAGCTAGGAGGATCGCCATGAGTTTCAAGCTAGCCTGGCCTGTGGAGTAAGACCTTGATTCAGAATCAGAACACACACAGACACACACACCACACATGAAATCTCTGTCATTTCATACCCATCAAAGGAATTTCCTAAAGTAGACCAGACAGATTGGACATGATTCAAGCCTAGCTTACCCTCTGTGCTTCATGTTGTCCAACTGAAAATCTCTGACATAGAACTTGAGCCTGGCCCACACAGTAAGACATTGACTCAAAAACAGCACACACACACACACACACACACACACACACACACACACACACACAGTGTAGGAGACAGAGATAATTGAATCTGTCACTTCATACCTATCAAAGAAATTCCTGAAAATTGACCATACAGACTCAAGACATGATTCAGACCTATCTAGCTAACCTCTCTGTGTTTAATTTTTTCCAACTGACATAGAACTCGAGCCTACTCACCCATAAACTCTACCATTCAAGTTGTCCCTGCTTCACTGTTAGGGGCCTACTAGACAGTTCTTAAGACAGGGTCCAGTTTCCTCTAGCACAGGCCATAAAAAGACAAGACAATTTGAATGTGAGTTTCCTCAGCTCAAATAGTGTGCAATTTCAATGGCTTTTCAACCTAAATCAGCAATATCCTCAGCACATAACGCAGAAGATATGATTATAAGGAGAATCATATCATAGGTATTTATCAAATAATCTTATTGTTCTATATAATCACTACTGAACAAGCAGATAAGATGGACATTAATGCTCCAATTCATAATCTTTACGCAAAAGTAAAGCATCAGAATTTACTGTATCTATTCTCTGAAATGTTCATGTAATAACAACAGACAACAAAGAACTTTTGTCTCATGTCCTCAATAACTACCAATATGTACACTTGCATATACACAAACCTGTTAGAAATAAGGTCTAAAGTTTGAAAATAACTGTAGAGAGCTGGAATATAAACATTTCTGAAATAAAAGGAATATAAGAAAAAAGAAATATGAAATACAGGTTCAGTTTACCATCTACCTAAGGAGAATCATGAGCAGACCTAGGGATATTGAAGTCATCCACATTGCTATATTCTGGGCAAGGCATCGTCAATATTCTCAAATATAAATTGAAAATAATATTGTTTTATCTACTGCAGTGTCTTTTGGGCAGAATTAAAACAGAAAATTATTTCAATCATCCTTTACCTTTAATTGCTTTATAAATATGTGTGTTGAACAGTTTATTTACACTTCAGACAGTCCTATTGAAAACATCATCTCAAATGCCACATATTTAAATAACCCAGAACACAAAGTTTGAGTGTAAACATTAATGGTAAATTGTCCAGTATACCAAAATTGAGTTTTGTTATTATAGTATATGTTAAGCACTTTAAAGACTGGGGAAAATACTTGGTGAATTGTTCTCTTTGTTTTGCATGCAAAAGAGTCAACCATACCTCACCAACAAACCAGCCATACAGAAAACACCTGAATGTTTCTATACTGAGAGAGGAAGAGGAGCCAAGATGAACCCAATCATAAGAGCATGAAGAAGAATAAGTCTCACCAGAAGAGTAGATAAACAACAGAGAAGTTTAAATCAAGCCTGATGAATGTAGTAACCTCAAATCTCTGAGATGAACAAGAGGATTTGAGACAACCATATTACACTCAAAAGAACTAGAAGAAAAACAGCAAAATGGTAGAAGTCATAAATACATTTCAATAAAAACCCTGATGGTTGGTAGTCACAATTTTGAATTTAAATATACAAATTGACTGATTGAATGAAAAGTAAGACCTTGGGCTGGAGAGATTGCTTAGTGGTTAAGGCACTTACCTGAGAAGTCTAGGGACCTAGGTTCAAATCCCCAGAACCCACGTAAGTCAGATGCACATGGTGGTGCATGCATCTGAAGTTCGTTTGCAGTGGCTGGTGTCCTTGGTATAGCAATTCTTTCGCTCCTCCCCCTCTCTCTCATTCTCAAATAAATAAATAATAAATGAATAAAAGTAAGACCTTGCAATTGTCTATCTCCATGAAACTTACCTCTCTAGCAAAGACATATATATATATATGTATATATATGAGAGAGAGAGCTAGATATAACACCCCAAACCTGACCCCCAGGAACACCCTTCCTTCAGAAAGGTGCCACTTCCCAAACTGCCATCAGCTGGGGACCAAGAATTCAGAACACATGAGTTTATGGGGAACATCTAATGCAAATCGCCACAGTGGGAGAGTGCTTATTTACCATTGGTTCCAGGAAATGATAATCACGTGAACAAGATTGAAATTAGAGCCCTATCTCATGACAAAAATCAACTCAAAATACACTAAAGAAATTAACATAAAACTTGAAACTTTAAATCAATTAAAAGAAAACAAAAAGGAAATATTTTAAGGTATAGGCATAAATAACAATTGCCTGAATAGGTTTCCAATAGTTCAGGGGAAAAAAGCACAAACTGAAAAATAAAACCACATCAAATTAAAAACTTAATATACAACATAAGAAATAATAGACAGAACAGCCAATGAGAGACATCCTTTCCAACTACATTTTCCAAAGAGGATTATTGTACAGAAAATATAAAAAATATCTAATACCAAAGAAAGAAGCAATCCAATCAATGAACAGAACAGACTTTCCTTAAAAACAAAAGGAACATGGTCAATATGTATATGAAAAAATATTCAACATCTTTGGCCATCAGAAAAACAGATACCAAAAGTATATTCAAGTCAGGCAAGGTGGTGCATGTCTTTAATCCTTTAATCTCAGCATTTGGGAGGCAGACGTTGGATTGTCAGGAGTTCAAGGCCACTCTGAGATTACCTAGTGAATTCCAGGTAAGCCTGGACTAGAGTGAGATCCTACCTCAAAATACCAAAAAGCAAAACAAAACAAAACAAAACCCAACATATTTAGATTCCATCTCATCCTGGTTAGAATGGGCATCACAAACAATCATTATAGCAACAATTAAAATAATAATAATAATAATAGGTTGTGAGAACATGAGAAAAAATAACCTTTATACATTGTTGCAGGAAATTATATACATTCTAAATAAAGGGTAATTTAGCTAAGGGTAATTGATACACATTATAAATTAGTACAGTTACTTTAGAAAACAATATGGAATTTTCCAAAACACTAATATAGGAAGTACCAAATGATTCACTTATAACACTTTTGGGTATAAACTGATGGAAATGAAGTCAACATAGAAAAGAGATACCTGTATACACTTATTTATTGTAACATTATTCACAACAGCTGAGCTATGAACCCATCAATGAGTTGATGAAGGAAATATAGTATATATACACAAAAAATGTATTATTAAGATATAAAGTAGGGGGTTGGGGATTTAGTTCAGTGAATGAGTACTTGCCTAGCAAGCGCAAGGCCCTGGGTTCGGTCTTCAGCACAAAAAAAAAAAAAAAATTAACATCATGTCATTCAGAGGAAAGTGAATGGAATAAAACATGATGATAAAACAAACTAATCCAGCTGCAAAAAGACAATGTCACATGTTCATTCTCATATGTGAAACATTATAAAGCAAAAACAACAGAAAAGGATGATCTGAAAATAGAGGACAGACTTCCAGGGAAAGGGATGGGGTGGAGGAGAGAGCAAAAGAGGATGGATCGTGGAGAAGCAGATACCATCAAAGTAGGATACATGCATGCAGGCGTGGAAATGTCACGTTAAAACGTGTCAGTGCAATGAACACGACTTCACAACTATAATGAAACAAACAACAAAAGACGAGCCCGCCATGCTCCTCATGCTCCCAGCTCACATCTTATGCTCCTGGGCCGTTCCTGAAGGGACAATCAGCTGGGAAGAGAGCAGTTCGTCACTTCTCCACTCCAGCTAAATAGTACATCAACATCACACAAGATTCCCCATTTCACTGCACAGAAATGCAGTATACTCAGCATACATTCAAGAATTCAAGCCAAAAACAAACAAAAAAACCAAAAACCAGCCTCTCTATTTCTTTGCCTTAAAACTGCTGCATTGGCCAGAGGGAGATGGCTCAGAGGTTAAGGTTCTTGCTTACAATGTTCAATTCACAAGCCACCCACATAAAACCAGATTAACATTCCTTTTCTGTGGCAAGTAACTTGATTAATAATATATATTATATAATATGTATTAAATGGCTGTTTGATTTACTTATCTAGTTGAACAACACTGCTGAATGCCTGAAAACACCACTACTCTGTATTCTGATTGCTCACTGAAGCACCACGCTATTTCTTTCTATTTTGGATGCAGAGCTAGGATTACACCTTGAGTCTAAAATAGCCCTGAGATGAGTTAGATAAGCAGAGAGACACATTGTCACCATTTACCTCCAAACCTCATTTGAAATATATGAAATTCAAGAAAATCAAAGAAGGGTCAACAAAATCCAAATTCAGAGTGGCATCTGAAAATCAGATGATGAAGCTTTCTGTTGAAATCATGACTGAAAACATAGTTGTTGTGAAAGATCTGTGCTGCAAATGTGCTAAGAGGCTGCAGCAAAGGAACTTGGCCTTGGTAAAGATGCATCAGAAATGTGAAATGTCAGAACAGGTCTGAGCATTCAGAAAGCTTGCCAGAATCACACAGGGAGATTACAAAGGGTTGAGCATATGGAGTACAATAAGCACATTTGGTAGCTTTTGTATCATTCTATAAGGGGCAATATTTAGGAAAAAAAAATTGTTTGATTTATACTACTTTTATTTGACACTGTTGTTTAAAGAACATAAGCTTAACCAGCCATTTAGAATAATAATAATAATACATGAAGTGCAGTTTTGTTTCCCCATCTTTGGAAAAATAGTCAGATGCAAGATCACAGACTCTGCCTTTATTTGCTGAGATAAAAGACTACTAGCTTTTTTCCTGGCAAAGATCATTTTACATGTTTAAAGTATGCTGCCAAAAAGACGTTAAATCACACATACAATTCCAATGTAGCATTTTCTACACTGGTGGCAAAAGCATTATCAAATTTGGGCTCATGAACCCATTTCTAGTGTCCAAAGCTCGCTTGCCTCAGGCTCATTGCTGGGAAAAAAAAAAAAAAAAAAACCTACTACTGAAGTGCTCAGGGAAGACCTCTGAGTATCACATGATACAGTGGAGAGACGTGAGTTCATTGTGTCTAGGAAGAAGGTACTCTTGAAACACTAAAGCAGAAGAGTCATTTCATTAACAAGTACCATTTTGAGACTTATCTGACCCTGGTTTGTCCATGGAGATAAATATTAATCAGAATTCACATGCCTATGTTTTCCTATCAAGATCAACAGAAATGTAATTCAGCTCTAAGGAAGTTTGCAGAGAGATAAGGAGAGATGATTTGTTTTAGCAGAGAGCAAATGCAAGCTCTGTTCACAAAGCTAGTTTACTAGAATGCAAAAGCCCATGTTCAAGCTCTCTATTAGCTAGAGGAGGGCAAGGTGGACAGGAGGAGCCTTAGAAGAATGAGATGTGCATTGCTAAAAACACACAGATAGGGAAGTCTATGAATTATGATAATGATATTCCTATGAAGCTGGCTGAGAAGAAGCCACCTCACTGTCAGGCAGTGAAGAAGAAAGATCAGAATAAGAAGAATAGACTATATTCCAAAAATAGAAACAGGGGAAGACAATCTGAAATTCTCAAAATGAGTAATAGGACAGATAAAACGCTACCCACATAAGGCAAGACCCACATTACCCACGGGGGAGGACAGGGAGAAGGCTAAGGATGGTACCATCATGGCTGTATATATCTATATACATAACTAATAAAAATATATTTAAATAAATGTACGGAGATAAAGAAGGATGACTCAGTGCAAAGAAGTAAGCTGGATAAGATCCCAACAAGTGGCTTCCTAGTGAAGAGATGGGAAGTCTTACTGTCAGGACAGCTTCTGCTCTCACAGGTATCACATCCAGTGGAGGATTGGGAGGGGAAGGGTGACCCTTGTGATGGGAGGGTCAGCAGTGAAGAGATATGTTGTCAATCCCCAGGGAAACCATGTTCCCAACTGAGCTACCCTGGGGGCCTTGGAACAGGGAACAATCCCAAGAGAGGAAACAGGAAGTCATCCTGCCACAGCTCCAAGGTGAGAGATCGCCAAGAGACAGTTATGGAAAAGGGAGACACCAAACACTGACAAGATGGAAAAGAAAAGTGGCAGGAAGCTTGGGTCAGGGAGGGAAAGGTACAGGAGGAAACTCATCCTCCATGGCTAGAGAATAAATTTGGAGTTTGATGGCTCTAAGACCGAGATTAGCGAGAAGCTTAAGCTATGGAGTCACCTCTAGCTGTGGACACTGAGAAGTCTTAAACTCCAGAAGACTACTTGACCTCCACAGGAGGATGTTTCATGAGTAATAGATTTGTAATGACCAGTGCACATGCACCTGAAAGAAATCTCAGTGCTGAGTTTCTTCCCCAATGCCCAGCACATTTGGGACATACCCACAGGCATTAGTCCCCTAAGGTGTATAAAATGGGGAGTCTGAGAAAGGTGGAAGCACCTGCTAAGATCACAGATGACAGAGCAGAGTATGGCTTGCACACCCAGTGTGCAAAGAAGGAAAACTAAAAAGGAGTAGACAACCCTGGTAGATATGTGTCACTTATCCAATACGGACTCAATACCAGTATAAATCATAGGAGAAACAGGAGTATAGACATTCAACCCCTTCTTCCTGCCATACTCATCTGCCTGGCGGAATACAATTATAGAGAATCAAGAAGTCATTTCATTTCTTTCCTCTTTTTTTTTTTTTCTGGTTTCATTTTACTATATTTTAGAAGTATTTTTTTTTTTACTTTGTTTCCTTTCTCTCACTTAGTTACAATTTTACCTTGGATAATTTTTCACTTTATAACACTCTTTATTATTTTCTTTGTCATTTTCTACTGTGTTATCATTAGTATGCATTAGTGGGATTAACTGATTTTAAGTGTATTTCTATATATGTTAACTCAGTTCGGTATTATTACAATGCAGTTTGTTCTCTCCTCTTTGAGTGATGCTATGAATTAGGCCAAATAAGAGTAGGCTTCTTACAATAATGAACCCTAAATAAAACTGGCAAGCTATCTAAACCAACAGATGTGCAAACTGCAACACAGAGACATGGCACACATGAAAAGCAAGGAAACATGACTCCTGCAAAAGATCCTAGCTCCTCAGTTACTGAATTCAAAGATCCTGAATGGTAGGTTACCCTATGAAGATCAAAATGGTACTTGTGAAAATACTGAGCAAACTAAACATAACATCTGAATGAGAACATGAATGGAGTAAGGATAATAATTCAAGACCTGGGGGGGGGGGAGTAGCAACCAAGAGGAGAAACTTAGGAAGATGGAAGAGAAGGTGAGCAATATGTATGAAAAAGTCAGCAACATAAGATAAGAAACTCAACAAGGAAATTGATATGGTGGGGGGGGGCTCAAATTGAAATGCTATAAATGACAAATTAAAGAAATCAAGTACAAATATATACTGGCAAGCATCACCCATAGACCAAACAAGAAGAATAAACAACATAAAGTATGGAGAACAAGATCAAGGAAATACCACATTGCAACATCAATATGGAAGTCAGTGAGCATTACCATGACTTCCAAGAATTGTGGAACATGATCAAGAGACCAAATCTCAATAGTCATAAAGTAGACGGAAGTGGAATAAAAAGGGAAGGCACAGAAAAACTACCCAGTGAATCATAGCAGAAAAATTCTCTACGTCTAGGGAAAGAAATAGCTCTCCTAACCCAAGCGACATTTAGAACCCCAAATAAACATGACCAGAGAAAAGCCTGCCCAAGGCACATTATGTTTAAGGTGGCAAACTGCAAAACAAAGGAATCATATTACAAGCTGCAAGAGAGAAAAAAAGTATCAAGGAGGCCAATCCATCAGAGTGATGAATTTTACCAAATCTTTAGAGTTGACATCAGTGTGTCTCAAAGTGTTGCATAAAATAATAAATGAAGGAGCATTACCAAACTCATGTTGAATCGGTATTACACTGATGCCACCATCAGATAAGAACATAATGAAAAGAAAAGTATAAAACAATTTTCCTGATGACTGTACATTTAAAAATTCTTAATAAAAAACAAACTGAATTCAAGAACATATTAAGATCATTAGCCATTACAAAATTGGTTTCATTCTAGAGATGCAAGGATATTTTAACATATGCAAATCCATAAATGCAGTATAGCACATGCACTTAAAGATAGAAATCACATAATCTCAATAGACAAATACCTTTGACAACATTCAACATCCCTTCAGATAAAAACCATAAACAAACGGTGAATGGAAAGAGCATGCAATAACTAATGTAAAAAGGCTATTTACAACAAACTTCTACTAAGCATTATAACCAAGAAGGGGAATCTGAAACCATTTCCTCTAAAATTAGGAATGAGAAGCATGCCCACATTCTTTCTGCTTTTATTCAATACAGTGCTGAATGTGTTTGCTAGATCAACACAACAAGAAAAATAAATAAAAATGATGTACATAGGAAAAGAAGTCAAATTATCTCACTTTACACAGAGCATGATCCCATACTTCAAACACCATAAATATGACACCAGAAACCTCTTAGATATTTAAACAATATATGCAAAGTATAAAGATGTATAAGCAACATACAAAAATCAGTAGTTTTTCCATATACCAACTACAAACTCACTGAGAAATAAATCACATAACTTCAAAAAATATTATACCTAAAAATAAACTTAACTAAAGAATTAAAAGACCTCGAAAAGGAAAATAAAATAGAAAGGAGGATCCAGAAATAAACGTTCACAGATCCAACCACCTAAATTTGACTAACATGTCATAAACATACACTGAAGAAAATATACCCTCTTTAACAAATGGTGCTGGCAAGAAAGTGAATACCCGTATATCAAAGAATGAAACTAGATTCATATATTTCACTCTGTACAAAAAGCAATATATAACAGATCTGCAACCTTAATGTAAAAAACTCTGAACCTGCTAGAGGAAAACATAGGGGAAACTTCTAAAGCTAAAGCGTAAGCAAGGAGTTTAACAGCTTAGAATATAATTGCAAGAATTAACAAATAAGATTATATGAAATTAAAAGGCCTCAGCACAACAAAGTAAAAATATTAAGAGAGCAAAGAGACAACCTACAAAATGGTAGAAAAATCTTTGTCACCTATACATGTCACAGAGGTCATCTAGAATCAATTAACAGCTCTAAAAATTGCACACCAAGCAATGGAACTGGACCAAGAATCCTCAAAAGAAGAAATACAAATGCCTATTGAATGGTTGCTGAAAGCGTTCGACATCCTTAGCTATTAGGAAATTAAAACTATTTTGAAATTCCATCTCACCCCAGGCAGAATG
The DNA here is from genome assembly GCA_036365145.1 of Orientallactaga sibirica. Classification (NCBI taxonomy): domain Eukaryota; kingdom Metazoa; phylum Chordata; class Mammalia; order Rodentia; family Dipodidae; genus Orientallactaga; species Orientallactaga sibirica. The sequence goes on along the minus strand of JAEOAD010000023.1, from coordinate 8,656,732 downwards.
TCTATCATGAAAGCAAGAATACATGAAATGCAGGTAAGGACTTGTAGAAATAGCCCACATTATACTGCCTTATATACTGCTAGTGGTAAGTAAAGTGGTGCAGCCTCTATGGAAGTCTCTATGGATGTTTCTCAAAAAACTAAAACCAGAGCTATTATATGATCTAACTATATCCCTCCTAAGTTTATGTCTAAAGGAATTCAACATATCACAGACATGCCTGCATATCCATGTTTACTATTGCACTATTCACAACACTCAACACATGGAACCAGCTTAGAGGCCTATCAAAGGATGAACTGATACAGAAAATGTGGTATTTGTATAAGGGAGTTTTCTTTAGCCATAAAGATGAATAAATTGTGTGATTTTCAGGGAAATGAATGGAATTACAGCTTATCATGTTACGACAAATAAGATAATTAAGAAGAACAAGTACTGTCTGTGTTCTCTCATATGAGGAATCTGGAATTAAATACACACACACACACACACACACACAAGAAGAAGGAGATTATCAGGGAAGAGAAAAGGAGTCAAAGGGAAGGTAGAGAGGGAAACAAGCAAGGGTAATGGGAGAAAAAAAAAAGGCAATATCACATGTTTTCTCTCACTTCTGAAAACTAGATTGAAAAATACATATGAATAGGAGCTACTTGGGGGGGGACAGGAAGATGACTATAGGGGAGGAGAGACAGAAAAGGGTATGAATATGAACAAAACACAATGAAAATGTATGAAAATAACAGAATGAACCAATTAGTTTATATATATATATATTAAAAAAAAAAAGAAACACCATCCTATTATAATGTCCTAGAATGTCCTAGGTGCTGTGAGACACCATGAAAGTCTACACCATGCAGTCTTCATAACGGTTTGTTTGAGTTCAAAGTCCTTTCTAACCCATAAAAGAAATCAAAACTCACTTCCTTACCCAATATGACAGAAACTAAAACAAAACCAAGAAAAACAATTTAAGGATTGTGGGTATAGACTTCCACCTCTTTTATCAACATACAATTAGAGGATAGAAAATGGCATTTTATTTCTTTAAATAGAACTTTGAAAACAAGAAACAAACAAGTAATGCAGTCTCCCCTACTGTCTTAATTAATAATGTTGGCTTTGTAATGACAGCACTTGGATTCAAACTCTTTCTTATTTGCTTATATTGCCCAACCTCTCTGGGCACAATTGCATCATTTAAAAATGAAAGTAAAAGACAGCTCCCTCACAACTACAGGGAAGGCCAAAGCAAGAAGACCCTAACACAGCTTAAAGACAATCTGAACAACTTAGAGATCTTGTAGCTATAGCATTTTAAAAGTGGTGGTGCTCAGGACTGGAAAGATGGCTTAGCAGTTAAGGCACTTGCCTGCAAAGCCTAAGGTCCCAAGTTTGATTCCCCAGAACACATGTTAAACCAAATGCAAAAGGTAGCACATGTGTCTGGAGTTCATTTGCAGTGACTTGAGGCCCTGACACACCCATTCTCTTTCTTTCTGCCTCTCTCTCCCAAATCAATAAACAAAATATGAAATAAGAGATGATTCTAGAGATGTAGTTTACTAGTAAAGAACTGGCCAAACATGCACAAGACCCTGGGTTCCATCTCCATGACTATTAAAAATCAATTAATAATTTAATAATTAATTAATACTTACATAACGATTAATTAGGAATAGTGCGAAGAATAAACTCAAAGTCTGCTGGGAGAATTAAGTGGCATGTTCCATGTACACTGATTAAAATACATTACTAATATTTCTTTCATCCATTTATTTAGCATAACTTTATTCATGTAGCATCCTAGGTGCTTGGGTTACAGCAGTGAACCAAAAAATGTCTGTCTTCTTGAAATTTACATTCTATGATACCATTAATCAATTACCCCAAAATCCTCAAAAGTTTTTTTTTATTATTATTGTTTCCATTTACACTATAGTTTAGTATATTATAGGTATTAGGCAAACCTCAGCACTCATTTTAAAGGTGTAAGTGAAGGTTAAAGAAAAGTGAAAATAAAATAAAATAAACAAAAAAAATAAAGTTCTTTGAATTCTAAAATGTAAAAACCACTTCAAGAATTTATCAATAGCTGCACATGCGTTTCCAATCAAGTATCTACCTAATGATACAGAAATTCTAGTCCAATATATTACTTTCCCGAAATTGAAATGGATGTCAATGGGTTGAGATATAGCTCAGAGACAGTTTGCTTGCTAACAAGCACAAGGTCTTTGGTCAGACATTCAATACACACACACACACACACACACACACACATGCACACACACACACCACATGCTAACATATGCCTACATAAACACATATAGTAATTTTTTATGGGAACCTTATTCATAAGCACCAAAGCAAACCATAGGCCCATGAATATATACATATACATATATATATATGGTATAGGATCATTGTGGTTTATTCATGTAAGAGAATATTACTCAGTAGCAAGGAGAAATTGAGTTATGACAATATGGTAACAAGATAAATTTCAGAAATATTAGAAAGTAGACACAAATGAGAATGAATTATGTGACTGCATTAAAATGTGGTTCATGGATATGCAAAAATAATGGATATTGATAAATGCCAGTAAGTGGTTGCACTGAGTACTACATGGGAAACACATTTGAAAAGGCCCCAAGAGAACTCTGAGTGATGGAAATCTTTTATGTATTAAGGTTGGAGATATATATATATAAATTTGTATATGTACATATATACATATTTGTCACAATGCTTAGAAGTTAAATCCATACATTTCATTACATATTATGTCTCATTCATCAAAGAAGCTATTAAAAATATTTCTGATTGTTACTAGGATAAATTGCTTACATATTTAATATAAATTTTAGATAGTAAATGGGCTGCAATGTAATATTTCCTGATGTAAGAACTAGGAACTAATTTAGTTGAATTTTAAATATCACATTAGAAGAGATATCTATCAATAATGCAAGAAAAACCATCTACAGTAAAAACTTGATCTAATTCTTTGACATTTTCTGTATACCAGTTTAATTTTGACATGCCTTCCCTATCAGGAGTCAAGACAAAGATGCTGTCATTGACCAAGGCATATTTACCATGTGGCATTTTTGCCTTAATATTGAAAGGCATAGTTTTTGGAATCATTGACTTTTTCCTTTGAAAGGCAAATAAGGTACAAAGGAAAGATGGTAAGTACATTAACCATGGTGATGTCAATTTCATATTGTACTCTGAGCAATATTTGAACATATTAACAAGAACTAAAAACACAGGCCCTTTAAAAATAAAGCAGTTTTCTGTTTGACCTAGACCAAGCTATACATTTGTAAAAATGCTGATACAGGCTAATAAGGGACCCAATTGAATGTTCATTTCAAATTGGCTTTTATGCTTGCTTTAGGCTTCAATGGGTACTGGGGGAAAGAAAAGAATAGTTATAGGGAAGAAAATGACTCATGATTAGGAAAATAACTTCACGAAGGATAAAATTTCTTTCTTATTTATGATTGTAGCAACAGGCTGTGTGGAAGAGAAAAATCAGAGATACTTGAGAAAAAGAGATAAAAGAAGAAAACTAATGCCAGCTGCTCCTGAGGTAGAAACAAAATGACTCAGATTGAAAACTTCTGCATAAATTTGTGGGGACAAATTTTAACATTATACTGAACAATAATTGATGTTTAATGAGAAAGCATCTAATTATGCTGGTGTCTTTAAATATTTTAAATTGAGTGTAATTTTTATTATGATTGAACTGGACATGAGTCCTGCTTTCTGTTTTAACAAAAAAGTTTGATTTTACACAATTAGCATGGTATAACAAGATAAGCAATCTATCTTATAAATGCCTGTGTATGGTTTAGACATTCAATTACGTGACTTAAATCTACCTACCAGTCTATTATCATCCTGGGGAGTCTATTATTTATTACAAGGATAGTCTAACCTAATCCTCAAAAAATGTATAGACTTCACATAAGCTGGGCCGGGGGGATGGCTAAGCAGTTAAAGGCACTTGTTTGCAAAGCCAGGAGGTCTGGGCTGGATTACACAATACCCATATAATGCCAGACACACAAAATGACATTTGCATCTAGAGTTTGCATGCCCATTCTTTCTCTCTCCCTCTCTCTCTCTCGTGTGCGCTCTTTCTCCCCCCTTTCTCACACACAAATAAATTTTAAAAAATATTTAAAAACATTTTACATAAGCCATTAATGTAGAACAATATCTTGACCATGACCCTCAGGAAAAGATATTTTTATATTGCATTTCAGTCATGTTAAAATACATAACAAAAATACTATACTATATATACCTTATTGGGTAATTCTGTCCCCTCCAAGCCCTCAACACTACCCTTCAGCTCACATGGTTTACTTCTCAGAGGGTGCTTTGCCCAAGCAGCAGTTCCCTCCTGGGGTATGTCCAAGCCCGGACTGTACCAGATGGGCCACCCCTCTGCTTGTTTTGGACTTTATTTGTCCTACCAATGCCTCTTAAGATCTGTGAATTGACTTCAGAACCATTCCTTCTTTTTCTTAAAGATAGCACAAGTTCAAAAATCAACTAGCATTATCATTATTTTTTATAGAATGGAAGCTATACTCTATTCTGTAACCTCTTCTTCCTCTTCTGTGCAACTGGAAATATCTCTTTAGGCTTGCTAATTAAGTATATAGTTCACAGCCATGTGAATCCCATCAAATTTTCAATTAACCACATCTGTGGTACCCTTTTTCAAATAGCAGTTCTCTCTTTTCTTTCTTTTGTTTCCCAGAATGGATAAGTGACAATCTTTTCATATATTTAAATTCTGGTTCCTTTGGCTTAAGCTATTATTAGTTTTTGTTTTTCTATTTTTGAGACTGAGTCATATGTACCCCAGGCTGGCTTTGAACTCACTAAGGTGCCAAAGATCACCTTCATTTTCTGATCCTCCTGCCTCCACATCCCAACTATTAGGATTGCAGCCTGCACGGCCACACCTACTATATGTGGTGCTCTGGATTGAACACAGGGCCGGGCGCCAAGCACACTACCTACTGGGCCACATCACTGAAAGTCCTTTTGTAAATTATTTAGTCCCCCATTTTACTAGAAGCAGGCACAAGGAACCAAGCCGGTTCTTCTACACTTTGCCTAGAGACTTTCTCAACTAAGTATTCAATGTTATCAACCCCACATTCTATTAGCCACAAAAATACTAGCATATGAACAGTGTCTAGACAATTTTTTACCACTTAGTACCAGGGATCAGAATTTCTCCATTGTCTATGAATATATTCTGCATTTCTATCTGAAATTTTTTTTTTTTTTTTTTTTTTTTTTTTTTTTTTTTTTTTTTTCGAGGTAGGGTTTCACTCTGGCCCAGGCTGACCTGGAATTAACTCTGTAGTCTCAGGGTGGCCTCGAACTCACGACGATCCTCCTACCTCTGCCTCCCGAGTTCTGGGATTAAAGGCGTGCTCCACCACGCCCGGCTCTATCTGAATTTTAACCAGAGTCATTCTTAACATTTCTCTCCCCCACCATTTCTGGGGTGTGTGTGTTTGTTATATAGTTGACATATGTGGTGACTGCATGTGCATGTGACCATGTGACAGGATGTGGGCTCACCTGTAGCAGGGTGTGCTTCTCAGCAGCGGCCAGTGGTAGACACCTTGTGTCCTACTCATTGCTCTTCCACCCATTCTGACCTGAGTCAGAGTCTCTTACTGATCTCCGATCTTGCCTTGTTTTGTTTTGTTTTGTTTTGTTTGTTTGTTTTTGTGATCCCCTGCGATTCTCCATCTCTGCCCCACAGGGGACTGGAGTTGCAGGCATATGTGGTTGTGCCCAACTGTTTAAGGACTTGAGCTGGAGCTCAAGGGGGGTGTGGGGACTCCTCAGGCCCTCATGCTTGCAGAGGAAGTGCACCACGGAGCCATCATTCCAGCCCAGCATCTATCTTCTCGTCTACATTCAAACACGAGTATTTGTGTTTTCTAAACAGATGGAGTTTTCTACTTTTCCTCATTTCCTGCTGAGCTGGACACTTCAGGAGAATCATCGGTGACGTCATCTTAGTCCATGACTGTTTGCTCCAGCTGTAGATGCTCAATTCATTTTGGTGCCTCTCACCCAAACAGCGCCACCCAGAATATCCCAGGGTAGGGTCAGCATTCTATTTTTTTCTGACTTGAGTCATTCAATTTTCATGTACTTGGGAACAGAGATACACTGAATTAACATACCTATACATTTAATCAAGTATCTGTGACCATTTTTAGTCACTCAGTAAATGATTGATTGTTTTCATTCATTATTGTTTTAACCTGTAATTCCCAGTACAATCCGGAGCATAAATTGTTCAGGTATCAAATACAGAGCTTTCCTTACAGGAACTTATAGATAATAAAGTAGGGACAAAGCTCGGTCTCTGAGCAGCCAAGCCTATGTCTCTACAAGTATATCTTAATAAAGAAAAGTCAATATCCCAGTGCGTTCAGTGGCAACAGCTGAAGAACTGATGACAGTGGGAAAATGTAAAAAGAGGAATAGGCCAACAGCAAATGAGCTGATTATGCGAAAAGCCATAAAGGCTAGAATACCCTTTATGTGCATAAGTTCTGGGCCAGTGAGTCCCCTTAGTGTGAATAAGAACAAAAGTAGCCTGGCCAAAACTAAGCTTGGTGTCCTAATGTGTGTGCAACCAAGACACTAACCCTGAGTGAGAGGAGAAAGATTTCAAAAAAAAAAAAAAAAAAAAAAAGCACCATGTAGTTCAAAATAAAGTGGAAGAGGAATGTTTGGGCCACACGTAGGCATTATTTTCTTTTCCCTAAAGATAGCTGTCGACGCAGTATTAGACAGCGTACAGCTGATGAACCATAACGAAGAGCCAACAACAACAACAAAAAGAATTGCTGGCTCTGAAATAGGGATATGAGAAAAGTGGGAGAGAGGTGCTCCAAGCTACTTGGCTTAATGCTTGAGCAAAGCCACTGGCTCCACTCAGAACACGTGCCACGCTGAAGTGCATTAGTATGTGAGCGTCCTAACTCTGCATGGAGAATGCGGGGAAGTTGAGTGTGTCAAGAACTAAGTGATACAGTCATGCTCTTGATGCTGAGCAGTAGCCCTACATTCAGGGCCATGATACATGACGTCACCACAATAGCATCCTAAATTATCACAGTTTAGGGTGACACACAACTTCATGGCCTGGCTTCCTCACAGATCCCCATGGCCTCAAAGCACCCACCCTAGCACTTAATAACCATTCATAATGTTACTATGAGAAGTATGTTCCAGGCTCCAAATAGCATTCTTGCAGGCAAAGTTTCGGAACATTCTGCTTAGGAACTGTCTCCATTGGTCTGTGAACAGCAATGCATTTGTTTTTCACAGAAAGTACGTTTCAGTCTCTTTCTCCAAAGAAATTCCTCACTCTTGGAAGATGACTTCAAATAATAAATCGTCACCAAAAATGGACATGAAACTTTGTTTAAAAATAAAAGGAGTTGGGGAGGCAGAAAAGATGAACAAGTCCTTTTGGGGAATGTTCCAGTGAAGAGCTTCACATCTGAAGGAAAAACTGTTTATCTGACTTGAATTATTTTGTTCATAGCTCTTTTACAGAGCTGCAGGACGTGAAACAGGAAGCCAGGTTTATGTAGCATTTGCTTTAATAATAATAAGCATTCTAGGGACGGGGTACACTCTGTTACTAGTTTCATATATGAAAAAAAGAGCTGCAACACTGAATTCTCCCCTAAAATTTTATATGTGGTCCCTTGGTTTGTGGACATTGCAGAGCAAAACAGGGCAAATACAAGAAATGTTCAAATAGTACGATGATTTCAGACATCCCTCTCCTATTAAAAAGTTACAAAGATGCTCTGCAGATTCATTCCCTCCCTTTCTAAGTGTCATAAATTCCAAAATGTTGGTGTCAAACTGTGAAAACTGTACCCATTTGTTAATATTTGGAATCCTGTCAATTAGCTCTCTAAACGTTATTATCCATCCACTCATTCACAGACAGCTAACACTAACAGCGCCAGCCATAGTGTTCAGCCATCTCCTAAAACCATGCATGCATCGCCTCAGGGAGGCTTACATAAGCAGGCTTCTGGGGAGAGGGGAGGAGGGCATGGCAAATTGCAGGATCTGCTGATCTTGGATATAGGTCTCTCCCCAGGAGCTTCCAAATGTGCCTTTGTTTATGTTCTGGGCTCTGGCTTGTTGTGAGGCACAGAACTAAGGAGGAATTTGTTGCCTCAATAAAAAAAAAAAAATGTAATTAAGATGTGAAAGAAAGATTAAGGTAAGACCAAAAAAAAAAAAAAAAAAAATCTCATTATATTCTAAAGCAAATATTTACATGTTCATGAATTTCAACATCTTTTTTTTTTAAGTCTGACTTTCAGCCTTAAATACAGTAATTAATAAAACCCAATGATTCCACAAGAGGGTTTTAAAAGAAAGTGTGGCACTGATGTACATAATGTCAACCCCAAAGCTGCATGAAGCATCCATTAGAGTTCATGTAGTGTTTCTCTGTATTATCAAAGGCCTGAATCCTGTACTTGGGGAACTTACTACATGTCACTGTTTCTGTCACTTTCTCTCTGCAGCTTAGTTTTGCTTTCTTGAAAAAGTGAGTTAAAAGGAGATATTAAATGTGATGGTTCCATAAAGGGAAAAAAAATAAAATAGCTACATATGCCTCTAAAATTGTAATTTTTTTTCTGCCACCCCTTTCTTCTTGAAGAGCTGCATATACATTTTTAATGAGAAATGTCCTAATTGGCCAGCATAATTAACCAGAGAGGATATCAGTTCACTGGACAGTGGGGGTGCACTCTACATACCACTGGGCATGAAAGAGTTAAGTGAAACATGGCTTGTATCCCTGGGGAGGAGGGGAGAGGAGGGGGGTCAGGAGGGGGAACACAGGATTTAATAGACATGCAGGGGCAGAGCCAGGCGCTGTGCAGAGCTCAATGGCGTTTCCTCTCAGACTCCAGCCAGTCCGGAAGTGACTCTCATGAAGTTTACTTTGTCAGGCTCTCTTCACACCACCACACAGTGGGAAACCTTGAACACTGAATGCTCACAAGAAAGATGCCAGCATTTCCTGGAATCCTATGGAAAGCAAATGAGTTTCAAGCTCCACAGCATGTTATAAGGAAGAAACTTCCTGGCCATTGCATTAAAAAGACTCACCTTGAAAACCAAAAAAAAAAAAAAAAAAGACTCAGCTAAGGTTAAAACTTGAACAGTCACTTGGTAATGACAAAGGAAGTAATAAAAATATAATCAAAACTGGATCTTGCTCTGCTCATGTCCTATAATTTTTTTTTGAAAATTGTGCAAATACTCCTCTCTCTCTCATACACACACACACACACACACACACACACACACACAAATACAAGTACCTGTTGGACAACATAAGGAAAAAAACTTCAGCTCCATTAGAACACAGATTGTGTCCTGTTGTCACCATATGCTTAATGGAAAATAACTGGGCAAATATATGTTGGAACTTCATTATATAACATTGCAAACCTGTCATATACACTTATGATTCAAGTTTGTAACAGGCACAGAATCCCATTATTCTTTAGGCCAGTATTTATTTTCTTTCAGTCAGAGGACAGGCCATGAGCTTCGTCTATATTGTTTACTTTTTGACTTGAGACTACCTGTCATAGTATGTGCTCAATAAAGATTTGATGTTTGAATGAATGAACATTGCCAGCTCTTAAGGGGATTCTGTCATTTTAAAAATGCAATTTCAATACAGTTACAATATGGTAATTTATAGGAGAGTGGACTCATAGACAATAGGGAAGCTTAATAACAAGGTAAAGTATTCCATATTGTGGATTCAATTATTTCTATTTAATCCTTTTGTGGTTTTCTATAGTTACTAGTTAAACATTTTTTCTAGATTTTACTTTTTTATTTTTTGACTTTGTCTAGATTTTTACAAAGTCAGGTTCTCTTGTTCATCATTGTCAAGATTTTGGCAACTAGAGGAAACCAAGCCCCTTGTGTTGGTTTCCTTTTTGAGCACTGCCTCAACCAGACCTGTATATATATGGCTTGTGAAAGCTACAGGAATCAAGGTACATTTTGTAAGTTTGTATGAAAACCTGTCCACAGGTATCTCTGTGAAAGATAAATACCTAGACTGAATTTGGATACATTTTTATCTGCTGTAGGATGTCAGTAACTAAATCTCTATCTTTCAGACACTACAATAGATCAATGACAAGGATTCCCCTGAAATAATCTAACACCAGTCAATGTTTTCCACCTTGTCTGATTTCTGGTAATGACTTCCATGCTATCATTCTTCTCTTCAAAATGAGGATGTGTACCTTCCTTGTAACTCATTACAAGCAATCCAACAAAATGTCATTAGCTGTTGCCTACAAAATAACCTACACCAAATTTTACCTTCATTAATATATAGACTTTCCCTTTCACTTTTGTGAAAGTTTAAATATTTTCTATTATTTTTAATTAGAATTTTACAATGAATTGTAATGGTATAGATAAATGATTTCCTCTTATAAAGACTATGTTTTCTCCCCATATGTTATCATGCCTGTTTAACCACTGAGTAACTCTCTTCCTCACAATTCCAGTGTGGGTGGTTCAGAAGCTGAAGGAAGCCCTTTAGTCACAGCACATCACAGTAGTTGCCATATAGAAAGGAATTTCAGGAAAAACATCTTCCAATTTTCTCTTCATTTGTAATGAAATGTTAGACTATAGTCTCTGAACCCAAACCTTTCTTTCTTTCTCTTTCTTTCCTTCTTTCTTTCTTTCTTTCTTTCTTTCTTTCTTTCTTTCTTTCTTCTTCTTCTTTTTTTTTTGTTTTTGTTGTTGTTGTTTTGTTTTTGTTTTTGTTTTTCAAGGTAAGATCTCATTCTAGCCCAGGCTGACCTCGAATTCACTATGTATTCTCAGGCTGGCCCCAAACTCATGGTGATCCTCCTACCTCTGTTTCCCGAATGCTGATATTAAAGGCATGTGCCACCACACCCGGCTCCAAACAATTTTTTATTAGAATATGAGCTATTATACATTTGTCCAAATTTGTGATATATAAGATAAAATATGAGTCCTAAAGTAAACTATGGATTGTAGGTGTTTGGCTGTCTATACAGTCATGGATTCAAACAAAAGCACCGTGCTGATAACGTGGGCTATAGCTGAGTGAGGATAGAATGTATATGGGAACCCTGTACTTTCACTTAAGCCTCAAACTGCTCTAAAAAAGCCAATTAAAATAAATATATGTATAGGATATATAAGCCATTATTCAAAGTATTTGGCACCTTTTATATTAATATATGTAACGATAACCCTGAGATAACAAAAATATGTTTCTCAACTTGGGGTTACATCCCAATAAATCCATCTTGAGATGAAAATATTGCTAAGTCAAAGCTGCATTTGCTCTATGTAACCCACCAAACACCACAGCTTAGCACCATAACATACCATACAGCATCCATTGTGTCCATTCCTGAGTAAGGGGACTGACCAGGAGCCCCAACTTGTCACTTTATTTATATTGATTGTCCACTTGACAGGATCTAGAACGAAGGAGGAGATAATTTGAGATAGGAAATTCCACCTTGACTGTGGATGGCACCATTCCACGGACAGGAATCCCAAACTGAAGAAAAGGGACAACACTAGATGAGAACAAGCATTCACTACTGTCTGCTTCCTGGCTGCAGATACAATGTGACCAGCTGTTTCGTGCTCCTGCCACCATGCCTTCTGAGCCATGGTAGGCTGTATGCCTCAAACTGTAAGATTTTAAAAAATCATTCCTTCCTTGAACTATGTCTTGTCAAGAATTTGGTCATAGCAACAAGGAAAGATTATTATAAAGGTCCTGCTATTGTCCAGGACAATTGTGAAGGAGTAACAGAGCTGCAAATATTTAGGCACAGAAAAAAAGAACAAATATCAGAGTTAAAGGTATGGTTTCTATTGACTGGAAACAGATTCATCCTACCATAAAGGAGAGAAATGATATGCAGAGACACTGTAACTCAGGGGACATCTGTATCACTGTCCCCTTAAGGCTGGGGAGGAGATCTCAGCAGAGATGTCCCTGGACCTTGATCTCATGCCACCACTTGGCTAGCTCATTTCTCAATCCAGCCATCATAGCTATGAGTCACAACCTTCTTCCACACAATGCCAAGTACAAGTTTTTAACTTATCATCTATAGTTGTTTCATTAGACATACTGCATACTCTACAAAAAAAGATTACGATTAATATAATATAAAATAATATAATTAGTATAATATATAATTATTTTAATTTTAATATCTCTATGTGACTCACTGGAGACACTGTGGAAATGAAACCATTTCTAATTGTTTTCTCAATAAAGAGGAATATAAGAAAACACTTAGGTCTTCAGTGCATCAAGATCATCACAGGCCACTGCTGATTCCTGGTATCTTCCTGATTCTGAAACTCTCTATAATTCATATCACTGATTTGTCAGTTTACAGCCCTGGTGACCCAATCTTCTTTGGGGTGTCTTTATTTAAATATTTTCTGTTTTACAAATTATCTGATGGTGTCTACCCTCTCTAAAAGCAGAAAATAATTACTATGTTTGAGCAATTTTAGTCAAGAAAAAGGACATCTAAATTGTTTAGATAAGTATAGTGATACAGACCAGAGACATTTTCAAAGGCTTTGACTGCTTGTTCCCAAAAGATCAAATCTCTTTCTCAGAAGTTAGGTTCATGAGTATTAATACCAAAAACAAGTTATAACTAAATATGGGCTTATGTTTTGAATATATCACCTTCCCATAAAAGTTATTTTTTAGATAGAGTTGCTTGAAAGAATCTGACAAGATACAAGCGGAATGGAAGAATCAGAAATAATTTCAAAGCAATAAAGAAATGACACAGAGAGTGTAGAGGTCACTGCAATCTATCTTTGATGGGAACAGTATCTAAAAGGAATGTTGTAAATATGTGCTGGAGGCTTTGAAGAAAAACTAATGACTACTGAAATGGAGAAACGTCAACACTGTGGAATGAATGAAAACTACTTTTCTAATGAGATTTCATTATGTGAACAATTGTTTTGTATATTTTCTTAATCTTTATTTTTCAAAAAAATAAAAAGAGAATTTAAATGTGAAATGTGAAATGTGAAAAGATTTGTGGCAATTCAGATTATGGTGAAATTAATCACTAATATACTAATATAGTCTCTGAACTGAAAAAATAAATAGGGAAATAATTCTGTATGGCATGTCTCAAGAAAATGTAGTGGATATTTACCTAGAATAATATTTGTTTTCAATGTTGAAGTTTACAAAAGAGATAAAATATAGAAATAATGTGCTTACGATGCAATCAGTGAATGCATTGTGTTCTTTGGTGTCACATTACCACTTTGAAAGCAGTTTTCTTTTTTGTGTCAACAAAGAAGAATTTTTGGCCTTGCCAGGATATTCCAGCATTCACTCCACAGACTCCAAGTCTGCATGGAGAAATGTGAAGAGTTGCTGATTTCTGAACAGCAGTCTGATCTCCTCTGAGTGACTCCCCTGGACTTGAGAGACTCTGAACTACATGTCACATCCCAGCTGTTCCCATGTTCATTTAAAATCCCATCTCATTTAAAAGGGATAAAATAAATCATCTCGCTTATGTGTCAACTGATATTTTTGTCATGAAAAACCAAAAAATTTGGACCTGAGACTGGAAAGCTAAAATTGTGACGTAAGGGCTGGAAAGATAGCTTAGTGGTTAAGGCACTTGCCTGCGAAGCCTAAGGACCCAAATTCTACTCTCCAGATTCCATGTTAGCCAGATGCACAAAGGTGAGGCAAGCACAAGCTTGCACATGCCCACTAGATGGCACAAGCATCTGCAGTTTGATTGCAGTGGCTGAGGCCTTGGTGTACCAATTGTCTCTGTCTCTCTATCTCTTTTTCTCTCTCTCTCTAAAATAAAAAAAAAGTATGAAAACGTGTGACTTAATGGAGCTAGTATGAACTGTGTCTTGTTTTTTGTTTGGTTGGGTGGTTTTTGTTTTGCCTGTTTATTATAAAGAGGTCCTTTAAATGTTACACTAAATATGTTTGTCTTTGGTCCTTAGCCATTTTTTTCTATGAAACACAGTTATTTAGAACACAGTCAGTACTTGAACTCCCACATGACCTACCATTATCACTATAGCACCAAACCCATGCCAGGTATTGTAGGCAGGACATTCTTATATAAGCTCCTATAAATAGCCTGACACTTGGCACTATGCTTCTGTCCATCTCAAGGTAAACGAACACACACACAGAGTATATAACATAATAATAATAATCATCATCATCATCCCACCCTTTACTACTCCACTATACTAGCCCTCAATACGAATAGCAAATATGGGTATTATTTGTAGAATCAATAAAGCATTTAAAATTATTTTTCTCTGCTAATTTGGTGATGACTATTAGCCAAACTAGATATAGAACAGTTTAGATAATATTAATAACTTTTATTGTGTATGAGTGTGTAACAGTTACCTTTTCATTGCTGGAAGAAGACGTCTTGCCTGAAGCATTTTAGGAGAGGAAGGGATTTATTTAAAGCTTACAGTTTGATAGGAAAAACTTCGAAGACAGCTCAAAACATCATATATCTGCAGCAGAGAGAGCATAAAAAGAGTGAGCTGGCTCTGAGCTCCCGGTGGGCTGGACAAATCAACCCCAAGGTCCACACCCTGCCAGGAACAAGACTCCTCCAGCAAGGGTTTGCCTCCAAAGGCTCCACCAGCTGAGGACTAAGTAAGAAGCTTAATCACAAACATTTGATGTTATGAGGGACAATTCACATTCAAACCACCACATTGTGGACAGTGTATGCAGTGTGGTGTATGTACATGTGTGTGCAGATGTGCACACCATGTGTGCACATGCATGTGGAGGCCAGGCAAGAATGCCCAGTGCCCTTCCTTTATCATGCTTCCCTGAGACAAAGTCTCTTACTGATTCTGGGGCTTGTTTACATGAGTCCCAGCATTTCTCTATTCTCTCTTCCCCAGAGGAGCATGCATGGTCATGTCCATATGTTTATTTGGGTGCTGGGGAGTCAGCCTGTCTCAGGCCCCTTTAGGGCCTCATGCTTGCACAGAAAAGGTTCTTACATACTAAGTCATTTCCCCTACACCAACAATTTTTCATAACAGCAGCTCTCTACTCTTCACATGCAGTCATAGATTCCTTTTGTTAATTAACATTTTTTATTGACATACTTACATACAAAAAACACATAATATTTCCCTCCCCTCCCCCTATTAGACTTTAGAACTCCAATCTCCATCATATCCCCTCCCTCTCTCCATTAGTCTCCCTTTTAATTTGATGTCATCATCTTTTTCTTCTATTTTGAGGGTCTTGCAAAGGTATTGCTAGGCATTGAAAGGTCATGGATATCGAGGCCAATTTCTGTCTGGGCAGTTGCATTGTAAGAAGTCATACCCTTCCTTTGGCTCTTCCATTCTATCGGCCCCCTCTTCCGCAATGGTCCCTGAGCCTTGGAGAGTGTGACAGAGATGCTTCAGTGCTGGGCACTCCTCCATCCCTTCTTCTCAGCACTATGTTGCCTTTTGGGTCATCCCAGTGGCCATCGCCATCTGAAAAGAGAAGCTTCTCTAACCAGAAGTGAGAGTAGCATTAATATATGAATATGAACATTAAGTGTAATGCTTTCAGGGCAGCTTGGTGGGAATAATATATACATTTATTCAGACAAGAGCAGGCTTTATACCCCTTAGGCTCATGACCTCACCTGCCATAGACAAAGGGGGAAATAAAGGTAAGAGAGGGAAAGTATGCATTTTAATCCAATCTGCTTTAGCCTCATCAATGATTTCAAAACATCTGTAAATAATAAATTATAGAAATAATCCCAGACAGGGGAGATGATTCAGGAGATAAAATATTTGCTGCACAAGCATGAGGACCACAGTCTGGATGCCCAGCACCATAGAATGCAAGATGTTCATGACGCCACCTGTAAACCTAGTGCTCAGGAGGCAGAGACAGGCAGATATATTTTTTTTTTTTTGGAGGAGGGAGGCAAAGCTATCAAGTTATACTAGACAAATTAGTGTGTTTTGTGTTTAAGTGACAGACCCTGCCTCAGTAAATAGAATAGAGAAAGATGAAGGACAACATCTGATACCAACACCTAGCCTCCTCCTCATGCATGCACACACATTCATGCATGCACACATTCATGCATGCATTCATGCATACACACACATTCATGCATGCACACACATCCATGCATGCACACACATCCATGCATGCACACACATCCATGCATGCACACACATCTATGCATGCACACACATCCATGCATGCACACACATTCATGCATGCACATGTACACCACACACAAATATACATACAAAAAATGAAAACAATCTTAATAGCCAGGGCAGCACAGGATTCTGGACAAAGATCAGATATTTGTCAAGATTAAAAGTAACTATCAAAACAAGTTAATTCTAACTTGTAATAAATATGTTTAATAAGCATATTTATATGCAGTATGCATTTTAAATGTCCTCTGATTAAAGACATGTTACTAAATATATTTTAAGGAGGTTTTTTGTCAACAAAGTACTTTTTGAATAATAATTGAATTCCAATGTTTTTTCTTACTGAATAAATAGAACTTTGTTAGGATTATTAAACATTAACATAACTCTATCAAGCCTTTTTAATATACTTTTGATATTTTATCTTAGCTAACTTGGTCTATTATAATAAAACACCATAGACTGGGTAGCTTTAACAATAAGCATTTGTTTTGTTTTGTTTTGTTTTCACATTTCTACAGGCAGAGAAAGCTAGAATCAAAGTCTTAGTAGACTTGGTTCTTGGGGAACCTGGCTTATGCACAGCTATGTTCTCACTGTGTGCTCACACAGCGTTGGTGCAAGAGCGTGGAGACAGAGAAAACGCCCACACATTTTCCTTTGTATGGAAAGGCACTAATCTTATCATGACATTCCCACTCTCATGGCTACGTCTAATCCTAGTTACTTTGCAAAGATGCCAGCATCATGGACCATCATGCTGGAGATTATGATGTGTGAACCGGGGAAGGAACCAAACACATTTCTATGAAGATGTTTCCATTTCATCCAGATTTATCTGGTGCTATAATACTGTAGGCTTGAACTTAAGGGAAGAATGAAATTCTTCTCTTATATTTTCAGCTTACTGAAAGACTCGGGAAAGGCTAAACACCATGGATGAGAACTCAAGGACTGAATAGGTACATACAGTGTCTGGGGGTCATAGGGTTATTTATGAATCTTGGGTTAAGAAGTAGAAAAAATAGAAAAGGTACAGAGCAAGAGGAAGGGAGAATGATAGGAGGAATTTAGATGTGAGTTAGCAAGACCAACGAGAGAGGGTTTAAAGCAGTGGAAAGGAAGGGGGAATGAAGAGATAATAAAGACCCAAGGAAGACAGAAGGAAGAACAGAATATTCTGTCACTTTCTCAGTATTTGCATCTCAAGTGAGGCACTTGAACCATAATACAAGAGGGTGGGATTTTACTTGTAAATAAATGATTATAACTAAGCTGCTTTCCATATAGTTCAGACTACAGATTCCAAATACCTTGTGATTTCAATGTCATGCCATAGAGAGTAACACTGTTTACCTTCCTCATGAGCAAAGTTCCTGTTTTTGATAAAAGTGAATAGGTTTAGAATATTTTCTATCAGTTCTATCTCCTTTGCTTCTTTTTGCTGTTTTTTTTTTTTCATGTGTAGGTATATGTTGTATGTGAGAGCATACTGGTATGTGGGGTATGTGTATGTGCAGGCATGCATTCATGTCTCCTCCAATAATTTTTCTCTAGTTTATGTTTTGAGACAGGGTCTCTCACTGAACCTGGAACACACTGATTGGCTAGACTCAGTAGCCAGCTCCAGCTATCCTCCTGTGTCCACCTCTTCAGCACTCAGGTTATACAGGTTATATGTATGCACCACTGAGCCTGTCTTTTACATGTGTGCTAGAGACCCAAACTCTTGTCTTCATGCTTGTAAGCTAAGCACTTTGCGAATGTAGCCATTTTCCCAGCACCTCTGCTTTGGATCTTTATCACCTCAAATTGTAAATGTGAGTGACAGAGGTTGGGGGTTGTTAAAGTGTGGCTTGTCATCTATAATTCATTTTTACATAACGTGAATGAAAACTAATATATGTTTAGTGGACACCGTGAGCATAAAAAGTTTATCCCAAAGGGCAACAGAAATGTCCCATGTAATTTAGATGACAGTACATCTGAAACAGTGGCTTTGGTGGTGGGGTGGGGCATTCTTTAAACTCTAGGTAAAGCAAATTTGATGAGCAGGTTCACATATGATTTATGTGTATGTATACATGTACCTGTACAATAAACAGAAAGATCAAGAGAGCTAAAAATACCCAAACTTGGTGACAGCTAAGAAGCTAAATGTTGGCTCCTACTGAAATAGCATACATTCCAGTAGGGAAGGATTTGCAGGGCTCTGAGGGTGGCAGAGGGGAGAGCGGTAATTTGGTCTAATGGAATCAGCTGAGAAGAAGAACATTCAACCTATCAGGAAATTTTTCCTTCCAATGAAAACTATTAGATAATGGAATCACCTCCCAGGAGAAATGCAAGAACCTCTGTCACTGAGAATATTTAGAACTCAGTTGGACAGAACAAGACATTCCACTGTCTCAGACTTTATGTCCTTTTATGTCCAAAGTGCTTCAGTATTGTATTTGATGAAATATATTTAAATCTGTTCTACAGAGACTATGCACATAAGACACTGCATTACATATACAGTGTGTAGTACATATGCATATAGGCAAACATATTGATTTCTCTAAATAGTCCATTCCTTTTACATGTAGTTGGGTGATGACAGATAAACAGATACATGATGCACAGCAAAGGGGGAGTGGGAGAAAGAAAAACGGAAAACTTAAAGATTTAAGGTTCCAAATAAATAAATAAATAAATAAATAAAAGATTTAAGGTTTCATATGTTTGTATTTCTCCTCAGTTAGTACTGGTTGCCTTTGGACATAAGCAAACAAAGCAATCCAAAATTTCAATAAAATAAGCAAAAAGAAAAAAGGTTCAAATGATGAATTAAAAGTGTCTAAACTCTCAGAGAGCACTGAGGGTTCAGTGACCTCCTTTTTTTTTTTTTTTTTTTTTTTTTTCAGAAAAGAACATTTGTTCTCAGAAAAGCTGTGCCCCCATGGAAAGACACAGCCACGTTCTCCTAAACCTAGATCATATCATCAGTGTTGCCAAGTCTGTGGGCACCTGCCGGATTGTTGAGCACTGTGTTTACGTAACAGACAAGGACAGCCAGCCAGAACAGGCACAGTGGGAGACAGTGATCTCTGAAAGTATTTTCCAAACCAGTACCATTCTTTTGTTTTTTTTTTTTTCCTTTTTCAAATAAGGGAAAGGAAGTTATTAAAGCAAGACAGATCCAAGTGCACTGCTTAGGGATCTCTATCAAAGCCATTTCTTTTTGCCGAAACGTCATAGTTTTATGTCTTCATACCAGAATTAGGAGGCAAAAGAGTAAGGCACATGGAGTGAGGTTTATCCTGAATGCCCAGTCAAATCTGTCATGAATGACACGGAGACCATTCAGAAGGACTCCAGAGATAAACTCTCAACTTTTTCTCTCCTCCACTTAAAAAAAAAAAAAAAAAAAAAAAAAAAAAAATCCACAGCTATGTATGAGGATGGGGCCAACAGGGGTTTTTCCATAAACACTTGTGAGGAAAAAAAAAAAAAATCATTCAAAGCATCTCATAAGGTTTAAGTTCAGAAATGATGTTTTTATTGTAAAATGTTCAGAAAACTTGAGAATGTCAAAAGGAGAAAAGAAATCTCCAAGGATACTACAATGCAGATATAAACAAGGCCACTCTAGTCTTGAACTTGTTTTTGTCCTGTCTAGCCTCCCTAGTGCTGGGATCACAGGCATACACCATTCCTGGATGACAAGATTTCTGTAAGTGCTATCTGCATCCTGCACTTCTGCCATCCCCAGGCCCCATTTGACAAAGCCCAACCACCCATTGCCCAAGATGAATGACGAATGTTCTCCTGGAGAGTCCAGTCCCTTTCCCTGCAAGTTTTGCTCTCAGCATGCGGCTTCTGTTTGGTGTCTCCTGCTCAACAAAACCTGAACCCGGATTACCGATGCAACTGAAGTCCCTTCCTAAGGATGATGCTTTGTATTCACCAAAGTTCATGGTTGTCCTAAGAGTAGCCAAAAATGAGGTCATGTCTACTTCTAAATATCTCATATTCAATATTATGAGTCTCATTGGAGATTACTAACATAACAGAATAAAGGGCAGGGGATGTAGCTCAATGGAACAGCTACTTCCTCTGGATTTGAACTCCACTGATGTAAGAAACATTAAGCCTGGGTGGTGGGGGGGGGGGAATCACTTAAAATGCTTCAGCCCTGAATGGACTTTTGTTATTTCTTCTTTATAATGTCTTATTTTATATTTAGAAAAAAAATGGAATCAATCTGCTTTCTAAATTTATGCCGATGTGTGTTTGTATATATGTGTGTACATATATATGATAAATGGAGACCAGACCATGTGACTTAGTTATCTCTGCCCACAGAGAAAAGGCCATCACTCCTTTACTCTAATGAGGCCCCATTAAAATGCTAGCAGCAGCTACCAGATGGAGGTCTAAGCACTGGGAAGAATTTTCTTGAACTACTCTAAAATATTATCTTCTTGCTAGTGACCAGAATAATTACCCTCTGTGTTCCTAACTAGAAGGGATGAGCAAGACACTGGGTCAAAAGCAGAAAGTGATACCGTCCCTTATGTGAAACATTTTACTGCAAAAATATCACAAAAGTTTACACTTTACGTTAGTCTATATTTGCTTTCAAAGAACAAAAATATATATTTTAAATAATATTTCAGTTATCTACTATCCCATCTCCAAATGAAATTAGTGACTTCAGTTCCAGTTTGGCCAAGGCCTTAGAAACCCTTTGGAAAAGGAGAGATCTACTTTGGAAGAAGTTCAGAGGATTGCCCTGGAAGAGGTTCAGAGACAGTAATGAGGAGGACTGACCAATAGTGCCGCACTGATCTGTACGCCACTTCTACATTGTCTTGTTTTTTCTCCCCTCCTATTCTTGACTTACTTACTTGATTATCTAGTGCCTTTAACTTTCTAGAAATGTATTTTCATCTCTCATTATGTAATATTTATTCCTGTGTTAAACTTAAGCTACCCATTAGTTTTTGTGTTTTTTGTTTTTTTTTTTTTAACTTTAGCCCCCTACTCTATTCATGAAATCTATTGTGAGAAAAATTTGTCTTCATGCAACTTTTCTCATCCCAGGGTAATTGTAAGGAGATAATGATAAAGCAAACAAGTCCTTAATTATGACTCTTTTCTATAGTGAAAGCAACTTCTACCTGACTTCAAGAACTGAGGGAAAGATGGCTTAAATCCGCGTCCTTCTCAACAAGTGACACGTGACATCTCACATACTGGGTCACCTTTCCAGAAGTTGTTTTCCTTTAAGTCTACTTTTGCTTTGAGTAAATATTTACACATTCCAACATTCATGCCGACGTGTTGTCCTTGTGGCTCTACTTGTCAGAGACATCTAATCTAATTTGGCACTTAACCCATGTAAGAATTTGGATGTCAATTTTCTAATACCGGAAATAGCCAGATTAAAGGGGATCTGTCGATTGACAAGCCCTCCTCATGCAAAGACTGACTGCGGAAGAGCAGCAAATTAATATCTAAAGAACAGTGCTCTTGCTCAGTGTGTGTTCATAAAAATATTATCAGCAGAGCACATTTTTAATCTAGTGAGCATTTGGCAGCACCACAGAAATCTTTCCTAGCAGAGCATTCAGAATGATTTTAAATCAACAGAGCCAGCCGCCAGGAAATGCAGACATCAGCATTTCAGCAGGAAGCGATAGCTACCCATACCCTCTTAGCCCTGGTTGGAGTTAAATAATTTACTCTTCACTAACATGAAATGTTTTAAAATGATCCCCGTGCGTTGTGTGTGTGTGTGTGTGTGTGTGTGTGTGTGTGTGTGTGTGCCTCCCTAGGCTACAAGTGTGCAACTTGCCCACCACCAGTTAACTGCCCTTTCCAAAGTGTCTTTAACTAATTAACAGCCAGATGCCACAAAATAAAGAAGTTAGATTGGAACCTTCAACTTGAAAGTTTGTGTGTGTGTGTGTGTGTGTGTGTGTGTGTTTGTGTGTGTTTTCTAGGCAAAGTTTAATAGCAAATTTTACGAGCATGGAGTATTTCACATATTTATTGGGAATCCTTTTTTTGTCCTATTTTTTCACAGACTTTTGTTCTTGACTCACTTTTAATTAAGATTAGGAAGAAAATACATTATTTTGTCTTTATTCAACATATACAGAAAACTTATTCATTTTCTTCCATTTCTTTCTTGTCAATTAAAGACATTTACATATTTTTGCTTACACAGAAATAATGACAAAATTTTACATCTCAATTATTTTTAAAAATTTAAATCCCTCAAATTTCATTCAATATCTGGCTATGTACCTGGAAATCTACTATGCAAAGAGGATACAGTTTTACTCACATTTTTAAGGATTAAATGGATTAATTTGTTTGAAATTCACGCAACACTATCTGGCACGTAGTGTACACTTCACACCATAAGTACGATGTTATTTTTATTGTTTTTGGTATACTTTAATTTCAGCCCAATGAGATGGAGTGAGTAATACAATATCACATTACCCAAGTGTGATTCAGGAACATCTAGTTTGTATTTGAGTCAGAATTTTGGCAATTTCACATATCATGGGATATATGTCCTTTTTATTATGAGATGATCATGGTATGAACACTACACTCGTGTTCAGAAGAAGAAATTTTGGCCTTAAAACATTAAGTGACTAGGTAGTGTTCCAGAGCTTTTAGATCAACATGTTAGATTTCATATTTGAAGCAACTTCACATTTCAGCCCAGTATGCTCTACATGGTGCCCCTGATAAACATATAAAAGGTGAATTTTCACCTGTAATAGAACTGAGCCTCAAGACTTCATGTGGATACATGGATTACATGTATTTTTGATTTGTTGCAAATAATGCAAAGTTAATTGTGAGTAGTGGTATATGTGTTTAATCCCAGTACTCAGGAGGCTGAAGTAGGAGAATCCCAGTGAGGTCAAGGACAGTCTGGGGATTCAGAGTTAGTGCTATGTCAGTTTGAGCTGAGTGAGACCCTGCCTCGAAACATACAAACAAGCAAAAAAAAAAAAAAAAAAAAAAAAAAAAAAAATGGAAAGGTAAGTATATTATTATGGCTAGCATGCCCAAGGTCCTGGGGTTAATTTCTAACATCTCTCCACCTTCATACTGAGTAAATATCACAACCTTTGTTATAACTTGTGATTGTTATTAACAATCATTAACAGTGAGCATATTCCTTTCTTGCAGAAGTGCTACTATGAGAATCAAAGCATCGTGGTTACCATCTTTTATATTAGGATACTCTCATTGAAAGTGCATCAGCTCAATGTAATGTGATTTGATGCCAAATGATATTTTTGATTTCAAGAAAGAAGAGTAATTTGTCTAATAATTAAACTAATTATAAACTCATAATCTGCACATATGGTAGGAAACACTTGGGATACAAAATTTACTTATTTCTACTTCATAAAAAGTATACCTAAATACATATTATGAAATTTTTACTGCTGGACATTAGAATCTTTAATGATGGTAAATTTAAAATATGGCTTTAATTTTCATTATTTGGATAATTGATTTCCCACTTCTGAGAACTGAAACTCAGGCTTTCATATATTTTAGTCAAATTTATTTTCAAATTTCACATGCTGGCAGAATGTTGTAAAAATTTATTATGACCTCTCAATATGATAAACATCCTGATTTTATTATTGGGTCTGTTCTTTCCTAAAATTCCCATAGTAATATATTTAAAAATAAGGCCTTTATTTTGGCGTTAAATTTAAGATGTCATAATTCTGTTCTTCAAGTGTGAAATCATACTGAGATGCTTTATCTTTTATAATTAAGTGTTAATCAATAGACTGTTATTGTATATGAAGTGCTAAAAAACTTTCTCTGAAGACATTAGCATGCCAGCTTATTGGTATTCTCCAGAAACTCTATTTTTTTAATGGTCAAATGTATCTATATTTTATTGAGGGATGAACTCATGTTAATATGTACAACTTGGTGTTTCATTATGTCATTTCTAAAGGGTGGTGGTTCAATTTCTTTAAAAATGTTTAAAGAATGTTCTCTGTTCATAATGCCAAGCCACTGGTGAAGTATGTTTTCCTCTGAAATCATAGTTCTTTCACAGAGTATGTGAAATTAATGTTTAACTGTCATGACTTTAGATATAACCTTGTACTGTGTTGTGTGTGTGTGTGTGTACATGTGTGTTCATGTGTATGAGTGCTAGACACATGTGCCAGGGCACATATGTGGAAATCAGAGGACAACTTTTGATATCATCTTTCATTTTTTTACACTTTGTAAGGCAAGATTTCTCATGTTCACCACTGTGTTTGCCAGGATTCTGCCCCTGAGATTCTCCTGTTTCTTTCTATCTTCTTGCTATTGGCATGCTGGAATTATAGATCTAGTAGTACAGTCTTAGGCTCTTGTGTGGGTTCTGGGTTGCTGAACTCAGATACTTAAGCTTTAAGTATCAAGTGCTTTATCTACTGAGTCACCTCACCAGCCATAATGTCATATTTAAAAAAAAAAAAAAAAGCAGATTGCTGATACAAACATATTCTATGGAGATATAATGTACTGACTGTGAGATGTGTGAGATAACTATTTTACATGGAATCTAAATTTCATCTCTGATTAATGCATTCTCCATTGTTTACTTCTAGGAACAAGTGCCTCATGAGTTCATAACTTAGATAAAACTATCTTGGTGTAAGGATTACAATGTAAAATGTTCTTCATAACCTCATGTGTTTGGATGCTTAATTCCTAGATGATAGCTCTGTTTGGGAAGGTTGTGGAGCATTGCTGGTGGAAGTATGGCATTGAGGTGAGCCTTGAGGTTTTATAGTCTAGCAATGTTGGATGTTGTCACTCTTGGCTACTTCCTCCATGCTGGTGTGGAGACATGATACTCAGCTATCTGCACTGGCCATGATGAAATTTTCCCTCAAAGCTATAAGCCAGAAATCAACCCTTTCCTTTCAAAAGCTGCTACTGATCAGCTGTTTGACTCAGCAGTGAGAAACTAACTGCTACACTTGCCTGTACCATATACTTCTACATTGTTGTGGCATTTTTGCCTCAAGGAATTCTAAGACCTTTAAAGATAACTGGCTCTCTTTTTTAAAAAGATGTACCACATCCATCATGAAAAAATATACTAAAATGTTTCTTTCCCTAGATAACATAAAATTTATACATGCTTGTATATATAAAAGATACACTTAGCTAAAAACATTACATGATGATATATAAACCCTTATGAATTTTGATTTTCAAGCTTGTAGTTTTTGTTTTATGTATGGACCTGTGTATTTTATATCAAAACTTCACCTGTTGCTGTGGATTTTTGAAAAGTTATAGGGCCCTTTCCTTGGGACAATGATGATAATAACTTTCTCTTTTTTTTTTTTTTTGTCTCTTCTTTACATATTACACTAAATTTCTGTCAATTTTGTAGGTTAGTTTTTAAATTGTCCTTTTCAAAAATCTATGGCTTCCCACAAATTTTATTTTTTGATACCTCTATCTTCCTCAATCTCTACTACTTGTTACTTCATTGACTGACTTTTTTTCTACATATCCAATTGTCTACTCATGTATTTAATTAGCAGAAAGCAATGCATGTTTGCTGTTAATATCTCACACTTGGAAAAGCCAGTTGTGGTGGTACATGCCAGTAGGAAATTACTGAAGAGGAGGAAGGAGGATCTGGAAAACTCTCTGTTAACTTGCCCACTCATATTATTCAGTTCCTAAAAAATTAAATGTCATCATCTTTGATTGTTGATGACTAGTAACGTGAAAGACACATTTGGACACATAATCACCTCCCTTATCTACTTCCTGCCACTTCCATTCTTATTTCTTCATCACCAAATGACCAAAAATGGATAGCATATTTCTCTTTGACTACCTACAGTCAATTTCATACACTGTGGTGTGCCTCAGCTCTGTGAAGTCCCTTTTCACTTGTTACAACACAGAGATGAACATTTTCTTTTTTTTTTTTTTTTTTTTTTGCACTCATTCAAACACAATAGGGAGATAGAACTACAATAGATAACCTTTTTAAAAAATATTGTTATCTATTCATTTGCAAGCAGAGAGCAATATAGAGAGGAGAGACAGAGAGATAGAGAGAATGGGCATTCCAGGGCCTCTAGCCCCTGCAAATGAACTTCAGATGCATGCACCACTGTGCATCTGGCTTTATGTCAAGTCTCCTCTGACCATTCTGAAGAGACTTGTCCTTCTGTGTCATTCTCTGGTCCCATTTTCACTTTGGGGCATGCTGAGAAGGTTACCTCACTGTCATTCCTAAATCTGTGCTAAGCTATTAAAATTGCACAGACCCCTCTTTGAGTTACTTGAGTGAGAGGCCTGGCAGTACTGTGTGATCATGGTGAAGAAAGTGTGGTCTGGGAAAGTGAGTTTGTCTGAGCTGATCCTGAAGGGAAGGGAGAGATTAAGGTTCTTTTTACTCCTTGGAAAGAGCATCAAACTTAGAGAAGAAAAATTCAAAGTTGATGCAGTACTTACAAACTAAACTTTTCAGCTGTTTCATCCTGCTCCACCATTTTTTAACTTACACTTTTCTCTTGGGTTTCAGTTGCACACCATCATCCATTCCTCTTCCAGTACTGATCTCCACCCTCCACATCTTCTGAATGGTTTTCATGTGTCAGTCTCTTCCATATCACCTGACCCTTCTCACCTAACAAAAGGAAATCTCCTCATTATATTCTGCTACCTTTCATTGTTGGGCTGTCTTGTTGATCTCTGTTTCCTCAGTTATTTTTCCTTTCCAAGAGCCTTTGCCTCATTTAGGCTTCTTCCTGATCATTTTAGTATGAAGCCATATTTGATTCCTTCTAATTTACAATTAAATTAAAATATTTTCAGGGGGCTGGAGTGATGGTTCAGCAGTTAAGGTGCTTGCCTTCAAAGCCTAAGGACGCAAGTTCACTTCCACAGTACCCACATAAAGCCATGTGCACAAAGTGGCATATGTATCTGGAGTCCATTTGCAGTGGCTGGAGTCCCTTGTGTGCCCATTCTCTCTGTCTATCTGTCTTTAATTGCTTTCTGCTCACAAATAAATAAAGAAACATTTTTTTAAAAAACACTTTCAGTGTAATCTTTTAAAATATTGTTCTCACCACAAGATGTACCACCTCCACCACATTTACTGGGGTCCAAGAGAAACTGCAGAGAAAGCAGCACAAGTATTACTCCCAACGCTAGCCTGACAACCAGCTCCATGGAAGTGGCAATTAACACTGTGGTGAATCAAAACACATTGAAACAGAAATGCAGAGGATACAGAGAATTCAACACTAAAACAAACTGCCAACACAAATGCTGAGACTCAAGGATTGCTACAAAAGTGTGGACAGGAAGATTGTAAGAGCCACAGGATGGGTAGAAATATCCTGCAGCACAGTGCCCACACTGAAACCAATAACCTAACTAAGGAGGGCCTTCAGGGAAATGGGACTGAGGGAGAGAGCACATAAGGCTATAATCTATGCAAATAAATAAATGAATAAATAAATAAATAAATAAATAAATAAATAAATAAATAAATAAAATATTGTGCACATCATGGAATTTTTTTTTATCAGCCACAAAGCTAAAATCTTAAGAAGCAGTCCTTGGCATTAACTCCTCATGTAGATAAAAATGAAGCATAATGAAGGAGAAAACTAGTAGCCTAGTTTTCTAGTTTTCTTTCTTATTATTGATTTTGGTAAGTTTCTGAAAGCTATAACAAAACAACCTGTGTGTGTGTGTGTGTGTGTGTGTGTGTACAAATTGGAGGATAGAGGATTTAAGTTATTCAATGGTGCATATTCAGAAGTCATTTTCTATCTTGGTAGATAAAAAATATTCAATTAACTGATAAAATATATATATATATATATATATATATATATATATATATATATATATATATGTATAGCCAAACAGGAAGAGGGGAAAAAAAGAAGATCTATACTGAAGATCCCTGTAAAAGATGGTTCATATTTTATTGTATTCTATTCAGATATTTTCCCTACAAAGTTTGCTAATCAATGGTTTTCAGGCTTTTGTGTGCCTCAGTGTCATGTTGGGGACCATTAAAGCTTAGGTAGCTAGTCAGGATTTCTGAAACAGCTTACCTCTAATGAGTTCCCTAAAGATACTGTTGGTCTGTGGACATCATTTTGAGAACCATGGCTTTAAATAAAATGTAACAAGAAGACAGGTGCACATCTATATATAAAGTCCTTTATAGAAGACAATATGTTTCTCCTGTAATTTGGCTCTCTACTTTTGTGTGAATACTGCATCAGCTTGTCTTCCTATGATTTATTCTTTCTATGCTCATTTATAATAGCTTTGAGGGGAGATTAATATT
Organism: Orientallactaga sibirica; assembly: GCA_036365145.1. Taxonomy (NCBI): domain Eukaryota; kingdom Metazoa; phylum Chordata; class Mammalia; order Rodentia; family Dipodidae; genus Orientallactaga; species Orientallactaga sibirica. The sequence goes on along the minus strand of JAEOAD010000023.1, from coordinate 8,627,952 downwards.
TAAAGGTTTTAGTTTTAATTGAGAATACATAAACATAGATGATTAAAAGGTACTCAGCTTTGACTACTTCTTACCAAGGTGAAATGATTTTGACTCCTCCTGCATCAAATATATTGGAAATATATAAGAAAATGGGTTATAATAACCTTATAGGTTTAATTAAATAAATAAAAGAATATATTAATAATTTTAAGAGGTAGCACATCACATCCAGTAGAACAAGATGGCTTATTTAATAAATGTGCTGAGAAACATGGGTGACAATCTTTTCTATCTTACATTGTATAGTAGCATGAATTCTAAATATAATATTTCAGCTGTATACTTTTGAAACTTTTATGAGATGATTTTTATAAACTGTTCACCTAAGAAGACAATTATTTAATTCACTTATTTATATGTTTGTATGATCTTGAGTATAAATTATTTCCTTAACATGACACAATCAAAGAATTATAAAGTAGAATTCATAAGTTCAAGTAAATAACAAACAGATACACATAGCATTAATAGTTCTAAAACTAACTAAACATATTTTCTCATAGAAAGGAAAATCATTTTAAACACTTTAATTTTTTTAATATTTTATTTACTTTAAAGGAGAGAGATATGAAAAGGCAGGAATATATGGGTGTTCCAGGTCCTCTGTCAACTGCAAATGAATTCCAGGTGGAAGCACTACTTTGTGCATCTGGATTTACATGGGTACTGGGGAATCAAACTCGAGTTGTCAGGCATTGCAGACAAGCACCTTAACCACTGAGCAATCTCTCCAGCTCCATTATGAACATGTTGAAGGATAGTTTATTTATATCACAAAATCTCGGAGTGTTAGTCATCTTTTGATACATGTCAAGTGTATCACTCTAGGAAAATATTTATGACATGACTCAAAGTACAAGGTAAAGGAAAACATCAAAGAGCAGTTATTAATAGCAAACATTCAGTCACAATACTAGGTCACTGGCTAAGTAAATGAACTATAGTCAATGGAACAGAATGGGTAAAAAACAAGGAGCTTTGTGATGACACGGGCTAAAAATACTTGCTATATAAGCATGAGGGCCTGAGAAGACCTGTGTTGAATGCCCAGCACCCCTGTGTAAAGTTTGGCTTTGGCCACCCATGCCTGTAATCCCATTTCTGTGGGGAGTGCAAACAGGAGAATAATTGGAGCTCACAGATCAGCCAATCTGACCCAAAAAATGTCAGCTCCAGGTTGAGAGAAAGACTCTATCTCAAGGAAATGACACAAAATAGTTTAAGAGGGAAACACCTGGCATTCTCCTCTGGCCCCCACACTTGTGCAATGGGCACACATGCAGAGAGTGTGTAGACACACTTTATAAACCACACACATGCCAATTATATGTAAAGATAAATATTTGGTAATGTTCTAAGATAATGTTAATTTAGCATGGCATTTAAAAAATTTTACATTGAAATTTATAGGCTCCTTATATAACCATTTATCATCTTATTCTTCCATTACTGTCTAGAATGTCATGTATGTATGTCAGCTTTTCTTCACTACAGTGGAATGCCTGCAAGAGGTTAACAAATGAAGGAGACAGTTTTATTTAATAATTCTGGAGGTTCTCAGCCCAAAGGACATAGTTCAGAGTCTAGGCTGCCTACTGGTTGCGTCACCTCAGTGTATATAGCAACTGCAGGAGCACCAATCACTGCAAAATGATTCTATCCAGCGTCAGGCATGAAAGACTGTGGGATGAGGCCAGGTGTGCTCCTTATGAAACAACTCTCTCCTAGGAACTCAAAAAACTGAGAATTGCCTTTGGAGAAATTGCCCCAATGGCTTGCAGACTTCTTACTAGGCTCTACCTCTTAAAGTCTCCACAGTACTTCTTTAAAAAAAAAAAAAAAAAAAAAAAAAAAAAAACTAAAACTAAATTATTTATTTATCATTTATTTGTGAAAGGGAAAGAGGCAGACAGAAAATGGGCATGCCAGGGCCTGTAGCTACTGCAACAAACAAATTCAATATGCACCTTGTGTATCTGGCTTTTCATGGGTACTGGGAGATCAAACAGGGGTACTTAGGCTTGGTAGCAAGTGCCTTAAACACCGAGCCATCTCTCTAGCCCTCCACAATATTTCTTAATAGTACCACCCTGCAATCAATCACATTAGCTTTCAAGAGACTTACAAATCATATCAAAATCAGAGTGGGGGGGTCTATGTGCATGTACCCACACATATCCTGCTATGCCAGTCTACCAAGGCATCATATAACAGGGGTAGACTTAATCAAAAGACTTTAGTTCTGCCAGTTATTATCCACATAATCAAAATCATTTTACTTCTCTAAACCTCGGATTGTTTGGATATAAATGACTTCATCTCTAGATCATCCTGAGGCTAAAATGGAATGACAGGTGACATTGCATATGGTCTATTCAAACTAGATCATTGTACTTTGTAGACAGTAGGCAAAGTGGAAATTGATTGCATATTTTCATTTTGTCTTTTATCTCTTCCTTTTATTGCTTTATTCCTCCCTTTCCCTCTCCATCTCTGTTTGTTCAAACTACTGTTTAATGTACTATACTAGAATAAACATAGGACTAGGAGCAAGACTTATGTTCTGCAGTTTCATATTTGAGTGACCTTGTCTAATACAGTCAGTGTTTACAAATCTGTTCCCATTTCTGTATCATCAAAAACCTGAATGTCATGAAAGTTATCAATGTTTATTTATATATAAGATTTTCTACTAAGTGGAGAAAAACTAGCACTAGGTCATTATGACACCTCTGTTGTTCCTAATACATTCCTGTGAGCTCAAACTCTTAACTTGCCATAGGAACAGGATTCTGAACAGATTATATTCTGTCAACCAAACCAAGATAAGGTGTTTTCTTTTGTGTGTGTGCATGGGTTTGTAGTATGTGTATACCTGCTGGTACACGTGTGTAGGTACGCATGTACATGTGTGCACATGCATATTTGGTGTCATTCCTGATAACTCCCCTAATTATTTACTGAGACAGGGTCTCACACTTGAACCCAAAGTGTCCTGATTGAGCTAGTCTAACAAGCTAGCTTGCTGTAGGAATCTGTCTTCACCTGGAAAGAACTAGGACTACAAGTGGGCTGCCATACCCACCCGGCATTTAAGTGGATGCTGGTGATTTAAACTCTGGTCCTCAGCCTTGCTCATCACGGACTTTATCCACTGAACCATCTCCACAGTCCCATGAAGTTTTCTTTTAAATGTACAGATCTCAGTATGAAGAAGCTCAGTAATTGAAGCATAGGTTGGTAAGTCTAATACATGAGTGTGTCAGGATGAATATTGTGTACAATTGCATTTGGTGATAACTACAGTGGGTGATAGATATATACTGTAGGGAATAGCAGAAATGTGTACCCTAATGATGAAAGCCTCCAGAGACAGACTGAAGAAAAATAACTTTTGCACGGTACCATATTACTCAGTGTGGAAGATCCTGAGCCCTTCCATCATGAGTACAGCTGGACCTACAGGGCATATGATTTTGTAGTGCCAGCCTGACAGAGCCCTTTCACTACACGAGCTCAGAAAACAAAAATCCTTACCTACTCTTTGCAGTGCTGTAGGAGAAAGAAATCAGATGAAATTAGCCAAGTGCTCCCAAGTACTTTATTACTTAGTGTATTTAGTTTCATCAATAAAATCTGAAAATAAGAGTTGTCAGATATGCAAATACACAAGAATTGACTCACATTTTGCTTAGCTCTTCATCATAAAATTTTTTCATGTTCTGGCAAAGATTGTCAAATCATCCTAGCTGAAAGAAAACTAATTTCCACAAACCGCTATTTATTTGCTAGCTAGATCCTTCCAAAATCTGTCATTACCACCTGTACACATTAGCTAATTATCTCCTGTCTGTTGTTTAAATAATGTATTTTGTTTATATCTTTGCATACTGCTAAGTAAGAGGTCTTTAAAAATAATCGATTGTGGGACTTGACTATGAAAAAAATAATAATAAAACTTGTGGAAAGTAAAGATAAGTTAAGAGAATAATGATAGCCTAGACAACTGTGCAGAAACAATACAGGAAGAAAAGGAGGGAAGATCCATGTGTATTGGTTAATATTTGCAGTTCCTTGTTAAGAGGTGCTGATAATCAGGCTCAAGTATGTTACTGTTGGTTTGCTTGCTAACAAATTATGACTGGTAAATTCTTTGAGAAAAACATATGGGTTAGGCACCATTTTGAAAGAAAGACATGGATTTGCATTCCTCTGTGATACTGCTGAGAAAAATAATTTTGATTGTGGGTTTATAATGAAATGCCTTAGCTACTTTTTTTGATTAAGTATGAACTTTATTATATGAACAAATCATGTGTTGGTCCGAATCCCCTCCAGATATCTTCTTATAGGTCCTCTTCCCCACCCCCCATTCCACTGATAGTTCTCCTTTGTGGAGTTACTGGTATTCACCATGGACTTATGCATGTGTCGGTCAGTCTATGGGAGGTGGGGCACAATGCCTCAGGATACACCTTCCCACCCTGTGGCTCTTTCAATCATTCTGCCTCCTCTTCCTAATGTTCCGTGAGCCTTGGTGAGTGTGTTATGAGACTACTCTAGTATTAAGTTCTCAGCAGCCTCTGGATTTCTTCCTTATTGAGTTATGAGTGTCCTCAGTGTCTATAGCCATCTCCCTGGAGCAGGTTGTCAGGATAGCACTGAGAGCAGCACTCATGTTTAAACAGCCACTACCTCTGTGATGTCTCCTGGGCCCTGGCAGATGTGCAAGAAGTGGCTTGCCTCATACTAGGTGGTCATTTCTCTTTTCTTGACTTAATGATGTATCTTGGTTCTCCCCAGTTTTCACCGCTATCTACAAAAACGAAAGAAATAAATTCTTCAACCAAGAGTGACAGCAAATTGGATTAAAGGGGTTAAGAATAACTGAGAGTGTTTGATGGGTGTGGCTACTCTTCTTGATTGAAGTCTAGTGGGAGCTTCTCTGGAATCTATAAACATTGTATCCCTGGGATTCTGCCCTGATTCTCAGTAGCAGGTATGAGTTTTCTACCACTCATCAAGTCTCTTAGACAATCCGAGAGTTGTTGATTACCTGCATAAGCTGTGTGTCACTATTGCGCTGGTATGTATGTCTTGTCAAGCTGGTTGATTTTATAGTTGGCAAGACACCCTGCTTGTTCACACCATTGGTGGCCATTATCCCCTACCAGGTTGCATAGCACTTTCCAGCACTATGAGGTTAGCCAGCAGGAAGCTGATTTCCTTCTAAGTTCCAGCATGACCTCTTGATGTCCCGTGTCTGCACACTGTGGTGTCTTCAGCAATAGGGACTTACATACAACTTAGCTCTGATGGGTAGCCAAGTGCTTTGGCAACAGCTTGTATTATTTTGGGGACCTCATATGTTTCCCCAATCAACATCTCACTATGGGTTGTAACCCAGTTTTGGCACTGGGAATTACAGACTAATGCTCATGGTTTTAGGGTTAGGCTTTCTCTGTCCTCTTAGGAGATCTTGTACTTGGGCCATTTCCCATCCCTCTTATTATGGGTTATATCTTTTAGTTTGCTATACAGAAAGAAGGTATCTATAGTACTGTTTGATGTTATCATTAGTTTTGTGTAAACTTCCTCCAACTCTCCCACCCCATCCATGACCCTTCCACCTCCAGTTGCCTGTTAAGTACCCCCTCCTTTCCTCCTTCCCTACTTCTGCTTTCTACTAGCCTCATTTTAGTTCCCTGTCAATACTCCTGATGTTTACTGCTTGGCTACTTTTTTTTTTAACAATGTCCTAATTAAATACACTGGTAAATAAAATAATGAAATGCTAATTCATAAAGTGAAAAAAATCATAAGTACCTTAGAAGTTTTAAAACAATAAGGATCTATTAACACCCGAACATTCTGAGCTCTGATATTTTGTAGAGCACTAGTTAGTTATTCATACTTTTTTTAAATATGATGAAGCAATTGGGAGGAATAAAAACCATGGAAGGGACAGAAATTGAGCTGGACTTTAGAAGTAAGTAGGTTGTAAGTAAAATTGGTGTTGATCTAATCCTACTATTTTGTTTTATAACAGAAGTCTGACCATATGTCTTTCAAGGGTGTTTATTCAGATCTTAAATCCCTGAAATACACTAATTCTTTGGTGGTAGGAAAAAGGGAGAGAGGTAGGGATGAAGGTGAAGTTCAAATAAATTTGCTAGTGAACAGAAACTTGACATGCAGATTTGTGAGACTCTGTTCAGAAATTTCTCAAATGCATTATTACTAAATATAGTAATACTGCCATGAGCTCTGTACCATCAAGACAGACTACAAAGAAAAATAATTGTTGGCAGCTCTCTGCAAGTATTAACTTTCTAATAACCATTTCTAATTTCACCCATTTGGTAGAGTGTGTGATTTATCTGCACTAACAGTTCACATTCCTGGAAATCTTCAGGATTATTTCTTCAGATTGCAGCCCACATTCATAATCCTATTCACAGGCCACTCTCCCTTCTCCCATACCACTCTAAGAGTCCTTATTCCCTTTAATAGCATGTATTTTTTCTTTATTAGTTATGTAGATAGCGTGTATACAGTCATGGTGGTACCATCGTCAGCCTCCTCCCTGTCCTCCCCCCTCAAGTGTTCTCTCCTCATTGGAGAATGTGGGTTGTGCATTATGGGGGTAGCCATCAGTTA